>OY728164.1:1191381965-1192714465 GCA_963277665.1 Viscum album
ATTCAACCATTTTTTTATCCTTTAATTAATGTGTTCAATCTAAATTTCATGATTTTTTATATTGTATAAAAATGACATGGTTGTTTCCTTCTAACAATTCAATTTATTGTTTTCATACTGTAAAAAACACAATCTTAGAATTTAATATATAAACACCAGATTAGTTTCTTTTAGTTGAATGTCATGTTTCAATGGTAATGGATTGTAAACCTGTGCAGTGATGAAATAATACAACCCCTATCTTCCAATATAGTGTTCAGTGAACTTTCCAAATAAAGAACATTCATTTTTATTAAGCTATGATGGTGTTCATAGTTAGCATGTATCATCTCCTGGTTCAATGATATGTTAAACTATTTGAATGTATCGAATACTATTCCACTGACATGTGACAAAGAATGTATTTATTGGTAGGATGTGTTAAATTGCTGACGTTTATATTACATATTTTCTACGTCATAATGTTACAGAACCAATTTTTTCTATGATGTACAAAAACACCATGTTTTATACCTCTTTTCATTATTGTTTCTTGTTTGTGTATTTTACAATGAATTTGTCATCATATACTATAGAAAAACATTATATTAGACCATATTTATTACTATATAATTTTCAATTTTTTTAGAGTTTGTTACTATCTAGTATACTAGGAATTTTTAGAACGTTAATTATTATTACTACTACATTTTTCTGTTTAATTGTTAGATTTGATTTTCATATTTAAATATTCATTACTAATTAATTTATATAATTTTATTTTCATCTACAGAATTAATTTTCTAGACAATGAAGCTAAAGACATATTACAACGAACCTTTAGTCATTGCACACTTTGAAAAAATCTATTAGATCAAAAACTTCTAGAAACAGGCAGTTCATAGACTATTGTGGAATTATAGATCAGGTTCTGATATTTTTTATTCCACGTATTCCTCTTCCCACAATGGAAGAAGCATGATATAAATGTATTTGGAAATTATTTCCTAACAAAATCCAAAAATATAAAATAATTTTCTAGTATTCCATATATGTTCAAATATTATTTTGTTGTGTTCAAATGTTATCCCCTCCAATTCCGTTTATATGTACCAAAAATATCTAATTTCAAATTAATAGAAATTACTAGTAATTTGTAAATTGTACAAATAAAATTTTGTTTTGAATGGAAAACCATTAATTTAATATGTCATGCCTATGCACGGGTGAGTACTAGTTTTTATTAATAATATTACTTTTATGATATATATATAAGTATATATAAATTATTATGAGGATTTTAATAATATCATTATTATTCTGGAAAGATAAAATGATACATAACTTATTTCTATAATGATCAATGAGAAATTGAAATGTTTCTCATGTGTACATACGGCCTACCGTCTCCATGATTATAATGTTGTTCATTATTCATAACCATATGAAATGGATTAAATTAAAATATATTACTTATTTGTAAAACTGATGAATATTTCTTGAATTTTATTCTAGGGATGATGGACTTATGATCACATGGACTAGTGATGTCATTCCATGTTAATTTTTGACTCAAGAATGGATTTTGGAAAAAACGTTCGACATGAACTCAAATAATTAAATTATTATTATAACAATGTCATAAGTGATATAATGGAAATAAATAACATGAAAAAGGTTTTGATGCATGTTTAAAATAACCTATGTTCATTATTCATAATGATAATGAATGAACAAGACAATTAAAATTTAATGTATGGAACTACGTCTCAGTCTCCTTTTATTGAGGCCTATTTTGATTATATACTATGTTCTTTTTTACAATTTTTATCAAAACCTTTGATTTTTAATTTAATTCAATTAGATTTGAAAGGAATAATTTTCTAAAAATAATTTTATAAAATTTAAAAAGAAAATTTTATTTTAACGTACTTGGAAACAATGACCTTTCCGCCACCATGACAGTTTTTTTATTTAGCTTCATTTGAAAGACAAAAATATTTTAAAAAGAAAAGTAATTTCCATATTACTTTTTTAGGTATTGCAGTGTTGAATTTTTTTGAGAATGTATTGATTATATCAATATATGAAATAATTTCTTTTGATTGCAATATGGAAATGTTATTTTCTATTATGGTTTTTCTCTATTATAATTATTTTTTGGTACTTGGGAATTGGTTCTGTATATGGATGGTTCTGTGATAAATCAAGGGAATGTAATCCCTTTATAGCTCTCCAATTAATTATGTAATGTGACAGTGGTAAACATTAATATTTCTTCTAAGGGATTCAGAGAATATATTATGAGGGGTATTGAAAATGTAACATTGAAGTTTACTCTCTATGTATTAGTGAAAGATGTAATATAAGTATGTTATGGATGCCACAAGATGGGTTTATGGGTTATAATCTTTTTTACTTATTCATAAATCGTATGATTTCATGTGGTCTGTTAAGGAGATTATGTTTTATGAGGGAAAATTATGATTTCATTGATGTGTATATATTCATGGACTAATGTTTTCTTTTCATTATTTTATATTCCTTAATGAGAATTTTTTCTCATCCCATATTTTTGAAATGTTTTTTCATAGGGTATAAGGAACGGTAAGAGAAAGGAAGAATTCACGAATAATATTATCAAGAAAATAATTCTTGTTTTATTTAAGTATTTTTTATTATTTTGATAAAAAAAACTAGATAGTGTATATGTGTCTACTTTGTAATATTTGTGATGTAATGTACTAATAAAGTATATTTATTAAAAAATATAAACATGGAATGATCCTCAATATGAATAAAATTAAAATTTGCGACTTATGTAAAGATTATGTAATGTTTTAACATTGGGGCCTTAAAACAATAGCCCACAGTATGTGCTCGAGAAAAAACCTTTATCTAAGAACCAATTTTCCCTGAACCCTAGAACCATACATTTAGAAACCTTCTTCCTTGTACAATCTAGGTGAAAATAGATGGTAAATTTATTACATAATTCAATAATGAATGATCCCACTGACTATTGAGGAAATTGTGTAGTGATATCTCTTCCCGACATTCCCAAAATCACGAGTATTGATAATTAATATTAATTCCCATGATCTTAACATTCTCATCATATTGAATCACTTGGTTACTAATTCTACATAATATAAAATTTGATTTATTCTATTTATCCATTCACCATAACAATTCCACCTATTTTCCCCTTGGTCAGAAGATTCCATCACTAATATGAAATATTTCACCTCGAACTCACCTAATGAGGAACATGTAAAGAAGAACCATTTTTTTCCATCACTTAACATGATGAAAATAAATTTAAACCTTATTTTTTAATAAGGATGGTGATAATGAATATTTGGTGCCTTCATTGATGTTCTAAATTGATATTTGTAACAGGATGATAAGGAAACCTGAGAATGTTTCCTTCCCAGTAGTGATGAAAAAATGAGGTATCTCCCAATAACACAAATACATGTATTAAGATTTTAAATTGATGAAATATTGGGATGAAGAAGATAACATAAATAGTGAGGACTCCCTGTCAGCATGCCCATGTCTTGATTAAATTTATATTCCATGAATCCTCCCCATTATGTTTATTCCTCAATGATCCCCAACAAAAAGTTTATATGCTTACATTGAAGTGTTTATTTATGGTTTTTAACATTTAATCCCCCCTCCATCATATGACTATCCATTCGTTTACAAGAATTCCAACAATAAATACCACCAAATTCAGAATTCCAGAAGAACGATGCTAGAATAATATAAATTTGGTAGATATCACCCTTGGAAACCATAATAGATAAGATATGATGATGTTGAATAAATGATAAAATGCTATGCAAAATATTTATTATGCCTTAAAATTATAGATATCCCTTTTTTGAAATCATAATTATCCTAGTGATTATTTCTATTATACATTCAAAATGATCAATACATGGCCTACTCAAAGATATAGAGGGCCCCAGGTAATTGATAGGAAAGTATCTCCATTACCATTCAATACCATATATGAGTGATGATATTCTTCTATATGAGTATCCTTTAGAAATATGGAAACTACTGCTCACATGATTGAAAACCTTACCACTCCTTTTGAAATAATATTCAATAACATTTTTTATGCCAAATATGGAACTATTATTAGAATCTATGTTGATTATAGAATCATCTAAAACATTATCTAGGAAATGGTATAAGATTTAGATTTAAATTGGTAAGGAATATCACCCCCTTAAGATACTATTGTTAATGAGACGATTGAGAACCTATTGAATAATAATTAATATAGTTTGAGATATAGGATAACCTTGTCTTAGCACAAAGATAGCTTAAAAAAACCCATAATTTTCCACCATTTAAGATATTGACTGCCAAGAGGAGGTAAAGCACCTGAACATAAGATCTAAATCATAGGAGGAAAATATTATACATTCAAGAAACATGATGACAAATTTTTACTCAACATGATCAAATGATTTATTATTATTGATTTTTATTTTCATTTTCGAACATAGTACCTTTTGATTAATTTCCTAGATCACTTATTGGTCCAAAACAATAATTTCATAGAGGGAAATAGCCTTCACAAACAATTGTTGATCATTAAATATATAATATAGAAAATAGGATTATATCCCTCTATCAATCATGCCACAAATTTCCTTAAATAAAAAATTAATCATTCTTATTGTTTGTAAATTCTGAAAAGATGAAGAGTCATTGAAATTAATAATTAACACTATGGTATTAGTACTAACCACATGAGAATATAATACACACATAAAGAATTCATAAAAAACATGCATCAATTGCACATGATGTGATCCCAAAAAGCCCTATGGAATGAATCTGTAAATCCATATGGCCTTTTCACACTGTTTTGGTTGAGACCACATATCTCCTTATAAATCTATTCCTTTTTAGAAGTTTATTCAAGGAGATTATTTTGAAAATAAGATATAACATGATTAATAGATTCCAGAAGCTCTTCATGACCCATTTTATATCCACCATTCCTACCAGGATTTGGAACTACAAGAATATAGTTGAAATAAGATTCTTTCATACATCTGATCATTCATATTCATCGATTTAGGTTTTATCCATGAGAACAATATTTTTCCTAATGACCCACCTCTTCTCCAAGATACATTTATAAAAAATGATGTATTTTGAAAACCATAACATTGCCAATTTATTCTTTATTATTCAAGATGATATCATTGTTTCCTCAATAGCATCTCTGTCAAATTATCATTCCTGTAGGAATGATAAAAAATAAAATCATCCCACATATTTTTGTGATTACAATTTATATGACCAATATCCACCTTAACAGTGTCCATGTCTTTTGAGAAAGGATGTTGGTTTATATGCCATTAATACTCATCAAACTTTACCCTGTGAATTTTATTGGGAATTACACTATAAGAATTTTCCAGATAAGGCTTGTGCCTTGAATTTATCACCACTTCATGATAAACTGTATTGTTGATCCACATATACAAAAATGAGAAACAAAACCCATATTCGTTCCTAGGTTACATGAAAATTAATATTGGTGAATAATCAGAAAAAAACTTCAATTGATTCATAACCTAAGTATATGGGTTTGTAGAAATAGTTGTACAATTGGCCAAGAATCATTCCTGGAGCCACCATTTCTGAAGGTCACCATTCTGATTGTTACACAATGTAAAGAGATCACCTATGTGTACCATATCAATAAATCCACTATGGGCCATTAATTGAAACACGTATGACTAGCCTTTTCTGTAAAATAACATATCAGTTTATTTTCCTATTGATCATAAAATATGTCAAAATCACCCCCACAATCCATTGGGACTCTCCTTGATTGAATTTGAATAAATAATAGAACATGGATTCTCTATTCTCCACATCACAACTATCATAAATTAATGTGAAAATAGACTACGAAGTACCATCATTTACATTTGTCGTGAAATCCCGATTTGAAAACTCAATATGTTCTACTGAGATAATTGGATTCCATAAGAACCCAATGTGATTATTTTCAAGAATAGCATGAATGTGACTACGTATTTTATTTCACAAAAATAACTTGGCTATTATGAAGGAGGAATTCTTGGGATAAAACACATATACTGTGGAATCATTACATGAATATGTTCGGTAACTGAAAAATACATCTTCACTCAAGCAACAATGACATGGACATTCTAGAAGGGAAATATGATCATTGAAATGAAACACATCTGAATCGGGACCTAGAAAACTCAAACTAATTACAGAAGGACTATAAGTCCCCAGCCTTAAACCTTACTTAATCTTGAGTTATTACAAGATTACACATTGAGGATCTTTTCAGGTTTAGAGTTTTAGAGATTTAGATCATAAAACTTTCATTACATTCCACATTTAAACAAAGTGGTTACATAAAAGATAGTATTCATTTTTTCCCATCAACGAAAACATATTAAAAAATAAAGCATGGATTCTTTCTTGACAATTCCTTGACATTATCATCATATCATGTACCCTTCCCTTGACCTGTGAAAAACATTTCAAAAACTTGGGATGAGCATAAAAATCTCAGTAAGGGATATAAAAATATGGAAAGGAAAATTGGTACATGTATACATATGAATGAAATCATACTTTACCCTTAAACCATAAGAATTTTAACAGACCTCATAAAATCATGAATAAATCATAGAAATCATAATACATAAAAGTAACTTGAAGCATTCATAACATTCATACGTAGGGAGTAACCCTGTTGGTTACGTTTGGAATACCCATCACAGTATATTCCCTAAATCTCTTCGGAGAAAAATTAATGATTAACCCCTTCGAGTTACCCAATGCATTGGAGAGCTATATCGGGATCACCCGCCCATTGTTTTTCATGGAACCACCTGTCTTCATAACAATTCCCAAGAACCATAACATAATCATATCACATAAAGCACGCATAAAGGAAACATAACATTTCCACTTTTCAATCACAAGATATCAATACACACATTGACATAAAAACATTATGAAAACCATTTTCAATACCAAAATAAAAGAAATGTAAAACATGGTATCTATTTTACTTTTAAAAAAAGGTATGGCTTTTAGAGGAAGCCAAAACTCAAATAATGGTCACGGCGGCGGAGAATTCATTGTCACCACATACGAATGACAAAAACATTCCCTTTTTTCGTTTAGTAAAATTCTTCGTATAAATAATATTCCTTTTGGATAAACGTAAAAGTCAAAGGGGTTTATACACAGTATAAGAGAAGGTTGTGTATAAAACAAAAATATTCCTCAATGAATGGAGATTGAGACGAAGTCCCATACAAAGACGGTATCAATGGATTAAGGATAAATCAATTACATAATTATGTGTGACAAAAAAATACACCAAATATAAGTGGATATTAAGTGGAAAACAATCAGAGGACATTCACACATATTTATAAAATGACATATTCATGGAGTACAAGTTTATCCCAAAGAATCCAAATTGGGTTAAGAAGTTTCCTTGCAAAAATTTGACAGCCTAACGGCGTCACTACAAAATACAGAAAAAGAGTTGATGAGAGATAAAAAGGGTATCTCATCACTTGGACATAAAATTTACATCAATAAGGATATAGAATAACATATCCCAACATAATATTATATGAATTAAAATACATAAAAAATGAAGTCTTTTAAAAAGAGGAGGGTGAAAGGCTCCCTTACCGACTTGGGTAACTTTCAAAACATACACCCCGTGAAAGAAAGACAATAAAACATTGATGTATATACTCATAAATGAAAGTATATTACACAATGAGTAAAATAATGGGCAGTAAATACACCACTCAAAGGAAATTGTGTCAAATGTAGCATAAATTTCACGGGAATAAATGTGAGATGAAAAATCCCTTACGAAATCTCGGCAGCCTAACGACGCCACTTAAAACTTCCAAAAATGGATTTATGATATCAAATAGGGTCTCTCATAATATGAACATAAAATTACAGTATGAGTAATATAAAATAACATCCTCAAACATAATAAATATGAGCTTATAAGAACTGACATAAAATAGATTACTTAAAAAGAATGAGAGAGGTTGGATCCCTTATGAAATTTTGGCAGCCTAACAGTGCCACTCAAAACATTTAAAATGGATTAATAAGAGAGAATAGGGTCTCTCATGATATGAACATAAAAATTAAAGTAAGAGTAATATAAAATAACATCCCAATAACATGAAAGATGATCTTTAAAAGGAATGACATAAAAGAGTGTACTTAAAAAGAAACAGAGGAGTAGGATCCCTTACCTCAAGTCCGACTTGTCTTGTTCATTTCTTTATATTCCTGAATAATAAACTTGAGTTAAATTCTAGTTTCTTAAGAACCTTTTTCAAGTTCATTATTCATTTTATATCACTTATTACCATGTTATGGACATTATGTAATTATTTAAGTTAATAATGGTCATTTTTTTGATCATTGGTAATTGAGTCAAAAGTGGACATCTTATATTTACAAGTTGTTCACGTAGTCAAATATCCATTATCTCAATAATGATATTAATGATGTAGATTCCATATATTTCACATATATCCATTATATACATGCATTTATAATATTACATAATCATTTATAGGTAATAAATGAAATGCACCGTTCATGGAGACGGTAAGCCGTACGTACGCATGAACGCTACTTTCATTTCTATTTCGTATTTATGGAATGGAATAATAATTATATAAAGGTATGTTATAATTCTAGTATAATATCATATATAGTATCATAACTACATCCTTTATACATCCCACATATGGTATTAACGAATCAAATCACTTTGAGGTGGAGGTAGTCCGCACTTCCTTAAATGAAGATATCCTGTTTACCCATAATGGAAACCATAAAGATATGCCATAAATGAAAAATAAAGAAGCTTAAGTAAAACATAAAAATATTATATATAATATATAAATACAGTTACATCTTAATGGCCACCTTTGAAGGTGATATATGAGTGTTGAACAATCATCATTTCGTGAGGCAGAAATTCGCCGTCCACAGAAACAGTATGTTCTTTAACCATTAGATGTAGGTGTGTGTAAGTGTAGCTCGAATTATTCTTATAAAAACATCCTAGTATATTGAAGATATAGGAGTTGTTACAAAAGAAAAGAATAAAAAGAGTTTAGGGGGTTTGAGAAGAAAAATAAATCAAAAGAACACAAGAGAAGACACTACCTTTAAATCAGGTAACTCTTTTTGATTTGAGCTCAAAGACTTCCTTGGGAAGACTTTTGCCCAAAGTGAGGATTCTAGAAGTAAGAGAGGGATTTTTAGAGACAAAATTGGCAGGGTTAGGACGAGCCAAATGATTGAGAGGTGTGGGTAAGGAGGAAGAGGTGGGGGCCTTTTATAAGAGGACAGGAGGGGCACTCTTTGAAAGTAAAGAAATGTTACTTTATTTTAGAATGAGTTTCGAATTTTAATGGTCCAAAATTGATTTTTTTCGAGGATAAGGTTATAAGTGTTCGAAATAAACACATAAAATAGGTTTTAGGAATGTTTAGGTCATATATTTTACATTATCTTTCCATATTATTTAAATCATTAAATAATGAGTTCATCGCTGAATCATCATGATGTCATAAATAATTTAATTTATTTAATGTCTAAAAATTATAAAAATAATATCATGATATAGGAAATCTTTTTAGATTTCTAATTAATATTTATAGTCAATAATCTGAATTGTATAATACCATGTAACAATTGTTTTAGTAAAACATCTCATGTTTGTGTCAGTTTTACTTTAACATTAATTAAAAAGTTATTTATGTCATTCCCCAACCAAAGTGGATCCATGGGGTCCACATGTTGACCCATTGATTTTATTGGTCGGACATGACACATCCAATGAGTGTAGGACATGTTTCAAGCTCATCTCATATTATTAAAACATTATTTTTACCTTAAACTACAGTAATTACCTCTAATCGCGATTAAAAACTTAAAAGTTACTATTCACCAAAAAAATTATTTTAATCCCATTGAACCAAATTTTACTTCTTAATTACAAACATGTATGTTGGACTTTTGAAATTAAAAACAAATAGGTGGTAAAATTTCATTTTAACGAAAAATCAGTTTTTTAAGTACCACTTAGTGGTTTCACTATTCATCAAAAATTGAAGTTTTTCAGAAAAATACCAAAAATTCACTCTAAGCTATATTTGATATTCCGAATTCAAAAATGATGTCTATTTTAAAAAAATCAAAACATATAAGTTTTATTAATTAATTTAATAACTAATTCCCACTGTCAGAGTAAATAGGGTGTTTTTATGAAACAATAAGTAACAAAAGAGTGACACTAGTTTAAGTCCAATTTCAAGGTGAAATTGATTCCAATGACCAATATAAGATTAAATGGTAAAAAAATATTCTAATTTTACTTTAAAAACAATTAAAAAGATAATCTCATCATATAAATAAATTAGATTAAAAAGTGGTTTTGAATTAAAATACAAAATTTTCACTATTCATTAAAAAAAATGAACTTTATCGGAATGATACCAAAAATTTACACAAAGTAAATTTTGATGTCTCAATTCTAAAGAAGAATTTTATTTTGTCAAATATTACACATAAAACTGTCAAAAAGTGGATTTAAAAGAGGTTCCCCATCAAAAGGTGGTTAATCGACCTTCTAAAGAGTATTGGAATGTTTAGGCTTAAAATTGAATTCATTCACATTTGTAATCCTCTATCATTTATTGTAAAGAGTAAAAATATTTTACAAAAATATATAATAATTTTGTAGTTAGTTCATTTCATTCCCTCCATTACAACGGCTAGGCATTAAATACCATTTAAAATAATATTATTATAGTGCAACGTAAGATTTCAAAGGAACTCGTTGTCGCGTATTGGGTACGCCATCGAGCATAGAGTTCCCTCTAAAGTAATATTAATATTTTTTTTTTCAAAAATAGGGATAAATATAAAATTTTCATATTCTTTATTTACCTGGGGTGTTACATCCTTCCCCCTTTTGGGAATTGCGTCCTCACAATTTCAAAATTGGGCTTGAAAACTCCATTGAAAGTCCCACATCGGAAAAGGAGTAAATTAAACTATCACTTTAAAAGAAAGAAAGGTAAGTAAAAAGGTCACCCGAGTTAACCCATACTAAGATTCCATGTATGAAAATATGGACATGGAGGAAAAAAAGGGGTCATGTTCTAATGGAGAGTGATAGTAAACATGTCTCAGAGAAAGTTAACCATAAGAAAATCACAAACTTGTGATGGGTTAAACGGTATTCAATTATCCAGTAGTAAAAGATAACAGACAACATTTTTGTTTTAAGTTAATTTTTTATTGAGGAATTTATTCATAAGGAACCATAATTTCTTATCATTTTGACTCTCAACTTTTATTATATTTCTTACAAAAACTCATATTTTCTCCAAAAGACGAGTATTTAGGAAGACATGTTCACTGTAATCAACTTCTAGAGAATCACCTTATCCACAAAAGAGAACTATATACTTCCCATGTCTTTAGACGTTATCCAAAACCAAAACCAAAACTGTTAGTATGAGATCAGATAATCTACAAAAGTATAATCCTTTATAAAAATAAAATTTATTCTTAATCACCAAAATTTGTCAAAAAAACTCAAAGTTTAACGAAGACCATTCAATAAACTATTGTCCATAAAATTATTCAAAGTAAAACAAACTAGGATGGAAACCCAAATATTGGAAGGATTTAATCACATAGTCTTCCAAGGTACAAATTAACTTTTATCTCCAAATAACATCAGTTGGTCTTAAATTCTCATATTGAAAAGTATTTAACCAAATCACATATCCTCCATGATAGGTTAATCATTTCCATAGATAAACCAAAATAAACTTACTCTTGATTCCTAAAATCATATAACTAAAATGAATTAGTCAAACTAACCAGGGACTTCATGTAGTCTAGTGGTAGGTGATAAATACCAGTCGCACTTTGGTTGTGGGTTGGATTCCCGCAGCTTTGTCGGACGTGACAGGTTGTCACATGGTCTACGTGTTGTCCTTTTTCCAAAATTATATAATTCTTAAAACATTCCCGAAAACGAGATAAAATCTTCAAAAATAATCATAACATATTTTAACCTCTTTTTTATCTCATGCCTTTCATTTTCCATCATAACATATAATAACCCATAATTACCTCAAAAGTAGGGATCATATAAACTCTAATGGTTACCTTTATAATTATTACCTGAACATCCACATCGATTGGTCATCTTGTACATGATGCATTACAGATCATACCAAGTTCCAAGTGGTTGATCATGACACCTTGATAGTTGGTTTAGAACAACCACGAGGTTCCTCATTGAATCCCCCATTTTATCTATTATGTTAATCAGAGAACCACCATAGTTTCCTTCAAACCTGTTGTCTCTTTGGTGCCGGCTAGATCCATCCATTCACTATAAACAGAAATGTCAGTGTGAGTATATCAACAAAACCATCATGTACTAATGAGGAAGGTAAACACTAAGATATAATTAGTCATTCACTTTATCTAAAACTATGAATCTTTCTGAAATCCTAACCATTATGGTAATGTCACTTGTGCTTAGAGAATACCCTAACCTCTATAGTTATCTAAACCGACCTCTGATACCAACTATAAGGCCCCAGCCTTAAAACCTACTTAATCTTGAGTTATTACAAGATTACACATTGAGGATCTTTTCAGGTTTAGAGTTTTAGAGAATTAGATCATAAAACTTGCATTACATTCCACATTTAAACAAAGTGGTTACGTAAAAGATAGTATTCATTTTCTTCCCATAAACGGAAACATATTTAAAAATAAAGCATGGATTCTTTCTTGACAGTTCCTTGACACTATCATCATATCATGTACCCTTCCCTTGACCTATGAAAAACATTTCAAAAACATGGGATGAGCATAAAAAGCTCAGTAAGGGATATAAAAATATGGAATGGAAAATGAGTACATGTATACATTTGAATGGAATCATACTTTACCCATAAAAAATAATAATTTTAACATACCTCATAAAATCATGAATAAATCCTAGAAATCATAAGACATAAAGGTAACTTGAGGCATTCATAACATTCTTACATAGGGAGTAACCCTCTTGGTTACATTTGAAATACCCATCACAGTATATTCCCTAAATCTCTTCAGAGAAACCTTAATGATTAACCCCTTCGTGTTACCCAAGGCATTGGAGACCTGTATCGGGCTCACCCGCCCTTAGTTTTTCACGGAACCACACGTATTCATAATAATTGCCAAGAACCATAACATAATCATATCACATAAAACATGCATAAAGGAAACATAAAATTTCCACTTTTCAATCACAAGATATCAATACACAAATTGATATAAAAACATTATTAAAACCATTTTCAATACCAAAATAAAAGAAAATTAAAAAATTATATCTATTTTTATTTTAAAAGAAAGGTATGGCTTGTAGAGGAAACCGAAGCTCAAATAATGGTCGCGGCGGCGAAGAATTCACTGTCGCCGCATACATACGACAAAAACATTCCCTTTTATCGTTTAGTAAAATGGTCCGTATAAAGAAGATTCCTTTTGGATAAACATAAAAGTAAAATGGGTTTATACACCATATAAAAGAAGGTTGTGTATAAAACAAAAATATGCCTCAATGAATGGAGATTGAGATGATGTCCCATACAAAGACGGTATCCATGGATTAAGGATAAATCAATTACATAATTATTTGTGACTAACGAATACACCAAATATAGGTGGATATTAAGTGTAAACCATTCAGAGGAAATTCACAAATATTCATAGAATGACATATTCAAGGTGTACAAGTTTATCCCAAAGAATCCAAATTGGGTTAAGAAGTTCCCTTGCAAAAATTTGACAACCCAACGGCATCACTTCAAAATTCAGAAAAAGATTTGATGAGAGATAAAAGGGTATCTCATCACATGGAAATAAAATTTACATCAATAAGGATATAGAATAAAATATCCCAAAATAATAGAATGTGAATTAAAAGACATAACAAAAGAGGTCTTTTAAAAAGAGGAGGGTGAAAGGTTCCCTTACCGACTTGGGTAAATTTCGAAACATACACCCCGTGAAAGAAAGATAATACAACATTGATGTAAATACTCATAAATGAAATTATATTACACAATGAGTAAAAAAATGGGTAGTACATACACCACTCAAAGGAAATTGTGGCAAATGTAGCATAAATCTCACGGGAATAAAAGTGAGATGAAAAATCCCTTACGAAAACTCGACAGCCTAACGATGCCACTTAAAACTTCAAAAAATGGATTTATGATATAAAATAGGGTCTCTCATATTATGAACAGAAAATTACAGTATGTTTAATATAAATGAACATCCTCAATCATAATAAAGATGAGCTTATAAGAAATGACATAAAAGAGATTACTAAAAAAGAACGAGAGAGGTTGGATCCCTTACGAAATTTTGGTAGCCTAACGGCGCCACTCAAAACATCCAAAATGGATTGATGAGAGAGAATAGGGTCTCTCATCATATGAAAATAAGAATTAATGTAAGATTAATATAAAAGAACATACCAATAACAAGAAATATTATATTTAAAAGGAATGACATAAAAGAGTGTACTTAAAAAGAAAGAGAGGAGTAGGATCCCTTACCTCAAGTCTGACTTGTCTTGTTAGTTTCTTTATATTCTTGAATAATAAACTTGAGTTAATTTCTAATTTCATAATAACATTTTCCATGTTCATTATTCCTTTTATATCACTTATTACCATGTTATGAACATTAGGTAATTTTTTAAGTTAATAATGGTGGTTTTGTTGATCATTGGTACTTGAGTCAAAAGTGGACTTCTTAAACTTACAAGTTGTTCACGTAGTCAAATATCGATTATCTCAATAATTAGATTCATGACGTAGATTCCATATATTTCATATATATCCATTATGTACAGGAATTTATAATATTACATAATCAGTTAGAGGTAATAAATGAATTGCACCGTTCATGGAGACGGTAATCCGTACGTACGCATGAATGCTACTTTCATTTCTATTTCGTATTTATGGAATGGAATAATAATGATATAAAGGTATGTTATATATCCAGTATAATATAATATATATTATCATAACTCCATCCTTTATACGTCCCACATATGGTATTAACGAATCAAATCACTTTGAGGGGGTGGTAGTCCGCACTTCCTTAAATGAAGATATCGCGTTTACCCATAATGGAAACCATAAGGATATACCATAAATGAAAAATACAGAAGCTTAAGTAAAAAATAAACATATTATATATAATATATAAATACAGTGACATCTTAATGGCCACCTTTTAAGGTGATATATGAGTGTTGAACAATCATCGTTTCGTGGGGCAGAAATTCGCCATCCACAAAAACAGTAAGTTCATTGACCATTAGATGTAGGTGTGTGTAAGTGTATCTCGAATGCTTCTTATAAAAAAATCCTATTATATTGAAGACACTGGAGTTGTTACAAAAAAAAGAATAAAAAAATTTTAGGGGGTTGGAGAAGAAAAATAAAACAAAAGAACACAAGAGAAGACACTGCCTTTAAATCGGGTGACTCTTTTTGATTTGAGCTCAAAGGCTACCTTGGGAAGACTTATGCCTAATGTGAGGCTTCTAGGAGTAATAGAGAGACGTGGAGAGACAAAATTGGCAGGGGTTGGACGATCCAAAGGCTTGAGAGGTGTGGGTAAGGAGGTAGAGGTGGGGGCCTTTTATAAGAGGAGAGGAGGGGCACTCTTGGAAAGTAAAGAAATGTTACATTATTTTAGAATGAGTTTAGGATTTTAATTGTCCCAAATTGATTTGATTCAAGGATAAGGTGATAATGGTTTGAAATCCATCCATCCAATAGGTTTTGAACATGTGTAGGTCTTAGATTTTACATTATCTTTCCATTTTATTTAAATCGTTAAATAATGAGGTCATCGCTGCATCATCATGATGTCATAGATAATTTAATTTATTTAATGTATAAAAATTATAAATCACTATCATGATGTAGGAAATATTTTTAGATTTCTAATGAATATTTATAGTCAAAAATATTAATTGAATTACCCCATGTAACAATAGTTTTAGTAAAAAATTTCATGTTTGTGTCATTTTTACTTTAACATTAAATAAAACGTTATTTATGTCATTTTCCCAACCAAAGTGGCTCCATGGGGTCCCCAAGATGACCCATGGATTGTCTTGGTCGGCCATGACACATCCAATGAGGTTAGGACATGTGTCAAGATCATCTCATATTATTAAAACATTATTTTTACCTTAAACTACACTAATTACCTCTAATCGCGATTAAAAACTTAAAAGTTACTATTCACCAAAAAATTATTTTAATCCCTTTGAACCACATTTTACTTCTTAATGACAACCATGTATGTCGGATTTTTGAAATTCAAAACACAAAGGTGGTAAAATTTCATTTAAACGAAAAATCAGTTTTTTAAGTACCACTTAGTGGTTTCACTATTCATCAAAAATTGATGTTTTTCAGAAAAATACCAAAAAATCACCCTAAGATATATTTGATATTCTGAATTCCAAAATGATGTCTATTTTAAAAAATTCAAAACATATAAGTTGTAATAATTAATTTAATAATTAATTCCCGCTGTCAGAGCAAATAGCGTGTTTTTATGAAACAGTAAGTATCAAAAGATTGACACTAGTTTAAGTCTAATTTCAAGGTGAAATTGATTCCGACGACCACTATTGGATTAAATTTTAAAAATATATTATAATTTTACTTTAAAAACAATTCAAAAGATAATATTATCATATAAATAAATTTGATTAAAAAGATGTTTTGAATTAAAATACAACATTTTTCATTATTCATTAAAAAAATGAACTTTATCGGAATGCTACAAAAAATTTACGCAAATTAAATTTTGATGTCTCGATTATAAAGAATAATTTTATTTTGTCAAATATAACACATAAAACTGTCAAAAAGTGGATTTAAAAGAGGATCTCCATCAAAATGCGGTTAATCAACCTTCTAAAGAGTATTAGAATGTTTACACTTAAAATTGAATTCATTCACATTTTTAATCCTCTAACATTTATTGTAAAAAGTAAAAATATTTTACAAACATATATAATCATTTTTTAGTTAGTTCTGTTGATTCCTTCCATTACAACGACTAGGCGTTAACTACCATTTAAAGTAATATTATTATAGCGCAACATAAGTTTTCAAAGGAACTCGTTGTCGCATATTGGGTACGCCATCAAGCATAGAGTTCCCTCTAAAGTAATATTAATATTTTTTTCACAAATAGGGATAAATATAAAAATGTAATATTATTTATTTACCTAGGGTGTTACATCCTTTCCCCCTTTTGGGAATTGCGTCCTCGTAATTTCAAAATTGGGCTTGAAATCTCCATTGAAAGTCCCACATCGGAAAAGTAGTAAATTAAACTATCACTTTAAAAGAAAGAAAGGGAAGTACAAGGGTCACCCGAGTAAACCCATACTAGGATTCCATGTATGAAAATATGGACATGGAGGAAAAAACAAAGGGTCAAGTTCTGATGGAGAGTGATAGTAAACATGTCTAGGAGAAATTTAACTATAAGAAAATCACAAACTTGTGATGGGTTAAATGGTATTCAATTCCCCAGTAGTAAAAGTTAACAGGAAACATTTTTGTTTTAAGTTAATTTTTTATTGAGGAATTTATTCATAAGGAAACATAATTACTAGTCATTTTGACTGTCAACTTTTATTTGATTTCTTACACTAACTCATATTTTCTCCAAAAGGAGAGTATTTAGGAAGACTTGTTAACTATAATCAACTTCTAGAGAATCAAATAATCCACAAAAGAGAACTATATACTTCCCATGTCTTTAGACGTTAACCGAAACCAAAACCAAAATTGTTAGTATGAGATCAGATAATCCACAAAAGTATAATCCTTTATAAAAATAAAATCTATTCTTAATATCCAAAATTTGTCAAAAAAAAACCAATGTTTAACGAAGACCATACGATAAACTATTGTCTATAAAATTCGTCAAAGTTAACCAAACAAGGATTGAAACCCAAATATTTTAAGGAATTAATCACATGGTCTTCCAAGGTACAAATTAACTTTTATCTCCAAATAACATCAGTTGCTCTTAAATTCTCATATTGAAAAGTAATTAACCAAATCACATATCCTCCATGATAGGTTAATCATTTCCATAGATAACCCAAAATAAACTTACTCTTGATTCCTAAAATCATCTAACTAAAAATAATTAGTCAAACTAACCAGGGACTTCATGTAGACCAGTGGTAGGCGATAAATACCAGTCGCACTTTGGTTGTGGGTTCAATTCCCGCAGCTTTGTCTGGCGTGAGGGGTTGTCACACGGTCTACGTGTTGTCCTTTTTCCAAAACTGTATAACTCTTAAAACATTCCCCAAAACAAGATATAATCTTCAAAAACAATCATAACATATTTTAACCTCAAGTTTATCTCATGCCATTCATTTTCCATCATAACATATAATAACCCATAATTACCTCAAAAGTAAGGATCAGATAAACTCTAATGGTTACCATTAAAATTATTACCTGAACTTCCACATCGATTGGTCATCTTGTACATGATTCATTACAGATCATACCAAGGTTCAAGTGGTTGATTATGACTCCTTGATAGTTGGTTTAGAACAACCATGAGTTTCCTCATTGAATCCCCCATTATATCTAGTATCTTAATCAGAGAACCACCAAAGTTTCCTTCAAACCTGTTGTCTCTTTAGTGCCTGATAGATCCATCCATTCACTAAAAATAGAACTGTTAGTGTGAGTATATCAACAAAACCATCATGAACTAATGAGGAAGGTAAACACTAAGATAAACTTACTCATTCACTTTATCTAAAACTAGGACTCTTTCTGAAATCCTAACCATTATTGTAATGTCACTTGTGCTTAGAGAATACCCTAACCTCTAATGTTATCTAAACCGACCCCTGATACCAACTAGAAGGCCCCAGCCTTAAACCTTACTTAATCTTGAGTTATTATAATATTACACATTGAGGATCTTTTCAGCTTTAGAGTTTTAGAGAATTACATCATAAAACTTGCATTACATTCCACATTTAAACAAAGTGGTTACGTAAAAGATAGTATTAATTTTTTTCCCATCAACGGAAACATATTTAAAAATAAAGAATGGATTCTTTCTTGAAACTTCCTTGACACTATCATCATATAATGTACCCTTCCCTTGACCTGTGAAAAACATTTCAAAAACTTTGAATGAGCATAAAAAGCTCAGTAAGGGATATAAAAATATGGAAAGGAAAATGATTACATGTATACATATGAATGAAATCATACTTTACCCATAAAACATAAGCATTTTAACATACCTCATAAAATCATGAATAAATCATAGAAATCATAAGACATAAAGGTAACTTGAGGCATTCATAACATTTTACGTAGGGAGTAACCCTCTTGGTTATGTTTGGAATACCCATCACAGTATATTCCCTTAATCTCTTCGGAGAAACCTTAACGATTAACCCCTTCGTGTTACCTAATGCATTAGAGAGCTATATCGGGCTCACCCACCCTTAGTTTTTCTTGGAACCACCTGTCTTCATAATAATACCCAAGAACCATAACATAATCGTATCACATAAAACATGCATAAAGGAAACATAACATTTCCACTTTTCAATCACAAGATATCAATACACACATGGATATAAAAAAATTATGAAAACCATTTTCAATACCAAAATAAAAGAAATTTAAAACATGGTATCTATTTTTCTTTTAAAAAAAGGTATGTCTTATAGAGGAAACCGAAACTCAAATAATGGTCGCGGCGGCGGAGAATTCATTGTCGCTGCATACATACGACAAAAACATTCCCTTTTTTCATTTAGTAAAACGCTTCGTATAAAGAAGATTCCTTTTGGATAAACGTAAAAGTAAAAGGTGTTTATACACCGTATAAAAGAAGGTTGTGTATAAAACAAAAATATGCCTCAATGAATAGAGATTGAGATGAAGTACCATACAAAGAAGGTATCCTTGGATTAAGGATAAATCAATTACATAATTATGTGTGACAAAAGAAAACAGCAAATATAAGTGGATATTAACTGTAAAACAATCAGAGGAAATTCACACATATTCATAGAATGACATATTCACGGAGTACATGTTTATCCCAAAGAATCAAAATTGGGTTATGAAGCTCCCTTGAAAAAATTTGACAGCCTAACGACATCACATCAAAATTTAGAAAAAGAGTTAATGAGAGATAAAAAGGGTATCTAATCACTTGGAAATAAAATTTACATAAATAAGGATATAGAATGTCATATCCCAACATAATAGAATGTGAATTAAAAGAAATAACAAAATAAGTCTTTTAAAAAGAGGAGGGTGAAAGGTTCCCTTACTGACTTTGGTAACTTTCGAAACATACACCCCATGAAAGAAAGACAATACAACATTGATGTAAATACTCATAAATGAATGTATATTACACAATGAGTAAAATTATGGGTAGTACATACACCACTAAAAGGAAATTGTGGAAAATGTAGCATAAATCTCATGGGAATAAAAGTTAGATGAAAAATCCCTTACGAGAACTCGGCATCCTAACAACGCCACTTAAAACTTCCAAAAATGGATTTATGATATAAAATAGGGTCTATCATAATATGAACATAAAAGTACAGTATGAGGAATATAAAATAACATCCTCAAACATAAGAAAGATTAGCTTATAATAAATGATATAAAAGAGATTACTTAAAAAGAATGAGAGTTGTTGGATCCCTTACAAAATTCTGGCAGCCTAACAGCGCCACTCAAAACTTCTAAAATGGATTTATGAGAGAGAATAGGGTCCCTCATCATATGAACAAAATAATTAAACTAAAAGTAATATAAAATAAAATCCCAATAACAAGAAAGATGAGTTTTAAAAGGAATGACATAAAAGAGTGTACTTAAAAAAAAGAGAGGAGTAGGATCCCTTACCACAAGTCCGACTTGTCTTGTTAGTTTCTTTATATTCCTGAATAATAAACTTGATTTAATTTCTAATTTCTTAAGAACGTTTTTCATGTTCATTATTCCATTTATATCACTTATTACCATGTTATGAACATTATGTAATTATTTATTTTAATAATGGTCGTTTTGTTGATCATTGGTACTAGAGTCAAAAGTGTACTACTTATACTTATATGTTGTTCACGTAGTCAAATATACATTTTCTCAATAATTATATTCATGACGTAGATGCCATATATTTCATATATATCCATTATATACAGGAATTTATAATATTACATAATCATTTAGAGGTAATAAATGAATTGCACCATTCATAGAGACGGTAAGTCGTACGTACGCTTGAACGCTACTTTCATTTCTATTTCGTATTTATGGAATGGAATAATAATGATATAAAAGTATGTTATAATTCTAGTATAATATCATATATAGTATCATAACTCCATCCTTTATATGTCCCACATATGGTATTAACAAATCAAATCAATTTGAGGAGGCGATAGTCCGCACTTCCTTAAACGAAGATATCGCGTTTACCCATAATGGAAACCATCAAGATATGCCATAAATGAAACATACAGAAGCTTAAGTAAAAAAATAACCATATTATATATAATATATAAATACAGTGACATCTTAATGTCAACCTTTGAAGGTGATATATGAGTGTTGAACAATCATCGTTTCGTGAGGAAGAAATTCGTCATCCATAGAAACAGTAAGTTCTTTAACCATTAGATGTAGGTGTGTGTAAGTGTAGCTCGAATTATTCTTATAAAAAAATACTAGTATATTGAAGATACTGGAGTTGTTACAAAATAAAAGAATAAAAAGAGTTTAGGTGGTTGGAGAAGCAAAATAATACAAAAGAACACAAGAGAAGACACTACCTTTAAATCGGGTAACTCTTTTTAATTTGAGCTCAAAAGCTTCCTTGGGAAGACTTTTGCCCAAATTGAGGATTTTAGGAGTAAGATAGGGATGTGTAGAGACAAAATGGTCAAGGGTTGGACGATCCAAATGCATGAGAGGTGTGGGTAAGGAGGTAGAGGTGGGGGCCTTTTATAAGAGGAGAGGAGGTGCACTCTTGGAAAGTAAAGAAATGTTACATTATTTTAGAATGAGTTTCGAATATTAATTGTCCCACATTGATGTGTTTTAAGGGTAAGGTTATAAGGGTTAGAAATCCACCCATACAATAGGTTTTGGACATGTGTAGGTCTTATATTTTACATTATATTTCCATTTTATTTAAATCGTTAAATAATGAGGTCATCGCTGCATCATCATGATGTCATAACTAATTTAATTTCATTAATGTCTAAAAATTATAAAAAAAAATATCATGATGTAGGAAATATTTTTATCTTTATAATGAATATTTATAGTCAAATGTATGAATTGTATAACCCCATGTAACAATTGTTTTAGTAAAAATCTCATGTTTGTGTCATTTTTACTTTAACATTAAATAAAAAGTTATTTATGTCATTTCCCAACCAAACTGGCTCCATGGGGTCCCCAAGTTGACCCATGGATTGTCTTGGTTGGCCATGACACATCCAATGAGGTTAGGACATGTGTCATGCTCATCCCATATTATTAAAACATTATTTTTACCTTAAACTACACTAATTACCTCTAATCGCGATTAAAAACTTAAAAGTTACTATTCACCAAAAAAATATTTTAATCCCATTGAACCACATTTTACTTATTAATGACAACCATGTATGTCAGATTTTTGAAATTCAAAACACAGAGCTGGTAAAATTTCATTTAAACGAAAAATCGGTTTTTTAAGTACCACTTAGTGGTTTCACTATTCATCAAAAATTGAAGTTTTTCAGAAAAATACCAAAAATTCACCCGAAGCTATATTTGATATTCTGAATTCAAAAATTATGTCTATGTTAAAAAAATTCAAAACATATAAGTTGTATTAATTAATTTAATAATTAATTCCCGCTGTCAGAGCAAATAGCGTGTTTTTATGAAACAATAAGTATCAAAAGATTGACACTAGTTTAAGTCCAATTTCAAGGTAAAATTGATTCCAATGACCAATATTGGATTAAATGGTAAAAATATATTCTAATTTTACTTTAAAAAAATTCAAAAGATAATCTAATCATATAAATAAATTATATTAAAAAGAGGTTTTGAATTAAAATACAACATTTTTTACTATTCATTAAAAAAATGAACTTTATCAGAATGATACCAAAAATTTACACAAGGTAAATCTTGATGTCTCAATTATAAAGAAGAATTTTATTTTGTCTAATATAACACATAAAACTGTCAAAAAGTGGATTTAAAAGAGGTTCTCCATCAAAAGGCGGTTAATCGACCTTCTAAAGAGTATTAGAATGTTTACGCTTAAAATTGAATTCATTCAAAATTTTAATCCTCTAACATTTATTGTAAAAAGTAAAAATATTTTACAAACATATATAATAATTTTGTAGTTAGTTCTGTTCATTCCCTCCATTACAACTGCTAGGCGTTAACTACCATTTAAAATAATATTATTATAGTGCAACGTAAGATTTCAAAGGAACACGTTGTCACGTATTGGGTACGCCGTCGAGCATAGAGTTCCCTCTAAAGTAATATTAATATTTTTTCACAAATAGGGATAAATATAAAAATTTCATATTCTTTATTTACCAGGGCTGTTACATCCTTCCCTCCTTTTGGGAATTGCATCCTCGCAATTTCAAAATTGGGCTTGAAAACTCCATTAAAATTCCCACATCGGAAAAGGAGTAAATTAAACTATCACTTTAAATGAAAGAAAGGGAAGTACAAAGGCCACCCGAGTTAACCCATACTAGGATTCCCTGTATGAAAATATGGACATGGAGGAAAAAACAAAGGTTCATGTTCTGATGGAGAGTGATAGTAAACATGTCTAGGAGAAAGTTAAGCATAAGAAAATCCCAAACTTGTTATGGGTTCAACAGTATTCGATTCCCCAGTAGTAAAAGTTAACAAACAACAGTTTTGTTTTAAGTTAATTTTTTATTGAGGAATTTATTCAAAAGGAAACATAATTACTTATCATGTTTACTTTCAACTTTTATTATATTTCTTACAGAAACTCATATTTTCTCCAAAAGACGAGTATTTAAGAAGACATGTTCACTATAATCAACTTCTAGAGAATCACCTAATCCACAAAAGAGATCTATATACTTCCCATGTCTTTAGACGTTAACCAAATCCAAAACCAAAATTTTTAGTATGAGATCAGATAATCCACAAAAGTATAATCCTTTATAAAAATAAAATCTATTCTTAATCTCCAAGATTTGTCAAAAAAACCCAAAGTTTAACGAAGACCATTCGACAAACTATTGTCCATAAAATTATTCAAAGTAAACCAAACTAGGATTGAAAACCAAATATTTGAATGATTTAATCACATAGTCTTCGAAGATACAAATTAACTTTTATCTCCAAATAACATCAGTTTCTCTTAAATTCTCATATTGAAGAGTAATTAACCAAATCACATATCCTCCATGATAGGTTAATCATTTCCATTGATAACACAAAATAAACATACTCTTGATTCCTAAAATCATCTAACCAAAAATAATTAGTCAAACTATCCAAGGACTTCACGTAGTCCAGTGGTAGGTGATAAATACCAGTCGCACTTTGGTTGTGGGTTCGATTCCTGCAGCTTTGTCCAACGTGACGGGTTGTCACACGGTCTCCGTGTTGTCCTTTTTACAAAAATTTATAACTCATAAAACATTCCCCAAAACGAGATAAAATCTTCAAAAATAATCATAACATATTTTAACCTCAAGTTTATCTCATGCCTTTAATTTTCCATCATAACATATAATAACCCATAATTACCTCAAAAGTAAGGATCATATAAACTCTAACGGTTACCTTTATAATTATTACCTGAACTTCCACATCGATTGGTCATCTTGTACATGATGCATTATAGATCATACCAAGGTTGAAGTGGTTTATCATGACTCCTTGATAGTTGGTTTAGAAAAACCACATGTTTCCTCATTGAATCCCCCATTTTATCTAGTATTTTAATCAGAGAACAACCATAGTTTCCTTCAAACCTGTTGTCTCTTTGGTGCCTGCTAGATCCATCCATTCACTAAAAACAGAAATGTCAGTGTGAGTATATCAACAAAACCATCATGTACTAATGAGGAAGGTGAACACTAAGATATACTTACTCATTCACTTTATCTAAAACTAGGACTCTTTCTAAAATCCTAACCATTATGGTAATGTCACTTGTGCTTAGAGAATATCCTAACCTCTAAAGTTATCTATACCGACCTCTGATACAAACTATAAGGCCCCACCCTTAAACCTTACTTAATCTTGAGTTATTACAAGATTACACATTGAGGATATTTTCACGTTTAGATTTTTAGAGAGTTAGATCATAATACTTGCATTACATTCCACATTTAAACAAAGTGGTTATGTAAAATATAGTTTTCATTATTTCCCCATCAACGGAGACATATTTAAAAATAAATCATGGATTCTTTCTTGAAACATCCTTAACACTATCATCATATCATGTACCCTTCCCTTGACATGTGAAAAACATTTCAAAAACTTGGGATGAGCATAAAAAGCTCAGTAAGGAATATAAAATATGGAAAGGAAAATGAGTACATGTATACATATGAATGAAATCATACATTACCCATACAACATAAGAATTTTAACATACCTCATAAAATCATGTATAAATCATAGAAATCATAAGACATAAATGTATCTTGAGGAATTCATAACATTCCTACGTAGGGAGTAACCCTCTTGGTTACATTTGGAATACCCATCACAGTATATTCCCTAAATCTCTTCGGAGAAACCTTAATGATTAACCGCTTCGCATTACCCAATGCATTGGAGAGCTATATTGGGCTCACCCGCCCTTAGTTTTTCATGGAACCACCCGTCTTCATAATAATTCCCAAGAACCATAACATAATCGTATCACATAAAACACGCATAAAGGAAACATAACATTTACACTTTTCAATCACAAGATATCAATACACACATTGATATAAAAACATTATCAAATCCATTTTCAATACCAAAATAAAAGAAATTTAAAACATGGTATCTATTTTTCTTTTAAAAAAAGGTATGGCTTGTAGAGAAAACTGAAAATCAAATAATGGTAGCGGCGGCAGAGAATTCATTGTCGCTGCATACGTACGACAAAAACATGCCCTTTTGTCGTTTAGTAAAATGCTTCATATAAAGAAGATCCCTTTTGGATAAATGTAAATGTCAAAGGGGTTTATACACCGTATAAATGAAGGTTGTGTATAAAGCAGAAATATGCCTCAATGAATGGAGATTGAGATGAAGTCCCATACAAAGACGGTATCCTTAGATTAAGGATAAATCAATTACATAATTATGTGTGACAAATGAATACACCAAATATAAGTGGATATTAAGTGTAAAAAAATCAGAGGACATTCACATGTATTTATAGAATGACATATTCAAGGAGTACAAATTTATCCAAAAGAATCAAAATTGGGTTAAGAAGTTCCCTTGCAAGAATTTGACATCCTAACGGCATCACTTCAAAATTCAGAAAAAGAGTTGATGAGAGATAAAAAGGGTATCTCATCACTTGGAAATAAAATTTACATCAATAAGGATATAGAATAACACATCCCAACATAATAGTATGTGAATTAAAAGACATAACAAAAGAAGTATTTTAAATAGAGGAGGGTGAAAGGTTCCTTTACCGACTTGGGTAACTTTCGAAACATACACCTCGTGAAAGAAAGAAAATACAAAATTGATGTAAATACTCATAAATGAAATTATATTACACAATGAGTAAAATAATGGGCAGTACATACACCACTCAAAGGAAATTGTGGCAAATGTAGCATAAATATCACAGGAATAAAAGTGAGATGAAAAATCCCTTACGAAAACTCGGCAGCCTAACGACACCACTTAAAACTTCCAAAAATGGATTTATGATATCAAACAGGGTCTCTCATAATATGAACATAAAATTACAGTATGAGTAATATAAACGAACATCCTAAAATATAAGAAAGATGAGCTTATAAGAAATGACACAAAAGATATTACTTAAAAAGAATGAGAGAGGTTGGATCCCTTACGAAATTTTGGCAGCCTAACGGCGCCACTCAAAACATCCAAAATGGATTGATGAGAGAGAATAGGGTCTCTCATCATATGAAGATATGAATTAATTTAATTGTAATATAAAAGAACATCCCAATAACATTAAAGATGAGCTTTAAAAGGAATGACATAAAAGAGTGTACTTAAAAATAAAAGAGAGGAGTAGGATCCCTTACCTCAAGTCCGACTTGTCTTGTTAGTTTCTTTATATTCGTGAATAATAAACTTGAGTTAATTTATACTTTATTAAGAACCTTTTTCATGTTCATTATTCCTTTTATATCACTTATTACCATGTTATGAACATTATGTAATTATTTATGTTAATAATGGTCGTTTTGATGATCATTGGTACTTGAGTCAAAAGTGGACTTCTTATACTTACAAGTTGTTCACATAGTCAAATATCCATTATCTCAATAATTATATTCATGATTTAGATGCCATATATTTCATATATATGTATTATATACAGGCATTTATAATATTACATAATCATTTAGAGGTAATAAATGAATTGCACCGTTCATGGAGACGGTAAGCCGTACGTACGCATGAACGCTACTTTCATTTCTATTTCGTATTTATGGAATGGAATAATAATGATATAAAGGTATGTTATAATTACAGTATAATGTCATATATATTATCATAACTCCATCCTTTATACGTCCCTCATATGGTATTAATGAATCAAATCACTTTGAGGGGGTGGTAGTCCGCACTTCCTTAAATGAAGATATCACATTTACCCATAATGGAAACCATAAATATATGCCATAAATGAAAACTACAGAAGCATAAGTAAAACATAAACATATAATATATAATATATAAATACAGTTACATCTTAATGGACACCTTTGAAGGTGATATATGAGTGTTGAACAATCATCGTTTCGTGAGGCAGAAATTTTCCATCCACGGAAATAGTATGTTATTTAACCATTAGATATAGGTTTGTGTAAGTGTATCTCAAATGATTCTTATTAAAAAATCCTAGTATATTGAAGATACTGTAGTTGTTACAAAAGAAAAGAATAAAAATAGTTTAGGTGGTTGGAGAAGCAAAATAAAACAAAAGAACACAAGAGAAGACACTACCTTTAAATCGGGTAACTCTTTTTGATTTGAGCTCAAAGGCTTACTTGGGAAGACTTCTGCCCAAAGTTAGGCTTCTAGGAATAAGATAGGGAAGTGGAGAGACAAAATGGGCAGGGTTTTGACGATTCAAATGGTTGAGAGGTGTTGGTAAGGAGGTAGAGGTGGGGGCCTTTTATAAGAGGAGAGGAGGGGTACTCTTGGAAAGTAAAGAAATGTTACTTTATTTTAGAATGATTTTCAGATTTTAATGGTCCCACATTGAAGTGTTTCAAGGATAAGGTGATAAGGGTTAGAAATAAACCCATACAATTGGTTTTTGACATGTGTCGGTCTTAGATTTTACATTATCTTTTCATTTTATTTAAATCGTTAAATAATGAAGTCATCGCTGCATCATCAGGATGTCATAAATAATTTATTTTATTTAATGTCTAAAAATTATAAAAAAAACTAACATGATTTAGGAAATATTTTTATATTTCTAATGAATATTTATAGTCAAAAATATGAATTGTATAACCCCATTTAACAATTATTTTAGTAAAACATCTCATGTTCGTGTCATTTTTACTTTAACATTAAATAAAAAGTTATTTATGTCATTTCCCAAACAAAGTGGCTCCATGGGGTTCCCAAGATGACCCATGGATTGTATTGGTCGGCCATGACACATCCAATGAGGTTAGGACATGTTTCAAGCTCATCTAATATTATTAAAACATTATTTTTACCTTAAATTAAACTAATTACCTCTAATCGCGATTAAAAACTTAAAAGTAACTATTCACCAAAAAATTATTTTAATCCCATTGAACCACATTTTACTTCTTAATGATATCCATGTATGTCGGATTTTTGAAATTCAAAACACAGAGGTGGTAAAATTTCATTTAAACGAAAAATCATTTATTTATGTACCACTTAGTGGTTTCACAATTCATCAAAAATTGAAGTTTTTCAGAAAAATACCAAAAATTCACCCTAAGCTATATTTGATATTCCAAATACAAAAATTATGTCTATTTTAAAAAAATCAAAACAAGAAGTTGTATTAATTATTTTAATAATTAATTCCCAATGTCAGAGAAAATAGCGTGTTATTATGAAACAATAAGTATCAAAAGATTGACACTAGTTTAAGTCCACTTTCAAGGTGAAATTGATTCCAACGGCCACTATTGGATTAAATGGTAAAAATATATTCTAATTTTTATTTAAAAACAATTCAAAAGATAATCTAATCATATAAATAAATTAGATTAAAAAGTGGTTTTGAATTAAAATAAAACATTTTCCACTATTCATTACAAAAATGAATTTTATCGGAATGATACCAAATATTTACACAAAGTAAATTTTGATGTCTCAATTCTAAAGAAGAATATTATTTTTTCAAATATACCACATAAAACTGTCAAAAAGTGGATTTAAAAGAGGTTCGCCATCAAAAGGCAGTTAATCGACCTTCTAAAGAGTATTATAATGTTTACGCTTAAAATTGAATTCATTCACATTTTTAATCCTCTAACATTTATTGTAAAAAGTAAAAATATTTTACAAACATATAAAATCATTTTGTATTTAGTGCTGTTTATTCCATCCATTACAATGGCTAGGCGTTAACTACCATATAAAATAATATTATTATAGTGCAACGTAAGATTTCAAAGGAACTCGTTGTCATGTATTGGGTACGCCATCGAGCATAGAGTTCCCTATAAAGTAATATTAATATTTTTTTTTTCACAAATAGGGATAAATAAAAAAATTTCATATTCTTTATTTACCTGGGGTATTACCAGGATGGTGAACCACCTAATATGATTTTGGATTGAGAACATGTACACACTCCATTGAAGGGTGTTTAAATAAATGAATATTTACAAGGAGGGGAATCCTGATAACAAGTATCAACCATCTGTGACTCTCTTGAGTGGGAAATGGGAGATAGAAAGACAGAGGAACTCCTAGTGGGGGTCACATACACCTATTGTATGATGGGGATCCAAATAAAACAAGATACGTACTAGTCACTTTTTACATCAACAAAAGTGAATATAATTCCATGGAAACAGAATAATTTGTCTCATTAGATAATACATTAATTCATTGAGGCAGAGAGACATGCACATGTATAGAGGGGCTAGGATAGAAAGGAATAAAATTTATGATAGGGAACCAACAGTACACTATAGCATTTATTCATTACTGAACATTAAATATATTGATGATATTTCAATAGGGAGCCCACCATTGGGTGATAATATTATTAGAGAGTTATGCAAAACCAATTCCAAATAATAGGAATCACAAAAATGATCATGCTTATAATCTTTTTCATCATATTCATCATGGGTCTGGGTATAGAATGAAGTACCGGTCATGATATCATGATACTGAATAAGAAATGTAGAACAAATAAAGTCTTATGGGATAGCACCCTAATCATGAATTTTCTATCAATTTGATGGTATGATATTATAATTTTCTTAATAGATATGAAGATAAATAAATTAAACCACCAACACTCTAGTGTTTCAATTGAATGGAGTACCTAAATTATGCTATCCAATTCCCAAATCGGAAGGTATGTGATGTTTATTGATGTTAGAATCCATTTAATCTAATATAAAACATGAAATGTCATGTGATCACTATTTCTTGAAGAGTGGTGTGAGTAACTATGTGGTGAATGGTACACTTACAAACCACTATATAATTGAAATTTCTTATTTGACTATGAATCTACCCCTTCATTCATATCAAAATTATTTTCTAAGGGTATAAAGATTCAACAAAATTAATTATATATAAAATTATCAGTAAAAACCCATAATTTCATGAGTATATTAACTAATTACTATAAATCTTATATTTATGATTTTGGAGGTAATATTCTCCCTATAAATTTTTTCATTATTCCTCTGGTTGAATTTGACATTATTTTGGGCATGGAATATATTTTTCTACCTAAATCACAGATCAATTGTCATGTAAGGGATGTCACATTTGATATACCAAACCCACATTGATAATATATCCATGTGATGATATGTAAAAAAAAATCTAATGGAGATCAAATCACTTTTATAGTTCTTAATTCCCATTCGGAAGGGGTGTTTTATAATAGATGGATGTGGAGAAACATGAGTCCCATGATATTCTTATTGTGTGTGAAAAAATTGATGTATTTATGGATGAGTTTCCTAGAAATCCACCTAAATGTTAAAATTCATTATCAATATATTTGATACATGTTTCCAAACCAATTTTATATACTACTGATTGAATAGACCTGATTTAATTTCATGAACTGAAGAGGCAACTCTATAAAAATAATGACAATATAATCATATTGTCACCTATTTCACCTTTGGATGAACTTACTATTTTTATTAATTTAAATATTGGTTAATGATACTCTATATTGATTATCACAAGATGTTAAATATCATGATCAAGACCTTGTATCCTCTTACATTTATTGATGACAGGTATCCTATTACATGTATTGATGACTTGTTCGATCAATTTTATGGAGCTCAAAACTATTCCTAGATTGACCTTCACTATCGATATCATCAATTGAGTGTTATGAAAGAGGATATTTGAAAAAAATACATACAAGTTATAGACACTATTAATACATAGTTATATCATTTTTTTAATTTTAATTCCCCAACTATCCTACTGGATTTTTTGAATGGAGTATTTAGAGATTGATCTAATCGGTTCATGGTAGTATTTATAGATTATATTCTTATCTGTTCAAAACGAATGAAAGATTACAAATACCACTGGAAAATTGTACTAAGGAACCTAATGAAAGATAAATTTTATGTTAAATATTTATAGTGATAATTTTTCCTGCAAAAGGTTTCCATTTGATGTTATATAATCTATAGTGAGTGTATATTAGTAGATCCTTAAAAAAAGATGCTATTGAATGTTCCCCTAGAAAAAAAATGGTGACTGAGATCCATGGATTTCATGGTTTATAGAGATATTATCAATGTTTTGTGGAGAATTTCTAATTAATATTTAATTCATGGCTAATGTTAATAGGAATGGGAGCCATGTTCATCTGGTCAGATGAATGTGAGAAATATTTCATGGAACAAAAGTGAATATTAGTCAGTATCATCGTTCATATATTACCTTGTAAGGAAAAAAGTTATGTAATTTGTAGTGATGCTTCCAATAAGGGTTTCGGTTCTTTTATTCTATAGAATGACATGGTTATAGGTTTTCTTACACTACAATTGAAGATTAATGACAAAAAGTAAAAAAAACATTTTCAGAGTTAGGTATGGTATTTATTTCATTAATGATATATACACATTATCTATGTGGATAAAAGTTTGATATAAATATATATCGACCATAAAACGATAAAGTATATATCCACCTAGAATGAGATGAATAATTTAAAAATAATATGGTCATATCTTACTAAAAATTAAAAAATTATTATTACATTACCACTATTGGAAAGTGAATAAGGTGGGTGGCATTTTGATTAAAAATGATCATGCTAGCACATCAATGAGGATGATTTCAAAATCTCTATAATTTATAGATATTTAAAGGATGGATTTGTTAATAGTGATATGAGGAGAAATTTTTTTCATTCTTTATTGAATGTTCAAACATTTATCCATGTGATGATTAAATATGCATAGAAAGAAGATGTATAGCTCTAATATAATGTTGAAATGTTCATATGTTTAACATTGATCATGTTGTAATGATTAGGTTTAAGATCCATGTATGTGTTCAATACATACCACATTTTTATGAGATGTTACCTGTAGTTTGTAGATCTTAATTATCTATTCATTTAATAAGTGTGAAGATATATAATGATTTTAAAGTGTATCTCTCATGGGATGGTATGAAGAAAGTTATCACAATATTTTTATATCGATACATGGAATGTCAGTATGTTATGATTAAAATAAAAAATACTATATGGATGTAATATACATTACCGACACAGGAATTGAAATGGGAAAACATAACCATTTATTTTATCATTATACTCCTAAAATGTCTGAAGGGAATAATGTTATATTAGTTTTAGTTGACCAGTTTACGAAGTCATCAAACTTCATCTCTATCGAAAAAGATTTATCTATAGATCATCTTTAATGGAAATACATTAAGAAAGTGTCGAGGATTCATAGATTATTAACTCTCATTGTGTATGATTGGGATATGAGGTTTACCTATATGTATTTGATAAAGTATAAAGAAATATCCTGATACATGGTTGAGTTTTAGAACTATTTATCATTCTCAAATAGATGTGAAGTCTCAAAGAACAATTCATAGCATAGTAGAGAGTATGAGATCTTTTTTTTAATTTAAAATATATTTTGGAAAAATAATTTCATTTAGTTAGTTTTTTATAAAAAAATATATTTTACTATATAATTTATATGGATCATTCTGTATCCCATTATAGAAGAAAATGTAGTGGTCCTATGTGATTGAATGAAGTTGGACAATGAAAGCTACTGGGAATTGAGGTACCTATAGAAATTGTAGAGAATGTTAAACTGAATAGGAAATTTATCAAGGAAATAGAGTGTAATCTAAAAAGATATGTTTATGATCACCAAAGTGATATAGTATTTCAAGATAGTGACACGTATTTTTAATAACATTTCTATGGAGGTAGGTTATGAGATTAAGAAAGAAAGGTAATCTACACTCTTTTTATATTAGTCCCTTTTAAATTCATAATAATATCAAGATGGTTGCCTATCAGCTAGTACTTATAACAAACCACTCCCAATTCTAAGAAGTGTTCCTTGAATTTCTACTAAGTATATACACATTCACATGTACTAAACTCAGAGGTCATACCACTATAGAATGACATTTCTTATATAGAAAACCCAATTGAGATTCTAGATCATATAAATAATTTTTTAGGAAAAATGGCCACGGACCAGGTTAAAGCTATTTTTGGTGAAATCATGATTTTTAAGAAACAATGTGGGAACCTAAGGATATGAATATGATGAAGTATCCTCATTGTTTGTATCATAGTGATTATTTTCAGTGGTGAAATTTATTTAATGGGTTGTAAAATGTGACAATAATTGTTTTTATGATTTATTTTATTTATTTAATTAATTTTTTTCATATATTTCATTACACCAAACCCCATTGTAAGCTTTCACTACAAACAACACTATTTAATATTTTATTACACATTACAATGAGTTTTAAGAAAACAATGATATATTTTTAGTATAGTTTTATAAACACATTTTTTATAACATAGTTATTAAATTTACCTATATAAATATTAATAACATATTTTTAAATAAAAAATATAAAGGATATTAAAAAATATTCCCTATTCATTAAAAAAATGAAATAATTTTTATTAGTGCCTTTATGTGTTTCAAATATACTATTATACGAAGAAATGCAATATATGTATTCTTGTGAACATTTAAAAAATTAATTCTCAAAACTTTTATAAAATTAATGTGGTAAAATAATAATTCATTTTTAGAATATTAATGTCAATATTCACATGGGGTGTATTTGTGGTATTTTTTTGAAAAGATTAATTTTTAGTGAATAGTGAAAAATTCTAAATTTTATTTGAAATCTTAATTTTTTTATTTTTTTATAAATATAAAATATATTTTAATATTTTCCACTAATTTTCTAATAAGAATCCTTTAACATATTTTATGAATATTAAATAAATATTATATTGGTTGTTTTCATAAAAACATTGTAATATTTTGATCATTTTCTATTGAAAAACATATTTTCTCATCGTTCCTATGAGATTAAGTTAAATTTTTTTTCAGTTATGTGAATTTAATTTTCAAAAATGGATTATATATTTTAAAAAAACATAATTTATAATTTAAAATAAGTTAACTTTAATTATTTACCAAAAATAAATATTAAAAATTTTAAATATTATTTACATCGGTTAAGGTAAAAATGATATTATTAAGGGATAGAAATAAAAGATAAATTTTAAAAATAACCCAAAACGTGTCTAGAATGCATTTTATGTCTATATATTGAACTTATATCTTCAATTATCAAAAATAGTCTATTATTTGATTATTTTTTAAATGAAAAAACATGGATGGAGTTCATATTTTCAAAAACAAACACATGCGTGCCACTCACCTCACTCATAAATGACCACTCCATCTTCAAAATTTTTCACTCCATAATACCCTTTCAGTTCAATCAATAAATTCCAAAATATATTTTATACATCACTTATATTATTCTATAAACCTTATTTTTTATATAAATCTAGACAATGATAGATTTTATTGTATACTTAAAGAGGATACCCAAAAAAAGGTTACATTTATCAATGAGTGTTTTTTGTTTTCATTATTCCTTCAAATCATTAAATTATTATTATACCATCCTGATATAATAATATTTTTTTATCCTTAAATTGGGATATATTCATGATTATATTAATGGCCTATGATTATCAATATTTTCATCAAATGTTTTGTGAAAACATCATTCGTGTGTCAAGCGGGCAACCTACTCTTGTACTAATTCTATCTGTTTCCTAATTTCCAACAACCATGGTTGGAAATAATTATGGATTAATTATTTATATATGATATATATGATGTTATTATACTCTAATAATTATTAATTCACACATACAATCTTGATTTACATTTTTTTAACACGAAAACATTACTTGTGTGTATAAAGGACACCGCCTCGTGAAGCGATGTGATATGTTCAAGCTCTACATTAAAGATAATAAGAATTTTTTTGAAGAATTAATTTGATATATATTACATAAAAATTATTCTAGGAGAATAATATTTCATATACCTTTTTTTCTTTAAAAAAATTGAGAAAATGAATACAACTTTCATGTGTATATATGGACTAATCTATACATTAATGGTGTATTTCATTTTCAATATCTATATATTATAGATTAATATAAATAAATATATAAAGACTATGTATTATATTTATATAATGGTAAAATTTATAGAGATGATTTATCCACAATCAATGTAAGATGATAAAAATTAAAAAATCAATATATAAATGAAAAAGACATCAATTATTACCTGAAAAAACACTTTTAACATAGAAATGTTAAATAATAGTAAATAAAAAGTCAAAAGAAAATAATATATGAAAATATTTATATAAATATTATTCCATAATGTAATAACTATAGATATATATTTATTATATATAAGTTTTTACTATTCACAAGGGAATTAATGATGTTATATAAGGGATTTCTATCTTAATTTTCCTTCGTTTAGATGTACATTATATTATGCACCTATATTTTTTGTGATGGGTATATACTATCCCTATGACATATGACTAGAATTGTATGGAAAATAACCTATCTCTTTTTTTCCCTTTGATTATAAAATATGTTAAAATCACCCCCACTATCCATGGGGACTCACCTTGATTGAATTTGATTAAATAATTACACATGGATTCTCTTTTCTACACATCAAAACTATCATAAATAAGTGTGAAAAAAGACTAATGAGTACCATAATTTACATTTTTGGTGAAAACCTAATTTGAATACTCAATATGTTCTACTGAGATAATTGGATTCCATAATATCCCAATGTTATTATTTTTAGGATTCGCATGACTATGAATAAGTATTTTAATTCACCCAACAAACTTGGCTATTTTGAAGAAGAACTTCTTGGGATAAAACACATATACTATGGAATCTTTACATGAATATGTTTAGTATCTCGAAAATCTATCTTTGCTCTAGTAACTAATACATGGACATTCTAGAAGAGAAATCTGATCATTGAAATGAAACACATCTAGATCAGGCCCTAGTAAACTGTCCCCAATTATAGAATGATATTGAACGACCTAATATGAGTTTTAATTGAGAACATGTACACAATCCATTGAAGGGTGATTAAATAATTGAATATTTACAAGGAGGGGAATCCTGATAACATGTATCGACCTTCCCTGACTCTCTAGAGTGGGAAATAGGAGATGGAAAGACAGATAAACATTTAGTGGGGGTCACATACACCTATTTCTTGATGGGGATCCTTATAAAAATAAAGAAATAGAATACACTTTGTACATCAAAAAAGTGAATATAAATCCATGGAAAAAAATAATTTTTCCCATGAGATAATACAATAATACTTGGAGGTAGAGAGACATGCACTTGCATGGAGGGGATATGATATAAAGGAATAAAATTTATGATAGGGAACGAAATGTACAGTATAGCTTTTCCTCAGTACTAAAAATTCCATAAATTGATGATATTTAAATATTAAACCCACCATAGGGTGATAATATTATTAGAGAGTTATGCAAAACCAAATCCAAATAAGAGGAATCACCAAAATGATAACGCTGATAATCTATTCCCTCATATTCATCATGGGTCTGGGGAGAGAATGAAGTACCAGTCAAGATATCATGATCCTAAAAAAGATATGTAGAACAAATAAAGTCTTAAGGGATACCATCCTCATCATGAATTTACTATCAAAGTGATCGTAATATATTAGAAAACATTTTTAATAGATAGGAAGATAATTAAAATGAACCACTAACACTCCAGTGTTTCAAATGAATAGAGTACCCAAATTTTGCTATCCAATTCCAAAATCTGATGGTTAATGATGTTGATTGATGTTATAATCCTCTTAATCTAATAAAAACCTGGAAATGTCATGTGATCACTATTTCTTGATGAGTTGTGTGATTACTATGTGGTGAATGGCACACTTACAAACCACTATAGAATTGATAATTTCTTATTTGACTATGAATCTACCCCTGATTCATATCTAAATAATTTATTAAGGATATAAAGATTCCACCAAATTAATTATATATAAAATTATTAGTAAAAAACCCTAATTTCATATCTATATCAATTCATGTCTATAAAACTTATATTTATGATTATGGAGTTAATACTCTTCTTATAAATATTTTCATTATTCCACTGGTTGAATTTGACATTATTTTGGGCATGGATTAGATTTTTCTACCTCAATCACACATAAATTATCAGGTAAGGGAAGTCACATTTGATATAAAAAACCCACATTGATAATATATCAATACGATGATATGTAAAAAACATCTATTAGAGATCACATCCATTTTATGGGTCTTAATTCCCATTCAGAAGGGGTGTTTTATCTTAGATGGATGTGGAGAAACATGAGTCCCATGATATCCTTAATGTTTGTGAATACATTGATGTATTTACAGGTGAGTTTTCTATACATAAACTTAAATGTTAAAATTTATTATCAATATAATGGAGACTTGGTGCCGCACCAATTTTAAATACTACTGATTGAATGGACCTGATTGAATTTCATGAACTGAAGTGGCAACTCTAGGGAAATCATGATAATATAATCATATGGTCACCTATTTCAATTTTGTAAAAACATACAATTTATATTAATTTAAATATGTATTAATGATACTATATATTTATTATCAGGATATGGTAAATATCATGATGAGGACCATGTATCCCCTTACATGTATTGATGACATCTATCCGCTTACATGTATTGATGATTTGTTCGATCAATTGTATAGAGCTCCAAACTATTCCAATATTGTCCTTCACTCTAGATATCATCAATTGAATGTTAAGAAAGAGGATATATGAAAAGAAATACATACAAGTTATAGACACTATTAATACATAGTTATACCATTTGTTTATTTTAATTCCAAGTCTAACTTACTGGATTTATTGAATGGAGTATTTAGAGACTGCTCTAATGAGTTCATGGTAGTATTTATAGATTATATTCGTATCTGTTCAAAAAGAAATGAAGATTACAGATACCACATGAAAATTTTACTATTTAACCTAATGAAAGATAAATTGTATGTAAGATATTTATAGTAATTATTTTGGCTACAAAAGGATTAATTTTGATGTTATATAATCTCTAGTAATTGTATATTAGTAGATCTATAAAAAAATAGGCTATTTAATGTTCCCATAGAAAAATAATGGTGATTGAGATCAATTAATTTCATTGTTTATATAGATATTATCGATGTTTTTTGGAGAATTTCTAATTAATATTTAATTCAAGTAGAATGTTAACATGAATGGGAGCGATTTTCATCTAGACAGATGAATGTGTGAAAAAGATCATGAAACAAAAGTTAATATTAGTCAGTATCCAAGTTCATACATTACCTTGTAATGAAGAAGGTTATTTAATTTGTAGTGATGCTTCCAATAAGGGGTTGGGTTTTTTTATTTTGTATAATGACATTGTTATAGGTTTTCTGACACTAAAATAGAACATTAGTTAGAAAAACTAAACAAATCATTTTTGGAGTTAGGTATGGTATTTTTTTATTTAATGATATGTACACATTATCTATGTGGATAAAAGTTTGATATATATATATTTATAAAAACACGATAAAGTATATATCCACCTAGAAGGAGATGAATACTTTAAAAATAATAGGTCATATATTATTAAAAAATATAAAATCTTATTAGATTACCACTCTTGGAAAGTGAATAAGGTGGGTGGAATTTTGATTAAAATGATCATGCTGGCTTATCAATGAGGATGATTGAAAAATCTCTATAATTTATTGATATGTAAAGGTTGGATATTTAAATGGTGATATAAGAGGGAAAATTTTATCATTCTTAATTGAATGTTCAACCATTTATCCAAGTGATGATTAAATAAGCATAGAATAAATATGTATAGCTATAATATAATGTGGAAATGTTCCTAAGTTTAATATTGATCATGTTGTAATGATTCGGTTTAAGAGCCATGTATGCTTTCAATAGATACAATATTTTAAAGAGTTTTTACCTGCAGTTCATAGTTTTAATTATCTATTCATCTAATAAGTGTGAAGTTGTATAAGGATTTGAAAGAGTATATCTCATGGGTTGGTATGAATAAAGTTATCAAAATGATTTTATCTCGATTCATGTAATGTCAGTATGTTATGATTAAAATAAAACATACTATGTGGATGTTACATACATTACCGACATTGGAATAGAAATGGGAAAACATAACCATTGATTTTATCATTGGACTCCCCAAAATTTCTAAAAGAAATAATGTTATATGGGTTTTAGTTGATCAGTTTACAAAGTCATGAAACTTCATCGCTATAAAAAAAGATTTATCTATAGATCATCTTTATAGGAAATACATTAAGAAATTGTCAAGGATTCATGGAATATCAACTCTTATTATGTAAGATTGTGATATAAGGTTTACCTCTGTTTATTTGAAAAAATATTCTGAAGTATCTTGATACATGGTTGATTTTTAGCACTATGTATCATTCTCAAATAGATTTTCAGCCTCAATGAACAATTCAAACCCTAGTGGATAGTATGTGATCTTGTTTTTTAAATTTAATTTTTTTTTAATTTTTTTTTTATAAAAATATATATTTCACTCTATCATTCATATGGATCATTCTGTAGCCCATTATAAAAGAAAATGTAGTGGTCCAATGTGATGGAAGGAAGTTGGATAATGAAAGCTACTGGGAATTTAGGTAGCTAAAGAAATTTCAAAGAAGGTTAAACAGAATTGGAATATTATTTATGAAGTATAGATTAATCTAAAAGGTTATGTTGATGATCACCAAAGTGATATAGTATTTCAAGATAGTGACATGTTGTTTATTAAATTTTCTATAGAGGAAGGATATGAGATTAAAAAAGAAAGGTAAACTACACTCTTGGTATATCGGTCCCTTTTAAAATCATGATCATATAATGATGGTAGCCTATCATCTAGTGCATATAAAAATCATCTCCCAATTCTAAGATGGGTTCCATGAATTTCTGTATATACCCCTTAACATGTACTAAACTCAGAAGTCATACCACTAGTGCATGATATTTCTTATATACAAAAATTGATTGAGATTCTAGATAATATAAATAATTTTTTAGGAAAAATGGCCACTGACCAGGTAAAAGTTATTCTTGGTGAAATCATGATTATTAGAAAACAATATGAGAACCTAATGATATGAATATGACGAAGTATCCTCATCTTTTGTATCATAGTGATGATTTTCAGGGGTGAATTTCATTTTATGGTTCGTAGAAAGTGAAAACAATTGTTTTTATGATTTATTTTATTTATTTAATTTTTATTTCATATATATCATTACACCAAACCCCATTGTATGCCTTCACTACACACAACACTAGGTTATCTTTTATTACCCATTACAATGAGTTTTAACAAAACAATGATATATTTTTAGTATAGTTATTTAAACATAGTTGTTATAACATAGTTATTAAATTTAACTATGTAAATATTAATAACATATTTTTAAATAATAATTATAATGGATATAAAAAATAATCCCTATTTATTTAAAAAATAACAAAATTTTTATTACCTCCTTTATATGTTTCAAACAAACTCTTATACCAAGAAATGCAATATATTTATTCTCGTGAATATTTAAAATATTAAATTTCAAAACTTTTATAACATTAATGTGATAAAATAATATTCATTTTTTGAATATTAATATCAATATTCACATGGGGTGTATTTATGATATTTTTTTTGAATATTTATTTTTTTAGTGAATAGTGAAATACAAAATTTAATTTGAAAACATATTTTTTTAATTTGTATATAAAGGTAAATTATATTTTAATAATTTTAACAAATTGTTTTAATATACATAATTTAATAGAGTTAATTTTATTTAAATAAATATTATATTGGATGTTTTCATAATAACATAGTAATCCTTTGAACATTTTCTTTTGAAAAACATAATTTCTCATCGGGCCTACGAGATTAATGTTAAATTATTTATTTTTAGTTATATGAATGTAATTTTCAAAAATGGATTCTATATTTCAAAAAACAATAATTTATAATATTTAATAAGTTACCTTTATTTATTTACCCAAAATAAATTGTAAAATTTTTTAAAATTATTTACATCGGTTAAGGTTAAAATGGTTTTATTAAGGGATAAAAATAAGAGATATGGATTAAAAATAACCCAAAACATATCTAGCACACATTTTATGTCCATATATCAAACTTATATCTTAAATTATCTAAAATGTTCTATTAATTGATTTTTTTTACATGAAAAAAACATGGCTGGAGTTCATTCTTTCCAAAAAGCACAAGGGTGCCACTCAACTCACTCATAAAAGGCCTCTCCATCTACAATATTTTTCACACCTTAATACCCTTTCCATTCAACCAATACATACCAAAATAGATTTAAAAAATCACTTATATTATCCTATAAACCTTATTTTTTATATAAATCTTGACAAGGATATATTTTATTATAGACATAATGAGGATACCTAAAAAAGAGGTTACATTTATCAACGAGTGTTTTTTGGTTTCATTATTCCTTTAAATTGTTAAATTATTATTATACCATGATGATATGAAAATATTAATTTATCCATAAATTGGGATATCTTCATGATTATATTAATGTCCTATGATTATCAATATTTTCATCAAATGTTTTGTGAAAACATCATTCGTGTGTACAAAGAGCAACCTCTTCTTGTACTAATTCCATTCATTTTATAATTTCCAACTACCATGGTTGGAAATAATTATGGATTAATTAATTATATATGATATATATGATGTTATTATACTCTAATAATTATTTTATCTCACATACAATAGTGATTTACATTTTTTGTAACCTGAAAATATTACTTGTGTGTATAGAGGACACCGCCTTGTGAAGCGATGTGATATGTTCATGCTCTACATTGAAGGTAATAAGAATTTTAATTGAAGAATTAATGTGATATATATTACACTAAATGTATTCTAGGATAATAATATTTCATATACAATTGTTTCTTAAAAAAATAGAAAATGAATACAACATTCATGTGTATATATAGACTACTCTATACATTAATGGTGTATTTCATTTTCAATCTCTATATATTATAGATTAATATAAATAAATATATAAGGACTATGTATTATATTTATATAATGGTAAAAATTATATAGATGATTTATCCATGATCAAAGTAAGAGGAGAAGAATTATAAAATCAATATATAAATGAAAAAGAAAATAATTATTACCTGAAACATAACATTTAACATAGAAATTTTAATAAATAGTAAATAAAAGGTCAAAAGAAAATCATATATTGAAATATTTATATAACTATTATTCCATAATATAATTACTATAAATATAAATTTATTAAATAGTAGTTTTTAATTTTCATGATGGAATTAATGATGTAATATAAGGGATTTTTATCTCAATTTTTGTCTTTTAGATGTACGTTATATTATGCACCTATATTCTTTTTTGATGGGTATATACTATCCCTATTACATTTAATATCAATAAATTTTTTATCCTTTTTATATTTAGGTTCCAATTAATTTTATTCATTAATGGTTCTTATAATTCAATGATATAAATGTTTAAATAATTTTATGAAAAAATCGCATAGTTTATTGGGATTGTTTACGATAATGTTTCAGATAAAAAAATTAAATGATCCATATCAAAATAAACACATGAATTTTACTCTACTATTATTATTCGATATATTTTCTAATAATAGTTCCATTTACCCTCACATTGGTACCTAAAAAGAATGAGAAAATGTGTTTAAGAAAATCTATCAGTCTTTCTCTTTTCTAATGGGAATTTTTTTCCTCATTCCATTTTAACCCATGTTATAATTTTTTTTAAAAACCATGAATTGAATCATAATTTTATTTGTTAAATAATTACCATGTTTATTTTACCAAAAAATTTAAAAGGAATATTTATTTTAATTTTCAGTAATGGAAGAAAACATTCCATTATCATGACCATTATTTTATTTGATACTTTTTTCATAATTTTCTCATTTATTTTCAAGGAAAAATATTTTCAAAAATATTTATGTTTTAAACAGTTTTCTCTAATTTAATATGATATTTTCTTAAATAATTTTTTTAAAAGAATGATCCAAATCATTTTTCATATAAAATTAATCCTTCTAATGTAATATATGAATTAATGGGAATATGATCTAAGTATTCTATTGTTAATCTTTCTCTAAATGTATCATATCTATGAAGAAATGATGTTTATGAAACTATTTTCTACTCCCCAAATTATACAATGAAAAAAATATTATGATACCCAATCCTTATTAAATTATATATACTATGATGAAATGCGGTAGTGTCAATGAATCCTATCTCTTAAATATATTCAACGTTAAGATGAAAAGTTGGAAACTCGTTTCATTATATGGGTTATGATATGTTTAATGTTTTACAATATTATTAATCACATAAATATAGTTTTAATGAATATATTAATGGGACCTATTCCTCCATCCAATGAATTGGATAACGATTTATATCTACTGAGATCTATATCACTAGAATGGGGAGTGAACCTAGTACAGAATTTTTTTTTTCTATGGTGGTCTTTGGAGTGAACTATTATTATTATGGTTTGGGGAGTGAACCCATTCGAATATGATATCCTTATGAATGATCATTGGCTAATAAGGAAATGATTTTCTATACATTAATTTAGACTAAAAATATTTGTCTTATGATAATGTTATGATCTTATAGATTATGTTATTTTATTCTCTTGTAATTTATGCCTTAGTAACTAGAATTTATTATTACATGACTCTATGTTATAACCATTGATATATATGGCATGGTTTTGACATGATATAATCTTTATATACAACCTTTAGGTTCATGTTATTCTTATGTATCAACCCAGTTTACCCTTACTAAGCATCTGAGCTCACCCATTCTTAGGTTATCATTGTCCTTGTGATAATTTAATGTATTACATATGATATTTCAATGAAGGGTGATATTTTCAAATATAATACAAGAAGATGTCATAGATTACTTGTGGACTAGTTTTTTGTGTTTCTAGTTTTCTTATGACACTAAACAATTACAATCATTAGACATATATTTTTTAATGTAGTGAATATTAATAAAAAATAATTTAATATCTATTAATGATAATATTTTGTTTATAAATTTATGATATTACATAGATATCAATCCATTCAAAATATATGATAACATTACCCCAATTTTTTTTATCTAGAATAAAAATTCATATAATATTATGATCATTACTTTAAACAAAATGTTTTGAACCATATACTAATCAGTGATATATTTTACATTATTAAATTATATTTTACGTTAAAAATTTTCTTCAATCCAGTAAAGTCATATAAAACATATCATTTCATATATTATATTATTTTTTGATTTCACATATTCCAATAACAATGTCTATATTTATTGGGTTGTTAATTTCTTGATATTTGACTAATTTAATTTTGAAAATCCTAAAATAACATGTGATGTAGATCACCAACAAACTTCACATTAATCTTTTTCCTAGAATATGTCATATTTCATAGTATTAAATACCATACCATTTATTATTATTTTGAATATGGATTTTATAATTCCAATAAAAATTATATATTTTTAGATGTATTCTTATTTATTCAACTAATATGTTATGTCAACATATTTTTTACTTCACTTCCTGAAAATAATAATTTAAAAAATACCCAATTTAAAATTTATCACCCCATAATGATAAAAAAGTTATAAAATTGGTTTCCAATAAAAAAATCCCATAGTAGTCTGACATAACATTTCACCATATATACCATCTATAGAAATGGAATAAGTATAAGTTATGATATACTTTGAGGAACTCATCATATATTTTCTATGTTTTTGTTGTGTAACTTAACTCCATATTTATAAAATACCCTTAAAAAGTATATTATTATACCTAAGTGATTCAAAAATTAAATTAATATTCATGTGGTTATCAATAAAAAATTTAAACTTTATGGATTTTTAATTAGTCTATCATGTTTAGAGATTTTTTAACTTTTAAATTTTATTATTTCCAAATGTGTAACTCATATAAATATAAAAATATGATATTTAAATGATATATTCCAAATTAATTCATTGTATTATTAAAAAAAACGGTTATATACAGTCCTCACTTATTCCTTTTAAATATTACCTTCTCATAATTCCCTCTATAACATGGATATCAATGTTATTGGGCAATAATCTAGGGAATAAGTCAGTTAATATCCCAATTTATCAAAATATGAATGGAATTTATGATAATATATTAATATTATATTTAATATATAATAATATTTACATCAATACTCAAACTCATTTATATATATAATTCTATCATAAATGATATGTTTTATTTCGCAAAAATTATATTCCATAAGGAACCCAATTTTAAAAAATATTTGGTATAACCTTATAGAATTTTATATCATTGATAATGACTTTGAATGACATTAAATTATATCATTTTGGATATGAAAAATGTATCTTTTTGGTTTATTGATAAAAAACTACATGGGTGGGATACAAAACAAACCATCCAGATTCAAAATTCAAAACACATCCAAAATAAAAAAACCCAATCTAGTCTGGATCTATGAGCACCCATGTCAAACGAATAATGAATTAATATCATAAAAATTAACATGAGTCACACTAGTCATCATAGTCAACATAACACTCTCGTTTTTTTCATCATCCTCCCAGTACGCTAGATATGCCATCAAGAGGATATGATTGATGTCCTTATAGAGCCACAATAATGAAACAAAAACTAGAAACTAGTCAAAACTTTCACAGACCAACATTTTCCAACCATGAAACATAATTTATATATATTTGTATCATAAGAGAACACAATATATCCACATGATCATGAATATCATAAACAAAAAATCTTAATTTCTACATTGGAACTGCAATCTTCCAACACATCAGACTTCTAATCAATGAACTCGCCTCCTGGAAAGATGTTGGTAACTCAAACACTACATCCAAAAGCTCTGAAAAATGATCACACATGACCGAACTAGGGAGGAGAGATGTGACTTGAGGTTAGGGAAAGGTTAGTATCTTATGACTACACATAGAGTCCATCCCTTCACCTTGAAAATTCCTAGAAAAACCATAACCATGTCAAATTAATCTTTAGAATCTGTCATCCTCACATAAGCATAAAAATGAAAAAGAAACCAAACCAAAACTGAAAACCTATCATAAAAAAAACATGAATGCTTAAAAAAATATATAACCATATTGATGAAGAATGATAAACCACAACAATGAAGAACAAAACATAGACTACTTACATTCCCATCAGACACCATCCCACAAAAACCTAAGACCTACATCAAGCTTGACCAAAATGTATTTGGACCCAATAGGTTGGTTATAAAGGGCAGAGGAGAAGAAGAGTACCAGACACCTCCATGAACACTGATATAAGATTACTAAAACTTCATCACATGAACCCAAATGGAGTTCTAATGAACATGGGTTAGTGGGAAATAGGGGCAATTAGAGTGAAAAAGACATTTCCACTATCCACAACTCAAGTCAAGGAGGAGGAAGAGAATGTCAGCACGTGGAATAAGAAAATTCAGCAAGTAGTGGAATACTGTTGAATGGGGAATCACACAATTCATGTGTGGTTTCTATCAATCACATGTATATCAATGAATTTTCAATTATAAAAATATAATCCATTTTTTATGACATATAATATAACTAGAAGTCATGAAAAATTTATGTCATATATTTAAAAATTCATTTATCTTATTTCTAAATATTTTTTGGATGAAAATAGATTAACTCATTTCATTGTATTTATCAGGTTATGTGAGCACGTCACATATCACTCATATATGAATAACCATGGATTTTCACTATTGGACACAATTGGGTGAAAATTTGTGACACCCCTATCACTATTGTGGATTATATTATTATGTAATGATTTATGTTTTACATTTGGAGTTTTTAGGTTTCTTATGAAGTGATGTGAAGTTTTATATCATTTATTTTTTGATCGACACTATAGAATAGGATGTCTATTATACATCCTAATCCCCTACCCATGTGAAATTTTTGGCATAGGGATGACCATGATGTGAAAATGGGGATACATTATAGAAAGTATTTATTTTATTATTTGTTGAATTCTGGAGAATTGTGAGTCCTTATTATAAAGGCTAGACTATACCAAAGATTATATTTTTTTGTGTATATTCTTCCATCGAGGTTTTCGGCCACACTATGGTTTCCCATGTATTATTTTTTGTTTTTTTATTTTGGATGCATTGCATCATATTTTGGGGGATTTTCTATGGTGGGTTTTTAGAGGGAGCACCATGATATATTTAATATTCAGTGTTTTAAAAAATTTGAATCGTAATGAGATGAACAAGTTGTACATACCAGCCTTATGAATTAATGAACCAGGACTAATATTTTTAATGTTTGGATCACTCCCCAATTCAATGGGATCACTCCCCATTTCATTATCTATTACTTAATGATATAACCTCATTTACACAATTAATTGGAGAGATAAATAGTTCTTTGACTATCAATGAAATAATGAATACCTTACACACATGTTTCACTTGATCATAAATCTTTCAACATATAATCAATTGGAATAATGCTTAAAGGATAAGGGGTTTATATAAATTTAATAATCAATATAATTATCCATATAGGGAAGAAATAACCATGTTAAGACTAGATCATATTCCTAGTAAATGATAAGAAACATTTAATGGTGATGTTATATATAAAAATATTTTTAATTAATCACTAGATAATATCTAGAATAATATTAATTTGAAATTAACTATTTAGAATATAAAAAATTCCTAAATAATTAGTAAAATTTTATATTTTTCATAAAAAATAATATTATAATGGATGTGTTGACAAAGACAATATTTAATATGGGCCAGTGAAGTTGTTCATGAAGTGTTTGTTAAAAAATTCCATACAAATTTTTGGTAAAAATTCAGGAGTTTTAAATTTATAAGAAAGAATAAATGATTATATTAAACTGTGGTTAGGAAATTAAATAATATCAATAAATTAAATTAAATTGTGTTTGATAAATATAATATTCTTGGAAAAAATTTCATTAAATTTGGGAATGGGAAAAAGGTTCCAGTTTGATGGAAAATAAATTGGTTTTCTTCAAGAACAGACATTCGATCTCAAGAGAATATAAGTAGAGGTAACTGAACATAAAATAATAAATTACTATAAATAAACATATGAGAATAAAATACATATTCTCTTTGATTGAATAATCTTATAATATCATCCTCATAAAAATTAACTATAAAAGATCCATATAAAAATGAAATTGTAGCAAAAATCCATTACCACAAGTTAATATTTATTTTTATGCACTATAACCTCCTGTATAGTAAATATAAATATTAATATACATATATATAATAAACATAACCATAATAATAATACCATACATTGTTTATTTATAACAACTTATCTATGATTCATTAAAAATATTTCATTATCATCACCAATTTCTATATTAAATACTTATTTTTTCATGTATTTTGGATCGGTAGATAGGGTGAATGAAATTAAATAATGTTTCCACAACATATGTAAATATAATAATTATATTTATATCATATATATTCATTATATTAATAATTATATGTATCGAAATAAATCATATATTTAAAATTATTTACAGAATATTATGAAGAGATTAGTTCATGCGCCTAAATGAGTGATGTTTCTAATTTTCAATGAATTGAATTAAAGAAAGGTTAATATTAAATCACACACATATAATATTAATAAAAATAGAAATTACAAATATGAATAATTTTTCAATCATAATAACCAATCACGAATGATGGTGGGGGATAATCAATAACATCATTGTTTGGAGATGGTATCCACAAGTACACGTGAGGAATACATTCATCAACCATTTGACTAAGAAGAGGTGTTAAATGGTAATCAAATCCCAATAATGACTTTTATGTATATTTATTTTTTTTAATGTTTTTTTATTGAAACAAAATGTTTATATGATGTAGAATATAATATTAAATTGGATGATGTGGGTTAAGATTTATACAAATTTATTGAGAGACCTCGTTTTTCTTACACATTAAGCATTAAAGGACTAGACTGTGGATAAAAACTTATGTATAACCGATACTAAAAAAACACCTAGATTCAGTTTTGGAAACATTAACATTACATTTCAAACATTGATACCAATGAAGGTAACCTTATTATTTCTATCCAAAACAAGAAACATCTAAAGGGAAGATTGGATATCTTATGTTCTTAATGACCCTTTAGGATTATAGTTTTAGTTAATTAGGAAAAACTTCACCGTTAACATTACCAAATAATTAAATGGTTAGATTCTATAAATTAACCTATATTTTCATATTTTATATTAGGTATTCATCATCTCAATATTAAACCCTTATAGACAAGATAAATTGAATATAATTGTTGATAACATTTGGAAAAGAAAACATTATAATTCTTAACTAAAACTCTAAATATGGATAAACATAAGAATTAAAAAATTTAATGTCAAAATATAGAATATGTAGAGAATAAGTGAATATTTATATAATCAATTTTCATAATAATAACATTGTAATATTCATTCCCAACAAGACCAAGATAATAAAATATGAAAACATGGATTAAATAACTGAAAAATGAATGAGTCATCAAAATCAATAATCCTGAGCCAAATGATATCAATATATATCACAAGAAACATTTATAAACATAGAAATAATAAATAAAACATGTTTTTAACATAAACATTATCAATATTTAACAATTATAAATATTATTACCAATATCTATAACATCCATACCCAATACTTTGGTGGTATACAACAGACCCAACAATCATTGTTATATCAATGATCCATGCATCCTATGTTAACAACATGACTACCCATCTATGGTTTAGAATTGAACCACCTGTCCTTGGTTTATAACATAACAAAACATAAGTATAAATAATTTTCAATAATTTTATGACGAATAAATTATATAGATTATAGATTTCATTATAAACTAATTGAAACAAACTATATTACATAACGAAATTGATTAACACATAAAATTGAAAAAAGTTACATATAATTCCCTTTCCAACATGATTAATCTGTTGAAAAGAATTGGATTCCCTAAAAAATATTTGAAAAATTATTGACCTATGAAAAAACAAGTCGAATAAAAATATCTTTAAAATATTATTATCCCTTATAAATAAATAGGATCCATAACAATCTCATTGAAACATAATTAGCTCTTGGAAAAGAACCATGTTCTATAAAACACTATATGATGAATGATTAACCGCGTGAAATGAAATTATGTACATAAAATTATCTTTTAAAAATGAATACCCATAGAACAAATTCCAAAAAATATCATTGTATCATGATTATCCTGTGGGAGTAAAATGGGTTCCATAACAATCATATTGAACATTATTAATTGATTCAAAACAAATGGATTCCATTATGATCTCATAAAAACATGATTAACCCATGGAAATGACATGAGATCCATGTCAATCTCATAATAAATCTAGAAGGATTATATGGATGGTATCAATGCCACATACCCTCATTGGATTTTATTCGAAATTAATGGTTTTTTTCATTCTTGAAAACAAATACCATAAAAATTATTATAATTTTTTTATGAAATAACCCTTTACATTTTTAAAATCAGATTTTTAAACAAGATATTTTTAAAAGTATAATGAAAATAATTTGAAATCAAATGAAGAATCTTATAATGGAAGGATCATAATAATAATGTACATGATAATGGTAAAATCCATTCTTGTTATAAATGTTAAAAATAACCATTATTTTAAAAATATTATTTAAATAGTTTTAAAAATGATCCATTTAAGAAAGTTAAGAAATTTAATTTTTAATCCTTTTAAAATATGGTCTAAGATAATGTAAAATTGATTTCGTAAATTATATATTTTTTGTAAATAAAAAAATTGATTTCATTTTAGAATGAATCAATATATATGTAAATGATACCTTATCCTAAAAAATAAACATGATTTATATCCCATACAAATGAATTTCATGATATATCATTATTAAATAAATGAGGAAATTGTAATCAAATATGTGAATTTAAAATGAAAATAATAAGAGAATAAAACATATGAGAATCAATAAAAATAATATCACATTATTACCATCCAAATAAACATGAAAATAAACAATTGTGAAAGGAAAGGGAATGTAACATAAACCATTCCCTGTATTGGTAACCCTTCTATCATAATCCCAATGAAATACTAACATAAAATTAAACATAAAATATCTTGAACATAAAGAGATAAATGTTATTAAATTTCAATTGGGGTTTATAATATCATCCTTCAAGAATTTTGGTTCCTAATATCAACATATGTCCCAAATAAATTTAATTAAAATAAATAACCCTTTAAGGATCATGTCATTGAATTGAGAATTAATAAAATGAGTCATTATGTGTAATAAGTTTAAATACTCATAATGAATGTGTAAATACATAATAATAAAAATAGATATAAATTCATACATAATCATATAACAACTAATCTAATGTAAATAAGTTATAACACACCAAATGAAAATCGAGTAATGAATCCCATTACCAAATGGTAACATTCATGTCAAATACCATTAAATGAAATAAATCAAATTGAAATATAAAATTAAATTATTTATAAATAATAAGTTATTTAAATGTAAAATTGATAGTATATACACTGCCTAGTAGAAAATATTGGTGAATTTGGCATATGTCCCAAAAAATTAAAGTCAAGATAAGAAAACCTTACTTCATGTCCACAAATTAAATATATTTTCATTAACTCTTATATAATAACAATAAAAATATATTTTATTTATGATAAACCTTATAAAATTTTAATACCATACACATAAATCCTATATTTTTTAATTAAATTTTATATATTTAGTTAATTATGTCTATGTTGTGTTTTTTGAGGACATTCAGTTCATTGTTTAATAATGGACTTGGTTTTGTTGACCATAGACAAAGTGGTAATTATTTCAACTAATATATAATAATAATAAATAAATATTTATAATATTTATCCATGAATTAAATTTTAAAAACAATTGTGAAATTTTTTATGAAAAATGAACTATGTTTTGATCATGGATATGGTGGGTCGTACGTAAGCATGAGTAATAATTCTCTTTTTCAATGATAATTATGTTTAAAAAGTATTTATAATTTTATGCTTAAATAGTGATAATATAATAATAAATGATATAAAATTTCCTTAACTATACTTATATATATAAATCATGTGATTTGAAGATGAAGAAATAATAACATCTCTTTGTGGATTCGGCAGTCCACACGTTCACTAATGATGCTATCATTTATAAATGTAAGAAAAATATATATACAATATATTCATATTGATAATAATTTCAATATTATAATTAATATTTCTTTTATATCACATATATTAATTTTTATTATCTTTATTATATTCTTAGTCAAGAGTTAGTGAAAAATAAATAACACTATATCGTGTGATGGTAACTCATCAAACACATTAACGACAGTATCGTATCCCCAATGGAATGTAATTTATAACGGTTTACATGATATAATAACATAATAATTATAAATATATTAAAAGTTTATTATTTATACTTTAAAATACATAATTAATACATGTCATGATTGTTAATGATGGAAAATGAATGACATCAATTCATGAGGTGGTATCCCTCCTTACAAATGATTAATATTTTCTTATACCATTTTTTAGTTTAGGATATAGATTTAGGTTATGAAATTAATATTAAAATATATAATTATATATTATATATGTTTTTATCATAATAAAATATACTAAAAATATTTTCTTGATGTGGAAGTAGAAATAAAACAAAAACACATTTTTTGGAATTTTACCTCTTCTCAAACCAACATTATGGGATGATACCTAATGTATTACTGGAATGCATTTCTAAACAAACAATTTAACTTGGATTAGGTTTGTTAAATTTTTAATTTAATTTTTATGGTATTGGATGATCCGAAATTATTTTAATGTGTGAATAATAGAGGACAGCGAGTGACCCTTTATAAGTGGGTCGAGTGGCATAATTGTGATTTTTGAAAAAAAAAGTGTAACCACATTTTTTACACTCCAAAAGGATCAAAAGAAGTGATTATTATAGATAATAGTAATTATATGGTCTAAATATTTATATATATATATATATGTGTGTGTGTGTGTGTTTTTAGATACATATTAACATTATTTTGACTCAGATATTTTTAGTTTGACACACACAAAACTCATTTTCACTTTAGCTGTGGTAATATTTTTTTATTGGTTTAAATCTTAAATATATTGAAAAATCATGTAGACTATAAAATATAATTTAAATATTTATTATTATAAATTATGAATTAATTTTTCAAATTTGAATATATATAGGTGGTAAATTTTATTTTAAAATAAAAAATGTTGATGCGATGAAAAATTCGGTATTCAAGAATTGTATATTTCAAGGAAAATATGATTTTATATTAACTATTTGACAAATAATAATAATTTTATCATTATAAATTTATATTTATTGATATATAATAATTTAATTTCTATTAAATTACTACTCATTATGATTTTTTTAATTAACTAAAAATGAGATACATTACAGACATTAAATTTTTTTTTCTAAAAAATCAAGTTTTATACCCAAAGCCAAACTTATACAAAAAACATATATGAAGTTGATTAAAAAGGAAATAATTGTTTTAAATATAACTGAATAATATTTATTTTACTTCAAATCATATTCAAATTAAATTGTACTTTTAAATTTATTAACTTATTGAATAGAAATGGAACTTTTAAAAAAATCAGTATTTTAACATATTCACTAGAAAATCAATATTTTCTGAAATACTCTAAATATTAACAAAAATTAAATTATTATATTCTAATTCCAAAAATAAATTTCAATTTTTAAATTTAAATTTTCTAAATTTTCAATGAAAAATTACTATAATATTTTTTCTTTAAATGAAATAAATTTTATTTTTTATGATGTAATATTTTTAATTAATTAAATTAGTTTACCAAATAATGAGTGATTATTTAGTAAAAATTTATCAATAATTAATATTTATTATGATATATATTTATCATAATTCTTTTAATAGTATTCACACTATTTAATTTAATTACTAGGTTATAAGAGTAATATATTCCACATGTTGTTTACGATCGGTATTGTGTGTATATACTCTATGAACATAGTTTTCTTTTCTAAAATATTGGGTTGTTACATACAACCCAAAAAAAAATTCATTAAAATTTTATATTTATCTGTGAAATTAAATGGTTATCAATTTCGAATTATATTTGATGAACTCTGACATTCGAAAAAGGATTAATAAAACATCCTCTTCTTAAGAAAGAAAACGATGTACAAAGGTCATATATAATAAAAGTAACTATGTTTGGAATAAATAAATTATAGGTGTGACGTTAATATTTGTGCAATTAATAAAAACATAAATAATTATCAATGGTTATAGAGAACATTTAGAATATGAAATTGAATGATCAATATAAAGATAAGGACATGAACCCCATAAGTATGCAATGAGTGAAAAGTCCATCATTCATCATAAATGAAGGTTTATGGATAATTTTTTATTCAAGAACCTTTTTTATTTATTATAAAAATTATATCACAATCTATACATAAATGATAGTGAAATATGAATAATTTAAATTTAAAATTTAATCCTTTATCCAATTTCCACCACAATTTCATCATTTTCGAAAGATGATGTATTTTCACGATGACTTTATTTTCTTGAAGAACTAAATAAATCATTTGAAGACTGTATAACTATAAAATAGATAATCAAGTTATTTTAACTATCATTAGAAATTAAAAAAACCAAAATTATTAGCACATTCTATGAAAATTCGTAGAATTTATATGATTATATATGATGAAATGATACCTTAATCCCAAATATTTCACTGTAATACCCAACAATAAAATTAAATCAGTCCATATATAAATTACCATTTATACTAAATTACCACATTAACATCATCATTAAATATTTTTTTAACATAAAAGGTTATCTCAAACATTTCAACTTCAAAACAAATAAATATGTTCATATCCTTTGGAAATCACATTAATCAATTTTTCTCCAAATCAATTTTCAATCATGTGGTTATCTATATGATAAAACATTTAATCATATAATTACTTTAATATCTAATATCATTTAAATTAAAAGGGTTAAAAATACCTTTATACTTATTTCCACAAAATTTAAATTCATACTTCACATTAAAGCAGACATTAAAATAAACTTAAACATAGTAAAATGTCCCCTAAAATGGCATTAATCATAAAGAAATATCAGCGCATAAAATCAAAAAGGGATGTCTAATTCATTGAATATCTAATCATAAATAATCTTATAGATATAATATACAATACATTACTCTTAATATAACATCACATGAAAGCAACATAATCTCCAATGTTATATTAACCATTACTCTAATAACAACTATTACAGTCCCAAACCCACATTCCTAGATCTAGAATTGAAAACATAAACATTAAATTTATGGATTCAAAAATGATAATTGTGACCAAATTTTTTCACTCTTAAAATTGAAAAATAAAATGGAAAAATTGTATCACTAAAAATCACAAGGAACTAAAACGATTCATGTTTTAGAGTGTCAGGAAAAACACTTAAAATAAAAAAATTTAATGTATTGAAAAGATAATTACCACCTCATAAATCATTTCTTATTATTTCACGTTTTTTAATCATAATCATCCATATGAAACCCATATAGAAAGAATACATTTAGTTTCATTCTTGATAAACTATGATAAATGAAACATAATAAGGGTAAGCTCAAATGCTTAGAAAGGGTAAACATCAGTATAAATAATTGAATTTCATCAGTGAGATAACGATAAACCTAATTTTATGAGGATATAATATATGTGGATTCACATTACATATGAATATTCATACTCATCATTTTATAGATCATCAAACATAAAAACGTGGAGTAAGGCTTTCAAAAATGCACGACTCACCATATTCAATAATCATGAGCCATATGATATCATTATTGATCTTTAAAAACATTCCTATCCATATAAAGCATAAATAAATAATGACATTATCGTATAAAATAATCTTTATATTACTCTTATAAATTGAATTACTAATATGATAAAATTTCATACCCAATTAATTAGATAGCTATAATGGACCAACCTATCCATGATTTATTATGAAACCAGACATCCTTTGTTTAAAATGTTACCACCCATTCTTCATTAATAATATAAACACACATCATTAGTATATAACTTTACTATCCATCATTATAAACAATGTCTATGAATAGAATCATAAATAATGTATATGAATAATTCATTTCCAAATAATCAAATTTGAGCCAACCGTTATTATTTTTAGAACTTTCTTAACACATGGAAAATAAATTGGTTCTATAAAAATCTCTTAGAAACATGAATATTCCATGGAAATGAAATGGGTTCCAAAAAAATCAATATGAAAAATGATTAAACCTTCGAAAATAAATAATTTCCATAAAGATCACTTTGAAACAATATTATCTTGTTGAAAATAAATATTTTTCATAGAGATATCTTTGACTCATTATTATATCATGGAAAAAAAGCATATTTCATATGAATGTATTTGAAATGTTATTAAACAATTGGAATGAAATGAGTTCTATAAAAATCACTCTGAAACATGTATATCCCATGGAAATGAAAGGTATTCTATTATAGTTTAATTAAAACATGATTATAATATTGGAAAGAAATGGGTTACATGAAAAAATTGTTGAATCATGACTAACAAAGGAGAAAAAAATGATTTTTATATTTGTCTCTAAGAAAAATTATTCACTATTGAAAAAGAAATGGGATCCATAACAATCAGAAAATACATACAAAAAAACAATTAAGATTGTAAAAAATACAAATATCCTAATTGGAATGTATGTAACTTCAATGGTATTTTTCATTGACTAATTGAAACCATATTAGAGGATCATTATTTTTTTTAGACACCTTTTTATTTTAAAAATCACATTTTAAAACAAAAAATCATAAAATATTGTGAATATCTAATTCTTTAAAAAATGAAAAAATATAAATTACGGTTAAAATAAAATAACAACCATGATGGCTCTAAAATCTATTCATATTATAAATGTTAAAAACATAAATTATCTTAAAATCATTTTACTAAAAGGGTCACAAAAGTGAATCATTTGGAAAAAAAATTATATCTATATCCTTTTAAAATAAGATCTATGATGATGTAAAATAGATTTAGGAAATAATTTATTTTTGGAAAGAATATATATGAATAATTTTTATAAAAAATGGATTTGGAAGAGAAATATACAAGATTTGTACTCATAAAAACAACTTTATAGGTATTTAATCCATCTATTAGGGATGAAATGGAAGCAAAACATGTGTACCACAATCATTACTAGAGGATAATAAAATATAAATTATTAATTAAAAATAATTTCACATTATATCCTCGAAATTAAACGTGAACATCGAGGTTCCCTAAATAAAAGATATTCAAACATGATGCCTTTTCGAATTTCGTAACTCATAAATATTCATACACATTAAATAGTAACTTATAATGATATATTTAATATCATGAATATAAATATATTCATGATATTTCATTTTAAATGGGATGTATATAAATCTCATAATGGTAGTTTGGATTATAATGTCAACATATGTACCAAAGAAAGAAAATTTGAGATGATTAACCATTCCAAATATCATATCATAGAATTGATAACTAATTAATGGGATAATTATGTGTCATAAATTTACATCAAAAAAATTGAAAACACAGAATAAAAATATTTAGATATTAATTCACACATAATCATAGAATAATATTCAATAGAAATGATTTATAATCCAATAAAAGAAAACTGAGTTACAAATCCCTTTTACACTTGGTAACATTCATGTCAAACCCCTTTTAGGTGAAATATTTAAAAATAATACATAAAATTAAGTGGTTTATGTCTGATTAATGATATTACATGTAAATTAGACAATATGTACACCAGATAAAAACAATCGGTGAATAAAAAAATATCTCATAGAAGTAAAAGTGTGATACGAAACCCTCAACTCGAGTCTAGAAATTCATTGTAAGTACATTCACTATTTTATAATAAAAATATATAAATAATTTTATTTTAAAAGAAAATTTTTCAGTTTATAACCTTATACATAAATCACTTTTTTTTTATTTTTATGGAAATATTTTAATATTTAATACAGTGTGTCCACATTTGTTGTTTGCTTTACTTTCGGTTAATTGCTTTAAAATAGTTTTTGTGTGTCTACTATGGTCAAATATGTCATTATTTCAACATATATAGAAAATTAATCATAAAATAATTATATTATTTATTCAGAAATTATAATTTCAAATAAAATCCTAAAAATATGTTAATAAAAATGATCTTTATTAGCATCATAGAGAAGGTAGGAAAGATTTATTCAAAACTAACATTTCTATTTTCCAATGATATCTACAAAATGAAGTTATGCATTATTTTATCATTAAATAATTATAAAAATATGATATTATATATATTATTAAATTAAATATAATTATATATATAATTCATATGATATACTGATAAATAAAATACTTATATCACTTCGTAGAGGTAGTAGTCCACATGTATGTCAATGACGTTATCATTTTTGTGTGTGTGAATAATAATGAGATATTATCATCTAATAATGCTAAATATTTCCTATAATATCATTATTATTTCATTTATGTAGAATATATTAATTATTATTATCCTTATTAACTCCCATGTAAATATTTTTTAAAATAAAAATCACACCACATTGTAAATAGGTTGTCCATCGTTCACTTGAGTGACATTATTATATCCCCCGTTAAAAGGAAAGTAAAAAATGTATATGTAGTATAAGAAATTAAAAAGTATGAATATTCTAAAAATATATTATAAATAACTTAAATAAATCATTACCATATGTTCTGGAAGGTGACAATTAAAAATGACTGCCATTTGTTTATGGGGCATCAGTAAATGTACACACAAATTACGATTTCATATCCTATTTAAAGAAAGACGATTTGAATATATTTCATTAAATTAACATAAAAAATATCTCAGTTTATATGAGATATTCTTTATCATATGATTATTCATGATTAATATTTTAAGAAGGTGGAATGTGGATGCAAAGAAAAGCAATTATTTTTTAATGTTACTCTTGTTGGACAACCTCTTTAGGACTAAACGCAAAGTAATTGTAGAATGGATTTCTTAAAAAACCCTTTCTTGGATGAGAGGATGTAATTTATGAATAGATTTCGGAAGGTATTTTCTTAAAAAAAATTAATGTGTGAAGAAGAAAATTGAGTGGGTGGCCTTATATGAGTGATTTGAGAGGATCATTTGCAATTTATCAAAAGAAAAATGTGTAAACTTGTTTTTTACATTATACAGGATACAAACTATTTAATTATATATATGTGGACATCATAAGGTCTAAATATGCACATAAATTAGTTTTTAGGACATTTACAATGCCATTTTGACCCTTTTATTTTTAATTTAATCCTAGGTAAACCCGTTATCACCATACCCATCATAATTTTTTTGTACTATTTTCACAATTCATTATGGTAAAAAAATTAGTTGTCCATTATAGATAATATAAATTACTATAATTCCAAATTTTTAACCCATCATAATAAATTAAATTTACATTATTTTTAAAATTTTAATGTTTAAATTAAAAACGATGATGCAATGAAAAAGTGGGTTTTCATGAAGTGCATTTTTCAAGGAAAAGAGTATTATATAATAACCTTATGACTTGTAATAATTATTTTATGAATCAAAATTAATATTTGTTTATATATTATATAAGATTTAAATTAATTTTTTTCTTCATTATGGTAATGTTATTTAATTAATAAGGATAAATATTATGAAAATTAAAATAGTTTCAAGATAAATTCTCTTTGTAAACTAAAAGACAAAATTACACTAAAATCCAATATAAATTTGATTAAAAAAGAATTGGATTAAATATAACTAATTTTACTGGTTTTTATGGAAATAATAATACAAAAATAATGGTACCTTTAAATATCTCAATTTAAAGAAAATAAATGAAATTGTTATAAAAATTCAATTTTTTTACATTTCACTAAAAACTCAAAAAAAAATTTAAAATCAATAAATTTATAAAAATTTAAATTTCTATATTATAATTTAAAAAATGAATTTAATTTTATCAAATAAATTTTATAATTTTTACATTAATTAATTATAATTTTGTCATGAAAATATGTAACGATCATTTTTTAAGAAAACGGATTTTCGAGGAATAAAATTTCATTACTAAATTTTGATTTATTATTTAGAAAACATTTATCAATAATTTATATATAGTAGTATATATATATATATATGTCACAATGTACTTAATAAAATTAGTAACCTCAAATTCAATGGATATATATTTTTTCAGTCATCTATCCTTAGTGTGACATGCTGAATACGTTGTCAAACTTAGTTTTCTTTCCTAAACTTTTAGGGTGTTACAAGAAAAAATTTGTATAATGGATGGATTACAAGAATTTTTTTGAGAAATAATTTTCAAATAGATAAGAATAAAATGGTAGGAACTATATAATATAAGAGGTTACCTTTAATAAGTGAGCGGTAGGACACACAAACAATTTCATTAGATATTTCAATAATAGAATGTCATAATCAAGGAAATTTCCCTCAGAACAGAAATTAATTAATAGGTAGGCTGAATAATGTATAGAATATCTTCATGTAAATATAATTATACATGTTTGGATGGAGATACTACTATTATAACCTTGTTTGGCCCCTAGTATACTCATGTTTTCCTCACATTTGGTTACAAAATTTTACTGTTTTTACTATTCATTATGAAAAAACAATTTTTTCATTTTACATTATATTTACTATTATTATATAAAATACTGATTTAATTTTACATGATCAAATTTCTATAATTTATATAATTTAATTTTAAATAATCATGTAATGTGCAATGGAAACATGTTTTTGAAGACTGAATTTTTACGCATAAAACCTATTTTAGTTACATTACATTCCTTGTAAAAAATAAATTAAATTTCAATATATAGGATATAATAAACACTCAATAATTTTATTTAAAATAATTATGAAATATATATTATTTATTTTTTAAAAGATAGATACAAATTGCACGAATAAGAAAACTTTTACAAAATATGTGTTTTGAATTAAAAAAATACTTTTATTTCAATATCATGTATAATGATAATTATTATGTAATTATTTATATTATTTATAATTAGAATATTGTTATGTTACATTTTGGAAAACATCAAAAATTAATGTCAATTTAACTAAAAATTACATTTTTTCTTATACAAAATTAGGAAATTTTTAGTACTTGCTAAAAAATAAATATATATTAAATATCCAAAAATCATCATCCTTAAATAATTTTTACATTAAAATATATAAAATATATATTAACGACTTCATATAATATTAATAATAGTGCTTGAAATTAATTTAAATATTCATGTGTAATATTATGAGAAAAATATTTTTTCCAAAAAAAATAAATTTTTTATTCATAAAATGACTCTTTTGAAAATTGAGCGATTATTTTTTATACATTACTTAGAATATTTTGTTAATTAAATCCTTTATATATAATTTAAATAAATTATTTATTACTATTTATACTATATAATTTAACAAATAGGTTATAAAAATTTATTATGTCATGGTTAATACATCCTCAATGTTGTGTATATGGAAATCCATCAAAAAATTCATGTTTTTTGTATATAAAATATTATTGTCTATCATTTACTATTTTGTACTAATATATTTATGGTTATTGTAGTAAAATTTATAAATTAGTCAATTTGGATTCCTAATTAGTTTATTCTATTGTTTTATTTTTTAGTAGAGTGTGAAATATTTATCATGTGTATTCTATTAATATCAAGGCACTAGATTCCAACCCCTGACGATCTAAAATTCAATTTTTTTCTACTGTTGGATTGGGTTCAGGTGATGTGTCTGGTTGAACCTAGATGTTTAATTACAAATTTTATCATATCATAAGTATTTCAATCTATTATTTTCTTGAATATATCAATTTCAATTGATGGATCTGATAAATATGGATATAAGAATATCATCACTCAAGTTGTAGTAGTGGGGAGAGTTTATCAAGTTTTCCCCTATTTGATTCTTGACATATCATGGGTTATCAATATTTTCATTAATTTTTTATAATTTATCCTTTAAAACAAGTTTGGTCATATATTTTAACATGATTCCACAATAATGGTTTTTTTTAATAGTAATTAATTTTAATGTAAAAATAAGATTGTCTTTTATATTTTAAAAAATGGAGAAATTATTAAAATAAAAAAACCTTTAAATACTTTATTACATAGTTTAAATGAAGTTGGAAATTATCAAAACTAATTTAATTTTATTGAAATAATTATTATGGACATGATTATTTATATTCCTAATCATGTTTGGAAATAATTGTTTTTTAAATAAATTCACATTGAATAACACAATAATTTTTTTGTGTGTTGTTTTCTAGGGAGTTGGTTCGGTAGAGTTGTCCCTAGGTTATTATTGATATTTTTTGGGATTTTCAATCATTAATTTATTGAGATTTTGTTACAATTTAATAAGATTAAACAACTTGATATGTTCTTGAAAGAACATAGGATGTCTATCTTTGAGGGTAATATTTTTAAATCATCACTTTTATTGTTCATAAAAATTAAAATTCCCCAAATAGAGTGGAAAATGACGTTGTATCGTCAGAGCATTATAGTGGTTCATCATAGAAACTATGAAAAACTATTCTTATTTAGTGTAATTATTTAGGGAGTGTGTATAGTTTAATTTATTATTCTATAATAGAAGTGACCTTCATGTATAGTTTAGTTGATGGAGTCCAATAATCTTTTTATTATTTTTATCCTTTATAATAAGTCGGTTTTATCATGTATCTTTATATTTTTTTGATGATCTATTTTTAGATTCCAACCTAATGATTTTAGGGATGTTTTTTTTAGGGTATTTTGTTTAATGGGTTTTTGGGTACATTTTTCTTTCTCTTTTGTGATTAGTTGATACTGTTTTTGATATTCATGATTTATTTAATTGATATTCTATTTTTGGTATATATGTAACACTAGGATTTTGGTGAGATCAATACTTGAAATTTTTATTGATGTTCTAAATATGGGGAATCCATTGTTATGTTCATAGGGAAATTGTGATATGTTGAGTTTTTTAATTTAGGGATGGGATCGATGTGGTTAGATATTCGAGAAGGATCATTAGAAATTAATAATTAGAGAGTTTTTTATTTGGAACATTATTGTAGTTTCAAGACCCATAGACGATGTAATATTCCTTCGTATTGATATATACTTTAAGTTCATTATTTTCATCCATTCATATGGATTTAATATATTAATTAACTAGATGTTTTTTCCTTGGATATTATTATAGGTAACACTTGTAGTTATTATTCTTACATGGGATTTAGATCTAGATTCTCCATGGATGTCTGGAATTGATGGAAAATTATTATATTTATTGTATTTTTTGGGAGATGTGGTTGATATGGATATAACATTATCATATATAGATCTATCACTATTTTAACCATAGTATATAAAATAATTTTTTTATGATATCAATATTAGTTATTTATTTTCAAATATTTTCATAATGATTAATAATATATTGGATTAAAATTGTAACTATTTTTTATGTTTAAGGATTCACTCCATTTCTTAGAAGGATGGTTATTTATAGTATAGTTTCACCACCTAAGGACTTTGTATAGTATTTAAAAATTTCCCACCATCCATTTCATGGTGTGAAAATTATTTTCTATCATTAGGTATACTATTGAAACATTAATTATTTTTGTTAAACATGGTATGATGGAGACACTTTTTACACACCATAGCATTTATTATGTTGAAATTATTTTTTTATTATTATATTGTGATATTTTGAAGATTATATTTGCTTTGTGAAGACCCCAGATGTTACCCATTGGCATTAGAGTTATACATTCTATGTAATATGTGAGACACTAAATACCCCACACCTCTTCCATTTTGAAATTTTTGGATTAGTGGTTACTATTGTGTGCATCAAGGGTGGATCCAAGGAGGGATTTCTTATTCTAGTTATCCAAATTTGTGTGATCCATAGGGTAGTACCACCAGGGTAGGGATACAACATATATTTATGTGGGGTGATCAAATTCCAATCAGCAGCTACAAGGTCAAATGGTAATTTCTACTGGAATGGGTAGTGTATTTAAATCCATGTAGAGTGAAACACACTATAGGTTCAGGTCCTCTCAAAGTGTGTTTTTCGGATAGCTCTGCAACACCACTCACCATGGTAGTTAGTCTATAGTGGTTTTATGAGAAGGAGAATAATATAATTATTCCTATGGACATGTATTGGATATTTCTTACTATTTTTTACAGTTTTTGAATATCCTTTCCCCTACATGAAATATAATGGGTTTTACCCCACAATACATGTTTCACTTGAATTTAAAGTCTCTTGATACCTTAAGGTATCTACCTTAATAATCCATTTCAAGAAGATTTAGAGGGTACAATAATATATTTATCTACTTCATCACTCATTTTCTAATTCATCCACTTTTCTATTCTCTTGAAATCCTTAATATATAACTGAGATATTATTATGGGTTGTTATTGTTCTAAACCTAGAGATTTGGGTGTCTGTATATTTGTAATATAATATCCTTCCTTATATTACTGTCTCTAATGAATTAAATATATTTCAACTTGATATAATTTATTTAGTCAATTAAATTTATTGATATTATATTTGATGTGATTCATAAGTAAAGCTCAATCTAAAGTATTCTAGAGTCAGTGTAAAAATTATAAAATTATTATGAGATACAAAGGATCTCAACATTATGGACTGATTAGTTTCATAGTATGGAACAACAAAAAGAATATATGATTCCATTAATATATTATAAATTTAAAATACATATCATAAAAACATTTTTTTCATACCCGATGTTGTTCATAATATCCATATTTAATTCCCGATGAAAATAAACCAAATTAAGGGTTTGATTTGATTATTAATAATAGTAATGTATATTAAATGGCATCATGAATTGACAATTAATTATTAAAATAGAAAAGAAAATAATTAAACCACATTTTATATAATCAATAAATTGAGCAAGATATTCATTCATGGATAATATCTTATGAAATAATATCATGGATAATTGTAAATAAATTCAAAATCATAGAAAACAATATTATTATATATCATGATCTCAAACATCGTGATTGTTCTATCATCAGTACCTTGCTCCAATATAGTTTAAACTATGGTTAAGAATATATGAAAACCCCATTTAATGAGGCCAACCAATTGTATTGTCTCATGAGACATGATGATGTGTCAAATGGTCTATCTATATTAATTACCCACCCATAAATTCATGTCTAATTCATTACACATATAGTTAATTGTCAATTATTTTCACAAAAAGTATGGATTGGTAATAAATATCTGTTTTGAGTAAGGAATGCATATTTATCATTATTTACCTATCCAATTAGACAACCATAAGTGTATAAAACCATACGTGAAAATGATATATCATTATGACATAATAATACATCACATAACATATATATGTATATTTGGGATAAATTTAGTGACTAAAGGAAATGATCACATGAAATTCATTATTTCAATATAAATATAATAACTACAAAATTAATCATGATATGAGAGATAACCATTAAAAAGGTATTTTTAATAATATATCATCTTTTAATGTATCTATGATAATTGAAATGAAACATTTAAATAATATTTTTATTAATATTTTTGTTTCTATAATCATTTATATTTTTTAGAAGAAGATATTGGCTATAAAATTATTATGGGATGTGAAATTTGATTAAATAAATATGTGTTAATAGAAATAAATCATTTTGAATTTTTATAATTAAATATTAAAATAATACATTCATTAAAAATTATAATGATACATTTGAAACCATTTAAAATGTACATTTATAACAAAATGTACTCAAAAAATCAATTTTATACGGAAAAATACTTTTTAAAATAATTTTCAATAATATATACAATGAAGATAAATACAACTGACCAATAAGAGAAATTATATTGGCTTTTATTTTAAATTTTTATTTTCATGAATCGTGTCCCAAATAGAGGAAATGATAGAATAATTTATTGAAACTAATTAAATAGCTATATTAGAAGAAAATATATATAATATAAGAACAATTTATCATAATATCCCTTTAATGAAAATTAGATAAATCAACAATTGATAATGTAAAATTAATTCTTACATTTTTTGTAACATTAAAATTGTATCCCCATAAAAGATTAAACTCGAAATGAAAAATTTATAATAATAGATAAATAAATATTAATGTCAAATACATCAACGGGTTTGTGTTTACACCACGTAAAAATAAATAAGTACATAATAAAAAATATATCTCAATAGAGTGAAATTGTGGCAAGATCCCATACAAATATTATATAAAAATGTTGTGAAATAAAATTTGATGTGACTATGTATAACAAAATGTAAATCATACAAAAGGTTTAAATAAAATAGTATACAAGCGATGGACATTTCAAACATAATTGTGTAATAATATACTAAATGAAATAGAATTATAACCTAGTGAATAGAAATTTTGTTGTGAAACCCCTTCCCTCATGTCTGACACATCACATATATTATACTTCATTATGAATAATAAAATAATTTTAATTATTTACAAAAATAATAAAACATCCCATGTCTTAAAACATTATATATTATTTATTACAATATTAAATTTATTTACTTAATCAATTAATTTAGAATTGTATTTTTTGATGTTATTCAGGTAATATGTCTAAAATGAATATCATATGATGAATATGGTGAATGAGGTATTTCCTCTATCATGACCTGTCCTAAAGGGTTTCGTGTCATGACTTCCCCATGCATGCCTCTACTAGGTCAGATGTTGGTGACTAGCACGGAGCAGAAATATCCCATAAATGAGAGAAAATTTCCAATGTACATGTATACAAAAACTCATATCTAAGACACAAATACTGAAATGTAAAAGAACTATGTATATAGTGCATTCAAACCAATACATCCCAAAAACATAGTACTACTGCGAATGTACTAGAATGTAAATAGGGAGAAAACACGACAACCAAATGAAAAGTCTTTATTCACAAGTACAACCTGTAATGTAAGAGACAATGGGACTATCATCAGAAAAGATGTTGGAACATGCCTTAGGATGTCTGGTCTCACATGGTACTGCATGGTCCTATTCTTCCCGAAACTGTGTCAAATAATCAATTGTCTGCACAAGACACGACACTTTTGGGAAAATCCTGTGCTGGTCTATGTAAAATAATACTCTATTGGACATCCCAAAACAACAAAGAAATTTGACCAAAGGATATAAAATAACACAAATACGATAACAAAACACCACAATGTACATAACATGAAGAGAAATAATAATGAAAATACCATGAAGGAATACCACTAAGTAATACATCAATGGAATGCATAGTAATCTTCACACAATTATAAATCTACAATAAATATATCAAGAACATCTAGATATACAAAAACCAATAGGACACATAGTCTCAACAAGAAACATAGTCTCTATAATACACACAGTCTCTATAAGAGGGGCAATCACCATGAGACATAAAGTCCTCATAAAACTCACAGTCCCCATAATACACACATTCTCTAGGTCACATCCATACTTATTAATTTTTTGTTGGAAATGCACTCATTTATAGATAACTCACTCTTTAAGCCATTAGGTCCAATTCACACCCCCAAAATCCCAAACATTGGTTATCGAAAAATGATTTTATATTAATAAGGTCATCAACACAATAGATGTCTCGCTGAATAGATGTCTGGTTTGAATGTTATGGAAATTAGGAAAATTTTCAATGGGGGTTCCCTGAGCCATGTAATGGTCGTAGCGGTCAACCACACAGTCTGACCGTTACTGTGGTTGAACACCCCACGATTGCTCGAGCAGCCATTGAGATCAACCACACCCCAGCTATCGTGGCCACACAAAACATGGTAGACCATGGATCATGATTGTCTGTGGCCCAATCCAGCCTCCTAGGTCTAATCCAGCCTCCCGAGTCTGACTCGGGTCCGCCATGATTCACAGTGTCCAAACAGACCCACCCAGTCTGTCCCGGACCACTGTGTCGACTAATCCAACTGGGCCCTACATGCTTTTACTTAACCACCCCACCTGGCTTGCCTAACCAACTCGCCCAAACCAGTCTGTTGTTGGGTCGGTCTGCTCATGCATTCACCCATGATGACCATTTTCACTTCATGTGGCCTTCGATCCCATCGTCTCCGCCAGCTCGCACATGGTTTCTGCCACGTCCTAGGTGGTGCTTCCCCCACTACTTTTACAAGCCCCCTTTCTTCCTACAATTCTCAATAATATAAAACGAAAGAACCTATGTCATCATCAGGTACTGACCTACACTATTCCATACACTGTTTCATCTTGCCTCTAATTCTGGGGCCGATCACATTTGGTTCTTCCTGGTATGTTGATCCTTGGCCATGAGAATATAATGGTGAATAACACTAAGAAAGAAGTAGACAAAAGAAAAAAGAATTCCTAAATAAAAAACCCTGGAATTTTTTCATTTCAAACTCTTTTTTCTCTCATTACAAGGATTATCAATGAGGATAAACTATTCTCCCAATAATACCTCATCAATAACCAATCAAGCAACAACAATTGAACCATATATCAATATGTTTGTGGATTGAATCACATTCTTTTTGGAAATTATGAACAACAAACAAATTTGGAAAACCACCCTACTCAGAGTTTGGATTGATCGTTGATGGGGAATGGATATGTTGATGTCATTGACAATATCCTCCAAATTTATCGGTATTATGATCCATGTTCAGTTCCCTAATATATCATCGTTTGTTCGAGAAGATCCATTCTCCACCTCTTAATGTAATTCCATGGTTATAGTGATAACACCAGATTCCTAGAAATGTAGTAATAAAAATGAAACAAGATGTTGTTCCATATAAAATAATTTTTATTAAATTTTTTGATGATGATTTCATATATTGTGAGTTTTCCACAGAATAATCACACCAAAGAAAATATAAGTCATGCCTAGGTAAAATATGTATTTTGATATAAAATGTGCCCTATGATTTCTAATATGGTAACCCCATTAGGATTTACACCACTTCTATAGGAAAACGTTTTGTGTGTGCTATAAAAAAGATTAAAAATATTCAAACGACTATTCTGGGCACCTCGGGACTCAGAATCAGACACTATCTCAGTGCGTGATCTCAAAATAAATCCATATAATATATAAAAATAATAAATTTAAAATATAAGTCATTTTTATTATTTCCAATAGAGGAATTTACATCCCCAAAATTCCAAAAAGGGCCACTTAAACAATTATGAGAACTAAGCATGAATCTAAGACTCTATCTCTAATGTGATCTCATAGAGAATATTTGGTTTCCACCATAAACAGACCATCAGAATCAACCTCCCATGAATGATCATCTCTTTTAGATCCTCAATTTCCACTAGTTACTCAACAAATTTCTACCCATCATTTATGTCTAGATCACCCTAGACAATGAAATGTCATTGGTCTGGCATGCACCTCCTCAAGTAAAACACATGGGAGACGTCAAGTACCTTCTCTAATAGGGGAGGTTGAGAGAACTAGTACTCTTACTCTCCAAATCTACCTAGTGTCATGAATGGTCTGATGAAACCCATGGATTGCTTTCTCCCCTATCCAATTATTTTGAATCCACATCGAGGTGGGACCTCAATGAACCTGTGGTATACTTCCTTGAACTACAAAAGCCTATTTTTCTGTAAAAATAAGACTTTTGATGGGTATTTTTAGTCTTCAACCAAGACTGGATTATATGAACCTTTGTTTTAGTCGAATTGACCAACTCTAGGACCCTGAGTGCTGATTATCTTTGATTCATCCAGTAAAGTGGTGATCGGTAGGGTTTCTCACACAAGGCCTCAAATGGTTCCATGCCAATGGTGGAATTGTAGATTTTGTTTTACTCAAATCCACTAGGTTTATGCGATCCTACCAAATGTGGGAAAAATATAACATGTAATCTCATAGAATTTCCCCTAGAACCAATATGGTCTTCTCTTTCAGGCCATCCTTCTATGGGGGAAAAGTTGTGCACAAGGGTAACTAAGTCCCAAACACCTCCTATAATGAATTCCACAATCAAGAGGTAAAGAGAACATAATTATTTGAAACTATAATTCATGGAACTCTATATAGTCATAACAGATTATATATATATATATAGTCGTCCCATTCTCTCTACTCAATTCCACTCCCAATTAGCATGGAAATAGTCCAACTTGGTGAGTCAGTCAACAATTATGCCAATAGTATCATGTCCCTTGGACATATGTGTTAAAAATATCACGAAGTCTATTGAAATCCCATAAAAATTATATTCTAGAACCTCAATGGGTTGACAAAAACCCACTATAACCTTGTTCTGGTCCTTCACCCGCTGACTAGTGGGGCATCAAGAATAAAACTCTGCCACTCTCTTCTTCATCCCTAGACACCAAAACTAAAATTAGAGTTGTTGTACATATTTTCCATAATTGGATGTACCTATAATATGGATATTTGTAACTCCCTCAAAACCTCCTCCCACGATTCCAATGCTAAAACTATGCGCCCCTTGAAATGTATGATGTTCCACCCACCATTACAGTATGAACCAGTGACATACCCAATGGACATATGAGCATGTAATGTATCACCATCAGTATCCCCATGTTGTGCCTCCCTAACACTATACAAGAGTTGAGTGGTATCAACCGTTGACTTGAGGTAAGATACTCAATCCCTATCCCCAAAGTAATTTTTTAATGTGGACAACTGCTCTAATGCCTTATTCTGCAACAACAAATAGGATTTCTTACTAAGAGAATCTGCCACCACATTATCCTTCCCATAAGAACATATAACCTTAAAGTCATAATCCTAGAGGAACTCTAGACATCGCCTCTATCTCATGTTCGAATCCTTCCGAGAGAAAAAAATATTTGAGACTCTTTTGTTCAGTGTAGACAATAAATTGCTCACCGATCATGTAGGGTTTCCATACTATCAAAGTAAATTCTATCACTGCTAATTCAAGATAATGGGTCATATAGTTCTTCATTTTTAGTCTCAACATGAGTGATTCATAGGTAATCAATAAATTCTCACGTATCATGACAAAACCATGACATTTTTTTGATGCATCACAGAACACTTCATGTTCAATATGCCCTTATAGAAATCTGATGATGACATCACTAGTAAACTCCTACCTAAATTACTGAAATCATACATGGCTTTTCTATGTCCACAAGAAAGGTCAACACTTTCATGTCAAATCTATCAATGTTGTTTCCACTCTAGAAACATCATGTGCCATACTCCGATGGTACCCATCAAAACCAATGAAACACTTCACATCAATAACACTCTTTGGAGTCTCCCAAGCAATAGGAGCCTCAATTATTATTGGATCCACTGCAACTCTAGTACTTGAAATGATGTGTCCTAGAATATGGACCTCAAGAATATTGATATTAATCTTTGAGAGCTTCCAATAAAAGATAGTTCTCTCATTGTGAATTGAGGACCATCCTCATGTGTTTTTCATGCTCCTCTTTGGATGCCAGGTACACTAGGATGCCATTAATGAATACCACCACGAACCAGTCTATATAAGGCTGAAAGATCCAATTTTTGAGACCTATTAACACAGTTGGGGACTTCATTAGATAAAAGAACATCATTGTGTACTCATATTGTCTATAATGAAATCTAATGGGCGTCTTAGGTATATCCTCATTGCTTACTCATAATTTTTGATATCCAGAATAGAGGTCATTCCTCACGAACCCCCACAAGCCTTTCAACTAATCAATGTGGTCATTAAACCTCGATAGTGTATACTTATTGTTTACGGTCACCTAGTTCAATCATTTAATGTCCGCCAATAACCTCAAACTCTAGTACGTCTTCTTGGAAAAATACTAGGGTTACCCATTATGAAACAATGGGTCTCAAGAATACCTTCCCCTACAAGTCCTCAAACTATACCTTCATGTAACTTCTCGGATCCGGGTGCCACCCAAAGGCGACCTAAACCCGATTGGTAACATGACCTGAAGCACGTTTACCAAAACACTAAAGGCTACTTACCTATATTGAGGTATATATTGTAGTAATGGGGATACTATGCCTTCATTGGAAAATCATAAAAAGTGTAAGACGAATAGTAAAAAAATGCCAAAGCACTAATACCAAACAATAGAAATAAATAGTGGTAGACTGAATGTAAATCCCACAAAGTCACAATATATATATATGATGCATGTAATATGTATCTAATAAAATAGCTGAACAAGTCCCAATGATGGAATGTAATACAGAAATCAATTTAAAAATGAAACAAGTAAACTCCCAAAACATCATAAGCCTTATCTTTGTCCCATGCTCTTCATCTCCAATAGCAATCATTTTCCTGATAAATAAGGGCACATTCCTTTATCTATATCTGCAATTATATAATCTTTTTGGGTCCAAAGCCTGAACCAAATAGGGTGTGAGACGAATTCCATTAGAAATCCACCAAAATATCAACACCTAAGTATTAGTGAATATATATAGTAGGTAATAGAAAAATAATGTAATAAATTAGGAAGTACTTAAATATATACAATCCTACAGTTACTAATTACATTCATTTAAATTTAACAATTGTTCAATCCTGTTTGTTATATAAGCCTTCAATATTTCTTATGCTATGAATCCTATCTGTATGTAACAAAACAGATGTCTTTGAAGACCATGTAAAAAATAGGTAAGACTGAGTTCAAGCTTGTGCTTTGGCTTGGAAGACTTGTCACAATCATTCAATTGTTCACAAATAACCCTTTCAGAATGTTCTCATAGCCTAAACCCACTTTTATAACAAAGAATAAATTCATTAAATGATGACCCTCGAGTAAGGTCTCACTGTATAACCCCTTCAGTCTATCATAACATCAATAAATTAAATAATAAACCTCTAGAAATGATCTCATAGTTGATCCCCTTTGGTCTCATAGGGGAAGCTCTCATGGTCTAACACAATCATTTACGAAGGACCACCTGGGAAGTTATCACAGTCTGTCCCATTTCGGAAGCTCACACAGTCCACTCCCCCTTTGTCAAAAATTCACAAACTGTATCATATTTATTTCACATAATAAATTTAAATCCATTTTAATCAACTATGTCATGGAAAGGTACAACTCAGGGAAACCAAGAAAAAAACTTCCATAACTATGAAACACGGGTAAATTCACCCTTGGGGTGTCCCAATAACAAGGTATCTATCCTTTTAATGAGAAATATTCCTTTATTAATCAATAAAACCATAGTAGGTAAGAAATCAAGTTAAATTTCAAATCAAGAAATACCCCAAATGTGGGTATGAAACACTTTTAACATATATAATTCAAGGATGAATAACTAAATGCATAAACCACCAACCTCCATGTCCTAAAATTGATCTACATTATCATAGGCCCTTGAATCAGCCTAGATGAGCATAGATCTACAAAAAGGTGAAAAAATCATATCCTTGAATAACTCATGAGATATGATGAAATTAGATGAATGGATATAGTGGTTTTGAGAAATCACTATTGGGATTCCAACACACCTGATAGTGTATGAATCTGAGCTCAAATAGTGAATCGGGGGGTTCAATAATTGTTTTCCATTCCCTAGAACTCATGTAAAAAACATGGAATGAATAATTTGTTTTTGGACATGACACACGACCCCACTCTGATATATCAATTAAAAATATAAGTACATGGCTTGTTCGTTTAAACTACAGGTTGTGTGTCATCCATAACTGCCCCAAGCTTAAGTGGTTTGTGAGGTCACCACACGGCCATGTACTCATCAGTTACATGTTCATCACATGGGTGTAAACGGTGAGCTTAGTACTCTGCATTTACTGAGTATTAAATGGCCTGAACATATAAAATTAACATTTTGTTCTTTTTACTCAAAACAACCCGAATACAAGATCCATAACTTAAATGGATATATGGGTTCTTACAAAGTTATCCCATAAATTAATTCTTCCATGAATTTCTCTGAAAAGAGTGGTGAATAAGAAACTATGAACAACTCTAGTCACTATGATCGTACGTTAGCCTACCTCTCTCAAGTCTCATCCAAAACTCTCTTATGTTTCCAAATCACCCATACCAGAGGAACATACCATCCACATAAACCTTCATACTGTGATCCACAATCCAAATAGGGTGCTCCTCAAAGCATGAATCTACCTCCAACTCAACCTCCTCTGGTTGATAAACATGAGATGGGTCCAAAAAGTGACACCATGGATGAAGACATGAAATATGTCATTCATAGAGTGGTACCTCTGAGGTATTTGTAATTGATTGGAAACCAGACTGAATCTTTTCAAAACCTAAAATGGTCTGATGTATCTTGTTGAAGGTTTTCCCTATCTTCTAATACTCATGTGTCCCAACCTCGGTGTGACACGTAGGGAAACCCAATCTCTGACCTTGAACTTCATAGGTCATCTTTGTCGATCTGAAAAATTCAACCTCAATTGAATGTCAAGAAAGCATGACATGCAATCTCTAGAAAGTTCATATATGATGTATGAGATGGCTTACCCTCATATTATTTGGTTGAATTTGAATATAACCTCAGTAATATCAATGATAATATCACAAAATAGGTGAATAACCAAGTTTTAAAATCAATTCAACAATAAAAATTACAAAACCAGAAAATTTTTATCATTCTAGGTAATATGGATTTTTTCTACACTTGGGTTAGCTACTCCCAATCACACCTTATTACCAACTAACTATTCATTCCAATACCAATCTATTTGTTCCAAATAATATGGTAAATTAAAAAAGAAAAATCATAAGATACCACATTGTCACATCCCAGATCTAGTTGCCGCCCAATGGTTCCCAAAACCCTATTGGTCACAAGATCTCAAGCACGCTTCCCCAACACTAGGTGTTGCTAACTAGTAGAGAGGTCCATGTTTTGAGAATTGGGAAACAATTCCCACATTGGAAGAGTTCACACAAATAAAGACAAATATTATACAATAACAGAAGTAGTAATACCATACAGTAGAAATAAATAATGAAATACTGAATGTAAATCCAACAGAAGATATATATATATATATATATAAATATATATATATATAAGATTCATGTAATGTGTATCTATGAAAATAGCCAAATAATTCACAATTCTAGAAAGAAATAAAAAAACCAATGTAAAAAAAGAAATAAGTAATCTCTATCACTATTTCAAGCTTGATCTTGGTCTCATGCTCTACAACTCCTATAACAATCTAGTTACTGATAAAGAAGGGAACATGTACATATCTACACCTGTTGTCATAAAATTGGTTTGGTTCCAATGTGTGAAAAAAACAGGGTGTGATACAAATCCCAGAAGGCCAACACAAAAATATCTATGCCTATCTGTCATTAAATATATATAACCAGTAATAAAAAAATGATGTAATAAACAAAAGAAGTAATTAAAAGTAAATAATCATACAGTTTTCAATGACATAAAATTACTTTAAAAAATTATTTAATATATTGAATCACTTAACCCTATGATAAAGCCTATTCTTTATATCATCAGTGTAAGTAAAAAAATAGGTGTCTCAGAAGACCATCTAAACAAATATATAAGAATGAGACCAAGCTTCTGCTTTTACTTTTCAAACTCATAAAAATCATTCCACTTTTCACCAATGAACCTTTGAGAAAGTTATTACAGTCTATCAAAGAATTAATTCATTAAATAATGACCCTCTAGTTATATCTCAAGGTCTTACCCCTTTGGTCTAAAATAACATCAATCAACTAAATAAAGACTCTTTCAAAAATCTCTCACTGTCTAACCCATTTGGTCTCATTGGGGATTCTCTCACGGTCTAACCTAATCAATTACAAATAACCACCTATGAAGCTCTCACAATCTAACCCCTTTGGTAAGTTCACACAATTGAATAACCCTTAGTCAAATATTCACAAATCATATCACATGTATTTTACATAATCAATAAAACTCCATCCTAATCAACCCAGGCATAGAAAACAACGTACGCCTCATGGAAACCAATACTAAATAGCCATAAGTGTCATACTAGGGGAAACAAATCCATGGGGGTCCCATTAATAAGGTATCCAACCAAATACATGAAAAATAACCCTTTATCCATCAATCAAACCCTATAAGGTAATAAAAATTGTTAAATTCCAAATCAATAAATACCCCCAATGTGGGTATGGGGAACTTTTAGCATATATTATCCTATGAAAAACAACTAAAGGAACAAACCACCTACCTTGATATCGTATGATTGATATACATGAATGTCGACCATTGAATTATCCAAGATCATTGTAGATCTAAAAAAAGTTGAAAAATCATCAACCTTGAATAACTCATGAGAGAATAATAATCATGAAGAAGGGATCCATATGATTTGAGAATTCAGAGTTGGGATTCCAATGCACCCGACGATGTCTCAATCGGAGCCCAGATGGAGAATCTGAGGTTTGATCTTCATTTTACCTTCCCATGAACTCTCATATGAAACATTTAAAGAAAAATTTTCTTCTAGACATGAGACACGACCCCACTTTGATAAATAAATTAAAAAACCAAGTACATTTTTGTGTTCATTTAAACTACACATCATATATTCACCTCAATTATTCCCCAGCTTAAGCAGTCTGCCAGGTCACCACACAGACATGTACATGACCATTACACAGCTAGCACATGACTGTATGTGACATGCTAGGTACAGAGTGTATACTCAGAAGTACATGGAATGTACATAGAACATTCTCAATTCTTTATTTCCTTAAAAACAACCTAAAAATAAGTTCCATACCAAAAATAAAGACTTGGGTTATTACACATTAGCTCATGAAGCACTATAGGACACATCTAATATAAATGTGTAGATATCAGTGTATTATTATAGTTTTGATCAATATATATGTATACCTACCAACGAGAGGTAATCTAGGAACATATTCAGGAAATGTTTCTTCATACTCTTCAACCACTGTATGAAACGTGTACTAAAATCATCCAATGAACTAAGGTAATGCTAGCCAACTGATGAGTGATTGGATGCACCCTCCAATGTGTGAGTCCATCTTATGATTCATGCATTTATCATTCACCAAAAAATTAATAACCCTTTCCATCAGTATAGACACATTGTACTATACACGTAAGAGAGTCAATACGAACATGAACTATGGATGACTAGTCCATACCATAAATGAAGTCTTATTGACTCAATGATTCTATAAAGAGTTCCAAAAATATATATCAACACCAAGGGTAATGTTACACTATGTTCACTAGTGTGTGATCATTTAATCTCCTCCCATATGAGTCGTTATGTGTACGGTTTGGGTCAATAGTTCAATTGGAAACTATGAGTCTCTAACTAGGTTTGGGTCAAGAAATGAATAACTAGAAATTTTGTCTATTGAAACTATAGATATGATGTAAAGGACATAGATCATACCTCTAATCATTTCTAGAGCCTTGGGGTAATAATTCTCCATCACATATAGCTTGCCCCATATATGTCCACCAACATCTTGAGATAGTCATAGACCACCTAGTGGGTGTTCTTGTAAAAACTCAAACCTCTGACCACCTCTTTCCACCCGGCCTACACCATTTACACACCTACTACCCTACCAACCACCTAGCTCCTACCTCAATCTCTTCCACATTTTCCCCTAGATAGTCTCCTAATAGGTCAAATTGCATGTCTCTAAATCTCATGTCAGATGTCCCAAACTGTTGCATGAGTAAGAAAACATATCCCTCAGGTAAATCGATATGTCATGGGAGCCTAGAACCACTGATCATGAGTCCTGGGATCATCTCATGAAGTACCAGACCCGATTGGGTCACTAGGACTACCATCAGCAACCTATTATTAGGGTCTCATCTAACTTGTACATTCTTTTAGATCCAATTATTAGGGCTTTCTATACTAAAAAACTCTCCACTAGTAGGGATCACTCAAGTACAATAGAATATGTAAAAACTCTAAGGGATATCATGTATTCCATGATTTGTTGGTGTATGCCCTACTCGACGGTCTAATCCTTGATGAACGAGTCTCATACTATATCCATGGTATTTCGTGAATTATTTCTAAATCTCACCGAATACTCCACCAAACACTGACTTCCCTGTTATGAATACATAATCTATTCTATGCACATCGACCACAATATGTCAAGAAAAAACACCTCTTGGAAGATAAACTCGATGTTTTCCCAAGAGATAGTTGTCTCATCGTGTTTTTGGGTCTCTAGGCTCCACCATCGCCCTATAGAGCCCTAAAAAGCCACATGACTAGGAATCACATTTGGTTAGAAGGAATCCTCACAAGGTATAAGAAATAGGTAACTACCTCCATCCAATCCAGAGTATCATGGGGTTCTAGCTCATCCAAAAACAAGGGTGGTCGCTGCATCTGTAACTCATGAAATGCTCTATGTCAATGTCAATCCTCAATTGTTATTACTAGTAGTACATGATGCTTGATGGGGGTGGTGTAACTGGTAAACCATCTGAATGGTCATTCCTTGGTATAGACCCCTACAACAATGCCTAATCACTAGTAAGATCATCCTTGTGATCAGGAAATAGAATCCTGACTGGCATGTCGCTTAGACGTATCTTGTAATAAAACAATATGTACCACGATAAATAGTGCATATATGAAGAGGTAAATCAAGATGTAAATAGAAGACACATCCCATTACAATGTGATGAATGTACCATTATTTTCACTGTAACTTGTTTTTTCATGTACCGAGTTGACAAGATGGATCCCATAGTCTTGGTGGATGGATACATTGGCCATCACACCAACACTATATTTCATGAACAAAATGATGAATTCAAGACACATAACATTATTTCCCAAAAACAACCTCATGTACTTCTGGTCTTATAGTATAACCTTACTCCCCTTATACCACTCTGTCACAACCCATCCTCGGGTGACTCATGCAGTGACTACACCCAGCCCTCCTCCAATATGTCAGGGGTTGGTAATTAGCACCGAGTAGGCATGTCACACAAATGGGAGACATTTTCTGAATTACATGTATGCACACAGACATATACATTCCAAAAATGATGACATGTAAAATCACTAAGTAAACAATTCATGAAAACACTATATCCTACTACCAAAGTACAACATTGAATGTACTGGAATGTAAGTAGGGCCAAAACAAGACCATAAAAAGTAATGAGCATGAAACCACAAGTCCAACCTGTAATGTAAGATATACCAAAACTATCATCCGAAAAGATTTCCGAACACACCTCACCATGTCTAGTCTCCCAAGGAACCTCCTAGTACTGGCCTTCCTAGAACCTGTCGAATAGTTGATCGTCTACACAGGACACAACACATGCTGCTAAATCCAATCCATGGGGGTGTAAAAAAACACCCAGTAGAACACCCTAAAACCATAATGGAATACCAAAAAGTAAATACCACAAAGAAAATACCATGAAGGAATACCAAAACGAATACCACAAAGATATTCCATAAATGGAATACCACAAATGAAATACCAAGAATGAATACCACCAAGAATCACCTCAAAAGAATAGCATAAAGTAAAGCATAGTAATCTCTAAACAGATATATGTCTAAATTAAATATATCAAGAACATCTAGATATACTCAATCTAATAAGACAAAGAGTCCCAAAAAATACAAAAATTCTCCATAACACACATAGTCTCCATAAGACACAATATCTCTATGAGACACACATTCCCCATAATACATAGAGCCTCTATAATACACACAGTCTCTAGTTAACATCTAGCCACAGAATTTTTTTTCTCGAAACGCACTCGTTCTGATAGAACTCAATCCTCAAGACATTATTCCAAATTATCACTCCCACAAAAACTCACTAAGGATATCTCAAAATTCACCTATCATAATAAGGGTCCCAACATTGTAGATAGATCCTCCAACTGATGTCTGGTTTGAATGTTATAGCCATTTGAAAATTTCATAAGGGGTTTACTGGGTCATGGACTGAATGTGTGGTTAGACCACCAGCATGGTATTCAACTGCACCCCAACATCCATGATGGAAAGAAATATAGATTGATTGTGGCTCATGGTTGATATCCATAGTCAACTGTTGCTCGGTCTAGCTGCCCGAGTTTGACCGGAGTCTTCCCTTACCCGCTAGGTCTTACTTGACCCATCGGGTCGACGCATCCCCCTCACTCGCCCCATCCCATCTATGGGTTGTTCACTCACATAGTGTCACTCCGTGTCTCATTGAATCCAATTTTTTCTGCTCGTACGTAGCCTCCACTCCCATCACTGCCCCTACTACACCTGCGAGCCATCATATTTCCTCTAGTGCTCAAAAATCAGAAATGAAGAAACCACTATGATACTCGTGTCCCGATCTATAGTGATCGGACCACTATTTCAAAATTCCTTATATTTGGGGGTATGATCCTATTTGGATCCACCAATGCACTCTATCTATGGTCACAAGGATCCAATGGTGAGGAACACTATGAATAGGGGGTAGAAATGCACCATGAATGAATGAAGAATGAAGCTTGGAATTGTTTTCATTTTGGCATCGATTCTTTCATGTTAGAAGAATTAAAGAAGAGGATAAACAAATATTTTAATAATACCACATCAATAACCCATCCAGAAACAATGAAAAAACATAAAATCAATCTGTTTGTGGATTAAATCACATTCATCATGGAAATTAAGAATGGGAAATAAAATGATAAAAAACTACCCTACCTGGATTCTTGATCATTTTTTCGATGAGGAATGGTTTCATTTTCGTCATTGAAAATATACTACGACTTCGTTGGAATTATTACCAATGTTTCATTCTCCGGTTCATCATTTTTCATTTGAGAGGATTCTATCTATACATCCTAGAGGAATTCCATGGTTATGGTGATAACCCTAGATTCCTAATAAATGTTTAATAAAAAAATGAAGACACTACATTACTAAATATAATTTCTATTCAAATTAATTAATGATTATTTAGTCCTTCTTGATATTTTTCACTAAATAACCACACCTAAAAAACATAAATGCACCTAGGGAAAAATTTATGTTCATTGTTCAATGGATCCCTCTGATTTATAATTCGGGAAACTATGTCGTTTTTACTCTAATTTTTCAAGAATACCATGTGTGTGGATATTTAATTTTTATATATTTTTAAACTATTTTTCAGGGCAGATAGGGCCTCAAAATCACCTGTCTTCTCAACAAATAGTCTAAAAATTAATCCATAAAATATCTAAAAATAATATATAGAAAATATGATACATTATATATTCCATAATATCCAGAATAATGTTGACATAATTTTCATAATATTCTTCAATTATACATTTAAAACATGTATATAAGGATGGTTATGAAAAATGAACTTCATTTAAATCATGTAGATAGGAATTCGTATGTAGACATGACTGACATTTCCATCTTTCAATGATCATGCATGAAACTAAGAAAATTTTATTTAATATTTAATGAAATATCATTATATCTTTAATATAAAAATATTTATTTAATTTAACACACACACACACATATATATTCAATTTGTTTTGTTGGAAAAATTTAAGCATGTAACTTTGGGGATATGGTATTATACACATACGAATGATCAAAAGTATAGTTTCTCAATAAATGGAAAAGTAAGAAAACATGTTATGAATTGTAGTTAAAGAATTAAAAATATTAAATAAATTAAATATTAAAATCTTAAATGAAGCTGTATAACCAATCATGAGTGGTGGTTATGGAAAAAAATTACATCAATTCCAAAGGAGGTTGTTCAGAGTAACCATAAACATAAAGTTGTGTTTCCCATTTTATGGAAAAGCAGATAAATATAGGTTATTTCATTAATAATATAACATCTAATTATATTTAATATACTATTTTAATAATTTTATCAATGTTAATGAATAATTGATGTTGGTGTAAGAATAGAAAATCAAAATTTATAGTTAATAACAATACATATTCCTTTAACAACGTCTTAAGGTTTTTACTTAAATATATTTTATTCAAGTTTTATGGTCAAACCAAAGACTCTAGAATATAAAGAGGGATGTATGGAAGGGGTTTTAGTAGAACTTGGCCAAAAAATTTCTCCTGATGTGTAGATTGGATAGGAAAGTGGGTGTCCTTTTATATGTGGGGGAGGGAACACACGTGTAATTTTTAATGAAAATTAAACATATTAATGTATTACTCATCTAATATGGGCCCAAAATTGAACATTATTGATCCTATGATTATATATAGTAATAATATCAGTATAAAATAAAAATTATAATAATATTAAGTTTATTTAAACCCATATTCTTTTAATTGATCCCATAGGTAAGCCGGTTTTAACATTAACTATGTTAATAGATCATTATAACTTAATTTCTAATTTTGGAAAAAATAAATGTTTTACCTAAATAAATAATAATAATTATACTATTTATAAACATGGAATCAAATTTATTAAATTGAATTCAATGATTTTCAAAAAATTTAAGAAATATTAATCCCCAAAAACATGATGATAATGGTTTTTCAGAAAAAATGAATTTCTAAGTATTAAAAATATTTTTAAAAAATAAAACATTAAAATTATTTAAGAATCCAATAATAAAATTTCTAATTATTAAATTTAATAAATTATTCATTGAAAAAAATTCCAAACAAAAATTGAGCTTTTCAAATTCTAGAACTGAAATGATAGATTTCAAATAAATCTGTAATAATCACAATTAATTGAACAATCTTACATCTCATAAAAATACCAATACTCACCCTAAAATAATTTTGACAAGATGAATTAAAAAATATATTTTATTTTTTCAAATTAAAATTCTATAATTTGTTAATTAATCAAAGAATGAAATCCAAGATTGTTAGAAATAATGCATTTTTATTTTGATTAAAAAATTACAAAATAATTAATAACTCTAAAAAATATTGTTAATTTTTATTTAAAAGAAATGGAAAGGAATTAATATAAAATATAATATGGTGTTACATAATTAAGATTCAAAAATGCTTCATCCTTTAAATTTTCATTGATATTACGTTATAAACAAAAGAGAGTTGAACTTATTCTATTCACCATTGGGATTTAACGTTTCATCCTTCATTTAATTATTTAACCTAATTAACCTTGCATATAATTTCATTATATTATAAAATAATTGTACCCTAGTGTCATTATTTTGGATAGGCCATACATTGTATAATATATTATAATCATGTTATATTTCATTAGAGTTATGGAAACATGTCGGTTTTATAATATACATCTCTAACATAGAGATATAGAACACATCATTACCACAAAGAGTCTTAGTGGATTTAAAAATTGCTAAGAGACATATCTAATAATATATAAAAATTTAAAATCATGGATGTACTTATTGCTCAATTTTCCCTTCTTAAAAAACCATATAATACCGTTCTATGAAGATAAATTCATGGAAATGTGGTATGTCCTATTAAATTCAAAATCATATATTTTGTAATCACTGTTTTTAATTATTACATCTCACAATAGTTATTCAATCCAAGAACTAAAGTGTTTAATTTATTATAAATTTGTAACATAAAAATATTATTTTGGTACCCTTGTGAAAATTTCTAGATAATCATTTTTATCTAAACCCTTATCATGATATTTCACATTATAAACTCACCTTTAAACCATATGGACTAAAAACATAAAAATTAGTTGAGTTCTAATGCTCAGTGAGGGTAAAACATATCATATCAAGATTTAAATCATCAGGGCAATATAACTCCCAAAATTAATTAAAAGGGTGCTTAGATGATAATAATAAGAAATGTTATAGTAAGAAAGAATTTTAAAATTATCATTAAAGAAGCATAAAATGTATTACCTATATCAAATCATATATCAATAAGAATGAAGAATGTGATGATGACATAGATGCATTGTATTGGTTAAAAAATGAGGCATAATCATTAATAAATTGAATTTAATGAAAATAAAATATTTCAAGAATATGTATCATAATAGGATTAAAAAATGGAAATATTTAACGACTATAAGCATAAACAATTGTGTGATAAAACAAATTATTCCCATGTTTATGTGAAAAAACATTATGTCCATGACTGAAAATGAGATAAAACTCATAATGTTTTTATATGCGAACAATCTCATTATGTCCACACCTCAATATCTCAGTACATTTAACATAAACCAATAAATTATTGAGTGATATAGGACCCCACCCATCATTATACAATTAAAATTATTCCACATAAAATCAATCATAATATTATCATAAATAACCCATAAAAAATAATATATTTTTTAAAATTATTATATAACATGGACTTATGAAATGATCATATGTCAAATTCTTATATTACAAATGTAATAATAACATAATAACTTTTAACGCACAACTAAAACATACCATAATGTGAGAGATCTCCTTTAGAGATAATCATATAAAATTCATGAAATTATTTTTCTAAAAACATTTTCTATTAATGATTTTAAAAAACATAGTTATTATTCCCCTTTCAAATATTTTCTTTGATTTAAATGACAATTTAAAAGAATAACTTTCATACAAATATATTTTGTTTAAAAAATATTTTTCCCCTAAAATAAGAAAATAAAATCAAACAAATTTATTAAAAAAATGGTATTAAATATGAATTATATAATATGATGAAATGATTCTTAATCACTATGTTTTTTCCTTTAACCTTTATTTCCAAAAATGTTCTTTAAAAATGTTGGGTACATGATTTATCTATGGAAGAAACGATGAATATTTAAGGGATTAGTCTAACAATGAGTTTTTCTAATATTATCTTCAAGGGATAAGGTTCCAATGGGAGAAAATTTTTAGATTTCAATGAATTTATTCCAAGGATAAGTCTATCATTGAATGGTGGAATTAGTATCCTTTTATTAAAAAAGGAAATTATTACTTTTGGAAACACCCATTATTCTTCTATAATTCGATGACACAATTCAATGTTAAATGTCTTAATAATGTAAAAAATTTGAATTTAAGGTCTATATGGGTCGATAATCACTCAACCATATGTTTTTGGAAATATTTTTAAACATTTTAAAACCATATACCCATAAATTTTAACATTTAAATTTTTTTGGGTTTTTAGAGAGGTAAATAATATTAACCTATGTAAAATAAATTTAGTTGCCAAAAATAAGCTAAACCTTATTAGATAGTTTTTACACACTAATTATAAAGATGAAACCAAATTTATCCAACAAATAAATAATGAATCTATAAATTATATTTAACACAAGCGCCTATAACGCGCCAAAAACCCGTATTTTGAATATTATAATTTTTATACAAAAATAATTCTGATTTGGAAAAAACAATCGATGGAATTGATTAAAAATAATTTCAAATAACTGTTATAATTAGGCATATATTTATTTTAAAAGTAAAAATAAAAAAACATATTTTCATTATGTGATAATTAATTAAATAAAATATTAAAAAATAAGTATCCTTTAATGGGAAACATAAATTTCTAAAATGTTTATAGTGACTTTGTGAATTCAATATATTATGTTAAAACACATTATTATTGTTTATAAAAAATAATTTCATAGAAAAATAATATTAAAATACATTGAATATGTTAATAAAATAAAATAATACCATAAAAGTGGTGGAAGTAATAAAACATTTTTACTTTCACTATCCACTTCAGAAATCAATTACATTAGAAAATTAAAAAAAATTATATTTTAAGAAAATAAATAAACATTCTATTAATTTTTTTATAATTACAAAATTTAATTTATAAATTCATATTTATATAAAATCATTAAAGATCATGAATGATTTTTTTTAATAAATTATTTTTTGACAACATTAACTATTGTATTAATTTTATTGATAATTATAAATACGTCAAACTAGAAAAAAATTCATTTTATTATATTAATTTTTTATAATATAGTTTTAGGAAAATAGATTATGAGTTTCTAGGTAGTAATAATTTAGTTTATATTTAAAGTGGATTTTAATTTTTTTATTCTTTATTATATTTATTTATGTGTGTGTGTGTGTATTTTTTAAACATGATATTTAATAATCATATTACCACTATTTATAACAAATATTTATAGTGATACCTTATACTGGTCCATATTTTTTTGTTTCATTGTTCCATGTTGCACAAGCCATTAAATAAAATATTTAATTAAGAAGGAAAAACATGGGTGGTTACAATACATCACTATTTTTCATTCTTTTAATTTTAAACCTCAAAAAAGACCTATGGTTAAATTTTTTTTTAAATGTATTTTATAGAACCCATATGATTCATACTCCGTTCCTATTTTGTTTTCATTATTTTGAATCAATAAAATTAAACATGATTTTTCTTTTGTTTCAATGTAATTATATTATATAAATATTGTGCCTATATTTTATAACATAGAATAAGATATACCATTATTCAACATATTATTACACGAGATCATTAACCATATTTTATGTACTCCATTGTCTAAAATACAGTGATCTAAATTTTTATTACATGAATATTACATCATTTTAATGATAAATAACAAAAATTCATTCTATAATCGATAACATTTGAATCTTAAGAAAATTATGATTATACATAATAGGTAAATAATAAAATAGGAACATCACATTAATCATTATTCTTAGTCGATAAAAAGATATCATTTGTTCTATATTACATGTATTAATTTTATGATATGCATCAGTGATATGGGTGAGATGTAATATATGTAAGTTAAGTAACAATATGGGTAGAGTTGGGGAAAATAACCAATAAAATATGGGAGAGAAAAAAGATAGACATCATATATAAAGATTAAGGTCAACATCATAGTAATTATAGAAATATTTGAAGAAGGAATTATATGTTTCATGTGAATAATAATGGATAATATTAACATGTTGGTTAAATATATTCAATAGGTCTGAACAAGTCTAGCATCATGTTCACTCATAATATATGTGCATATATCAAAAAATCACAATTATGAAAAAAAAAATATAGAATCATTTCATTGAATAATTCATATAATATCATGACATATATCAAATCACACAATTTATTAAAGGGGTGTATAATTTTTGGGTAATCACATCATCATAAAATTCCCATAATCATTCATTTTACAAGGTAATAGAGAGTATAGCAATCATAGATAAGAAATTAACCCTGGTAATGGAATGGATTTCAAAGATGTTTCAAAAAAGAATACATTAATAAATAACCTTTGGGATTGAAAAATTAAAAAGATAAATCATATTCTCAAATAAAACATAGACTCTCTTTGGTGGAGTAAAAAAATTGAAGAGTAGTTGATTCAATATTTTAAAATAATGTTCTATTTGAAAACCGTTTAATATATCTTAGAAAACATATCAACATGGTAGAAAAAATTTTATCCCTATAAATAATTTGTTATAATATTAAAGTATTTTTTTAATGTTATTATTGGAATATCCATAATGGAAAAAAATTTAAATTGTTGATACCCCCAAAGGAAGTGTTGAGTGTTAAGAATCCCATTATCTTATATCAGGTTGTGTTTCCTCTCATTTACTCCTCATTAATAATGAAATTATATTTGTTAATGTAAATTAACATTAGAGAATTATATTATTTTATATACCTATTTCTCTACTATAATTTTTGGATTTTATTTTATAATACTCTTTGAAAAATGTGAATTATTTTCATGTCATGTTTCATTAAAATATCTTGGCTTCATTCATTTTCACTATTTTAGTTCAAAGTAATTTACACTTAGGAAAAATAAATTATATAATTCAAATAAATATTATTAAAAATTTATATATAAAATTATTTTTATAATAATTCATTAAAGTGTATATAAAAAAATAATTTAAAAATACTCATTGGGGATTAATGTAACATTAACAAAACATTGTCCAAATAAGACAAGTGAGATATAAAATATGTGATTATATAATAAATTCAATTTAATAACATATTATCATTTTCAAGATAATTTTAAAAAAATATTTAATTTATTTATTATTTATTTGATTAAAAATAAAATTGAGGATAGTGAATTAAATAATGAAAATAAAATAGAAATTCGAAAAAACATTATATCTTTCATGATGTTATTTCTATTATAAGACCCTTAAATTATTTATCTCTGAGATTCTAATTACTATAGAATGTTTTTAAGGATACCTATGTATTTATGATAATATAAATTTATAGGGATTTAGATTTTTTAAGTTATTGTGAAGTGGATTTCCATGAGGAGGTATATGTGATATTTATAAATGATGAGTTGAGTGTTTTTATGTCAAAATATTGAATAAAATAAAATATTCATATTAAATCCGGTTATATTAATATTTTTATATGATTAAAAATATTTGAATAAAAGTACATGATTTTTTGGTTTTCAAAAACTTTATATGTTGAATTTATTTGTTTAATTAAAAAAATTTAAAAATAATAAAATCATTATTTAAATTGACAATTTATAATTTTTTAGATTGTAAATTAATTTCTATGATTGGAAAAAAATTTATAGAATAATGTACCATAATTTACATTGTTCTGGTTGAGGATAAAAATCTATAATTTAATTAAAACATGTCAACTATGAAAAATATTTCTTTTATTATAAACCTGAAAGATTAATTATTTTAGAAAAGTACCCAAATACCACCTTTAGGAAACATCAATGTACTTTTTTCAAATATTATTATCATATTATCAAAAAAATTATCTATCAATGGTTATTTAATATTTAATATAATAATTATGATTTTTAAGAAATACATTACAACATAGTTTATAAAAAATATATTAATTATCTCAAAAAGATTTTAGGTCAAATATTTGTTTTATGGATACTAATTATTTATATCTTACCTAATTACACATGGTAATTATTATTTATTTTTAATATTATTATTTGGATTTTTTATTATAATTATAATAGAAATTATTTTATTCCCAATGGACATGTTACCATTATATTAGTCAAATTCTAATTCTTAAAACCATATTACCACCCATAAAAACTATTAAGTCCTTTAGGAATAATTATCTACAATTCATTCCATGATTATTTGATTTTCTTTAAAAAATATTTATTGGATTACTAATATACTAATTATTTTATGTTGAGTTTTTCAGGGGGATAATTTTAGTAGTTTGGAATAATCCGAATTTCCCCATATTACTTTTCTTATTTTTTTTCCTATTGTATTACTTATAAATTTCATGGGTTTATTTTATACTAATTCACTTATTTCCATCAATGAAATAATTGATTTCCATTTTTTCTATGTTTTTATGTGAATAATACTATAAAATATAAATCACATTTCTTAAATAACAATATACATTTTATAAATGATTTGTTCTCACATCAAACCATATTTCAACATTTTATATATTTTTATTATTAAATTTTTGATATAAAAGTATAATAATGATGACTCCCCTGATATTTTTGGCTTCCACAATTGTCTAATTTCACTATATGACAATTTTTTTACTATTGGATGGGTTTATTTTGAAATATATATTAGCTTTATAAAATTATACATAGTTAATTAACTTTTTATTGGGATGTGAGTTCCAATATAAACTAACCTGATTGTTTCATGTACATATATTTTACAAGTCTCTTACCAAAAATAATGCCATCAATTTCTTATTTCAACCTATGAGTATATATTATTAATATCATTTCTTTCTTCAATAGGGAATTATTTTTTTAGATATCCTTATCGGTAAAAGATGTCTAATAATATTCTATTTTGATATTCATTTGACTCGACATGAATTTTTTTCCATGAGATGCTATTTTTATATTTTGACCCACTGTAATGATTATAAACCAAACCAAAATTATTACATGAAAAAAATTTCATATAATAAATAAAAAAATGTTGAGAAAGATAAAAATTGGTACTCTTTACCAGCCACTTTCAATTTTTTTCTACAGATTTATTCAATATATTCTTTACCAAATCCAAGTGTTTCTCAATAAATTATATATTAAAAATATATTTCCTAAAATCTAACATAGAATATACATTTATTGGTATTATGGAATAATAATATTGACACCGTATATAATATATTTATCTATATAATTCACTTATAACAAACAATAATATTATTATTCATTTGACATCAACAAACATTAACTCCTTTATTACTTCCATGTTCTGAAATATAATACCTTATTTTCATATTTAGTATGTTGTTTTTATTATTAATAATTCTCAAATATTATTTAAATAATTTTGTCATTAAATTTTAACTTCCTTATCTACCAGAAATTGTTTTATATAAATGGAGTTCAATATATTTCTAATATAGTACTTCTCATTATATTCAATTTTATATAGTTTCATTTTTAATTCCCTTTCTTCTACATATTCCAGAAAAAAAATTTGTTTTTAATTTAAATCTATTTTACATATTCTAATTAAATTTGTTCATTTTTCTTATCTAACCAACATATTTATTATCACCATAAATATTTGTTCCATAACCATCATTTTTTCTTTTTAAATAATTTAATTTTTTTTAATAGGATGAAGTATATTTTTTACATCACCTATCTCATATTTAGTATTAATAGATCCAAAAATATTAATTATATAATAATTATATAGACATTATTAATGAAATTACTTTTTATAACATTATTCTAGTTTTTTAACATAACCAGTTTAAATGGAAAATATTTTATGTATTCTTCATAAAAAATTAATTTATTAGTATAAGACACATCCTATTTACTTAGGGAATCATTTTTTGTGGAAGAGAAAAACAATATCATTAAAATTATCTCTCCAAATTATGATCATATGAACTCCTGTTCTTCTCTATATGGTACCATATAACAAGATTTATAGTCATCAATATCATTATGCTCAATACTTTAAAAACCAAAATTTATGTTTTTATAATTAAGAATATTAGTTATTTAAAGAAAATATTCTATACCAACAAATTAAATAATTTCGTATCATTATCCCAAAAATAGATATAATAAAAAATATGCTACATTTTTTATCTTTAGTTAAAAAGTTAATGTTTTAATATGATGCCAATTGTAGGGTTCACAAGAAAATGTGAGTCATCCTAGAGGGGTGTTTGAATCATGTTGTAACTAATTTATTCATATTATTTAAATTCAATAACCATATGTTAACCTAGTATTATAATATCTATTAGTGTGTTAAATAATATTTAAAATATGATTACTTTATTCTTTTTGGATCATTCATGCATATTCTAGATGATCTATTAAATAATTAAATTAAAATGAAGATGAAATAATATCACTTTGTAAAAAAATACCTGGCTAATATAAGGGAGTTTAAAATTTATTAAAATAACAAACCATTAAAAATATACATCCCTAATCAAACACTAATTTAAGTGTGGTCAATTACCTCTTTCAATCTCCCCTTTATAAGATTATATTTAGAATATTTTCCTCAACAAGTGTTAAAACCTATACGGGTCATTTACACTAATTATTTGATATAAATACTATATAAAAAATAATATATACAAGTCTATACTGAAAATTTAGTGTCCCTTATATGGTAATTCAATATAGACAATATAAGAACAATAATTCATTAGGTACGATATATAATCATTTTCCACTACAGTTTGGGTTCACAGATATGAAATTGAATCTTATTATTTGGCATATCCCACTAAAATTTATGGATAATTTTTATAATTATATCAGTATAAAATAATTCCTTTTTAATAAGTGAATATATAAATATATATAATTATATATCTAACTCAACTCTTAATAACATCACAAATATTCAAGTTTTATATAAAACTCTATTTTTGTTTCAAACAATAAAGTATTTGTAATGTTTATCACACATTAAACATTATATTATTATATTTTAATATTTACATGTTTCTATGTAGATCATCAAATCATCAACTCCATTTCGTGCTATAATGTGTAGGGGTGTCTTCTAGATTTTCATAGATTAGGATTAATTATTTTATTAAACATTATATCTTTCTAATTAAAAAATATACACTCCAATGGGTTTATTAAACTAAATGGTGTACCCTTATTTTTTCATTAGGGTGAATTTGATACACCTGTGACATGTAATTCGATTATTTATCATTATTGAAAATAACTCATATGATGATTCCCCACTCATTTTTTATTTTCATGATGACATGAATATAGGACACCTATCAATTCAATAATATCATTTTTTATAACTAAATATAACATATAAAACATTTATAATTTTAAAAAATGATAGTGTTTTATTTCTAAAAGTCTAGTAAATAATTCTATACAATTAGGTTTTTACAATTATCGTATTATATTAAATTAATACCACTTTCAACCACTACTAATTTTTTTTATAATTTATTCCAAACAAAACATCTTTTAATTTTTTCCTCTATTTTCAAACACAAATCGTGGTATTGTCTCATTTATTTTTGAAATATAGACCATTGATAATTATATTAATATAAATTATTTGAGTAATTATATACATTATTTCATTTAAAAAAATATTTTAATATTTTTATATTAGATTATTTTTATATAAACACACTCCATCACATTACTTTAGGGAAGAGTGATTACATTTTCATACATAAAGAAACAATTAGTTTGAAATCATAGAAATTGCCCTATATTCCTCTATATAAAATATCATGGAAAAAAATCATGTGGCTAATTAATAAGGATTCATAGAATTAATAGAATTATTGGTAGTTAAAATAAATTTTTATTCAAATAAAATACATAATATTAAATGAATATATTTTTTACTCAATTGAATTTCATATGAATTTTCTTGAACATATAATTTTAAACTTATTTATATTGAATTACCTCTACTACTTTTATATTATATTTCTTTGTTTATATTCTTTGATACTCGAATACATCCTAATATCATTGAATAATTTAGTCATCGGTCTATTAATATATATATTAATATATTTTATTTAGAAAACATTGAATGAATTTCTTGTTTTACCATGAGTAAGTGCGAGAAGAAAAATTTAATCACATTGTTCTCCAATGATCATAACAGGAATAAATTATTCCCCATTTTGGTCCCTTAGAAGTAGATAATAGACTAATTATATCTATAGATATAGATAATATTATATTAGATAATTTCTTAAAAAACTAATAGGAATCCCCATATATTTGTTATATATACACATTGGTAAAAAATTATAATCACACAATATCCCATATCTTCTTATTTAATCTCAGTCAAACACAAAATATCAATTAGCAACAAAATAAATATAATAAGTCAATATTATATTGAATGTCCTATAACATATAAAATATCATTTCATAATTAAATACTTAAATTTGTATTTAATTTTTTTATTTGAAATATATATTCTTACAAAAAACATTAAAATAAATCCCAATTCTCTTGTATAATTTAATTGACAATGAATAAAAATATATTAATGAGATAAAATAAAGTAAATATAATATTGACTAGATATCTGAAAAAATATTTACTATAATATATATTCTTGGAACAATACATATTTATTTACATTATTCACTAAAATTTTTACTAAATAAATAATTAAATTGAATAAAGATGTGAATAAATATGCTTGAAATTAAATTTAACCAATATATATTGTAATAAAATATGTCATGATTGAATTATTTATCAACTTTATATTGATATATTTAATTTTAAAATCTTGTAAAAAATTATTCTTAAACTAAAATTCAATTTCAATTGATAATATTCATGATATTTTATTCTAAACATCGAGGTCCATTTATCAATGTCAATTGGCAGAACATCCTTAATGTTTAAGATTTGTGTCTAATAATACATTAATGAACCCATGGATAATGAATTTATTGATCCAACTACAATATCTTTCCTAGATACACTATTGCGTAATATTATCAATTTGACAACTGATATCTCATTTAGTATTGTATATACTTCTTTCATTTTCAAATATTCTTCTTATATCATACATTTAATTTCCAAGAATAAATTTTCTTTATGATACAATGGATTTTATTTTTTTATAACTTTCTCTAAATCAAGAGGACAAAGATGCCATCTTCTATTTACTCAAAAATGAAGAATCCTTTTTCATATATTCAATTAATGTTGTAACAATTATCATTAAATTAACATATTCAACCATATTTGGATAATATATTATTATAGTTTTTATATATAAATAAAATTATAAGATTTATGATACACATTAATTATGATATCATGTCAAAGGACCATTAAATAAGCTCATAGCTTTCATTATCAAATAATACATTAATTGAAACTTTTTGGAATGTCTAAAAAATGGCATTCTTTCATGGATATTAGAAAGGAAAATATTAATTAAATAAAGACTCAATGATTAGGATCAATAAAAACATAATGGTAAAACATCAATAATCTCTTATTTTATTGATTTATCTTTATAGTAGTTCATATTATTCGTGAATGTTATTATTAAATCTATAGGTCCTCATTATAGAAAAGAGTTTTTATAACCATTTAATTTGTCAAATATCCTAGAAAAAATATCAAAAAAAATTAATGGAATTATAGTCATTGTGTTATAAAAATAATATAAAAATATGAAATCAAAAGAACTAAAGTAATTGATTTTTGAGAACTATCTATAAAAAACATTTAATTACACTACTTTCAAAATATAATAAATTTAAACACAGAGTTATCATTACGAATTAATCATTATATTTTATTATGGTATAATTAATATATATTCCACCAAATATTTTGGAGATAAACATCTAACAATATCTTCTCTTATTTCAACGAAATTATTCAATAGGTGAAATAATATATATTTTATATCTATTTCTATGAATATGTATTTTCAGGTACAACTACATTAGTAGTATTACCCTAATATACCATGATTTGATCTACAATGGTATATATCATTATAACCTTCATGATAAAACTATATATCATAGTTTCCTTCTTTTTCATATAAAAAGATGATATATACATTGATTATAAATTATAATTGGTTACCATAGATTTTTTTTGAACTCTTCTAGGTTACGAAAAGTCTACAAGAGAAAATAATTTCATAATTGAATTATAAAACATCCTGATACGTTTGGAAAATAATATTTTTATATCCCATCACAACTAGTTCTTTATCATATTTTATACTAAGATCATATATTTCATACATCCTGAATATATATAGGTTTTTTAATTACTATCTAATTATGAAGTGATGGATATTAATAATATCAAACTTCCATGATCAATGAAGTACTAGTATCATGTCTTATATATGGTATAAACTAATTATCTAATAAAATCCCATATTAAGAAAAATTAAAATAATTATTTTTATCAAATATTATGATTATTAACCAAAATTATTAGAGATATATATATCAAGTTACACTGATAAACCCCCAACTTGGAATATTACCAATTTTAGAATTTCAGTATAAATTCAGTAAATGTTATTTTAAATTGTCAATGATTCTCAACAGATTAATAAATAATGATATTATTAACTAGTATATAGGGTCCCAAAACTTTTTAATTAATGGTGAGGAATTCAGTTAAACCCTTTTTAACCTACTAAAATAATGGATTCTCATTTTCTATTAACATGTTAATAAAAAAATTTAATTATTATGGAATTGATGGAAACCCCATAATATTGTTCTAGGATTCATAGATGACATTCATTTATTATGATATTAAATTATATTATGATCTCATGAAATTGAATATTAATATATTTCAATCAATTCTTTAATTAGAATACAAATAAATGAAAATTTAAAACATTATTAGATTTATTTTCTGTGAAATGTAAGAAACATATATAATTATCCTATTTATGAAGTTTTTCGTTGGATTAAAAATTATAAATTCTATATTTCCAGTACAATGTTATGGGTATAATAATATTAATATATTTTTTCATTGCAACCAGTTATAAAGCTTTTTTACAATCAATAAATCAGTTTTTATTAGAAGACTTTATTGACTTATCATTCTTTGTAGTTACTAAATCTACCATCATGTATTATTTATTAATTAATAAATATTTAAACCCAATATAATTTATAAGAACATATAAATCAAAACATTGCTAAACATTGTTTTTGTACATGGAAAACGTTTCATAAATCATAGTTTCTATCCATCCGATAACACTTAAGTAATTAATTTCTTCATTATAGTACAATTCTTCAATTTTATCAAATAAAAATATTTCTCTATCTCTAATAATATAAACACCATATCTAATCAGTACATTAACATTATTTTTCAACCTATATAACATTCGTATATCTGGAATAACTCATTAGACTTAATATTCTTGAATATCTACCAATTCTAACACCGTTATATCCTGAGTCCTATCATTTCAATGCCTCTCTTCCTTTGTGTATCTCTTTTGAAGATTTAACCCTATTCTAATAACATTTAATTTTTACCATTATTATGTTTCTATAAAAGGTATGAAATATATAATATCAATTAGATTATTTTTCAAAGAAGTTATCGGATATACAAATTAAAATTTTAAAAAATTAAAAAATAACTTATCAAATTGTTATTTATTTCATCATGAAATTAATGTGATAATTTAAATATAATATAATTCATAGTGAGTGATTACAGTAGTTATGAATGATAATTAGAATCTATACGTTCTATTATAATATTATTAAATATCTAAATTATGCTCTACATGTTGTCCATCTTATAGTGAATAAATTATAACTTATTTCAATGTTATGGGGTACATAAAATATTTATATTTCATATCATGAAGTTATCACATAGTTATCTACGATAAAGGAAGGCTATGGGGATAAAGCTTGAAATTCTAGTTCTATATGATTTATATATCAATTTATTTTCTTTTTATGTGTACATGTGTATTCGTACATAGACTTGTGATTACTATTAATATGTATATTGAATCTTGTACATTATATATGGATACAAAATATTATGATATATGATTGCGGTGATGTATAATATGTTAGGTACATATTATGTTATGATACATTAATTGAAAAACTCATGGAAGGATATGTCTATATTTTATTAATATAATAAGAAATATTAGGCTTATTGATTGAAATGGAACTATATATTTAAACCCAAGCCCATGATGGTTCATCATTGAGTTCCTTTTAATATTTCAATGAAATATATTTTAATAATATTGCTTGATGATACATATGAGTATCTATATTTATTAGATGTCAGATGAATATAGGATTATAATACATGATGGTGTTTATAGGAAATATTTTAAATTAACAAATTTAACTTATTTTAATATCATCTTTCTATGTATTACTAGAAACATTTCATGGACATTATCTAAATTCACCTAATGAAATTGTGAACAACATGAAGTGATAAATAGATAAATTGTTTCCAAATATTCATTAAAGTCAAAAAAATACATATATTGAAAAAATTCTTATCTTATAGAATAATATTTGTTCTTTTAATATTTATTTTACAAATTCATGAAAATGTTACTTGAGTTTATTATTTGTGATATGATTTTAAAAGCATGTTATTATTCATGATGTAATAATTAAACATTTCATTATTGAAAATTTTATCATAAATATTTATATATATATTTAAAATAAATATTAAGAAAATATTTATTTGTAAAATTTTTAATATATTTATTTGTTTATCCAATTTATTATATTGGATTTCCTAGATTCTTTAAAAAAAAGATTGAAGTGTTGTTTGAAATATCGGAGGAGGAAAATTCCTTAATATAATGAATGATTTTTTGAATATTTTATATTATAGGAAAGGTCGTTACATAGAGTTGGACCAAGTTAATTTGGATGAAAATCCTGGAGAAGGGAACACCCATATAAAAATGAACTATAAGAAAAAAATTCCCAAAATGTAAACCTAGTGAAGGGTTATTCTATAGCAGTCCTCAGGTTGAGGATTTGGAATAAAATATAAAAATCACTTGGAAGCCCAAAATGGCCTAATAGTTTTATTATGGAAGTCGTATCCCTGAGAATAATTGAAAATGAATATGGCCAGTCCCATAGCATAGTGCTGAACATGGAGTTAGACAAGTATCCTTAGGAGTCATAAGGATGAACAAAATTACAGTAGTAATGAAAATGGATCAAATGGATTAGAACCTATATAAATCATCAAAAAAAAATTATATCACACCATATTCATCAAAATTTTGAGAGATAATAGCCAAATATTCCACACCATACAATGTTGAAGTGATGTCCAGGTCATGATCTATCTCTTGACGGAGGAAGAACATTAAGATGTGTTTTGATGTCCAGGTCTTATCTATCATTATTTGATCATTTTTCATAGAGATATTTTATCTTATAGTTTATTATATATGTGGTGTTTGAACAAAATAGACTCAGTGTTGTAAATATATTTTTGACGTAAAGGGTGGATCCATGTTGTGGGGACTAACAAATATGAAAATGAGTATGAATTGGTTTTAAACCGTAAAAATATTATTTAATGTGTTTTATAAAACATGTCTAATTATGGAGAAATATTGAGAGACTTCATTGAGTTGAAAGATCATAATAACATATTCAAGTGGTTGAGTTCAAAAGTTAGAATCATACAAAATAAAAATAGGATAACTAATTCAATCCATCCGACACTTAATAAACTTATAAAGTATTATCCTAACTACTAAAATCAATGGGGGATACAATAATAAATAATGAATATTTATTTGAGTAATTGATTATTACCATTTTATAAGAAACTAATTACTTTCTATCATTTCTTTATTAATATAAATTAGTTATAGGATTAAGATTATTTATATCTCCATTTCTCCCCATCTTGTGTTATGTGATGATGCTATAGTTAGTTATAAAAATATTGATAGTGACGATCATATGGACTATGTTGTGAATGATAGTATAGATATGAATAGAAGTTTAAAAAATTCCTTTTTGTATCTTTTTAGAGAAGGTATACACAAATGTGATATGTCGTGAAACTATAATGGACATATGGGATAACCCTTAGAGAATTCATGAGGGAAAATCCACATGAAGGATTCGATGAACTAAATATAAAGGTTTTTTTATGAATTTATTTGGATGTGGACGAAAATTTTGACATCTATTTTAATTTGGTAAATAAACTAGTAAATAATAGTCAATGATTTAGTGACAAAATTAAAAAATTCAATAATATAATGATTATTATGATAAAATCACTAGTTAAATTTGATTCCAAGGTATCACTTATAGATGATTAATAATATATTTCATTGGATGATCTATATAGTGTTCTTATTTTATATGAAATTAGTAATGTACCCTCATTCACAATGTCAGTGAAATTTGGAATATCATTTTAATCAATGAGTAAATGAAAGAGTAAAGGCGCATAAGACGTAATAAATTTATAAGATGATGAATACCTCAATTGTATTGTTAATATCTTGACATAGACATTCCTGAAGTGAAAATTAATGATACAAGGTAATAAATTTGACATATTTCTTATTCACAATAACTTTGTTAACATTTCAATATTTTTCTTAAAGATTAATTTTGGGGAATCTGAATCCTATGAGGAAGAAAAAATTAGTTGATGGAAAAAATTTATAAGATAAAGATAAATCTTACACTGAAATAAGAATTGGATTTTTTCAATGATGAAGTTTCATACGGAAACTTTGATAATGAAGTAACTCTTATTTATCACTTTTCGTATGGTTCTTGTTATTATATAAGAAAATATAGTGGATTAAAAATTATATAACATAAATATGAACTTAAATGTATGTATTTAAACTATCTTAAATATATCTCTCATTAAAAAAATGTCATGAAAAATCAAGATAATGAGATTGAGGAAATGGATAAACAAATGAATGAATTTGATAAAGAATAAAATATTCAATTAAAAAATAATGACCAAGAAAATATTAAAAAAGTATTACAATTTTTTAATGATAAAAAAATCCACTTATATAATATTACTAAATAATAAAATAAGATATAGGATGATAATGAGATATAAAAATCTAAAGAAGAAGTGTTTTGTAAGATAAAAACAATATGTTTTTTATCTCAATATAATTAAATGAAGTATAGACAATATTTTTTGGAAATATATGGTGATTAGAGAAGAATGGTCACATGAAAGTGAAAATAGAGGATCAAGGAAGAAAATTAATCCGACACCTATTCATCATAGAAAGATAAATTGTGTTTCAAAGGGCATTGTTGCTCAAACTAATTCTATGAATATTGACCAGTAAAAATCCAAAAATAAATAAATAAAAGAATGTGCCTATAAAATAATAACCCCATTTTTAATATAATTCACTGGGAGGAAAGAGTCAACATCATTTTTGAATATCCCAGAGTAATTTATTTAAATATAAATTCTAGATATATTATTGTTTTTTGGGAATATATAGATAGAAATAAAAATCCTTATGGATTGAAATTTTTTATTTTTAGAAGAGAAAATATAAAAGTGGGTTCCTTGTTTATCACGTATGTATGAAAAATAAAATTTTTAAAGTTATATTAAATGAAAAATATAATGTATTTGTGAAGACATCCATTAGTGATAAGTTGAGGAAGTGAGATATTATGAAGGAAATGGTTTTTTAAACACAATATAATCACAAGTAAGTGATAATGTATTAATTACGAAGGTGATGAAAATTTATTCACAAAATAATTATATTATTATTAGTTGGAAATAATTATGTTAAAGAAGCGTAATCTCTCACCTTATGGTTTACCATTGATACTAAAAAGTTATCTCCATATAACCTTAATATTTTTTATATATTATGATAAAATATTAATTATTAAAGGGTATATTGAGGATATCACTTCAAAGCATAAAATTATTTTCATGGAAAATATATCCAAGATGTATTGTATTTGAGTACATCGATTCTAGGTGAGATTCATTGATAAAAACATTTGGAAGTCAATAATTTAAGGTAAACATATAGAAATATTTAGAGAATTATCAATATTCCCACATTCTTTATATTGTTAAGAAATTTTTCAATATATTTTTTATATTGTATTGTTGGTTGAACATTAGCTGAGAAAAATGGGGAGATATATTTCATGTACATATACTATTTTTATGGTGTGTTGAGATGTGGGAAAGATATCAATGTTAAATTTAAATATACTTAATGAGAAATATGATGTTTTTCTTGTTATGTTATCCCATGATGATTTTTTTTAACAACTCAAATCACCATAGATATAAATATATTTTCATCTAGACTTTCTTATAATAGGTAATCAAAGAGTGTATTAATCAAGACATCATTTCTATTGACTATATGATATCACCGTTATAATTAATGATATAAAAAAGGAATGAGAATATTTCTCTAAGTTGGACGATGGGAATGATTTCATTTTGTAACCTTCTAATTTAATTATCATTATGGGGGAGTATGAATTTTAGATGATGATGATGATTAGAACTATAAAAAATAAAATTTGGTTTCTAGTTGGGGTTTTTCTTAGTAGTAAATCACCCTATTATACAATGTCAATGTTGGTGGGTTCGAATCCCATTGGTCGTAGGTTATTATAGCAGGACTGTAGCGATAAAAAATTATAACTATAGTAATGGTGGAACTCTAGAATCAGTAACACTATAGTAGTTTCAGGCACTGTATCCAAAACAATAGTTGTGGAATTTCCATAGCATCCTGGGTATATTTTCTATAATATTCATCAGTGGACCATTGATCAAACAATATGGTGTTTTAGGGTTATATAATGGGATTTAATTCCCAATTCTCCTATGGTCCATGTAATGGATATTTTATAACCTAATAATACATCCTTTTGTAAATAAAAAAGTTTTTGTAACCGAATATTAAAAAAAATCCATTGCCTGATATTTTTAAAATACCTATAAGAATATGTTGGATGTGTTCCATTTTTTGAAAATAAAGTTTGATTGTTTCTCAGAAATATATGAGGTTTACATTCCCATATCATATGGAACAATGTATATAATATTTCTCAATATGGGAAAGTCTATATAATATAGGTATTCATAGGAATGATGGGGGGATAATCCCATAATATGACACAATAATAGCATAATACACTACAAAAGTAAATGTATAAAATGGGCAACTATGATTGCGACAATGTTGTAGCAATCCCAGTTTTGAATCATTTGAATGAAAAATGGTCAACATATGGGATCCCAAAATGAGTGTTATTATTCTAGATAGAATCAAATGTTGCTAATAACAACTATAAATCACCCCATAAAATCCTATGTGACAGAGGTGACCATGGAAGTCAATATATATCACTATGGTAGATAGGTAATGCCAACAATTTATCATATTTTATCAATGTTTGATGGGGGAACCCCCATACAAAACAATAATAAATAGAATCTCATGTCATTGTCTAGAAAATTTTGATGGGAAAACATAAAAATATTATTCACTGCTTCATGTTTATGGGTGTGTTAGTATGTGATTATTTAAATATAGATTAATTAATTCTGAAGATTCTTAAAAAAATCATAAATAATTCCATAATATTTGGATTCATTTTAGATTTATATTCTCTCTTTAATCGAATTGGTTTTTAGCATTTTTTGTGTGGAATAAATATATATATAATCTATGATTCCTAAAAAGAAAGAATAAACACATTTATAATACATTTATTTAGTTATAACTTCACTGCAATAATTCAAGTAATGTCTATTATAATAAATTTATTGTTAGTTTTTAAGAATTTTATTAGGATGAAATGTTTCTATTTGTTGACAACATGGCCTCTAAATTTTGAGGAAGGAGGATCATAACCTAAAAAATGGGTGGGAGACTGACACCATGAACATGATCTACCTATTTATGAATAGGATATTTATTTTATTAGTTCAGTTGTGGTAGTAAATATACATTAATTAGGGGTTATTTATTCCAAAATATTCTTCTAGAAGCATTATGAGTAATGGTCTAAGCATCAACATCAGCTGTTGAAGTACATATATATGAACTAAAAGTATAGATTTATAGAACTATATGTTTGATGTGGAATATAATAAAGAGGATTAATTTTCATCATGTGTTTTTAAAACATTTTGGATCATATATTTTAGATAAATTTTATCTTCTAGTTGATTCTTGAAGCATTGTGTGAAATATGGGGCATAGTGCAGTAAATATGCATTAAAATTATCAGATAAATACTTCTTGGGTGGAATAAAAAATAGTTAAATATTTAATCATGGGGTATGAACCCTATAAATATCATGTGTCATTATGTTTCATCTATGTATACATATGAATCATCATTTATAGAATATATTAATTTGATTGGGAAATCTCACTAGTTGAAGAAGACGAGTTTATATTGAAAAAACACATAAACCAAATAATGAATAACTTATTCAACCATCCTGTCTCTATGATACAATCAATTATATTCTAAAAAAATACTTATTTCATTTAAACCCAATATTACTTACTTGAATAAATAATTTATTTATCATGGTCATATGAACTCTATGGTAGGATTAATAGGTCATGTTTATTTCATAATGGAATTGATATATTTTATTTACATTCGTTTGTGTAAATATTATTTACATTATATATGAAATGATATATAAATAATAAAAATTAATGGGATATAATAAGAATATTATTTATGCTTGAAGTAGGGTATTACATAGATTATATATATTTATACTAGATGATGTAAAATTTTGAATTGTTTTATCCCGAAGAACAAAGTCCATATTATATCTTTCTTGAGTAGCTGTAGATTTTCTATGTATAATATAAATATCTTAATATATATCAATTTCAATATAGAAATGCCTCCCATCCACCCACTTATTAATATATATAGAACAATATAACTCCTCATTGTGATCAATAGTGAATGGTTTGAAGAATTTTGATTTTTCATCCCAATACATAGAATATCGGGTACATCATCTTATTATTTGTGGAGCATGTCTGGATAAAAAGATGGTAATCCTCACATAGAATCTCAAAAATTATATATTTAAGGCCAAACATAAAATTGAATTTTATTTTTAGGATTATCATGTTTCTGATTGTCATTTTTTATAATTATTCATAAATCAGATGTGAATGATATTCTATAACATAATATTTACTTGTGGTTTACATGTTCTTTATATATTACCTGAATCAACTAATGAGAATTCAGATTGGGTATCATGATAACCATTTATGCTACCCCTACAACCATTAAAATATTTTTATCTAATTAGGATGTCCTATAATGATACATTTTCCTAATCAGGATGCAGGTATGTTATTAAGATTATAAATAATAAAACATTTTCATCCCTATTCATGAATATATAAAAAACATTAATATCATCCTATAACACACATATTATTTAATTTTATGATATATTCAACACCTGGTTTTGTATATGTTACATGTACTATATTTCCTATTTATAAAGGTGTGATATAGTATTTCGATCACCCATAATTAACTTTATTATATCTCACGAGGTGTGTTTTTCTAATTTTTCCCATTTCATTTCTCTAATTTTTATAAGGATGACTATGTTAGGGTAATTCCCTAAAATATATAAGAAAATATTCTAAAACAAAGTAAATATGTTTTATATCATTTAATGAGTGAGGTTTCATTATATATACACAAATATGATTTTCATCTTTTTTTGTATTAAAAAATTTCCAAAATGAATCGTACATATACTTTATTAGGAAGATATATCCATACATAATGAAATAACCATTAAATTCAATGATGTATGAGAATCAAAACCATTCGTCTTCTAAAAATTATTTATATTATATTATGTAATCTAATTCTAGAAGATATTTTATAGTGAAACCATTTCCACTTAAAATTTTGTTGGTTATTTTAACATTTAAAGAATAATGAAATATATATATATGAGTTATAATTCAAAATAGGGTAAATATATCTCAAGAGATAATTATGTTAAAATAAAATGTTTGCATGGACATGATTATAATGTCTAAACTCAGTGTATATCGAGTGATGTGATTTTTATTTATTAACAACTCCCAATAGTTGGTTTTTAAATTATAGTGTGTGAAGACCACTATTTGGGTATACCATACCATAATATATGTTATAATTATTAAAATAATTATGTTTACCTCAAATTTTGAACTGAAATTCATTTATTTCTCTACAGGAAAAGTTAATAATGTTTTCAATTACATTGGTCTGAAAATAAGAGTTATTAATAACTAAAATTACTCTAGTTGCAAATGTGAGATTTTATTCTCCCATATCTAGTACTTCTATATTCATTAAAATGATATAATGATGACTAAACATATTATGTAATTTTCCTTATTATACATGATTGTTATATTTGGGGGAAAATGATTGATCCAAAAGATTTATGGAAAATCAATTTTTTACAAATAGAAAATTAATATTTAAAAAAATGTAACTAATTTTTACCCTTGCATATTTAGTGATATATAATATTGAATTTATTTACCCTTTATATAGTAATGAAATAATCCATCTCATTAGCTTCTATATATATCTTATCTTTCTATTTTGGATGAAATAAATTATACTTTAGAATATATCATTCAACTAGTCATTCTACCAATAGTTTCTGGAATTAACCATATGAATGTAAGAAATATTATTTTTTATATGCTTTATTTGTTGTAAAATAATTGTTATGTTATCTGAAAAAACTATCTCAAATTTTTTCATATTAATGTTGAAGATAATTTTATTAGTTATGATGATGGGATGACTGAAAGAGATATCTAGATACTTCTATATCTATAATGACTCCAAGAAATTATAAGTGGTAATTATACCGTATAATTTTGAGAAAATGAAGACTAATAGGGACTCTATTTGTTAGGTTTCAGGTATTCTGTGAATTATATATCTCATATCAATTATTATAATAAAAATTATTATATAATTTCATTAGATGGAGAAATAGAATCATCCTTATCATTTTTTTTGTTCATGTATCTATCTTATGATGAATAAATGAATAATGTAGTGAATATAAAATGCATCAACAACTTGTTTATATTATAAATCATATTCATCCTCCCTAGAATTTTGAGATAGTTTTATATGTAAAGGGGATCTAGGAGATATTTCATCTTAAATTTTCATTTTACAACATATAAACTCTTTTACCACTCTATGAATATTACACTAGTATAGACATTCTCATTCTCCAATATTGATTGCTATGATATAGATTTTAGGGTTTTATTTTCACCATCTCAAAAAATATAAATAATTGTTTAGTATATTATCTTTTATAATAATATTGACAATATTAAATATGTACTTAACTTTATCATCCTCAACATTATTAAATCATAATATATTTCTCAAATTGTTATAGAATACTGAGTAACTATATTATTCAATCAATAATGGTACATAATTTTCTTAATTATAACCCAACTAAGGCCATTATAAATTATTTAACATTATTATTCAAATAATTATTGTACTCAACTACATAAAATTTAATATAGGCCATATATTGGGTGGAATCCATAATCATTATATTTTATAGTCATATGTTCTTGAATATTAATTCATATTTTTAAAAGTATGCTCAAGAAAATTCTCTTGACGCTTATTTGGTAAAGATGACCCAACAACTTTTCAATCTCCGGGATAATTACTATTCCACTTATAAGGTATAAATACATTAAACTATTAAATAATTCACAATTTTATGATGGAAGGAATTTAATGACTTCATATATTATGGTGATAGATTATCGAAACATATACATAAATTTCAATATTTTATTTATTACAATTTTTTAAAAAATTTATATAAAACAACAATGAAAATTTAACCATGTGTGATACAAATAATTTATACAGTTTTAAATTTTATAATACTTATATAAATTATATTATTTTTTACTTTTTAATGTATATAATTACTTTATATATGATCTTATATTGATAAATTAAAACAAATATTAAATTAAATCACATAATCTATATTATATTGTATAAAAATGTTTTTCAATAATTTATAATATCTGATAATTATTAATTAATATAAAATAAACCATATATTCCAAAAATAATCAAATTTCCATTCATTGATAAAATTATCAAATATGTAAAATTATCATGAACATAATATATTTTTGTATAATGTTCAGAGTGAAACCATTTTATAATTTTTAAACAATTAAGGACATCTATCTATTAGGTTATAATCCACCACTGTAAGATATATTTATATGTGTTCAAATATATTTTTAGATAGTAAATTATCTCACATAATTATGAAATCAATTATTTAATAATTTATACTCACATGAATGTGTGATAAACCATTAGTTTAGTACTCTATTATATAAACATTGGATATATAGAATCTCATATAAAATTTGTGGTTCGAAGAGGCAATGTGGATTTGGGGTGCTTCATACTAATTAAAAGAGAAATATCAAAAGTTTAAAAGTACTATTGGTACATACGCAAACTAATGAAGACACGACCCATAAAAAATGAGAGGTGTAGGTTGATGGACTATGATCCAAATGTTAATGAAAACAATTTGACTTTTTGTGTGGACTCTAAATATCTACTGTTTATAGGTGTTTTCATGGATGAAATAAAAAAAGGTAGTAATTCTTGATAGAGTATAAACACCCTTCATGTTTGGTCATCACTAATTGGGAAAAGTTTTTAATCATGGAGAAATATTGGAACTTATCTTTCAATATGTAGAAGAAATCTTGGAGTTGTCGCTTCTGATTAACACATTTCAAGAGGATGCTAATAAGATGTTTAAAAGTCAAATTCTTGTGGAAACTAATAATGAGAACATATAATTGATCAATAATTTTTTTTAAGATTATTAAATGAAAATAATATAAATATGTGAGAGTACATTCAAATATGGGACAAGATTGATTATTTATTCGAAGACATCATCATGGATTATCTAACTACAAAGGTAAATGGAATTCATTTGAAATTATATTAGAAGAATAATTATAATAGGTTTATGTTTTATTTAAATTATTGTATAATATTTTATGGTATATGATTCTTTTTATAATTAAAAAATTTTCATTACTTTTAATTTAATATTCAATAATTAACTACATGTAATTTACTATATATGTTACACATTGTGTACATCCGGAAAAATAAAAATATCTCCACAAGATATTTAATAATCACATAATGTGTTATATAACATGAAATATTTTATGATACATGATCTATATATAAATTTTTTTTCATATTACATTGTATGTAACTCCCTCATTACATTCTTTCACATTTGTACCATGCAACTGCATATGGTCAAACAACAAAGGCTATGTCATGTGTTAAGAAAACATAGATCATTATTAATATGGTTTTTCGGAATCATATCAAATATGTATAAAGTAATAAATGTGTATCCATATTTCATACTACCAATTTAATGCTTTTGGCTAATATACTTTTAGTTAAAACAACATAGTACACCATTAATTTATGAATTGTTTTCTACATGAATGTAGCATGAAATACATAGTGTGTACCTACCTTAAAACTCTACTTTTGAGGACCATGGTCAATAAACTATGTGTTAATCAAGAAATAGAGTAAATAAAATGAAATTATTTATAATGTGATTCTTGTAACACTCATAGAGACACACAAAAATCAAGGGGTGTGTTGATGCACTACATATCTTCTAGCATTGTTATGTATCCAGGGAACTTTGAACCGATAAATTGATTATTTGAGTTCTACGTGTTTTTTATGGACAATTATCTTTCAATGAATGATGTATTAACATTCTAATTATATAATTGGACTGAAAATAAAAAATAGACATGAATACTTGGAGACAAATGGATAAAAATTTATCAATAAACCATTAACAATAAAAATGTGAGTTATCTAATGTCAGTTTAATAATTAAGGGTGTATTAAAAAAATTTAGAGGAAACAGGATATTGTTTTTTCATAACAAATAGATAGAATTTTATGAACAGATATAATAATTTATTAAATTTCATAGAAAAAATCTGATATATATAATATATAATTAATTTATATATGACTACTTCAACCCAACTATTAATCAATTTTAATTTACCAAATTCTATGACATAATTTATACATTAATGAAACAAATCAAGGTATCATCTAGATGTATCCACACATTCTCCATAAAACTACAAACATTCTTCATAAAACTCCAAACAGTGTAGATGTTTTAATTTTTGTTATCTTGATGTGAGAAAGTATTTCATAACATTCTTTAATGATGACTAAAATATCATTGGTTCTATATCAATGTCAATGAGAGGTATAGACAGAAAATATTCATTTTATTTTACAAGAGAAGATTATAAAATTCAAATGAATGTCTATGGAGAATATAAAATATTTCAGATTACATAACTATGTTAAATTAAAATATTATAAAAAATGCTAGTATCCTTCTATATAATCTATATAATATCATATTTTATATTTAATAAAATTAAAATAATAATTTATTATTGTTTTAAATGACTTGTGATATATTATGATTAAGCTATTAAATAATTAAATAATTATTAATTTAATTGAATAAAAATAAAATAAATCATTTATTTTTCTATAATTAATTTGTTTCCCACAGTCTCAATTAAAACTTATTAATCCTTGATTAAAAATATATTCTTTCAATAAGAAATATAATTATTTCAGTCCCCTGACAAATAAATAATTATTAATTTCATAATATTTTCAGAAAAGAAAATATGTACCTAACTTTAATCACCAAAAATTTGAATAAATATATATTTATATTCTATTTGGGGGTGTACTTGAGTTGTAAAGCCTAATAATGATACATAAATACCCAAATATCAAATCCTAGTGGGAAATATTATTATTGAACTATATGTGTTCTATTATACAATATTCATGTAGGTAATGTAGTCAGAATTGTATCATGGTTCTATAATAATGGTACTATTCACCCAAATTAGCCTTTTGGGTCATAGTTTAAGTACATAATCCAAATCATCCATCTATCCATCATGTGCCTAAAAAAACTAGGATTCTAAGGATGTTAATTCAAGGATATATAGCATCAAGTAACCTCATAAATAAGGGTAGGGATTGTGTGGGGATAATCCACCAATAGACAAACAAGAGTGGATCTATATAGATAATGAAAAATCTATTATGATTGGAGTACACAAATCTCCAAATGGAGAAAGGGAATGTCTAACTATATCATCAGTGGTGAGTAAGACATAGTCCACACAAAGGGGCGTAAGGTGGGAGGTATATTTCAAGCATCCAATTTTTGAAAGAAACTAATTTCTACTAGGTTATGTATTCTTATACTCAATTTCTTTTGTCTATATAAGGATAACCATTCTACCTTGTCAAAAAAATAGTATAATTAAATAAAAATTATTCAATGAAATCTATCCAATGGAAAGAAAACTATTATATTAATCAAAAATATGTATATATAATAATTTTTTTTAATTCAAATCATATATTTTAATATCAAATATGACATGATATAATTTTATATTATATAAATATGAAAAAATATTATTCCACTAGTTTGGATTAATTTATTGTTAAAAATAAATATAAAATAATTTAGTGATGTTATGCATACTTATATTGTGCTGAAGTGTATGCCTCATTCTCAATGGATATACATAGAACATACCTAAAGTACTTCATTAATATATAACAACATTTTCAATTACCTAAAGATAATGAATTTATTTTTCCAAAATAAAAAAAACATAAATATGAATGATACGATTTAATACAGTCCCTTTATCAACTTATATCTCGTGAAGTATAATATTTTCTTTTGTGAGAACAATAAAATCTGTATTTTTGTTTAATTTATTTAAAAAAAATTATATGGAGAACCATATTCATTGATTTTTTGGACACTTCCATTACAAATAAATATCAATAGGTTCCATTATCTTCCTAACATAAATATAAAAATATATTATTTAGTACTCATTTACTTATATATCATTTAAAATTCACCAAATGTATGATACAAAATCACATGAATATATCACTGTTATTTTTAATCACACATAAATGTATATGATTTATCAAACCTATTAATAATAATTTCCACTCAAACAACTATAAAACATGCTTAAATAAATTAATATCCAATAAAAAATAAAAAATAAAACATTATTTTTGGAAGGTTTATCATAATTATATTTAATTTAATTGATAAATTATTGAGGGAAACATGATAGGAAGTTCAATTATAAGGATACCCAATCACCTGATTATAATACATCATTTGTTTACCGTCACATTGATGTATCATTTCAATATGATGTATTTTTAGTAATATCTTTAATAGAGCATATAGGATCTCATAATAATAGATAACTACTATAATATTTATTAAATCCCTGATTTTTTCATTAACATATATTTTTTCCCTGGATTTCGAGGGTCTAAGTGAGGTTTTAATCATGTTTTGAGGGTAAGAGTTTAATTTTTTTTTTCTGGAGGTTCACCATGGAATGATGCTTGATGTGGTGATGGTTGTTGTAGTGATGTGAGAATTTTGAGTAAGTAATATTAATGTTATAGCTAAGAGGATTGGTTTTATTGATTATTATTTAACTAAGGGTTAAAAATTTCTAATTGTGTTCTAATGTAATAATTCTTTAGTGTAGTGGGTGTGGTGATTTTTGAATTTTAGAAAATTAATGTAGCACTATTTTAAAAACGAGTTTCTCAAGTGTTTGAATTTTGGAGACCAGCATTGTGAGGTGTCTATAGAAAAAATTAGAAACCACTATTTGGAATTATTTAGGATTTATAACTCCTCATACTAATTTTCACCTTCCCTCATCATCCCCAACTCCGTCCCTCACTTCTCCCTCATTAAGAGCCACTATCCCACCCAAATCCTCCCTCAAGGAGCCCGCTACCCTCCCCCAGTGCTGTCATGTTTCATTATCTATATATCCATCATTGACCTCCAATTACCATCTTAAAACACACCTCAAATGTTTTTCTCCTTCTATCTATCTATATTCAAGTCCCTATCCCACAAATTACTCACTATAAATCCCCCATCCTAGGACTATAATTTCACATCTTTAAAGGCCCCATATTCCCACGCATTTTATCAAGCCCCCATTCTACCCCATCCCTCCCCACCATCGATTCCATATCACACACCCTACATCCCCCACTGTCATTACCCGTACCTCCTCCCCGAACTAACCAGCCACTATACCACCTCCTCCTCTCACCCCCATAAACCCACATCCTTTCCCACTCATTTCCCCTTCATTGATCCCCCTTGTCCCCAATAGTTAAGCCCCCATTCCCCCATCCATAGAAACCCCATACCCTATTTCCTTATATGGACCCCCATATATTCTTCCCACTATAAATCCCATTGTTTATGAATATCCCTCATTTTAGACCCCCCCTAAAAGGTTTTTTTTACCCATAATTATTTTTCCCAGATTATAATTCCACACAACGAAACCCTACCCATTGATTTTATCTTCTATGAAGTGACCTCCTGTCCATTGAGTCTTATTTTGTGATGTGAACCCCATACCCTATTATATAAACCCAGTCAATCACAACAACCCCTAATTTTCTGGGAACTATTCTCATATTGGTTGCAATGAAATTTTAATTTATCATTTTGTTTTCATTTCTATGTTTTCATATAGTATTTATACCAGATTTGATAACTTCCCCCATTGGATAGGCATTAATGAGTATTTTATTTCTCTACTCCATTAAAATTTTCCTCATAATTAGGCTTAATTAGGTAATAATATTTAATTATTTTAGTTTCTTTAGAATCTTAATAGATTTAATTTTACAATATTATGTTTAATCAGCCTCTATTTATATTGTTTATATTATGTCCTATATGTGATTTTTTATCATTTATAATATATGTATTAATTATAATAAGGAAATTTTCATTGATAAAATTTTAGTTCATTACATTTTTATCCCTATATGAAATTTTGTCATTGAAATTGCGATATACAATTTATGTCAAAAATATGTGAGGTTACTTCTCCTTAATAAATTTCACTGGATCCCATATCTCCTCGTTGTACTTATCAGTTCACTGTAGTACTTTAACAAGGTCAGTAATTATATTTCCTAGAATAATATCATTACGATCCATGATATTCAGTTGATTTTCCTTTTATGAAAGATATATTTCAAGCTGAACCACCTATGGATTTAGAAAATTTTATAGATTTGGTGTTTACATACTTGGAAGGGATATGTGGAATACATTGTGTACGTGATACATGGTTGGTGTAATTATCAGTTAATAGGCCACGTATACATCTTGAACATGAATCTTGAAGGCTCTGATGTACCTAGGATTCAAAATTCATTTATTCCCAAAGCCCATAATCCTCTTCCATATAGATATGTGATAGAATAACATGTATCAATCCTCAAACTCTAGTTATCATCGAAAATTGTTTCTTTAGATATTCTGTCATCATAGGGCTTCCTTGATATTTATTTGAATGTATATCACCTTTTCCACCATTTTGTTGACAATTTATTATCCTAGAAGCTTATGTTCAGCAACCAAATTCTTGCATGCTGGAGTTCTACATATTTTCACATAAACATTTTCATATGGATCCATTTGGATGCTTGAGTAGAAAATGTTGTTGTAATATAACATGGCGAGAGGCAGATGTTGGTCCCATCCTCCTTTGATGTCTATAGAACATGCTATCAAAAAGGCTTCGGGAAACTAAATATTTTATTTAGATTGGTTATTAGTTTGAGGATGATAATCTATACTGAAGTTCATCTTAGTGTTTAGAGCATGTTGAACATTTTCCTGGTGAATCTTTGATCTTGATCAGGTAAAATATATAGTGGTACCCCATATAGACTATATTCTTCTCTAATATATAATGGTTCATGTTAAAAGGATGATAAGTATTATTCAATTTAAATAATGTTATATATCATAGTAAAATGATCAACAACAACCTATATATCATTGTATCCTGTAGATATCTTCAGGAGTCTGGTGACAAAGTCCATTGGGATATCATCCCAATTTCATGTTAGTATGGGTAATGGTTTCATCATTCACTTATACATTTTCCATTTAGTCATCACCCTCTGACATACATATCACTTAGATGTATATTCAATGATATCCTTCTTCATATTGTTCCACAAATTTTTCTCTCAAACATCTTGATACATCTTTTTGTTCCCTAGGAGAATATAGATGGTTGAGCTATGTGTGTCATTCAGAATCTCTTTCCTTGTCTCTATATTGTGTTGTACAGATATTTATGAACCAAATATTCTGAATCCTTCCTTGTATATTTTTATCTATGAGGATTTATCATTTATGATATCTTTAATCTTCATTTGAATTTTGGCATCATTGCATTGATCATTATTTATCTTCTCTATGAGGGATGGTTGGGAAATCATTTGAGAAACGATTGATCATTTTCATTCTTTAATTATTCCCATATACATCCTTTTAAAATCTTATAATATTGGATCCTTCTAAATTATCATCATTGATAATTTTGCAGGATACTTTCTACATAGAGAATTTTCCACTTTATTCCTTTTTCCAAGATGCTAGTGGATTGAACAGTCATAATACTTGATGATATATAACCATATTTCATGGAGCATATTGAGGTCCTACAATGTGAATATATATTTTAGGATCTTATGATCTTTATATATTTCTCACTTTTCCCAATAGAGATAATGATTCTAGATTTTCAATGTGATGATCACACCTATCTACTCTGGATAATGTTTTGGATAGTTTTTCTCATGAATTATAAACCACATAGAGGATTCAGATCTATCTTTATCATTTTAAATCAGTATATTTCTTAATAACTTATTTAATGAATCTAAATATACCACAATGTGTTCCCCTCTTAACTGAAGTTTGAGTACTGACATAGTGATAAGCCACTTTTCCAGCTCTTTGAAGTAGTCTTACCATTCACTAGTCCAACGAAAGCTTTTATCCCTTCTGATTCATCTTATTTATTATGTGTTACAATAATGGGAAGTTATTCACAAATCACAAGTAATACCCAACCATACCAGGGATCTATGTATCTCCATTACAGATGTTGGCCTAGGACACTCTTTTATTTCCTTTGTCTGTGAAGGATCCACATATTTTCTTTTGCTGATGATAAAATTACCCAAGTATGATACTTTCTCCATCCAGAAATCTATTTGTTTCATTGAATATATATTATCCCTTCAGAATTTTTTTATAATAATGGTAAAATTATTTTCATGTTCCTTCATGCTCTTGAAATATATCAAAATATCATCAATAAAAAAATCAGATTATTTTAGAGATAATATCAATGTCTCTATTCATTATGTCCATCAATATTACTAGAGCATTACTGAGACTGAATGGAATCACTATAAACTTATAGTGTCCATACCTCATCTGAATGGTATTCATGGGAACAAATTCCTTCTATGCCATTAATTGGTGATATCCGGACAAATGGTATACTATAAATAAATGCATGGCCCCATGAAGTTGATCGAACTGGTCATCTATCTATGGAAGGGGATACTTGTTCTTTATCATGATTATTTTTTGTTTACGATAATCAATATAGATGTTCATTGATTCATCCTTATTCTTGAAAAATATGATTGTTATACCCCATGGTTAATCACTTGGGCGTACAAACCCCTTGTCCATATTCTTTTTTAATTTCATCTTCTATTCTTCCAACTCAATAGTGACCATTCTGTAAGGTGTATTTGATATACATAGAGTTCCAAGAATATGTTCAATTTAGAACTCGACCTCTCATATAGGATGAAGACCAAGAAATTATATAGATAACACATTAATTTAGTCGATTACTGTGGTCTAGTACTTAATCATGATTCTCACTATTGTCTCAATGATTTGATCTAGATATTCTTAATCATATTGAAATTACATCCACACTAGATTTGATGATTCTAATGGACATTTTTCCTCTTCCATACACTATTATAGAATTGCAGGATTCATGAAGATGTGAAGAGTGATCTAACATTCCTGACAATTGATGAGGGAATTATATAAATACGTATAATACATTCTTAATATAGCATCTAACTACACAAAAAGAAGTAATACATAATATTTTTGGAGGTTCATTCCATAGTCATTAACTATGCAGTATTTATATATTATGGATGCCATAATTTCCCATTTTTTATCATATATTACTCAACCTCCATATTTTTAGGTGGTTTTTATTTGTTCTACTAAAAATTATAGATATTAAAGTATGCATAGAACATCAATCAAATATTATCTTAACTACTCTTGAATGAATAACTAACATAACTTTCACCACTTCATTTTCAGGCTCCACCTCAATAGTAGTGATGGAATATGATTTCCCCAAACTCCATTGGATTTATAAGTTTATTACATTGATTACCATCAATAACAAGTGGTTTAGTGCATTCGATTTCATATTTCCATTATTATATATAGTTGAATATTTGAATCATTGGTACTGATCTTCCTTTCACCACCACATTTTCCTACATCCCCTTGTATCATCGACATTCATGAGCTTGTTGGAATTATCTGTCTCACATCAATCATTTACCCATCCCAGTGATTAAATTACATTGAGGATTATTCCCACATTTTTTATCTATCAATGGCTTGATTTGTTCCATTATTTTTAATTAGATCCCCACCTGGAAAATACATCTTTTATTTCATATCTCTAAATCCATTGGATAATTCTAAATACTCCATATACACTTTGAGAGGACATTACACTACATCATCATAGCTATGAAATTCTAAAAAATATAGAGCCTTTTGAATGTGTGGGTTTAAACAACTAAATAGTATATCAGTTTTCCAATCACTATTTATTACAAAACATGAAGTATACATTACAAGCCTTATGTACTTTTCATGGTAGTGCATTATAGATTCACATTTCTTTTTCTTCATATCTATGAATTCTATATCCATATTTTTATGATGATTCCAAGGGAAATAATTATTGAGTAGAATTTTCATAAATTCTCCCCACTACATATCTTCAGTTTCATCCTTAGGATGGGTTTTCTTAATCAATATACGCTATTATTCGAGCTCTCTATCTGAATGATAAATTATCAAAGACACTTAATTCATCTCAGAAAAGAGAAAGAAAAAAAACATATCCATTTATTTTACACAATATGTCATAGTTAGTGGATCTAATGATCCATAAAATGTTGGTGGTCATTACCATATAAAAGAGTTGATCACTATTTTATACCTATTAGTTGTAGGTGGATTCTCTACATTGATTATGTTTTTGTTCATAGACTGCGATATATAGTTAATCATCGCTATGAAATTTTAAATTCTACCTCCTAAGGCGTTGTGGATGTAATTCAGGTAGTAATTGCATTGTCCCTCACAGGGATTTTTTGGCCTGGTTTCTCCTAATTCTCTACATTTTCTGAAATAGAAAGGGGTTGAACAATACATAATCCAACAAGTAATTAATAATTTTTTTTCTTTTATGTAATTAAAATTAAATTAATATCTTGTGGGATCTATATGTTTATAATTTTCCTAAAACAAATCATATTGGGTGATTTCATATAACTAGTCTCATATTAAGGGCCTTCACTAAGTGTATATAATATTAATTAAAAAATTTACTAAATTTTTCTCTTATACAAACTATTGTGACCATACATATCAAAAATTACTGTTACATAATTTTAAAGACAAAAAATATAATAGTGTAACAAAACCAGGTTCCAAAGGTTTAGTGACTGGGAAAAAATTAGACCAAACATTACATTTACATTATAAAAAAATATATATTTAATTCCTTCTTCACAAAATTATTATTTTCCCTTGTGTTCTCTTTAGTACAAGTAATCACCTAGGAATATACATCAAATAAATGGGTGAGATAAAATTCTAGTTATAGGATAGATAAGAACATGAATCAATATAAAATATGTGAGAATAATAATCATCATCATAACATATGTATGGTATAATAATAATAATTATTAGAAGTATTATATAAAGGAATATAATTTTTAAATGTATAAAAATGAAACATCATGTCTTAGTGGTCAATACCCGACATATTTTTGAATAATTCTAGCATCACATTCATGCATAACATATGTGAATAATCACAATATAATAATTATGAAAAAATATAGGAACATGGTCATGAATATTTCACATAATATATTGAGATACATGAAATTAACCATTTCATTGGAAAAATATATTATTTCATGTGCAATTTTCACATAATAAGATTTTCATAATCATGATTTCCACATAGAACACATATCTATCATAGAAAAAATATATACTATGGAAAGGAAATGGGTTTCAGAAGAATTAAATAAATAAGACATTCATGAATAAACTATTAAGATCATGAAATGAAAATCTAATAACATACATTATATAAAAATTATCAATTTTAAGTGACTACGAATCAATCTCAAGGGAAGTAAGAATGTTTTTTAGAAAGAAGTTTTATTTTGGAAAAATCTTGTCATTCATCATAAAACTTGATAACAAACATGTTTATCCAAAAAATGAAAATGGAAATGAAATAAAATGATGTTTAATTAACATTAAAGGAATATCAATACTAAAAAAGGTGTGATAGAGGGAAAACAAAACAGAAGAGAGTTTGGATCGACATTCCACCAACCTTGTGTTTGAATGATTTCTTCACATTAATTACAATTATAATCATATTAAATTTTTTTATTAATAAATATATAAACACTTATAAATCTATGTAATTAATTATAGTTTTATTAAGTTCATTTATGTTAATTTTTGGAGTTATATAGTTCATTTTTGTCATTCATGAATGTTCTTTTTCTTCATTTTCATGATTGGTTCACTTTTTTATAGGCATGAAACTTCATGTATAATAAGAATGATTATCCAGAAATAAAATTATATTTTATTAGTGAACATACCAATGTTTAATGGGTTAATATATATTATTATATTTATATATATTATGATTATTCATTATATAAAATTTAATGATACTTGTTTAGATTAATTTTAGAGGTTTTTGGTCATAAGAAACTCATTTTTTTATTATCTAATATTATTTATATATGTTTTTTGCAAGACAAAAATAAGATTAAACCATCAATTTTAAAATAATTTTCATACATTATTATAGTATTAGGACTGTACTTGAATATGATAATGTAAAATTAAAACTTGTCCTCTTTGAAGGGTATAAAACAACACCTCATGAATGATGTTTCCATTTTTAGAATCAAAGGGAGAAGAGAATAGGTTTGATGATATATTATTAAATTAACATTATAATATTTCTGTAGTTAAATTATATTGGAATTACCAATCTAATTGTATAATGCGATATGAGGAGATAATATTGAAATATAATAAATTTAAATGAAATTAAAAGAAAATGAAAACAGGTTTTACATGTTGATTTCTCCTCCTTTAGAACCTCATTAGAGAAATTTTTTTAATATTTTGTTGAGACCAAAGTCTCCTAGGAATGTAGGAGGAGTTTGGTAAGATTAATTGGAATAATTTGGGAATGGATCAAATCTTAAAAGGTGTGATGAGGAGAGGTGATGATGGGTGGTATTTATAGGGGAGGAGAGGGATGATTTCTCATTATTTTTTCTATAGTTTATTATTTTGGATCAAGACTATGAATATTTTGAACATTATCACTAAATATTTAAAAGAATTAAGGTATGTTCTAGATTACGGTTATTACATCAGTAATAATTGAATAAATACTGTATATTACATATAGTATATATATATATACCATAAATTTCTGTATTTTATTATTCACACAAAATTCATGTCTTTTAGAAAAATCAAAAAAATAAATAAATTCACCAAAACCCTATTTTGATGTGTTGAATTCAAAAATTAACATCATTTTATTAAATAATTTTATAAATATGGGAAAATATAATTTTTAATTAAAATCACCATTTAATTGAATAATACATGCTCTAAAATTATAATTGTTTTTAAAAAATGTTAAAATTTTAATTAAGGCCTAATAAAATTATGTTTTAATAATAATGTAAGAAAATATTTATTTATGAAACTATTTTATGAAAATAATTTTTCAGATAATTATATTAATTATAATATTATAAATATAAATTATCATTTTATACAAATACGAACACTTAATTAATTTTTTTAAAATATTTAATTACTTATACTATGATATATTTATATCATATAAACATTTAGAAGTTGGCTAAATTTTATTTATACAATCAATGTTGACTTTAGTATACTATTGGCCAGTTTACTATTCATAAGGATCACATTTCTACTCAAAAGAACAAGTTATTATTTCATTGGCATGTGTTCTTTAATTTCACGAAATACCTCTTATTCAATTAATTCATCATTTATAAAGTTTATATTATGTCTTATATCTGATTCTATTTGATTTATAATATATTTAATAAAAATAAAATCTAAATTATCATTGATAAAAGTGTGGGTCATTGCACATGATTCATCCGGACACTCAAGAAGCTCCTATAAAAAATTTGGAGTCACACTCTCAATGCAATGGTTATTTTTATTCTAGAGTTTACTCATGTTTATACATTATATTATGCCTTCTATTTCCAATTAAAAATATTAAGATATGTTTATAAATTTATATATTAAAAACCATTTGATGTAAAAATGAGGAGAGACCCCTTTTTTACTAGTAAACCTAGTTTGTAATTATATATGTAACGAGGTTAAACTGCTGAAAATTCATCATTATTTTCCATTCCAAAAAATTTGTGTGGTGAATAAAATAACCATTTCTTATCAAGGATGTTAATATTTTTACACTTATACTTAATTGATTATATAATTACATGAATTTATTCCACACTCCGTGACCGTGGAATAAAATCTTATGATAAATGAATATATGTTGTAAGATATTTGTGGCACACATAATTATGAGATGAAATATAATATGATAGGTTCACCTAGAATTATACCACACACCAATGCATTTGATAATGTTTTAGTTACATGAGGAATCAAGAAAGGGATTAGGGAGTGAACAGAATCAATCATTAGAATTTTCTATCATGATTTATTTGAATTTATCCTGGACCATTGTTTATGATTTATTATTTTATTTTTTTGAAATACATTCAATTTTTCCTTTGGTTTTGTCATGGTATATCTCTCCTTATTGTTCATGTTTATGATCCTCACCAATTTTATGTCCCATTTATATTCATATTGTCTAACATGTATTAATTTTATCATGTTATGAAATGATGTTTCCTGAATTAAGATTTATAGCTCACCCATTTTGTACTTATGTCCCTAGGTTATCCAACGCAGTGTTATGTGTGATAGAATAATTTGATCGTGATAAGGAATTTTTCAATAATGATGATGTATTTCTTATTTTATGTTGTTATGTAATGTTATTAATTCCCAAAGTCATAATACTTATTAATCATCTAGGTTGTATTATATGTAATCATTGGTTATAAATCATGAAATAAAGTATAATAAACAAAAAATTTCTTATAGTTGGTATCAAAAAAATTAGTTATTTTTTGGATTAGTATTAGAAAACAATATGAAAATCCATAGGGATAAGACTAAGTGTAAGAAAAAATCACCACATTTTGGAAACTATAGATTATGTGGTTTATCAATAAAATACATCTTAATCTTGATAATAAAGTTCATGTGGTTCTAGAAAAAATTATCATAGGGGTAAAACCTAGAAACACCGTGTTGAGCAAGATAGAATTAGGAATTGGTGCATGACTAATGGAGATTCTTCACACTTAGTTTTACACTCATGGGGTATATGACTTGGTAAATTTATAATCTCATTAAGAACCAATAATAAGATAAAAAAACCAATATGAATATTTGTTATGAAATAGATCATGGATAAAATATATTAAAGCATATAAATTCATATGTTAAGTATGTACTTGTAATATATAAGTTAACTATTTAATGTCATTGTATTTACATTAATTTGATTAAAATTTTAAAAATAATCATACATAATTTTCTCAAAATTATAAACAGTGGACAGAATTAAGAAGAATCGAGTAATTGTCTAATTGAAGGGAAATGTGATGATAACCCCAATGAGATGCCTAACTCGATGGGAATGGAAATCATGAACTATGTGACGATACTATATCAGTTTACGAAGGTTTTGTATAGAATCCTGAATTAGTTGGAGCACCAAAATCCTCCTTTCAATGAAAAATCATCCATTGATACATTTATATGACATAGGCCTCTGACATTCAATAGATAATATGATCCCTTAATTACAAAACAATTGATCAAATACATTAAAAAGATATCATGCATCCATAAATTTTATAAACAATAGAATGTTATACTGTCTATTCATCATATGGATGGTGAAGCTTATCTATGGTTGACATAGATCATGAATACAAATCATAATAATAATATTGAAGAGATGGGGTGGAAATAATCTGGTAAAAAATTTGAAAAATATTATCCTCTCACTCCCTAACTAACAGTGGAATGGGAATTCCTTTCCCTAAAAAATCATAACAAATCTATCGGGGCATTCGAGGAATAATTAAAAATATGTTCATGATACTACTCTATCTATTTTATTACACTAAAATTCAAGGTTGATCCCCTATTTGGTGGGATGAAACCTAGTCAATGAAAAGCCATGGAAATCTGAGACGTTGATATCTATTAGGAAATTGACTAATTTTCCCTCAATATCAAAATTCACATTAGAAAATATAAAGGGAATCATTGGGATAATAATTGGAAGGTGGAATTTAATAATAGGTGTCTGATATCGAAATATAATAGTGAAAATAAATTTCATAATCCCACAGGCCAAAATGTGTAGAGGGAACCAACCCATATATTACCTTTGGTATACAAAGAAATTCACAAGTTGAGGGAATGAAAGAAACCTAAATAGAGATTATTAGTGGGAGAAAACCACTAATGAGTTAGAGAAAATTAACACTATGGTAAAACTATAGTGCATTGTTCATTAGTCCAACTACAACGATCCCTGGAACTTTTAAAAACAATTTTATAAGGAAATAGACGTCAAGGACAACCAACAACCTCCAAGGATGTAGGGATGATATTTTCCAATCCCAATAGATGAGGTGGATCATGATAATGAAGTTGTGACAGGTACTCTAGATGATTATTCAATAATCGGGAATATAATATTTCATTTTGGTTTTATTTTTTTCTTAATATTATACAGGTTTAGTAGAACTATTCAAACCCCAACCTAGATCTTGTAAGTTGATTTTTTGGTGAAAATATAAAATTGGGAAATTATTTCATCCCAAGTATATAAATCCTTACCTTCCCAAATGTGGTGGATGAACATCCTTGAAAACCTTTTCATACTCCCTTTAGTGTAATTTGATAAAATTATAGGTATTGATTGTATTTCCCTATATATAACCTACTTAGATTTAAATGAAAAGGTAATAACTCTTTGTTTTATGAATCAACACCCAATTATTTAGAAATACATAGAGATATATGAATACTCTTTTTCACCAACATATCAAGCATGGTTATTATTACCATACAAGAACAAATATCTAGCTGGAATGATTTATTCTAAGGAATGGGTAATCCATGAACACATTCCCATTTTTTGGGAATACACTGAGGGTTTTTATAATGAATTATGTGGTCTTACTCCAAGGTGAGAGACTAAATTTTAATTTCATATTATACCTAGAGCGTTTCCATTATATACGGATCTATAGAGAATGGATGTTTTTGAACTTGATAAGATAAATAAATAAAAATAGGGGGTCTTCAAAGAGGTTTCATATTCTCATGTGCTTCACCATAGGGTACACCAGTCCTCTTCATCAATAAGAAGTATATGTCAATGAACAATTTCATTGATTATCATGAGCTCAATATGATCACGATAAAGAAAATATATTATCTAGTATGAATTGATTAAATGTTATATTATCTATGTTGAGAAAAATACTTCTCCAAGGTGGATCAGTGGTTAGGATATTACCATGTAAGGGTGAAGAAGGGTGATATCCCAAAGACTACTATTCATGAAAGGTATGATCACTATGAGTTCATATTAATGCAATTTGGACTTACTAATGCTCAATAAATATTCATGTACAATATGAATAAATTCATTAGAGATTACCTCAAAAAATGGTTGTATTTACTGATGATACTCTAATATAATCCAAAATCAATGAGTATCATGAGGGGTATCTAAGAACTGTGCTAATTATTTTGTGAGAGGATAATAATTATTCCAAGTATATAATTTTTGAGTTATGGTTTAAGGAAGACTCATTCTTGGGGAATATTATCCAAAAATGGATATATTAGGACCATTAAATGATATAATAAATTAATGTATGGATGATTCTAATATATATTAAAGATATCTATATCTTTGTTTGATTTGATGGACACTATCATAAATTATTGGGATTTTTTGATTATCAAACACTCTAACTGAGATAACTCAAATGGGTGTCAATTTTTCTGGGAATGATGAATGTGTAATGATATTTTAAGGAGTTGAAAAGGGAATCTAATCAATTCATGTCTACTTAAATCACCAAAAAATGGAGAAATTTTTATTTTATTTAGAGATTTTTTGAATAAGGTATTGGGATGTGTGTTAGTGAAGAATGAAAAAGTGATAGCCTATGCCTCAAGTAAGTTGAAATTTCACAAATAGAAATAAGAAACATATGATATTGGGTCAGATATAGTTATATTTTATTTGAAAATATGGAGGAATTATCTCTTTGTGAATATGTTTGAAATGTATATGGATAGAAAAATCCTCAGGTATATATTCACACAAGGAGAGAAGAATATGTGACAATGAAGATGGATAGAGTTGATCGAGGACTATGAAATATCAAATCACTATCATCCTAATAAAAATATTGTGGTAGAAAATCTAAGTAGAAAGGATCTAGTAATTCACTAATTAATGATAATTGGGTGGGATCCAATCTTCTTAGATTTAAAAAGGATAGAAATGGGAAGCATAAGGGAAGGAACATCATAAATCCTTTCACAAATGATTTCTCAACAATCTGTCCTAGATATGATAAATGATGCTCAAAGAGATGATATAGAAATTCATAAAAAAATTTAAAACTATAAAAAAAATATAAATACACAAAGATATATTTTAATAAAGAATGATTTTAAATATTTTGGTTAAGAAAATGTGTACAATCATATACCAAGTTATAGAAATATTGTTTAATGATACAAGTAGATTGAATTTTTTTAATCCATCTTGGAATCATAAAGATGTATTGAGATCTCTAAGAGCACTATTATTGAAAAAATATGAAGAATGGGATCACATAATATACATCAATATGTATTGAATGACAAAAAGTGAAGGCAGAAAGGCAAAAATTCATGGGGATGAGGCAACCATTTCCCATACCAACATGAAAATGGGTAAACATAACCATTGAATTTTTCACTAGTGTTCTAATTAGATCAATAGGAAATAATTATCTACGGATTGTGGGGGATCATATTGTGAATAATTATTAATTAATTTCAATTTGATAATAATTATCAAGTGGTAAAATTGTAAGGATATACGTTAGAGAAGTGTAGAGGCCACATGGGACAACCAAATCGACTGTATCTGAGAAAGATATAAGATTTGCATCTACATTTTAGAAGAGACTCCAACATTCTCTAAATACATTGTTTAAATTTATAATGACTTATCACCCTCAATATAATGGAAAATCTAATAATAATACCTTGAAACTTGAGGAAATGTTGATAGAATTCTCAATTGACATCAAAGGAGGATGGGATTTACATATTCCTCTTATTGAGTACTCATACCAAAATTATTTCCACACAAGAATCCAACTTTCTCTTTATGAAGCCCTTTAATGGAAGAGAAGAAGAAAACCGTCATGATGGGATGAGGTTGGGGAACTCAAACAAATATGTCATGAAATGGTGTGGGAATTAGTGTACAATTTCAAGACCATTCAGCAACAAAGCAAGCCTTATTAGAGTAAAAAACTAGATATGATGATAATCATTGATGAGGCATAGAGTTTCATGTTGAATTCATGGTATTCCTGTATATAGGATCAACAAATAATACCACGAGATTTTGGAAGAAGGGAAAGCTCAATCAAAGGTACATAAACCACTTTGAGATCTTCGATCACAAAAAAGTGGTGCCCTATCAATTAACACTCCACCTAACCTATCTTATATACATAATGTATTCTGTATATCCCCTTGAAGTAGTATATACCTAACCCCTCACCTATACTCAATCCAAAGGTATTATTGTTTGATAAAGACCTTTCCTAGGAGGAGCAGATGTTGAGGATGTTAGTTCATAGACATAAAGTTCTAGTAAATAAGAAAAACCTCCATATCAAAGTATAGTAGAGAAACCAAATGTTTGATGAAGAAACATGGGAATCAGCGGAAGTGATGAAACAAAGTTACCCTCATCTATTTTAGTATTTTAAATTAAAATTTTTAGGGAAAATTTTATAAAGTGGGGAATATTTTAATGACCCAAACATTTGTTAATAAAATACCAATTTTGTTTTAAATTAAATGTCTTATTATGTATTATCCTTATAGACCTCATATACACTTATTAAGTTTTATTATTTACATTGATATTTAAAAAATTATTTATAATTACTATGGATAATATAATCATGGATAAATGATCACATTATTTATATTAATATAACGTTCTAAAAAATCCAACTAACATAGACAAAGTATGTGATGGAAAGAAATAGAATGATTGAACACTATGAAACACATTTATTGGAGCTTCTGAGGGAGGTAAAATCAATGGGATTTTCTCATAAACAATTCCAATATAATATTCAACAACATAAACGTGATATAAATTTCATATGAGATATGTTAAATACCATTGATTGCACGAACAAAAAAAAGCCCGTCGAACTACCCCATGAAAGTCTCACCATCAGGAACCTTAACCTTATTGAATTTGATGGTAAATTAAAGGGATATATATCAAGATTATAATAATTTTAATATGTATATTTTACTTTAAATCTAAAAATTTTCGTCATTTATTTTTTTGTTACTTTATAAATGTTTTTAAGTTTCTAAAATAAAGAAAAATTGTTTTTTTAATTACTGTTAAATTTAAGTTACGTTGTTTATTTTGATGAATTAAAATATTTTTGAAAAAAACAGTATTTTAATAAATTATTATTATTAAATAATTCTTATTTTATATAAATTACCATATAATTTTGATGGAGTCAAATGAAAGTTAAATATGGTATCAAAAACTATTATGGTTAAAAACCCCAACATTTCTAAATAAATGTCGATTAATATTTAAAAATTGAAAATACACATATTTTTAATATAATTTTGATAAAATGAATATTATTTGTTAATAATAACATTGAAATTATACAATTATAAAATTTTTTTATTATTTTTTGAGACTATCTAATTTTTTAGACGAAATTAAATAAATTATAAATATACAGAGTTTAAGATATCATAATGAATCAAAATTTATTTAATAAATACTATAATGGTTATCCAAGACCAAATATATGATGAATATTTAAAATAATGTGATTTTATTTTTATTTTATTAATATTATAAAAACATTACGAATCCTTCAAAACCATTAACATTTCTTAAGGTTTCAATATTGTTTCTTTAAGAGTATAACTCACTTCCACATCAGCAATGGTATTTTTTTTATTTTCATATTTTTAATCATAAAGAATCTCCCCATTTTTATAACACAAGTGATACCCCATGTTATAGTTTATTGTTTTATTTATTTTATTATATAGAGTCCAAACCCTATCTTTGAAAAATAATAAAGATTTATGAAATATTTTCCTATATAAACCCACATTGGATCTAATTATCCTTCATTCAAAATCATTCTGACATGTAATTACACTTTCCAGTATTCTATAAAGTATTCCAATGATTCATTCAGGATTTCAAAAATATCATCTCAATAATTTAGAGTGGCAAGCTCCTGGTAAGGGTTAAATTATTTCTCCTATTGATTCAAGTTTCTTCATTATCTTATGTCTTCTATTTCGAATCCCTAATGGTTTTATATATTTCTCAATGTAACTATTATTCCCCTTTTGGTTTAAAATTTTGGAGATTCCACTTTATATCTCACAATCCCATTTTATGAATCATTATATGGCATCATTATGCTTCTAAAATTTCACCACAATTATCCATGTCAATTAAATTGTGCAGTTAATATAATAATCATTTACTATTAAGGGTGTTCACCTTTATACACTTATAATCAGTTTATTTGGTACTTACATGTATTTATGTAACACACCATGATCGTGGAATAATATATGATGATGAATTAATCCTTGTTGAAGGATATATGTGGCACACAAAGTCATGAGATGAAAATTAATGTTTTGAGTGCACCAAAAATTATATTGCTCTCTAATGGATTGGGTAATGGTTTATCCTCATGAGAGGTCATTAAAAGGATTATGGAGTAATATTAATACTTCTTTGGAGTTTTTATATCATGAATTCATTAATTTTATCTTATACCAATTTTTAGGATGTAGTGTTTTAGGTTGTTTTCATATTTACCATGTTTTCATTATGTTATAATGATATATGAAGACAAATTATTCATGTTTATCATTCTCACCCATTTTTTGTCCAATTTTTTTTACTTTTTGAATAATTTTTTTATATTCTTCATGTTATTCCATGTTTATTCTATTACTAGGATTAATATCACACCACTTTGTTATGTATGCCCCTAGGATATCAGATTTAGAAATAAATATAATTGAAAAATATGATCATGTTAAGGATGTTTTCAATAAAGTTGGTGTATTTAATATTTTATTTTATCAATTATTATAACTAATTACAAGATAAACCATACTTCTAGATCATCTATTTTTAATTATGTGTAATATTTTTTAATAAATCATTAAATAATGTGTGATAAAGATCATGGTTGTTATAATCTAGGCCACCCAATCATATAAGTAACGCCCAATAATCACAAAATAAATAAGTCACAAAGTGATTTAATCATTAAATTAACAAAAACAACATTAACCAGTGGATATGATATGAGTTACATATCAATATATTTTTAACATAATTGGATCATGGAGTGGAAAATGTTTTCATAACAATCTATTTGAAACAATCTTAACTATTACAGAGAACGAATGACGGTAGAATCGCTATAAAATTATGCTATTCAATCATTGGTAACATCAATGGTTGTTGATGTTGATGAATTCATATACTATTAAAAAATTATCAATTTTTTGGGTAAAAAATACTTATCCTTTTCAAAATAACTATTTAAAAAATAAAACATTTTTGAAAAATCACTTCATTTAGAAATAAAAATGAATGTTATTTAATTAACCTTTTAAAAATAATTGGAAAAATTCTTCAGGAAGATACCATTTCTTCTTTGAAAAAAAATTCCAACATTTTTAAATAATGTCATTTTGTAATAGTAAGTGTTTTCGATCGAAAAAATGATTTTTCATAAAAACATAATTTTAAAATATTCAATACATAAATAGAATAAAATGAAGGGAAAATATAGTGGAAAATTATTTTCATATACAGATACTTCAACTAAGTAGAATAATATTGTTTAAATAACATAAAAATCTATGCCAGAACCATATAGGTTGAGTTTTATTAGAATCATGGGATGATAAACAACTAATTCATAAAATATCTACATTGCCTCTCACATATTAATCCACTACTAGAACCCTTTGTGACACATCTTTCTTAATATGATTATTCATATACCCAAGAAAATAAACCTTTCAATGAGAAAGATTATTTGATTAGAATGGGTAGATAAAGGAGATATCAATCATATCATAATTTTAACACATAATAACATAAACAAAACCATTGAAAATTATATCCTAGATATCAATGATCATGGTATCATGTAATTGTACAAATCATTTATGTTCCAACATAGTCAATAAACCTATTCCATGAGAGGATATCATAACTCATTGAATTTTATAATACCCATATGAATACAAAATCATTTGTATATTAGTCAAGGGACATTCCCAATACTATCATAGTATAAAATATTTTTTTAGTAAATTGGGTTCACTCCTTATTACATCCATGTATTAGTCATCCATGTTCACTCATTATTCCATTAATTTATATCTCTATAGATATAAATCTATAACCAATTAATTAGTGGAAAATGTAGGTCTCGTGCTTCACATAATAAAAACCATATGTATTTTTTCCTCAAAAACAAAATTCATTCATCTAATCGTAACCCATAAAAAGAAATGGGTTTCATAAATATAATACCATCATAATATAACTAATGAAATGGAAATGGATTTCATATATATCATTCAATTATAAACATAAACCTACAATAGATAAAATAGGGATAATATCCCTAAATAAAATCCCCAACAAATAAAAATGAACATTAAATAACATTATCATAAATGGAAAATAATTTCTTGAGATCACTTTAAAATAATTCTAGAGTAAATTATGTTTTATTCTTTAAAAAAATTTCTTTTATCAAAATATCAATCCATTTTAAAAGAATCCATATTCTTTTAAAATATCATTTTAATCTTGTAACGGTAGATTTGATGAATTAAGGAATCTTGAAAGTAGAAAAATCCATTCCAACCGTATATGTTTAAAAAAATATTTTTGTACTTTTACATGACAATTTACAAAGTACCACGTTTGGAAAATATGAAACAGATTTATTTCAAACCATTTTGTAATAATTAACACATGGGTAAAAATAACAATAAATAATTGAATAATAATAGTAATAAAATTATTATTATTTTTAAAATAAAATACTTTGAAATTGAACATAAATATTCCTGATCAGATACTTACATATAAAAAATCTCAAATAATAAAGGGATTATGAACATAACCCTTAATATAGGTCCAATTTCTGTCATACATATCTGAAACTATTATATAACTCTATAATTAATGTTATTAATTTATTCAAAAAATCTATTCAAAATTATGGTATCATATATGATATTATTTTCACCTATTGGTTAATAAAATTTCATTATTAGTCTTCTTTCATTTATTAAATACTTCATTTTACTATTCATGTTTTATCATATAAGTCATACTTCTTGTGCGTGGGATATAAATCCACTATACCATGAAAGATAATAAAGTTATATATATAATATTTAGTCATTCTATAAATTAATTTAATCAGTATTTAAGGTTAAACATGGGAAATTAATTACATCAAATCTTCAAGAAGGTAAGTCGTACGTACGCACAAGCGATGTTGTCATTCTCTTAACGGTGAAATGGATGGTATATTAATTTTTTTTTCAGAATAAATATTATTTTATTATTAGAATATAAAGCTATAATTTTCATTATTAAACCCTTCCAAAAAATGTCGTGGTATAAAATAGATTACACCACTGCATTGAGATGGTAACTTATACGTATGCAGACATGCTGCTTTTATTTTCCTTCTGAGGGATAAAATGTAATATATAATTTTTTCATAGTAATAATAAAATATCATAAAATATGTGATACTTTAGTTATTACTTCATAAGGGAAAAACACATGAAGAATAATTAGAATAATAAATAATCATGAAAGACTTGGTATTGTAGATTATCTTTACTTGCACGAACATCCTCAAGATCTCCTTTAGGGACACTAGAGTTGGGATTTTTTGAAGGCAAGAACCTTTATAATATTTAAAATGATTTTTATAATATAAATTGGTAGGGTATGGTCCTGATTTAGTTATCTATGTGATTTGAATAATTGAGGGTGGGGTTTCCCTTTTAAAATTCATGTGAGAGGAACTTTTGGAATTATTTCAAATTATTAATTTATAATTGATTGAATATGAATCCAAATACATTTAGAAGACATTATAACATAAGATAATATGATATATGGTTTAGAGATCATAATTAAATATATTTTTACTTGTTTTCAAATTATTTTATACATTATCATTTTTATTAAGCCTTAGTTTGCCTATAATAATTTTAATTAGGGTGTGAAATTTTTTGATATTAAAAAGTTGTAATTTTTACATATTTGAAGTGAATCATAACATAAATGAAAAATTTATAACATTTTAGACCATATTATAATTAAATTAATTATATTAAATTTTGTTTGATTTGAGGTAATTTAATAATATATTATTTTTATAATATATCATTACTGGCTAATTTGACACTATTCATTATTTTGACATTTACAAATATCAAGATAACAATTTAATTTGAAAAAAATATTTAATTTTATTATTAATAGGTCAATTTAGTTTATAAAATTTGTTTATCTAATTAATTATCAGAACATATATTTTTTTTAAATTTTAATAATATTTATTTGATATTTTAATTAATAAAGAAAATTACAACATCAATGTTGTATAACTATTTAATATACATATAACTTTACTAAATATTAAAAAAAATCAATGATGATGATAAATCAACTATATTCTAGATGAATATTTGTAGTCAAATATATCTTCTGGTAAACCTTATAATAAAATTAATATATTATTTAATATCTAAATGTGAAATCCTTAATGTTTTATTAAATAAAATAGAATAAATAGTATAATCTCAACAATGTGGAAAAAATAAAATATATTATCATTAATATATTTTTATTAAGTTAAAATTTTAATATTATACTTTTTCATTACATAACATTTCCCCGTGTGGACACATAAGGGATATCTAAGACAAAGAATGTTTTATTTTTTTGACTTTCTGTTATTTAAATATTATATAAGTTATTTTCATGGAAATGTTTCTATAAAAAACCTTAATTAATATATTAATATTTAAAGGGTTTAATTATATTCATAAAATAAAATTGTGTAATATTTTAGTGTCATTTAATACTTTTTATCAAGTTATTTTTAATATAAATTTCTTAATTTACCCTTTACTGTGGTAACAAAATTTACCTAGGTTACGATTCATATTTTCCAAAAATAAAAGTATCATATTCAATAAAATTGAAACTTATATATCAAAAGTTCTCCCCCATCTTTCAAAATTCAAAAGTAATAAGTTTCACAATTTAATTTATAATAAATCTGATAAAACGCCCTGAAAAATTAGTTTTTCTGAAAAATAACATTTTTAAAACTAAAAAAGTTTGTATAATATATTCATGTATAAAATTATTTTCAATAACCATAATTTAATTATTTTAAATTCAAATAAACTAATTAAAATTTAAAACAATTAAAAAACATTATATGACCATGTAATGTCTTTAGAAGAAATTAAAATTATCAATAAAAATTAGTATTTTCACTATTTCAAAAATATAAATGTTTTTAGAAAAAAATGGAATTTATAAAATCAAAAATGAAATTTATTTTGTAAAATATATTATATATAACTAGTATAATTACTATTCATTCAAAAATATAATAATTTCACATTTTTTATGAAAACACATTTTTGAATAATAGTGTTGTTATATAAAAATTCTATGATTATTTTCTTTTCATTTAATAATACATTCATTTTGAGTTAGATCTTTATATTTATATCATATATTATTTATTAATATTTATTCATTCCATTTTAACAATTATGATATACAAATAGCGTCTTGTCATCCATTTAAACTCACAATTGCGTGTAACACATGCTATTGAAGAGTTAAAATTATTTCAAGTGAAATATTTATTAAAATATTCTGTTGTTACATTATTACCCATTAAATGAATAATTAAATTGAAATTAGACATTATGATACAAATATATTAGGGTACATTTTCTTCATTACATTCTCATGTTCCCATGTATATTCTTTAAATTGGATGTTCTTCTATAAAATTTACCAATTGAATGGTCTGGTTTTATAAAACTTTATCTGCATGATCCTGTATCTCTATAGGTTGTCATTCATATGAAAGGTCTTGTTCCAATGGTATGAATTATGAGTTTATTATATGTGATTGATATTGCATGTACTATCTCATAAGAGATAAATAAAACATAACATTAACTTAAGAGATATTGGGTTGAACCATCAATCTATAAGATACTTTCACAACATGATATATGATTTAAAATGGAATGATACAACTTGGGAATATCATTCCCTTTATTACAAACCTAATTACTCTCTTTAAGGGAGATATTTTTAGGAAATACTTCATCATCCATTTCAACCTCTATATCTTTTCTCTGATAGTCATCATAACTTTTATGTCAAAACATAGTTACGATTATGTGAATACTGGGGAAATTCAATTTAAAAGAGGTTTTGAAAACAGCCAATAAAATTTTTAATTTTTAATTTAATTTTTTATTTTTCCTTCCAAAAATAATCAATATTTATTTTCATTGAGGGTTTTTCAAAAACCTGTTGCAAAATATACATAGTTTTTAAAAAAGATGCTAAATTATAGAGACAAATAAAAAATAAAATATCTTTTTATGATTGATTATTTATTATTTTTAATCATATATAGTTTCTTATTTATTTTTTTAATTAAATTTAACATTTTAAGAAATAAATATTAATATCTATTCGTTAATTATAAATTGAAACTCAAAAAATCATTAATATTTTAGAAATTAGACTTTTATATAAAATGACCATTACTATTAATACCAGAGACCATTTTAGCTCTACAACCTATGAAATTGAAGAATACCAATCAAAATAAAATGTAATTAGATAAAAAATTTCAATAATTAAATTAGAAAAATTTAATATATTTTCAAGAAATGTATGAAATCAAACATGAAATTCAAATGAAAATAACATTGGATCTGGCTGTCTGATTTGGCTCTACCACATATCAAAAGAATTCTTATGAAAATCTATACACCATAATGACCCATTAAACCTCGTCATATTTTTTTATTCCAATAATGAACAAAAGGCCTCAATGTCTGAGTTTTTAGTTGGGGTATCCGAATTTTTTAACGTTCAATGAAATTTCATTCCAATTTAATGGGGTTTTATTGTCTTTTTTTAGTGGGGATGAATTTATACATAAGGATTACATTTATATTTATATTATAGTTTTGAATTTTCATCATTTTTTAATTTTAGTTTTTTTAAAATTAAATATATTATTATATTATTATATTTACATATAATAAATCAACTAAATAAACACATATTTAAAGAGAAATGTATTTTTAAACATATATTCCTTTTTGAAATAAATATTTTTTAATCCTTTGTTTTAAAATAAATAAATATAAATTTAATTTTACTTATAAAACTGTATTAGTTTGTATATATATTCAAATAAAAGTATTGTTTATGTGTATGTCAACAAAAATTCAATATTCATGTGTATATTCTAATTATGACATAAATACATATATGTGTAAATATTTGTGTTTATATTTGAGAAATATTAATATGTGAACTTGTGTCAATAATTTTGTGTGTATACATCTTATTTAAATGTATTTTTATATAAATATATCATTATCATTAAATATGGCATATAAATGAGTTTATAGAAAACTATACGAATATAAATTTATATACTATAATATATAAATAATTTCAATATATAAATATGTATGTGTATTGATAAACTAATATATAATTTTTATATATATTCTAATATATGAAAATAAATATTAAAAAATAACATATTTTAAAAAATTAAATATATATATATAAATATCATGCAAATTCTATGAGATTTCTTATTCAATTAAGATTGTATTAAAATGATTTTTAGGTCGTTTGTGGTTTTATTCCACTGATTTACATTCATATTTATTTTATGGTGTTGATATTATTATGATTTCCCATGTTGTAGTAAATTTTTAACAATTATATGTATCTTTTTATATGAATTTGTGAATATATGTGTTTATTTATAAATTTTTTTAAATAATTATTCATATTTATCTTTATATATTTCTATATCATATATGTGTATATATATAGAGAGATATATATTTATTAGACAGTGTGTTGGTTTAGTGGTTCAACTATCACTTATACACATAGGTTGTTAGGGATCGAATCCCCTCCACGATGGATCCTATGTACGGGGGTAGTATTCATAGCTTGGACTGAGGGATTTTCTGTTCTGGGGGGATGTGCTGGTGGGAAACATGAAGGAGGTAAGGCCAGAGGATGGCTCATGTGCGGGGAATGTGGTAACTGTGGTGAAACACATAGGGAGGGCAGGGGATGCTTTCTAATCATTAAGAGGTAGTGATAGTGGTAAAAACTAGGGGAATGTTTGCTTCTTAGTGGTAGTGGACCACATGTTAGGCATGTTCTTTCCAATGTATATGATGGTGGAATGGATGCCAGATGTTAGTGCAACAAGGTATAATGGAAAAATGAACTAGATAGAAGGTGGGGATGCACATGTGATTAATTTTTGTCATTTGGGTCATGTGGTGGGATCCATGTTCACTAGTTCATCAGACTATCCATATAAAAATTAAATAATTCTTGATAGTTAGGTTATCTCCTTGGGGGGTTATGGCCTGAATATTTGGCCTGTGTGTGAGGTGTGTGTGTGTGTGTGTTTGTTTAATGTAACTTTACACCCATGCACCTAATATATATATATATATATATATATATATATATATATATATATATATATTAATTTCTTAATATATATTAGTGTACCGTAAATGTGTGTTTATATATATTTATATAATTTTTCTATGTGTATATATATTTGTGGATATTTATATCTACTTATTATTTTATTATTTTATTAAATTATTATAAATTATTTTTTATATATATTTTATTATTTATTATTTATGTATAGCATATTAGCCTAGTGCTACAGTATCCCTATAGTACTGCATCAGTAGCAGTGTTCAAATAATACCAGTCTCCATTTATAGGGATATAAGTTGGGCGGCGTGTTTCAGGGGGTGGTAGGTGTGGTGGATGACACGTCTGATGTCGGTAAATGGTCGGGCGAACTATGATGGGGAAGACACTTATGGTAGTTGACTTAATCAATGGTCCACACATGTGGGGTTGTTGTGGTGGTCTACATACGTGCTTGACAATATTGTGCTGATGGTGGAGTATATCGACAGTGCGACATGCAAATTGGGGGTACCTATTGTGGTCAACGTAGTAGCTCGAAGACCAGCACGACTGATGGTTCAGATGCTAATGATGGGCCATAATGGTAACGAAGGCGTTATTGGGTGATGGGTTCCTAATGTTGAGTATCCGCTCAATGAGAACAACAAAGGTAGTACTGATGGTTGGCTATGGCAGCGTTATTGGTAGCGACAGATTAAAAATATTGGTCAGAAAAACCAATGACAATAGGTTCATGGGTTGGGTTGTACTCAAGTTATATCCCATCAAGCCTTCAATGACTGTGTATTAGGATATATTTATCCACAATAATAAGAGAATGCATCTTTGATTCAATAATATTAAGGGGGACTTCCCTCATACTTCTTAATAATAATAATATTTATTATTTATTTCTTATTATTTAATATTTACTATTTACTATTTATTATTTCAATATTTATTTAATATTTATTTTTTATTTATTGATTTATTATTTATTGAATTATTTTTACTATTAAATTACTATAAAATAACAATTCATTATTTATTATATATTAATTTAGTATTCATTCATTATTTATGTAGTATTGATTAATTTTTTATTTATTTCATACTTTTTTTAATTATCTATTCATTATTTATTCTATATTTATTACTTAATAATTAATAATTAATTAATTATTAATTAATTATTATTTATTAATTACTTATTTTTAATTTATTATTTCATTATTTATTTATTATTTATTTATTACTTAATATTTTGGAAAATATCATTATTAATTTATTCATTTATTATTTAATTATTATTTTACTATTTCTTTATTATTGCTTTAATATTTTCTTATTTAATATATATTAATTTATTTCTATTATTATATTACTATAAAATAACTATTTTATTTTTATTTATTATTTATTTAGTACATATTCATTATTTATTTAATATTAATTTATAATTTATTTTTTATTTATTTATTATTTATTCATTGTTAATTTATTTATCATTTATTATGTAATTATTTATTCTTTATTTATTTTATATTTTTTTAGTTATTTATTAATAATTTATTAATTCTTATTTATTTTTTAGTAATTTATTCATTATTTATTTACTATCTATTTATTATTTACTTTCTATTCATTATTTATTCATTTATTATTTATTTATTTATTTATTTATTTGTTACTTATTGATTCAGTTTTTATTATTTATTAATTTATTATTTAGTAATAATTTATTCATTATATATTAATAAATATGTAATATATAATATTAATTTCATTATTATTAATTACATCTTTTTATTTTTAATTTTTTATCTCTTTTATTATTATTTATTATTTATTTATTATTTATTATTTAATAATTATATGTAAATGTTTATATTTTTCATTATTATTTTATTATTTTGTTATTTATTTATTATTAATTAATTAATTAATTAATTAATTATTATATATTATTCAGCTATTGAGTGTACATTAATTGTAATTTTTTTAAATTATTATTATTCTATTACTAATTTACTATTATTTTATCATTAATTTATTATTATAGTTTTATTTATTATTTACATATTTGTATTTATTTTTAATTAATATCTTGCTCCATTTTCTGATTTATTTGATTATTATTTCTTTATATGTTTATTTTTTTATTGTTTATAAATTAATATAGATATATATATTAAAATTTATTTATTCACCACAAGAAGAGTTTGCTGGAGTGATGAAGAGTTTGGAGAATAAGTGAAAGGTAAGGGGTTCTAATCTCACCAAACACATTATTTCTATATATGGCATATGCGTGAATCTGAATATGCATTGTATTAATTAATTAATTAATTAATTACGAGAATTCAAAAGTAAAATAATAATAGTTGTAATAATAAAGTTAAAATATTAATAAAATAATAATAAATATATAGTAATAATAAAATAAAAACAATATATTAAAAATAATAATAAATTAATGGCTAATAATTTCCATGTATAATAAAATAGAAATATAATAATATATAATAAATAATAAATAAGTAATTAAATAATATATTAATTATGATAATTTTGATAGTTATAAAATATTAAAATATTCATATAATGAAATAATAAAAACATAAAAAAATTAATTACGCAAATATGAAAATCAAAATTAACCAAAAAATTAAAAATATTTAACATTTTTTTCAAAAAATCCATGGTGCGTAGATTAATCGACGGTTTAAACCACTGCTAAATCATCATATGTAGGTTTTGAAAAAAATTCCACTAATATATGTTGACATGCAATTTAGTATTGGTTTTCCCAAACCATTGCAGAACATTTTAGTGGTTGTTTAAATTGCGACTAAACTCTTAATTTTGTGTAGTGTGTATTATGGGATAGATATAACCTTATCTTCAATTTCTCAATTAGATAATGTCCCAATAGATTTCATTATCCAAATACATTCCATCATGTCAGATTATTTCAATTCATACCATATAGGGCTTCATAAGGAGTCATCTGAATACTTGAGGGCAAACAATTGTTTTATGAAAATTTTACCAAAGGTGTGTATTGATGACAAAAAACTATTGTCACGAACTGAATCTAATCACCACCGAAACCGGCACCAAACCTGGACTGTGACATGGCCCAGAGGGCGTTCTCGATCCCCACAGGCTGGCACAATTTCCTAGGTATCATAAAATGAGAATTGGGAATGATTTACCCAAGTTTATAAACATAAAACAACAAATGAATCCAATAAAACGAATCTGGATTTTTCAAACAAAACATTATTTTACAAAAAAAATCATAACTGAATTACATAGTCTAAAACAACTGAAAAGGAATATAACAAAGGTACAAAACCAAAAATGAATAGCCCATGAACCTCAACATGGCAAGAGGCATCGCCCTCAAGCCATCTCCACAACACAGCATCATGAATGACCAGTGAAAACCCGAACTGTTGGCACAAAAGTTGTACCCAAACCTGCGACAACAAAAATAACCATGTCTACTTAGACCCAAGGGTGTAAGTAGGGTGTGATCCAATTCTTAGTAGGATACCACCACTAATAGATTCCATGTGGTAAACATTCAAAGACGAAAAGCATGCAAGTTTTCAATAACATGTTATTTATAGTTACAATTTCTAGAAGATGAAACTTAATAAAATCTGTTTTCAAGTGGGTAATTTAAAGAATAAACACATTTAAAATAAATTCAAAAGCTACTGAATTTTTTCATCCAAGTATACTGTATGTCGACGATAAGTATAAAGGATCTAATGAGCACAAGCAAGAAGAAATAACCCCTGGGCACTAGCTAGTTGTGGGTCCTAAGTACCTTGTATCTCGGTGAGAGTAACCACAAAAAAATATATGTTCTTGTGCACAAGAAACTAATAGGGAATATACCCAAAATCTAGTGGTCCCCAATCATCATCATCATAGTTTATTTAGAGTTGTAAGCGTCAATCTTGCTAAGTGAAACTGAGTCCAAACACCATGGATTCACTAGCATACTAGTACATATCTACCCACCTAGATACCCGAGTTTTCCCTTTGTGCTCAAAAAAGTTCAACAAGCCAAGAAATATATTTTTCACATGAAAATATCACTTCCACATCACACATAAACTAAACATCCCCATGTACATCACACAATTTACAAATTCCACTTTTCATTTAAATGCATTTTGAAATCAAACTCACACCAAAATATCCCAAAACACTTTTTGCATAACTTTCACAATCCAACACATCCTTTAACAATTTTATAAAGTCTCTCCAAATATGATAAACATCACATAATATCCCACTCACATGTTTCATAAATCCCTTTTTATAAACAAAATCAATTTTTCACATTGCACTCACACAAACAGTCCACATCACGTTCACACCTCCATCACATTTTATTAAATCCACTAAACATTTTTAGAAAACATTTCCAAGAGGATACACATCACATAATAGACCTATTCACATTAAAAATTGTCCACTTGAAAGTATAAATAATCCAAAACTATTTTCCAATATGGTTTCACCTCTTACATAAATCATTAAACCATTCAAAAAATTTATAAAACAATTCTAAAGAGTGTACCAAAGCGTTTAACATAAAACCCATTTCAAAACCGCATTTCAAGAGAAAAATGACACCAATAAAAATTCAAAACAGAATTTTCAGCCCCAATAACATTATTAAACTACCCCCAAGTGTTATACAAACACCTCAAACAATACAACAAAAGATCCACATGAAAACACATGTTTTCAAAATCACTTTCAAAAATTAAAATAATGTTTTACACCTCAAACCCATTAATAAAACCTCTTTATGACCTAATGGAAACCTAATACCCAACCAAATCAGAATTTTCATCCAAAACAATATTTATTAAAACAATTTCATATGTTATAAAACACACCCAAACAATACCCAAAGGGTTGCACATTAAAAACACCGAATTTTAAGCTAAAATGAAACTGTAAAAATAAATGCAATACCAAATCCAACATAAACTGTTTTTGCACCACACAAATCATATTAGGAACGTGCATAATTAGTAATTCAAGCAAACTAACTCATATAGAATCGATTACGCATGTAATTACATACCTTTTATGTCGAAACCCTCAAATCATGGTGTAGAACATCAACCGCACCAACGCTGCACCTCATGGAAGATAAATCTAGACCTAGACCATAATATTTAACCAAAAAGACTCTAAATAAAACCCTATTTTTGGACCTCAACTTCTGGACATGAGATATTTCTTGAAATGGTGAAAGAAACCCTAAGGAAGGGGAAGAAATTATGGAAATAAACACTTATTTGAAACACCTTGAATCAAACGAACCAAATACACCAAACATTTAATCTCCAAGAAACCAAACCTGATATGGAGGCTCCAATGAATATTAGGAGGTCAAGTGGGGAATACAATGGGATAAAAGAGTGAAAATTATAAGATTTATGAAATAATCAACTTACCTTTTCAAATCAAGATGATTTTAGGAACACTAAGATTTTCTTCCATACTCTGCGAGGAAAATGTGGTCCAAAGTGGAAAAATGAATAATGGGTGTAAGGATCGGGATTTTGGCTTCAGGTGGGAGGTAGAATCACTGGAAAACAGTAAAAAATGTATAAGTTATTAAATTTTTAATTAAATAATTTAAAACTGGAAATGACTCACGGGTTGGCCCAATTTAAAATTAATTCACTCAAACCCAAAATTCTACAGGATTCAAAAAGGGTCCAAATGGACATGGTGATTTGGATAGGTCTCATGAGAAAATTTGTGAAGTAGAATTTATGAAAAATGTTATCAAATGAAAGTGTTATAAATGAAATAATATTTATTTTTAAATCTGGAATTGGGCTCACGGTTTGGCCCAAATTTTGAAAACCCTCCATTTCCACCAAAATGAATGGAAACCCCCCCCCCCCAAATAAAGAATGGAAATTAAATGAAAAATAAATTTAAAATAAGTCATGTATGGTAAAATTCTACCCACTATAACACTTTCCGTCCCTGGAATTCCAGATCAATTCCAAAGCAAAAAAGCAATCCCAACCGAAAGGCAGAAATGGACTCCATTGCTAAGATTCACCCCCAAATGCCAAAACACCTCCAGTGATCAATTAAGGAAGGAATACATCACAACCAAAACATACACATCTTTAATGAAATGATCAAGCACATTCAGGATTTATCCTAAATGAAAAATCCTCAAACACTATCTAAACAAGACTCAAGTAATTTACCCAAACAAACAAGAACATCAAACAAGGTTACACTTACCTTGATATAACTAAACCATTGGGCACTCTCCAATCCCAAAGATTACCCAACGAAGATGTAGGAGGTTATGTATCTCTAAACGAGACTACCCACATCCAAGCCAAGGCCATGGAAAAAAGTGAGTTACAGGTACAAGGATACACATATGGGCTCCCCACCATAAGAGACAACATATATTTTTCCGAGACAGAATCAAGACACTAATAGAGAAGCCCCAAAAAAATCCTTGGTACAAGGTGTGGAATCCCATTAGACATTTTCAAAATAATATACATGATACTCATAGTGTGTATCCCCACCATATAATCCAACCATCTTAACTGACCAATATAGTTCGGAACAGAAAGACCCCAAAACAAAAAGAGTTGGGACGACCGCATGGTTAGCCCGCACAATTTGGGAAATTGGGCGCTAACCATGTGGATCCTTTTACCTACATGGTTTTATGGGTAATGGTCGTTAAAAAATGAGAAATCAACATTTCTAGAATAATCTAAAACCTTTCCCCCAAACCCAATGGAAACCAACTAGGAAAATAATGTCATTGGGAGATAATATGGGGATGAGGACCTTCAACTCATTCCACTGAACAGGAAAAATAGATGCAAGATAACAACACCCAATGTTTAAACTATCCCAATCTCTCTTACTGAGAATAGTTCTTTGTAAAAGTTTATAAACGACACTGAGATTTACCCTCACTACGTGCGAGCTTCTCTCTAAGACCTATGGCTGGAGATGGAATGATTGAACCATATTAGGCCTCACAATTAGGATTTGGAAACCCCCATGTAGAATTTCTTCTTCTGATGCTGCAAACAACTACACACAATCCCCTATGGGTTTACTAAGACAAATAAGACTCTAGAGATCACATTACCATAACATAGAATTTCATTGAAAAAATGGTTTAGAGGATGCACTCACATCACACCTTGTTTCTCCGGGTGAGAAACAAAAGAAATAAAGGAAACATATAAACACCTTCCTCTAAAATAGAGGGTGTCGAGATCTCCCGAAAGGAGAAAAACTTCTCAAAAAAATAGACACACAAAATATTGTGCAATTTATCCTTTACAATCAAATGATCATGTGACATCACAACGCGTTACTAAACATGACAAAATCAACTGATAGAAATAATACAAGGAGGGGGCCTTATAAAACATCCCCAAACATCACAACATTCCAGAAAGTGTCCATAATATCCTCTAATGGCCAAATTTCCCACACACGTGGTTTAACATAAACCCCTTCTTCGAAGAGACTATGAAGGACTCAGTGGCCCTCTTAGACACTATCCATACTTACAACCCCAAAAAACTTCCACCTTCGACGAATGAGGTAGCTTAAGAAACTAAGGTCTCTTTCAACCATCCATGAGAAATTTTCTATAACAAGAGGATCCAAAAAAACCAAGAATGTAAATGGGGTAGACTCAATCTACAAAGCTCAATAAAAGATTCCTTTCATTGATCAATTGGAGTGTTTTCCAAAGGTGAAACAATTCGAGTTGCAAATCAGTTGTGCACTAACCCTTAATGGTGGCATACCTTATCCAATGGGAGAACCCAAGGGCCCAACCAAGTTGGTCCTTTTGTAAAACCTTTCCACAAAACAGATCCAAACACATTACTGGAACCACTATAAAGGTGTCCCAAAACATATCTCATAGGAGACTACTAATCGGTCCTTCTACCTAGCTTACTGAACAAACACTAACCCAAAACACAGTTTTAACAGGAGGGGTTCTTGGACTCAAAAATCCCATAACATAAACATTTTCCAAAAACACACAATATACACCATCCCAAACAATTCATCAAGACATCTTTTTTTTCATTAAAAACATTTCATTGAAAACCAACGGTTCAACAGTTAGCATATCCACCAATGGTACCCTGTGGGCCTCACACATGCATGTTTTTGTGCCACACCAAGCACCCTCCTCATATTCGTCCCAACACTCATCCAGTCATGGAATAAACCATCCATCATCCCATATAACTCCATTCAGGTGGTCTCTCATGGAAATACCAAAGGTTAAAATAAAAATTCTTTCCTCTTTTCAAAAACAAAATGGTCAAATAACCCATCCTTTTCCTCAAAACTGCTAACAATGGGATAAAAATCCCAATTCAAATCTTACAAAACATTTCATTAAGACACAAACATTTAGAAAATAAATAACTTTCAAGTTATTCAAACCAATTTCAAAACATCTCATCCCATTAAAACACCCTTTAATTGTTTAGAAAACTATATTGGAAACACTTTTGAAAACCTACTTCAATATGGTTCCGGCTTTCAAAAGAGGTGTAAGCACACTATTTTCCATTTCAAAAAAAATTATGAAATATCAGTTCTCCGATTTCATAAATCAAACCATTCACCCTTTATTTGAAAATAATTTCACAAATACATTACGCTTTTTAAAACCCAATCACTTTAAAACCAAAGATCCAACATTTCAATACTAAAGCACAGAACAATGCGAAAGGAAATTAGTTTTAGTGGGTGACTTGGACATATGGTTGGAAACCATATTCAAATCACTTCACCATCACAGAGAGTGTTCTAGGGAATATCTCTAGCTCCACAAGGATTTCCAGACCCTGTGAGCTCACTGAGACCATTAACCCAACTGTCTTTTAATTTCCCCTAATCATCATCACACCAAGAAAACCTAAAGACATAGGCAAATAAAAACTTTTTTCTGGCGACATGAATCCCACCATGAAGTGTGGTGATTAAGTGCACTACCCATAACCAAAATTTTATGTCCCGACAATCTTAACTCCAGACTATCCTGACTATTTCCCAAATCACATGACTCAAATAGATCGAACCTCCTCTAATACCATTTTGTCACAAAACAAATCTAATCTCCACCAAAACCGGCACCAAACCAGGACCGTGAAAAGGCTTGAATGGCGTTCCTGATCCCCATGGGCTGGAACAAGTGCCTATGTATCATAAAATGATAATTGGTAATGATTTACCCATGTTTATAAACATAAAACAACAAATGAATCCAATAAAACGAATCTGGATTTTTCAAACCAAACAATGTTTTAAAAAAATTCAGAACTGAATTACATAGTCTCAAACAACTCAAAAGGACTATAACAATGGTAAAAAAAGAAAAATGAACATCCCAAGAATGTGAACATGGAAAGAGACATCTCCCTCAAGCCATCTCTATAACAACATATCATGAATGACTAGTGAAAACCCATACTCTTGGCACAAAAGTTATACCCAAACCTACGACAAAAAAAATAACCAAGTCTACTTAAATCCAAGGGTGTAAGTAGGGTGTGAGCCGATTCCCAGTAGGATACCACCACAAATAGATTACATGTGATTAAAATTCAATGATGAAAGGCATGCAGGTTTTCAAAAACATGTAATTTCTATTTACAATTTCTAAAAGATGCAACTTAAAAAAAATAGTTTTCAAGTGGGCTAATTTAAAGAATCAACACTTTTAAAATAAATTCAAAAGATACTGAATTTTTTTCATCCAAATATACCATATGCCAATGGTATGTATAAAGGATCTAATGAGCACAAGAAATAGGAAATAACTTATAGGCACTAGCTAGTTGTGGGTCCCATGTACCTCCTATCTCGGTGAGAATAACCACAAAAAAATATCTGTTCTCATGCACGATCTGCTAGTAGGGAACATAACCATAACCTAGTGGTCCCCAGTCATTATCAACATAGTTTAGTTAGAGTTGTAAATGTCAATCTTGCTAATTGAAACCGAGGCCAAACCCCACGGACTCACTAGCATACTAGTACACGTCCACCCACCTAGATACCCAGGTTTTCTCTTTGTACTCAAACAATTTCAACAAGCCAAGAAATATATTTTTCACAGGAAAACATCACTTCCACATTACACATTAAATAAACAGCCCCATGTACATCACACAAGTCACAAATTCCACTTTTCCTTCAAATGCATTTTGAAATCAAACTCACACCAAAATAGCCCACAACACTTTTTGCATAACTTTCACAATACAACACATCCTTTAGAAATTTTATAAATTCCCTAAAAATATGATAAACATCACATAACATCCAACTCACATGTTTCATAATTCCATTTTTGTAAACAAAATTCATTTTTCATATCGCACTCGCACAAATAGCCCACATCACGTTCATACCTCCTTCACATTTCAGTAAATCTATTAAAAAATTTTATAAAACATTTCCAAGTGGTTACACATCACATAATAGACCTATTAACATTTAAAATGGTCTATTTGAATGTATAAACAATCCAAAACAGTTTTCCAATACGGTTTCACCTCTACATAAATCATTAAATCCCTCAAAACTTTCATAAAACAATTCTAAAGAGTGTACCAAATCTTTTCACATAAAACCCATTTCAAAACCGTATTTCAAGGAAAATATCACACCAATACAAATTAAAAACAGAATTTTCAACCCCAAAAACATTTATTAAACTACCCCCAAGTGTTATTCAAACACCTCAAACCATACCAAAAAAGATCCAGCTGAAAAGCACACATTTTCAAAATCACTTCCAAGAAGTGCAATATTGTTTTACACCTTAAACCCACTAAAAATCTCTTTAAGACATAATGGAACACCAATAGACGTCAAAATCATAATTTTCATCCCAAACAAGATTTATTAAACCAATTTAATATGTTATAAAACACACCCAAACAATACTGAAAGGGTTGCACATGAAAACACCCATTTTTAAGCTAAAATGAAACTATAAAAATAAATGCTTTACCAAATCCATCATAAATAGTTTATTCACCACACACATCATATTAGGAACATGCATAATAAGTATTTCAAGCAAACTAACTCATCTAGAAATGATTACACAGGGAATCACCTACCTTTTTTGTTGAAACCCTCAAAACATGGTGCAGAACATCAACTGCACCACCACCGCATCTCAAGGAAGATAAATCCAGCCCTAGACCAAAATATTTGACCAAAAAGACACCAAATAAAACCCAAGTTTCGAACCTCAACTTATGGACATGAGGAACTTCAATAAAGGTTGAATGAAACCCTAAGGGGATGAAATCAAGGAAAGAAACACTTACTTGAAACATCTTGAATCAAACAAACAAAATACACCATCATTGAATCTCCAAGAAACCAAACATGGTATGGAGGCTCTAATGGGGATGATAAGGTCATGTGGGGACTGAAATGGGGGAAAAGATTGAAAATTAAATGATTTATGAAAGAATCATCTTATATTCTCAAATATGGATGATTTGAGGAACCCGAAGACGTTTTTCCCTACTACGTGAGTCAAATGAGATCCAAAGTGAAAAAATAAATAATGGGGATGAGGCTAGGGATTTTGGCTTTATGATGGATGTAGAATCACGAGAAAATAGTAAAAAATTAATATGTTATTAAATATTTAAAAAAACAATTTAAAACTGGAGATGGCTCAAGTGTTGGCGTAATTCCAAATTAATTCACTCAAACCCAAAATTGTAATGGGTTTAAAAAGGGTCCAAATGGACTTGGTGATTTGGATAGGTCATAGGAGGAAATGTGGGAAGTGGAATGGATGAAATATTTTTACAAATTAAGGAGTTATAAAAGAAATAAAATTTATTTTTAAATCTGGAATTGGGCACACGGTTTGGCCCAAATTTTAAAAACCCTCCATTTCCACCAAAATAAATGGAAAACCCCCAAAACAAATAAAGAATGTAAATTAAATGAAAAATAAATTTAAAATAATTCATGTATGTGACACCTTTAAAATCCATAGAGAATTATCTTAATATGTCTTATATATTTTGAATTTTCATCTAAGGATGACCATCTATTTGAGGGGGATAAGGAGTGTTCATACATTACTATGTATACAGATCATGCTTAGGACTTTTCCAGAACATCGAGGAAAACCTCAAATGTTAGTCAGATATAATGGAATGTGGTAGTCCATGAAATAATACAACTTCAATAATATATATTCTAGAATGTTGATCAAGATAGACTTGTTCATTGATAATAATCATGTGTTTCACTCTAATGGGAAATCAAATATAAACCATATAGAATTATGACATATATTTGTTTTGGGAAGTCCGACGACAAGATCATTAGTGATGATTTACCATTTCCATTCTAGTATGGGTAATGGTTGTAACATTCTGATAAAATTCACTCTCCCATCTAACGTTCTAAAAAACCACGTATGATGAAACATATCCTACAATATATCCCTTCATGTCAACCCACCAAAAATACAATTTCATATATCTATATGAATTGGTGCTTCCTAGATGAGTAGAGAATGACGAAAAATGAGCCACATACAATTGATCCATTAAATATGGTATGGTAGGAATAAAAAGATAGTTTCTTGACCTCATTATTTCATACCAATCAATGATGAACTAAAAAACATTTCTCACCTTCTATTGTAGATCCATATCTTACTTATATTCTTCCTTAGTCATAACATTTATAGCTGATTGAACATTCATTTTAAACAGATAATATTTTTCTATATATTTAATATTTCTATATTCATCCTTTTCAAATCCATAAATATTTGATCTTTTGTGATCCTCATCATAGATAGGATAGCAGGGTCCTTTTGATTCAGAGCATCTACCACCATGTTAACTGTCTATGGGTGGTAATGTATTGAGGAGTTGAAATATTTAATCAACTCTTATAATATTCTTAATAACATATTTATATCCCTATAATTGAATATATACATTAAACTATTATGAAAAGCGTATCTGTCATCCATTTCTCCATAAATATAATGCCTCTATATCTTTAAAACAATAATTAACACATCTAACTCCAAAAACACGATTTGAATAATTCTGCTCATGGGTTTCATATTTTCTTGTGGCGTAATATATCACCATTTAATTTTTCATGAAAAAAATATACTAGACCCCTCTTGGATGAATCAATGTAGATAACAAATCAATCTCCACTATAGGGTAGTGTAAGAACAGGTGCACTGACTATTCTTCTTTTGAGCTACTTGAAATTAACTTCATATTTTGCTGTTCATATGAACATCACTCCTTTATTAGACGACATGGTGAGTTTATTATGTAATCACAATAAATAATTCTGAAAACATTGATAATATCCATATAAACAATGAAAAGTATGGAACTTAGTAACAATTTTTTATCTATGCCAATGTTCGATAACTTCTGTCTTTACAAGATCTACAAATATTTCCTCTCTTGAAATTATATGACCCAAAAATGAAATGTTATGAATCCAAAATTCACACTTGGTTAATTTTTCAAAAATCTAATCCTTTATTAGTGTCTTTAGTACATTCTTCATTTTATATTCATGTTCTTCCATTCACATTCAAAATTTAAAAATATCATTATAAAGACCACCACTAAGTGATTTGGATAGTCTCTAACATCTATATTTATTAAATACATTAAGATAGTTGGAGGATATGTATGACTAAAATAAATCACTATAAATTCATTATTTCAATACCTTGTACACAATTCAATCTTTGGTATATCCTTCTACTTTACCCTTAATCAATGATATCCGAAATGAATATCATTGACATCTAATTATTATGTTCGACATGGTTAATCAAATAAGTCATAAATAAGAGGGAGAACATATTTTTTCTTGATATTGACATTTTAAAATTCTCAATATTCAATATAGAGTCTCATTGATCCATCTTTTTCATAACCAACAGAATAGGGAAACCACATGGTAATCCACTAGGGTATATGAATCCATTATCAAGATTCACTTGGTGTTGCTTCTTCTATTCATGAAACTCAATTGTGTTCATTCAATAAGGATTCTTTGAGATAGTCTTATATCATAGTAGGAGTTCTATTTGAATCTAAAATTCACTATTTTGTTGAATATATATAAATACTTCCTTAATGACTTCAAAAAACCCATGTACAGTAGGTTTATCATTAATGGTGAGTATTATCCCAACCATCTGAGATAGATCACTTTCGTTTATAGAAAATAAGACCTACAAGATAGATGTAATTTATACTAGATGTTCATGTTCATCATTTCATTGATAGATGATCATAGATTCATTTAGAATATAAAATTTGACTTTCCTTCTATAGAAATTAAAATGATCTCCATATAGTAAAATCCAATCCATGATGAGAATCACATCAGATTAAACTAAATGAAGGATCGTAATATTTTTAGGAAGCACATTCCCACAAACATCAACTGAAGAATAATTATGAACGAGTGTTTTGACTACAGTATTATTATGATATTTCATATATAAATCAACATCTATTTTTTGAGTTAATATAGAGATTCCCTTATAAAATTTATTAGAATTAAATTATTGAGTGGAAACAAAATTGAATAAAATATTTTCTATTTTTGAGTGGGTGGTATATTTACCTTTCAATAATTCATTATCATAATCCAAATCATCAGTAGTGTCTCATGTGATTTTAACATTTATTTAGACTTAAGACGTTTCTTCCATTGATCATTATTGATAAACTTGTATTTGGGCATTGGTTATAATAATTTCTATTTTCCTTTCACATGAAGCATTAAAGTGTGCGATATTTATTCTCTATAGCCTTTTCTATATTCACATCATCAGCTATACTTTCCTCATCACTTAGATAGTCATTTCCATGAAGACCTTATTTACCACCCATAAAACATTTACCGGTCCACTTAAGGATGTTTCATGTATGATTCTTTCCAAACCATGATATAGATAAAATCTCATCTTTTATTCACTATGGTTTATGTATTTTTCTTCAATTCTATTTTTATCTTCTTAACGAGCCCATAAGATATATTGGTAACTCCAATATTCATCTCAACCTTTAGAGCACATCGAATGATTTACACATAGATACTAAAGTACCTTATGGATAATTCCATTTAGAGAAATGTTTTTAAGTCACTATAGAATTTTTCAAGATTACATTCAAGTTGGATGATAAATCAATATGATTTCCTACAATGTCATGTAAATGATTCCTCATAGGTACCTATAGATTCATTTTCCTTTTGACTATGCATAGCAAACTCCTTTTCTATCTTCATACGAATAATATGAGGAATATAGTAATTGAAAAATGTGTTCATTAACTCCTCTCTTTTTATGGATTCCATTTCATATAATTTCTACTTATTCTTGATGAGGTTCCACCATTGATCCTATTCACCTTCAAAATTATATACTTCTAAGAATAATTTCTCATGTGAAGAACATTAGAGAACTAAAAAGATATTTTATTCTTAGTAATCTATTATTCAGCCACTTCTAGATCAGAAGTCCCACTGAATGGAGGTGGATGTTTCCTCGTGAATGAATCAATGGAATTTTGTTGCATCCTTTTCTATTTGGAATTCATTCATGATTCATAACATAAAAAGTTGTGTGAGAATTACAACAAGATTTTTCATTCCTCCTGCAATAACATTCGGTTTCTATGGGAGAATATTGTGGAATTTCCCATCCCATTTTGTAGTAAAATGGTTACTTCCGGTTCCAACCATTGAATAAAAACAAAAATAATAATGTGAGAAACACCAATAATAGTGATGAAACCACATAATCCGGGTATATTAGTTTTAAAATTTCAATTTAGGACATATTATATTTTTATCATATGTAATTTATGATATCTTTATATCTCTAAGATTGTATCATATTCTTAGACATGTACCTATGGTTCTCACTATAGTTTTTTCATCATAGTATTGTAATAGACAAATATACCTCCCTCTTCTACCAACTATAATGACCCTTACATTTTATACATAGATACTACATCAAAATAGAATTATATTAATTACATAACTTAAAAACCATTTCATAATTGTATAAGTATATTTTATTTATAAATTCGGATGCATAAATAACTTATTAATAAAACATATATATTGTATCCTACTTATTATTTTATCATTAGAACCCTTTTTGACATGTCATACTCAAAAGCATTATTCATGTCTTGGGGAAAAGGCATAGTAAAGGGTTACCTCATATTATTAGCAAGTGTCAACAGGGGAGATATCAATCATATCAAAATCATAAGCCATAAGAATATAAAAAAGATTTGAAAATTATATCCTCCATATCAAATATCATGTTATCATATCGTGGGATATATCCTAGAAGATTATAAAGATTCAATAAACACATTCTAATATAGCATATCACAAGACATGGAATTGTTGAATAAAAATAAGAAAATAGAATCATTTTCATATTATATAAGGATCATTTCCATGTCCATCATAGAATACGAGTCCTTTAGTAAACTAGTATCACTCCTTTTTCCATCCCCGTATTACTAAACTGGGTTATCTCCTTGTTCTAGACATCTCTATATCATTCGATATAAATCTTTTACCATTGCATTGGGTGGTGACATAGGACCCACCTGTCACATAATTTAAACCATATATATTTTTTCTACATGATCAAAATTAATTCTTTATATTAGATCCCATAAAATGCAATGGGTCTCATAAATATCATTACATCATAACACAAACCATGGAAAATAAATGGGTCTCATAAATATCAATACATCATATACATAATAAACCATAGAAAGAATTTGGATAGTACTTTGAAAAATATCCCCAGTAATGTACATTTAACATCAAATAATGTTATCATAAATGGAAAATATTTTCTAGAGATCACATTAAAATTTTTATTGAGTAAAATTTCACTTCTTCTTTAAAATAAAAGTTTTTCTTAAAATAGCATGGAATTTTAAAAAAAAAATTATTTAAACAAAAACTTTTAATATTGTATTGGATTAATAAATGCATTAAGGTTTCATGAACGCATAAAAATTTATTCCCTCTCTATAAGTAAAAAAGTCATTCCTCTAATTCTTTTCATAGAAAAGATATAATTTACTTCATTAGGAAAATGTAAATAAAAAGATTCCATTCTTCCCATTTAGTAAAAAATCACACATGGGAAAATAACATTAATCATTTATAGAATAATAGTAAAAATATTTTGGAAAATATTTTTAAGATACACGATAATGGAAGATAAATATTCCTTAGAACATACCAAATTATAAATAATCCAGAGTAAAAATGAGATTGTGAACTGAACCCTTACGTTTGGTTCGATTTCCTTCATATGTATCTGAAAATATTTTTTAATGGTTTAAAGAAAGATTTTAATTTATTATAGAACTATATTTATAGTTTTGATATAGTTTAGGATCATCTTAACAATAGTTTTATAATAATGTTTTTCGTTACCCTTCTTCTAGGTTTTAAATACATCATTTTTCTATTCATATTTTATCATATAAGTCATTGTTATTATGCATCGGATATATTTACATATTATAAGGAATTATATTAAGGTGATAATTATCATATTTATTCATTATAAACATTTTTATAATTACTCATGAATGGTGAACACATAAAATCAATCACATCATGTTGTGGAGACAGTTGTCTATACGTACACACGAGTGATGTTATCATTCTATTTAATGGTGAAATGAATGGTATATTAATTTCACAATAATAAATAAAATTTTATAATTATTGTATATTACTATATTTTTCATCATTATACATATCCAAATAATTTAGGGATGAGAAATAGATTACAACACGGTGTGGAGATGTTAAGTCATACTTATGAACATACAATGCTTTCTTTCTTCATAGGACGAATAAAAGGTGGAATATGGTTGGTTCATAGTCATAATAACGTATTAGAATATAGTTGATAAAATATTTATAACTTTATAATGGGAAAAACACATTATGAGAAAGCATAAAAAGAAATAATATTGAATGAGTCAGTAAATACGATTACTAATTCTTTGGATAATTTCCTACAAGTCTCCTCTTAGGGAAACTAAGGTTAGTCTTTTGAGAAGAACAGAACCACTATAATTTTTCTAGGGAATTTTAGAAGAGAAATTTTCATTTTACGGTTGATCCTGAGGGCTTAATGTGACGTGAATAAGTGAGGAAGGAGGTTTCTTTTTATAATTGAGATGAGGAGATGTTTTGGAATTTTCTTAAAAATATTAATTTATAATAAATTAAATATTAGTCAAAATAACAAAAAAAAAGTCCAATAAGTTGAATATAATGTGATATAAGAATTAAATATCAATGAAAAATAAATTTTAGGCATGTTCTATTATTATTTTAATATCTATAATTTATATTAACACTTATTTAACCAAATTTAATTTTATCCGAGATATCAAATTATTTAATATAAAAAGGTTATAATTTTTACTTATGTGATTTCAATTTGACCATAAATGAAAATTTTATAACATTTTTGACCATATTATATATATATATATATATTTAGGGATATTATATTATTTTTATGTAATTAAAAAAATATTATTTCGATAAAATATCCTTAGTGTAAATTTTATCACTATTCATTACTTGGAAATTTAATAATATCAATATAACAAGATATCATTAGAACAAATATTGTATTATATCCCTAATATTTCAAGTCCATCTAATTTTTTTTTTCATAATTATTATAAAAAATTATATTTATTTGAATATTTTTATTTAAATTTATTTGATACTTCCATTTATAAAATAATTACAACATTTGTGTTGAGTAATTAATTAATATACATATTTATTCACAAAAAAATAAAAAATAAATTACCTGATTAATATAAATAATAAATATTTCAAAATGATATTTGTAGATTAATATCTATTTTCCGTAATCTTATATTTAAAATGATATAATATTTAAAACATGAATGTGACACGTTAAATTTTTATTAAGAAAAATATTATAAATTTTATAATGTCATCTAAATGGCCCAAAAAGAAAATAAATTATAAACAAAATATTTTTACTAAGTTAAGAATTTACATTTTGATTCATTCATAAAATACTTTTTCCCCCAAGTGGATGCATAAGGCATATTTAATACAAATAAAGTTACTATTTATGTCATTATTTTAATTAAATATTGCATAATTCATTGTCATAGACATGTATCCATTAAGAAATCTAATTTTGATATTTATGTATTAAAAATCAAAGGATATTCATCCAACAAAATTTTGTCTTCTGCAAGAGTCATTTTATGTTCTTTATCATTTCATTTTTAACATAAATTACCCAATTTACCCTCTAAAAAGGTAACAATATTTACAATATTTACAATGGTTACAATTTATATTGTAAAAAAATAAAAGTAACATATTCAATAAATACGGACCTTATGAATATAAAGATTGATCAATTTTTTAAAATTATGAAAATAGAATTTTAATCGTTTATTTTAAAATAAAACTGGAAAAACTACATTAAATATAGTTTTTGCAAAAATGATCTTTTTAAAACATAAAATGATTTTATAATAAAATTTATTTAAAATAATTTTTAAAAACAATAATTGGACTATTTTAATTAAAATGTACGAATAACAAATTAAAACTATTAAATAAATTATTTCATCTTATAATGTCTTCAAATGGATTTATATATTTTAATAAAAAATCAGTATTTTCAGTATTCCTTAAAAGATAATGTTTTAATTAAAAATTAATTTGGACATTATTAATTCCAAAAAAGAAATTAATTTAGTGAAATCCATTTTATACAAATTCTAAAAATTAATATTCATTCATTAATAATAATATTCATTATGGAAGAAAACATATTTTAGACGAATTAAGTGATTTTATTAGAAATGTGTTAATATTTTATAAGAAAATATCAATACATTCATATTGATTTAAACTTTTATATTTATTTCATAATTGTTTTTCATATTTTTTCTATACATTTTAATGGGTATGTTATGCTAATATGGTGTCATATCCATGACTAATTTTTTATTTATTTTTCATTTAATTTCCAATATTGCTTTTTTAGGGGTTTTAAATATATTTTGGTGGTAATGGAGGGTTTTCAAAATTTGGGCCATAACCTGAGCCATTTCCAAATTCAAAAATAAATTTTGTTTATTTTATGACTCCTTCTTTTTTAAATTTTTTACACACATTCCACTTCAAAATTGGAATACCCTGGTATATTAAAACAACCATATCAAATTTGAACCCATAAGAATCTATAATAATGATGTATTTGGGTTTTTTATTAAGGTATTGGGCCAACCCTCAAGCCCATTTATTTATTTAAATATTTTTTTTTAATTTTTTAATATCTCATTCATTTTTATTATTTTTTCGGTTATTCCACCTCCCAATCGATGTAAAAAACCTTAGTCTCGCCACCATTATCTATTGTGACTCTTTGGATCTCATCTCCACCACGAATTAGGTAAAATTGTTCATAGTCTTTCTCGAATCACTAAGATTTGAATAGGTAAAATGTTTCCTTCATAACACATTGAACATTCACTATTTTCCCCATTTCAGTCTCCACATAACCAATAAAGACTTATTAGAGCCTCCCTACCAGTTTTTGCAACTTCAAGATTAAAATATTGGTGGATTTGGGCAGATTTTTTTCATGATCCCTCAAGTAAGTGGGTTTCCTTCCTTCCTCATCCAATTTGATTGGGGTTTTGGACACAAATGGTAAGTGATTCCATGTGTAATAATTATTTGATGAGTATGTTTTGAATGATTTATATATTATCATGCATCCCATCTAGTATATCTGGTGCAGAAATTTTATTTTGTATCATTTGTTATGAAGTTGATTTTTAAAGGGCAACATTGTGGAAAAATGATTGTATGTCAATGTATTTTAGATTGTATCAATTGATGTTGTTTAAAGGTTCATGAAATGGTGTTATTAAATGTAGTTAGGTTTGAAAATTATGGTTTTTTGTTATATTGGCATTCCCTTGGCCTCAAAAGGTATGTTTTAGAAGGATTTTATGTGCAAAACGTCATTATGATTCACCGAATTTTTTCATGTAGGATTTAAGTGGTTTCCTGATCAATGTAAGTGGTGTAACAATGTTGCCAAACTATGTTGGTAGGAGTGTAGTTTTGAAATGGTATATTTTATTTTGAAATGCTTGTTGTGTGGTGTTTTCTATCTCGGAAATTTTTTATATAAAAAACTAATGGATTTATTAAAGTATGAAATAGATTCAAAAACTGTTGTAGGCTATTTTGGTGTTAGTGTGATTTCAAAATGAATTTTAATGAAAAAGAGATTATGTGACTTTTGTGAGATACATGAGGGATTTTTGGTGTGTCTGATATTTTTTAAATGGCCTTTTTTAGTGTAAATGGTATATTATATATTGTGGAACTTGTTTCAGCACAAGGGGGGAAACCTGGGGAAATAGGTGGGAGGACATGTACTATTATGCTGGTGATACGACGAGGTTTCACCCTTGATTCACATAGAGAGATTGAAATTAAAAAACTAAATAATGAATGATGATGATGTTTTGGGACCATTGGGTTATGGGTATTATAACGACCCATACTTTACATACATTGTTAATACTTCAAAATTGAAGCACACTTATTACAACATATGACAAAACCACAAAGGACCGTATAGGTATAGTGTCTTTAGAAACTGGGAAACATAAACAATTGGTTCATAAATCTTCTACAGTGTCTCCCATTTATTTCATCATATCTAGGGTTCCTTTTAGCATATTCTACTTAATATACATCTTCCTGACCTGGGGAAAAGATAACATAAAAGGGTGAGCTCAAATGCTCAGCAAGGGCAAATAAAGGAAGTAAAAATCATATCATATCTTTTTTAAAATCAAAACCTGCAATAGAGATCATAATATCTTAACATGGAATAAATCATAGAAGTGAAAATGAGATCCCCATAATCATAACATAAAACTTGAAACTTTGTGGCATGCACATATAATCATGGAAAATCATTTCTTGTTAGTCATGACTCATTGCCAAGACTATCTTAGTGGACAAAGTCCCTTTCTGAACCGAGTCACCCTCGTTCCAGTCCTGTTTTACTGAACCGGTATACCCTACCGTTCCAGCCATGTCTATCTCATGAGATATAAAACCTTTACCCAATGCATTGGAGGGAGATATAGGTCCCACCCATTTTATAATGAATACTTTCTTATGTGTGCCACATAATCATAAAACATACATCATCGCATAAAACATGTAACAAAAATGGGATTCTTGAAACATCATGACATCATAAATCAATTCATATAAGATAAAGGAATTCATAAAAATAATTCCATCATAACATGATCAAATCAATGTAATAATAGGGATAAAAACAGAACCCTTTATTATCTTAGATGGAAAATAATTTTGATAAAACACTTGAACTCCATTCTTGAGGAAAATATTATTTCTTCTTCAAAAACATTTTTCCTTTCATAAAATGTCATAAAACATTAAAATAAAAGAATTTGATTAAAAATAAACTTGAAAACTTGTAAAGGAAGCTTCTTGGAAATAATGTTTAAAAATCCATTCATGCCGTATAAGTTAAAAAAAACATTCTTCATACTTTTGTCGGAAAAGTCAAAAAGTACCTCGTATGACAAAAGATTCCTTTCATAGATATTACTAAAAACTCACCGAAGGGTAAAAATGGATTTAAACAATTGTAGGTGGATGGAAATAATATTACATATTGATGAAACATTGATGTGGATGATAAAATACACCCTAGTAAATTTCAAAGTATAAACAATCTCAGATAAAAATGAGATTGTGATATTTTCCCTTACCTTAGGTCCGATTTGCTTTGTACGTGTCCGAAGCTCCTGTATAATGGTTTAAATAATGTTATTGACTTATTCCAGAGTCATAAATATTTATATGATATCATATATGGTCATATTCTTAGCTTCTTGTTAGTAATATTTCATTGTTACTTGTTACTCGGGTCTTTATTGCCTTTTGTTCTTATGCGTGTTTTTCCGAATAAATTCTTATTCTTATTTTAAGGTTATAGATACCTTATATCCAGAATGGTATTAGTGTAACATATATCATATTTATTCATTCAATTCATTTATATAATTACTATGTAATGATGATCATGTAGAACGAGTCACATCACATCGTGGAGACGGTATTCCGTACGTACGCACGAGTGTTGATATCGTTCCTATGATCGTGTAATTGTATTGGAGTGTATATATATTATTTAAGTATCAATATTACTTTATAATAATCATAAATAGTTACTCATTACACCATTATACCCATCCTTGTAAAGTGATGGTGGAAAATAGATTACACCACGGCGTGGAGACGATATTCCGTACGTACGCACACGCGGTGATTTCATTTTTCCGTAGGATGGATAGAAGGTGAATTAGGGTTGTTTCATATTGATAATAACATATCAGTATGTATGTAATACTTATGATATTACTTTATCATGAAACAACTAAAGAAGAAGAAGTTGAAGAAGAAAGAAATTGAAAAGATCAGTAATGGATATTACCTCTTCTTTGGAACGCCTCTTTGAATCCTCCACTTAGGGAACTAAGATTGGTCTTTGAAGAAGACCAGGACCTCTAGGATTATTCTAGGGAAGTGTAGAGGAGAAAATGGCAGGGGTTGGCCGAGCTTGAGTGCTCAATTTGGTGTGAGGAGGAGGGGGAGGAGGTGCCCTTTTATAAGGGAGGAGAGGGGCACCTTAGGAATATCTCAAAATATTATTTTATATTAAAGCCAAAATTGGTTTATAATGGTTCCAAAGGGTCTTATTTCTAAGCTGAAGTGGGGATGGGTCGAAATCCTATCAACCAATAAGATTTAGAAAAGTTTAGGGTATTATTTTAACCTTATCAATTAGATTTAACTCTAAGTTAAATAATTTAACTTTTACCGTGTCTTTTTGTTTTCTTTCACTATATGGTTAATACACTTACTATAACATGCCAAACGAACCCCAAATTGTTTATTATTAATATATATATCCTTATATAAGTCATTTGGCCGAACCTTATATTTTTAGGAATAAAATAACAATTAATAATATAATATTTTATTTAAAAACTATTTTGTGTCAATTTTGACACTATTTGATAAATGATTTTTGTGAAAGTCATAACAGAATTATATGTTCGAACCAAGTTGATTAAATCAACATTAATATATCATAGTAACCTAGAAAATTAGTGTAATTCATAAAAAGTCTCAAATTACATTTATTTTGGTGTTTATAACATCAATTATGTCAATATTTCATTAATAAGATAATTACTACATCATCATTGTGTCATAAATAAATTATATTATTTAATGTCTAAAAAATAAAAATAAAATACCATTATGTAGGAAATCTTTTTATCTTTCTAATGAATATTTATAGTCGAATTTATCTTATGTATAACCCCATATTAAAAATGATTTACTTATTAAACATTGATTTTAACTATTTTAACTCTTCTTTAAATAAATTAATAATAAATGTCCTAATCTAATCCAAGTGGGCCTAAATGGTCATATTTTATTCCTCAGATTGTTTTTGGTCGAATTAAACTTGTCCAATAGAATTAGGACATGTGTTAGGGTAATATTAATATCATATTTACCCTTATTTACCCTATTTACTATTAACCGCAGTAAAAATAGTAAAAAGTTACTATTCACCAAAAAATTATTTTTATCTCATTGAACCACATTTTACTTACTGATATCAACCGTGTCTGTCGGAGTTTTGAAATTCCATTCACAGAAGCGGTAAAATTATGTTTTATGCAAAATTTAGTTTTTAACCTACCACTTAGTGGTTTCACTATTCATAAAAAATTGAATGTTTTCAGAAAAATACCAAAATTTCAACCTAGGCTAATTTCGATATTCCGAATCCAAAAATGAAGTCCATTTTGAAAAATAAAATTTATAAAATTTCAAAAAGTGGTTATTACTATTCATAACGGCTAGTTTTAATAGCATATTGTTGTTTAGTGAAACTTGGTATTGCGTACGACGCAAGCTATCGAGGAAGGTCGCGATTGCGTGTAAAGTAAGCCAAGCAAGTGTGTAGTGAAAGATTCCTTTGATGATATAAAAACAAAATATTACGCATAAAAATCTCGGGTGTTACATTCTACCCCCCTTAAAAAGAATTTTTCCCTCGAAATTCGTCACTTTGTAACAAACAGATGAGGATACTTCTCCCTCATCATATCCTCAAGCTCCCATGTAGCTTCTTCAAGTTGGTGGTTCCTCCATTAAACTTTCACCAATCGAGTGGTCTTGTTTCATAGGACTTTTTCGCTACGATCCAGAATCTCTATCGGCTGTTCTTCATAAGAAGGATCTTTCTCCAGCGGTACAACTTCTGAGCTGAGTATATGTGAAGGATCTGGTATGTACTTTCTCAGGAGAGATACATGGAACACATCGTAAACTTGAGAGAGATTCGGTGGAAGCGCCAATCGATAAGCTACCTTCCCAACACGATCCAGTATTTCGAAAGGACCGATATATCTAGGGCTCAACTTCCCCTTCTTTCCAAATCTCATAACCCTCTTCCAGGGAGATATTGGTAAGAACACTTTATCACCCACTTCAAACTCTAGGTCTTTTCTTCAGTTGTCGGCATAACTTTTCTGTCGACTCTGAGCTGCTCTTATGTGTTATTGAATAGATCTGACCTTTTCTACCATTTCATCAACGAGATCAGGTCCTAATAGATTTCTTTCCCCAACTTCATCCCAGCAAGTTGGAGTCCTGCATTTCTTTCCATAGAGAACTTCATAAGGAGCCATCTGAATACTGGAGTGAAAGATATTATTATAAGAAAATTCCACCAAAGGTAGGTGTTGATCCCAACCTCCTTTGAAATCCATAGAGCAAGCTCTCAACATATCTTCTAGGGTTTGAATTGTTCTCTAAGACTGACTGTCTGTCTGGGGATGATAAGCAGTTCTGAAACTCAACTCTGTATCCAGAGTATGCTGAAGACTTCGCCAGAACTTCGAGGTAAATCTCGGATCCCGATCAAATATAATAGAAATTGGTACTCCATGAAATCTTACAACTTCCTTTACATATGTCCTAGCAAGCTGATCTAGATAGAAATCCTCTCTAATAGCAATGAAGTGTGCAGACTTTGTAAGACGATCAACTATGACCCAGATATCATTATTGCCTTTGGATGTTTTAGGAAGTCCTGTGACAAAGTCCATAGTGATGTTTTCCCATTTCCATTCGGGTATGGGTAATGGTTGTAACATCCCCTTAGACTTCTATCTCTCAGCTTTAACTTGTTGACAAACCAAGCATCGAGAGACATATTCAGCAACATCTCTTTTCATGCCATCCCACCAGAAGTACTCTTTTAGGTCCCTATACATCTTCGTGCTTCCAGGATGAATAGATAATGAAGAACTATGAGCCTCATCCAGCAGCTCCTTCTTTAATTCAGGGATGGGAGGAACACAAACCCGATTCCTGAACTTTATTATCCCATCACAATCAAGGTTGAATTCAGGAACATTTCTCACCTTCTTTTGTAACTTGACATCTTCTTTCTGTGCCTCTTTAATCTTCACATGTATAGATGTTTGAACATTCATTTGAGAAAGATAAGATTTTTCCCCTTCCATTATAATTCCAAGATCCATCCTTTGTAAATCCATAAATATTGGATCTTTTGTGATCCTCATCATGGATAAAATAGCATGGTCTTGTCTTCTTTATGCATCTGCCACCTTGTTTGCTTTCCCAGGGTGGTAATGGATTGAGCAGTCATAATCCTTAATCAGCTCCAACCATCTTCTTTGAGGCATATTCAGCTCCATTTGTGTGAAAATATAATTTAAACTTTTATGATCAGTATAAATATCACACCTTTCACCATAAAGGTAATGCCTCCAAATCTTTAATGCAAAGATTACCACAGCCAACTCCAAATCATGTGTTGGGTAATTTTGCTCATGGATTTTCAACTGTCGTGAGGCATAAGCTATCACCATATCATTTTGCATAAGAACACACCCCAATCCCTTCTTGGATGCATCACTGTAGATCAAAAACCTTTCTCCACTACAAGGCAGTGTGAGCACAGGTGCACTGGATAACCTTCTTTTCAACTCCTTGAAATTCTCTTCACATTCCTCTGTCCAGACAAACTTAACTCCTTTCCAAGTCAACTTTGTGAGTGGATTAGATAATCGTGAAAAAACTTTTACAAAACGTCGATAATATCCAGCCAAACCAAGAAAACTTCGAATCTCATTTAATGTTGTTGGTCTCGACCATCTTTTGATAACCTCTGTTTTTTCTGGATCCACAGATATCCCCTCTTTTGAGATTATGTGACCAAAAAATGCAACTTTTTGAAGCCAAAATTCACACTTGGTAAATTTGGCATAAAGCTTCTCCTTTCTCAGGGTCTTCAATATAATTCTCAAGTGATCTTCCTGCTCTTCCTTACTCTTTGAATAGACATGAATATCGTCTATAAAGACTACCACAAATTGATCAAGATAGTATCTAAAGACTCTATTCATTTGATCCATGAAGATAGTAGGGGCATTAGTAAGACCAAATGGCATCACTATAAATTCATAGTTTCCATACCTTGTACGGAAAGCTGTCTTTGGTATATCCTCCCTTTTGACCCTTAATTGATGATACCCTGAATGAAGATCAATCTTGGAAAAGTATTGAGCTCCGCGTAGTTGGTCAAATAAGTCATCAATGCGTGGGAGAGGATATTTGTTCTTGATAGTGATCTTGTTAAGTTCTCGATAATCAATGCAGAGTCTCATTGATCCATCTTTCTTCTTAACAAATAGAACAGGTGATCCCCAAGGTGACGCACTAGGGCGTATGAATCCCTTATCAAGATTCTCTTGGAGTTGCTTCTTCAATTCCTGCAACTCAATTGGGGTCATTCTATAAGGTGTCTTTGAAATAGGCAAAGCACCCGGTACGAGTTCTATTGAAAACTCAACTTCACGATTTGGTGGAAGACCCGGTAATTCCTCCGGAAAGACATCATCAAACTCCCGTAAAATGGGCATATTCTTAATCGTGAGTTTCTCACCAACCATTTGAGATAAATAACCTTCATTTAGTGGAATCAATACCCATAATATGGAAGAAATTTCCACTGGAAGGTTATGTTCATCCTTGCATTGATATATGATCGTAGATTGATCTGGAATATGAAATGTGACTTCCCTTCTTTGCCAATTGATATGAGATCCATGTAGAGAAAGCCAATCCATGCCAAGAATCACATCAAATTCCACTAAAGGAAGGATCACAAGATTTGCAGGAAGAAATTTCCCACAAACTTCGATCGGAGAAGAATTATAAACTTTTGATGCGACTGTTGTGCCATTAGGTGTTGTCACAGCTAACTCAACATCTAATTGTTGAGGTAATACGGTGATACCCTTAGAAAATTCTTTAGAAATAAAAGAGTGGGTGGATCCAGAATCAAATAAATCATTTTCTACTTTAGAGTGGATGGTAAGTGTACCTTTCACCACTTCGTTATCATACTCCACATCGCTGATAGAAATTGCATGTGACTTTCATTTGTCTTTAGCCTTAAGATTTTGTTGACGTCGACCATAATCATCAACCCTTGGATTTGGGCATTGATTGGGATAATGCCCCATCTCCTTGCACTTGAAACATTGAAGTGTAGTAGGTTCATTCTGTGTATCCCTTCCTTTGTTTGCGTCATTAGACATCTTCTTCCCATTATCACAGCATTCAAATGCCCGATGACCTTACTTTCCACATTTAAAACATTTACTTGTCCCTTTAAGACAACTCCCTCCATGTTTCTTTCAACACTTTGAGCATAAGGGAAAGTTCATCTTCTTTTCAGTGTTCTCTTTAGATTTTCCTTTGAATTCCATCTTCCTCTTCTTATCAAACCCATGTGACTGATGGGTTACTCCAATCTCTATCTCGACTTTGAGAGCACATCGAACGATTTCCTCGTAGCTATTGAAGTCCCTTATGGCTAACGCCTTTCGAAGACTTGGTTTTAAGCCACTAAAGAATCGATCGATCTTACTCTCTGGTTGGATAATAATACCAGAAGCATACCTTGCAAGTCTTGTAAAATTTGCTTCATAGGTACCAACAGATTCCTCGTCCCTTTGCTTCAGTTCAAGGAACTCTTTATCCATCTTTGTTCAGAGAATACGAGGGAAGTACTTATTGAAAAATAAGTTCTTGAACTCATCCCATTCCATAGACTCAATTTCATCCCTTTGCCTCGTATTCTTAATAAGATTCCACCATTTATCAGCATCTCCTTCCAAACGATACACTGCTAGGATGACTTTATCATGTTCAGAACATTGAAGAACTGAAAATATCTTTTCAGTAGTACTAATCCATTGTTCAGCAACTAATGGATCAGTAGACCCGCTGAAAGAAGGTGGACGCTGCCTCATGAAGGATTCAACAGAATGTTGCTCCTTCCTTTGCTCATTTGGAAGTCTTGCATGATTCATAGCTTGAGAAAGTTGTGTGATCATGGCTACAAGATTTTGCATTCCAGCTCTCATATCGTTTGGTTGCTCAGGGGGACAATCATTGCATTGCCCATCGCATTCCGCATTAACACGGTTCCATCGGGTTCCAGCCATTGACTAAAACCAAGAATAATAGTGTGAGAAACACTAATTATAATAGGAAAACCACATAATCAAGGATAAAATTTCACACTTAAGGTTTTATCCTAGGGTATTCATGGCCATTTCTAAAACACTAAGATTTTGTTCTATTCTTAGACTTATCCTTAGGGTTATTACTAAGTATTTCACATCCTAGTTTCCAAAGGTTGACTATAACCTTTGCTCTGATACCAACTATAACGACCCATACTTTACATACATTGTTAATACATCAAAATTGAAGCACACTTATTACAACATATGACAAAACCACAAAGGACCATATAGGTATAGTGTCTTTAGAAACTGGGAAACATAAACAACTGGTTCATAAATCTTCTACAGTGTCTCCCATTTATTTCATCATATCTAGGGTCCCTTTTAGCATATTCTACTTAATATCCATCTTCCTGACCTGGGGAAAAGAAAACATAAAAGGGTGAGCTCAAATGCTCAGCAAGGGCAAATAAAGGTAGTAAAAATCATATCATATCTTTTTGAAAATCAAAACCTGCAAAAGAGATCATAATATCTTAACATGGAATAAATCATAGAAGTGAAAATGAGATCCACATAATGATAACATAAAACTTGAAACTTTGTGGCATGCACACATAATCATGGATAATCATTTCTTGTTAGTCATGACTCATTGCCAAGACTATCTTAGTGGACAAAGTCCCTTTCTGAACCGAGTCACCCTCGTTCTAGTCCTGTTTTACTGAACCGTTATAACCTACCGTTCCAGCCATGTCTATCTCATGAGATATAAAACCTTTACCCAATGCATTGGAGGGAGATATTGGTCCCACCCATCTTATAATGAATCATTTCTTATGTGTTCCACATAATCATAAAACATACATCATCGCATAACACATGTAACAAAAATGGGATTCTTGAAACATCATGACATCATAAATCAATTCATATAAGATAAAGGAATTCATAAAAATAATTCCATCACAACATGATCAAATCAATGTAATAATAGGGATAAAAACAGAACCCTTTATTATCTTAGATGGAAAATAATTTTGATAAAACACTTGAACTCCATTCATGAGGAAAATATCCTTTCTTCTTCAAAAACATTTTTCCTTTCATAACATGTCATAAAACATTAAAATAAAAGAAGTTGATTAAAAATAAACTTGAAAACTTGTAAAGGAAGCTTCTTGGAAATAATGTTTAAAAATCTATTCATGCCGTATAAGTTAAAAAAACATTCTTCGTACTTTTGTCGGAAAAGTCAAAAAGTACCTCGTATGACAAAAGATTCCTTTCATAGATATTACTAAAAACTCACCGAAGGGTAAAAAATGGATTTAAACAATTGTAGGTGGATGGAAATAATATTACATATTGATGAAACATGGATATGGATGATAAAATACACCCCAGTAAATTTCAAAGTATAAACAATCTCGGATAAAAATGAGATTGTGATATTTTCCCTTACCTTAGGTCCGATTTGCTTTGTACGTGTCCGAAGCTCCTGTATAATGGTTTAAATAATGTTATTGACTTATTCCAGAGTCATACATATTGATATGATATCATATATGGTCATATTCTTAGCTTCTTGTTAGTAATATTTCATTGTTACTTGTTACTCAGGTCTTTATTGCCTTTTGTTCTTATGCGTGTTTTGCCGAATAAATTCTTAATCTTATTTTAAAGTTATAGATACCTTATATACAGAATGGTATTAGTGTAACATATATCATATTTATTGATTCAATTCATTTATATAATTACTATGTAATGATGATCATGTAGAACGAGTCACATCACATCGTGGAGACGGTATTCCGTACGTACGCACGAGTGATGATATCGTTCCTATGATCGTGGAATTGTATTGGAGTGTATATATATTATTTCAGTATCAATATTACTTTATAATAATCATAAATAGTTACTCATTACACCATTATACCCATCCTTGTGAAGTGATGGTGGAAAATAGATTACACCACGGCGTGGAGACGGTATTCCGTACGTACGCACGCGCGGTGATTTCATTTTTCCGTAGGATGGATAGAAGGTGAATTAGGGTTGTTTCATATTTATAATAACATATCAGTATTTAAGTAATACTGATGTTATTACTTTATCATGAAACAACTAAAGAAGAAGAAGTTGAAGAAGAAAGAAATTGAAAAGATCGGTAATTGATATTACCTCTTCTTTGGAACGCCTCTTTGAATCCTCCACTTAGGGAACTATGATTGGTCTTTGAAGAAAACCAGGACCTCTAGGATGATTCTAGAGAATTGGAGAGGAGAAAATTTCAGGTGTTGGCCGAGCTTGAGTCCTCAATTTGGTGTGAGGAGGAGGGGGAGGAGGTGCCCTTTTATAAGGGAGGAGAGGGGCACCTTAGGAATATCTCAAAATATTATTTTATATTAAAGTCAAAATCGGTTTATAATGGTTCCAAAGGGTCTTATTTCGAAGATAAAGTGGGGATGGGTCGAAATCCTATCAACCAATAGGATTTAGACAAGTTTAGGGTATTATTTTAACATTATCAATTAGATTTAACTCTAAGTTAAATAATTTAACTTTTACCGTGTCTTTTTGTTTTCTTTCACTATATGGTTAATACACTTACTATAACATGCCAAAAGAACCCAAAATTGTTTATTATTAATATATATATCCTTATCTAAGTCATTTGGCCGAACCTTATATTTTTAGGAATAAAATAACAATTAATAATATAATATTTGATTTAAAAACTATTTTGTGTCAATTTTGACACTATTTGATATATGATTTTTGTGAAAGTCATAACAAAATTATATGTTCGAAAAAAGTTTATTAAATCAACATTAATATATCATAGTAACCTATAAAATTTGTGTAATTCATAAAAGTCTCAAATTACATTTATTTTGGTGTTTATAACATCAAAATGTCAATATTTCATTAATAAGATAATTACTACATCATCATTGTGTCATTAATAAATTAAATTATTTAATGTCTAAAAATTAAAAATAAAATACCATTATGTATGAAATCATTTTAGCTTTCTAATGAATATTTATAGTCGAATTTATCTTATGTATAACCCCATATTAAAAATGATTTACTTATTAAACTTTGATTTTAACTATTTTAACTCTTCTTTAAATAAATTAATAATAAATGTCCTAATCTAATCCAAGTGGGCCTAAATGGTCATATTTTATTCCTAAGTTTGTTTTTGGTAGAATTACACTTGTCCAATAGAATTAGGACATGTGTTAGTGTAATATTAATATCATATTTTCCCTTAGTTACCCTATTTACTATTCACCGCGGTAAAAATAGTAAAAAGTTACTATTCACCAAAAAATTAATTTTATCTCATTGAACCACATTTTACTTACTGATATCAACCGTGTCTGTCGGATTTTTGAAATTCCATTCACAGAAGCGGTAAAATTGAGTTTTATGCAAAATTCAGTTTTTAACCGACCACTTAGTGGTTTCACTATTCATCAAAAATTGAAAGTTTTCAGAAAAATTCCAAAATTTCACCCTAGGCTAATTTCGATATTCCGAATCCAAAAATGAAGTCCATTTTGAAAAATGAAATTTATAAAATTTCAAAAAGTGGTTATTACTATTCATAACGGCTAGTTTTAATAGCATATTGTTGTTTAGTGAAACTCGGTATTGCGTACGACGCAAGCTATCGAGGAAGGTCGCGATTGCGTGTAAAGTAAGCCAAGCAAGTGTGTAGTGAAAGATTACTTTGATGATATAAAAACAAAATATTACTCATAAAAATATCGAGTGTTACAGGTATTCTCAACACTAGTGGCTCATGTTCATGGGAACAGATATTTATTATTACAACTTTCATCAAGATATGAGGTATCACGGTCCCACATAGAGCTAGTTCCTAGGTTTATTTCCCATTGGTAGTGATCATTAGTTAATTTACACTTACCATAGACATACAAATTTTTGGATGGATTAATTCAGTGTCTTGTATGTTTTCTTTAAAAGCATTCATTATTTGAAATATCCCACTTTAAAAATATTTTTATGTGTATTGCATATTTTATAAATTTTTACTAGAATTTATTGTTTACAAAACATACAAGCTTGAAGCTTTATAATGATTATCACATTGAATCTTTTGTATGTGGAATCCTACTGGGCTTTGGCTCCCATGCTACTTATACCTTTGGTTGTAAGTAAACTTGGTTATTTTGTAACATGTTTGGTCAAAGCATTTAGTGACAATGGTTCGGTTTTCTAGCAGGCCTTCTTGGTGAAGTGATGTGAAGATGGCATGAGTATGGTGCCTCTTACAATGATTGGGTTTTTAGGTTTTACATTTTTTGTTTCTTCATTTTTTATAGTCATTGATAATTGTTTTAAATTATGTAATTTAGTTTTGAATATTTGTAAAAGATGATTTTTTTGAAAAATATATATTTTTATATATGATTTGGTGGTTGTTTTATTTTTATAAACTCGTGTAAATAGTCCAAAAATTCCATTTTGTGACACCTGAGATCTTGAGCCAGCCCATGGTGATTGGTAATTCCTTTCAGGCCTTACCATGGGCTGGGTCGGGTGCTGGTTTTAATGGTGATCAAATTTGGTTCTTAACAAAAAGGAATCAAAGGAGGTTCTCTCTCTTGGGTCATTTTATTAGGTGGAAGAGTCGGGATAGTCTGGATATAGTATTTTCATGGAATTAAATTAATATAACATGTAGGGTGCCTAGACAGCACACATCATGATGTGATTCAAGTCACTTGGGGGAGTCATGTTTTATCTGAGTCCTTTGGTTTTTTTAGTTTGATGATGATTAGGGGAGATAAAAAAAGACTTGGTTTAATCATCGCAGTGAGCTCGTTGGGCCTAGAAAGCCATGTGGATCTGACGATATTGTCTTAGAACACTCTCCATGATGGTGAAGTCATTGGAATATATCCGCCAACCATATTTCCAAGTCACCCACTGAAACTAGTTTCCTATTGTATTGTCTTCTCACATTTAGTTTTGGAATCATGGTAGTTTGGTTTTATAGAAAAAATGGCTTGGATTTATGAAGCGTAATTTTTTTGTGAAATGAATTTATAATATTTTGGGAAGGGTTTGATTTGTGAAATGTTGAATCTAAATTTTTTGAATTGTTTTGAAATGGTAAATGGTGAATTAAAAATCATTTAAAGTAAAAATTATGTAATTGTTTATTTTGAAAATCTGTTTCAAATGGAACATTAAGAATTACTAAAAAAGTGGTTTGAATGGACTAAAGTGTTATTGATTTTTTTTTGGATTTTAGAAATTTATTTTTAATTTTGTAAATAGTGATAATTTAAAAAGTTTTACAAATCATTGGAACTATTTTTTAAAAAGATGTGATGAGTTTTTTCAATGAATGGTTGTTGATCAAATGGTGTTCTTCATAAAACTAGAGGTGTTTTGAAATCGGATGGGATGTGTTGAAATTGATGTGAGTATCTTGAAAGTGAGTTTTCATTATAATGATAGTGGATTTCTAATAATTATTTGTATGTTTTAAGTTGGGTATGATTTTTTGCTTACCAATCCTGATATAAATTAATTATTGGTTTACAGTTTTGGTTTTGAAAAGTGGAATGATATTTTGTTATAACCTTTGGTATTTAAATGGGAGACCAAATACATGGGGTCATATGGAATGATGAATGGATAATGGAAGGAATGAATGAGTACCCATATGGATATGAGGTCGTAGCCGGGTGTGGAATATAAACATGTAGGTGTGAGGCCCATGGGATAAGATTGGTGGATATGCTAACCACTGAACTGTTTATTTTCAAAGAGATGATTTTGAAGAAAAACATGATTTATTGATGAATGGTTTGGGGTTGTTTTTCTTATGTTCTTTTGAAATGTTAATGTTGTGGGATGTTTTGTGTCTAAGAACCTGTCTTGTTTGAACGATGTTTTGGGTTCCTATTTAATTTTTATGTTATAATGAAGGGCTATTAAGTCGTCTATTCTGAGAAAAGTTTGAAAAGCCTTTTTGGGGATTCAAATCATTTGTTTGGTTATGGTTTCTGGAACGTTTTGACAAATGGACCAGCTTGGTTGGGTCCTTGGGTTCTCTCTTTGGATAAAGTAGTCCCTCATTAATAGTTAATGCATTAATGAAGTGCGTCCAACATTGTATGGTCATTGGAAGATCCTCTAGTTGATCAATATAAGTAATATGTTTCAGATGCTTTGTAGATTGAGTCTACACCACTACCTTTCTTGGTTTTATGGACCCTCTAGTAGCGAGAGAGTGCCCGCGGAAGGTTTAAAGAGACCTTTTTTAGTTACCTAATTCATTGAAGCTGAAAGAATTATGGGGTTGTTAGTGTGGATGGTTTCTAATATGGAATGTGGGATGATCATTGTATCTTTGAAGCACGAATTCATGTTAAACTATCACCATAGGAAGTCTGGTCATGGGAATCCATTATGACCCCTTGTTAGAGTTGTGTGTTGTTTGGGGACTTTACATAAGGTCCCCTTCCACGTATTGTTTCTATTAGTAACAATGGTCATGTTTGGTGAGGCCTTGAGATGATGTTTCCTCATTTGACTATATATAAGAAGTATTAAAATCTTTTTTGATTCTTTGTTTTATCTGAAGCGTGTCTCCTTTTGGGAAATCTTAACATCATTTGTTTAGAAGAAGGTGTATCTATATATGCTTTCCTCTTTCATTTTCTCATCTAAAGAGACAAGGGGTGATGTGTGTGAATCTTCTATGCAATTTTATTGTTGAAGTGTCGGGATAGGTTAATGTGAGTATGGAATCTTCTATGTCTTAGTGAACCCCTCTGGGATCAGGGTATAGTTTTCATGGCACTAAAAGGAGAAGTTCTGTTTGTGGAGTTCCCAAAGCCTAACTACAAGACCAAATATGTTTCAATCATTTGAGCTCCAGCCATAGGTTATGGAGTGAAGTTGGCATGTAGTCAAGGAAAATACCAAGGTCGTTCAAACCCTTATATAATATTTTGTCCTTAGTATGAAATATTGGAATATTTTAAACATTTTCTGTCCTCATATTTCTTTTATTGTCTCGATTTGGTGGAATGAGGTTGGAAAAAATTGTGTACAAGTTATCTTGAAATTTCATTCCTTTCCCCTATGGTTTCCATTTATTTTTTGGAGAATGTTTTGAAATTTGGCTTGACTGGTTGAGCACATGGTTTCCACACAGTTAGTAATAACCATGTGTCAACCTTGGAAACCATGCGATAAGAGATAGTAGCTACAACACATACTCTTTACTGTTGTGTGCCTCCTCCCATGTAACAATTTGAAGCTTCCACTTTAGACAGAATTCTCCTCATGGTTAGAAAATGGTTTCCCAAATCATGAAGAGTAACCGTATGATAATGCAAACTCTTTAAATTTTGGGGTCATTTCGTGTCGGCATGTGCTGTTCGGTTAAGATGGTTGGTTTAAATGGTGGGTAGACCCACTATGAGTATCATGTATGTTATTTTGGTAAAGTATAATGAATGTATACCACTTATGTGGGGAGTCTGTTCGAGCCTCCCCCTGTTAGTGTCCTAATTCTACCTTGGAAACAAATTAGAGTTTCCCCTTATGGTGGGGATTCTATTTTTGTCTCCCTATATCAGTAACATGGTATTGTCCATCATTTTGAGATTGAAATATGTAGTCTTGTTTGGTGTTATTTAACTGATAATATCCACTTTAGTTAATTTTGGGATTGGAGAGGATCCAATAGTTGTGATGATGTTATACTGCGAGGACCATGTTTTTTTCATAGTTTGTTCTAGGTAAGTTACTTGAGTCTTGTTCGGATAGTGTTTGAGGTGTTTTGTTTAGGGATTCAGTTTGAATATTTATAATCGTTATTGGAAGTGATATTTGTTTTAGACAGTAAAAATATTTCTTCCTTTATTTTTCGATTAGAGGTGTTTTGGCCTTTTGGGGGTGGGTGATACTTGGCGAAGGAGTCTATTTTGGCCTTTCAGTTGGGTTTGGTTTTTGGTTTTGGCCTAGTTGTGCCGATCCAAGGGAAAAAAGTTTTATAGTGGGGAGAATTGTCATATCCACAACTACATTTAAAGTTATTTTTAATTTAATTTTAATTTATTCTTTGTTTTGGGGGTTTTCCATGCATTTCAGTGGAAGTGTTGGGTTTTTAAAATTTTGGTCAAACTGTATGCCCATTTCAATATTTATAACTAAATTTTGTTTCTTTTATGAATCCTTCATTTCATTAAATTTTACACACATTATACATTTAAATTGGAATCCCCTAGTATATTAAAATCATCATATCAATTTGAACTCCATAAGAATCCATAATAATTATGGATTTGGTTTTTTTTATTAATGTCTTGGGCCAGCCCGTAATCCCATTTCCGTTTTTAAATTATTTTTTTTTAATTTTTTAGTATATCACTAATAAATTACTATATTTTGGTTATTCCACCTCTCAATCGATTCCAAAATCCTATTTCTCACCCAAGTAATCTATTTTTCCTTTTTGGAGCTCATCTCCCCCACATATTAGAGAAATATTACTTAGTATTTCTCAAACCTCTTAGATTTGAAGATGTAAAATGCCTCTTTCAAAACTCATTCTATTTTTACTCTTATTCTCCAATTTCAGTCTCCACATGACCTACTATAACTTATTAGAGAATACCTACTAGTTTTGTATGCTTCAATATTCAAATATTGGTGGATTTTTTCTGATTTCATCATGACCTCTCAAGTAAGTCGGTTTCCATCCATCCTCATATCATTTTCTTAGGTTGTTTTCTTTTTTCATAGAGTTTCATCCATGATTTATTGATGTTTCTAATTTATATAATCTAGGGTTCATACCTAGAGTTTCAACTTGGGTATTTTGGTGAAATCTTGTGGATTAGGGCTCAATTCCACTCCCCTGTGTTATGGTGGTGGTGCGGTTGATGTTCCTCACAACGATATGGGGTTTTTGGAAACAATGTTAGGTGATTACATATATATGAAATATAGAATGAGTTAGTTTTTTATGATATATATTTTTAGCATGCTTATATTATATTGTGTTTGGTTTGAAAATTACGTTTTCTATCATTTTTTTAGAGGTTGATCTTGAAGTTGGAACTTTGATCATAAATGAGTGTTTGTTATATGTATTTCATATTATATCAAGTGGGTTTGTTACAAGGTTCATGAAATGGTGTTACTAAATATTTCTAGGGATGAAAATTCTGGTTTCTTGTTATATTGGCATGACCTTGGTCTCAAAAGTTGGGTTTTAGAATGATTTTATGTGCAACACATGGTTACGCTCCTTAGAATTCTTTCACGATGGTTTTAAGTGGTTTCTTGATAAAAGTAAGAGATGTAACAATATTTCCAAACTTTTTTGGTAGGTGTATAGTTTTGAAATGGTATATATTAATGTGAAATGGGTTTTATGTGATATTTTCTATCCAGGAAAGGTTTTATAGAAATTTTTTATAGGATTTGTTGATGTGTGAAATATATTGAAAATGTGTTGTGGGCTGTTTTTAGTGTGATTATGATTTCAAAATGTATTTGAATGAAAAAGGTGATTATGTGAATCTTGTGATATAAATGAGGGATGTTTGGTGTTTGTATATTTTCTAAAGGCCTTTTTGATTTTAAATGGTAACTTATATGATGTGGAACTTTTTTGAGCATAAGGGTAAATTCCCTATGTCTAGGTAGGTGGACATGTACTAGTATGCTAGTGATCTGGTGGGGTTTGACCCTTGTTTCATGTAGAAATATTGACAGGAAAACACTAATTAAACTATGATGATGATGTTTGGGGAACACTAGGTTATTGTTATGCATGATACTAGTGGATCATGTTAACAATAACATATATTTATTATGGTTACTTTCACCTAGATATGAGGTACCTGAGACCTACATCATGCGAGTTCCTAAGGGTATGTTCCCATTAGTAGTACTCATTAGATAATTTACAATTACCATTGGAATATGGTGTTTTTTTCTGGATTAATTCAGTATCTTGTGCATTTTATTTAAAAGAGGTAAATCTTTTAAATAGCCCACTTGAAAATTGTAGTTATGTTAGCTGCATCTTTGAGAAATTATTTCTATCATTTCTTATTTACAAAACACGCAAGTTTTTTGTTTTATAATGATTATCACATGCAATGTTTTAGAGGTTAAATCCTACTATTATTTGGGTCACACCCTACTTAATGCTTTGGGTGTATGTATATTATGTTATTTTGTCACAGATTTGGGTAAAGCTTTTAGTGTCAACGGTTCGTGATTCTAGAGGTCCTTCTTGGTGAAATGTCATGGAGATGGCTTAAGGGCAGTGCCTCTTACCATGAGGTGGTTTTTAGGCTATCCATATATGGTTTCTTCATTTCTTATAGTATTTGATAATTGTTTTTAATTATGTAATTAAATTCTGAATTTTTTTTAAAATATTGTTTCCTTCGAAAAATACAAATTTGATAGATTGGATTTTTTATTGTTTTATGTTTATAAACTCGGGTAAATCATTCCCAAATTCCATTTTTTGACACCTGAGAACATGTTCCAGCCTATGGGGATTGGTAACACCCTTAATCCCTAAACACTATCTGGGTTAGATTCCTATTTTTATGGTGACCATATTCGTTTAGTGACATTGTGTCTTGTTATTCGTTTAAACAAGCGGTAGTGTGCACTACAAGCTATAGAAGAATTAAAAATATTTATAGTGAAATATTTTCTAAAATATCAAGGTATAATATAAACCATGAATTCTCATGACCGAAATATTTTATAATTATATTTATGATAATTCATTATAGTTATATTATAATATTTCAACATTGGAGGCGAAATGATAAATGGTCATTATAAATGTTGAGATTATAACATGAAACTCTTATCACTTTGGTAACATTGAATTGTAATCCACATGGTAGAATAACATTTAATGAAACATATAATATCATTAAAATAGTAATTACCATGATATAACACATAAAAATTGCAGTATACAAACCTCATAAAATAATATAGGTGTCTAACATAACAAATGTCTCAATAAAGGAAAACAGTGACAAACAACCCTTATCACTATGGTAACATTGAAAATATAAACCCCATGAAAGAGAGAACCTAAAATGGATATGTAAATACACATATAATTAATTATAATATTCATTATATACATTCATGAATCATATACACCACATATAAATTAAAGTGAGACAATAAAAACCCTTAAATCATATTCAATTCATCATGCTTGTTCTTCATCTTGATAAATAATAATGATATGTTAATTATTTTACTTTTTGATAGAATTTTTCATGTTTATAATAAATTTTATTTAACATCTATAATGATTATATATAATTACACATTCCATTAATTTTATGTCAAATGTTTTGACTATATTAATATTATGTGTTAGAAATGACTTAGGTTGGTTGAATATGGAAAAAAGGGTCATTATTTAAATATATAAAGGGTAATAATCATGAAATTATTATCAAATTTGAACATAAAATATACTTTAAAAAAATAATGAAATATTGTTATGAAAAATTTACTATTTTTATGACCATGTAGATGGTATGCATACATACACATGAGTAATGTGTCCATTTTTCAATGATCATTATAGAAAGATGGTCAGTTATATTTTTTATTTCCATAATTATAATTATATCCTTAATACAATGATATTTAATTATACATACTTATATATTTAGTTATTTTTATGTAAAAGGAGTCACATTGCTTCAAGAAGGTGGTATTCCACACATCCATGAATGACATCATCATTTTTTCAGTGTGTGAATAATTAATAATGAAAATGGCATATTATATTTACAATGAGATAATTATGTCATTAATATCATAATTATGTCATTTTTATCATATATATTCATTATCATTACCCTAATTTCCTTCCATATAATGCGTTAGTGAAAAATGGTTAACATCACATCATGAGGCAGTAATCGATCGTACACATGGGAAACATTATCATATCCCTTACGAAATAAAATATATAACTTTATTATTGGATAAAATTAAAAAAAAGTATATTAATATTATAAATATCATATATAAACATTATATCCATTATTTTACCCAACCGTGTGATATGGTAATGGAAAAATGAAAGACATCATTTCTTGAGGTGGGAGTCTGCCATACACATGAATGTTGCATTCATAACCCATTTTATGGAAGTGTGTGTTGTATTAGTTCATACCCATTACATAATGAAATATATGTATATTTATAAAATTGATGGTGTTATATAATCACGGTATAATAATAATTTCATGTGGTTGTGAATGAAATAAAAAACCACACATTGATGAACAATACCTCTTCCTCAGGTAACACATTTGGATTGTTCAAAAGGCCATAATTGGATTGTTTTTTCCCAAATTATTTATTTAGGGGTGATTGGATGAAAATTTCACTTTTATTTGGGAATTTTATTTCTGAGCCAAATGGATTGAGAGGTGTGGATAATTGAGTGGAGTGAATCCACTTTTATAAATGGGGAGGAGTGGTATTCTTTTAAATACACAAGAGTATTAGAAAATTGGTGGTCTCTATTAACTGATGTCATTAAAACCACAAAAATTAATGTAACGAAGTAAAATTATGGCTGACCCAAGCTCACAAAGCAAGAAACACACAAGTTTTAGAATTTTGTAAATTTTTAGTGCACAAACATAATCAGTAAAATAAGAAAAAAGAAGATAAAATTTTGGAGTTCAAATATATTCCCTATACAGGGTGATACGTGCCATAATTTATCAATGACCATAAGTTATACTTACAATGTCAATTATTGCAGGGTGATACAATTGCATGTTCTGAAGCTAAACTAGGGTTTAATTCACTTCATATTATTGGTAATCTTATTTCTAATAGGGTTTTGGAATTAAAAAATTAAGGGATCATAAATAATTGGATATTAATTTTATTTAAAATTATGAATGATTAAATGAAGAAGTATAGTTATATTGATTATTCCTTTTAAAATATTTTCTCGAAACATTTCTTTATTGTGTCATTTGAATCTAACACCATTTAAAAATAAAAAATAAAAAAATGAAATCTTCATCCAGAAAACTTCATCTAGTATTATAACCGGAAAAAACCCCCCATCTTTTCATGTATTGTGTTTATGTTATTTAATTTTATTTTTAAAATTCCTTCAACATGTTGTCTTAAATTACTTAATCTTTTGAAAGATGGCCTTGGTCAGCCACCATACATATCCTAAATAACGTGAAATTGAATATGATTTGAGAGAACCCAAAACATCACCTTTCAAATTGGCTCTATTATGGGGGAGGGAAGTAATTTATTCTCCCAATTAGAGGTATTTTTTATTTTTCATTTTATTCTCTTCTACTCTTTCTCCATTCATTACTCAATATGAATTTTGCCTTTTTTCTTCCTCTTCTTCATTTTATATCATCAAATCAGAAATATCATTTTTATTTTAATATAGTCCAATTTTCTTATTTTTATTTTTAATTTTATTTATGACATGAACTAATCCCAATGATCTCTTAGAACTAGACCCTGAGATTGAATTCATCTTTAGGGATTTAATAAGATATTCTCAGTCTATAGGGAGTTTTAAAATAAAAATAATTGTAGTATTTCTCTATTATGGGAACATATAAATTGTAAAAACATCTGGATCAATATTAAAACATGAACCAATGGCAGGAAATAATAATAAAGAACTTAGTAGAACCATTCAATAATTAGATGCACCAGACATAATTATCAACAAAGTTTTATTGCATACCAAAATCTTGAATCATAATTTGAAATAAAATCTTGGTTAATTCACCTTCATACATTGTTTCATGGCTTATCTTGTGAGTACCCAAACAGAAACCTTAAATAATTTAATGTGTTATTATCCACCCTTAAACCAATTAAGGTATCTGAGGATAAATAAAACTAAGGGAATTCCGATTATCCCTTGATGGAGCTGAAAATGATTAGATGTATTATTTACAACATAAATATGTGACATGTAGGAATAATTTTAAATGTCCTTTCTTGTAAATATTTTTTCTTGCATAAAGGACCACTTAATTTCATAAAGAGTTCTCAGATATCAAGCAATCATAAGGGTAGTCAATGAGTGATTACTAGGAGTGATTCACGATGTTGTTCACGAGATCTCCACATCAGAAAATCAGTGAGAAACTCCTCATAGAATACATATATAAGGGACTCACACCTATTGAGAGAATCATGGTGGATGCCACGGCTAGATGAGCAGTGTTGGAAAAAACACTAGTAGTTTCATGTGCATTAATCAACAAGATGGCATAAAACACCCAACAATTTGGTAATCGAAGAACACCACTTATCAGGGGAGTACATCAGGTAAGTCATTATTCTCTTGAGATTCATTTAATTGATACCATGATAGAAAAATTTAACACTATGGGGAGGAATATTTCATTGGTTCAAAAGACATCCCAACCCACTCTTGTGAGACCTTGTGGAATTTGCACTGAAATAGACCACATGACTAATTTTTCCCCCACCTAAATGAGATAAAAGATTTTTCGGTGGTATTAACTATGAGAGCATATCAACAACAATAGAAACCACATCCCCAAAAATGGTATTATTCATTTTCTCCAAATTAAAACCAATGGTGGAAGGATCAATCAGACATGAGGTATGGATCTCAACAACAAAAAATGACCCCTTTTCAAAATAAAATTCAGTCACCCCCACCTTACCAACATGTTTTCCAACAACTTGAAAAAATATTTGAATACAAATAATAAAAAAGCCAATAATAAGGGAATTCCCCACCCAAGGAAGATTCTATCAATGATGTCCTATTAAATAAATGTTTTTAATACATATAATGAGATAAAGAGTCAAGGTTCGGAGATATGGTAGTTGAAGACTCAAATGATCAAGATTTCCATTTCCCTCTATGAATTGGTAAATAAGAATTCATCAAATATACCCTCCAACCTACTCCATATACCATGGGATATTTCAGTTCCATCACATATATAAGTGGGAATAGAACAACAGATACACTTGTAGATGTCATTCAACTAGGATTCACCTCAAATTTTGAGAAGCCGCATTCCATACCAACTGATGAGAAACCAAATTAGAACAATGAAGTATAGATAATTATTGATCATTTTATTCTTAAAACCCATCCATTTCCAAAAAAGTTATACAAAACAAGAATATGGAAAAATAGGCGATGCAAAGAAGAAGTTCTAGACACATTCATGCATGCTGATATCAACAAACATCTACATGAAGCAATAAACAATCACAAGGTATGGAATTATTTTAAAATAACATTATTCCAATTAAATATAGTTCAAGTGAAATGAGAGGACCAATATTGTATGTAATGTTTCAACACTCATTACACAAACTCTAATAATTCCATCAATGTTCAAGGATCTGAGGACAATCACATTCCCAAGAACCATAGTGGAGTTGCACTTTTATGTTTCTATTTGTGATTTAAGAGCTTCCATAAATGTAATTTCCCTATTTTTATTCTTGTTTTTGAGGTTGGTGAGTTGATGCTGATGAGATTAGTGGTTCAGTTGGTGAATCGAAATACATCATATCTAATGGGAGTCCTTATGGATGTATTTGTTTTTGTATGATACAATATTTTTCTAAAATATATCTATGGGATTAAAATTGAATATGATTTGGTAAGTTATCATGCTCCCATTATCTTTGGAAGTCGCTTCCTGAAAATTTAAAAAACAATCATAAATTTTCATGAGGTTACACATTCCATGAATATTGGAGATGATTTGGTGATATTTAATGTTATGGACTCCATGAAGTACCCCTCAGAGGACCATTATGCTTTTGTTATCTCTCTTTTTGAACCACAAAATTAACACCCAATTGAATTTTATTATCTTATTCATAGAGAGATTATGAGTATTAGTAATATTTTTATGTCTAAGAGTACTTTCACAACTGTTTAAAATGCACAAAACTATATTAGATTTGATTTTTGAAAATGATTCATATTACGATTTTGATCATGGTAACTCTGATTATGAATTTTTTGTTGAATATACTGATGGGTTTGATGCTTTATTCTCTAATTTTGATGATGAATATTCTGATACTAATGTTCATTGTGCACGTATTTCCGTTCCTTCAATGTTTCTATCCATACATCACCCCCTTCATTTTAGCTCAATCCATTGACACCAAATATCAAATAAAAATTCTTACTAAGTGGACATATATTAACTGTTATATTTTCTAATAATCTACCTTTTGAACATGAATAAAAACATTTTAATATTCTGAGGGAGAAAATTAAGTCAATAGGGTGGACCTTTGATGACATATTAGGTATTAGCCCCTCCATTTTCATGCATAGGATTATTTTGGAGGATTGGTAAGAACCAGTGAGGTATCCACAAAGAGACCCAATACAACCCATATAGATGTTGTACAAAAGAGGTTAAAAATTTATCTAGGAAGGTATAATTTATCCCATTTTAGATTCCCAAAGTGTAAACCCTATTCAGGTTGTTCCTAAGAAAAGTGTTGTTAATATTGGTTGAAATGAGAAAGATGAGTCAACTCCAATGAGGGTTCAAAATAGTTGGTGATTGTGTATTGTTTATAGGAAACTAAATCAATCCACTCATAAGGACCATTTCCCCTTCCCATTGGTTGATTAGAAGCTTGAGAGACTAGGTGGGAAAATAAAAAATTGTTTCTTAGATTTATTTTCTAGATATTTTCAGGTCTCTATTACTCTATAGGATTAGTAGAAGACAAAATTCACTTGTCTATTAGACACATTTTCTTCCCAAAGGATTCCATTTGGACTTGGAAACTCTCTATGTACCTTCTAGAAAGGTATGGTTTGTATTTTGTCAAATCATATTGAGACCAGTGTGGAGGTATTTATGGATGATTTCACAGTGTATGGGTCTTCAATTAATGATTGTATCTCTTTCTGGGAAAAGGTTTTGAATATTTATATTGAGAAGAATCGGGTATTGAATTTTGAAAAGGGTCATTTTATAGTAGAGAATTTAATATTCATATGGAATATATTGTCAAAACATGGGATGGAGGTTGATTGATATAAGGTAGATATTATTTTATCCTGACCATATTATTCATGTGCGTGTGATGTTAGATCATTCCTAGTGCATGAAGAATTTTATCACCCCTTCATCAAATATTTTAGTAATATTTCTCTTCATATGTCACGATTACTTAAGAAGGATTCTGAGTTTGTGTTCGTTGATTCTTGTAGGAAATCCATTGATGAGTTAAAACTGTGTTTGACCACTCCACCTATCATTCATCCCCTATGGTGGGACCTTCCTTTTGAGAATATTTTTGATGCCTCCAATAGTGCGGTCAGAGCAGTCTTATCTCATAGGGTGGAGGGACGTCCACATGTGATTTAATATGAATTGAAAATACAAGATTAAGATCAACAAAACTATACAACCATTAAAAAATATTTTCTTTTCATCATATTTTCATTAGATAAATTCCGTTCATATTTATTGGGATCTAATGGAGTTGTTTTTTCTTACCATGCAGATCTGAGGTACTTCTTGAATAAGCTAGATGCAAAGCCTAGACATATTTGATGGATAGTCATTTTTCATGAATTTTAAATTGAGATAAAGGACAAGAAGGGGTGAAAAAACCTAATTTAAGACCACATGAGAAGGATTACTCACACACTAGAGGATGACACCATAGTCCGGGTACCAATTCGAGACACTTTTCCTGATGGGAATCTATATTTCATCTTAGGTAAAAATCCACGATATGATGATTTAGAAAACTAAATTGTTGCCTTTAAAATCCCAACATATTTAAAGAAATATCTGGTCCGAATGTTAATGAGTGGGTCAAGATTATATGTTTGGGGATATCAGAACATCTGGCACATGTGTATAAACCAGGTTATTAGGAGGTGTGTTCCTGATCATGAGTTTTATTCTGTTCTGCATTTTTTTCATACACTTGAATGGGGTGGAATATTTGGACCCCAAAATATTGATAGATATGTTTTAGACTCTGGATTATATTGTAAAACCTTATTCCATGATGCACATAAATTTTGAATGTCATGATAACATTTCCAACACAAGGGAAACATTTATAGGAGACGTGAGACCCCTCAATATCCCTTATTATTATGTGAGATTTTTGATATGCGTGGAATATATTTTATTGTTATTTTTGCTTGTTCCTTTTGGTTTATTGTAAATTTTGGTCATTGTGGATTAGGTGAGAAAATGGGTGGAGGCTAAGGCTATATGGACTAATGATTCTCATGCTGCAGTGGACATTGACAATACATAGAATTTTTTGCAGGATTATGGTAATAAAGGATATCATCAGGGACCAAGGGACACACTTATGAAATCATAATTTGGATTCCCTTCTTCATAAGTAAGGGGTGACACACAAAACATCAACAATATACCACCCCCAAACAAATGCCTCGGATGAAGTTTCTAATCAAAAGTTGAAACAAATTTTTGAAAACATTGTGCAGTCGAATAGGAAGGATTGGAGAATGGGATTGTATGAGGCGTTATAGGATTATAGGATTTCATACAATACACCCATCTATATGTCCTCTTTTAGGATTGTTTTTGAAAAATCTTGTAATCTCCCGATGGAAGTCGAACATTGGGCATATTGGGAAATAATGAAATTCATCATTGTTTTTTCCCAAGCTGGAAATAAAAGGAAGATAAAAATTCAACAGCTCGAGCATATATGAATTTAATTACATGATAACTCAAGGCTATACAAGGAAAGGTAAAAAGTAGCTCATGAATGAATGATCTAATAAAGGTATTTTCATGTTGGAGATAAATTCTGTCTCTACAGTACATGACTAATGTTGATGTCTGATAAGTTTCATTACACATGCTTAGGTACATATATTGTATCTAATAGTTTTTCTTTATGGTGTAATGGATATCACATAGAAGGACACTAGAAGGATCATTACTATAACACCACCAAATAATAAAGGGTTAAATGACAAAATTATAAGACACATGTCATCAAGATACACCTTCCTTTTTGAAAGCCTACCTAATTATAACTTCACAGTTAAGCATGTGTGTCTTGGAGTAGTGATTAGGATGGGTGACCTTATGAAAAGTTTCTTAGGGTGTGTTTGAGTGGGTATAAAGCACACTGGAAAGAACATGCGTTGACCTGTGGGGACAATGATTAGTCAGATGACCTCTTTAAGCATGTGGGTTGACCCTTTTGTGGGGACCCCATGTCTGTGAGGAAACTGGTTGTACCTGGTGGGCCAGATCCTGATGACCATGTTGAGGCGGGGTGGATGTGATGTCACTAGGACCCAGTTGTCACATTTGGTATCAGAGGAGGAACCCAGCCTTAAGTGTGGTGCACTGCCTGTGATGAGATATAGGGCCCACAACTTGGACATCATGCTCTAAAGGGGGGGTGATTATAACACCCTCGAATGATAAAGGGTTAAATGACTAAATCATAAGGCACATGTCAGTAAGTAGAAAATTTCCTTTCGGGAGGCTACCTTATTAGAACTTCACAGTTAAGCATGTGTGTCTTCGAGTAATGATTAGGATTGGTGACCTTCTAAAATTTTTCTCAAGGTGTGTGTGAGTGAGGAAAAAGAAAACTAGGAAGAACATGTGTTGACCTATGTGTACTATCATTTGTCAGATGACCTATTCCGGCATGTGGGCAGACCCTTAGGTGGGGACCACATGTTTGTGGGGAAACTCGTGGTACCTGGTGGGCCAACACCCAATGGCCATGTTAAGGCGGGGTGGCTATGTTTTCACCAGGGCCAGTTTTTCACGGTTACAGTCAACAAGAAATGTTTTAAGCAATACGTTGAGTGAATTTTTAGCGATTTTGTGTATTTCATCACACTTCACGGCCCCATTATCAGTTGATAATATTGGTATGTTGATAAATTGTCCATTTATATATTATTAGTAATATTTAAAATTTTGTATTTCATGTCCACATATCATCTCATGGGTTCACATTGAGGAAAACATAATATTTTTAGTGTGTGATTGGGAAGATTTTAGTGTAATAATTTCAATTGTTTTTTTGTATTAAAAAATTCATGTGTTGTTTTTTTAAATTTTGTGTATGTTTCTGAGTCATTTGAGCTGAAATGATTCTCACCACTATTTTAAAATCCATACAATTTTTTACATGAAACTAATCTGAAATGAATGATAGAAATGACTTTGTTTTATGTTCAAATATTTAGTAATTTCATGAAAAGTACTATAAATTTTGAATCTCATGAAACATATCATTAAATTTATATTTAAAATCATACTTGAATAAGGATGATGAACCATTATTTTCATATTCTTTATATTTACCTCACTTCTTGAGAAAATAACCATGATTTATTTAACAATAAAAAGATTTATTCCAGTAAAAACATGAGGGTTTGAGGTACATTTTTTATAAATGATTGTGAAATTTGTTTGGAATTAAATCCACTATTTCAATGTATATATTTCATAATGGACTACCTCAAACATTTAATCCTTATATCCCTTGTAATACATGAATATCATGTTAGGATAGCCACGTTACAAGAAAATTTCCATATCCAACCAACTCTTGATGTGAAATTTCATTACCATGTGGAATATAAGTGAGGGTGAAGTTGTATTGTGTTGTGCTACCACATTTTGTGATACTTTTGGTGAAAAATTAAATTTTGATGAGGTGTGTTTTCTACATAAAAAAAATCATCATGTTGAAATTTTTGCCTTTCTAGAGCTTTAATGATAAATTATTTTGTGCATCTCTGGAGCATCCAATAAAGAAGGAATGTTGTGCCTTTATGGAGCCTTCACGAAAAACTTGGTTTGATAAGAATAAAATTTTTGATGCTGAAATCATGAATGGTGTAAACATTCAATGATTTTTCATGATGATGGATTTGAGTTAATACTAATGGGTGTTATGAGGAGACTATACTTGGGTTAAAATTATAATAATGTAACTTTTCTTCAAAAAGAGTCATGACCTCCTCATTCGGGATCCGAATTTTTCACATGTAAATACTACAAACTAAAAGCCATAGAAAAACACTAAAAAGTGTTCATGATAAACATTTTTACTTTTCTCACATCAGGTAGAGATATAATAATTTATCCATCCTATGGTGACCCTTTTATGAGTTTGGATGAAAAATAAATTTTTTAAAAATTGAGATTTGTGTGATAAGATAAAATTCAGGGGAGGTAAGTGTTTTTTGTGCATGGGTGGAGGAATGAAGTGGAAATATATTGAAGGATATAAATGAAGGACATGAAATTATGGTTTTATGTGAGTCATGATATCTTTTTTTTTCTTAGTGTGGAATAATTGGATCTCAAGCCTATGTATTTTAAAAAAAATTGATTTGATATTGATAGTTACATGTCACAATTTTTTGGAATACATGAAATGTGGTTCTTCCCAATAGTGCAAAAGTGTAAGTGTGGGGGAGTAGATAAAACAATTTTTTAATATTTTATTTGAAATAATTGACCAAAATTCCTCACATTGTGTTTAATATTGTTATTTATAAAATATTTGGGATTAAATCATTCATTTTGAAATACGATGAAAATTACAAGTTTACCCTTTATTGTACACTGGAGTATTGCAGAGGTAAATTTTTTTATATTTATTATTTGAACATGAAATTTTGCAATTGTGTTGATGACTTAAAAGCATAAAACTTTTTTTCTAGATGTTGGAGATAAATCGTTAATCTGATTGGACTTATTGGGTCATGAAGTCAAAGTTTGGCTCGACTCGCCAGACTGGACATCACTTCTATATTGGGGTCATAATGGCTTCATGAATTTTTGAATTATGTAAAATTTTTAGAGGTTCTCGAAGAACTATTTTCTAACAAATCATCATGATGGAATAATATATGATCTACCCGTTTTGGAGTTCAAATAGGTAGTTATAGTTGGATTAATATATTTTTCCAATGTTCCCCAATCAGACATGAATCCTATATAAACCTATCCTCCCATACACTCTACAAATTGTTGTTTTTTTTCATTTATAGTGGTTGTTATGTGCATTAGGATATTAAAGGTAGAGTATAATTAGTTGTAACAAAATACACCAAACATTTGAAGACATGTATATCTTGAATCAAAGTTCTCCTTATCGATGATTTCTCCTGCTTCATAATGTTATAATGTTTGTATTTTCATAATAAAATTCATAGAACCTTTTCTATTTCTTGTATTTTATTATGTTTTGTTAAATTATTTTCTTCATTACTCATCCTATTTAGTATGTAATCAAGAGTGACCCTATCTAAACATTTTCACATGAAAAATGTTTCCATGATTTCTACACCACCTTTGAGAGAGTACTTCTTTTTACAAATTGATCTACCTATAAACTTCTTCATTAATTTATTTTGAATACAAAATTTCATGATTTTAAATTTATATTATAAAAAAAGTTTGGTTTTAAATTAAGAAAAACTATGTAATAAATTGAACAATTAACACAAAAACACGCGAGGTCATGAATTTGTGTAATTGTGAGCACCCAAATGTAATTGGTAAAACATGACCACATGGGATAAATTTGAAGAGTATAAATATAATCCGTAAACACAATTCATTCACAATATACAGAATTGATATGTGCACTAATTTACCACTGACCATAATTTGGACATAGAACATCCATCAATGTAGGGTGCTAGGATTGCATGATATGAAGATAGTTTAAGGGTTAATTCACTTAATCATAGTGGTTATGTTATTTCTCATGTGGGTTCAATATTAAAAAATAAGGGGATCCTAATTATGTGGATACTATTTGTAAAGATAATGAAGAATTATTAAATGAAAAATTATAGATAGATAAATTATGAATTTTAAAATATTCCTTAAAAAACATTTTCTTGTATTGTATTTTAAATATAATTTCATTTCATAAATTTAAAAAATAACAAATATTCTTCTAGAAAAAATCTTATAGATTTATAAACTATAAAAAAACCCCATACATTCAATTATAGTTTTTATTTTATTAAATTTTATTTTGAAAATACCTTCAATATTTTGTATTAAGTTACTTCCTCCGTTGAAAGACATCCTTGGTCATCCACTTCACTACCCTTAAATAACCTGAAATTGAAAATCTTTTGAGAGAGCTCACGATGGTGCCTTTTAGTTATCCCTAGAATTTGATCATTTATTATTTGATTTTAATATGAAAATCTTCAATAATTTTCCATGGATTGAAACATAATAGTACATATGATGAATACATGTTGGAAGTATTTTAGTATCTCAATTTGATCCATTAGTCAAAATTATTAATCTACATATTGAAGTTGATTGAAAAATAGGATCATGTTTTTGATATTGCAGGTCTGAATAACATGAATAGGGATAGGAAGAAATCAATTAGTTAAATGGGTGAACCTATTTTATACCCACTTGTATATCGAGATCAAACCTGGTCCTTTAGTGAATTCTAATTTTGGTTTTGATTTGCAGTATGTAGTACATATAATAGATTCTATTTGCATGAATGTGTTATCTTCATCCTCAAGTGGGGATCCAAAAGGCACTATCCTTATATCGGTTTCTAGATCTCATTGATAGATTGATATTTTTTACAGAGTTGGAAAATCTAGAATACGAGAACATCCTTTTCAACACTGATTCAATATAGACCAGGGCTTCTTGTCTGAAGATGCATTTATCATAAAAATAGGTATGGAAACTTCAGGTTCCTTATTTCTGGAATGTGATCTAAATTCTCAAAATAATTATTTTCAGATTGCTGATACAATGAAAGGGACTAGTACACTTGCTATATAGGTGGAATTTTATGATAGGAGGGAAAAATAAATTTTCAATTTCTTCTAGCCATCAAAGATTAAAGTAAGACTTCAGGATCCACGGGTAAATTGGTAAACACATAAAACAACGATGTGTGTAAAAATATATGAATAATTTTAATGAATTATAAAGATAAATTGATGCAATCAAGGAAGATAGATGATCAAGTATGTGCATTCTCTATAAAAAATAGAGGGCATAGAAAAAAATATTCTAATTATAGAACCATGATGAGTATATGGTCCACCTCTGATAGTTATACTTTTGAAGAACTACAATTGGTTTAGTTCATTGATTGAATACTTAGATTGCGGTGATGAAGGTTATTCCAATCAGACTAAGTATGATTTATAAAATGTATATTTTATGCTTTCTCTTTTGTTAGCCTACAGTTTCTGGTTGAGGATAGTTATGCATTTTCTCACCACATTCTCTATTATATCGTGATTTTTTTGCATTTTATAGGGGATTTGACCCGAACTGATTAAAATTTAAAATATATCTAAGAAATGATAATATAATTAATAATACAAAATGTAATTTTAAATATTATTTAATTAATTAATATAATAAATAATAAATTATAAAATAAATATTTATTAAAATAAATCTGAAATACTAATATATGGAATAGAATTAGTAGTAAATAAAATAATAATAAATAATTTTCAAATTATTTGTGTTATTCAAAAATGTATAATATAATTAATATAATTGATAATTGATAACATAAAAAATAATTAATAACATAATTTTTTCAAATATGAATTGATAATATAATTCATAATAATAAATAAATGATGAATGTTAAGTAATGTACATTAAATTATAATGAATGAATAATAAATAATAAATAAAAAAAATAAATAACAAATAATAAGTAAGGATAAATTATTAATTATTTATATTGACAAATATTAAATATCATAGATTATTTATTTATTTATATTATTTATTATATTAATATTAAATAATCATAAATTATGAAAAATTAATTATAAACTATTACATACAAATTAATTAATAATAATTAATTTTTTGCCATGTTTATTATTTATATTATTAATTATAATCATTAATATTATTCATTATTAATAATCATTATTTATAATTGTTAATTAAATTATTAATGGAATATTAATTACCTACTAATTTTGATAATAATCTCAATACATTAATGATTATTAATATATTATTATTAATTAGATATTTAGTATTTTTTCTTATATTTTTTATTTATATTAATTAATTGTAATTATTATATATATATATATATATTAATAATTGTATCAATTAATTATAACAATGAACTGTACTGAATAATTATAACTATTAATTAAATACTACTTAACTATATTAAAAAATATAATACTTTCTATTATCATTAATTGGAATTTTTATCTTGACTATATAGTAATATTATTGATAACTAGTATAAATAATTTTATTAATAATTATTTTTAATAATTATGAAGTTTTATTCATTCTTCTTTATTAATAATAATTAATTTTTACAGTTTTTGTTATTAATAATCATATATTTTTTGTAACAAGTGTTTTAGTAATATATTTTTAATTTTAGGAAATGTGGATCTAAGATCACACATTTATAATTTTCCAAGGATGTTAAGAATGCATCACAAAGAAATGGTAGTCCTTGGTATGGTTTTATTTTTTATTTGTTTTATTAATTTATGAAAAATAATCCTGAATATATTAAATGTATTTTAAATAGTCCATATATTTTTTCACATATATAAATAAAAAATGTAGAAATATTTTTTATTTTATTGATATTGAATTTTTTATGTTAATTTCATTCACACAATCCATTTTAGGCATTACATTCATTTATTAATAAAATTATCGCAAGATACTCTTATTTAAAAAAATGTCAGTGTAAACATCATGGGATGAGCAGAATATCAATGCTGTATATGATGTGTGCCATAAGGTATACTATTATAATAGATGATATAGTTAAAAAAACTATTCGACATATATGATTTACTAAATAAATTGTATCATTATATTTTTGTAAAAAAATTTGGAGAGATTTCTTTATCATGAACGAATAACATCGAGAAAGAAAAACATAGCCTACCAGGGGTCAGCACCGATATGTTAGATTATAAAAAAAAGTATAAGAAGATGAACCCCATGAGAATATAACTGGGATCACAATTACTTCACATAAATGTAAGGGGAAAACATCACCAGGAATGGGATATCAAAAGATAATTGAGATATTTTTTTCAAATGTTTTACAACATAATGTTCAAGTAGAAAAGAACAACATGACCACATGAAAATGGAAACATGACCATATTACACTAGGGGACTCCAATTATTGTTAACAAAAGCTACCATTGGAGGTCTATAGAGATAACTATACCATAAACGGGGTCAATTTGAATTTTTATCAATGCATGAGTAATTCAAATGGTGGTTGTTTTTTATTTTAATGTTATTTTTTAATATCTTGGAAATTATTTCATTTTTTTATTTTTCAAAAAATGGATCCATTGTTTCATTCCTACATTTTCAAAGGGGTTATAGTGGGTTCCCCATTAAAATGGGAACCATTTTATCTATATATAAAATTATAAAGTAAAAGTAATGAATTTATTGTGGATTGTGCCAATAGAAATTCACACACACACACATAGACATTCTTAACAATGTAATGGTTCTATGATTATACACAATTACCATCATAAGAAATAAGGTGATTGTAAGTGACATTACATTTTCTAATGGGATATAATGTGAACACACATTCACCTTTTTTATAAAATTTGTAGGTCAAGTGGGTATACCCAATTCATCAAAAATTTACATTTGGGATATTGATCTCATGAAGCGATATTTAAGAAGAAAACCCATTTATTTTTATGTGTCATCTATGTTGAATATTTAATTTGGTTGAGGGATCTAATGGATTATATAATGTATCGAAATTTTATATCCATTATAGACTAAGAATTTTAAATATTCAAAATTAAAGGATATGTTATACTAGAAGGAATAAAATTTCATATAAAATAGTGTTATAATGGAATGGAAACAAATTCTAAATATTTAAATGTATGCTCCCTAATAATAATTATATTCAGGTATTCAAAATGGATAAAATGAAACTTTTTAGTGCAATAAATGATATTTTTTATGTATCTATTTATTAAATATCCACATTTGGGTTTACACTTCATTAAGTACATTTATAGAATAAGGATTCACTATAAAATCTTATTGAGGATCCATATACAAGCTTTTATAATAACATTTTGGTGGGGGAGAATATACTCTATGGTCAGTGGAATCATTATAGGCCTCATTTAGCTTCATCAACTATTGTCATTGAAATTCAAAACTATAATCATCCATGTAAATCCAAACTAATAAAAAAGAATAAATTTGAGTGAGCATGGATATAGAGACACTCAAAAACATTATAAATGTTGGGATATTTAATGGTTTTTTTGTATGAATTGGAAAAAGATGATGCACTTTCTACATATAACTCTTGATGTGGTATACATGCTTTAAACTCCATATCCACTCTCATAAGAAGTTTTGAACCTCAAATTTTCTTGTATAAGGGAGAAAAGATAAAATGAATATCTCATTTGTTGTGGCAAAATTTTCAATGCATTTTACGATGATCTCCTCAAAGTATATAATCATTTTCCAAAAGAGATGTTTTTTATTATATTGGAAAAATATCAATGATTATTTGATGAGATAAAATTCTCATTTAAAAAAGAATATTTTATATAAAATTTTAGATAATTGATTTACCATAGTTAAATATTATGAAAATTTTCATATATATCAACATATAATGTAAAAAATGGTGTACATTGAAGATTGTATTATTGTAACATCCATCATCTATAAACTCCCCCTTATAATAATAATAATAAAAATAAATTAAACTATTAGAGGTTTGATATATATAAAAATAATTTTCTCAACTATTTAAAAATTTGGGAGAAATATAAACAAAATTATTATAAAATAGAACCTATTGATGATGAATACTCTTTATCGATAGTAGAACAACATCATCCATAAAACTTTTCAATGTAGTTATTTTTTCTAAACCATACAATAAAAAAATTTACAGAGGTTCCCCTCAGTTTAATCTATAATATTAGTCATCTAACCTAATGACAAGGTATTATGGGCATTCTTGATCCCCACAGGAAAGATACCAGTGTCCAAGAATCCTAAAACTTACATCAGTAATGATTTCTCCCTCATTTAGCAAAACGAATATATAATGGATATATGAGTAATAAAACATCTAATATGAGGTAAGAAAAAATGAATATCCAATAAGAAAGATACAACTTGTTCCCAAATTAATCAATAGGTTAACAAGAATCAAATTAAAGAAAAATAAAAAATAAAATAGTATAAAGTGATAGATATATAGCTCAAAAATAAAATTTGGCCCCAAAATTATCCAATGATAATCTTTATGACCGATTTCCACCAACCAAACACATCATCTACCAAATAATAGTATTCAATTTGGGGTCAAATAGTACTGGATATAGGATATTTAATGTATAAGTGTGTGTCAAACAACATAGTATGTCCCCACCCACTAAATATATGAATTAAATGTCATATTACATCAAAAATATTTTTGTTTTATAATAAATATCTAAGTATATATGAATTAAAAGTAATCTAGTGTAGAAAAAAAACAATGAATCTCTGCTACTACTCACTTTCACCATTTTCATTAAATTAAAATAAGCCCATGGAAAACTATTTTCATTGGATGGTACCCTCTTTTTTCAAACCAGGTTTATAAATTGACACATTAAATTCATCTCATATAAATATATACTAAATACACCTTTTTAAAACATTATATGGAGTTCATGTTTTCAAATAGTTTACGAAATATATTTCCTAAACAATTTCAAAGTACAACCTATCTCGGTGACCAAAAATTATGTTTATAGAATATCAAAATTGAGATTCAGATACAACACATTTGAAATTTTCTAAAAAAAAATATTAAAAATCTTTAGAAAAAAAATAAATTTTAATGTTCATCCTCTTTAAACTCTTGATTAAACATTTTTAAAGAACATTAAAATCCCAATTCCAAAAAAAAAATTTCATAAAAATTTCGAAAATAATGTTTCAATGAATTTCAAAAGTATGTTATACTATTAATATGGAGTAAAGATAAACAGCGGACACCAAAAATCAACATCACATGATAAGGATATAGAAAATAAGAAGTATATAGGTCCCTATTAATAGTACAAAGAGTAAGGGATCAAAAATTTTAAACTAAGTCCCTCATTCAATCCCTATTAGGATCTTATCATCAAGGTATATAACCAATGGTCTCTATAATGACATAAATTAAACTTGGTTAACTAATAAATAAGTGTACACATAATTTTTTGGAAGCTATATCAATTATCCTTAGGACCACCCTTCTAAGAACTCATTCAATACATTTGGAGGCATCATTCCCATAGTATTCCTCAACCAACATGGATAAGACTCATCACATAAGATCTCATGTTTCCAAAGATAATGTTCCAACCACGGAATCTCTTTTCCCCATAGAACTTACTAGTATAGGTATTGAATTTACTAAGACACCTATAACAGAAAAAAGACTCTAATGGCTAGTCAAATAAATTTGACCAAAAATAAACCATTAAATAAGTAAAATATAAATCATTTAAAATCATCCATTCCCACCATATAAAACCTCATATTAATCATTACTAATCACATATATGGATTTTCAATATAAAATTTCTAATAATATTAAACATCCCATAATAAGATCATAATTCTTTAAAAACATGAAAATAGTCACACTAGCTCAAGTATTGTCATGTTTTTTATAAGATAGAAAACATGCCTGTTCAAAGACAGTATTGGAATTCAATGCCAACTCTCATTATTTAAAACTAATCCCAATATACCCTTATGAAAAAATTTTATTATAATATTTCTCAAAAATGTATTTAAAAAAACAATATTATCATTAGCACAATAATATTTTCAATTGAAAACCATTAAAAATTTATATCCGTAAAAAAAATTCAAATAATTATCACCCATTGGTGACACAAAATATTTAAAATATATAAAACATTATGAATTCATTGATACACAAACAACTATATTAAAACCTTTGTTTAAAAATCATTTGATACCAAATTCTTTTTCAAAACTCAATCTGGAATCATGAACAACTATTAAATGTAGTCATAATTTTTTAAAAATCATATTTACTTTAAAAACATGTCAATGAATTCATTTCATTTCATGTGATAATGTTTTTATAAAACCTAAATTTTCAATCAAGAAAAGATATAAAAAGTATGAATTAATAAATAAAATCATTAAAATAAAAATGTTTCCAATTTCATATAATATAATGCATCAATAGAATAAATCATCAATACATCAATGAAAAAAAGATAGACGTTGTCACCATTGATGGAAGACACAAAAATAAACCATAATATATATTCCACAATCCCTAATAACCCAAAACATCATGATAAATTTCAACCTAACTGTAATTTTTATCCCAATGGATTATAGTTGTCACGTGAGAAACTACAATAAAGAGATAAAATGACGTACAAGTGTGTTATATCACAAAAATAACAGCAAAATAAATAATAGAAATTAAATATTTGTGAAATGCCATAAATAGCAGAAATTATAAGGTAGGAGACTCCAATTAGTGGTTTTGGGTCTATTTGAATGAGATGAAATATAATGGGATGATTAGAGTGTTAAAATCAAGAATGTATATAATGGTAATTATGGCATTTATTGAATTTAGTATGACATTATAGGTTGGATTCATGGTTTTCTAAACTGTACACCTCATATGATCAATCCACTACATAGAAATAAACTACTTTAAGGGTTAAACATATGAATTCCACATGTTTAGAAAAAAACATTAAATAACTATATGAAATAGAACTGTAAAATTCGAGAGTTGACTTTTAACATTATCGTATGGTTTACCAAATTGGGTAGAAGTAATGTTCCCTCACCCATACATATGGGAGGCCGTAAACAATTTTCCCAAGGATACACATTATTTAAAATTAAATGTGTGACCCAAATAAATAACAGTCATATATTTTCACAATCAATTATTCATATATTATAAAATGGTTCATATAAAAGACATAACTCATTTTATCATAAACTGTGTGACCCATACAAGACACCAGAACATAAAAAATAATATATTATAAGTTATGGGTAGAAAATTCATATAAACAGAAAATTAAAACCAATAAAAAATAACATAAAATAACTACTACAGTGACACAATGGGTGTCATAATTCTCCCAATCATGTAACATTGTCCCACATGAAAGTCTTAGTACAATAGAGAGTATAACAAGAGATGAGATCTAAAATAAAAAGTCATGATAAATGATAATTTCATAAATAGTTATACATATTTCCTAAAAAACCAATATCTGCAATAACAAACTATTCTATAGCTGATTATTATTATGTGATAATTAATAGACATCCCATCAAACTGATTTTAGAAGATGGTTATGAAGTAAAATTGGTATACCACTATTTAAAGAAGATCTAATATGGCCCAAAAAACCACCAACTATTTTCCAAGGACATAAGCACATACCCTAAATACTATTACTACGAAAGATCTAAAATTGAATCACCATGAATCTTTAATCACAACAAACCAACAATAAATTTTTCAAAAATAGAAATTAAATGTACAAAACAACAAACTAGATCAAAAAAATCCATAGAATAAAGAATATAAATATATTCCTAATCAAGAAAATATTTTTCTCTAACTCTGGGATTAGACACTATATATAAGGCTGAATAAGTCCATTACATTGGATTATTTAACCATGGTAATTCTAATAGGACACTCAATTTTATTATTTATAGAATCCAAATTGAAACAAAACTACAACACTAGTTACACATCCATATACCCAAATTTATCTGATGTTGAAACCAATTAGAAAAAACCAGCCCATGGTCGAGCCCATGTATAAGAAACCTAATAATCCATGGCAAATAAAGAATTCACATCTCTAAAACATCCAACTGTTATATTGAGAGAGTAATTTTTCTACCCTAAAAAACTATGAAATGATTTCCTTAGGCCACATATTCTCAAATCTCCATGAGGGAAAAATTCTTAAATGTTTATCATCCATTAGAGACCCAACCAACCAAAGGATGGATTCATCAAATTATTGAAATTTCATGAGATTCAATTATCTCAAAAAATCATCCAAATGACATTAAAAACAAATAACCATCTAAAACTAGATCTAATATATGTGTCTCTAAGAAATCTGACAATCAATTTTCTAAACATCAAACCAAATATCACACCAACCTCCATATGATATATGATGTACCTAAGAAATAAACATTATGTTGCAATAATGAGTAAATTGAATACACTACACAAGGAGGATTGAACAACACTAGATACTCCATTCATATCCTTGAATAATTAAAATTAAATAGTGGAATGAGAACTAAAGGAAGTAGTCTATGGGTATAGTAGACCTTTTTTGGGAGGCTTATATCAAACCACATGAAAAATTAAATCACCCAAATCATGAATTTAAAATCAAAAAAAATATAATAAGTACTTATTCATTGTTTTCTATTAAAAAACCATAGAACCCCTTCACAATCATGTGAATTTTTCATTTTTAAATACCAAGAAACCACTATAATTGAACCTACATAAAAAAAATACAACCAAAAACCATATTATAATTTTAACCACAATCCCCAACACAAATATGGTTTTTTCAGAATACATTCAAAAAATATTTTAAAATAAACACCAATTAGTTTTAAAACAAAATAAATTTTCATATTTCATAAAAAAAATACATTTTAAACAATATAAATCACATAAACATTAAAAAACATACCTGGTGGAAAACCCCACATTCGAAAAAAATCGTTTTTTGACATCACTATAATCCATTGAAATAAGTAACCATCCTTTTCTAAAAGGGTGCATACAAGATTAAAAAATAAATCAAACATTAAAAAATCTCTAAATGTTAAAATAAAATTAATATATTTGAAAACATTTCATAAAACCAATATGAGTTTACAAACATTACTATACGTGTTATTTTTCAATCTGATAGAACTTTTCCGACAAAATTCATTTCTCATACACATGATATTTATTTCAAATCACCAAAATAATATACTAATGAATTTAATAGTATATTCCAACAAAAAACCAATTCCAATGATGCCAACATATCACTTGAAAAACAAGCGATCCCTTCTCATTTTCCCAACACACTTAGAAAACCATGTGACATGGGGTGAAAATATTAAATTCAACTAGGACACATTTTCATACTACTCTTGATAATATAGTTTATAGTCATGATTTAATCATGAAATTCCTCCTTTAATACATTCACTAAAAAGGGATAAATTCCCTTTTGGTTGGTTAAACCTTATAAGGAATCCTCACACATTGATTATATCTTCCAATTATAAGGAAACCACTAAAAATAACCCCCAAGAAAAATCATCAAATTATAATGATTAAAAAACAAAACTACTATAAGAATAGATACATAATCCCAAAATACCATCATACTAGAATCTTGAATCAAATAAAATTCCATACTACCTATAAAATCTAGACCCTGGTGTCACAAGTCGATGCTTGAAGCTGGTTCATTACATATCCTCAAGAATGCATCACTATACTCTAGAGGCTTCCAACATGCTGTTAGGGTCTAATAAGTAATTTGGGTGTACTATACCCTCATTTTTAAATCAAAAAACTAGCAGGAATCAATAAAGATTATATAATGATATTGGAAATAACCAAGATAACACCATAATCCATAATGATCAACATCGCATGAATAAATCTAGAACATAAAAAAGGTCTATAAAAAAGCAGTAGATATGTCATTCCATACAACTGTCAAGTGTGTAATGAAAACCAAAAAATAAAGACACACTAACAACTCTCATACAGGTCCTGAAATCATACCATGTTTCCTTATCCATGAACCATACTAAATCTAAAATTATCTATATAATATAGGGCTATTTCCCTTATCTGATCCAACAAATATGAAATATATTTGGGTGTTGATCAGGCAGCCCATGTAGTGAGTGAGTATAACTTAATAGGACACCACTAATGGAAACTTTCATAATATCTAGTCTATAAGAGTGTATGATGTTATATGAAGAATAAATATTAAAAAAATAGGTTTCACATTTATTATTCATTAATCAACCACATAATACCAGCTTAATCAAATTCCCATGTTTAACAATATATCATAGTTTTATCATGATTTATTCTTTCTTGGGTTTCAATATTCATTTCATTAAAATTTCATTTTTATCACCTTGTAGCATCAATACAAGTACCAATATCTTGGGAACATGGAACATTAGTCCAATTCAAATATCATGGGACTCTAGAGAATTACTCTGGAACATAATGGGTATTTAGATAATCTATCCTTATCCCACATCTCATTATTTACATGCATGCATCAAGGTCCTGGAGTATCCATTTCGGATCCCCATGGTTATTTGAAGCATCAATCCTTGACCCACACATCATTAATCAATTGATCACATATATATTATCTATCACATACATATCAAGGTAAAAATAATTAAACTTCTTATCAATAATTAGAATCATGGTTGAAAATATAATTTATCAAATCACAATCATGGTCCATTACATTATTCACAAATAATAACATAAGAAATTCACCATTAATCCATTTACCACCAATTAGTCACATCACAATAACTCATCATAGTTAGAATATGCATCCCATAAATTCATATTATTAACCATTCAATTATGATTTTGTTCAATTTAATTAACCCATTAACCCCCTTTTTAACACTCATAATTCATATTTTCAAGAGTTTTAGAACACCACATGAGTTTTTTTAAATATGATCTCATAATCTACCATGTGTTTAACGGGATCAAGGAAGGGATTCCCAATTTCATTGAATTAAATCCACCTATTAAAAATAAATGAAATTTATGAATGGAGAAATTAAATGCCATAATTATATACAAATAATCATAATCAATAACATGGGAATTATATTTTTTTCAAAATAACTCATGATTAGTGATGAATTAATTCCAAACAGTAACCCCTCAATTTCAAATATAATGGTGAAATTCACGTTGAAAAAATAGATGTTGTATCAAAACAAGAATAAATATCCAATGAAATAGGATCCATCAAAACGTATTTCAAAATAATTGAAATTGTTGAAAAATCATTCGAATTAAATTAGAGAGAATGAAAATAGAGATAGAAATCTAAGTTAGAACATATCACATACTAGAAGAGAGATTGACCCTTCTTTGGGAACATTGATTTACACAAAAAGTATTTCAATGAGCCATGTAATACTCTCATGAGCATCAAAAAATTATGGAAATCATATTATGTTAAGATAAGGTGGGATATAATATGGGGGTTCATGAATTTTTTATAAAACTTTTGGTGGTTTAAAATAATGTACCCATGGCTTACTTAATGGAGAGAACCATTTACCAAACCATGTATCTTAATTGTGTTCCCCTACTTATGGGGTGTACGGTTACTCCAAATTGGGAACATGGTTTGTTAAAATATAAACCAAATGTGTAAATAATCTCTATTTAATGGTTCTCTATTTGGGGATATTGGCCTCATGATTCGATCAAACCTTGTGCTGCCTCATGTTTCTCAAAATAAAGAGAACATTTTCCTAGAATGATACATAAAAGATTGACTCTAATTCCATTCAAAGCCATTATAAAATTATAATAAAATCTTAAAAAAAAATTCACATCCCACAAATAGTGTTTTAAATGATGTTAAATAATATTAAATTATACCAGAAAACAACTACAACATCAACAACAATCTCACCCACGGTACATAGGTTTTTCCCATACATGGGTTTTCATCTCCCATTCATGTGCTCATATCAATGCCCTGACTCTTCTGGTACACAATATACCATTCCAAAAATAGTATGAAAAAAATAAAGGGAACATAAAATTGTTGTCTCATACCACATAGTAATGTTCTATCCCATGTAGTGAGAATAGGTTCCCAAGCCAGACTCCCACATGACCTCATGTACACCTCCCCATACACCAAAGGTAGCCAACTAGTAGAGTGGGTTTGATAAGTTAATCATGGGGAGACTATAACCTATTTTATTAGAGTAATACACCATAAAAAATAAATAAATTATAGTGGAAGAATATATTACAATAAACAATACTAATATCTCTGGATATTCAATTTAAGAAATATAATATCAAACTAAAGTAGAAAACATTCCATGCTAATGTAGGTGTGAGATTTCTAAAATTAAATTAATAGTATAATGACACTGAAAAGACCCAGGAAGGTCCCAAACCAGGAATAGTTTACCAATATAAGCGCCATCCACAAATCATATATCTAACATATGGCTTTTTTCAATGATCTATCCTATAATAATAATGTCTATTTGGGCCCCAATTAGGTATCCCATGTAGTGTGTGAGTATGAATTAGCAGGCCACCTTCATAAGTGCTAAAAAATCCATTCAATAATAGTGTCTACAGTTTAATAATGAAATAAGTAAAATGCCTTAACAAATAGTTTCAAATATTGTCAAATATTCTATATTGAACAAAATAAACCCATGGGTTCTGGAAGAGACCCAGATCAAATGACATGCATCATTCCATTATAAATTCTGATTCATCACCAAGGGAAATTACATTTGGATTTCCATGTTACCCTTCATAATATTTGGCTAAATATCCATGTTACCATTCACCATTATACAATTCATAATTTGATGAGAATGTTATCATTCATAATACTTATTAAAATATCCATTTTACCATTCACCCATTAACAATTCATAAAAAATGAGCATATTACCAATCATAATAGTTGTTTGAATGTCCATTTAACTATTCACCCTTTGACAATGCATAATTTACCACATCAAAAAATTACATATATCTCAAAAGAAAATCAATGAAATCACAAATTAATTAATCATAATAAAAAAATTCAATATCTCATAACTATCTTAAAAATTGATTATTTAATTCCTAACATCCATATTTCATAATATATTTCTCAATTAATTATATCAATTCAAGATATAATTTTCCATTAATTAATTAAACAATTAATTATCTCAAATAATAATATCAATATCACATAATTAATTCTACAATTAATTATTTTAATTTATGATTCCAATATCCTACAATTAATTCTATAATCGATTATTCATAAATCCCAAAATTTCCCAAATACACTATAAATTAATTAACCAAAATTAACTAATAAATCCGGAAAATCAATTTCTATAAAACTACAAAAAATATGGAATTTTTATACATGTAATAATAATGATGACTATAGGAATTTAATATTATACAGCAATCCTATAAATTTTTAAAGAACGCTCGTCATCTGAAAAACCAAATTGATGTATGATGGTTGTATCAACAATTGTATAAGAGATCTAGATGAACACCTAGGATCAAGATAAACGATCTAACCCATAACTATCAAGTGTTCCATTGCTTCATCACAAGAATGATGAAGGGAATGGATCTAAAGAGAAAACATATTAAAAAGTATCCAAAAAAAATCTAAAATAATCAAATATGAAGAAATAACCCCCAATATTCTATGAGCCACTATATTGTTGGAGGATAAGAGATGAAACTAAAAACAAAATTTACTTCATTTACATAACTTGTTTAAAACAACAGGGCATGAATTGAAACGATTTGTAATGTGATTACACTTCTGATAAATTTTTTTAATGGAATACATAGAAAACCCCATTTCCTCAGATTTGTTTTATAGAAACCCTAAAATAATTACATAGAGTGTTAATGTTAGGTAGCTTATTTTTCATCCCATTTACCATTATAAACTAACCTAAACTTTTTTAATGCTTCACATATCACTAAGAAACCATGAAATAATTAATGAGACATACCTAAAAAAATATGGGATCCTACACTAACCACAGATATACATATGTGCAGATACTTCATCAATGATTCTACGGAGCACTTTGAATCTCAAATGTATATGAATTAAAAGGTATAGTGGTATCTGAGTGATATAGGATCTTGCGACACTGGAAGAGCGTCCAAAAAAACCATACAACATTGATGGATGATGTAATCATTGTCCCATATATTATTCATTTAAACTAACAGATGGTCAGGGAGGTGAAAATGAATCCCCCAAATGGTCTAATGAAATAACGAGACCATGTCTTAATTGAGGTAATTTGGAATTTTGATGTCAGGAACATCATTTGGTAAGAAAACATTATAAAACTATTACATGGAAGAGTTTCCCACAATCCTCAATGTTTATAAGTGGGAATCATCTCTTGGATTCCAAAGGCTCTAATTCACGATGGAAGAGACACTGGAAACTGCACATATATGGACATCTGATGTAGTGGAATAGACGATGGATAGACCATGCATGAAATAACTGATCATTGCATGTTGGTTATCTATAGGAGGTGGTGACAACCCCATCATCACATCCACATAAGATGTTGTGACAAAGACTTCCCCATGTGTGAGGTTAGTAGATATCCTCTATGAGTCCACCTAGTGATCATGGTATATCATATCCTTGAAATATTCTCCATGATATCATATAGAGGTAGAAAATTATGGTTTTGATGAAATGGATGTTTACAATATGAGACTCTATAATGGAGCCAAATATTCATATACCTACAAACACTTATAAATTGATTCAAGATTCCTAAGAACATAAACTTCCATGATGATGAATCTCACATTTCAGGCTTCTTCCCCAAACTCTGTTGTAGAATAGTTGGGGGAAGGATGAATGAAAATTTCAAAATATTATTAAAAATATTAAATGGTAAGATGATCAATAAAAATATAGTTCTTATTAGAGTTATTCTTTAGGTGATGATGGTTCTCCCTTCTTCCATGGGATGGTTATTTAGGTAAGGTTACTTTTTTTCCATGAGGATGAACATTGTGATGGTTGTTGGTCGCACAGGGAGGAACTCCTCTATGATTTTTTGAGATATGGATAAGAAATCCAAATTGTTTTTCACCAAAGCATGGAGGACCTCCCCTCTCACTATTGAATTAGTATGGAGCTCATCTATTATTTTCATTAGGAAAGTGGGGAGGACCTACATGTTTGATAGTATGGTCATGTGGAGGACCTCTGTACTAGTTGCTGGATCCTCGGGGAGGACCTCCAAAAGATTGGGTAGGACCTTCACTCTAGTTGGATGTGGCATGGGGAGGACCTATGTGATGGATAGTGATGAGGGCATGAGGAGGACCTTGGTACTGGTCATCGATGAAATATGGACGATATCCTCATTATTAGAAGCTAGAGCAAGGAGGACAACTATTATGGATGAGGATAATGTTAGGAGGACCTTCGCATCACAGGTATGAGACACGGGGAGGAACTCAACACCAACAACCATATGCATGAGAAGGACCTCTGTACTAGATGTCGAGAAAATGGGGATGGTCTCCTCTTTTTTCACTACTATGAACATGGATAGGACCTCCATGATGGATATGAGCGCAGGGAGGACATCCCCTCTGACCAGTGACTATCTGGGGAGGGCCTCCATATTGATTCGCATCATCATGAACATGCCTATATCATATTATTGATATACCAAAAGTTTAGAGAGTCAATCCAACCATCCAACGAGGTGATTACGGGCTCAATCATAACTAGGAAATGAGGGGTCCCTCAAATGAGGTGAAATGGATTTTGTGGAGTACACCTAGGGTGGCAGGATCCACAAGTGAATTGAAAGATGATTCCCCCTGACATGCATCCTCTTGATCATGGGCCCAATATTTCCATCAATTCAGTCACAACAAGGCCGAAATAGTAGGGAAATAGTCCACCCATTCCTCATACAAGAAGATATATCATTAGTGGCATTGATGTGGACTAGTGGGAGTCCTCCTAGGTGACACTGGGGCAGAGGTCATTTCCAAGGAGACCCAAGAATTATCTACCTCTTGGGAGTTAGGGATTGAATCAAATGATCTCTTTGCGGAGAGTCTCATGATCCAGTTCATCATTATAAGGGAGAGTATGGGCTCCCTTCACAGCCCTTGGGGTTTTAGTGATGGTGAGGCGCAAAAGCATCTGTGTTCTGGCGAGCAATATCCCTTATGGGAATGACTCCCGCCTTCTCATACCATCGTATAAGGGTGTCCATTACTATCTTAGGGTTAATTTCATTAGGCGAGATAGGATTTGGGATCCCGGTCACTGATGTCATGACAGAAATCATGGGATATGTGGGGTCATGTGTTATTTTCCAATTGATAGGTCTAACGCCCCTGCATCGGTGGGAATTGGGTGAACTGGTTGATGTATCATGGGTCCTATAACATAAGAATATTCAAAAATCAATACAATTTATAGGAATATAATGGAATGTACCCCCACATTGTAAAATCTTCCATGGATGGAGACTGTGATCCACACTTACAATGTCATAAAAAGGGATTCACAATTTTCAAAAGCATCAAATGTTGGTGAGTTTCACACCTGGACCATTATATTTCCTATAGAGCCCTACTCCTGGGTAGATGGATATGTTACCATTCTTATTTTTTGATATGTTGTTTAGAATTCTACTAATCTCAAAAATTAGGAGAAGACATTTATGTCGGGTTCACCATTTTCATTTACGACTCTTCCATCAGGGTGTGTCTTCTTGGTGTTTTTTTGTAATGATAATGACAACATCATACCCCACATTCCTACCTTCCAATGGATGGTGTAGTTTATCACATTCTCATAGATTACTTCTACCAGATTTAAATTGGATTATGGGATGTTGGTTCCTCCTTCAATGGATTCCTCCATGGAATTATTCACCAAGATTGGGTCCCCGTTATCGATTGATACATGGTTCATGAAACTCATTACCAACACCATCTCTTTCTGGATGACGGTTAACTAAACCTAATCTATCTAAAAATTTGAATAAGTATTAGTAGGGAAGAAAAAATTATTTTGGATAGTCATGTTGGGAATTGCTGGCCAGTCTGGAAGTTGGAACATTGGTCACCTGTATATATTTTTTAAAATGGATTATCATGGAGGAACCTCAAACGTGGAATCTATGGAATCCCATGATGATCACATGGTATCTTATACCAAATTTATGTCATTAAATGTTTATCTCAGGCATACCATGTTTAAAATGAGTTATTTTGTGAATTTTACACCCTGTGAAGATGGTGGGAGGCTGATAAGAATGACCCATGAAATGATATCAGAGATGGTGAATCCTTAGGAAGGAGCACCTAAATGGTTTACTGAATTGATGGATTAGAATTCCAAATGAGAGTGGACTCATGGATGTTTTTTCAATAAAGATATGAGGTCACACCTCGAAAGGGTATGTCTATATGAAGTAGGATTCATGGTTTAAAAGATGGATGTGTCTAAACACCTAATGAGGGAAGAACTAAGGTGTAATGTCCCACAATGGGAAGATGTCACACTATTAAGGGGTGCATCCCTAGGAGGGATGAACCATGGTTTACCAGATGGATGGGTTAGGAAGATCAATGATGATGGACCCTAGGTGAAATTTTCCATAAGGAGACGATGTAACACTATGAATTATGATCTAGAAACTACTGAGGGAAGAACAATGAGGTGCACCCCTATGTGGTGGAAACCATGGTTTACAATTGGTTGTGATTGAACCTCGTGGATGCATACTATGTACCGTATTTAGAAGAAAATATGAATACCAACATTGTTCGATGTATGGAGTGGGGCTTATGAATGGGATCTACCGTTCACAAAAGGATTTCACTATGTTGGGTTTTATTGTATTGTGTGTGGATTACGCATGAGAGATACCTAGATGCTGCCGGGATTATTGATGATGTGGATGGGGAATACATGTTTTAAAATCCCTAATAGATTGTATGATCTCATAGGGTTGTGGTGGCCCGAGTAAAATTAGAATGGATTTGGATGAATTAATAAGTAGTGTAATTGAAATGGATGAGATGTTTTGGGGTAATGGAATTGAACCTAGAGAGTCCTCCTACATATCCTAGATGGATAGAATTCAATTTCCTCAGAGTTTGGGAATGAGGAATTGGGACACCTAAGGAGATGGTCCATGGAAGTGGAGCATATGTTTTCGACATATGCCTGCAAGCATCCCAAATTAGGGGAAATAATGGGGATTAATACAATATGGTTTTGTATTGTACAAAATGAGTATTAAGCGTGTGAGATTCAAAAATATGGATATTAGAAGAGTCAAGGTCATTGCTATCCTTTATGACCACATGTGACATGATCGATGTGAGAAATAAGAGGAAGTAGTAAACCAGACTATTATGTCTCAATTGTGGCATCAAAGAGAGATGGTGTGGGGATTATACATGTGAGATGCTTGAGGAGAAAATCATTATGTGTGATGAGGATCTCATTAAATTGTGAGGAAGAGATATTTCCATGTCATTCATACACAATTAATCATATCAAGAGGTGTGATGGGGGTTACAAATTGAAACTACCTGAGGATAACATTGTGAAAAATCCCAATGGGAGGTGGATGATAGATTGAGAGTGTGGGAATTGATATGTTCTCAGTTCCTATCCCATATCTGATAATGTTTTGATAATTACATTCCATGTGAGTCATAAAAAGAGATATCTTGTGCCCGCCACATAGGGATATATCATAGTTTGACATTATATGTTGAGAACACTGGTTGTATGATGTTCTACATCTTCAAATCTGACATGGGTAACTCTTTCCTTACCCATTGGGTTTACATAAATTTCACGCATCAACTATTGGGTAAGGGAAGGAATCATCAATTCAATAAGAAAAGGGTGTGGAGGAGTGTTCGATTGTTGATTCCTTGTTAGCGTAGTTATGATAAATAGAAAAATCACATTAGCATACCTATACTGAAAAGCAAGCGGTAGTTCATTATTATAGTGTACACTATAAGAGGGACCATTAAATAACTACAAACAGCCCTAGATGGATGCACAGATAAGGTTCACATAAGATATGAGGATTGGAGGCAAATAGGTCTTGAACAATGTGTTTTGGAGTAAAGGAAACTCATAGAGATTAAAGGAGGTGGTAAATACAAGACTGGAGGGCTACATAGAAAAGTATGGGGTTTAACGCAATAATGGAGTTCACAAAAGGGTATATGGTTTACACAAGAGGTTTATTTTGTGCGCACCAAAATTGGTCGAAACAAAAAGAGCCATGGGTCAGATCACTATGGGCCCATAATAAGGCGTACCCATAGGGAACATTTCATGCAAAATATTATACCTCGAGGAGTTTATCTTGGGAAATATAGGGAAAGAGATTCCTTATTCATAGCTGAGTGACTCTTCAACTTTTGGAGGATCACCCTAAAGAATGTGATGCACATCAATATTTTGAGAATTTCTTCAGTGGAAGAACAAAATTTTCTGGGTGTAGAATAGGTTTTTCAAACAGATTTTACTTTGATCCAAGGGGGGAAAGCACATAAATTCCCCTTTGATGTCACATTGGGAACATAAGAATCTTTTCCATGAATTTCCATCTTATAATCATACATTATATCTTATGTGTACTTACATTAATCTTTGTGGACTATTCCGTTGAGAAAAATGGTTCTCTTAGTTTATGAAAAGATGCTCTCTTATGGATCTGCATAGAATTTGGAACCAATAAAACTCAATATATAACACCCCAATATTTTTGGATACATATATATTTTAATAAATTTTATTTCATTGATATTTTTGTTTACATTTAACAATAAGAATAAATAAATTGTGATATAAAATTGAAAAATATTTATTTAATTTAATAATAATAGAATTACTATTTGATTAAAGACTATAAATCTAGTGAAATATATTATTAGAAAATTTTAATTTCATATTATAAAATGAATATATGGTTATTAAATTATAATTAAGTCATTTTAATTTAAAATGATATGTTTTTAAAATCTATTTTGTGAACATAATGTTATTTTATCTTCATAAATTTAATCAATATCAATTGTTAGATGATTTATATTAAATTTTTATAGAAAATATTCAAGAAAATATTTTAAAATTAAATTACTTTTTTGTACATGGATTAGAACTCATTTAAACTGTGTTTTGTGGTTAAAAACTAAGTTTTCTATAAACTATTTTTTTGGTGTTTTATACACTTACTATAAATTTAATTTCTACAATTAATGATAGTGAATGTTTCAAAGTTGATTATATAACTTGAATCAGTATAGTTAATATAATTTATTTCATTTATCTTAATTTTTAGATACAATCAATTGTAAAAAAAATTAAACTTTTTCACCTTGGTTATGGTTAAAATTGGTTTACTAGGGTGGGGGTAATACTAACAGATAACGGTAAAATTTATATATAAATTTGTTTAATCCTTTTTTTATATATTTTCTTATATTATGTTACCTTTAATTTATGATCCAAATTACTTCAATTTCATAAGAAAGTTACTTTATATTATCAAAATATTATAATAATTCCTTGTGTGTCCCTCCCCTCAATTACATAAGGGGACCCCCTCTCCATTAAAATTAATATATTTATTCCATATAGATTTTATAAGATATACCCAAAAAATTCGTAGATTAATTTTCATTATTATTGATCTTATATTATTACCCTAAGACCATCCTATGAATGCTTAAGATGTAATCCAGTAATTTCTCTCAAAGAAGAGGTAATCATCATACCCAAATATTTAAACAATGATTTATTTTTCTACATCATATAAATCTAATTTTTAACATATAAAAATAATCATTATAATATCTTAATTATACCATTATGTTATTATGGTTATGATATATTCCTTTTCCACCTCATTCGAATTAAAATAAAAAATAATTGGTCACTCATGTTTACATGTGGACTGCCACCTCCACGCATAGATATGATTTATTTTTCATCACTTTCATTCATAATTGTTCATAATAATGGATTTATGGTTTATATATATAATTTATAAAAAATTATTCATTTTTAATTTTTATATATTATCTAACTTCCTATCTTCCCATCCATTAAGAAATGATTATGACGATCATGTGTACGTGTGGATTACCGCCACCACAATGTAATGTGATTCGTTTTCTATTTCATATTTACCTGGATGATGATAAGGATAAATTTGAAGAATATATATTATTGTTTGGATATATAAATAATTCATTAAATATGAATAATTATTCATATTTCTTTATTTCCTTCCATAAAATTTTGGAATCACTACTCCGGAGAATGTGCAGACAACCATATCCACAATTTTATGTAATTCATTTTTCATCAAGACTTTTTATGAATGGTTATAACGGAGTATATAATTAATAAATATTATTTTTATTTAATGAATAATATTTTTGATATTTTTGAACCATGTTCATGATATATGTAATCAAACTATCAAGATGAAATATGTATGGGAAATAGAATAGTTTTCATATAAATATTAATTTTAATGAATAAATTTAGAATAAAATTATAATATAAAATTATAAATAAATGATAAAAATTATATTATATTTTTATATGATTATATATTACATTTATAATAAATTGATATTTATTATACATTATTTTTGAATCTGTAAGAAGCAATATGAGACCTGAGGTATGTGTTTACATTATAGTCTCATCTCTATTCAGATTATTTGTGCCAAATTTATATTGAGGGAAATTATATATATCTTGTTATTCCATTACTATATATATATTATAAAATTTTTATTAAATTAATGATCCTATAATTTTATAATTTCCATCTCTATGGTTATTAAAATGTTCAAGAAATATTTTTAAAGAAAATCCAACCCTCTTACAATTTTGTTCAATGAACATTGTCATTCCGATCAATTCACTTCAAAATTATTTTATAGATGATTTAAATATTTATGAATTTTATTAAAATAATTATTTTTTTGAAAATTTTCCTTTATTTAAAATTTTTATATTGGAATTTTTTTTACAGATAAAGAAATTTATTTACTGATTTTTTACAAAATATTGAATTGAATGTTTTCTTTTAATGTTTTCATATTTAATAGGATTTCTAACTTTCAAAAGTATTACATGATTTGAATAGTAAATTTAAATGATCCCATGATTATTTTAAGTCAATAATGTTTTGTAAATATTCTAGTATTTATTTAAAACAATTTATTAAAATAAATAGATTTCAATAACATGACATAAAAAAATATTTTAATTCTTCTTTGAAGTTATTTTTAATCTATTTAAACATAAATTAATTATTTTTATACAACATTAGGTATATGAGAATATTAATCGATATAATTTTATAGAAAAATTAAAAATTTTCTAATATATATATATAAAAATATTTTTTTTATAAATGGTTAATTTTTTAGGGGAAATCATTATGAAACCCATTTATTATTCCCAAGTTATATTGTATTTAAATTAGGGAATTGAACCTATTTAATTTCCATGAATTTTCATATGATGATTTGATGAATGATTTCTAATCTTCTAACACACATATTCACAGTTTTCATTATACGAGTGGTGTTTATGAAATTATATATCCCCCCATGCATTGGATAATGAAAGAAATTACATTAAATAACATAGTATGGAATAGGGAGTAACCTAGTTTAGAAAGGAATCCATTCCACTATAATAGTCATGGTAGTGAACTGTCACTATGTAAATGATGTAATGAGGAGTGAAACTAATCTACAATGATATTTATGGAAGTAATAATTGTTATTGGAAATGATTTTCTTTCTTATGTATATTTCAATAGGTTTTTTCATTTAATTATAATTTTTTTCATTGATCATGAATGATTTTTAATGATTACACATAATTATTATATATATACTTTTTCATGAAAAAACCATATAAAATGACTCTATAAAATATATTTCATAGATTGTGTAGGACTATAATATGTTATTATCTTGTTCACAAAAAACTAGTTATTATAATCACTTTTTATCATTGATATATGTCTACTTTGTTTATAATTTCTGATAATTTTAACCCACCCATTCTTCTGTATCCATTTTCCCTTGGTTATATAAGACTATATTAATTATAAAATTTCTATTAAGTGTATTATGAGAAAATAAAATTTTGGTTTTTGTTTAATACCTTTTAAGAAATAACTTTTTTGTGTATCAAGGCATTATAGATACTAAAACATTATGATCGTTAGAATTTTATTATTGTTAATTGTTCCCAATATTTTTCTAAAAGGATGTTCTTTTATGATTGTTATGATTTGGTCACCTCATATTGTATTAGATAATATATTAGTTTTTATTATTATTTATTCTTAGAAATGAAATAGCGGTAATCCATAAGATATTCATGAGAATAAGAGAAAATATTGGATTATATTAAATAATGGAGCATAGTGTTCCTTATAAATAAAACCTTTTATATATGTTTGAATGTTGAAAAAGTTATGACTTATATGATGCGTGGGGTAATAACTCTAAATGAGTAAAAATGGGAATTAACTAAATTTTTACTAGTTTAGGATGAGTGTCCCTAAGGCTAAAGACCAATATAGGATCACTTGGGGGACATGATTTTGGTAATTCAAATTCTCTTTACGAACCATTATGATAAATAAATGGATTGTTCAATGAAAAATGATAATAATACTTATTATTATGCGATGGAAAAATATTTAATGGGTTTAATAGGGGTGTCAAATTTTAGGACATTATAAAAATTATTTTAATAATAATATGATTGTTTAATATAAACATTTATGTTTGACACAAAAATCATATTTTTTGGATTTTAGTCAATTGATAGATCCCAGAGGATTCATGAGAATAATAATTGTGACTTCTAATGTGATGGAAATCCTCATGAGCAACAAAATTAAATATGTGATGAGATGAAAAACATTATAAATTTTTATATACATATATCTCAATATATGAATAACAACCTTAAAATGTTTGATTTCTATTAAAACCTAATTGAAGAAAAATTGAGTTTCATTGGAGTTCAGTTGATGAATAAAACATATGAAAGAGGATTTGGATTTATATATGTAAAAAATGGAATTATCACATAGGTAAATTCCTCAATAGAATTTGAATATGTTTTATTTGTAGAAAAGAAGAAAATAAACCAAAAATGTAATGAGGAAAAATAAGGAGTTCAATGGAGGAAAATGAAGTTCTTCTAAATGTAAAACTAATATATAATTATCTTCTATATAGAGAACATGGAAATTATTTGAGTAAATTACCCAATCCGAGGTATGAAATCAACACCAAGGAAGGTCCTACGATATGTCAATATTTTAAGTAGATCAAAATATTAAAGGTACATATATCCTCTAATATAGAGTTGGGTATGTGATGTTAATGATAGTATGAATATAAAATATTATAATAATATAATTTTTTTCTTTAAGAGATTTTATTTTGTGATTTTTTAAATTGAAAATATATCTCTAAAAAATAACTTATAAATATTAAGAATAATGTTATCATATTTCATATTCTGATTCAACCAATGATGTTATTTTAGAGTGAGGATGGATTTGAACTTTCCAGGGTAACTGAATTCATTTTTTGTGTATTAATACACTTTATAATGTATATATATCACAAATTATTGGGTAGAAACTCAAAATTTCTGTTATGATAATTATTTATAAAATATGAATATATTTATTAATGGATTTCCTAGTCTACCCCTGAATCATGATGATGATTTTTGAATAAAACTTATAGTTGACATTACACCTATTATGAAGACTTCATATAGAGTTGGCCTGATTGTGGTACATGTATTGAAAAACAAACTCTAAGAGAATACTGATAAGGGATTCACATTCCCATGTGCATCACCATGGGGTAGAACTGATTGTTTTATTAAGAATAAATAGGGGTAATTGGAAATTTCCATTAATTATCAAGAAGTTATTAGGATCACTATTATGAAAAAGTATCCACTAACCTATGAAAATTATTGTTTTTACAAAAAATTTGGACCTTAATAATTTTTAAAAATTTTACTTTATTCTAGATAATTTTAATTGAGGGGTAGAAAAGGATGAAATATCCATGAAATCCTTTTGTATGATTTCTGGTAATTAGGAATGTATTGTTATGTCATTGGGGTAGACCAATTCCCCCACTATCTTCATGGGTTTGAGGAATAAAGTCTTTAAAGATATCTGTGATCAGTTTTTTATAGTATATATAGAATCTATTCTTATATATTAAAATATAAATGAATAGAGTGGTGATGTTTTTAGGATTTTATTGAATACCATAAGAAAATAGAATATGTATATTTATTTAGTGAAAGTGATTTTATATTATAAAATGTTTCATTCACATGTTATATATTCTCAAGAGAGGGTATATCGATAGGTCCTTCAAGGATCAAAGTCATTGAGAAATGAACTATATCAAATAAAGTGACCGTGATCCATATTTTTCATGGATTTAATGAATATTAATGATGAATAATGACTGATTTTTCAAGGAAATATAATCTAATAACAATGTTAACTTAGAAGATATGAACGTTCAAGTATATAGATTATTATGAGGATAATTTCATTGAATTGAAGAGAAGGTTGGTAGCTAACTCTATCCCCACACAAACCTATAACAGAGAATGGTTTTTGATCATTAGAGATGAATAAAATAAGGGACCTGGATGAATCAATTTGTAGATGTATTTTGAGATAACATAGTATTTAAAATAAATAAAAAATAATGTCAAAAATTACCAGACTCATGATTTTGTGAGACAACAGAATTTATTTTCATTGATAATATTGATGTATTATATTTATGGAGAAAGTTTTTATATATAAACTATTAATAAAATAACTTTAATATATTAACATTTAAATAATAAAATATATTACAAAGTATGTGGTTTAAAATTTCTAATGATTGTGATAACCCAATAAATTATAAACATGGGATGTCAAAAAGGGTTAATGATGCTCTGAGTTGGATTGAGCGTTGTTGTTTTTCAAGGAGGTGGATTAAGAGAGAACTGATTCTTATGGGTTTACATATGATAGATAATAAAATCATGAATAATTTTGATAGTTAAAATATTTCTTATAGTTATTTTCAATCATCCATCCTTGTGTGGTTTAATATAGTCCATAATAATGATACATAACTATAGTAAATGATGAGAAATTTTATTGTGTTAATCATGGATTGCAATAGAATAATATGGTTCAATAATAGAGAATTTTTCCCAACAAAACAATATATAATATTTCTAAAAGATGAAGATAATATATCATAATTCGTTTTTTATCATGGATATATGAAGATTTATAATGATATAGAAGAGAATTATTTGCAGGGTAACATAAAAAGTTATATTGTAGAGTTTATATATCAATATGTATTATGTCATCAGTTTGTGGATGAGAAACACTAATCTATGGGGATACTATTACCATAACCCATACCATAATGGAAATGTGAAAATAAATCTCCTAAAATTATCATCATACACCCATAAACATGTAATGGCCATATTTCTATTTGGGATATAGTCTATTCTCTTAGAAACACAACACATATCATTAAAATCATAGAATATTTCTTTACTGATCAACAAGATTGGATATACATTAAGTATTTGGAAAGAACGCATGGAATACTACATTATATTGTATCTTATTGGGATTTGATAATTACCTCAAAGATCAGGATTAATAATTAGTATACAAGTACTATGAATTTTAACTTTATCCATCTATAATACCTTATACAGATGACCAATATAAGAAGACCAACTAAAATACCTAGTAAATTTGGTGGTAAAATTAAAGGTATTTCAATGTTTTTTGGGATCAAAACTAGTCCTAGGTTGTGTTTCCATACATCAATATCTTTCATCAATGCATTATCATGACTTCTTATAAATACAACTATGGTTAAAACTGGAGGAATATAATGTTTTGGGATGAAGTTAGAGAATAGATTCTATTTTGATATTAAATTTATTATGAAATTTAAGAGATGTTTAGATCCATTATTCAAGACATTACTGTATCTAAAAGTCAACAAAAAAGTGACAATAATATATGATATTTATAGTTTATAGCTTAGGAAAAGGTATCCCATTAAATATATCTATTGAAAAAGGTTATGAAATTTGAAAATATGGTAAATATGATCCCTATATATAATAGTCCTGTAACAATTATCGAAAAGATCATGATGTTTTCTTTTAAATTGGAACTTTTTTTGAATCTCTCTAAATTTCATGAGGGGTTCCACATATCTCTAATGTGTTAGTAGATAAATGATCCATAATATATAATAAAAAATTAATGTATGACTAGATTTTAATATATCGTATTACGATAAATTGGTGGATATTCTGGATTATAGAGAGATGTATTAAGAGAATAAGAAAACTATCATGTTAAAGGTTTTGTGAAAAAACTCATAAATTTGAGAAGCAATGTTGTGACATAAGGATTTTTTTAGGAATATGTATCCTAAATATTTGTAATAAGAGTGATGCTATTTCATGTGATAAATTATTAAAATGTGATATCGTATTATAACCCATGATATTATGATATATTCCTCTTTAAATAAGTTTAATTTCATTGATAACATTCTTTATAAGCACCACCGAGTTTAAACGAATGATGATATATTATTAAAATATTATTACATATTATGAAAATTATAACCTAGATATTTGATTTATAGTTATGAATATGACTAATTTAATTGTTTGAAATTATCATTTACATATATAATGTAAATTCCGGGGTTTTAAATTGGTTACAAATTAAAATAATTTTTTTAAGGTAAAAAAGATATATTTTTTGAAAAAACAATTTTTATGTGCAAATTGTGTTTTTATAATAAAAAATAAATAAATTAATATTAAATAATTAATTAATTAATTTATTTGTATAATATATTAAAAAATTATTTGAACATTCATATAATAAATTTTATATAGTATGGAATGAAGTGAATTTGATATTTTTTGTTTAAAATGTAATTTTACACAATAGGTTTTTATTTTGTTTAGTGAATTTATTTTAAAATAACTTTATTCATGTTTTTGAAATTGGAACTTTTGAAAATGAATTTAATATTTCCAATTTTTTAAATTAATGTAATGTAATATTATCACCATACTTTTTATTCATAATTAAATGTAAAAACATAAAAAAATGTAATCCAATGTAGGGTTAAAATGGGTATACTGGGGGTCAGGTGATGTTAAATTAAGATATAAGGGTATGAATGTTAAATAAACATGTTTAAATATTATATTTATTTATATAGTGACATTTTATTTTCTAAACCTCAAATTAATGGCCACTTGGGTTCACCTGGAAACTTGTGGCTTTATATTATTTAAATTTTTAATGTAATTTCATGTGTGTCCCTTGACTCATGTATAAATGGGAATATAATGTCGTCCATTAATAATTAATTTTGGTCCCTTTATAACAACAAATCATTACCAAAATAACTTCCATGATTAATTCCATTATTTATAATCCTTCTGGTCTTACCCCTATACAATTTTAATAATGTTTAAGGTGTAATGTGTAGGAGGTCTCTTAAAGGTGAGGTAATCACATTACCAGAATTATTCAACATTTTTGGGATATTCTAAAAATATAAATTAGTTTTAACTAAACTAACATTATTAATAAAAAATCATATATATACTGAGATTTTATTTAGGTTATGGTAATACCATTTTCAACATCATTCCCCTAAAATTGTACATGACAGTATCCCTTGTGTGTACATGTGGACTACAACACCATGTAGCGATATGATTAGTTCCCCTTTAACATATTTCATGGTTTGTTAGTATGATGGATTTAATTCATATATATGATATTTGTTAATATTTTATGCCTCTTTTATTGGGATATATTATATATCTTTTTACATTTCAAATTATTATAAAATAATAAAGGAGCACATCTATATGCATACTACCTCATCCACAAAGTGATGTGATTATTTTTTCCCTTTACACATCACAATGTTGATAATAATGAGAGATTTATTGATTAAACGTCATATATATACATAATAATTAGTACATAAAAGTTAGTTATTATTTATCTTTTTTTCATTCCATCCATTGAAATGTGGAAATGTCACTCATTTGTATCATCTCATTGAAGTGACGTATTAAAATTTTCATCGCATATTTATATGAATTGTTAAAAAGTTCTATATAATAAATAAATAAGACACTTATTTCATGATTAATATTTTTATGATGATGAAATCATTACCATGGTTCATGTTGTAGAACCATTTAGCTGAAACATGCATGGAAACATAATAGTTTTAACCAAAATGTTCATTTTAATGATGTATTTATTAAATAAAAATAATTGAATGTTATAAAGAAATATTACATAGTATTTTAAATATGTATATGGTTATGAAATAATTTTTTTAAAAAAAATATATTTATTATATAGTCAGATTTAATGTGTGTGAAGTAATATAGAACATGAGGTAAGAGTTTGTATTGTAATCCCATTTCATTTGTGGATTATTTATGAAAATTTAATGTTGTGGGATATTATAATAATAATATCCTTTAAAACTCATATATTTTAAAATCCTATGTGAATTTCTACAACATTCATGTAATAGTTCCATTTTCCTCTCATTAGTTCCTAACATAATTGAGGAAATGATTTTTAAAAAAATATTACCTTATTTCCACTCTGGACAATGAAATTTTTTTTCAAAGAATATGATCATTAGAATTATTTTATGGAAGTTATTAACTATTCATGATGTGTTCTAAATAAGTTAATTTTAACTACAGAGGAATTTATATATTATTTTATATGAGGAAGATTATTTTTTCATGAATAAGCTATCTTTGACTATTTAAAAATGTGTGAGAGAAATATTTTATTTTTACACATATGGTATGAAATTATTTCATAAATTTGTGTTTGTAATTTTTTTTAATTTTAGATTATAATTATACATGTTTATTCTAAAGGAAAATCCTAATCTCAATTGTATGGGTTTTTATTATAAAATCTTATAATAATAAAATGATACGTTTCTCATTTTTTCCATGAATGTATCGAGTGATCGTTTTATGGTGTCCTTAATTTATTCCCACATAATTTAAATATTTTTATGATTAACATGGGATATTATTGTATGATGTAATACTCTTTTCATGTTGGATTATGTTTAGGATTATTTATTTATTATTATATAAAACCCATTTATTTCTCAAGTGTTAGGTTTGTTAGGATGAAATATTTATGAAACACATTTCTTTTCTATAGGTTGTTATTTGAAAAAATAATTTAATGAAACCTATTCAATTTCCATAGGTTATGATATAATGAATTTATTATTTTTTCTGATCTTGTTAAATACACTAGTATACTTAAAATAACATGATATAGGGTCCTAAATTATATATACACTCAATGAATTAGGTGAATATGGATATCTAATGAGTATATATGGAATATAATGTGATGTAATCATAGTTTTCTAAGTTATTCATTATACTGTGATAGTATTTAGAGTGATCCTTGACTAAAGAAATTATGTAATGGGTAATAATCAGCATCTAATATGTTAGTCTTGACACTAATCCTTGATTATGGAAATGATTTTCCATGATTAGTTTTATTCTAAAAACATAGGTCTCAAACATATGATTTTTTTAGGGATCAGGATGGTTTAGTTATGATTTGTAACTATTATAATTTATTTATTTTTATTTAAAAACCTTATTCCATGATTCTTGATTTTCTTTTTTTGACCGATTGGATATCACATTATAATTTTATGCTCATACTCACATACACTTATATGAAATCTCACTTACAATCATTGATTTATATCTGATATGATTACCCATAATGAGAATATTAACACAATATTTCTTATATATCTATTTCCCCTATTGTATAAATAATATTATTAAGTATTTAATTTCTATAAAGTGTACTATTAGATTTTAACTATGAGGTATTTCTTAAATATATTTTACAAAATAATTCTTCTATGTATCTATTATATGTAGAAACCAAACCACTAATGTTTTGAAGAACTTATTATTGTGAAATGTGTTTAATATTTATCAAAAAAAATATAGTATTTTTGTATGTTGTGCTTGGGACACTAGACACATATCCCATAAAACAATATTTTAAGTCTTTAAAATCCATCTATGTGTTTGAAAACGTTATTAATAAAGGTAAAACCACTATATTAAAAAATTCACATTTTAAATTCTCTAAAACACATTAAACAATATAAACCTACTTTTTTAATAATAATCTGATACCAAATTCCCATTTAAAACTCTAAATGGTGTCATAATACACATTTAAGGAAACATACATGATTTGAAAATTCAATATGTATTTTTTACAAACACATGGCATTCAACTAATACCATTTTAAGGGTGTCATTTAGGAATCCTAATATATAACCTAAGGAGAAAAAAATAAAGTATAAATACAAAAAAAACTCTTTAAAACCAACAAGAACCCAATTGAATGTAATATAAAAGGATAACAATAAAACACCTACCTATATTTAATGTAAAAAATGTCAATATGTTTCACCATTCTTAAATTACACTAACCAAGATGAAATCAGTACTTCTCAAGCCCAAATAAGAAAAAACCCCATGATTAATGCCCTGTAATAATAATTTCAACACTAATTAATTCTAGGGGATATTGGGGAACACAAATAATTATATATGTTAGAATAATTGGGGGAGAGGTTTATAATGAATTACCCATAAATAAATGACCAGAAACTAAGTTAGAAGGCAGTCAAAAATGAAAGGAATAAAGCGTAGACTCTTATATGAGGTGAATAGTTAATTGAAATGAGATTAAAAATAATGAGGCTGTTTGATGAATAAAAATGGTTGGGGATGATTGATAATTTCTTTTTTAATGAAGTTGGGTTGTCCTAATAGTTTAGCTTCATGGTTTTATAAAATGTGCACTCTCCATAAAAAATCCATTATATGAACCAAAACTAGTCACATGGTTACAACTAATGATTCTAAATGGAAGGAATAACCATTTGGTAGCCATGCCAATATAAAATTCCAATTTTCATAGCCACTACATATTATTTTCACCTAGTTTACCTTTCCGTGTACATATCGTGTACCATAACATACACATACCAGTGGGTTTTCATGATTTTATATAGGTGTTATTTGGTATAGACTGAACTGTTCACCACTAACATTGACCAATTAATAATAGTTAAAAATGAACCACACATAAGGGATTCCATTGTTAATAAAATGTTATCACAGAATTTACACTAAATCATTAACCCCAAACCATGTGTTGTATGGGAAAATTATAGGTTTTCCACTATTTGGGATGAAACATCTCTATCACAAGAGTCTTAGACTAGTTGGTGATGACTCCTTAATTTGAATCTAGGCGAACCGAGATCAAATCCTAACAGAGGAATATTTTGTGCATACTGTAGCAATACTATAGTAGGTACTATAGTAAGAACTGTTTCAGAAACTGTCTGGCACTATAGCTATAGGGACTACTCCCCTATCTAAGCATCCAGGCCACCAATTTGGTCCCCGAGTCTTTTATGGCCTTCAGGCCACCCAGGTATTCAAGATAGTAAGGCTTTCAGGCCACCTTAATGCCGTCATTTCACCTTAAGGAATTAGGTCCACCTTAAGTGGAAATGGAAAATAGAAAATCTATAATGAACAAGCTCCAGAAAGAGTATGAGAAAATTGAATTTACCATAACAGAAGCTAAATAGATTCCAATATTGAGAGATTATCACACCTTCCATTAGGACAAAAAAGTTAATTCATGGGAAAGCCTAGCCGAACATCCATGCGAAGGTAGGGAGACGATCTCATGATGAAGATACTGGGGAGGATAGTTCCATTTACTTAGTCTGGGTTGTATGTAAGGTTTGAATAATATGGTCAATGAATTCCTATATGTCCTACGGGCCATGAAATAGTTAATCCTACAAGACTTTTTAGGGTTCCAACTCACCCCTTGAAAGGTCGATTATCAAAATCAATAAAAATATGAAGGCCTTCAGTCCATTGGATGTGGAGGGTTGAAACATCTATAAAACCAAAAACTATTCCAAATCTTAAAAAATATCACAAAATTAACACCACAGTGACATGGTGAATGTCATAGAAAGGGGAATATTAAAAAAGGGGAATAATATATGATATATCTATGTTAATTTGGGTAATTTTATGTAATAATTAAATTTATAGAAGAATATATCTAGAATTATAAACATTACAAAGGAGGACATTGAATCAATGATTTTAGGATAATCTTTTCTTAAGAATCACTCATCTGAGTGGGTTGATTCACTTTCTACATAATGGGAATGCTATAAAAAATATATTGTTAAGGTGTCAGGATGAACGATTGATGAGATCAATTAATTGATATTGATGAAAAAATATACAATTGGGGGGGTGAAAATAGTTTTTCAAAACAATTATTAAAATATTCATTATTGAACATCAAATAGTGAATTTTATTTTTCATGATTCATTGAAATTAAAATTTAACTTTTAATGAAGGACTACTATAGTGGTTCAAATCATTTTTATCCTAGTCCACTCTTTTATATTATCTACTCAACCTGTTTATCAGCACCGACTACGAATAACTCACTTTTAAAGTGGTGGAGACAAATTTATATACTCTATCATTTAAAATACATAGAAGCACTAACCTGACTTTTTATAAGAGTAACAACATATCCTAAATAGATTATTCCTCAAAATATAAAACCTAAAAAAATTTATTTTTGTAGGATGAATATCCAAATTTAGACATTATTTTGATTAGATAAATTATAAAAATAAAATAATAATTTAAAATGGATTCCTATAAAAAAACATGAAAACACCCAAAAAAAATAATGAAATCAGTAGGGAAAAATACATAAGCTCATGTATCGCAATGATATTTAATTAATTATTCACAAATGAGTGGAGTTTTTAATTTCCTTTGTGATCACACTAGAAGAATATTAGTCAAGGATGAAATTCATCAAGTATCATGGGATTATCTCGTATCATTGGGATTTCAAAAAGTCATCCATTGTGGAAAAAATCATCTAATAGTGCACAATAAATTCCTTTTTCACTAATTATTAACTACAAATTAAAGAAAAATATTAATTTATAAACATGTGACAGTTTCCTAAACTCACCAATTCATTAAAACATTTAGAAAAGTTTAAAATAATAATGAACTTCCTTACCTTATAATTCTTAAAGCGTATTCTGTTATAATTTTGGCTCACATCAATTAATTCATTAATGTTATCAAAACAAATTAAAATATTACCATTATAATGAATGATTGTATTTAAAAAAAATATTTAATTAATATATATCCATTAAACTTTCATTAAATCAATAATTCATAATTTATAAAAATTAGAGAACAAAATAAATATTTTAAAAATTATTGTATCCCTGAAAGTTCTTTTATATTCACTAGTTCAAATTTTTTTGTTATATTATATATTTCATTTGAAAAGAATTATTACGGTAAAAAAATGTAAAATAAAATTTCTGTTAATCATTTTACAAGAATAAGGAATAAATAAAGTATTATTGAAAATATAATTTTTCAAAAAGATAGTAAAATGTAATGAAATTTCCATGTGAGGCATAAGCCTTATGGTCGGTAAACATACTATAACATCATATGTGATTGGTATACTGACCATGAGATCATATTTCTCACATAGTATGTATACTAACAGAAGATAAAAATATACCTTCTACAAACAATGAAAATATTCATGTCGTCCTTTCGAAAAATTCTTATCAGGTCAGTTACCTCACTATTTCTTAAAAATAACCTTAATGGTAACTTCCTGAAACCTATGGTATATTCATATAATATTAACGGTCACATTGTAAATTTCTACTCAAGGTAACTATAAAATAAGGTCAAGGTGACTATGAAATAAATTCAAAGTACATATAAAAATGACATCATTGTAGTTATAAACTACCTATTCAAGGTAACTATTATACCCACCTTCAGTAATAAGAATATTGTTCATCATAACATTACTGAATGATGTGATGATGCAACCGATGTTAGAAATGGAGGGTTATTGTGATAGATTCATCTTCTAAAATGATACCACTCATATGAAAATGATGAATTCGCCGGCTGGAAGTGAGGAACCTTGTATAAATTGTAAATAATATTGAGGTCTGGGGTGTGTCTCTATATGTATAACTACTACATTAGTGTTTTTGAGCTACTATGGTATATTATTTAGGCCGATATGAAGTGAACCAGGCCTAAAGGAATGTGATGGTTTCATGAATCAATTATTTAGAAGGTCATGCCTCTTATCATGACCCAACCAATAGGGGCTTTCCTAGCCAAATAGTAGTCCAAGCATATGACCCCGAGATTACATTTAATGTGCTAGGGGATTTCTACTAGCACTGAGTAGGAATATCTCACATATGGGAGGCCTTGGACCAAAGTGAATGTACATACACACACATCTCTACTCACAATTATAGTTTTTAATGATAAATAACTAATACTATATTTGCTTTTATTAAACCCGTCCCATAGAAGAGAATAACATGTAATATAGAAAAAGGAATAAATTTCCAAATATATGCCCACAAATACTCTAAAAGAACTGAACCTTATATCAACATGGGGGAAGTTTCTCCAAAGTAACTCCAATGACCATATGATGTCAATATCACACAACCATGCTCCACATTCCCAGGTATACTTATGAATCTAATGAAAGGACATTAGTTTTCATAATACATTCTATGTGCGGTTAGATCCCTTGTAAGGGATATTATAAATGCACCTGAAAGAACACCCCAAAGTCACCAAACATAAACCATCAAGGTTGTATTCATTTCATTATCATTTTTGACAAGTTAATAAAAATATTATGCATAATAGTAATAATAGTATTAATAACCTTCATATTTTCAAAGATAGATAGAAATTCTCTTGGTGAGGTAAATTCTCCACATACATCCTAGGATTCTACTAAATGATCAAAGGTGACAATAATCTTGGGTATCTCACTCCCCAATTATTTCCATCCCTAGTGGTTCTCATCATAGATGTTTCACTATGTGGGTGATACTAAACTGATGGAACTCATATAGTAGAACATACTCTTCATGAAATTACAAGAAGAAGCATGAAGAAACTAAGATGGATCATCCGAGACACTAACCTGATTAGACCACAGCTCACCAAAAAGGCATAATTTTACAGATAGGGGGTCATACATAGGTCATATGGGGTATTTCTAACCCTAACAAGAATAACCCACTATATAGAAAATCACACATGCATATGATGGATAGGTGATTCTTAAAACCCTACCTAGGTATGAAGACAATGTTAATGAGGACACAATCCTTAGTTCCTATTATTGATTGTTAATCTATTCAATCGAGGGGATCTTGTACAATGATCAAAACAAGATTCCCCATAGGACCCACATAGAAGAATAACAAAAAACTCACCCTAGAACAATCAAATAAGGGATCTCAGTGACACAATTACAATTCAAGGGAACCCACCCATGATTATACCACAACTAGTATGAGATGAATAGGGGATCTAAATTTATCTTTAAAGATTACGCAGTGTGTACCATGGGTTACATGATGTGTCCTTTGAATCCATGCACTACACTTATCTCACTGAATCACGCAAATTTTATTTCTCCAATTATGTTTAGTTTCCACTAGGGTTACAAAATTTTTAATGGTCACCATACACCCAAAATGTTATGTACACTCCAACCCATGTATTGTAGTCGTTCCCATGTACTATAGTCATTCTCATGTACACTATTTGTGCATGGGTCCATTCATATAAAAAATTTAAAGAACACCTCACATTCCACATCATACAGGGATTGTGCAGTCACATTCCATGCTTGGAATTTATTAACTATACGTTCAAAGATATTCAACAATAGGTATATGAAATTTTAATTGACACACATAGTGTGTAATGCTATAAGGATTCTTTTGTGTTTCCTCAGTGTACATACTGATCCGTATAGCAATGGGTTGTAGTGAGTGTCAGTAAATAAAAAGGTGTGTGATATTTAACTCAATGTGTAAAGCATATCTTCCTCCCAGAAATGACTATATGGTTTTTCCCCTATATTATATGATTTGTATTTGATAATTTTCATGAAATTCATCTTTTCCACAAGGTTTATCCCACTACTATACTATTTCCTCTTTTTTACCGTTAAAGTGGTAAATAACATTTGTATTTAGGAAGACCATCCTCAATGGCTAGCTAGTAGTATAATTATAAACAATCCTCAGTATGAAAACCATCACCATAATGATGATCCATGCTCCCAAATTTATGGAACCCTATTGTTTGTACTAAAAATTGTCCACAATCATCATTGGTGGCTAGATTAGGGTATCCTGATCTATGTGTGGAATATTCTTCATCAAAAAACATAGCTAAAATACAGAACCCATAAATGAAGAACACCCAAACCTATTTCTGATTTTTGTCTAGTCTCCTATCATATTTCATCATTCCTAAATTGATCACCTGATCTAGAAAATAATACCAGATAAATGTTCTGTCTGACCACATATATAATGACAAATAAACATTTTTTGGGTATTTTTGAATCACTAGTGGAACTAAACATTGATGAATAATGAATAAAGACTATGGAGAGAAAACCATTAAATAGAGATGTGAGGAATGAACCTCCACCATTTTTAATGTTTTCCACAATCAACTATTAATCAATGTTTTAATCAAAACGATTAATCAATTATTGAAAAATAATATAATATTATAATTCTGAGGAAGAAATATATCTTTCCATTGATCAAGAATTGACACTGGAATGAAATATTATGAAAAATTATCCATGATCATTGTGGGAAAATAAAATGGTGATAAATAAAGCATAAATAGAAACCCCACATCAGGATTGGATTGATCAGTTGTGAATAACACATTCACTTAATTAATATTAGTTTTACCTATGAATTATATTTTCTTAGAAAATTACATTGAATTATGATCATTTCTCTATAATTTGTTGTTGTTCAATAAATTCTCTAATATACTCTCTCTCAACATTCCTTGGGTTTTTCAGATAACTGTAGGGTTTTCCTGTAATGCGATTTACCTTAATAAGAATTTAGGTCATTGAAAATGAATTTTTAATAAAATAAATTATTTATTTATCATCTTCCCATGAACACACATAATCATAAAAACTGATTCACACGAAAGATACAATGCACATTTTGTAAAACCCAAATTCTGAATTTAATGTCAATCATAGACTTTAATTCCAAAAACCCATGTGGGACATATTACATTATTTCAAAAGAATATGTGTTTGACCTAATATATTTAATATTTTTATTATATCAATAACAAGCCTCCCCGGTCCCTGGAGTCCCATTCATATTTTTATTTTCAAAAATATTTCATAAAATAGTCCAAATTCTGACAATTAAAACATGATTTATAGCATTCTACCAAAAATAGTCCTTTTCATCATAAATAAAATAAGGGATACTCAAATATATGATGGTAATAAACATGAATCTAGATCTCACACTCCCATGACCTATAAAAAACTCACTCATGCTTCGAATAATTAAATACCCAAGGAAGACATTGAACCATTTAGGGTCTTTTCTTTGAAATTCTCAAAACCTACTGGTCACCATGAAAATTTAACTCTAACATTTATTTGTAGCTCAACACAGTTGACATCATGAAATGTTTCATTCAGATATATGCATTTCTATGACATATATAAAACCTCATGTGACGGAAATGTGGAATGGATAAGTTGTACGACAGCATTCATACCCAATTCTTTAATATGAAAAAGACCTATGATCCATGGAGATAGACACCCCCTCATACAAATCTTCACAATCCATGAAAAGGGGAGATCCCAAAAACACTTAACCTCTTCGATGAAATCCAATGTCCACCATTACTGGTCCGAAAATATTATAATGACTTTAAGATTTCATTATCTTCTCAGGGATAATATTATCCTTCACAACCATTACTCACAGAAATAATGTTCTCATATGAGATAACTCCCACAGGCTTATACTATTATATTGGTGACCTACAAGGTATCTTGAACATGTATACAAATAATTCCACATTGATGGGTTATTGGTGACTTCCATGATGCAATGAAACCACCAATGGAAGATGATCCTTAAGGCTATTCTGAAAACTAATTGGAAAAACACATTTGTGTTCTCAAAAACCTAAATTATTCTCTTCACCTAGACATATATCCATGTTTAGAAGGGTCGTTATCATCCATAAGTTTGTATAAATGGCCTCCATCATTCACTGTAATCATAAAATACCTTCTAAACTATACTCTCAAATGATAGTATGTGACGAAACATGGGGAGTTGGTCTAATGTATCTCAGATTGTGTTCTGAAGTCTCAATTAATGATGAGTCACCATCCTAGAAACCACAAAAATAATATCATATTTTCATTTTAATTAGGTCACCTTGGACTTCAACTACTAATAGGTTATGTGTAGGGAGATATATAATGAAACATGGTATTACCTCATCAATGAACAAGACTGATAACAAATGATCATGATATATCCTCACCACTCTAGGAAATACTTATTAGGGGAAAGAATGAAAACTTCTATGCACCTCCTCTTGTAGCATTACTGGTGTCATTATCATTCCCCAAACAAGTGTAAAGTGTTCCTTATTTCCAAATATCCATTAGAAACACGGCCAGTGGATATCCATTCATGAAGGATAATACAATAGACATAAAAAATTATTTCATCCCTAATTCTCTATAGTAGTGGAGGGGAGATAATCATATATCAGAGGTGTGTTGAACTATCCTCAACATTAAGGGTAAAATAGAAAGTGGTTAACTTGTCCAACACATTCTTATATAATAGTGATGGTTAAACACTACTGTAAACATCAATCATTAATTCCACAATATCTGGAGGTTCAAAATATAGAATTTATTGAACTATTTATATTTCCACTATCACTCTCTTTTATGAGAAGGCATATCCCCAGAATTTAACTCTCAAATACTGAATTGAAACATTGAGAGATTACAAAAGATATGTTACTTTGGGAGGATGTACCAAACCATTCTAAAGCATTTGACAAGCTCTATGAATGATTAAAAGGGCACATGGATGTCATCATTAAAATATTCCATGAACCTATATAAGAAGGGTTGAATGAAATATTTCATGGAGTTCAAAAATTAAATTTATGTTTTCAACATGCTGAAGGTCATCTCCATGAACTCAATGATACCATTTCATCTCTAGGAATCCACACACAGTATTACCTTTTATAAACAAGATATGGTGATAACCCATCATCAATTTAATCTATGTAAACTAGTTCTCCCTAATAATATGTCATATAAGTAATTTATTCCCTAGTTTGGATAATCCTTTATGAGATTCACATATTTGAAGTTTCATTACAACATACATAGCCTCATGTTTTCATCTATCCTTTAAGAGAAAAAATTAAGGCTTCCAAAGGGGGCACACTGCGTTTAACCAACTCCCTCCTCTTCAGATTCCTTTGACCACACTATTAGTCCATGCTTCCACATGGGTTCATCTGATATTATAGTTAAAATATATGGCCATCATGGGGTTAATGAGTGTTTATATGTAAAACATCAGATTTTGATGTAATATTGGGAGATCCTTAGAAAATATTTCATTTTACATATCAGTCATCACATGATACTAAAATCTCATAGAATCTACTAATCAAAAGAAATTTCTATCTAAATAACAATAAATAGGTTGTATCCTCAAACACATGATCCAATACATTAATAAATATAATTCCTTCTCATAAAATAAAGAAAATGTTTTCATAATAACTTGGGTATGAAACATCCCTCTCATGTATTAGTCGACTGAGCAAGGGTGGTAATAAATTGTACATATATATGGGAAAATCATAGGGTCTCACACTCACATATAAAACATTTATTTTAGGATCTATCTATCTCTATCTCCCTATCATTATCTATATTCATGTTCTGCTATCAATTGAAGTGATTAATAATATTATATTTTCTACAAGATCCTTCAAAAATAATTTTTCATAAAAAATGATCCACTAGATTCTATAAGTCTTTAATATGGGATAATTTTAGAGAAATATGTCTTCTTACCATGTATATAAAGTGTGTATATAACATAGGAAACGCATGTCATAACCTATAAAACACTATGTGACTTGAGAACATAAGCTCATACTTTTTGACGTTATTATTACCCTTATAATCATCTTATTTAAAAAAGGATATGTTTGACAAAATATATCATCAAAATTATATAAAACAAACAATTAAAATAATAAACCATCCCCACCATGAAAATATACACTTTGGATGGCACTGACTCACCCACATTCTCTTGGATCCTATTGGATGATTCTGTATCAATGGGTGAGGTTACCCAAATTTGTTCATTTTTTAATCCATATTTAATTTCACTATTATAGGTATCTATAAACTCCAAGTGATACCTTGAAAATATAAAAATTATAGGAACACTATCAAGAGGGGTCTTAAAACAAATTAACACTCACATTATAGTGTAGTGACCCTAAAATATTACACATACTATTACATGATTTTAAGAATTATTATCCCTGAAATAGAACCCATGGATTGATAAGTCAAGTTTATTTGTATGACTAGGTACATAATTAGAAAACCTAAAACAAAAATAAATAATATTTTTATTAATTTTTATAATGACCTCCTAACTTCCATTGATTTCCTTCAACTGTAAAGGATAACATGGGGGAATACATTGATAAAATGGATGAGAAAAAAAACAAGAAATAAACATAGGAATGAATCAAACACCTGATTTAAAAGGAATACCATTATAACATAAAAGATATGGGTCATTAATAAAAATAAATAAAAATAAAATATAAAATATTGAATCATATGATCAGGGAAAAATAAGAAGGCGTTATCATCATATAAAATGACATAAATATGAGTCAAGGATAGATTCCAGGGCTATATTTGATTGTAGATAGTGTCCCATAATAAAACATTTTTACTACCTAATCTCATACCTAACATATTATGGGACAAAAACATTACCAAATTCATTGGAGGGATATATTGGTGCACCCCTAATAAAATTTTCATAATTTTTTTCATCTAAGGAGTTCAATCTAAATAATAAACATAAGGTTCACCAACGAAATGAAATGGGTATTGTAATCATGATATAAGCTATAACAAATGGGTGTTTAATAATTGTAACCCTAAAAGAATAAATTTGAACAATTCATGTACATTCATAATGTGAATATAATAATATATCACAAAAAAAATTTCCTTCTAATGTGAAAGCATTAAAAGAGTGGTTAGGTAACTTTAGATATGTGAAGATTAAGTGTGATTTTTGGGAAAGGAAGAAAGGATCTTTATAGAGGATAAAGAAATAATTATTTCAATAAAATAAGATAAGATATAAAAAAATAAGGATACATTTTTTGATTATATATTAATATTAGAGGATTAAAATTGTTTTTTGTGTATTTCAAAATGGTTATGAACTGTAAATGTTCATTCTAATTTGGTTTTCTTATCAAGACGAATTAAAAAGGGAACCTTTTAAAATATATATTTCCCCATAAAATAAATATGAATAAATATATTCAAATATTTTTGTAAAATATGAATATAATAATGATTAATAATATAATAATGATGAATAATTACATTATGATTAAGAGATAAAAAGTTTAACACAAAGGAAAATGGTGGTCCGGTGAGGCCCCTTACCTTACATCTGAATGTGTTCTACACTTTCACTTAGTTTCATTTATAATAATATTAGATTCCATAATTAGTTATATTTTAACCTATTTTACATATATTTTATTTTTAATAATTTTATAAAATTCATTTATGTTCAGTTTTTGGAGTTATAATATTTAATTTAATCATTTTGAGAGCATTCATTTCAAAATTTCATGGTCGGGTAACATGATAATATTTAAGGAAGTTCTCAAAAAATTGGAATAAATATCCTGAAATTAAATTTTATAGTATTAAATAAATCCAATAAATTGAAATGGTCTCATTTATTCTTTTTAATTCTAATATAATGATGATTCATTTGACAAATGTTTAGTTTATTAAAGAATTTTTTATGACTATCATGAATAAAATTCATTTCATCTAATTTTATAGAAATATATTACTTTAATAATATTATACAATATAATATTTATATATATATATATCATTAATTTTTATCAATCATGTGTGTATTTAAACCTTCCCTAATTTTAGTAATGGGATAAAAAAACTCATCCTCCACGAAGGCGGTGGACCAACATGTCACGGACCATGTTTTCATTTTTTGCATAAAATGAAGAAAAAGGGATTCAATGATGGATATTCTAATAGAATAAAACTCCATTATATGTATTAGACAATATTTATCAAGTCACTTTGTATTGGGATGATGAGTATGAGGTTGAATGAAGAAATATTTTTTACAGAGAAAGATGGAGGATTTCACCTCTTCCATGTCATCGCTTTTAGTACCACCTTCAAGAACATAGAATTACAAATTTTGTGAGACTAGAATCACTGAGATGTGTGGATGAGTATTTTTATGCGAATTAGTTATAATAATTGAATGATCCAAATCATAAATTGTGTGAGGTGAAGGTGTGGAGATAGTTAGTATTTATTTGGGGAGAATAAGAGTGTTTTTAATTATTATATTCATTAGTTTGTTATATTTTATTAAAAATATCAATATTATTGATTATCATGACTATATTTAGAATGTAGTTCATGTAACATTGTTATATTTATTTCTTACACCATAAATTACTCAAAAATTCAAGTATATTCCACATAATTTCATTTATGGTAAATTACCATATTCCATGATTCAAAAAAAGATCAACTCTTTTATAAAACTTACAAAAAATGACCCTAACCATTTCTTGATGGGTATATATCAAAAATTAACTCTATATTATTCATATATGTTTAAAATTTTGATAATTCTAATTTTTAAATAAAATCACCATATAATTTAAATATTATAATCTATTTTTTAAAACATTGAGAAATTAAATATAGTCACATAAAATTATATGATAATTATAAAAAATATAATTTTAATTTATGAATAATATTTATGAAAATAAATTTTATTTAAATCGTAATTATATTTATGAAATTGTAAATAAACATTTATAATTTACAAAAATACAAACATGGATTTTATCATTTTTTAAGACATTTATTTTCGTAAACCATGATATTAATATATAATTTTTTAAATAATAAGTTATCTAACTTATATTTTAAACATTAATAGGTGAGGTTAATATTCTAATGGATATATTACTCTTCTTAATGGTTAGATTACTTATTCAATGGTTAGACTTATAACCGTCATATATAATTCTTAACTCTTGTAAATACCTCTACATTTATTCAATTAATTTTTTTTAAGTTTATATATAGAATGAAATCATCAATTTGAATATTATAAAATTAATATTATTTTTTATTTCATTTTATTTTTTCAAGAGTGTGGTCGTTATAGTGGATCAATAAGATCCATATTTCTGCATTCTTATTATCTCAAATTATATTTATTGCCCTATATTAATATTTGGAATTACTATTAGTTAATTTCTAAATAAGTTATCATTATTCATCTATGAGAATAAATATTTTTTTAGGATATATATGTGATGTATGTGTTTTATGGCATAATAATTGAAATTCCACTGATAAAACTCGATGATGTTACATTCCCACCCCCCCCCCCCCATTAAATTTATCCCTTGAAATTCTATTTTATATACAATGTTGTAATGAAATGATGGTATTTATCCTTTATCAATTCCTCCATTACCTATGTAACATATTTATACATATGTTTGATCTATTGAAACATAACATGGTCACATGTCTGTTATATATAACCATGTCTCTATGGTTGAAAATCATTACAATTTTCTCCTCATAAGAGTGATCATTTTCTTATTGTACCACCATTGAGTTCAGTTCATGTGATGAATTTGGTATGTACTTCCTCTGGTGGGATACATGGAATCCATCATGTATTTGGGACATGTTTTTTTGATGTTCCATTAGATATTCCACAACAATCACCCAATCAAGAATTTTAAGGGGCCAATTTAAATTGGACATTACATTACTTTCTTCCTAAATACCGTGACCCTTTATATAAAGACATATGAATGAATAACTTTTCCCCAACATCAAACACTATGTCTCATTGATGATTATTGGCATAGCTCTTCTATTGAATTTGGGATTCCATGATTCAATATTGAATGTTATCAACCTCTTCCACCATTGCTCCAAGAATTTCAAATGAAATTATCTTGAATTCACTAAATTCATTTTAAAATTATGGTGTTCAACTTTTATTCTCGTAAAGGGATTCATACAGATCCATTCAGATGATTGAGTGGAATCTATTATTATATGATAATTCATCCATAGGAATATATTGGTCTCATTCTACATTGGTTTACATTAAGAATGATCTCCACATAAATTACAATGACTAAATAGTTTGATCAGACATCCCATTAGTTGGGTGGTGATAATCAATGCTGAACTTTATCTCTATGTTTAGAGAATGATATAGTCTTTTCCATAACATGGAGGTAAATATCATGTATTGGTTGGATATAATTTATAATAGTACTATATTCAACCTCACCAATTATCTATTTTATATCCTTAAAATTTCATCAAGATATAATCCCTCTCTAACTACAATAATGTGAGTTTTCTTTATAAGAATATCCCAAACAAGCTATATTGATTTATTTCCTCTGAGTGTATTAGAAATTATAGTTACAATTTCCATTGTGATTTTTACCACATACTTGTATTTATGGGAAATGGTTTCATCATCCCCTTATAAATTTTCTTAATAGCCTTCACTTTTTTTCCATATTGGGCACTTTGATGTATATTAAGTTACCTTCTTCTTTGTATTTCCCACCAACAGTACTCTTAGAAATTTCGATACATATTCATTCTCTCTGAGTGGTTATAGAAGGTCGATCTATATCAATCATTCAATATCTCCATAATTATTTTAGGATTTGATGATAAAAATATTCAAACCCCTAATTTATGGCTATTTTCTCATTAATCTTGAACTCTGGGGATTTAACATTTTTTTATATCTTCCTCCTTCATCATAATTCCTATATGAACTATTTGAACAACATTTAGCATCTCTAAAATTGATGTTTGATTAATAATTTGAGAAAGGTTTGACGATGTTTATTCCTTTATGATTCCCATGTCAATACTCTTCAGGTCAATGAAGATTATATCCTTCTCAATTGATATAATTAATAATGTTGTTGGGTCCTTTCTACTTATAGAATATTCCAATTTATTAGTTTTACCATGATGATATTAGATTAAGTAGTCATAATAATTAATTACCTATAACAATATTATATATAGAATATTAATATCCTTATGTATGAATATATATTTTGTCTATTGTGGTCTGCATATATCTTACAATCTCCCCATAGAGGTAGTGCATTCATATATTCGACATTAAGACCACTACCACCATCTCTAAATTATGCGTGGGATATTTTTTTCTCATGATCATTCATTTGGATTGAATATTAGTCTATTACATTATAATTTTTAATATGTACAAAATCTAATACCTTATTTGAAGCATCTATTTATACCAAAAAGTGTTACCCACTTTTCGGTAGTGAAAGTATTGGTATAGTGATAATCCTATTTTTCAACTCTTTGATGTAACCTTTGTATTCACTGGTCTAACAAAATACTACTCCATTTTGATTTATCATGGTAAGTGGGACTGAAAATCATGAGAATCTCCTCAAATTTTTTTGATAATAACAATCTAGACCCAATAAACTATAGATATCCATTGTAGGTGCTAGCCTAGGCCACTCCTCTACTACCTTTATCTTAAAATGGTAAATTGATTCCCCTTTATTGGGGATAAAAATTCCCCAATAATGATATGTCCTCAATATGAAAGTCAAATTTACTATGTTTTTTGTATAGATTACCCCATTGCAATTTATTTATCACTATATTCAAATGGACCTCATTCTCCATGATTATCTTGGAGTATATTAGAATATCATCTATAAAGACTATAACAAACATTTCTAGGAAATATCTAAAAACTATATTCATTAAGTGCATGAAAACTACTGGAGAATTAGTGAGACTGAAGTTCATCACAATATGCTCATAGTGTACATACCAATTATTAAAGTAAGTCATCATATTATCATACTTATTGATATTCAATTGGTGATATCCTAAACGATGCTCGACCATAGAGAAATACTTAGACCCACAAAAATTATTTAACAAGTAATATATTTGTGCTAGGGGAGACTTTTTCATTATCATGAATTTGTTGAACTCAGGATAGTCAATACAGATGAAAATTGATCCATCCATCTTCTAGAAAATTATAATAGCCACACCCCATATTGAAATACATGGGCATATGAAACCCTTTTCCCAATTCTATTGTAACTACTTCTTCAGTTATTCCAACTCAATGGAAGTTATTCTATAAGAAGTCATGGATATGGTAATAGATCCAGGTATAATTTCAATTGATAACTCAACCTCTCTGTATGAGGGAATATGAGACAATTCTTTTGGTATCACATTAGTGTAGTGTCTCACAATGGGAATGTATTCAATAATTTTCCTCTCATTTATCTAAATTATTTGATATTTATTCTATTTATCAAATATTGAAAATATCCACACATGATTTTATTTGTCTGAATGAGATTCATCATCATCCTTACACTTATACATAATAATAGGATTTATCATGATGTGATGAATCATCTCCCTTTGATAAAAGATGAAGTTATATTTATATAATGTTTTTCAATAACTTTCCAATATAGAATCGAACTCTAACAAAAAAAGTATGAGTATATTTTCTTGGAGGATCATTCCAAAAAAATAGACCTAGGATAAGTTATATACAGTGGAAGTAATAATTTCTCAATTTTATGTTCTAGCAGATAAATCAAACTCCATATTTTGAGGAGGAGTTTAAATAGTTATAATAATATTTCAAGATATGAAGTAATATATAAAACCAAAATAAAATATTATGTTGTCTATTAATGATTAAATAACCACAATACCTATCACAACATCATTTTCAAGCTCCTATAAAACATTAGTGATAGAAAATTCCATTAATTTCTAGCATGGAGTTTATTGTTGTTGATTGTCTCCCTCAACCCTTGTCTTAGGGTATTGGCTCAGATAATTCCCATGTTCCTTGCAATTGAAAAACTACACTATTGGATGAGTGTTGATCTAAACCTTAATTCATTTTTATTAATTTCTGATTTTCTTCAAATCCCTTTGGTAATTATTAGCATGATTCCCATTTTTTCTACATATGTGGCATCTTTTATAACAGTTCAGATAGTTCTACAAGTGATTCTTCCCACAAATTTGATGTTTGTTATGATGAAATTCTTTAATTTGTTTGATATATCTATTTTTTGAGCCATACTAAACTATATTTTGTATTTTTTAATCCCCATGACCATTTAGAGTCACGAATCTCCAAATCAACCTTAATAGAACAATAGAGGATCATTTCATATTTGTCAAAGTCTTTAATCTCAATGATTTTCATAGACATGTAATCAAACCACTAAATATGAAATCCACCTTTATTTAAATTTTCATTACAATTTTATAGGTTCACCATGAAATAATTGTAACATTATCCTCGTACATCCTGATAGACTCATATTTATATTTCATTAGTCCACGGAACTCTCACTACATCTTATGATGGTTTTTTTAGGGAAAATATTTTTTGAAAAATATTTCCATAAATAATTCAAAATCCCTAAAACATGTTTATTCTTTAAAATTATGGTGTCAGATCAGTTTCCACCACTATTAGTCTTCCACATTAGAATGATAATACACTAGAATGACTTTCTATTCATCTACGAATTGGAGGATAGATAATATTTTCTCAATGGAGTTAATCCATTATTCTATAATGATATGATTAGAATATCCACTAAAGGTAGGATTCCTTTTTTTAGATGATTATAAAGTAACTAGGCCATTCATTACAAAAAAATGGAATTCAAACATATTCAGGTTAATATTAATAATAGGATCCAATTGGGTTAATAATGTCATGATGTTCTGAGATTCCATTCCTACTATGTTTGGAATCTCAATTGTTAAATAATCACATTTTATATCAAATTTTTTGTTGACATGGGTTCTCCTATTTCCATCCATTATCTAAAAAATAAAGATAAAATTATGGGGCTTAAATACTTAGCTAAAAAGAATATAAAATAGAAACTATTAACTAAGAAAGATAAACAACAAAATGAATATGTAACATCACAGGTAAATAAATAACATGACATTTTAATATTTATTAGTATTTTTGGATTAAGTATTAATTTTACTTTAAATTGGATGCTATGTTTGATGGCTTACCCAATACACAACAACATGTTTCTTTTAAATTTTACGTTGCACACTAATAATATAATATTATTATTTTAAATAGTAGTTAACGCCAAACCATTGTTTTGGAAGGAATGAATAGAACTAACTAAAATATGATTATAAATTTTTGTTATTTTTTTTACTTTTATCCAATAAAATTTAATGGCTTAAAATGTGAATGAATATAATTTTAAGCACAAATACTCTAAAAGGTCGATTTACCTCCTTTTGATAGAGAACCCTATTTAAATGAAGTTTTGGTCATTTTTATGTATTCTATATGACCAAATAAAATGCTTATATAGATTCGGAACATCAAAATTTACATTGGGTAATTTTTTGGTATTTTTCTGATAAAGTTCATTTTTTGATGAATAATGAAGATTCTGTATTTTAATTCAAAAGTTCATTTTAATATAATTTATTTAAATTGTTAGATTATATTTTTAATTGGTTTTAAAGTATAATAAGAATATATTTTTTCCATTTAATCAAATTTTGGTCATTGTAATTAATTTCACTTTGAAATTGGACATAAACAAGTATCAATATTTTGATAGTTATTGTTTCTTAAAAACCCACTATTTGTTTTGATAACGAGAATTAATTTATAATTAATTAATGAAACTTCAGTGTTATGAATTTTGTAAAATAGACATCAGTTTTGAATTCATAATATCAAATATATCTAAGGTATAATGTTTGGTTTTTTTTGAAAAAACTTCAATTTTTGATGAATAGTGAAACCACTAAGTAGTAGTTAAGAGCTGACATTTTCATTTAAATGAAATTTTACCGCATCTGTGGATTGAATTTTGAAAATATGACATACATCGTTGTTATTAGTAAGTAAAATTTGGTTCAATAATATGAGAATAATTTTTTGTGAATAATAACTTTTGACATTTATTCACCGCGGATAAAGGTAAAAAGGGCAATTCAAAGTAAAAAAATCCTAATAATAAAAAATTACCCTAACACTTGTTCTAAACATATTGTATGAGTCATGGCTGACCATGGGAATCTTTGGGTCGATTTTGGGACCCCATGGAGCCAGTTAAGAGTGATAATGACACTTTATTTTAATTAATTTAATGTAAAGAACAAAATGACAATAACAAATATATTTTAGTAAATTAATTTTTACATTGATTTATATTAGATATCTTTTCAAATATAATTATTAATCAAAAAGATAAAATAATTCCGAAATCAAGGTTTTTTTAATTTTTAGACATCGAATATATTAAATTATTTATGACACAATAATGATGTAGTGTTTACCTCGATAATAAATGATTTAAATAATTATGATTATAAATATTAAAATAACATCCAAAACATGACCAATTCTTATTGGATGAATTTATTTCTACCATGAGTCATCTTATATTCTACTTTAATTAGTTTTGGACCTTTAGAAACCTAATATAATTATATAATATAATAATATTATTACACTTTTCTATAGAGCCCATCTTCCCCCTTATAAAAATCCCTCACTTCTAACCAATTCCTCACATCTGTCAAGCCTTTTGGCTCATCAAAAATATTTCCAATTAAACTCCCTACATACCTCTACTCCTCCTAAAAGCCTTAACTTAGGTATAAGGACCTTCAAGAAATCATGTTGGTTCATGCCAATGGGAGTTAACCAAATTAAATGTAATAATTTATCTTAAAATCTTTTGATTTATTTTGTTTTTTTAATTCTACAACCCTAAAAGCTTTTTATATTTTTGTTGTTATAAAAATACCAGTGTCCTCAATATACTAGGATTTTTTTTGATAAGTATTCGAACTACACTTACCCACATCTCGATCTAATGGATAAAGAACATACTGTTTCTATGGACGACGAACTACAACCTCTCTAAACGATGATTGTTAAAAAATATTATACTACCTCTCATGGTGGCCATTATGATGACACTATATTTATATATGATTTATATTATTTTTATGTCATCTTTATTCATCTGTATTTTTAATTTATAGCAAAACATCATGGTTTCCATTATGAGTTAACGCGATAATTTCATTTGAGAAAGTGCAGACTACCGCCCCTTCAAAGTGATATGAATCGTTCATTAAATATGTTGGACATATAATGGATTAAGTTATTGAAATTATAAATTATATTATACTAGAATTATAATATAACTATGTATCATTAATATTTCATTCAATTAAAATACAAAATTTAAATTAAAGTAGGGTTCATGCGTACGTACGGCTTACTATCTCCATGAATGGTGCATTTCATTTCTTAACTCCAAATGTTCTGTACTGATATAAATACATATTTATACTGGATATATATGATATATGTGATATATAAATCATTTACATCATTCTGGAGATAATGGACTATTGACCACATGGACAACTTGTAATTATAGGGTGTTCATTTTTACACAAGTACCAAATATCGACAAAATGACCATTATTAACATAAATGACTAAATATTGTTTGTAACATGGTAATAAGTGATATAAAAGGAATAAACTTGAAAAAGTGTTCTTAATAAAGTATAAATTAACTTTTTTTTATTATTCAGAAATAACAAGGAACAAATACATCAAGTCAGACACCAGGTAAGGGATTTTCTTATCTCACTTTTAATTCCGTGAGATTTCAATTGTTCACCACTTATTAATTGCATGTTGTGTATTGTGTACTGCCATTTGATATATATTATCATGATTCTAATTATATTCATGTTATTCTGTGATTCATTTTGTGTTTATTATCTTTTGGTCATATGACTCAGTTGATTAAAACATGGTAAAGGGTTTCGTCTCACTTTTTATTCTCGTGAGATTCATGCTATATTTTCCACCATTTCCTTCTGTGTGGTGTATGTAAGGCCCGTTATTATAATATTTGTGTAATATAATTTCATTTATGATTTTTTTCATCTTCATTTTATGATCCCTCTTTCACTAGGAATATGTTTTGTAAGTTACCAAATCAGAAAGGGAACCTTTAACCCTCCTCTTTTTAAAAGACTTCTTTTTTTGTTATGTCTTTTAATTTATATCTTATTATGTTGGGATATGTTATTATATATCATTATTGATGTAAACTTTATGTACAAGTAATTAGATACCCTTTTTATCTCATCAACTAATTTCCTGAATTTTAATGAGACATCGTTAGGATGTCAAATTTTTATAAGGGAACTTCTTAACCCAATTTTGATTATTTGGGATCAACTTGCATTTCTTGAATATGTCATCCTATGAATATGTAGGAATTACCTCTTATTTTCTTAGACATAATATCCACTTATATTGGGTGTATTTATATTTTTCACACATAATTATGTGATTGATTTATCCTTAATTTAAGGATACCATCTTTATAAGGGATTTCATCTCAATTTACATTTCCACTGAGACATCATTGTTGTCATGACCCAATTCACTCTTATATGGTGTATATAATGTCCTTTGACATATTATATCATTAATATCTTCATTATCATGATATTATAATTTTTTTATTAAATGTTATTCCTTAATTATTTTTATTCAATCGTCTCTCTTTTTGTAAAAAAACTCTTTAACTAAAATAGTGTTTTAAATGTTTTAAAGATTTATTCTTCTAGATATTACCATTAATGTACATGTTTTCAAAAATGTGTTTTAGGATTTACATATATGAATATTAATTTTTTCAAATGATAATTAATTTAAAATCTTCAAATTGTTCTGGGTCACTTTGATTCAAAAATATCTTTTTAAATGGTTCTGAAAATGATTTGATAAATCATTGTTTATTTCAATATCTTGATTTGATATATTGGAATGTGGAAATGTTATCATTCCTTTATACATGAGTTATGTTTTATGATTATGTTATGTTTATTGGGCATTGTTTACGTATACATGTGGTTTCGTGAGAAACCATGGGCAGGGTGAGCCCAGGATAGCGCTCCAATGCACTGGGTAACATGACGGAGGTAAACATTAATGTTTATCCTAGGAGATTTAGGGAATATTATGTGATGGGTATTCCAAATGTGACCCCCTATTTAGTTGTGATAGCTATAACGTAATTATGTTCTGAATTCCATAAGTTACCTTTAGGATCTATGATTTAATTATGTTATTCATTAATCTTATGATTTCATGAGGTATGTTATGATTGAAATGTATGGCTTCATAGATTTGTATTTATTGATGGGATAATTTTTATTTTCATTATTTTATAACCCTTACGGATCTTTTTATCCTCATCCCATGTTTTGAATTTTTTTTCATAGGACATAAATATGAATAGGGGCAATGATGATATCAAGGAAAAGTCCTGATGTCTAAACCATTGAAATATACATTCCTTTATTTTTTTAAGAGTTTTTATTTTATTAAAATTGGTAACAATTATTAGTTTCTACATGTAATTTTCTAGTTGTTATGTAATAGTTTTGGCCTAATTCTCTAAAACTATAAACCTAAAAAGATCCTCAATTTGAATTATTCCTTTAAATAAAGATTATGTAATGTTTAAGGTGGTGTCCTTATAGTTGGTATCAGAGGTTGGTTTAGATAACATTAGAGGATATGGTGTTCTTTAAACATTAGTGACATTACCATAATGGATAGGATTTTAGAAAGGGTCATATTTATTTTAGAAAAAGTGAATGAGTTTAAGATAACTTGAATAAGTATATATTTTAATCTACCCTCCTCATTAGATATTATATGACGATTTTACAGATATACTCACACGTAAAATATTGGTTTTAATAAATGGTTGGATCTTGCAGGCACCAAAGTAACAGTGGATGTGAAGAAAATTGTGATGGTTTTCTGAATGAGAAACTGAATGATTTGAGAGTTGTAATGATAACTCTTGTGGTTATTCTTAACCAACTATCTGGAGTCATGATTGACCACCTGCACCTTGTATATTTTTAAAAGGCATTGTTTATGTGAGAAAAAAATTCCTACGGATGTTCAGGTAATAATCATAAAGGTATGTACATTAAAAAACCTATGTGTCAAGGATGTGGAAAGAAACACATAATAAAATGTTTCAAAAGGACCGGAAGATGCTATAGATGAGGAAGTGAAATTCATAAAGAAAGAACATGTAATGGAAAAAAAGAAGCATCCAGTTGACTCTAGGAAGGGGAATGATGTTCTTTCTAAGGGATCTATTGAATGTTTTAAATGTGGTGTGCATGGTCGTTATGCAAACATTTGTCCTACGAAGAAGTTTCGGGAAGGGGATCACCGGGATCATACCAATATATGTTTAAAAATAACTAATGCCATTCCAATTGAGGATGAAGAAACTGACAATGACCATTGAATGGTATGGATTATTTCTTAACTGATGTTTAGGATTTTTTTAAAATCTAAGTATATGATTCATGATTTTGTTTGTAGGAAAGAATTATTTCAGAATAAGTAGGTAAAGAATGGTTAATGGATCATGAAGAACATTGAATGAGTATGAAGTCAACTTATAAGGGATTGAAGAGTTATGGTAGATTTTAGGATGGTGAAATTCTTAAAAGTATTAATTCATTTTTGATGAGTGGATTATATTGGAAGACTTTTAATAGAATGTTTACCCCTAATGTTTGATATATGAAAATGTTATTCAAGGAATAATTATCTTTTCTTCAGATGAGCAATGGTGGAATTTTATTTTGGGAGAATCTATGTTTTTATTATGGACATATGGTGATCTGGGTTTTTATGGAAATGATTAACCTATCATATAGAATATGTGATTTGGTTGATTACACTTTAATATGAGACATTAAGAATAGTCGATTTTATTTGGAGAGAAATGTTAAGATTTACTATAGAATACTATGTGATAAAATCCTTTTTAGTTTTTTTGTTTGAATATTATTTTGGATTATTTTGAATAATTTCAAGGGAAATTGTTTACTGAATGGTCTTTCTTGAACTTTGGGTACTTTTGGTTGAATTTTGAAGATTAAGAGTAGTACTTCTTTTTATAAAGGGTTATCCTTTTGGGAATTATCTGATCACGTACTAACCAATTATGGTTTTGGTTAATGTATAAATATAGGGAAAATATATAGTTAATATTTTTTGGATCATTTTATTCTCTAGAAGTTGATTCTAGCACTTTTAATGTGACCAATTCTGTTTGAATACTCTTTGTTTGGAGAAAAGATGAGTTTGTGGTTGAATTTTATTAAAGGATGACACTCTACATGACGAGTAAGTATATTTCCTTATGATATTAGTCTTGTTATTAATAAAATTAGACAACTATATGAAAAGTATCTTCAAGAAAAAAATTTATAATCCCTCTTTTATCATCATACTTTTACCCAACCACAAATTTATGGTATTGTCGTGGTTAACATTCCATGATCAAGTTCTCTATCACTCTCTATTAATCTATGAGAGTTAGTTTATCTTCCATATCCATGTTTTAATGGAATCATAGTATCTATTATATAAGGTAACATTTTTAATTCTCTACCTTTATTTTAAAGTGATAGTTTTATTGGCTCTTTTTATGATGTGAGACTTTCATTGATGTTTCTGAGCCCAATTTTAAAATTTCCTGGACGCAATTTTCAAAAGGGGGGAAGGATGTAACATCACAGGTAAATAAAGAACCATATATATTAATCTTTATTAATATTTGTGGATTAAGAATTAATTTTACTTTAATGGGGATGCTATGTTTGATGGCTTTCCAGATAAGCAACAACAGGTTTCCTTGAAATCTAACGTTGCACACTAATAATATAAAATTATTATTTTAAATGGTAGTTAACACCTAGACATTGTATTGACAGGTTTAAATAGAACTAAAAAAAATATTATTATACATGTTTCTAAAATATTTTTACGTTAATCCAATAAAAGTTATTTGCTTAAAATGTGAATGAATATAATTTTAAGCATAAATACTCTAAAAGGTCGATTTACCACCTTTTGATGGACAACCCTCATTAAGTCTATTATTGGTAATTTTTATATGTTCTATTTGACAAAATCAAATTGTTCTTTAGATTCAGGACATCAAAATTGACTTTGGGTAATTTTTTGGTATTTTTCTGATACAGTTCATTTTTCGATGAATAGTGAAAAATATTGTATTTTACTTCACAAGTGCCTTTTAATATAATTTATTTATATGAGTAGATTACATTTCTAATTGGATTTAATGTTTAATAAGAATATAATTTTACCATTAAATACAATTTTGGTCATTTAAATTAATATCACTTTGAAATTGGACATAAACAAGTATCAATCTTTTGATAGTTATAGTTTCTTAGAAACACGCTATTTGATTTGATAATGGGAATTACTTCTAAATTAATTAATTAAAATTCTATTTTTTAATTTGGTGAAATATACATCATTTTTGAATTAAAAATATCAAATCTAGCTTATGCTGAATGTTTGGGGTTTTCTGAAAAACTTGAATTTTTTATGAATAGTGAAACCACTGAGTCGTAGTTCAAAACTGACATTTTCATTTAAATGAAATTTTACTACTTCTATGGATTGAGTTTTAAAAATCTGACATATATTATTGTTTTTATAAAGTAAAATTTGGTTCAATAAGATGGAAATATTTTTTGGTGAATATTAAATTCTGACTTTTATTTACCGAAGTTAAAGGTAAATAGGGTAATTCATGGTAAAAAAAGAACATCAAAATAATAAAAAACATACCCTAAATTCTGTCCTAACCATATTTTATGAGTCATGGCCTACCATTTGAATCTCTGGGTCGATTTTGGGACCCCATGGAGCCACTTAAGTGTTATAATGACACTTTATTTTAATTAATTTAATGTAAAGACCAAAATGACAAAAACAAATATCTTTTAGAGAATTAATTTTTACATGGGGGAATATAAGCTATATTTTCTAATATAAATAATCATTAGAAATATAAAAATATTTCCTACATAATGGTATTTTTTTATATTTTTTAGACATAGAATAAATTAAATTATTTATGACATAATAATGATATAGTGCTTACCTCATTAACAAAGGATTTCTATAAATAAGAATATAAATATTAAAATAAAAACATAATCTTGTCCAATTATTATTTAATGAATTTATTTCGACCATGAAACCACTTATCTTCTACCTTAATGTGTTTTTGACCTTTATAAACTGAATATAATTATATAATAAAATAATATTTTCACACATTCATAAAGAGCCCCTCCTCCCCTCTATAAAAAGCTCTCAATTATAACCAATTACTCAAACCTCTCAAGGCATTGGGCTCGTCCACAATCTGCTCAATTAATCTCCCAACATCTATATCCTCCTTCTAGAAGATGTACATTAGGTAGAAGGAATTTCAAGAAACCCTTTTGGTTCATACAGAAGGGAGTTACCCAAATTAAAGGTAAATATTTCTCTTAAATTATGTTGTTTTATTTGGTTTTATTTTACTTATACAACCCCTAAAATATTTTTATTATTTTATTTTATAAGAACAAAAGTATCCTCAATATACTAGGATTTTTAATGACCATTATTCTGACTACACTTACACACACCTCCATCTAATGCATAAAGAACATACTATTTCTGTGGATGGTGATCTACTGCCTCACAAAACGATGATTATTCAAGTATCTCCTTCTTCCCCTCATGGTGGCCATTATGATGAAACTATATTTTTATATGATATATATTATATTTATTTTTTCCTTATTCTTCTTAGTTTTTAATTTATATAAAACCATTATGGTTTCCATTATGATTAAACTCAATAATTTAATTTGAGGAAGTGCGGACTACCGCCACCTCAAAGTGATATGACTTGTTCATACAATACGTGGGACATTTAAAGGATGGATTTATTGAAATTATAAATGATATTAAACTATAATTATAATATAACTATGTATCATTAATTTTTCATTCAATTAAAATACACAATAGAAATGAATGTGGCGTTCATGCGTACGTACGACTTGCCATCTCCATAAACAGAGCATTTAATTTCTTTTCTACAAATATTATGTACTCTTAAAAATAAATATATATACAGGATATATATGATAAATATTATATCTAAATGATGAATATATTTTTGGAGATAACTGACTTTTGACCAAATGGACAACTTTTAATTATAAGGTGTTCATTTTATTCTCAAGTACCAAATATCGACAAAATGACCATTATTATCATAAATGATTGGATATTATTTATAACACGGTGTTAAGTGATATAAAATGAATAATAAACGTTCAAAATGGTACTTTATCAAGTATAAAATAAATTAAGTTTATTATTTTGGAATAACAAGGAACAAACAAGTCTAGTCAGACATGAGGTAGGGGATTTTCTTATCTCACTTTTAATTTCCTGAGATTTCCATTGTTCACCACTTATTCATTGCATGTGGTGTATTATGTACTGAAATTTGAAATATATTATCATGATTTTCATTATATTAAAGATATTATGTGAATAATTTGGTGGTTATTAACTTTTGTTCATATGACTCAGTTGATTAAAATGTGGTAAAGGGTTTCATCTTACGTTTTATTCCTTTGAGATTCAAGCTATAGTTGCAACTATTTCATTTTGTGCAGTGTATGTACTACCCTTGATTGTACTCTTAGTGTAATATACTTCCATTTATGAGTATTTTCATCTTCATTTTATGATCCTTCTTTCAGGTGGCGTATGTTTTGTAAGTTATCAAATCGGTAAGGGAACCTTTCACCCTTCTTCTTTTTAAAAGACATCCTTTTGTTATGACTTTTAATTTACATCTTATTATGTTGGGATATGTTCTTATATATCCTTATTTATGTAATAATTATGTCCAAGTGATGATATACCCTTTTTATCTCATAAAATTATTTCTTGAATATTTAAGTAACACCATTAGGCTGTCGAATATTTATAGGGGAACTTCTTAACCCAATTTCAATTCATTGGGTTCAACATGTACTTCTTGAATATTTCATCATATGAATATTTTTTAATGACCTATGATTGTTTCACAATTAATATACACATATTTTGGGTGTATTTATATTTTTCGCACATAATTACAAGATAGATTTATCCTTAATTTAAGGATACCATCATTATAAGGAAATTCCTCTAAGTTAACATTTCAATTAAGACTTCATTGTTTTCATGCAGATATTCACACTTATATTATGTATATACTGTCCTTTGACATATTAAATCATGAATCCCTTTATTCTTATGATCTTATAATGTTCTGATTAAATGTTATTCCTCAATTCTTTGTATTCAACCATCTCTATTTTTGTTAAAAAACTCTTCAACAAAAATATCATTTTAAATGTTTTAAAGATTTATTCTTAAAAATATTTATCATTAATGTACATGTTGTCAAAATGGGTTTAAGGATTTATTTATATTTTCATTAATATTTTCAAATGATAATTCATTTAAAAGCTTCAATGTGGTTTGAGGAACTTTGATTCAAAAAACTCTTTTTAAATGGTTTTGAAAATGATTTGATAAAGCATTGTTTATTTAAATATCTTGATTTGATATATTGGAATGTGGAAATTTTATAATTACTTTATACTTGTGTTTTGTGTTATAGTTATGTTATGGTTATTGGTCATTGTTTACATATACGGGTGGTTTCGTGATAAACCTAAGGCAGGTAAGCCAGAGATAACTCTACAATGCGTTGGGTAACGTGACAGAGGTAATCATTAATGTTTCTCCTCATAGAATTAGGGAATATACTGTGATGGAAATTCCAAATGTGACACCCTATGTTGTTGGGATGGCTACAATGTATGTATGTTTTGAATTCCATACATTACCTTTATGATTTATGATTTCATTATGTTATTCATAAATATTATTATTCAATGAGGTATGTTATGATTGAAAAGTATGTCTTCATAGATATGTATTTATTTATTGGATAATGTTTCTTTTCATTATTTTATAACCCTTACTGAGGTTTTTATGATCATCCCATGTTTTGGAATGTTTTTTCACAAGAAATAAAGATGAATAGGATCAAGGATAAGATCATGAAAAAATCATGCTATCTAAAACATGGAACTAGTCATGTATTTATTTTTTAAGGGTTTTTATTTTATGAAAATGTGTACTGAGTAGTAGTGTCAACATGTATTTTTCATGTTTTTATGTAATAGTTATGGCATAATTCTCTAAAACACTAAACCTGAAAAGATACTCAATGTGAATTATTCGATTTATTCAAGATTGTGTAATGTTTACGACCTGGTCCTTATAGTTGGTATCAGAGGTCGGTTTAGATAACATTAGAGGATAGGGTGTTCCTTAAGTATAAGTGAATTTACCATAATGGTTAGGATTTTGGAAAGATCCATTGTTATTTTAGATAATTCGAATGAGTTTACGATAACATGAATAAGTATATATTTTTATCTACCCTCATCATAAGATATTATATGATGATTTTACTAATATACTAACACTTACCTTTTTGGTTTTAGTAAATGGATAGATCTAGTAGGCACCAAAGTATTAGTGGATGTGAAGAAAACTATGATGGTTTTCTGAATGTGAAACAGAATGAAATGGGAGATATAATGAGAAAGCTTGTGGTTATTCTCATCCAACTATCTGGATTCATGATTGACCTCCTGAACCTTATTTATTTTTATAAGGCATTGTATATGTGAGAAACAAATCCCCACAAAATATAAAGTAATAATAAAAAATGTACGTACATTCAAAAACCTATTTGTCAAGGACGTGGAAAGAAACACATAGGAAAATGTTTCAAAGGGACGGGAAGATGCTATTGATGTAGAAGTGAAGGTATAAAATCAAGAACCTAAAATTCAAAAAGGAAGCATCCAGTTTAATCAAGTAAAGGGAAATAAGTTCTTTATGATGGATCAATTGAATGTTTTAAATGTGGTGTGCATGGTAATTATGAAAGAAGTTGTCCTACAAATAAGTTGCAGGAATGAGATCACCAGGATCGTACAAATATATGTTTACTAATACCTACTACTATGCCAATTTAGGATGAAGAATCTGACAATGACCAATGAATGTTATGGATTATTTCATAACTGATGTTTTGAATTTTTTGAAATCTAAGGATATGATTCATGATTTTGTTTGTAGGAAAGAAGTATTCTAGAATAAGATCGTAAAGAATAGTTAATGGATAATGAAGACCGTTGAATGAGTAAGAAGTCAACTTCTAAGGGATTCAAGAGTTATGGTAGATTTTAGGATGGTGAAACGCTTAAAATTATTAAAGCTCTTTTGATTATAAGATTACACTGGATGACTTTTTATGGTTTGTGTAACCCTAAAGTTTGATATGTGAAAAAGATATTCAAGGAATAATTATCTTTTCTTCTGCTGAATAATGGTGGATTTTGTTTGGAAGAATCTATGTTTTTATTATGGACATATGGTGATTTGGTTTTTTTATAGAAATGATTATCCTATCATAGAGAATATGTGATTTGGTTAATTACACTTCAGTACGTGACATTAAGAGTATTAGATTTTATTTGAAGACAAATGTTAAGATTTAATGTGGAAGACTATGTGATAAAATCTTTCTGAGTTTTGGGTTTTAATCTTTTATTGGATTATTTTGAGTTACTTTAAGTGCAATTGTATATTAAATGGTCTTTCTCTAACTTTGGGTACTTTTGGTGGAATTTTAGAGATTAAGTTTGGTACTTCTTTTTGTAAAGGATTATCCTTTTGAGGATTATCTAATCACGTACAAACCAATTTTGGTTTTGGTTAATGTATAATGATAAGGGAAATATATGGATCCAATTTTTTGGATCATGTTATTCTCGATAAGTTGATTCTAGCAATTTTTATGTGACCAAGTGAGTTTGAATGCTCATTGTTTGGAGAAAAGATGAGTTTGTGGTAGAATTTTATTAAAGGATGACACTCTACATGATGAGTAAGTAAATTTCCATTCGATATTATTCTTATTATTTATAAAATTATTCAACTCTATGAAAGGGATCTTGAAGAAAAAAATGTTATAAGCCCTCTTTTATCATCTTAATTTTTCCCAACCACAAATTTATGGTATTGTGGTGGTTAAATTTCTGTGATCAAGTTCTCTATCACTCTCTATTAATCTATGAGAGTTAGTTTCTCTTTATTATCCATGTTTTCTTGGATTATTTTCATTTATTGTCTCGAATATCCTTTTTACTTATCTACCTTTATTTTAAAGTGTTACTTTTATTGAATCTTTTTATGATGTGGGACTTTCAATGATATTTCTCAACCCCTATTTTAAAATTGCGAAGACACAATTTTCAAATGGGGGAAGGATGTAACATCCCTGGTAAATAAAGAACAGAACATTATAATATTTTTTTATTATTTTGGATTAAGTATTAATTTTACTTTAAAGGGAATGCTATGATTGATGGCTTACCTAATACACAACAACGAGTTTCTTTAAAATCTTACATTTCACACTAATAATATAATATTATTATTATAATTGGTAGTTAATGCCAAGCTGTTGTATTGACAATAAATAATATAAATAACTACAATGCAATTATATATGTTTGTTAAATGTTTTTACTTTTATCCAATAAAAGATTGTGGCGTAAAATGTGAATGAATCTTATTTTAAGCATAAAAACTCTAAAAGGATGATTCACCACCTTTTGATGGCGAACCCTCATTAAATCTAGTTTTGTTCATTTTTATATTTTATATTTGAGAAATTAAGATTATTCTTTAGATTTGGGACATCAGAATTTACTTTGGATAATTATTTGTTATTTTTCTGATAAAGATTATTTTTTTATGAATAAGGAAAAATATTGTATTTTAATTCAATAGTTCCTTTTAATATAATTTATTTACATTATTAGATAATCTTTTTAATTTGTTTTAAATTTTAATTAGAATATATTTTTACCATTTAATCCATTTTGTTCATTGAAATTAATTTCACCTGGAAATTGGACATAAACAAGTATCAATATTTTGACAGTTATTGTTTCTTAAAAACACGCTTTTTGTTTTGATAATGAGAATTAATTTTAAATTAATTAATGCTACTTATATGTTTTGAATTTTTTAAAATATATTCCATTTTTGAATTTGGAATATCAAATATATCTTAGGCTTAATGTTGGGTGTTTTTCTGAAAAACTTCGATTTTTGATGAATAGTGAGACCACAAAGTAGTAGTAAAAAACTGGCATTTTCATTAAACTGAAATTTTAACGCTTCATTGTATTGAATTTTGGTAATCCAACATACATGTTTGTCATTAATAAGTAAAATTTGGTTCAAAAAGATGAAAATAATTTTTGGTGAATTGTAACTTTTGACTTTTATTTACCGCGGTTAAAGGTAAATATGGTAATTAAAGGTAAAAAATAATATCATAATAATACAAAATTTCTTCAACAGTTGTCCAAACCATATTATATGGGTCATGGACGTCTATGGGAATCATTTGGAAAATTTTGGTACCCTAGGGGTCCACTTAAGAGTTATAATGACAATTTATTTTAATTAATTCTGTGTAAAGACCAAAATGACATAAACAAATATCTTTTAGTAAATTAATTTTTACATGAAGGTATATAGATTATGATTTAAACTATAAATATTTATTGGAAATAAAAATATATTTCCTACATCATGGTATTTTTTATAAATTTTATACATAGAATAAATTGATTTATTAATGACACAATAATGATGTTGTGTTTCCCTAATTAATAAATGATTTAAATAAATAAGAATATAAAAATTAAAAAAAAAATCCAAAACCTGTCCAATTATTATTGGTTGAATTTATTTCGACCATAAGTCATCTTATCATATTCACTAATGGGTTTTGGACCATTATAAACCGAATATCATTATATAATAAAATAATATTGTCACACTTTCCCAAAGAGCCCCTTCTCCCCCTTATAAAAATCCATCACTTATAAACAATTCCTCAAATCTCTCAAGCCTTTTTAGTCATCCAAAATCTGCCCAATTATGCACCCTACATCCATATACTTCACCTATAATAATTACCTCTAGCATAAGGCACTTCAAGAAACCCTTTTGTTTTATACCAAAGGGAGTTACCCAAATTAAAGGTAACAATTTCTCTTAAATTCTTTTGTTTTATTTTGATTTATTTTACATTTAAAACCCCTAAAATATTTTTATTATTTTCATTTATAACAACACCAGTATCCTAAATATAATACTATGTTGTAATGATATGTATTCAATCAACACTTACACACACCACTATCTAATGGATAAAGAACTTACTGTTTCTATGGATGACAAACTACTGCCTCACGAAACAGTTATTTTTCAAATATCTTCTACTACCTCTCATGGTGGCCATTATGATTAAATTTTATTTATATATGATATATATTATGTTTATATTTTTTTTATTCATCTTTATTTTTAATTTATATCATACCTTTATGGATTCCATTATTAGTAAATGCGATATTTTCATTTGAGGAAGTGCGGACTACCGCCCACTCAAAGTGATATGACTCATTCATACCATACGTGGGACATATAAAGGATGTTGTTATTGAAATTATAAATTATATTATATGGGAATTATAATATAACTATTTATAATTAATTTTTCATTAAATTAAAATACAAAATAGTAATGAAAGCAGCGTTCATGCGTACATACAACTTACCATCTTCATTAACGGTGCATTTTTTTCTTATATCCAAATGTTATGTACTATTATAAATACATATATATATACTGGATTTATATGATATATATGATATATAAATCATGAATATCTTTTTGGAGATAATGTAATCTTTATTATATGGACATCATGTAATTATAAGGTGTTCATTTTTTACTCAAATACCAAATATCGACAAGACAACAATTATTAAGTTAAATGATTACATATCGATTATGACATGGTAATAAGTGATATAAAATGAATAATAATCTTTAAAAAGGGTTCTAAATCAAGTATAAATTTACTTATGTTTATTATTCAGGAATAACAAGGAACAAACTAGTCAAGTCGGACATGAGGTAAGGGATTTTCTTATCTCACTTTTGATTCTGTGTGATTTCCATTGTTCGCCACTTCTTCATTTCATGTGGTTTATTTTGTACTTAAATTTGATATAGATTATCATGATTATCGTTATATTCATGATATTGTGTGATTTATTTATTTCTTATTAACTTTTGGTCATACGAATCAGTTGAGTACAACGTGGTAAAGGGTTTCATCTCACTTTTTAATTATGTGAGATTCATGATATATTTTCCAATATTTCCTTTTGTGTGGGGTATGTACTTACCATGATTGTAATATTTGGGTAATATAAATTCATTTATGATTATTTTCATCTTAATTTTATGATCCTTCATTCATGTTGCGTATGTTTTCAAAGTTACCAAATCAGTAAGGGAACCTTTCACCCTCTTCTTTTTAAAAGACTTCTTTTTGTTATGTATTTTAATTTACATATTATTATGTTGGGATATGTTATTATATATCCTTATTGATGTTTACTTTATGTCCAAGTGATGGGATACCCTTTTTATCTCATCAAATTATTTCTTGAATTTTAAATTGACTTAGTCAGGCTATCAAATTTTTAAAAGGTAACTACTTAACCCAATTTCAATTCTTTGGGTTCAACTTGTACTTCTTGAAAATGTCATAATATGAATATGTGTGAAATCTTTATGATTTTTTTACACTTAATGTACAATTATATTGGGTGTATTTTTATTTTCACACGTAATTATTTGATTTATTTATCCTTAATTTAACGATACCATTTTCAAAAGTGTTTTCATCTCAATTTACATTTTCATATGCACTAATTCACTCTTATACGGTGTATATACTATACATTGACATATTATATCATGAATACATTTATTATCTTGATATTATAATGTTCTGACTAAATATTATTCTTTTATTATTTATATTCAAGTGTCTCTATTTTTGTTAAAAAACCATTTAATAAAATATCGTTTCAAATGTTTTTAGGATTTATTCATCTAAATATTTCCAATTAATGTAAATTTTCTCAAAAGAGGTTTTAAGATTCATTTATATGGACATTAATGTTTTCAAATGATAATTCATTTAAAATCTTCATTGTGGTATTTGACACTTTGATTCAAAAATCTCTTTTTAAATGGTTTTGAAAATGATTTGACAAAGCATTGTTTATTTCAATATCATGATTTGATATATTGGAATGTGGAAATGTTATCATTCCTTTATACTTGTGTTATGTGTTATGGTTATGTTATGGTTATTGGGTATTCTATACGTATACGGGTGGTTCTGTGATAATACTAGGGCGGGTGAGCCTGAGAGAGCTCTCTAATGCATTGGGTAATGGGACGGAAGAAAACGTTAATGTTTCTCCTAAAAGATTTAGGGAATATATTGTGATGGGTATTTCAAATGTGACCCCCTATGTAGCTGCGACAGCTACAATCTAAGTATGTTATTAATTCCATAAGTTAGATTTTTGATTTATTATTTCTTTATGATATTCATAAATCTTATGATTTCATGAGGTATGCTATGATTGAAAAGTATGGGTTCATAGATCTTTATTTATTTATGGGGTAATGTTTCTTTTCATTATTTTATAAGTATTACTGAGATTTTTATGCTCATCCATGTTTTGAAATATTTTCCACTGGACATAAATATGAATAGGGTCATGGATGAGATCAAGGAAAATTCATGTTGTCTAAAACATAGAACTGGACATGTATATATTTTTTAAGAGTTTTTATTTTATAAAAATGGCTACTGAGTAGTAGTTTCTACATGTAATTTTCAAGTTGTTTTGTAATAGTTATTGCCTAATTATCTCAAAATATAAACCTAAAAAGATCCACAATGTGAATTATTCATTTAATTCTAGATTATGTAATGTTTAAGGTCAAGTCTTTATAGAATATATATCCTAAATTGTGATACTCTCAGTTTTAGTCTATGTTATCCATGGTAATAGAATATTTCCCAATGTTGATAGTATATTTTGATATTAATAATATCCAAAAATAAATAAATCATTATATGATACCAACTATTTTGACCTTAATTTTTTTCATATATTATTAAATGATTTTAATCATTGTAATCTATCATATAAAAACCGAGTATCGACAATTATATTGTCTTTGGGAGACTCCGCATGTATTTAGAAAACAATTTATAGAAAATAAATAATCATTTAATTAATATACATAATGATCTCTTAACTTAATTTAAGAACTTATAACTACACATTATTTCCTAGTGAATATTTAGATAAATGTTATGGTCTAAAAAGACCAGTATTGGAATAAACATGGGAATAAAGCATATCACATGATTTAGAAGAAATAACATGATAACAAAAAAGGCCTTGATCATTAATAAATATATGAAAGCATAAAAATTAAAACCCGAAATAATATGAAAATGGAAACATAATAAGGGGAACAAACATTTAAAATGACGTAAACTTTTTTCAAGGATTACTACCAAGACTATATCACAAGGTGAATATAGTCCCATAAGGGAATTTTTTTTACTCCCAAATTTCATACATAAGATCTCATGAGACTAAACAATTACCCAATGAATTGAATACTAATCTACAAACACCCATAATAACATTTTCATGAATATGTGTTCCACATAATGAAATATTAATAAGGAATAAACAAAAGTGTTACCTTTAAAAAAAACTTGTATTGTAATCATATCATTCAACATAATCGATCTGTATATAATAATAGTGTCCATGAAAGAAGTAATTTAGATCATAATTATAAATTCATAAATAAAATATAATAATATATACATTTTAAATATTTCTAATATAAATTTAAATATTTAAAATAATAATTTTGTAATTTTAGATATTTTCCACCTAAGTGTTATTTAATGGAAAAGAATGAAGGGTCTTTAAAGTGGGGAAATGAATAATTATTTCCATAAAACCACATATGAACTAGAATATTTTTAATGATAAAATGGTTAATTTTAATGAAATTTTTGAGTCTTAAATTTTTTTATTTACTGTACTTGAAAATGTGTAATAAATAGATAAGTTCTCTCTAGTCTGGTTTTCTTATCAAGAGGAGTTGAGAAGGGATCCTCTTAAAATATGTACTTCCCAAGAAAATAATAACATCTATAGATATAAAAATGTGTTTGTAAAATATACACAGAATAAAATTAAAATTATATAAGACTAATTAAGAAGTAAATTGGGGTGAAGAGAGATAAATCATATCCCAAAGGATAAAATGGAGGTTCGATGAGATATGTTACCATTTGTTTGAATGTGTTCAAAACATTCCAGTAATATCATGGATAGTAAAATTAGAGTCATTAATTACTTAAGTATAAAATTATTATAAATTTATTTTATTTATTATAATTTTATTATGTTCATTTATGTCTATTTTGGTGAATAATAAAGAACAATTTCCTCATTTTGGGAGGGTTCGTTTCACGGTTTCATGGTCGGTTAATTTTTCTTATTTTTTTGAAGTTATTGAAAAATTGGAATAAAATAAAGAGGTGAAATTATATTGTATTAATGAACCTATAAATGATTAAATTTTAAAATACATAATTTTTTTTAAGAGTATGATTCCTTTGAATAAATTTTAATGATAAATGTTTATTTGATTTTTTCAGTTTCTACAATAATCACAATCTACTTTAATATTATTCAATATAAAGTCAATATTTTAATCTTATATGTAAGACCATATAATATATATATATATAGTTAAATTTTAATAATTATATTGTACATTAAACCTATAATGAATGTAGTAATGGGAAACAAAAACTCATCATCCACAATGGAGGTGAAATGACAAATCACAGACGATGTTTTAGTTTTTAGAATTAATGGAGAAGAGAATATATTTTATTATTGATATTCCATTAGCATAATATATTTATAGTACATTTAAGATATTTTAGTTATAATTTCACATTGGATATGGGTTTATGGATTGGGTATAAGAATTTATTAATTTAAAAGAGAAATTTGGAAGATTTTTCCTTTTGAATGTCGTCCCCTTACAAAACTCCTTAAGCCACATCAAATTGGTATTTTGGGTAGGCAATAATCTCTAGTATGATGAAAAGAGATATATGAAGGTAATTAAGTAGATTATTTCCAAGATACAAATCTTATATTGTGTGACGAGAAGGGTCGGTGAGTGGTGGTATCTATAAGGGAAGGAGAGGAGTGTTTTTTACTATTATATTCGTTTTTTTATTTTATCTCATGAATATAAATTGTATTTATTATTTTGACGATATATATTTTCAATTTTGTTTGAATTTAAGATATTTTTCACTTAAATCATTTTTGACAGAAAAATTATTCAATCTGTCTTATAATGTTAAATACCCTAAATTACAGTCTTTTACTATTCACAAAAAGTTCAACTATTTTAGAAAAACACAAAAAATACACAATTACCATTTTTCAATGTTTATATTTTAAAAATGGAATACATTTCCATAAAATAATTTTCTATAAATGATAAATCATTATTTTTATATAAAACCATCATTTATTAAATATAAATATTTTATTATTTTAATTGATTTTATGATTCATTTTAATATTAATTAAGGGAACATAAAATTATTTTGTAATTTTTAATAAAATATAAAATTATTTTATAAATATATTTTAATAAAATAAATATTCATTTAAGTCATTATTTTAATTATAAAATATTATATAAACATTTATATTTTATCATATTTATGACATTTATTTACTTAAAACATGATAAAAATATATCACTTTTTGTTTTTAAGAAACATATTTTTCATACTATCATAGGAGAGGTTATTATTCTAATTTCCAAATTACCATTATTAATGGTCAGATCACTATTCCAATGGTTGTATTTATAATAGCCAAATTGGTTCCTTAATTCCTATAAATGCCTCTCATTTCATTAACTTAAAATTTCTATAAAGATTAAATATATATATACATTCATATAAAAAATTAATATTATATTATTAAATATATTCTTTATTTTTACATATATGTTTGTGATTATGTCCATTCTAGTGGATCGAGGATATCCAATTCATCCCATTCTTATTAACTTATCTAGTTTTAATTATCCCACTCTGAGATTTAGAATTCATTTTGTATAATTTTCCAGATAAAATAACATTTATAATTTATAATAATAATGTATTTATTTTGTTGTTAATGTGATGTATATATTTTGTTACATAATAATGGAAATTTTAATTCTATAATTTTAGGTTGTTACATATATGATCGATCAAACACTCTCCAAACATGAATGTGGTATCACATACCATGAAACCCAAGAAAAATATATCTCTACAATGCACAGTGATCACTCAACATAGATTCATTATATATTAGTAACACTAGATCCAACTTCATCTCAACTTAGTAGGTAGAATACTCCCAAACCACTAGAGGTGTGTTTCCATGCTGCTCAATGTGTAGAGACATTATACACTACCAACATGAAGGAACTAACTCCTACACAATCCCTTATGATTTATCATCATCACTAAGAATATCATAATCTTGATCACACTATATAATCATAGTTTTCTATCATCATGGAGTAATCCAAAAATATCTAAGACACAACATGGTCAAAAGGGGTGCTAAGACAATAAGGTCATGGAAATAAAAACCCATTCTAATATAATTCCTATACAAGGGTTTTACCTTGAACGAATTATTAGATTAATAGAATCAATAAATATGTTTTCAGATTCATAGTTTGTGTATTCATTGGACACTATAATATAACAAGGTTCCCTGGAATTTAATCCAAGCTCATTACACCTGGACTCTATTTCACTTGGTCCAATACCAAGCCTCACTGGTACACAATCTATAAACACTGGTAACAATATTACTTATTGTAATGCCACATTGTAATATCATAAACAATGAGGGATTCCTGGATATATTTTTGATGATAATTACACCCGATTACCACCATGAATATATATGAGTTGGAGGCTAACACCATGTAGAATAATCCCACATAAGGGAGGCCTTAGGAAATAATACCTACACACACACACATCTCTATAATGTAGAAAAATGTGTAATGATAAAAACATCTCACTATAAATGCATAGATAATAAATATCCAATATTATAGTACAATATGTAGCATAAGATAATTATAAAGGGAAAAATAAATGCTCATAAAAACTAATGATGAATCAAAAGTACTGCTAAACAAAGGCAAGCTACTAAATGGAAAATATTCGATCCGTCTAAGGTTAGTATAGAAAAACTAATATCCACATGATCCTGGTCCTATTAGACCTCAAATAAATTACTTTTTTTCTATATAAGAGACGACATTTCAAGAAATATCTCATGTTGTTGTATGTGTAAACATGTCAAGTGTGATGCCTAAAACTAGAAAACATAATTATTTTAGAGAGTATTTATCTTCTAATCCTGAATATATGTCAATAATAATTCAATAAATAATAGAAATAAAAATAAAAATAAACCCAATATTCCAAAATTTAGACATAAATTCTAAATTTGGGGTTACATACTTACTTCTAACCATGTATTTTAATAGATTCTTAAAGGAAACTCTCATCAAAGAGAACTTACTCCATGAGTATTTCCATCACGGATGGAACTCATACGAGAGGTATCACCCACCAAGTCTTATTATACTGATGGAACACATCTAATAGAACATACTCATTTGGTATTAACCTGAAGAAACATAAAGTAATTGAGAGGGATCATTTGAGATACTCACTTAATCAGGACACAAATCACTGAAAGAAATGGGATAATACCTAGGTTCAATGGGGAATACCTGGATCTAATTGGAATAACCCACAATATAAGGGATTGTGCTCAGGTGTGTTGGTCATGTGGATATTGAATCCTTATCAAGAGAAGATGATAATGATAATGGGGATATAACTCTAAGGCCTCATGGAGGAATTCCTACTCCAGTCAGTCAATGAGATCTTATTCAATGATTTGAACAAGTTGTCAAATAAAACCCACATAGAGGTGGAATGAGAAAATTCACCATAGAAATATGAAAAAAGGGGACTCAACCATTCTTATTCTATTATAGAGAGCTCAAGAAAGTTCATAAAAAAGCTGGCCTTATAAGACCAATGGCACCAACATATATAATATGGAGTACATGGTGCATAGAATGGGGTACTCAGAATGTCTTTTTAATCATGAAACAAATAAAATCTCACTAACAAACATGACTTGTATTTCATCAATTACATAAATTTTCCAATATCAATGCACAATGTGTAGAGGACTCTTGGAACACAACATGTGTCACCGTATCAAGCTAGTATATTTTGTTCATGCCCGTGTACTATAGGCATATCAAATTACACTATTCTTGTTTGGTCTCAGGCCTATGAAATTTTATAATACACAAATTTTGATTGATAAAAACAGAATTTTGAGTCACATAAACTCCTCTGGATATACTCTATAAATATTTATATATTATCTAATTATTAGATGGTGTGTGATCGTACTAAAATGGAATGTTGCACTACATGGCTTCCAGGGTGTGTACTCCATGTCCACACTGAGACGACAAGATAATGATCCTAGGGCTTGTGAATTAATCACTTGTTATGTGATAATAACTCAAAAAATAAACACTAGACTCAGTATAATAGTGACTACATGGAATATATTTCATTGAACTAATCATCATTTATCATGGAATTTTCTTGAAATTCATGTTCTTTAGTAAATTTATTCCAAACCTCCATCATTTCCATTATTTTTATTTTAAATTAACCAAGTCATACAAATATTCATTGGATAACCTAAATTGTAGAACAGAAGACAAATTACAATCATTTATCACTGGGAAGTCCATACCCATTTTTCTAATAATGTTCTAAGTGACTAAACCTGTGGAAAACCTATAGTTCTCACTTATATCGGGTCACCCCTAATGCTAGAGGCTAGATTCCAGTCACCTATTCTGAGTGTAGAATATATTTAATTGAAAAATATTGAAAAATGGCAAAAATATTAAAATAAAGGACACCCAATATGGTATTTGATCTATATCCAGTCTCCCACCATACCACATCACACCAATAATGTGAAATCGATTCTAAAACTAAATATGTAGAAATGATCTATTGATAGAAAGATCAAATTTTCAATGGTCGGTTTCCATATATTGTCAAGCCACCAATCAATATAAACAATAATGATTTTAATAGGTAGAATCTGGGAGAAAAAAACAAAATATAAAATCATGTAATGAACCTATACCATTTTCTAGGTTTCCCTTAATCTATTAATGGTCAATGTTTCAATCAAAAGCTATAATCTTGGATTAAGAAATAATAATAATACAAAATTCCTAAGTAGAAAAATCTATAACAATAGATCATCAATCAGCTTGTGAATGAGATTGTGGGAAAAAAATTAATCACGTATGATATAGGATAAATAATCAAGGGTTACGATAATATAAAAAAATTTTGAACCTCATGTTTGGATAGATCCGTGATGAATAACTCTTCTAGTTCATTTTTATTTTTATAACCCAAATATTTTATTGGAAAAGAAAATTCCATTTTAAAATTATTTATTATCTATGATCTTTTTTCTTTCACCAGAGGATATCTTCTATTCTTTCTCAACACCCAAAGGGATATATTTCAAACATGATGATTCTCCCTTAATTGTAAAAATATAGAGAAGGATTTAGTTCTTTCCAAATAAATACTAAAAAACATAAAAAAATAACCATGTTTGGTCCACATACTACTACACTTATTCCAAACACCTTATGGAAAAAAATGTTATGATGCCTAGGGTAATAAAAGTATATCAAATCTAATGGTATTCTCAAATTTCCCATTCGATAAACCTTGTTTGTGTTGTTACATTATTTTAGAAATCCTCTTTATTCTTGATAAAATAAGTTTAACATTTTTTTATCAATACCTATCTTCCCGAGGCCCCAGAATCCCATGATGATCTATCAAATAACCTTGGAAATAATTTGTAAAATATTCTAAAGTCTCCGAAAATAATAATAATCACTAAATCAATTCAATTAATGAAGGAAGGAGGAGTTGTTGGCCCAGTTTTAGTGTTATGGGTCACACAAAAGATGGTCCACAAAAGAAAAAATTGATATAGTATATATATATATATATAAGGTATAGAACATATGGATATATAAATATATTTTTGTGGTTTCAAATAAAATTACACACATAGAAACACACACACACACACACACATATATATAATGAATTCAGATACAAAATATAAAATGGTACTTATATTTGTAATAAAATATTGATGCTATGAATTTCAACATATGTAATATTAAATTTTTATTAATGAATTAATAATGAAAAAAATAAATCATTTAATAAGACTATTGGGAAATTAATTTTTAATCTGTTAATATATACCATATAAAATTAAGAAAAACTTTATTTATTGAAAAATTAAATATAATTAAAATTGAGGTATTTATAAATCATTAAAAGGCTAACAATTAATTATTAAAATGTAAAAAATCTGTGTTTTGAAACTAAAATTATCACACTTTTGGTATATTTAATATTTAAAAATTTAATTAAACATTTAAACACCTTCTCTACCATTTTTTAATTTATCAAAATGTAAAAAAATTCATTAAATTAGTCACCCAATTAAATTATATAAAATAATTTGTATTAACAATGTAGTAAATTTTCATATAAATTAGTATTTAATATTAGTCCTCATTTAAGAAGATGAAATAAACTATATTATGTTTAAAGAAGAAGTAATTATATTTAAAAATTATCAATATTCTAATAGAACTAGTTTAAACTTAATTTTTTAATATTTGACAAAAACATTTAGTCAAGTGAATATATCAAAATATTTTTTTTCAGTGTGAAAAAACCCTAAACTTATATCCCCTATATTCATGTGATCCCTAAAAAAATTAAATTTATTATATTTTTTAAGGAATGTTTAAACGTATTATAGAAATTTAAATGTAATATAATTATCATAGAAAATTGAATGTTTATCAAAACTAATATTAAAATCACATAAATATTTTTAATCCAAATAAATTAATAATAATTTCTAGTAGAAGAATTATAATCTCCCCCATCTGTAGACAATAAAACCAATATTTTTTTCATAGAACTCCATGAATTTAAATTTATACCAAGAAAACTACACATATATGATGTGATTTTCCAATCAATATTACATCCTCCATTGTAAAATTTACAATAATATGATAAATTATAAAATTTCTAATTTGAATTAAATTTACCATTACTAATAGTTCCTTTAATATATCATATAAATATTTTAAAAAAGATTAATATGAATTTCCATAGGATGCGACTAAAATAAAGAAGATTAACAGAATAAAAACATTATATCAATTCAAGATGTAGTCGAACATTGTATGCCATATATCATGACTACATACATTTTAATATCAACATGCTTTCTAGATTGATCAAAATAAAAAATTCAGTTTATTATGTTTTGTTATTTCATAGACTTACATAAATAAAGTGCACAAATATTAACAAGTTATTTAACATACTCAGAAAGATTTATGAAAATATCATCTTCTCTGTGATAAGTTTCTAATCCATGAAAAAAATTAAATTAAATCATTAATATAATATAAAACTGATTTGTCATTAATTTTTAAAAATTAGTACACTGTATATTATTTATTTAATCAAATATTATGTCATCAACATAAATCTCCTCAATCGAAATATAATTTTAAATAATATTTATATACAATTATTTTTTTAAAGTTCTTTAAAATTATCATTTTATAATAAATATTGATTTAATATCTCAATCCATGATTAGGGATATTTTTTAAGACCATATAAATATTAATTATATTTAAAATAATGATTAATAACTTTTTCAATTTTAAATATATAAGGTAATTTACCTAATCATCATTCAAAAAATATTCCATTTCAAAGTTCAATTTTTACATCCATTTTATATAATTTTATATTTCAGAAATAAGAAAATGAAAATAAAATTATAATTGATTATTCTTTGATACAGGAGAAGAATAATCATTAAATTTAATTCCCTCATCCTAATAACTAACATGATCATATAAAATATCTTTATTTTTAACCATGATTCATTCTTTACCAATATTATTTAGTGAAATTTCCTTTGTTTCTACTATTTGTTTATCTTCTAGAAATTTATCCAAATTTGACACTATATTTAATTAAAATTTATTAAATTAATCATTTTTTAAATTAATACACATTATATTAATTAAATAATATTCAATATTAATTTATACAAAATATGAAACAAATTCATAATTAGCACAATAATGTAAAATACAATTTTTGGTTTGCAACCCAGACTCAAAATTTTTAATTTATTTTTTAATTGTATGGTCTTTTATATTTTTTCTATCTTTAGTTTCAATTTCAAAACATTTTTTACCCCCACAATTTATGCATTATAATTTATTGATCACAATATTCACCAAACATAATTCCATGAATTAATCATTCAATTTATTTAGTTTATAATTTCTCTTATTATACTTATTTTCATTAAATTTAACATGCACATACACATGAAAAAAGAATGATCTCTTTTTAAAAACTATATATGTTGTAGTGTTATTATATTAACATATAAGTATTACTTGAAAAATTTTAGAACCAAAAATATCTATTTTATACATTTTATATATGATAATTTCTTTGAAATAAAACACCCTAAAATATACAATGTTGGGTTTAATTTGATTAAACAATTCATAAATGGTTTTATTTAAAACATTTCTAATGAAAAATTATTCTAAACATTTAAATAATTAATTGTTTTTCCCCATAAAAAATATTTATTCACATTAATTTCAATATGAATTGATATATCTATTTTTGGAATTCAGTTATTCGTTATTTGAACCACACAATTTTTATGTGGTGACCTAAGGGTAGAAAAATAATTTATATATCCATTCTATTCATAGTATTTATCAAATTATATAGTAGAAAATACAATGCCTATATAACTATTTATATAGATGAATGAAATATTGTTTCATTTTTTGTATATGTTAACAAAACCACACAATTTATTTAAAGTTTCATTGTATATGTGACAAGAAATAAATACAATTAAATTTATTTTAATAATATACTATTAAAAATACATTATTATTTCCACATAAGCTAGTAGGTCATATGAGACCATTTAATTCAATATGTAAAAATTCATAAAATCTTATTGTGGTAACGTCAATTAAAAATTTAAATATTGGTTTATTCTAGTTACACATTAATCATCAATCGCATATAATTTACTTACATTTATATAAATTTTTTAATTTTTTAATCCATCATTGATTTTAGAACTTGTATAATAGTCTAAAATTTTCATGTCTAATCCACTTATTCTATATAATAGTATCTTTTTCTATTTTATTCAGACACATATATTCTGGTTTCTATAGATAATAAAAAATATATATTAAACATTATATATTATTTTTGAAAATTATAAGCAGTATTTTTTTCAAAGTGGTACATTTTTTATTATTTAAAATAATATTAAATCGATCATCATAAATCTATGATATACCAATTAAATTTTGTTTTAAATTACCTATGAATTTTTTTAAAATAATAATAGTTTCAAAAAAGACACATCCCAAGTACTATTAATTTGATGTTCAGAATAGTTTAAAAATGTATCTAGGCCTCCATCAAAAGAATTGGAAGATTATTTTTGAATAACACATACCGTTTTCCATGACCTCTCACTGTCTATATAACATTTATATTCAATACTTTTTAGGTATATTTCCTAGAATTGAACATTCATGTACAATAATTTCATTCAAATTATATCTTTATTCCATTAGTATTAGTAGAAGAAAATTTTTGGTATAAAAATATATTAGAAGAATATATTATTGGATATTTATAAATAAATTTCATTAATGCCCAAATGAATATTTAAATCTCATATAAAATTAATTTTTTTAATTACCATTCATTATACAATTAAAAAGTGTTACAATATAAATAATATCTTTGGAACTTTTAACAATAGTAGTATTATTTAACCATTGTGAAAAATAATTATAATAAAAAAATTATAGTTATATATTTATTTCATTACATAAATACTTTTATAAAAATTTTCTTTTACTTGAAAAAATGTAGATAAATTTTCATTATGATTAAAATCATCACTTTTCAAATATGTATTCTCCTTTTAAATATATTTTAAATTAGTATAACCATTCTCATTAAAACTATAAAATGTATTTCTTAATTACATATTTACATTATTGATATTTAACAATTTAATATCTATAATTGTCATATCATACAAAATTGAACAAAACCTTCTTCAGTAATATTTATTATTTACACCCATAAATTATTTATGTCCATAATTTTCTTCTATTATATTCAATATCTCAGAATCACAATTCATTTTAGATTCCAAATTATGTTAAATAACTAAAAGAAAATTATCAGATACCATTTTCCTATTTATCATTTTAAACTAACTTCTTATTTTTAATTGATGTTATGTTAATTGTTAATAATATTTATACTATCATATTTTAATTACTTGTTTTATTTAAGTTTATTTTTGAAATTAGAATAAAATTTTTTATAATCATAATGAGAATAAGAATCAGAATAATCTTCTTTTTTATCTCCATATATTTAATTATGATAAAATTTAAAAGGATTAATTAATGGAGTAAAAAATTAATCACCTTTATCACAATTTTTTCACTATTAAATCTCAGTTTCCTATATCCTATTGAATTCTTGAGTTACTTATTTAGTACTAGATATTAGTAAATTATCATAATATAATAGAAACATTATTTTTCTATTTTTTCTTGAATATTACTTTCCTTCTATGTTTGAGTGAGGGAAACACTATTTTTTGTGATCGTTCTTCTTACAATTATAACATGTTAATTCTGAAACATCATTATTTTTACTCAATTTAAATTTCCTCAAATCATTACCAAGAACACTTTTAAAGTATCTCATTCATCCTATGTTTTTAATAAATTAGAAAAATGTCTTAATAATATTTTTTATATATTTTTAACATTCTATGAAATCAGATTGAGAAGTGTTAAAGGATTCATTTGCATTAAACATAAAATAATAAAATTCATCTCTGTAGGTTCCTCATTTAAATATTTTTCCAGTCCACACTTATATTATAGTAATTAAACTATTAGTACAACTAATGTATAATCATAAAAAACCACTCATGATTTAGTTTTTGTATCCTTTTCATGCTTTATTTTTAGTAGTTCTATCCGTAGTATTCAGACAAGTGAAGTATTTTCCAGTTCATCGACAATTTTAATCACCATGTTTGTAATACGTGTACGTCATTAGGACATCTCATTCAATGACTCATCCTTTTCCATTTGAATTCGTGGTGTTCTTCATAAAGTATTCCATGATTTATTCTTTAAATAATTTTTGTACTATAATATGTTTTAGTAATAATTATCCATTTTTATGGGCTATATTAAAAGATGAAGCATGGACATATACACATCTCATTATATCAAGATGTAGAATACTATTTTATTGATAATTAGAAACATATTTTATAATTCCTTTTCCAACAAGTGTATTTGTATAAATTATTTGTATCTTGTATTATTTCTATATGATACTCTAGTGATCCATACATTACTATTTATGGGGTACTTCCATTTGATCATTTTGTTATGCATAGTGACATACCATCCACTATTTGAATTAATGCATGTTATCTTCACAAACAAATCTATATGCCTTATATATTTAGGTCTAGTATATTCAGGATATCATTATTTTAAAAAATAAACTATGTAACAATATTATCCCTAAGAAGGTCCTTTACTCTTACACCGTTGTTTTAGTATCAGATTAACACAATTAGTGTTTCAAACTACTCATTAAGAAAACTCCAATGTTATAAAAACAATTTTTTCGTGACTAATGGAAAAAGCTATCTCTGGGGGGTGAATGGACATTTTATATATTCAAAAAATAACCAAATATATATTTATTATTTAATAACAAATTTTCTATTATAGTAATGTGTTTAATATTTAGTGTATAAAAAATCATGATATGAGCATAATATTTATATATTGGTTTAGATCACCAAGATCAAAGTACACTCTTCAATATTTTTATCAAGGATAAAAGATGGGTACCCACTAAGATGAACTCACTTTTAATGGTTTTATAACCTATTTACTAACAATAAATATTACAATATTAGGAGGAAGAAACCTAGTTTTTACAGGAGTAACAACTTTGAATGTATTAACTTTCCATTAGGGGTCCCTACCTAATAACGTTCCTTTTGATCAATTTAGTAATCTAATACTTACCTTTCATAGATAAAATCATAAAACCCAGTATAAATTACAAATATATTCATGAAATATAACATGAAGAAAAAATAAGGAATCTTATATGGATCATATGATGTTGAAGATGAAATTGATCAATGATATTTGTTAAATTAAAATGTAAAAAAGGAAAAAAAATTAATTTACATTATGATCATATTGATATGATATTTTTCATGTCCAATTTTTTTAATATAATGAATATAATTATTGTAATTAAGTATCCAATTAAACATCTAGTATTTAAAAATCCAACTAAAATTTCATTCGGCATTAACTCGTCTTTATTTTTCTAATAATCATCAATTTTCACCATCATTTCACATTTCATGGGATTTTCCTAATCACAGCACAACCAAAAAATGATTAATTTTATTAAAAAAAACGAAACACATAATTAACTAATAATACATTGTGCATATTTAATAATAAGATTAAATCACATTTATTTATATATTAAATATATCAAAACAAATTATATTATGGTCGTTAAAATATGATGACTATTTAAACTATTTAAAATAAATGAGAATAATACCTTAAACATATAGTAAATCATTAAATAAATTTATATTAAAAAATAATAAAATAAATTTTATGATAGTTATTATTTTCATGATATTTTTTTATAATCACCAATTTACAATATGGTTGTTATAATATAAAGATATATAATTTAATAAGAAATATGATATTTAAGAGAAATTTTAAAAACATTAAGATAATCATATTATAAAAATATTGAATAAACAATGTATTAAATAAAATATAATTTCTAAAAAAACCCTGTAAATAAATTATTGTGTGATATATATGTATTATGGTCATCATACATATAATTCAATTATGTATAGTTTCTATTCTGATTATACAATAAAATTTTTCATGTGATAGGTATACTGACTATGAATTATTTTTTTCATGTGGAATGGTAGAAAAATAGTAATGATTCAACTTCAAAAAAATTCAACCAATCACTTACCTAATGGTTACTAAAGAATCATCTTCAAAAAACATTATGAATCTCATGATAGGTTTACATAAATATTCATGGTCATGTAGTAAATTACCAACCATTACATCTATAAAATGAATTAATGTTATCTATTAAATTAATACATGGTTTGTACTAAAATTAAATCATTATAGGTATAACTACCTCTTACCATCATCTAGAAAACCATCATAATTTAACATGACTATACATCAAGGTAACCTTAGTAAGTGATGTGAATCCATATTTAGTGATGGAAATGATTGATCATGGTGCTGGAGTCAAATTGTGTGATGATAATAATATGATGAATATGATGAATGGATTAGTTGAAAAATATATTCCTAGAATAAACAATGGAGAATTAAAAAGGTGGCGTCACGTTTCTAGATAGATATCTATTACACTGGGTAATGAGAGCTACTTTGGTTATGCATTGGAGGTTGAGCTTGAGTGGATAAAGCATTAATGTCAGTGCTGGTGTCAGAAATGAATTTTATAGAAGGGAGAGATGTCTATATGTGTGAATGAGGGAGGAGATTCCTATTATATTTTGGAGTTGCAATGTGTCATCATTAAGGTCTATATAATAAGAATAATCTACAATATATATATATATATATATACATTTTCAAATATATCATTATATATGTATTAAATTTTAAATAGAATGATATATATATATATATATATATATTTGTATAATTAATAATGTTAAGAAATATAACAATATTTTTATATATTTTAAAAAATATTGATGTTTTCATTAGAAAAATATTCAATTTTAAACTTTATAGAAGTATTTTAATAAAATAAAAACTAAACTAATTTAATAATGTGATTGGAAGAATTTTTTAATTAGTAAAATTATAAAAATTAAAATGATAAGAATTCATTTGATCAAAAATAATAAATTTAAATAACTGTGACATATTTATAATTAATCAAAACATATATAATAAAGGGTTTACATATCAACAGTCAAGTTCAAACAGTTACAGGGATTCCTCTAATCATAGTGAATATTACATGTATAAAAATTTATGAAATGGGTTTAGTCAAAATATCATTTATAATTATAATTAAATTTAGTTCAAATTATTTATTATAAAATCATGAATATCATAAATTCATAGTTTTAGTGAGACAGTAGAATAACAATGGGTTAATGATAGAATTTAAGGTAGATAATATTATTTTATCAATGGTTGGTTCCATTGTTATAATGGAACTATTGAATGGTGGATTATTAAAATTTTACTAAATATATTTTTAACATACTTATTATATTATTATTTTATTTACTTAATTATTAATATATATATTATCATAAAATATCTTAAATGTAAAATTGTTAAATTATTACCTAAAATGGTAAAAAAGATCATAAATATGCTACTTACATGTAATAGAAAATAGTCAAGAAACCATTTCATATTATTTATTTTGAAAATTTTAATAATTAATATGTACGTTTTAGTGTATTTTTATTCTAAACTCACCATAGGAATTACTAGAACATTAAAAAATTATAGATGATTATATTAAAATTTTTAATGTCTATATTTTTAAATTAAATGAGTTTGTATCGAATGGGAAAGAAAATTTTTTTGTCCTTAATTTTATTGAGAATACTATGGGAACATAAAATATGGGATGTATCCCAATACATCACAATAGAATGGTGTAATCATGTGATAAAATTAAATATTAATGTAAATGTATGATTTCATGATGATCATCTTAGGTATCTGATGATGTTGTTGGGGAGAATCATTACTAAATTTATCCCACATCAGAAATAAGTTTCCCACAAAATGGAAATCTATAAATCTATATGAAATAAAACATAAATAATTTAATGGTTTGGGGTTGTCACCCAAACATAAGAGTAATTAAATCTAAGAGGGAACATTTAGGTTAAAGAGTTTATGATTATCATTTTTGGGATATATAATTCATTTAAAATATTATATATTTATTGTTTTAAAATATAATTTTTAATTAAAAGTTAACATAGTTATTAATTCATGGTATGCTATCTTTGATGAATCAGGATTTAATAATTTACCAAATAATGTAAAAATTTTAAAATATAAAATAAATTATGGAGTATTTAATGATCATATGGTCAAGAAGGTTCATAAATATTATAAATCACATATACTAAAGACATATATATACTTCTTTGAATACATTAATGAAATTAAAATAAATATTATTTTTTCAATATAGAGACCTAACAAAAAAATAATGAACATATATCAGATTTTGATACTTCTCATTAAATTGGATTTATAAATGTAAAATAGACTCTATAATTTGGAAAATTATTTCAATATTTTTTTATCACCCTTATATTAAGAGCCAATATTTTATAGTTGGTTATTTTAAAAAAAAATTAAATTTCATTAATATAGTTGAAAAATATAAATCATAATTTTAAACTATGGGGTTCACTAAAATTGAATGTGTCAGTTATTTTTATACCAATGATCAAGTGGATATGACTTTTTCTAATATAATCATTATTTACATAGCTTCACTATATAATTTTGTAATTGAAAAATAAATTTTAAAAACAATATTCATAATTGGTCAGTTATATGATGAAATATATATGGGAAAAATAGGAGGATTCATTTTTCATTTAATACAAAATAATTATGGGTATTTTTACAATAATTATATAGTTTAAAAGAGATATCTAAAATAATTGTGTTGGAATTTTATTAAACTACCTATATCAAACTTCCATGTAGTTATCCATTATAATGAATGTGTTTATTATAGGTCCCAAAATAGACACAATGTTTTTATTTATTTATATTTTTATGACATTTTCATATTTGGAAATGATATGAATTAAGTAAATGAATCTATATCAATCTTATATTAATATTATTGATAAATTGTTTGGGTGAATCAATTTTTATATTTGGATAAAAAATTATTAATATAATCAAATTATTTTTCATTCACAAACAAATTATATTTAAAAGTTTTTATATATTATTTAATAGTTTTACTACTCATAGGTTTCTACACCATACCCATAATGGAGTACTGTGAAAACAAATCAAATTAGAAAAAATTATTAACTAGAATATATAAGGGTTATCAGGTGTCCCATTAATTTTTATTGGCTTGTGCATTATTTTATATTTTATATTTTTGGTAATATTAAGCATGAAAAATAGTAATCCTGATAATGAATAATGATTTTTTGTTAAGATAGTACACAAATATTTTAAGGATACTAATGAATATTGTGTATATTACATTTTAAACCTATGAGAAATAATAATATTTAATGAGATAAAATGGATTTCTAATTTAGTGGATCACTCATCTATGAGTTTTTTGATTTTAACACTCAAGGATGAGTGATATCCAGTGAATCAACAAAAATTATATAAAAAATACATGATGAATTACTAATTATTTCTATTTATTAGATATAACAAAATTAGGATAATTTAGAAATATATCTATTATTAGATCTATATTTGTTTTCCAATACGATGTCATATATTTTTATACATTATGATAGTTACAGATTGTTTTTCATAGAATATAAAATAACTAATTATGGATAATAACTAAAGACTTGTCCTATACAAAGTAATTTGAAGTGATTAATATAACATGGTATCATAACTGTATATTTTTTTGATTTTGGAAAATTTTACCTGATCCACTAATAAATGGAAATTAAATAGACTTGGTGTAAAATCATTCTTTATATATTTATTTCATTATTTTTTTACAAAATTCACCAAAAATTAAATATCAACATTACAAGTGATTAAATCATATTTCAATGATCAGTGTTTGAAAAAAAACATATTTTCAATGGAAACACTAAAGTTATGTCAAATCACAAAATAATAGTGTTTCTTTACTATAGAAGATAAATGGTGTGTTTAGAAATCATAATGCTCCTAATATTTCAAAAATGTGTAAAAACGGGTTTAATTTTTTGTAGAACTAGTTGAATATATGTGTGAGGCTGATAAAATGAGTTTATGGAAGTTAATCTCAAACATTCATCGTATGACATGTTACATAAGACTATAATGGTGGCTATTAGTATATAGTGAATTAAGATAATATAATGTTTTAGGATGAATTTGAATGATGAAATAATATACATGTTCAGGAATATGTGAACCATTTTCTCTATTTTTATTTGTTTTTGATATAATATATAATATTTTAAATAATGTTATAAATTTATTCATTGAAGTTCATTCCAAGATATTTAGATGAATGATAACAAAAAAAAAATATTTTATATTTTTTAAATGTGGAGGGGGGAATGGTTTATTTTTATAGTTATTTAGTGAAATTAAAATTCTTTTATTGTTATTTTTTCAAATTATAGGTCTTGTTAGAATCCCTTATTGTAATTTCGGTTGAAGTGGGGGTATTTATAATGGGAAAGAGTTTATCAGTATTTAAAATGATAATGTTCAAAAAATAAGGTGGATTTTTAATCGCAACATCCATGAAAGAGAACCTTTATATGTGTTATTTCACTCACACATGTGATATCACACTCACGTGCATGTTATTGAACCAATACATACCTGATAAGGAAATAAGTTGTAATAATAGTGTTCATAACATTTCAAAAATCATATTAATGTGAGTTTGATAAATATGATGTTATTTTTACAATATATCCTTATAGTAGTACTAATTTTGGATAAGTTACTATTAGTTAAGTTTATTTGGAAATAAATGGAATGATCTAGAACATATATCTTATAAGGACATGATCTAACAAAAATAAATATCTACCATGGGGTTCTGATCTAGGTAACGTATTCAATCATGTAATATCAAAGGGATATAATTAAATATATAAGAGTTGTTAGATCAAAAAATTGTATCAAACCAACAAAAATTAAAGGCAAACCTATTAATATTTTCAAAACCATTCCAACAATATATAGTATCTATAAAAGTGAAAATAACCTCCATTAATTCCAAAATCCTCTCTCAAATTAATTTTCCAGTTAAGTCTTATATAAGAATCAAATTATTTATGTTGGAAAAAATTCCATAAATTAGTCAAAGGACTATATATTAAAATCAATGGTTACTATACAGTATTTTTATGTTTATAATAAAGAATCGATGATGTATCATTTTTTGGACTCTCTTGAAACACATTTTACTATCATTTTTTGGGGGATATAATATACTTTTGAGGAGTGTGATATCATAAAATGCCATCATGAGCTCTACGTAATATCATTCAGGTAATCCCATACCATCATAACCTATATATATTTATAAATTATATATAATTTGGAAAATATCATTATATAAACACTCAAAATCAGGATGGACTTGGTGAAATTGTATTATAGAAATTTTAAGAGGAGGAAAGTGAATGTAGTTATTAATAGTGAATCTTAAGTCTATATACATTATCTCAACATTGAATCCACCCACATTAAAATATGTTAAATAAAAAGTCTCTCACAAAAGGAAACAATTGTGTAATGATGATATCATATGTCTAAACATGAAAATTAATGAAAAATTATTTCATATGAAATATAATTAAATATTTTTTATATGAAACTTTTATAAAATACATTATATATCAGAATATATAATGAAAAAACATGAACATAGATTATTCCAACATTTAATGTTCTATTATCTACAATCTATCCCAAAAAATGGTAAACAATATGTAAAATAAAAAATATTTTTACTTTTCAAAATTACATCCTCAATGAACATTAATGTATATAATAATATAAAAGTAAAAGTATTAAAATTATTTTAAGGATGTTAATGTTAAGGTATGTATGGTGAAAGAATTTGGTCCATCCATTTACTTAATTGGGTTAAAACATCCCAAATATCTTTTGAATGGAAATGTATAATACAAGAAGAAGGGGAAGGTTATATCTATTTAATTCCATAAAACATCATAAATAACTTTAATCAACATAATATGAAGTATGAAAATATTAAAATATTTATAAGGCACTTTTAACCCATGATCATTGAAAATAACATTATATAGTATAATACTTCTTCATATACTTATTATTATTAAATATCATAGATTATAACAACAAATATTTATTTACAATGGTGGAATACATTAGTGATGAATTCTGTTTCCATGTATAGAACAATAATTTTTGAACAAATTGAATGAAATCATAAAATAAATTTAATAAAAAACATTGAATATAAACAAAAATCATGCATTTATAAGATGAATAATATATACCCTATACTAATGGGCCTCTATTACTATCTTCAATTGATTATTAATTATGAACACTTAAGAATAATCAAATGAATATTATGAATAATATGTATTAATGGATTCACTTTACCAACCAATTTTTGTGTTGAATCACCTTTTATTTTTGTGGAATGCTAAAACCTCACCTTTTCAAAGGAAAGAGATGAATAAAACATATTTAGGGAATTAAAATGAATCACACAAATGTATAATTACCATTTTAATAGCATAAAACCTCTTTATATAGGCCTCTTGGAAAATTGGCTCATCAAATGAATTTAATCATAAATTATGATATCAATGATTAGTTACATATATTTATAGTTTTTTTATAAATGTTTCTCCAGGAATTTATTCAGTTATCAAAATAAAATATTTGATTCTCCACATATTTCATCATTTGATACATTTATTTTTATTGTTGATGTTATTATACTATTCGTGAACATTAATATTTAACATTATAATTACTAAATGAATCGTATGTTAATCGTAGAATATGATTTACCCAAATCATATTATCATTATATAATTTAATATGGTTTGTTGAGGAAGAGATGTGATAATTCATTCCTTACAATTTCCATAACCCAAGTCATGTAATATAAATTAGATTTATAAATTTCATACCTCACAATATATATATATATATATATCATATAATAGAATATACCCAATACCATATCATGGATTAAACTATCTTGACGTCATATCAGAATTAGTTTGAAACTATCACTATATCCCGAAATAAATTGTATCATCTCACATTATTTTGTTTAATATATAATTATTTATGAAGACTTATCAAAATAAATTTTATATTTCCTAAAAAATTGGAATTAAATCTCAAAAATCACCATATACAACATCATATGTAATACCTAGTAAATATCCATCAAAAACAGCATTAAGATAAATTCAAAAATAACATCAAGATTAGTTTATGGGGTTATGTGAAATATTATTCCAATTCTAAAAACAAAAAATAATTAAACATTGTATTTTTTTAGTATAGATATTAATTATGAAATTTTAAATTCATAAAGGATTCAAAATTTAAATATCTAGTACTGTATATATACTACTCATGATAAAAATGGTTCTAGTATGATATTTTTATCAAACACATGTAACTCTATATATATATATCCATATATTATATCTTTTAATAAACCTTATTTCCAAACCATTGAGTGGATACATGACCTGGACTATGTAAATCCCATATATCATCCACTTTCATTCTCTATTAGAACTATATTGAATATCCATTTTAATGAATGCATCACATGTCATTCATCTAAGAAAATGAGAACATCACATTCCCCAAATAATAGTAGATAAAAAATAAAATTTATCCTATATTGGTCTTGAGACATGATTCCTCATACAATCGCAATTCAGTAATGATCTACCATTATCGAAATATGTGATGAAAAATCATAACCTGGTTAGGATCTAAAAAATGAAATGATTAAAATTGTACCATTCTTACCCTTAATTAGTATATCCATAAGGATATTATAATAATGGTTTGAATTTATGAAGGTTATCATTATATTATTATTTCCAAAATCAGGTATGGGGATTCAATGAGTATCATGAAGTAATGTAATACTTGAATTAGTTACAAAAATATTATAAAATTTTAAATTAATAATAAATAAACCTTATTATATGTAACTTTCTAACCAAGGTGTCGCATACCATTTCCCTAGGATAGTTGGTTATGTTACCTCAGCCATGCATCCCTGTATGCTAGAGGGTACCAACTAGAAGCAAGGGTCTATTATATATCATGGGGTGAGAATACCCGATTTCTCAAATTATTATCATCGTGGAAATCAATAAATGGTATCCAGACAATAATAAATGGAAACCATAATAAAAAATGACCAATAACAACCAACATCACATGATAATCCCAAAAACATGAAAACAATATCCAAACCAATGTAATAAATATTTCATGACATAATAATTGTCAAGATCCAAATGCAAACCCAATGTAAAGACACTAAAATATCTAAATAGGGTCATGAAATTAAGTATGGTTCCCTCATCCATACTCCATCCCAAATCATCCATCTATTATTGGGAACTATACCACGTCTAATCCTATTAAAATGAATTTGTATTAGAGAACCTAAAGGAATACCAATTTGAGTGTTAGTACAAATCAATATGACACCACCAATGGAATCTCAAAAAATATCTACTTTATAATAGTGTATGTATTTGTAAATATAAATAATTATATTGAAAAATTAAATAGTTTTCTCATTAAATGATTCATTAAATGAGCCCATAAATACCCATGTTCATGATGAAAAATGAAACAAATATTTAGTATTCATCTCATGTTGTAGTTTGGACCATCCACCAAGAGATATCTCATTAAATTCCATCATGGGTTATTATTATTTCTCTAATTCCAATTTCACGTTCAAACAAAGGGGGACTAGAGTAACATTCTGACACCCTGTGGGTATTTGGAGCAGTATTCCTTATTTTATAGTATAGTGATAACATGAAACAAAAAGACAAACACACAGACATAGACACACACAGACATGTATATATATATATATATTTGGGTCCAAGAGTGGCAGTCCGGAACCCTATGGACATTTGGAGTTGTAGTATATATCACATAACTTAGTAAAAAACATCATATCTATTGATTCAATATTCCCAACACATATACTATATATTTCCATAAAAATTTATTCAACCCATTTCATAAGTTCATTCATTAACCATATATTATTCATAAATAATCAATTCAATCATACCTTCATACCCCACGTGTCTCCATCAATTTCATAAACGCATTAATTAAAAAATTTCATAAACTATTATTTTTCTAATTTGGTAATCCCATTTTTATGAAACTTATTAATTCAAATTAGATTCAAATTTCCCAATGAGATAAATGAAGTTTTTAAAATTAGTTATATTCAATTATAATCAAGATTATGGATATTGATAATTAAACCACATAACTCCTAATCATTAATTAATTTTATTCAAATAAATACACAATTTGATGTGGAATTATTTAAATATTTATTTCATATAATGTATATTACCTATAACTAAGATCAAGATCCAAACGAACAACAATCATAAAAACCTATAACTAATCCATCTCCAACAGTTGAAAAATCATCTTTGTTCATCTAGAGTGAGATATGGGATAGAGGGGGAACCAAACAGAGATAAAATCCCACACCGTAGTTGATATAATCCTTTTATAGGATCATAAATTCATTAATATATGGTTTGATGAAGCCTTAGAGACCTATTATGTGCTTCCAAAATTGAAGGAACTTTCATAGTGATGAGTCGTGGTGATTTGAGGTAAAAATTAGGTTGTTCTGGAATTGATAATAAATTTTTCATGGGATTAAAATCTATGTGCATGGTATCGAAGGAAGATGTAAAATGTTTTCCAAATAGCGCACTTTAATTGTGAGCCTCTCATTAGGGGTAACACAATTTCTCTTAAGTGTTTTGTGAATTGAAAAACCATGTTCCCACTATGAGAATACCATCTATTGGAGGGTTCACATTTTGGAGAGGGAGGCTACAAAGTTCAAAAAAACAATGCCCCAACCATGAACCACCTCATGTATAACAACCCTAACATGAAACAAATTTTCATTACATCACTTTTTTGGAATACATAAAAATTTAAACAAAATGATGCGCGAATACCGTATTAGTCTAGTTTCTTTAGACGTAGGGAATGATGAACACATGTACATAAGTGAGATAAAATATCTCCCTATAGGTTATTCTTCACTAGAACCCTTAGACACATTAGAATTAATACTTATATTCCTATCTAGGAGAAGAAAACATAAACACAAGTGAGATTAGATGCTTATTAAGGGTAAACATGGGGGGCATGTAAGCACCAATATTAGTATAGTAGTATGAGAGCATGATGAAAACATTTTAAGATCGTGCCCTCCATTTAAATGATCATAGACATGAATCATGACATAATTATTAGAACTTCATAAGACATGAATCAAAATTAAATGAATAACATAATCCATTAAATCATAACATAAAAATAAGACCAGGAATTTTAGAAAATTCATAAACATATATTATGATTTCCATAGTTGTCGAGGAATCACGGGCAATACCATATTATTAGTACAGGTTCACTCCCAATACCATCTTGGTAATCATGGTTCACTACAATGACCATAATAGTAGAATTATTTTACACCTCATACTATATTAGTAGTCATGATTCACTCCGTTCTCCATATTTGTAGTCCAGGATCACTCCCAGGACCATCTTAGTCTATCTCATTAGATATAAATCATTACCATATACAGATAAATTGTTCTTTATTGTAACCAACTAGATGGAATTTTGTATAATTGTAGGTTTAATACATTTCAAAAAATCCATATTATATTAATGATAATGGTTTTTTATAAATCATGGAATAATATATTTGAGGGAGTGTATAATGAAAAAAAATAAAGGAGTTTGAGGGAGGTTGTTACCTCTAAGTCGGGTAAATCATTTTGGTTTTCACCAAAGGGAATAATTGGAATGATTTATAACAATATCAGCCTTAAAAGATTAAGTGAGAGATGATGGGGAGATATTTGGGTTGAGTAAGGATGAACTAAAGTAGCTTGACTGGTGTGAGGAAGTGGGAGGAGATGAGGCCTTTTATAATGGAGGTGGGGTGGTACTCTTGTAATATTTTTGAAAAGGGAAACCCCAACCACGTTTTTTTATTGAAGGTGGATACAATAATACATCAATTATTTTAAATGTATTATAGATTCTAAATATTTCTTTAAAAAGGATTTTGGACTTGTTTGTAGGTTATTTAAACTCAAACGTTGTAATTAATTTTAATTACTTCACTAATATTTTTTGTAAAAAAACTAATTTGACCTTATTATGATATATATATTATGTTGATGGAAATTATGGAATATATTTTTATAAATTTAAAACAAATAATTGTATGATATTAATTTAAATTAAATCTTGTAGTCATGTCGGCAATGAGAGGTTTTAATGTAATAACATTCAAAAGGTTTCTATATTTGTTTATTAAATATTAATGTGAAATTAATTCCAATGACCTAAATAAGATTAATTTGTAAAAATAAAATCTAATTAATATTTGAAAAAAAATTATATTATAATTTATTCTTATTAATTTATTATTTGAAAACTCAGTTTAGAATTAAAATCTAGTGTTTTTAATTATTCGTTAAAAAATGAATCCTTACAGAAAAATACAAAAAATTCATCCAAACATAATATCTATGTTTATATTAAATATATGAAGTTTATTTTGAAATGTTATATTTATAAATGTTCCACCAAATTAATTTAAAATTGGTTCTCCATTAAAAGGTTGTAAAACTACCATTATAAAAATATAGGTTTTATAATCAAAAAATTGGGTTTGTTTTTATCTTATGCTGATCAAATCTATTGGATGAATATAAAAATATTTTATTGAAAATAATATATATATATATATATTAGATTAATATCATTCAGTAATTGAAATTAATTTAATTTGTTAAGATAAAATAGCTTTGTGATCATAAAAATAGTTTTCTATAAAAATCATCCCTTTATATTCAATTAGTACTTCGTAACAAATGAATTCATCTTATATTTGAGTAAAAAATATGTTTATATATGTTAGTTATTATTACTCATAATCTCTAATTTAACATCTAGGTTATGTCACAATATAACACTACAACCAAACTGGATTTTATTATCACTGGTATTTATCTGTGCTATAAAAAAGTGCTGATAAAAATCCTCTTTGTCAGCAATAATGAAAGCGCTAAAAAATATAACATTTTATCCATGATTTTTTAGTGTTGATAAATTTTAACTTTATTAGAACTGTATTTCTAGTTTTGGTAAATGGTATCCTTTATTAGAAATTTTTTTCTCAGCATTGATTAAAGGTACAATATATCGGCACATTATTTTTAGGGCTAAAAAAGATAAATATTATAAACTCTTTTTTAGCACTGATAATGGATAAAATAAAAAAAATTAAATAATTAATTAAATTATAATTAAAAAATTATTTATATAAAAAAATTTACATATTTTATTAATTATTTATTTATTTACAATAATGAATAAATTGATTATACGATATGAAATATTATAATTTTTTTAATTACATAATTATTATAAATAAGTTAAATTTATTAAATATATAGATAAATTTTAATGTATATAAATATGATTTATATATTACAACATATCAATGTCCTATACATTAAATATTTATATATTTTGTGAATACTTTTTTATTATTAAAAAATAATATGAAATATAATTTTATGACTAAATTTTGTCTAATAGAAATATAACTGAATGTATATTTTTACATTTCAATTTCACATAGATAAAATGTGTGTTATATTAATTTCACATATACCTAATTAAATATTTTTTATATACAATTCACACACACAAAACATATCCATTTATTCTATATTTTTAAAGTGTATTTATTTTTAATTTATTAAATTTCACTCATTTTTAACCTATATTCATATTCATGCACATAAAATTTGATATAAATATTATTTATCAAAAACATTTATTTAAAATAATTGAATTGTTAAAAAATTATAATAAATATATTTAAAAAGTAATATATTTTATTTATTTTTATTTATATTTATTATATATATATATATATATTTAATTATTTATTCGCAATTATAATTATAAATCCATTATTAGTGGTTAAGTAATAAGAGCTGATAAAGGTAGGTCTTTATCAGTGATTTTTTTATGCTGATTAATATTAGGCTATATCAGTTCTCAAAAAATGACGATAAAATGAATTTTTATCATTGCTAATCCTTTAGTGCTTATAAATATGGGTTTGATTAGCAATTTTCTAGTGAAGATAATGACCTACCTTTATAATCACTAAAAATTCACTGATAAATATTCATTTTACCATTGTTTATTAATTATGCACTAATAAATGGACTCTTTATCAGCACTTTTTTTGTAATAGGTGATAAATGTTCCCCAATCTATTTAAAAAGCACTAATCATTTGTTAACCCATCCCGATATCAGAAGCATTCAGTGGATTCCACCCATTGTCGGTGCTCCTCAGTTAATCAAAGCTCGAATCATACCACTCACCTGCCTCTAGTTGGTCGAACATCATCACACATCCAGTGTTCGGTTCAAGTTAGGGTTTTCAATGTGGATTTTATTTCACCAATTGAGATAGGCCATGAAATGTTTTTATGTATTTTTCATTTTTTTTATTGTTTGACGATTTCATGAGTTATTTGTTGTTCGGTATTTGTATAGTATTTTTCCATTAGATTATGAACAAAATGAATTTTTTATTATCCATTGTTTGATTGACTACCAATTTTGATATGATATTTTTGTATTTTAATTTTTTTTTTGAATCAATTTACTTCTTTCTCTACATCTATACCATATCTTACTCTACAGGATAATTCCTAGTTTTTAATTTATATTTTTCACTCGAAGATAATAGTAGCAATTATTCCATATCTATTTATATATAGTGATCCTATTAATTGATCCATATTAAATATTTCTTCTTGTTGTTAATAATAATGTATTATAATTACATTTCCATTATGACTTAATATGTTCCATGTATATTCCAGAGATTTTTTAGGCATGGTTACCGACTAATGAATCTATAACATTCTTGTTTTAGTAATTTTTTAATAGTATAAGGTGGTTTATTAATAATGGGATAAATTGTCATGTTACCTTTAAAGAACCATATAAATATAAATTCATTTTAAATATAAAATAAAAAATTAAAAATGTCTTCTTAACAATCCATGATATCATTTTATATCATTCTTCACGTTGGTGGTTAATTGTCCCAAAAAAATAACATGTAATAATAAATTGACGAAAATTAATATGAATTTAATTTTCTTGTAATATATTTATTATAGAAATATAAATATTTTATTTTCACATTACTAAAGTGATAATTTAGTGTTATGAATATGTAGTTAATAAAGATAAATGGAAAATAAGTATATATAAAATGGTCAATTACATTGATTAAATCATATATTCTGTTGAAATATTTATCCTTATTGAATAATTTAGGAAATCTTATTGAGACTAGGACAAATAAAAAGTCTAATGGATATAAATATAAATATTATTTTTATCCTATATTTAGAAATCGTAATATTAGTTGTTTTTTTAAAGGGTGGTGTTCGATTTCAAATATAATTGAGAAGGAGTGTGATTTTCTCAAATACCTATTCCGTAATGAGTGATAAATTAAAATATAAATCTCATGTCAATACAATGTTAATAAATAATAGATATGTTTTGTGAATTACCTATATATATTAACGGTGGGTATGCATTATGGAAAAATAAATTAGGTTGAGTTTTCTATAAATTTTAACATTGAATGAATTCAAGTTATAACACCTTCTGTAATGGCATAATTCTTTTCATAAATACAATTTCCCACATTCCTCATCATTCTAAAATTATTTGAAATAATCAAATTTTGATTTTCTTTATTTTAATAGTCTATAAATTTCAACTTTAATAATGAATATATTGTTTGTATTTATTTATATATTTGTTCACAGTGGAAATTGGGGATGACCTCGTTGATTTAAGGTTCAACGAGGTCATTCCAAGCAGTTTCTAACGGGATTGTTCGTAGAACCGGAAACATCCAATGATTCTATATCTATATGGACCTACATTCCAAAGGTATGTGCTCACTAGTTCTGGGCTGATGAGGCTTATGAATTTTCATTGGATGAGAGGATGGGAGGTCGGACTCATCACACCTTTTTGGGGGGAATTATTATCTACTTCGATACTCTCCTTATAGATTTATGTTATGTTTGTGAATCCTTATTATATTACCATGTTTGAAAATGATCTTTCCTTATATCTGAAAATAAATAATTAGTATGAATGAAATTTAGAGAATCTTTTATATGTATTCGAGGTTCTTCATCGATAGAGAATCATCTGTATTTGTTAGAGATTCATATTCAATGGTATCCTTCGACACATTATAAAGAAATCTATTGGTCATTATGATAACCATACTGGTTCTAAAGCCACTCAGTGGGTTACTTGAAGTTTATTGTCATTCAAAAGGACATATATTATTTCAGATTTGGGATTGTACATGCAGATGGGCTACCTACGTATCAATTTTTTTAGAAAAGGAATCAGAAGCCATGTAGTTTGACTAAAGAAGTATGAGTTTTATGCATGATTGATGGCTCAAAGAATGATTCCATGATTTAATTTTACACTCTAAGCTCACGTGAGTCATTCTCGGTGTGAGAAACAAGAGGTATTTGTGAAACCATACAATTGTGCCATGAAAGATAAAATCATAAGAAGTGATGTGGGGCTTATGTATGGGGGACTGCCCAAAATAGATGAATATTGGGTTTTACTTCAGGGAAGAAACCTAGGAACAAGGTCCATAAATGTATATGTTCATTATGGAGATTTGGATACTCTAACACGGGGCTTATTCCTGAGGAGGATGCCCAAATTAAGAGGGGACTTATGATTGGGTTTTACTCCTGACAACGAACCCAAGTCAAAAGTAAATTAAGATTGGTTAAGAGAAATTATGACTGGGGCATATTATTAATGAATAGGCCCAGGTTAAAGGTAATTATGATTGGGGATTACTCATGAAAAGAAAGCCCAGGTTAAGGAAATTTGTATTTTGGGAACATGGGGCTTACTCCTATAGAGGATTCCAATATTAAAATAAATATGGTTGGGGCTTACTCCAAAAGAGGTTTCCCAAAATTAAGGGAACCTAAAGACTGCGGCTTACTCTTGAAAAGGAGTCCTAGATTAGGGGACTTGGGGATTACTCCAAAGGAGGATGCCCAATTGTTAAGGAGACTTGAGACATAGGACTTATTACTGAGTAAGAGGCCTAAGTTAATAGAATTTATGAGTGGGGCTTACTTTTAAGGAAGATTCCCGATTTAGAGAACATGGATTGGGGATTACTCTTGAAAAGGAGTCCCATATTTGGGAATTTGAAGACTGGAGATTTCTCCTAAGGAGGATTCCCATGTTAATGAAATTTATGGTGGGGGCTTACTCTTGAAGAGGATGCCCGGATTTGTGAAATTATGGTAGGGACTTACTCCTGAAAAGGAGGCCCAGGTTACAGAACCTCTCATCTTTAAAGGATGAGGTTGAATGAATGAAGTCTCTCAACTTAGTGACATAAAGATATGTAAATCACTAGGTTTTAAGAGATGTTCCACATAATTCTTTTCAGATAAGGAATCAAACAAGGAAATCATGCCATGAATGGATTTGGAGATAGTTCTGAAGGCTTAATCTTGAAGAGGATAGGTGGATAGGGATAAGAGAGGTGAAATAGGCAGGAGGGGCACCCAAAAAGAAGGTGGCGCGCATGTCCTGTGTGGGCGTGCAAGTCCTGGTCACAAAAGTATACTTGCGCGACACATGGGTACTTGCACGACGGTCAACCTTTAGGGGAATACATGGGTGAAACTTGTCTCAATACCTTAGTATTATACCAAGATTCTTCCATTAGAGGGGCGTGCAAGTTCTATTGAAGGGGTAAGGCGGCGCGCAAGTGTGGCCATTTCCCTTAAGGGCTGGCCACTTAGGAGCGCAAGTGTTGATGACTTTTAACACTTAGGCCTTACTCCCCCTCTTTAGATCTTCCGTTCTAGGTATGAAATTTCCGTGGAAGTGTTCAGAAGCTTTTAGAAGAGACTAGGTCACCGGGAGCTCAAATTCGAGTTTCTAGAATTTTTTGTCCCTCAAATGGGGGCCCCACCGTGGGTATTTGTAGACTGGTGAAGACCCTGGGTGAAATTCAAGGAGGGCGTGAAACTCACATGTGCGACCATTGGGTGGCGCACAAGTATACTGGTGCGACAATGAGGAAGCATGCGTGACCAAAGCGGGAAGAAATCCTTCGTCATGACTTTGTCGATATTTGATGTTTCTTCAAAGGATGAATCAATTTGAACTAATGTATTTACTTTTTTCAGTCATTAGACTCTGTGACGGAAAAAAGCGTAAACTATATTTTAAATATTTAATATTTTATAAACCATTTATGATTGATATGAGTCGATAATTGATACACACTAATCATTTGAATAATGAGTAAAAATATGGATTTTAGGAGTTCATAAATTTTTTAAGAGTGCATGCAGATGACCAATATAAAATTTTTTATTTGTGTTTACATTACATGTATTCAGTGAATATGTGTCAGGAAGAGTTGGAAGAACATTTTATTTTTTACGAAATAGATCAATGTTATAAATATTGGACTAAAAATGGAGAAAAACATATTGAGGGCACAAAATTCGATGATCTTATAGTTAATGAATCATTTTATATTAAAACAATTTTAAATGATGATGTATATCGCATTGAATAAATAAATGTGGAAATTAAAGATGGCCTTCATGATTTTAGAAAGTTTTCTGAGGAGTTAAATAGTTGTTACAGAAATCCATTCTATACTGGTTATACTAAATACATAACATTGTTAGCAATATTGATGTTATATATTTTAAAAGCTAGAAGTTGATAGAGTGAGAACAACTTTACAAAACTACTTGGACTATAGGATGATATGATACCAAAAGTTAATGATCATCTATATCGAACTAATGTCTCCAAATGAATGTCAAATTCAATTGTAATTGTCTATAAATAAAATTATTTTATAAATGATTTTATTTTTTTCAAGGCCCATGAATCACTCATAAAATGCACTATGTGTTGTTCAGATCGATACATGTAATATTAATCACGAAATTTGATATTTTATGGTACATTCCTATCATTACAGTGTTTAGAAGAGTGTATGGATATCTAAAAACCATAAAAAATTAACATGGAATTCAGATAAAAGAATTAAATATGAGAAACTACATCATGAATTTGATTCTCCTCAATTAAAGAAAATTAATTATGAGTATCCTGAATTTGTAAATGATTCGAGAAACATCCATCTTCCATTATCTACATATGGAATAAATAATGTTGCTGTATAGAGAAGTACACATAATGCATGGCATGTCATGTTGGTAAATTATAACTTATCATCGTGGTTATGTATAAAGTGAAAATAAATTATGTTTTCTCTACTTATATATAGACTAATGAAATCAGGTAATAATAATGATGTCTATTTAGATACATTGATTCAATATCTAAAATTGATGTGGAATATAGGTGTTACAATATATGATTCTCATAGAAGTGAAGAATTTACATTTAGGTCCTTATTGTATGGAATGATAATTGAATATCTCAAAAATGGAAATTTATTAGGCTATAGAATTAATGCATTTTAGGGTGTCCCATTAGTGAAAAATGCACATACTCAGTTCAATTAAAATGTTCTTCCAAGACTGTATAGTTTGTAAATTTTAAATTTTTACCTCAACATGTTTATTAACGATCATGGATGGCAATATTAAATGGTAACATCGAAAAAGTTATAACACCATCTCTGGTAAAAGAAGATCAAATGTACAATAATGAAAAAAAATATTAACACTCTATTTCAAAAAACTGTTTTTAAAAAACCTTAGAAAATTAGGTTGGAAAAGGTGACCAATTTTCTTTCAATTAATTTATTTGAATATTATATATTTCATACATTTTCTTGATTTCATTTATGTTTAAAAAAATGGATTTGATTGTGGTATTTTCACTTTAAAAAAAATCATGGAAAAAGGAATGATGGAATCAAGGCTATGTTGGACTTGGTTGAAAGAGGGATATGGGAAGAGTTGGCACTGGTGAAAGGTAAAAGGCCAAATTTTCCTCATATAGCTGCTCAGGCTCACTCGAGATAAAAAAATTAAATTATTCTATTTCATACTAGTATAAAATTTCCACAACGTTATTAATAAAATATCAAGAATTTTGTTTCAATGACTCTTTTTTTGTTACAAAGACTAAAATCACATGAATATCTTTTTTGATGAAAGATTTAATGAATTTTTCTTTCCATTTCATTTTACCTCAAAATGTATGACATATATTAACCATCATCTACTACTTTATAAAAATCAAATGCAGTAATGTTGTAGTCCCAGCGAAGCTTCCCATCATGAATAGAGATATTTCAATCATATTATGTGAATTAGAGATGGTATTCCCACCATCATTATTTGATATAATGGTCCACTTACTGGTTCATTTTGTTAGATATTTTTCAACTATGTGGTCATATCCATTACAGATGGATTTGCCCTCGGTTAATGGTATATGAATATTTTGAAAGGGTATGTCATGAATCGAAGTCATCTAAAAGGTTGTAATGTAGAATGCTATATTTTGGAATAATATATCGAATTCTGTACCGATTACCTATTAGATGTTTAAAGCATCAGTCTCTCAAAGTCTCATAATAGAAAACACCTTCTTGGTTAAAAAAATTTAGGAAGATAGGTGGGTATAATTACCTTGATATAGCAAGAAAAATCCCACCTTTACATATTACAAAATATTGAACACGATGATCTATTCATTGAATACCAATTTTTTTGACATTTTAATCAATAAATGGATGAAGTATGGATATAAAATGCATATAATCAACAATTTATAGTATGGTTTAGATATAAAGTTTATAAAGAGTTATCTAAAAATCTAAATTCAATTGACGAATGACTTAAATGGCTATCCAAAGGACTAAAGGAAAAAGTTATATCTTACACTGGTTTTGTAGTCAATGGTTATGTGTTATATATAAAAGAATAAAATGGATTCAGTGTGATGAAACATAGTGGTATTACACTTGTTGGTGAAGTGATTCACATATATCGATCTAAGGATAAAAATACAATTTATGAAAATATGTCATATTTTGAAAATTTCGAAAATATATATGAGTTAGATTATATAATGTTTAATGTGTAGATTTTCTATTGAAAATGTGTTAACAATATCATCGGATTGAAATTTAATGAAATGGGATTCGTGATGGTGAATTTTAGTGTGGAAGGGGAAAGAGATGATCGATTCATAATGGAATCACAAAGAGTGAATTTATTTTATGTCTCTGATCCAACAAACATGAATTGGTTTATTGTCTTATTTTTGACTAAAAAAATGTTGATTCTGATGAAAATTCAATCAAAGAAGACACTTTAATTGAGACATCATAATCAGTTCTCATTTGTTCCAATTTATACAATGTCTTGTACATTAGAGGGCACCAAAAATAGGGGATTCAAATTCATCATAAAGGAACAAAAATCCTATAATTATTTGAATAAATAAATTTATTATAATGAGAAGTTAAAAGTTTTTTTTATTATATTAGGTTTTCTGCATAATATTATATGTTCTCTACTACATTTTCATAATCTAATATAAAATTTTTACTACTCTTATAGAAAATGTCTTATAAACATGATGATATTACCAATCCCTAATTAGAACAAACTATAACAATGTAAAACATTTGGAATCATATAATGATAATGTTATGATATAATTCCTCTATTTTACAAAAAATATATATAATAAAACTTTGATTTAATTTTTATTATTCCTTACAGAGTTTGATTATTTTAGAATATTACTTCCAATGCCTCATGCCATTGTAAGAATAGAAATGACACTGTCTCTGCTCAATCATTCTGTAAACCATAACGTTTTCATATGAAAATCATAGCCCATTACATTAATTTATATTTTTCATATTTAGGTTTTATTTAATTATTTTTAGTATTACTCATATACTAATTGTTTTCTTATAAATGTGGATTCTTTTATTCATGTTTGGGTAGTCATTCCATCTATTATACCTTTTTGCAACAAAACATCCACAGAAATATTCTCCATCAAAACCTTTTCACCATTATAGTATTTTATTTATCACATTAGTTCAAGTTATCTCCAATTATTTAGTTGGAAGAGAAACAAATATTCCTTATCTCAATTATAGAGGGAGTATTTATGTTTTCTCAGTAAAATAATTGTCCATAGATTTAATTTATTGTTTCATATTTATATATAATTTATTTCATTTTGGTATTACTAACATAATAATTATATTAACATACAAGTTGTTTATTTTTCTAGTTTGAGTGATATGTCAATATTTTATTCCTTTCAACACCAAAACATCAACATAATTCTTCTCCCTCATATCATTTTTACCCTTACATTATTGCATTTATCACTTTATTTCAAGTTATCACCATTAACTTTGCAGTAAGAGAAACGATGCTTCTACTACTCAATTATAGGGATAATCAGGAATTTTTCATAAAAAATAATTTCCAATATGATTATTCTTTAATTTCATATTTATGTTTAGCAAATTTTTTTTAGTATTAATAAGATAATAATTTTTTTATTATATGGATGTATTCTTTTGTTCAGGTTGAGGTGATCTAACAATCCTTCATGTCTTTCTACACTGAAACATCCACAAACATTATCTCCCTAAAAACCATTCATCCCTACAGTGATTACATTTATCACTTCCCAATAATTTCTGCCCAATCCTCAATCATAGAGGTACCCTCGATATTTTCACAGTAAAATAAATGTATATAGAATAAATTTATTATTTCATATATATGTTTAATTTATTCATTTTTTATTATTCATAATAATAGTTTTCATCTATTTGTGGATAAATTTTTTCATGTTTATAGGGTTTTCTCAAAGATTCTCATATAGGTTTGGTAGTTTGATAATGAAATTCAATGGACTCGTATAGATCCAAGTAATATTTTCTATTTAAAGTAGACCTTACTTTTAGTTAGAAAGAAAACTAACATACTTAAAACCAATTAAACATATCCATATTTTTTTATACTTTATTAAAATTATCCATAAGTCATTTGTGGCTTATTTGAATCAGCATCTCCTTAATCTGATACATGATGTGCCCAATATGACTAAATGGGTCCATTATTTGTTTAAAACTGAAATTTTACTTTGAAACATGTAAGTGAATAAGAACTGAGAAAACACTCTTGGATTTTATTGATATTTTTTTTCATCGATTCATTAATCATTTTTGACTTATATTAATTAGTACGACATCAAAATAATACATGATGTGATCAGTATGACAAAAAGTGTGTGTTTTATGTTAAAAATAACAGTTTAGTTGATCAGAAAACATATGTACTCAAAAACAATAAAACACATTCATATTATTTCTATAATTTTTTAGAACAATCCATATGTGATTTATAATGTGTATGAATAAGTTTTACCTCAATCCAATGTAGGGTGTGGTCATTATGACTCAAGGTGCTTCTTTATTTAAAAATGACATCAATTTTAGTAACAAAACAAAATGACCTACTCAAAACCTAAAATAACATTTATATTATTTTTATAATTTAATAAAAGTATCTATAAGTGATTTTATATGTTCATGAATAATCTGTACCTCAATATGATGCTTGGTGTGACCGGTATGACTCTAGGTGTATGTTCTTCATTAAAAATGACATAAATTTATGTAAAAAGGACAAATAACCTACTAAAAACAATTAAAATGAATTGAAATTTCTTAAATACATTTGAAAAACAATCTTTAATTTATTTTCCATGTGTAGGAATCATCCTCACCTCAATCTGATACACATTGTGATCGGTATGATTCAAAGTGCGTGTTTAATTTTAAATTTACATTTTAGTAAAAAAGACTAGTGACGAACTCAAAATCAACAAAACCCATTCATATTGTTTTGATAATTTTTTTAAAATGACCCATATGTCATTTGTAATGTTCAAGAATAAGATTCACCTCAATCTGATGCATAGTATGACTGATATGACTCAATGTGTGTCTTTTTATTTAAAATTGATATCAATTCAAGTAAAATGGACAAATCCACTACTCAAAACCACAAAAATATGTTCATATACATTCTTATACTTAATAAAAAATTATAAATAAGTCATATGTGACATGTTGGAATCAACCACATCTAATTAGGATACATGATCTACTCGGTATTACTCAAGGTGTCTGTTACCAATTTAAAATCAATTTTTTAGTTCAAAATGTGTCAGACACTGAAAACCAATCAAATGTTCTCATATTTTGTAGATATTATATTAATATTTTTCATAAATCATTTATGATTTATAAGAATATATTTCATGTCAAAATGATACGTGATGTGACCAGAATGAGTCAAACATTTGTGTTTCCAGTTTAAAATTCCATTTTAGTTAAAAATTCAAGTGACATACTTAGAAAACAGAAAAAGTATTCATATTGTTTTGATAATTTTTTATAATGATCCATATGTAATTTCAAATTTGTTAGAATTTTCCTCACTTAAATATGATTCATTGTGTAACTGTTATAACTCAATGTGCATCTTTTTATTTAAAATTTACTTCAATTTTACTAAAATGTAAAACTTTCTCACTCAAAACCAATAAAAACATTTGGACTATTTTGATATTTAAAAAACTCCATAAGTCATTTTTAACATTTTGTAACAATCCTCACCACAAGATGATACATTATGTTCCCTATATGACTCAATGTGTTTGTTATAAGTTTAAAATCAACATTTTATTTCAAAAAGTGTCACTCACTTAAAACTGATCAAACACTCTCCTATTTTCATGATAATTTTGGACAATGATGAATAATATCTTTATGATTTTTAGGAATTATTTTCACATCAAACCAACACATGATGTTATCGGAATGAGTCAAAAGTGTGTGTTTCCTGTTTAAAATGGCTTGTTAGTAAAAAATACAACTAGTGTATAGAAAACCAAAAACACATTCATATTGTTTTGATAACTTTTTAAAACGAACTATATGTTATTTAGGAGATGTTAGAATCATCCCCACCTCAATATGATGCACTGTGTGACAATTATGACATAAAGTGAATCGTTTTATTTAAAATTACATCAAATTTTGTAAAATACACTACTGCCCTAATCAAAACTAGGAAAACACATTCAGATTGTTTTGATGAATTACAAAAATGATCCCTAAGACATTCTTTATATGTAGGTATTATATGCACCTCAATTAGATATACAATGTTCTTGGTATGACTCAAAGATTCTATTATCTGTTTAAAATCGATATTTTTGTTCAAAAAGTGTCACTCCCTTAAAATCGATCAAACACGCTTTTATTTTAATTATAATTTAGGAAAAACTCTCAAATGTAATTTATTATGTGAAGGAGTCCATTTCCCATTAAAATAATATATGATGTGATCGAAATGAGTCATAAGGGTCTATTTCTTGTTTAAAACAACATTTTAGTAAAAAAGACAACTAAGATACTCAACATGAAGAGAAAACATTAATATTTTTTTTATATATTAGTACAACTATCCACAATTATTTTGATTCATGTTGTAATAAACCACACCTCAATACAATGCATAGTGTGACTAGTAGGACTCCAAATGAATCTTTTAATTTAAAATTGACATCAATTTTAGTAAAATTGATAATTTTTTTTTATATATTTATATCATTACTATTATAAGAATTATTTTTCTTATACATGTGCATTATTTTTCTCAAGTAGGGGTGGTTTTTTGGAAATATGATGAGTTGGGTCAGGATTAAAAGGCAAATGAACACTGATTGTTTTGAATGTATGTAATAAATTTTTTTCATGTAATTGTATAAATCAATGTTCAAAATGTCTATAATATAGTGTTCTTTTCTTGTGTTTGTGTTGTACATTTCAATTCATTTAAATCCTATAGTGGGACCTCTTTTTTATATTTATTGTGTTTCTGGTACTATAGTGTGTTGTTACAGCAAATTGTAGTTGTGTTGTAGTGTGCTGTTACAACACACTATAGTATGTCCCTTTAAAAGCACTACGATATGTGCTCATGAAAATTCCTTTATTAGAACTTCAATAAGAACTACTAAATCATTCCATTATTCAAACTAAAAAGTTCTTATTAAGGTATTATTTACCCTGAAGTTTGTAGAGAAAATAAATGACCCCTTTATCAGCACATTTTCAATACTGATAAAAGACTGGGGATTTTAACATTTCTCATGTAGTCTGTAGTTTTCTAATGATGATAAAGGCCATTTATGGTGCTGTTAATTTTTTTTGTAGTATAGAATTTTAATAATATGTTTTTTTGTTAATACTCTCTGTTGCATGTAGTGTAGGATAATTTTGTGTCATTTGATATAAATTCTTGACATAGTGTATTGAAAAACATTAATTATAATTAATTCATTCAAAAAAAGGTCAATAAAAATGTAGCGTATTACATTAATCCCACCATAAAATGAATTTCACCCTCGAAATACATCTTGAATATAAAAGGATTATTAACAGATATTTCTTTTCATAGAAAACCCCATTCTAAAAAACAATTCTAAAAATTATATTGGATAAATGAAGGTGGGAATCATGATGGTTACCCAAGGTAACATATTACTAGGTTTACACATGGGATAACGTAGGTGTAAAGTGAAAATACGGTCATCAAGGAAAATCCAAAATATTTATAGAGAGTGATTGAGGTCATATATCACAAAAAAATGAATGATCAAAGAATATTTGATGGACTCAATGTCTTAAATCTTGTTATGATTTAAAATTCCATCAACTCAATATATACAAATTTATTAGAACAACATTTTTTAATAATATTTCTAACATTGATTAATTATTTTATATAACATGATTATAAGGAAATATACTTACATGGTATATATATATTAACAAACATTCATTACTTGGTTTGGATTTTATCAAATTTTAGTTTATCTATTACTTCATGTAATTGATGTCCAAAGATTAACTTTGATGTCGAAAGCACTAAAATAATCTTTTAGTGGATTGTGGGGCCCATAAAAATTTAATATTCAAACTATTTGGCTCCAAATATTCTTAAAAATATAAATTCTTGATACATTAATATTTAATATTAAAAAGTAACGCATCAGTTTCTTCATTAATGTTTATTATTGAGAAATAATTACATGTAAGCCAAGACATCACGTAGGCTAGTAGTAGGCCTGAAAACCTCAATGTCTTTAGGTCATGGGTTTAGGGCTCACAAACTATCCAGACATGATTGGTTGTCACCTGACATACATGATGACATTTTTTAGAACCACAATAATATAATATCCTAAATAATAAAGATGGACATATTTGAAATAAGGTTAACAACTAAATAGCCTTTTAACTAAGGTTATTAACAAAAATTAAACACATAAATACATCAATTGAAGATTAACATAAACATTCTTTAAATGGTTAACCTTATAAACCTTTTAAACAATCCAAAACAATAGAGATAATGTAATGAAATCAGCTTAAAAATAATCCCCTATATATCAAAATGTATCTCTCGGTTATCTCATTCCAAACATGTGAATTCCATCATCTTGTATTCTATTGAAACACTATAATAACCTGACATACCATAAATTAAATTGGAAAACATGAATTATTTTTTATTCCAATGGTCATTGGATATATTCCTTAAATCTAATAAGCTTTAAACTTCATCCAAGATGACATATCCTACTTTGTCAACCAATAATTAATCAGATTTCGGGAAATCAATACTGTTCAATTCACATGTTTATATCCAACATGTCGCTTATCCAAAAATAATAATGAAAAAATTGGGAACACATTAATTATTGTTTTTCACTTAATCTTATTTTTCCCATAAATATCACTTTTCCATTAAATCAGTTTTCCAGTTTATTGGAGACATTCAACATACTCTTTTAAATCCTTATTGAAAACATAAAATGGATAACCCTTTTTTATTTCACTATTCATAAAACATAATTCCTGAATCCTAAATACATAAAAACGTTGATTATTCCACTTTATCAATAATCCATAAGATTGATACCTCATTCTATTACATAATACATCTTTCCTTTCACATTTCCTCTATAGTATCAACGTTATCATCAATATGACCATTACTCGTACCACCTTGTTGATTATCTTTGAGAGTATTCCACATTGGACCTCGATTTGTGTAATGGCCATTAATTCCAAAATTAAAGCTTTTAGTCTTTAATGTTGTCTATTTTATTCCAATATTCCCATCTATTTTGTCAGTTGTACCCTTCATCTTTTTATTTTAGTTACTTTATTTGTGGCCTTATATTCGACAGTCAATACACCATATTGTTCCTCTAACACATTCACTCAAGTGATTATTTCCACATTATTGACACAATATAAACTGAATCTTCTTTCCTCCATGGTATCTATTACCTTAACTCTAAGTGAACTACTTCCTTCTCATCTTTGGTTAGTCTGAGAGTTGGTAAAGGTACATGTTTTTTGTCATGTTCCTTAAAAATGATTCCGCATAATCAAAACATCATTCAATCCAGTGGTTATCCCATTTTACATATAATCATTGTATTTTACATCACGTTAAATGTAAATATTATTCCATATAATTCTTTCCATTTTCTAAAACATGAAATAATTGAGTATGTAATAATTGTCATAGTGGGGAACCACAAAGTCATGAAAAGTCACTTATATGATGTATATGTTGTGACACCTTCATTAATAGACGACAAATTAGGTTTAACCAAGGTTATTCGTAATGAAATTATATATAAACCCTCCATAATGGTTCAAGAAGAGTTTGTGAATTCCCAAAGAATATCCCCCGGGAGTGTCAAACTGGGTGGGCAGTAAGACCTGTTGTGGTGTACCACATTACCCAAAGTTTAGTCTTGGAAATTTATTGGAGTTTTCACCACTCAATATCTTTTTTCCCAAGACACACAAACTATTTGTATCCATACATGGATTATTTTATAGGATGGAACTCACTCTATATATAACCAAATTTCCAAGACAATTTCCTGTACTTTTATTTATCCCCAATCTTATCATTATACATACCCACAATGATCAAAGTATGGTTTTTTTATCCTGGTTTCCAAGGGTTATATAAACCTTCAATGTGAACCCAACTACAAAAAACCAGTTTTCACATACATTAACATTACATTGCTTCTTTGGAATACATAAAACATTATACAAACAGATGCACAAATAAAATAATAGTATAGTGTCATTGGATATATTAAAACATGAACACTACTACATAAGTGAGAAACAAATTCTCCCACAATGATCTTATTGACTACAATCCTTCATATAAACATTATACATAATAAATTTCATCATAAACCGAGGAATGTAACTTAAAAATGGGTGATCTTAGATGCTCAATATGTGTAAACAAAGGAGACATGTAAGCATTAACATTATCATAGGAGTATTATAGAGTGAGCGGAGGATTTGAGGATCATACCCTTCATCTCAAAGATCATAGACATGAATAATGAAATAATGATTTGTAGTTCATATGACATGAATAATTATAAAATTAATAACATAATATATTAAGTGATAACATATGAATAAGATATGGAATTTGGTCAAGCATATAAACACAAAATATGAATTTTATAGTAGCCAATGAATCATTACCAAGACCATCTTAGTAGTATGGGATCACTCCCCATTCCATATTGGTAGCCATGTTTTACTCACATGGCAATATTAGTTGAATGATTTCACTCTTTATTCCATCTTGGGAGTCATGGTTAACTCCCACATCCATATTAATAGTCATGTTTCACTCCTAAGACCATCTTTGTAACGGCCCGAAATTTTGAATAAATCTTGTTTCCTAATTTCATGTGTTATTTTATTTTATTTTTATACTCAAAAAAATTTTTTATTTGATAAACATGATTATAATTAAAATGAGACCATTGGGTTCTCACTGTTATATGACCATCGGTCAATATGACCGCTGTGAACAAAATGTTTTGATTATTGTCTCTAAATACAAGTAATCTTGGTTAATTATTATAGAAAGAAGATTCGATGGCCTCACCTAGTAGTCTTGGACCGATCGAAGCCCATCTAAAAGAACGTGGGAAGGAGGTAGCACCACTGGGCTTTTCTCTGGACCAAACCCAAGCTGAACTTCATTGTGTGAAGCTAGAACGGGATCGCCTTCATGAGAAGTTCAAACTGATAGAAATTACTACTCGTGCGATGTTGGCCGAGCATCCCTCAGATTCTCTAACCTTATCACACCTTACACTTAGGTCCTTTGCTGGTGTGATAAGGGGCTATGTAAGGAGACAATAACTACCTTGTATAATCCTTTGTTTTAAATAAAAATTTGGATTTCTTCTTATGATGAAGTTTATGAATTTTCAAATGACCGGATAAATATAGTATGCATATTTTTGATGAATTTTAGAGAAAGGATATTTTAAAAATGTTTATGTAAACCTTAAATAAATAAAAAATTTGTAATGATTTTCAAAAATTGGTCTTCTACAAATATGTTTAGTACGTAATTTAGAGTCTAATAAGATCAAAATAATTTTTGATGAATAATAAATTATTAATAGTGATTTTATGCTTAGGATTAGTAATGTGACCAAATGGATTAGTAATCTCACTTAAAGAAAGTATTAATATAATCTAGGCACCTTGATTAAGTAATGTGATTCAATAAAATGTTTAAAAAAACGGTTTCATAAATTATTATTCAAGTATTAGTTTTTTTGAGTGAATAGTGTTTTTTAATTAAAAATTAAATTAAAAATATTTAGAAAATTATTTTTATAAAATGGATTTCATTTTTGAACTCAGAGCATCGATATTATGTTAAGGTAATTTTGGGTGATTTTTCTAAAAATAATAAATTTTCGGTGAATAGTGTATTTATTTAAAAAATAAATTAAAAATATTTAGAAAATTATTTTTATAAAATGGATTTCATTTTTGAAATCCGAGCATTGATATTTGGTTAAGGTGAAATTTTGGGATTTTTCTGAGAAAGTTGAATTTTTAGTGAATAGTAAAAATACAGTTTTAGGGTTTCGGTATGTTTAATGACATCATAACTGTGTCATGATGATGTCATGAGATATTTTAAAGGATGTTAGACTAAAGAGTATGAAGTATTGTGTGGGGGTACCCATGTGGCCTAACTTTATGGGATGTACCATGGGAGGGCCCATGCTTTTGAGAAAACCACTTTTGAGGTGTCCCTTGGCCATTAATGCTTTGTCCCCTCACATTCCCTATAAATACCAAGCCATCCTCTCTTCTTTTCGACTCCAAAACCATCCTCAACGAAGTTCTGGTCTCCTTACCTCTCAAGGAGTCCTCCCATGGTGCCCCCAAGCCTTCAAGGTCCCAACCTTTGAGTTTTAAGAGTTATGTTTTAAGGTAAGGGATCTGACCTCTCTCTTTCATTTCAAGTAATCTCTTTTATGTCATTCCTTTTATGCTCCATGTTATTATGTTGGAGTATGTTCTTTTATACTCCTCTTACTTCCCTTTTCATGTTCATATAATGATAGATCCCCTCTTACTATCATTATTTCGTTTTTTGAAGTTTTAAGTGGTGCCGTTAGGCTGCCGAAATTTTTGTAACAGATTCTTTCTCCTTTCTCATTTTTCAAGATCTATTTTCATGTAAAGTATTTCATGTTCCTTTTTATTATGTTGGGTTATGATCTATAAATTTATCATACTGATATTTTATGATCATATGATTAGATACCCCATTTGATCTCATCAATTCAGTATTTTGATGTTTTAAGTGGCGCCGTTAGGCTGCCGAATTTTTAAGTGGTTCTTCACCCTTCTCGTTTTGAAGTTCTACTTTCATGTCAATTATTTTAAGTTCCTTTTTGTTATGTTGGGGTATGATCTCTATATCTATAATAATGGACTCTTATGTTCATATGATGAGAGACCCCATTTTATCTCTTCATTTCAGTATTTTGATATTTTAAGTGGCGCCGTTAGGCTGCCGAATTTTTAAGTGGTTCTTCACCCTTCTCGTTTTGAAGTTCTACTTTCATGTCAATTCTTTCAAGTTCCTTTTTGTTATGTTGGGGTATGATATCTATATCTATCATACTGGACTCTTATTTTCATATGATGAGAGACCGCATTTGATCTCTTCAATTCAGTATTTTTATGTTTTAAGTGGCGCCGTTAGGCTGCCGAATTTTTAAGTGGTTCTTCACCCTTTTCATTTTGAAATTCTACTTTCATGTCAATTATTTCAAGTTCCTTTTTGTTATGTTGGGGTATGATCTATATATCTATCATACAGGAATCTTATGTTCATATTATGAGAGAACCCATTTGATCTCTTCAATTCAGTATTTTGATGTTTTAAGTGGCGCCGTTAGGTTGCCGGATTTTTTAGGGGATTCTTTCACCCTTCTCATTCTTTTCAAAGTTCAACTTTCATGTCAAGTCTTTCAAGTTCCTTTTTAATTATGTTGGGAAATTATCTCTATATCTATCATACTGAACTCATATGTTCACATGATGAGAGACCCTATTTGATCTTTTCAAATCATTTTTGTTGAAGTATAAGTAACGCTGTTAGGCTGCCGAACTTTCATAAGAGAAATCTAATTTTTTTTTCATTCCATGTTTTTAATTTCAAATGGTATGTCCTTGAAATTTAATTACCATGATCATGTATCCTTCTTATTCTTTCCATCTACTATTTTATGGGTCATTTATGAATATTTGACCCATTTTCCCTCTCTTTTTAATGTCTTCTAAAACCTCGTAACATAGCTGTTATGTTGCAGAATTTCCATCTCAAAATGTCTCTCTCTTTTTCTAACTTTCTTTTATATTATTTAGTGAATAATCAAAGCACTTTATTCTAAAGGGGTATTCACATATATACTAAAATGTTCTGTTTTAAATTATGGGATTTACATACATGATACCTGTAGAGACCCGAAGCTTGACGTACATGGACATTACATTACTTTTGCGGAATACTTAGTACATAACAAAAACACACACTAAAGGATCGTAATAGTTTAGTGTCTTTGGAAACTCGGAACGTAATCTTCTAATCGTGGTGAAAGTTCTTCAATATCTCCCATAAAGATCTTCCATTTTTTACCTAATACCTTTCTTTATATCCTGGGGAAAAGAAAACATAAAAGGGTGAGCTCAAATGCTCAGTAAGGGTATACAAAAGAAATAAAAATCATATCATATCTTTTTGAAAATCACAACCTGCAAAAGAGATCATAATATCTTAACATGGAACAAATCATAGAAGTGAAAATGAGATCCCCATAATCATAACATAAAACTTGAATATTTGTGGCATGCACACATAATCATGGAAAATCATTTCTTGTTAGTCATGACTCATTGCCAAGACTATCTTAGTGGACAAAGTCCCTTTCTGAACCGAGTTCACTCCTCGTTTCAGTCCTGTATCACTGAACCGAAATAACCTTCCGTTCCAGCCATGCCTATCTCATGAGATATAAAATCTTTACCCAATGCATTGGAGGGAGATATAGGTCCCACCCATCTTATAATGAATCCTTTCTTATGTGTGCCACATAATCATAAAACATACATCATCGCATAACACATATAACAAAAATGGGATTCTTGAAACATCATGACATAATAAATCAATTCATATATGATAAAGGAATTCATAAACATAATTCCATCACAACATAGTCAAACCAATGTAAAAATATGGATAGAAACAGAACCCTTTATTATCTTAGATGGAAAATAATTTTGATAAAACACTTGTATTGAATTCTTGAGGAAAATATCCTTTCTTCTTCAAAAACAATTTTCCTTTCATAACATGTCATACAACTTTAAAATAAAAGAAGTTGATTAAAAATAAACTTGAAAACTTGTAAAGGAATCTTCTTGGAAATAATGTTTTAAAAATCCATTCATGCCGTATAAGTTAAAAAAAACATTCTTCGTACTTTTGTCGGAAAAGTCAAAAAGTACCTCGTACGGAAAAACGACAAAAGATTCCTTTCATATTCTTTACTAAAAACTCACCTAAGGGTAAAATTGGATTTAAACTATTGCAAGTGGATGGAAACAATATTTCATATTGAGGGAACATGGATGTGGATGATAAAATACACCCCAGTAAATACTTACGAATAAACAATCTCGGATAAAAATGAGATTGTGATATTTCCCTTACCTTAGGTCCGACTTGCTTTGTAAGTGTCCGAACCTCCTGTATAATGATTTTAATCATGTTATTGACTTATTACAGAATCATATTCATTGTTATTATATCATATATGGTCCACTTATGACTTTATATTACCCGTTCTTTTGTAAATTCCATGTTAAAGAAGCGTTTTGGGTAAAATCGTTTCATTTATCGTAGGTGTTTTGACTTGTTGTTCTTGACATCATTATTACTTATATCATGATTTACTTACTTACAGAATATAAAATATGATTTATATATCATATATATTCAGTATATATATATATATATATAATAGGTAGATAAATAAAATGAAAAACACCGTTCATGGAGACGGTAGTCCGTACGTACGCATGAACGCTGTTTTCCTTTCCTTATTGTCTTGAAATGGAAGTAAGTAGATGACATACATATGTATATATATACATAAATCCAGTAGCTTTATAATGTCATATATTTCATTATTATTTCTTATATATACTTTATAATCATTCTTAAATGGTTAACATGGAAAATGAATCTCATCGCATCGTGGAGACGGTAGTCCGTACGTACGCACGAGCGATGATATCATTTCTATAAATATTGAATTGAATTGGAGTGGATTATACAATATATCAGAATCAATATGATGTTGTAATAACTATGTATAGTTATTCTTTACACCATTATACCCATCCATGTAAGGTGGTGGTGGAAAATAGATTACACCACGGCGTGGAAACGGTATTCCGTACGTACGCACGCGCGGTGATTTCTTTTTCCGTAGGATGGATAGATGGTGAAATAGGGTTGTTTCATACTTATAATAACATATCAGTATATGATTGATACTGATGTTATTACTTCATAATGAAACAACCTAAGAAGAAGAAGTGGAAGAAGAAATAAAGATGAAAGAATTGGTAACGGTAATTACCTCTTCTTTGAAGCGCCTTTTGGAGACCTCCTCTTAAGGAACTAAAATTGGTCTTTGAGTAAGACCAGAACCTCTAGGATGTTTCTAGGGAAGTGGAGAAGAGATTTTGGCAGCGGTTGGCCGAGCTTGAGTGCTCAAATTGGTGTGAGGAGGAGGGGGAGGAGGTGTCCTTTTATAAGGGAGGAGAGGGGCACCTTAGGAATTCTTAAAAATATTAATTTATAATAAATCTAACCCCACTTAAAAACTTCCAAAAATGACTCATATTCGAAGCTTAGATGAGATAGGGTTGTAATCTCATCAACCAATCAAATTTAGACATGTTTGGATCTTATTTTAAACCTTATCAACTAGATTTAACTCTAAGTTAAATAATTTAACTTTTACCGTGTCTTTTTGTTTTCTTTCACTATATGGTTAATAAACTTACTATAACATGCCAAACGAACCCCAAATTGTTTATTATTAATATATATATCCTTATCTAAGTCATTTGGCCGAACCTTAGATTTTTAGGAATACAATAACAATTAATAATATAATATTTGATTTAAAAACTATTTTGTGTCAATTTTTGACACTATTTGATATATGATTTTTGTGAAAGTCATAACAGAATTAAATGTTCGAACCAAGTTGATTAAATCAACATTAATATATCATAGTAACCTAGAAAATTAGTGGAATTCATAAAAAATCTCAAATTACATTTATTTTGGTGTTTAGAACATCAATTATGTCAATATTTCATTAATAAGATAATTACTGCATCATCGTTGTGTCATAAATAAATTAAATTATTTGATGTCTAAAAAATAAAAATAAAATACCATCATGTAGGAAATCTTCTTAGCTTTCTAATGAATATTTAAAATCGAATTTATCTTATGTATAACCCCATATTAAAAATTATTTACTTATTATACTTTGATTTTAACTATTTTAACCTTTCTTTAAATAAATTAATAATAAATGTCCTAATCTAATCCAAGTGGGCCTAAATGGTCATATTTTATTCCTAAGTTTGTTTTTGGTCGAATTACACTTGTCCAATAGAATTAGGACATGTGTTAGGGTAATATTAATATCATATTTACCCTTAGTTACCCTATTTACTATTAACTGCGGTAAAAAAGGTAAAAAGTTACTATTCACCAAAAAAATTATTTTCATCTCATTGAACCACATTTTAGTCCTTGATATTAACCGTGTCTCTCGGATTTTTGAAATTCCATTCACAGAAGCGGTAAAATTAAGTTTTATGCAAAATTCAGTTTTTAACCTACCACTTAGTGGTTTCACTATTCATCAAAAATTGAAAGTTTTCAGAAAAATGCCAAAATTTCATCCTAAGCTATATTTCATATTCCGAATTCAACAATGAAGTCTATTTTACCAAATTCATAACATAGAAGTTGAATTAATTAATTTTATAATTAAATCCCGCTATTAAAACAAATAGCGTGTTTTTACGAAACAATATCTATCAAAAGATTGACACTTGTTTATGTCAGGTTTAAATGTGAGATTACGTCCAATGACCAACATTGTATTAAATTGTAAAAATATATTCTAAATATACTTTAAAACCACTCAAATTAATAATTTATCACTATTAATTATTTCGATTAAAAAAGTTGTTTTTAATTATAATTTAGTAATTTTCACTATTCATCAGAATATGAAAGTTATCCGAAATGTACCAAAATTTCACCTTAGGCTAAATTCGATACTCCGAATCCAAAAATGAAATCCATTTTGAAAAATAAAATTTACAAAATTTCAAAAAGTGGTTATTACTATTCATAACGGCTAGTTTTAATAGCATATCGCTGTTTAGTGAAACTCGTTATTGCGTACTACACACACTATCGAGGAAGGTTGCGATTGCGTGTAATGAAAGTCAAGTCAAGGATGTGTGTTGTGCAAGCTCCTTTTGGTGTAGCGTACAACACAAGACATTAATAAAATTAAAAAGAATATTTTTTTATAAAATCTTGGGCTGTTACATTCTACCCCCCTTAAAAGGAATTTCGCCCTCGAAATTCGTCGGGGTTATAAATGGTTTACTATTCGAAAGTTTCTTTAATAGAAACCCACATCGTAAAAGGGAATACCAAAACTTGGCTTTAAAAACTAAAGTATGAAATGTAACGATTACCCAAATAAACTAATCATTGGGTTTCCACATAGGTGAAAATATGGATATGGAAGAGAAATCTAACCATCATGTTCTGATGGAGAGTGGTAGAGAACATGGCTATGGAAAAGCCAAAAATCACAAATCCATAAATTTGTGATGATATAAGGTACCATCTGATTCCTCAGGTATAAGATCACTAGGACAACATTTTTGGTTTTCAAGATCATTTCCCTTAAGTTGAAAATTTGAATTAGAATAAATACTTACTTTATTTTGGTACAATCTCACTGTTGTTCGTGCCTTTAACAATTTCCACTTCATCTCTTAAATAAATGAAGTTGAATTTGTTATTCGTGAAGTGTTAGCAGATCATGTGATAGAATGACGGGTCATTCCATCTGTCTCAAACAAAAGGTTAGCAAAAATTATATGCATAAATCGATCTATAGTGAGATTAATCATATATGGTTCCTAAAATGGACTTATACTTCATATATCATACTGCTTAATATAATAAAACTAGTTTCTACTAAATAGGGACTTCCTGTAGGTCAGTGGTAGGCGATAAAGGCCAGTCGCACTTCGGTTGTGGGTTCGATTCCTACAGCCTTGTCCGAAGCGATGGGCTGTCGCCCGTCCTGCAGGTTGTCCTTTTTCTAAAACTATATTACTATAACATCCCATCAATAATATCGAGAAAACTTCGATCCTTAAACAATACTCACTTATGTCCAACATAATCCATTTCAATCTTTAGGCTTATCCATAATACTGCAGTCCACTCTCATAATATAGTGACAACGATTACCAGAGATTTAATACTGTCGTTGATCCCCACATATCATAAGATATGTTTTGTTGGTCACATTCTAAACATTCAAAGTCCTTAATCATGTATTCTCTTGAATACCTTAGTGAAAACATGAATGCAGTTAAAAGTTAACACTTTCCACATACCAAAATCCTCAAAATTCTATATACTCAATCCATGATATCACTTAGTCCTTATATCAATCATGAGCTCATGAATATTGTTAAACATTTCATTTTCTTATTTTCCCTTCATTATGCGCATATCATCTTATTTCCAAAAATATCTCAATCACATTGAATACCACATTAAACCAATACATAAATATTCCAATACTCCATGATACAACATTATTTTGGAATCCCATTACATAAACACTTAATCATTCCACCACATCGTTATCATATTCAACATTGCCAATAGTGATCGCATGTGATTTCCCTTTGTCCTTTGCCTTCAGTGGTTGCTCATGTTGATCATCACTAACCCTTGGATTAGGGCATTTATTAGCATAATGCACCATTTCCTTGCACTTGAAGCATTGAAGTGTTGGCGGTGCGTTCTCTGCAGTGTTTTCTTTATTCACATCATTAGAAACCCTTTTTCCATTACTTCGACACTCAGCTGCTCGATGACCTTCTTTTCCACACTTAAAACATTTTCTAGTTCCTTTAAGACAATCTCCACCATGCTTCTTTCCACACTTTGTGCATAAGGAAACATTCATCTTCTTTTCACCATTATTATGAGATTTCTCCTTGAACTCCATCTTTCGTTTCTTGTCAAAACCATGAGATGGATATGTAACACCAACTTCCATTTCTACCTTGATAGCACAACGCACAATTTTTTTCATAGCTACTGAAGTCTCTTATAGCTAATGCCCTTCGAAGACTTGGTTTTAAGCCACTGAAAAATCGATCAACTTTACATTCAGGTTGGATGATAATGCCAGATGCATACCTTGCAAGTCTTGTAAAATTCGCTTCATATATACCAACAGATTCATCATCCTTCTGCTTCAGCTCAATAAACTCCTTTTCCATCTTTGTTCGAAGAATACGAGGGAAGTACTTACTAAAAAACAAGTTCTTGAACTCGTCCCATTCCATGGACTCAATTTCATCTCTTGGCCTCGTATTCTTGATAAGATTCCACCATTGATCAGCTTCACCTTCCAAACGATATACTGCTAAGATGACTTTATCATGTTCAGAACATTGAAGAACTGAAAATATCTTTTCAGTAGTACTGATCCATTGTTCAGCCACAAGTGGATCAGAAGACCCACTGAAAGAAGGTGGACGTTGCCTCATGAAGGACTCAATAGAATATTGTTCCCTTCTCTGCTCATTTGGAAGTCCAGAATGATTCATAGCTTGTGTAAGTATAGCAATAAGATTTTGCACTCCATCTCCCATAACATTTGTTTGTTCAGGAGGGCAATCATTGCATTGTCCATTGCATTGATCAATACGGTTCCTTCGGGTTCCAGCCATCGTCTAAAACCCAAAAAGAATAGTGTGAGAGGCAAAAATCATGCTAGGGAAAACAACATAATAAAGGGGGAGTACCTTCAATATCCAACATCTTAGGTTTAATTATATGATCGTTAGCGTAATTCTATTACTATAACCTATACGTATACTTATCCCTAGGGACATCCCTAGACATACCTTAGAAATATCTCTAGGGATCTCACTAACGTTTTCGCATCCTAGTTTCCAAAGGTTGACTAAACCTTTCCTCTGATACCAACTGTAGCGGTCTGGAATTACTTCCAGTGGACTACAATTGATACCTATCAGGGCACTCCATGGGCGGCTACACCCCCTGGGCGGGACACACCACCATCCCCAGTGGCAGCCATTTCCTCATGAAGCCCTTGGGCGGAGAGCCATGCTTCGTCCAACGCTCACATGTGAGAGTTCCCAAGGATCGGATACATTCCTACCTCCTTTGCCTCTGATACCAACTGTAGAGACCCGAAGCTTGACGTACATGGACATTACATTACTTTTGCGGAATACTTAGTACATAACAAAAACACACACTAAAGGATCGTAATAGTTTAGTGTCTTTGGAAACTCGGAACGCAATCTTCTAATCGTGGTGAAAGTTCTTCAATATCTCCCATAAAGATCTTCCATTTTTTACCTAAAACCTTTCTTTATATCCTGGGGAAAAGAAAACATAAAAGGGTGAGCTCAAATGCTCAGTAAGGGTATACAAAAGAAATAAAAATCATATCATATCTTTTTGAAAATCACAACCTGCAAAAGAGATCATAATATCTTAACATGGAACAAATCATAGAAGTGAAAATGAGATCCCCATAATCATAACATAAAACTTGAATCTTTGTGGCATGCACACATAATCATGGAAAATCATTTCTTGTTAGTCATGACTCATTGCCAAGACTATCTTAGTGGACAAAGTCCCTTTCTGAACCGAGTTCACTCCTCGTTTCAGTCCTGTATCACTGAACCGAAATAACCTTCCGTTCCAGCCATGCCTATCTCATGAGATATAAAATCTTTACCCAATGCATTGGAGGGAGATATAGGTCCCACCCATCTTATAATGAATCATTTCTTATGTGTGCCACATAATCATAAAACATACATCATCGCATAACACATATAACAAAAATGGGATTCTTGAAACATCATGACATCATAAATCAATTCATATATGATAAAGGAATTCATAAACATAATTCCATCACAACATAGTCAAACCAATGTAAAAATATGGATAGAAACAGAACCCTTTATTATCTTAGATGGAAAATAATTTTGATAAAACACTTGTATTGAATTCTTGAGGAAAATATCCTTTCTTCTTCAAAAACAATTTTCCTTTCATAACATGTCATACAACTTTAAAATAAAAGAAGTTGATTAAAAATAAACTTGAAAACTTGTAAAGGAATCTTCTTGGAAATAATGTTTTAAAAATCCATTCATGCCGTATAAGTTAAAAAAAACATTCTTCGTACTTTTGTCGGAAAAGTCAAAAAGTACCTCGTACGGAAAAACGACAAAAGATTCCTTTCATATTCTTTACTAAAAACTCACCTAAGGGTAAAATTGGATTTAAACTATTGCAAGTGGATGGAAACAATATTTCATATTGAGGGAACATGGATGTGGATGATAAAATACACCCCAGTAAATACTTACGAATAAACAATCTCGGATAAAAATGAGATTGTGATATTTCCCTTACCTTAGGTCCGACTTGCTTTGTAAGTGTCCGAACCTCCTGTATAATGATTTTAATCATGTTATTGACTTATTACAGAATCATATTCATTGTTATTATATCATATATGGTCCACTTATGACTTTATATTACCCGTTCTTTTGTAAATTCCATGTTAAAGAAGCGTTTTGGGTAAAATCGTTTCATTTATCGTAGGTGTTTTGACTTGTTGTTCTTGACATCATTATTACTTATATCATGATTTACTTACTTCCAGAATATAAAATATGATTTATATATCATATATATTCAGTATATATATATATATATAATAGGTAGATAAATAAAATGAAAAACACCGTTCATGGAGACGGTAGTCCGTACGTACGCATGAACGCTGTTTTCCTTTCCTTATTGTCTTGAAATGGAAGTAAGTAGATGACATACATATGTATATATATACATAAATCCAGTAGCTTTATAATGTCATATATTTCATTATTATTTCTTATATATACTTTATAATCATTCTTAAATGGTTAACATGGAAAATGAATCTCATCGCATCGTGGAGACGGTAGTCCGTACGTACGCACGAGCGATGATATCATTTCTATAAATATTGAATTGAATTGGAGTGGATTATACAATATATCAGAATCAATATGATGTTGTAATAACTATGTATAGTTATTCTTTACACCATTATACCCATCCATGTAAGGTGGTGGTGGAAAATAGATTACACCACGGCGTGGAGACGGTATTCCGTACGTACGCACGCGCGGTGATTTCTTTTTCCGTAGGATGGATAGATGGTGAAATAGGGTTGTTTCATACTTATAATAACATATCAGTATATGATTGATACTGATGTTATTACTTCATAATGAAACAACCTAAGAAGAAGAAGTGGAAGAAGAAATAAAGATGAAAGAATTGGTAACGGTAATTACCTCTTCTTTGAAGCGCCTTTTGGAGACCTCCTCTTAAGGAACTAAAATTGGTCTTTGAGTAAGACCAGAACCTCTAGGATGTTTCTAGGGAAGTGGAGAAGAGATTTTGGCAGCGGTTGGCCGAGCTTGAGTGCTCAAATTGGTGTGAGGAGGAGGGGGAGGAGGTGTCCTTTTATAAGGGAGGAGAGGGGCACCTTAGGAATTCTTAAAAATATTAATTTATAATAAATCTAACCCCACTTAAAAACTTCCAAAAATGACTCATATTCGAAGCTTAGATGAGATAGGGTTGTAATCTCATCAACCAATCAAATTTAGACATGTTTGGATCTTATTTTAAACCTTATCAACTAGATTTAACTCTAAGTTAAATAATTTAACTTTTACCGTGTCTTTTTGTTTTCTTTCACTATATGGTTAATAAACTTACTATAACATGCCAAACGAACCCCAAATTGTTTATTATTAATATATATATCCTTATCTAAGTCATTTGGCCGAACCTCAGATTTTTAGGAATACAATAACAATTAATAATATAATATTTGATTTAAAAACTATTTTGTGTCAATATTTGACACTATTTGATATATGATTTTTGTGAAAGTCATAACAGAATTAAATGTTCGAACCAAGTTGATTAAATCAACATTAATATATCATAGTAACCTAGAAAATTAGTGGAATTCATAAAAAATCTCAAATTACATTTATTTTGGTGTTTATAACATCAATTATGTCAATATTTCATTAATAAGATAATTACTGCATCATCGTTGTGTCATAAATAAATTAAATTATTTGATGTCTAAAAATTACAAATAAAATACCATCATGTAGGAAATCTTTTTAGCTTTCTAATGAATATTTAAAATCGAATTTATCTTATGTATAACCCCATATTAAAAATGATTTACTTATTATACTTTGATTTTAACTATTTTAACCTTTCTTTAAATAAATTAATAATAAATGTCCTAATCTAATCCAAGTGGGCCTAAATGGTCATATTTTATTCCTAAGTTTGTTTTTGGTCGAATTACACTTGTCCAATAGAATTAGGACATGTGTTAGGGTAATATTAATATCATATTTACCCTTAGTTACCCTATTTACTATTAACTGCGGTAAAAAAGGTAAAAAGTTACTATTCACCAAAAAAATTATTTTCATCTCATTGAACCACATTTTAGTCCTTGATATTAACCGTGTCTCTCGGATTTTTGAAATTCCATTCACAGAAGCGGTAAAATTAAGTTTTATGCAAAATTCAGTTTTTAACCTACCACTTAGTGGTTTCACTATTCATCAAAAATTGAAAGTTTTCAGAAAAATGCCAAAATTTCATCCTAAGCTATATTTCATATTCCGAATTCAAAAATGAAGTCTATTTTACCAAATTCATAACATAGAAGTTGAATTAATTAATTTTATAATTAAATCCCGCTATTAAAACAAATAGCGTGTTTTTACGAAACAATATCTATCAAAAGATTGACACTTGTTTATGTCAGGTTTAAATGTGAGATTACGTCCAATGACCAACATTGTATTAAATTGTAAAAATATATTCTAAATATACTTTAAAACCACTCAAATTAATAATTTATCACTATTAATTATTTCGATTAAAAAAGTTGTTTTTAATTATAATTTAGTAATTTTCACTATTCATCAGAATATGAAAGTTATCCGAAATGTACCAAAATTTCACCTTAGGCTAAATTCGATACTCCGAATCCAAAAATGAAATCCATTTTGAAAAATAAAATTTACAAAATTTCAAAAAGTGGTTATTACTATTCATAACGGCTAGTTTTAATAGCATATCGCTGTTTAGTGAAACTCGTTATTGCGTACTACACACACTATCGAGGAAGGTTGCGATTGCGTGTAATGAAAGTCAAGTCAAGGATGTGTGTTGTGCAAGCTCCTTTTGGTGTAGCGTACAACACAAGACATTAATAAAATTAAAAAGAATATTTTTTTATAAAATCTTGGGCTGTTACAATACCCATGTTCCTTTTCTGTGGGTTTTAAAGTGACGTAAAGATCATGTCTTTAAAGAAGTTTTGAAAACGTTGTGATTATGAAATGAAACCCATTTATTTTATGCTATATGGGTTATTTATGAAATGTTTGATGATGATATATGTGGCTCACATGATAATAAAGGCAAATTTAAGGGTGCTCCCTAATAGCGCTCCAATGCATTGGGTAATGATGTAACCACTAGAGATTACCAGTTTCACGATACCTTAGTGAATAACCTTGGTAATTTTCAAATGACACCTTGGGGATGGACCTTGGTGATATGTTCATGATTTACTATGTTAAATGATGTAGCCACATCTTCAAGTTTGGAAAATGTTGTTTTTATTATTATATGCCTCATGAATTCATTCTCATGCCTTAATGTTCTTTTCATGACCTTAATGAAGTATCTCAAGTTCACATGTAAAATGTTTCTCTTGTTTCCCTTATTGGGCTTTTTGCTCACCCTTTCTTTTGAAGTATGTCCCCAGGTTATGTGATGTAGTAATGAACCTAGGATGAACATGAGGAGAAGCCCTTCATGTGTTTTAGAAGAATGTTTTATGTTTTCATGTTTAAAGTTCCTAGTTTCCAAGACACTAAACCTTAAAGATCCTCGGTTTTGTAAAATGTAATGAAAGATTATGTGATAAAAAGGCGGGATGCTATAGTTGGTATCAAAGGATGGTTTAGTTATTTGTGGAAATTAGGATATGAAAACTCTAGGAAGAACCCTATAGAAAAGTTTAAATATAGGAAATCTTCCTGGTATTTTTGTGAGTATTGAGTAAGGGGTTTCCAAGAAAATACATCCCTATCTGGATACGAGCAGGTAGATGTGGCTCTGGCACAATTGTACATAGGGGTAAAACCTGAAAACACCACTTTGAGCTAGACTCGAATGGGAACTGGTACACAACGATGGGCCTTTCTACACTCTTGGTTACGAAACTCCCAAGGGATATGCTTTGGTAAATTCATAAGATTAGTATGAACCATTGTTAAAGGAACAAATATAAAATAAAATAAAGGTTCACATAAGAATATATGATCATGGATAGCCTATATGGGAACCTAGGGGATCACAAGTTAGGGTATACTTTTCTTCTAAAAGTTATCCTAATATGCTTTAAGTTTCTTTTCATTATTATTGGCTAAGTATTTAAGCCCCTAATTATAGTTTCTTTTCTTAGTTAATGGCGGGAAATGGAAGAACATGTCTCAACAACCAATGTGATAGGAAATGCTACGATTGTCATATTAATATGACAGAGATGATTAGGGGATTAAAATATGATTTTTATTTTGGCAATACGTTCACTGTTTTGGGGACCCTATATGATTGAGGTAAATAGGTTACAACGGTATCTTCATTGAGGAGTAAGGTTGACTTATATTTTGAAGAATTGATGAATTTAAGGTGGACATATAGTAATGTAGGTTACTTATGGGAATGATTAACCTATCTTGGGTAAAATATGTTTAGGTTAGCTACTTTTGTTATAAGATGCTAGGTGTGGTTGATGTTGTTTGGAGGTGAACAATGAAGTTTATTTTGGAAGACTATGTTATCAAATCCATCTTGTATTTGGGTTTCAATCTCAATTTGGTTTATTTTGAGGTATTTTAAGGACTGTTATTTATGGGATGGTCTATAATGAACTTTGGGTAGTACCATGGAACTTTGAATATTTAAAAATAGTTTCCCTTCCTATGGGATTCTTTCTTTTTGAAGAGTTGTTTTACCTTACCCTTTCTGTTTTTGGGATAATGCTTAAAGATAAAAGAAATAGATAGTTAATCTTTTGTGGATTATGTGATTCTCTAGAAGATGATTCTTGTGTTTTTCTGAGACCAAGTAGTTTTAAATGCTCATAGTTTAGAGAAAATATTAGTTTTGGGTAGAAACTTATTAAAGGATGAAACTATACATGAATGTAGATATATTTCCTTATGTTTTTGTTCTATGTTGTAAATGAATTCCTCAAAGTTATGAAAAGGAACGTAAAACAAAATGTTGTTGGTTTACGTTTCCTACTAGGTAATCAAAGACCGCTTGCACACATCATAATTTTGGAATTTTCTAGTGGTTAACTTCCTCCTAATCATGTTTTCTATCACTCTCCTTTAAGACGTGACCCTTTGTTTTCTCCTCCATGTCCATGTTTCATATATGGAATCCTATTATGAGTAAACTCGGGTGGCCTTTGTACTTCATTTTCTTTCTTTTAAAGTAATGGTGTCACAGACTCTTTTTCTGATGTGGGTCTTTCAATGAAATTTCAAAACCGAATTTTTTAAAATTGTGAGGACGCAATTTCTTAAGGGGGGAAGATTGTAACGGCCCGAAAATTTGAATAAATCTTGTTTCCTAATTTCATGTGTTATTTTATTTTATTTTTATACTCAACAAAAATGTTTTATTTGATAAACAGGATTATAATTAAATTGAGACCATTGGGTTCTCACTGTTATATGACCATCGGTCAATATGACCGCTGTGAACAAAATGTTTTGATTATTGTCTCTAAATACAAATAATCTTGGTTAATTATTATAGAAAGAAGATTCGATGGCCTCACCTAGTATTCTTGGACCGATCGAAGCCCATCTAACAGAACTTGGGAAGGAGGTAGCACCACTGGGCTTCGCTCTGGACCAAACCCAAGCTGAACTTCATTGTCTGAAGTGAGAACGGGATCGCCTTTGTGAGAAGTTCAAACTGATAGAAATTACTACTCGTGCGATGTTGGCCGAGCCTCCCTCAGATTCTCTAACCTTATCACACCTTACACTTAGGTCCTTTGCTGGGGTGATAAGGGGCTATGTAAGGAGACAATAACTACCATGTGTAATCCTTTGATTTAAATAAAAATTTGGATTTCTTCTTATGATGAAGTTTATGAATTTTCAAATGACCGGATAAATATAGTATGCATATTTTTGATGAATTTTAGAGAAAGGATATTTTAAAAATGTTTATGTAAACCTTAAATAAATAAAAAATGTGTAATGATTTTCAAAAAATGGTCTTCTAGAAATATGTTCAGTACGTAATTTAGAGTCTAATAAGATCAACATAATTTTTGATTAATAGTAAATTATGAATAGTGATTTTATGCTTAGGATTAGTAATGTGACCAAATGGATTAGTAATCTCACTTAAAGAAAGTATTAATATAATCTAGGCACCTTGATTATGTAATGTGATTCAATAAAATGGTTAAAAAAACGGTTTCATAAATTATTATTCAAGTATAAGTTTTTTCGGGTGAATAGTGTTTTTTAATTAAAAATTAAATTAAAAATATTTATAAAATTATTTTTATAAAATGGATTTCATTTTTGAACTCAGAGCATCGATATTATGTTAAGGTAATTTTTGGTGATTATTCTAAAAATAATGAATTTTCGGTGAATAGTGTATTTATTTAAAAAATAAATTAAAAATATTTAGAAAATTATTTTTATAAAATGGAGTTCATTTTTGAAATCAGAGCATTGATATTTTGTTAAGGTGAAATTTTGGGATTTTACTAGAATGTTGAATTTTCAGTGAATAGTAAAAATACAGTTTTAGGGTTTCTGTATGTTTAATGACATCATAACTGTGTCATGATGATGTCATGAGATATTTTAAAGGATGTTCGACTAAAGATTATGGATTATTGTGTGGGGGTACCCATGGGGCCTAACTTTATGGGAAGTACCATGGGAGGTCCCATGCTTTTGAGAAAACCACTTTTGAGGTGTCCCTTGGCCATTAATGCTTTGTCCCCTCACTTTCCCTATAAATACCAAGCCCTCCTCTCATCTTTTCGACTCCAAAACCATCCTCAACGAAGTTCTGGTCTCCTTACCTCTCAAGGAGTCCTCCCATGGTTCCCCCAAGCCTTCAAGGTCGCAACCTTTGAGTTTTAAGAGTTATGTTCTAAGGTAAGGGATCCGACCTCTCTCTTTCATTTCAAGTAATCTTTTTTATGTCATTCCTTTTATGCTCCATGTTATTATGTTGGAGTATGTTCTTTTATACTCCTCTTACTGCCCTTTTCATGTTCATATAATGAGATATCTCCTCTTACTATCATTATTTCGTTTTATGATGTTTTAAGTGGTGCCGTTAGGCTGCCGAAATTTTTGTAACGGATTCTTTCTCCTTTCTCATTTTTCAAGATCTATTTTCATGTAAAGTATTTCAAGTTACTTTTTATTATGTTGGGGTACGATCTCTAAATTTATCATAATGATATTTTATGATCATATGATGAGAGACCCCATTTGATCTCATCAATTCAATATTTTGATGTTTTAAGTGGCGCCGTTAGGCTGCCGAATTTTTAAGTGGTTCTTCACCCTTCTCGTTTTGAAGTTCTACTTTCATGTCAATTATTTTAAGTTCCTTTTTGTTATGTTGGGGTATGATCTCTATATCTATCATATTGGACTCTTATTTTCATATGATGTGAGACCCCATTTTATCTCTTCAATTCAGTATTTTGATGTTTTATGTGGCGTCGTTAGGCTGCCGAATTTTTAAGTGGTTCTTCACCCTTCTCGTTTTGAAGTTCTACTTTCATGTCAATTCTTTCAAGTTCCTTTTTGTTATTTTGGGGTATGATCTATATATCTATCATACTGTATTCTTATGTTCATATGATGAGAGACCCCATTTGATCTCTTCAATTCAGTATTTTGATGTTTTAAGTGGCGTCGTTAGGATGCCGAATTTTTAAGTGGTTCTTCACCCTTCTCATTTTGAAGTTCTACTTTCATGTAAATTATTTCAAGTTCCTTTTTGTTATGTTGGGGTATGATCTATATATCTATCATATAGGACTCTTATGTTCATATTATGAGAGAACCCATTTGTTCTCTTCAATTCAGTATTTTGAATTTTTAAGTGGCGTCGTTAGGCTGCCGGATTTTTTAGGGGATTCTTTCACCCTTCTCATTATTTTCAAAGTTCTACTTTCATGTCAAGTCTTTCAAGTTCCTTTTTAATTATGTTGGGAAATTATCTCTATATCTATCATACTGAACTCTTATGTTCACATGATGAGATACCCTATTTGATCTTTTCAAATCATTTTTGTTGAAGTATAAGTAACGCTGTTAGGCTGTTGAACATTCATAAGAGAAATCTAATTTTTTTCTTCATTCCATGTTTTTCATTTAAAATGGTATGTCCTTGAAAATTCATTACCATGATCATGTATCCTTCTTATTCTGTTCATCTACTGTTTTATGGGTCATTTATGAATGTTTGACCCATTTTCCCTCTCTTTTTAATTTCTTCTAAAACCTCGTAACATAGCCGTTATGCTGCAGAATTTCCGTCTCAAAATATCTCTCTCTTTTTCTAACATTCTTTTATATTATTAAGTGAATAATCAAAGAACTTTCTTCTAAAGGGGTATTCACATATATACTAAAATGTTCTCTTTTAAATTTTGGGATTTACATACATGATACCCACGTTCCTTTTCTGTGGGTTTTAAAGTGACGTAAATATCATGTCTTTAAAGCAGTTTTTAAAACGTTGTGATTTTGAAATGAAACCCATTTATTTTATGCTATATGGGTTATTTAGGAAATGATTGATGATGATATATGTGGATCACATGATAATAAAGGAAAATTTAAGGGTGCGCCCTAATAGCGCTCCAATGCATTGGGTAATGATGTAACCACTAGAGATTACAATTTTCACGATACCTTGGTGAATAACCTTGGTAATTTTCAAATGACACCTTGTGGATGGACCTTGGTGATATGTTCATGATTTTCTATGTTAAATGATGTAGCCACATCTTCAAGTTTGGAAAATGTTTTTTTTATTATTATATGCCTCATGATTTCATTCTCACGCCTTAAAGTTCTTTTCATGACCTTAATGAAGTATCTCAAGTTCACATGTAAAATGTTTCTCTTGTTTCCCATACTGGGCTTTTTGCTCACCCTTTCTTTTGAAGTATGTCCCCAGGTTATGTGATGCAGTAATGAACCTAGGATGAACATGAGGAGAATCCCTTCAAGTGTTTTAGAAGAATGTTTTATGTTTTCATGTTTAATGTTCCTGGTTTCCAAGACACTAAACCTTAAAGATCCTCAGTTTTGTAAAATGTAATGAATGATTATGTGATAAAAAGGCGGGATGCTATAATCTTAGTCTATCTCATGAGATATAAATCATTTCCCAATGTGCTGGAGGGGGATATTTTCCCCACTCATTTGCTAATTAAAACATACACTCTTGTTCCACAAGATAATAAATAATAATATAATAACCCATGAAATTAAATGGGTATTATAACCTTGTAAAAATATCATAACATGTGAAAAAAGATACAGGTTTCCTAATCGTTTAATTTAAATCATAACCTGTGAAAGAGAAACGGATTTTAAAAACATATAACACAATACATTGAAAAAGGTTTAATAAATACAATTAGATCAAGAATAAATAATTGAAATCAAGAATATTAATGGAACATTAAGATCATTTCCAATAAGTTTGTGAGTAAAATCAATGGATTTCATCTTAGATGGAAAATAATTTTGAAATATCTTCCAATCAAATTACTTGAGAAAAATTTCATTTCATCTTTGAAAAAGAATATTCAAAAAACATAAATCCTTTTTAAAACTATTTTATTGGGAATTAAATTTATATATAAATCCTTTAAAAGATTTAACCTTATTACTTTAAAACATATAATATATGCTTGAATATATTTTGAAATTAATTTTCCTAGATAATATATAAAATAGCTTGAAAATATTTTGAAAACCATTTTCTATTAAAACACTTTCTAAAAAATGAATTTTATAAATTTTATGAAAACAATTTATTTTTTTAAAAAAATAACTTTTTAATCCTGTGAAGGATGCTTCAGGGGAATGCCGGTCATAACGATAGATAAACTCAAACACACCGATCATTCCTTTTACACCATTAATGTTTTTGAAATGTTTCTTCATAGAAACAAGATGATAAGATTCCTTATTAAAAAACAGTTGTGTTTAAAAAAGTTAAAAATGGATAAATTTCCTTTTAATGATCTTTGGAGAAAAATACAAAAAATTAAACCTTTTAGAATACATGTTTTTTAATGAACACTGATTTTTGACCGAAGAGATTGGAAAGGTCAGACCTTATTATGAACACTTTATTAAATATCTTTTGTACGAAAGAGTGTAAAAATGTTACCAATAAATGAATATATCATGAATAAAAATAGGATTATACATTTCATGAGTATTATTTATATATGGATAATAATATTCCTTTAAATAAATCATCATCATAAATATTCTCGTGATTCAATGATATTATTTTAATAAACTCCTATAACATGGTAACTTTGATCCATACTACACTGGTAATAAAATAAAATTAAAATAATCATAAAATATTCTAAATGTAATAATATTTAGGGTAAAACATGTAAATGGTAGTATATAAAACTCATATATAAATATAGCTTCATAACATGGCATGTGTCTCAAAGAATGAAAATTGAGACAAAAATAACATTACTGATTTGGTAACATTTGAGACATAGAACCCACAATAGAAATACCAATATATATATGTAAATACCCATATATTTAAATATAAGAGGTGTATAATACATTAATGGTCAGTATATACACTTCAAAAAATTAGTGAGCGGTGAAAAAGGCATGTATCTCACATAAATAAGGATTGAGATGAAATTCTCTTACACTGTGTCTTGACTCTCTTTATAATTTTTTAAATATCCTATATAATAAATATAAATTTATTATAAATCTATATAAATTTGTATTAATACATTAAATTACTTTCATTTCTTAATTATTTTGGTATATCCCCCACTTTTTAATTATTTTATGTTAAGGTTTCACTTCAGTTAATATCTGCTTTGTTTTTGACATGTATCTTGATTGGTTTTATCTTTGTTACTTGTACTAATATTATAGTTTCTATAATTTAAAACATTATTTAAATGTAATTGATATTAATTATATTTTTATTTTAATAATACATATAATATATAAGTGTGAAATTGAATACACCGTTCATGGAGACGGTAAGTTGTACATACACATGAATGTTATTTCTGTTTAATTTAATGTTGAAAAAAGTAAAGTAAAATACATATATAAGAATATATATAAATGAGATTTTTTATATCATATGCATTCACTGATATCATCCATAATAAATTCCATGTAGTGTATGAATGAATGAAAATGCTTTGAGGGGGTGGTAGCCCACACTTTCTCAAACAAAATTTTTATATTGGAAAAAAATGTAGACTGTTAAGATATGTGTTGTAAAATAATTAGAGAATCATAAATATATAATAAAAATACTATATAACATATATAAAACTTATTTTCATTAATAATTTCCACCATGATAGGTGGTAATGAAAAAAATAACAATCATTGTTTAGTGAGGCAGTAGTTCGCCATACACATAAATAGAATGTTCAGTACCCATTAAATGGAAGTGTGTGTAAGTGAAGGTGGAATAAATATCATAAAATAATTATATTGTATTCAGGATACAGTTTTTTCACACAATCCTAAAATAATAATATATCATGGAGTGTAGAAATAAAATAAATGAAAGGAGTTTTATGGAGGGTGTTACCTCTTAATTGGGTAACTCCTTTTGGTTTGCAGTAAAGGGCTTAAAATGAAGAATTTCAATCAAAATGTGTCTTAAAGAAGTAATTTTATGTTGTTGGGGAGGAATTCATTTATAGTTTGTGCAAACTAACATGTCTTAAGAAGTGTGAGTATTTTAGAGAAGAGGAGGCCTTTTATAATAGAGGTGGAGTAGAACCCTTGTAATGTATTGGAAAAGGGAAACTCCACCCACATTTTTATTATTTAATGTGTATAATATAATCATCCAAAGTTGATAAAAACAAGGACAGGGTAAAACTATGGCAATAAAATGTAGATTTTATAATATTATTGGTCATTTTGGTCCTGAAGGTTATTGTATAGTCTCTTATTTAGATCAATTTAACATAATCATTATAATTAATTTTAATTACATTACGAATTGTTTTAGTCAGAAACTATGTTGAAATTATTATAAATTATAAATTATTCTGATTCAAAATATGGAATCAATTTTTCCAAATTTCAAAAATAGATGTGGAAAAAAATATTTAAAATATATTCTTGTAGTCGGGCTAAAAATGCAGGTTTTTAAATTAAAACATTCAAAAGTTTTTATATTCAATTTCAAAGTAAAATTTATTTTAATGGACACAATGGGATTAATTGGTCAAAATATTATCTAATACAACTTTTAAACCAATTTAAAATATGATTTAAACCTATAAATATCATATAAAAAATGAACTTTTCAATTAAAATCTAGTATTGTTAACTATTCTTTAAAAAATGAAACCTTAGAGAAAATACCAAAATTCACTATGAACCTATTTTTTATATTTTTATTCCTAATATGATGTTTATTTTGACATATTTATTCTATTAATTATCCTAAATTGTTTTTAAAATATGTTCACCATTAAAACACTGTAAAACTACCTTTATAAAATATATGTTTTTAAGAATAAAATTGGGCTTGTTCTTATCTTATGCCTAAATAATCTATTGTATGAATATAAAAAGTTTTTAAATATATACATTATATATAATCTTAATGTCTCTCACTAATAATAATTAATTTAATTTCATAGGATAAAACATCTTTCTCGACAAAAAAAATAGCTTTCTTTTAAAATAATCTCTTTATGTTCAATTGGTTCATTATAACTAAGCACATAATTTTATATTTATTTAAACAGAATATTTTCATAATATAGTTATCAATATTCATAATTGATAACTTAAAAGCTATGTTAAGTCTTAATATAATATTTAAATATTATAATGTTTTTTGGTAAAAAACTGTGTTACGTGTAATGTATGACATGTCGGTGCTGAGTGAAAAGAATGTTTAACTTAGTCTATTGAAATAAATAAATGAAAATTATTTCATTTGGAAAGAATATTCAACAAAACTCAGGCTGTAACATTCTATCTTTCTAAAATTGGGAAAATTATTTCATGGGGAAAGTTGCACGGTTTTCTCAAACATTATATCAATGATGCACATCACCATGAGCTTTTAAATTTATCCATCATCACTTAAATCATCCCCAATATGAAAGCCCAACAATGTTATAGTTGAATATAGTGAAATATAGTACATATAAATGAACATGATACTTCTGCAGAAATGTAAAGATGAAACAATATCCACACCATAATGTAGCTATTCCATGAGATGTACTCCCAAGAATATATAATATTACAAGGTAAAAATGTTTGGCCACTATGCCTACATATATACTTACATCTATAATGTTTCATTCTAGAAATGATGATTCTTCTACAATACATGAACTATAGGAACCGTCATTCCCTGTTACACTTTCTCACTATGATCCATAACATGAATCAGATTCTCTTTAAATTATGTATCGACAACAATATCAACATCATCATCATTGATCACAAGATATGGGTTGAGGTAATTCCTATGATGCTGTGAAACATGAAAAACTTCATTCATAGATCCATTCCTCTATGGAAGAGTTTATTATTATTCTAATGCCTCGATTCTCCCTAAAATATCATATGATCTGACAAACCTATAAAGTAAATTTCCCCATCACTAAATCCTATGGTACCCCAATCTTGGAGACACTATAATGAACACACTATCACTCAATGAATACTCAAGGGGTTATCGACATTGATCATAATACATCTTATGCCTATTTTAATCCATATCCATTAGTTTCAGAATCAGCTGAACTAGTTCTAATGTCTTTGTCATGAGATTCAATGCCCACAAATCTTACTCACCTACCTCCAACTAGTATAGAGGGTATCTGCATGCCCTACCATAAAATTTCTTATATAGTTCCATCTCAATAGTCACATGATAACTATAATTATAGGTAAATTCAATGAGTTCCAGGTGATTCTCCTAATAATTATATAGAATCTAGGATGTGCACTCATATCATATCCCCTAATACATGTATGACAAATTTTGACTGGCCATCTATTTGTCGATGGAAATCTATACTCTGTTTAGGCTATATACCAAGTGCCTTCAATAGTTCATTATAGAAGAATATAGTGAAATATCTGACATGGTATGAAGCTACGATTCATGACAATCCATTATGATGAACTATCTACCGAACCTTCAAATCCCCCTAATAATCCAATGATAAATTCTCATAGATAGGAAATAAAAGGGCTACGTTTATCTATCAATGCACAATTACCCTTATAGAGTCATTAATTCATGAAATCCTAGGAAGAATCCCCCTAAAATCCATGGTAATGTTATACAATTCCCAATACAATGAGAGAAGCTCTATAGTGATCCCTGAGGTCATTGATTCTTAAACATCACCTTTTAAAAAGTGTAGCATCAAGGCATGAAACCTAAAACTTAATTTTTTCAGGTCTGACCACCAATAGAGTCAACCTAGGTTGTGGTACATTATGTTCAATCCAGGATGTACATCCTACTTTGAGGAATGAAACTCAAACATAATATCTTCTAAAACACTTATAGGTATAAAAATATGGTTCTAGACATAAATTATCTCATCCTAATCTGTATCCAAATCAGAAGTAGACTCCCCACCTTCAAGTATTTATATTAAAGAATAAAACTTCAAATCCTCATAATGCCTCTCCCTGATGCAGCTCAATAGTGGGTAATCAAATGAAACAGATATTATGTTTTCCTTCACTTATCCCACAAAAACCTTAATATGAATCTCAACCAGTAATTTCATCATATTCCAGTCAGAAATAGACTCACCAACTACATGTTTCTATGCCTTCTTTCTCGTGGTGTTAGCACCACCCCCCCCCCAGAAAAATATTCTCGTTCAAAATAAAATGATTACACATACTCATCCCACCTCCACTCCTCGATATTCAAATATCACTAAGGAAATATACAATTTAAATTCTTATTGTTGGTGTAAAAACTAAACTATTATCCAAAATTACAATTCATATAATACATCAAAGATTAAAACACTTCATCTAACTCGATTTCATGCATAGGGTAATTTCGTTCATGTGACCACAACTACTGTGACCCATATGCCACAAATTAATCCCCAAGAATTAAAACATCTTTAATTCGAATACCATATGCATAAATTACATGGTTTACTCCTCACCCATCTTATATTGGATCGAAATTGGTGTTGTAGGTAAATGTTACCTCTACTCTTGGAAACAATTCTCACATGATCATAGCCATTAAAATTTAATCCCGTTATTGGTCATTCCCAAAAGTGGTTCTTTCAGGAAATTAAATTCATGGGTTAATATCAAATAATAACCCACAAATCCCCAAGATCTATTAATATCAAAAATATTATTGGGATAATCTGAAGAAACCACTACCCAAACTTTCTCTTTCAATATTGAAAAACCTTACTTAGAGGTGATGTGAGTTAAGAAATGTACACAGTCGATAAAAAAATGATACTTTTATATATTTTTATATTGTTGAATCCCCCTCAGTATACTTAAGATGATTTCAATATGTTCATCATGATCGTCATGATACATGGATTACAAATATGTATTCCACAATACAACCAAAAACTAATCTAGGTGTAGTTGAATGGCTCATTTCCTTAAGTACATAAGTAGAGATGGAAAATACATTAGCCTCAATGACATCATGGTGAACACATATAGTCCATACCTTCTCCTAGAAGTAGTTTATAGTATATTATATGGTCTAGCTCTCAAATGATGATACCATGATCTCAATTCTATCTTGAAGAAAACACAAGATCCTCTTAATTGGTCAAAGAGGTCATTAATAAGTGGAAGAGGATATCCATTCATTAATGTCTTCTACTTCATCTTCTAGTAATCGACACATAAACAAAACATCTCATAATCCTTATTTACAAACAATACTAGAGAACCCCAAGTTGAAGTTCTTTGATGGATAAATCCTTAATCCATCAACTCTGCTATATGTGTCTTAAGATCATGAATCTCTGTTGGTACCACTCCATAAGGTGGAATAGAAAATGTTCCAACTCTAGAAATGATAACAATTTTAAAATCAACATCTCTCTTTGGATGAATCTCTAAGAATTACATAAGAAACACATAATGAAACTGGTCCAGTAGTGGTAGAAATTCATAAGGTTTAACACCCCCTTCATCTAGAAAAAGACCTGAAAGCAATGAATAAATCTCCCCAATTTTAAATGAACTAGCCCTGCATGGAATCCCTAATTATCCAACTCTCCATGATGAATAAACATGTTACATCATGGGACATAAAGGTCACTCTACCTTGGTAACAATCTATATAGGCTTAGTGCACTACCAAATAGTTCCCAAAATCTTGTCATAAACTAAAAAATTATGTAATGATCATAAAAGAATTATACTCCCAAAAATCAAGAGAACACACCTCATATAAATTGGTGTCCCATAACCACACTCCTAATGGTATATCAATTTCCATAACACCACTCATGAGGTCCACCCCCAAAATCAAACTGATCACATGTTTTATTGATATAAATGAACTGGAGGATATTATATCAAATAAAGAACTATATAGTGTAGAAGCAATAAGAATAGTATGTCTAAATATTGATGTCTTAGCCTCATTATCAATATGTGAATGATACATTGTATGAAACAATCATGACCATCCTCATTATGTTGTAGTTTATGTCCCCTGAACTTCACCATGCTGATTTTACTGGTGTTCTTTCCCTAACATACCATTTCAATTACCTCGACTTCCATAGATGGAAATAATCTTCTGCCTCAATAGAATGGGGTAGAATACCCCTTCTTATATTTGGATTTAATCTGGTTCCCTTACCACTAACCATCAGTCGAGGCTTTTTGTAATTCTTCTACAAACAACCCATCATTCCACAAGTTTGGAACTCTATTGGTTGTTGGGGACACTAACTATTAATGTTCCTCAATCTACCATTCTATTAGAAATAAATTTGATTACTTCTCTGAAGAACTGATCCTTTCCACTGGCCAATCTATTTTATATTTTCTTGTTTGAAATTCTCACATAGACATGTCCTACTCTTAGAATATGTACATTTGAGTCGTCCAATAGAAACCTTAGGTATTACATGTTTTCCCATTCTGGTTCACCTACAAAATGATGGCATGATTTACAAGATCAGAAAACTTCTTCTGTATAAATATGATATCCTAGGACTCGATTTTACATTTAAGACAATTAATAATATGTTTTCCATAGTATCCTCATATAAAACCAACATTGGAGAAAATCACTTCAAACTAGTGAAGCATCCAACATGGTATATCATATAAATACTCCCATGGGTAAGCCTCATAAACTCAGATTCCCTTTACCTCCTAATAATATCATTGTAGAAGTACTACTAGAATATCTCCTGGATGTCCTTACAATCTATATTCTCCATATTCTCATCTCCAGTCTAAATATCCCACCAATTCTTCTCATAACTATGTAAAATCCATAGTTCCACATTTAATATCTTCTCAATATGATTCACTAAATGGTCAAGGATTATCTTGATAGTCTCATTTCATAACTTAGTTTTCTTAGGTCCACCCTCTTCGGGGAATGTCATAGGGCGCTTCAATTGGAACTCCCATTTCAAGTCATACATACTCCACATAACCCACCCTGGGTCACATTCCATAAAATGAATAATGCATCCAATGTTCTCATGGAACTAATATCATGCTCCTTTACCCCAAAATATCTGGTTCCACTATTGGAGGATCATTTCCATCCATGTCCTCCAGCCGTCCTATCAACAAGCATCATTTTGGAGGTATATCTCTAAAATTATAAAAAATGTATATGGACATAGAACACATATTTATCACATTTGAAAAATGGGTATTCACATAAATCAATAACAATTCATTCCCATACCCCACCACATTTTCAAAACTGAGGAACCAACACTACCCCCAAACATCCCTCATCTGGTTCATGACTAACATAGGGAAAAAAATTCATTATTCATGTTTTTTATGATACAACAATTAATCAATTTAAATTTACCAAATTTATAATCATTTAAAATTGTAAATTTAATATTTGGAACCTCCTTATCTTAAATTACATAAACAAAAAAATCATTTAAAAAACCCACCCAAAACATTATTTTCTTTGGGAGGCTAAAATGATGCATTCCAGAAAAAATTATTATTTCCTATAATGATGCATGTATTTAATAATATCATTTTATTCTGATCCATGACTAAAATCTCAAAAAATAACATCCCAAAAAAATTTCATCACTTAAGGCGCTTTATATTCCAATTTAATAGAAATCATTAAGAACATCATTCCAACCCCCCCCCCCCCCCTCCACGTACATGGATTAGACACTCCCATGAATGACCTCATTACCAAAGCCCAACACATTATAGTATTCTATCTACCCTTGTTAAATAGTAAGATAATATAAAATAAATTAGATCCCTATTTATTCCACTTTTTAACATCCGGAGCCAGGTGCCACATACTACTGCCCCGAGTCAGTTCGTTATGAAACCTCCAACAATCCCCCCATATGTCAACGGTTACCAACTTACAGTGTCAGTAAATTATATATCATTGGGATCCAATAAATTATTTAACTTGTCATAATAATTTAAGAAATGAAGAAATTTTTTCCAAATAACAATAAATAATAACCATGAATAATATTATAACCAATAAACACCAAAATCAAAGTTTAATACCAAAATAGGAAAACTATTCCCAAACCAAATCAGTAAATATTTCATTCCTTAATAAGTTTTAATTGAAAAATGAAATTTCAAAATAAAGACATTGAAAAATCCCACGAGGGTCCGGAAATCATTTCACGTTCCCTCATCCATGATCTATCCATAGATATCCACCTATCATAGGGCTCGTTTCCCTATGATTTCTTATAAACATGATATTTATTTTGGTTCCAATCAGGCATCCCATGTAAGGTGTGATTACATCAAGGTATTCCACCGAAAATGGTGTCTAAATCAATATCTAATATATCACAATGTGTGTGAATTTGTTTAAACAATAAAATAAAATGATATTGTAAACATTTTTCACATTATATTATTCTTTAATTATCCAAATACATCATTGAGTTCACAATGACTCCTGAATCAACTATACTTGCTTCATCCCATTCTAGAGTCTAGATCATCTTCCAAGAGATATCACATTTAATTCCATAATTGGGTAACATTAATCATCTCGTCATAATTTCTCATTTAAAAATTGGGGTCCTACATAACAAACTGACACCTTGGGGATATCTGGAGTAGTAGTCCATGTAGAAGAACTCACTGATCACATGTAATATATATATATATATATATATATTTGCAGCCTATAGTGATATTTTACCAACCTATGGGAATTTTATGTAGCAATATCTATCCCCATACTTAGTAAAAACATCTTATCCCTTGATTGTACATTTTCAACCGATATATCTACAATTTCAAATGTTCATTATTCAAAAATTTTCATAACGTCGTTCACAAACAAATAATTATTTATAAATCATATATTCTATCATACCATCACAAACCATGCGTCACAATCAAATTTATAATCCCATTAATCTATAAATATTATAAACCCATTATTTTGTCAATTCCATAATCCCACATTGAACCCATTGATTAATTAAAATTAGAATGAAACTTCCCAATATGGAAATTTTAATTTTAATAATTACATTTAAACTATTATAATAAATATTATTTTAATTGAAAATTATTCCACCTACCTCAAGATCATTGATGAATTTTCACCAAACTAAAATCCTCAATTTTATAAGGAATGATTTAAATCACAAAAACGGGGAAGATATAGGACCAATGCCTAATATCAATATCAAAAGGAAAAAATATACAAGAAAACCAAAATCTAAACCACTTCCAATATAGGAAAAATAATCCCACTTTATTTGGAGAGGGAAATAAAAAATAGGGAAAACCAAATGTTGAAAAAATCACATACTATAAGAGATATGATCCTTCAATTGGACAACAAATTCATCAAGAAATGTGTTCTTGGATCCTTGTAATCCTCCAGAAGTAATCTGAAATAAAAATATAACATTCTTAGCTATGATTATTGTTTATTTGGGGTTAAATCCAAGGGTTTCGATATTTATATTATATTTTTGGGGTGATTAAAACCATTTTCCATGATTTTCTAGGTGAGTTCACATAGTATTCCAAACCAATCCCCTTAACAGCATGCCTCTCTAAAAGGGTCACACAGTTTCTCTTATGTGTCAAACCAATTTAAAAAAATTGCACTAACTTCGAAAAACCCTCTTTTAGAGGTTCTTTGTTTGGGGATGGAGGCCACATGGTTTAGAAAAATAGTGCCCCACCTATTGAATCAACAAAATTTGGTGCACTCTTTCCATGAATAAGCTACACAGTTTTCTCCAACCATACACTAACCATGCCCAAGCCCATATGATTCAATATTTATACCAGTTCACTAGAAAAATCCCATATAAATGTTATAAGAGATATAAAAACTACTATTTTAAAATAGTATATATAGATGAGAATGACACATCTCCATAATAATTGGGAGCTTACATCATAATACATGTCGAGAACAGTAAGTGTTTTAGGTATTTAAAGACAAGGTATATAATAAACTAAATTCAGGAAATTTCTCTAATGTGTTCCACAGTTTTATTCTCAAATGGTTCCCTTATTATACATTACATTCTTAATACCTTTACCTGTAACATGGGAAAATGGGAAAACATGTGTAACGACCGGAGCACGGAGCCCCTCTACTGGTGCCCTGTACCCGGTTTGCCACATGACCTCAAGCGTGTTTCCCCGAACGCCAGAGGCTGCCGACTAGCAGCGAGGCCCTTGGTGAGTCGGTGGGGAAACTATGACCTCATTCGGTAGGGTATACAAGTTAATAAAACAACAATAAACAGTGGAAGTAGTAGACAACATGCATAACATCAGAAACCCAACAGCGGAAGCAATATAGATATATAACTATGATAAGGATGATGCAGCAGGTACAAGTATCTATGGAAAATTGAAAACACATGAACGTGATGAAATAAAACTGAAATCAAGTGAAAAATAAAACAAAGTAAGCTCATCATCATCACGATCCACGACTCGGTCCCATTCTCCCATCTCCTGGTGCAGTCAAGATCCTGAAATAGAAGGGCGCTTACCCTTATCTATACCTGTAGTAACATAGTCTACTTGTTCCCAAAAGAATGGCCCCAACAGGGTGTGAGATACAATCCCAGTTGAAAATCACACAAAGATTTGTGCCTAACAGTCAATGAATAAATGGCAGTAAATAAACAAGAAGCAGTAAACAAGGAAGCACAAGCAGCTACAATCCACAGTTCTAACAAGTAAAGCACACAATTAAGCAGTCAACACAAAGAGGAGAACAGGTAACCCTCTGGGTAGCTCTCACAATCTAACCCTTATGGTTCAACATCTAATTACTAACAACCCTTTGGGAGGGACACACAGTCTCACCCCTCTAGTTCACCTACATAATTAAGCAGACTCTCTGGGGAAGCACTCACCGTCAATTCCCCTTCTAGTATCGTATTGTGCTAAAGGCTCTCTAGGGAAGCACTCAATGTTAATTCCCCCTATATTCTCGCGTCGTAATTAAAAGACACTCTGGAGAAGCCCTTCCGTCAATTCTCCCTTTGGTATACTACTCTAGGTTCTCACAGTCCTGAGTATAGCTAAACATGCTCAGTGCATGTGTAACATCCAAGTAAACATCAAAAACTACTTGGCTATCAACTAAGGCTCAACAACAACAAAATAGACAGTTTCACTATCCTACAACAAGGTATGGCAACTGGCAAAACACCCAATAGGAAAAAAAGGCATGGAAAAGCAACCTGAACACAAAATAAATTACACTACTCACAAGCAATAACCTCTACTAACGAAATCAAGAAAAGAAGGCAAACAACAAGGGAAAAACAGGAAACACGCAATACCCCGTTCACGGGTATTGGTAGAATTTGCACATAATATTCATCAACTTTCTACAGAAGGGCACAAACCACCTACCTCGATCCTAGGAGATCGATATACATGAACCTCGATGACAGATTCTCCTTAGAATGACGTAGATCTGAGAACACACACAAAATGTTCATCCCATGATAACATGGAAACGAGGGGGAATCAAGAAACAAGGCTAAAACAAAAGAAAGAACTCATCGCTGTGATTCCAACCCAATCTACTATGCTCGAATCAGAGAATGGACGATGTGGCGGGAGCCCGTCGAAGATCCATCTGTACGGTCGCTCTTAGATGGACGTAAACTGAAGAAGAACACGAATATGGGGGTTAGATACGACCCCAGTCCGTTTAATGAAAAAAAAGTACACGGCGTGTACTCCTTGAGTACTCGGCGTGTACTTCAATTTTTTCGTACTCTAAAATTAACCCGACTCCACCTCCGCCATACACACCATGTGTGTGGCTCGAACACGGCCATCACACGGCTTTGATCTGGAACAGAGTACACAGTGTGTACCCGAAAATTACCCCGCGTGTACTTCTGAAATTTCCAGAAAATTTATTTTCCTTAAAAACTCCAGAAGAAGGGAAAACATACCTGAAAGAAGAGCTAGGTTCTTACAAACTTCTTCCCTTCAATAAATTTGTCCCTGAATTTCCCTAATGTGTTGGAGAAGAAGAATCCCCAACCAGCTCCGGCCACTGCAATCATACATCACCCTCCCCCTCCCAGGTCTCATCCTGTACTCGCCCGTGCTACCATAGTACTCATACAAGAGGAACAGACCGCCCATGTAGAACCTTCGTACTACGATCGAAAATCCGGATAGGATGCTCCTTGAACGACGCATTCGCTTCAAGATCGACTTCTTCAGGCTGAAAAACATGAGACGAGTCTGAAAAGAAACGTCAGAGCTGAGAGGCATGGAATACGTCGTGCATGGCCCGATACCTCTGAGGTAGCCGCAAGCGATAGGAGACTGACACCACTCTATCCAAAACCTCAAATGGCCTAACGTACCGTGGTGAATGCTTACCCTGTCACCGAATCCTTTTGTGTCCCAACCTAGGTGTGACACGTAGGAAAACCCGATCACCGTACTCGAACTCTAGAGGTCGTCTCCACTGATCAGCGTAAGACTTATGCTGATACAGTGCTATAGCCATCCTCTTCCAAATCAGATCTATCTGCTCTGAAGTCTCATCTACCAGACGAGGTCCCAGCAAAGCTGCCTCTCCTACCTCTAGCTAGCATAAGGGTGATCGGCATGGCCTACCATACAAAGCCTCGTATAGTGCCATCTGAATGGTCACCTGGAAACTGTTGTTGTAGGTGAAATCCACCAGGGGCATATTCTTCTCCCAAGAACCGCCAAAGTCAAGGATGCAATCTCAGAGCATATCCTCAAGCACATGGATCGTGTGCTCGGACTTGCCTTTAGTATGGGGATGGTATGATATACTCAAAATTACCTCTGTACCCAAGGCCTTCTGAAGTCCCTGCCAAAAAAGAGAGGTAAAGTGCGCATCTCTGTCTGAAACAATAGAGTGTGGAACTCCATGCAGACGCACAATCTCTCTGATGTAAAGTTGTCCAAGATCATCAATGCTGAAGGTCTCCTTGATCGGTAAGAAGTGGGAAACCTTCGAAAGCTGGTCGACGACAACCCAAAAAGCATTGTTCCCTCGTGGGGACCTCGAAAACCCAGTCACGAAGTCCAGCGCAATATCGTTCCACTTCCACTCCGGAATGGGTAACTGTTGTAATATCCCCATGGGTCGTTGATGCACTGCTTTCACCTGCTGACAAGTAGAACATCTCATGAAAAAACCAGCGACATACTTCTTCATACCTGGCCACCAGTATTGGTGATGAAGGTCCCGATATATCTTAGTGACGCTATGATGAACTGCCCAAACAAAGGAATGGAAATCCCGCATCAGCTCCTCGCGTATGTTTACTGGCACCCATACGCGTCCCTAGAAACGCAATATCTCATCCTCGCCCATTTTCCATCCAGGAAGATGGTCCTCTCATGACACACTCTCCCGCGGGACTAAGCCTTCTGAGTCGTGTAGCTACCTCAACCATACCCGATCAAGTAGCGTGAAGGTAACAGCTACAGAAGATAGAAATGTCTGTCCCCGTCTATCATGCACCTCCAGATGCATCTCAGAGAATAGAGCCATCAGCTGCCACTCAATACTAGTCTCCTGAACTGCATTAATCTGAGTTCTCCTACTCAACGCATCTGCCACAGCGCTGCCCTTTCCCGGCGTATAGGCCAGCTCGAAGTCAAAAGACTGTAGATACTCAACCCACCTGCACTGCCTCAGATTCAGATCAAACCTAGTGAAGATATACATGAGACTATTGTGGTCAGTGAAGACCACAAAGTGTTCTCATAGAAGATAGTGTCTCCAACAGCGTAAGTCATGAACAATAATTGACAACTTCAGATTGTGTGCAGGGTAGTTCCTCTAATGTGACCTCAGCTGCCGAGACCCATACGCAACGACTCCATCTCTCTTCATAAGCATAGCTCCTAGCCCGATACCCGAAGCATCACAGTAAAAAGTGTAGCTCTTGCCTGGCTCTGGAAAGACTAGTATCGGTGCTGACATCAACCTCTCTTTTATCTCCTGAAAGGTTGACTCACAAGAATCTGGCCATAAGAACTTCTCACCCTTTTTGGTCAGACCTGACAAATGTTCTTCTTGATGAGAAAAGTCTTGAATGAAGCGCCTGTAGTATCCAGCCAGCCCTAGGATGCTTCGTACCTCAAAAACGTTCTTCGACTGCTCCCATGAAACTACAGCTCTCACTTTCTCTGGGTCCACAGATACTCCTGCCTCTGAAATGACGTGACCCAATAAGTGAATCTGATCCATCTAGAAGTGGCACTTTGAGAGTTTAGCATAAATCAGATGCTCTCTCATTGTACTCAAAATGATCTCAAGATGTGTGGCATGGTCAAGTCGAGAGTGAGAGTACACCAAGATATCATCCACGAATACCACGATGAAGGAATAAAAATAATGATGGAACACTCGTTTCATCAATTCCATGAAAACTACAATGGCGTTTGTGAGACCGAACGGCATAACTGTATACTCGTAAAGACCGTACCTGCTTATGAAGTATGTTAGAGGTATATCTGATGGTATAACGTGCAAATGATGATAATCGGACCTCAAGTTGATCTTCGAGAACACCCATGCTCCTCAAAGCGGATCGAAAAGGTCATCAATCCTCAACAAAGGATATCGGTTCTTGACTTTCAACTCGTTCAGATTCTAATAATCCACACAAATCTGAAGGGTATCGTCTGCCTTCTTCACAAATAGAACAGGAGAACCCCAAGGAGAAGTACTGGTTCGGATGAAACCCTTAGCCTGTAACTCCTCCAACTGCTTCTTAAGCTCCGGAAACTCAGGTGTGGCCATCCTATAGGGAGGAATGGACACCGGTGCCGCTCCTGGCACGAGATCAATAGAGAAGTCTACCTCACGCTCTGGAGGCAACCCTGAAAAGTCTTCTAGAAAGAAATCCCTGAATCAATCCACCATTGGAGGAAAATCCAACTGTGGTGTCCCTTGATCATCCAGAAAAAGAATAGAAACCTGGGCCATCACTCCTCCTAGACCAAGATGCTCGAGTCCTGCCCAACTCACCCGAACATCCCATTCGCCTCTATGAAGAATGATTCACCTTCTGGTGAAACTAAACTCACTCTGTGGTGATAACAGTCTACGACTGCATAAAAGGGAATAAAAAATCCATGCTAAGGATGAAATCATAGCCTGTCATTTCTAGGACATAGAGATCCCATATGAAGCGATACCATGCAACCTCGAGATGGCACCCTCTACACTGGCGTACACTAGATGTCCTCATTCCCAACGGAGTGTCTAGTGTCAACGAGTCGGCAGAAGAAAAGATGCAGAGTCAAAGTCTATCCACAATAGAAACCGAGATAAACCTATGCGTAACAGCACTATCGAAAAGGGCTGTAGATAAAACTGAGGCTACTAAAATCGTACCTCGAACAGTAGAAGGGTCGGGATCCTTCTCCTGATAAGTCTTCTCCATGGCGAAAGACAGACTCGTGCCGTGGCCTTGCGCCCCTAGCTGACCACTCTGAGTTGAACCGCCCTACTGGTGCTAAGGAACTAGTGGCTGACCGCCACGGCCTCGACCTCCACCTCGGCCCGAACGGCTGGAAGAACTCCAGTTCCCCGACTGGTGAGAAGCTGGCGGTGCTTCTCGCGAACGAGGAGTCATAGAAGACCCTCGGTCACTAGATGCTGGTATGAAAACCTAGCAGAAACGTTGAAGGTGACCCATCTTGCCGCAAGATTGGCACTCCACGGGGTCCCTCTGGCATTTCGGCCTCGTGTGCCCTGTCTGGCCACACTGATAGCACGTCACCTGGCTACCTGATGATGCATCTCTCTTCCTTGAATCACCGCGCGTAGGCTCCCTACAGTGCTTCTTGCTGTCATCTGAAGGAAAGCTAGTTCTGGAAGCAGAACTGCCTTGGATCGCAGCTCTAGAGTCTCTCAGATTGCGCTCCGCAATCAGTGCATGATTGACGATGGAAGTAATGGAAGTCAGCTGGAAGATGTTCACCTACGAGTGGATCCACTGCCTAAGTCCATCCTCAAACTTCCTTGCCAAGAACACCCCACTCCCATCCCAAAGGGGTGTATAACGTTGCAGCTTAGTGAAACGATAGGAATACTCCATGATAGATAGAGTACCCTGCTCTAAGCTCATGAACATCTGGGCTCGATCGGCCCTCAGGGTCTCCAGGTAGAATTAGTCGTAGAATCCGTGCTGGAAGTCCTCCCAAGTCATAGCCTGCTGCTGACCCGCCTGTGAGATCACGTCCCACCATCTCTTGGCAGAGTCTCGGAGAATGTAGGTGGCGAGCTTGACCTGCCTCTCTGGAGCCGTCTCCAGATGCTCGAAAATATTCAGCATGGCTTCCAGCCATGACTCTACAGCCTGAGGTCCTCCTTCCCCCGAGAACATGGGAGGATGCTACTACTGAAAGACCCTCATCAAGTCTTCCATAGACGAGGCAGGAGGCGGTGCTACCTGGAAGGCCTGCATCATCCTCATGAAAGTTTCCCTGAACTACGCATCAACATTGGTGACTGGTACAACAACCGGTGCCAAGGCTGGCTTGGCTGGGGGATCAACAAGAAGTCCCTAATCAGCCCTGTCTGGCGTCTGATCACTGCCTGATGATCGACATATGACCAGAGGATGTCTCGGAGTCATAGCTTTGAAAGATCAAAAGCACACCTTAGATCAGGAAAACAAGGACAGAGAACACAGGAGTACAAAATGGGAATAGGGAAAAAACACACAAGATTGGAAAACACGACTATAGGGCATGTATAAAAACTACACTGCGTGTCTAATTAAGCCACTGACATGGGCCTGTACCCCTGCCCTACAAGTCGTGTACACATCAAACTACACGGCGTGTGGACCCCCACACACGGCATGTACTTGAAAACAATTCCCCTGCTCGTGTCTGCTTACACGGCTAACCCACACGGTCTGACTCAACCCGAGGCTACACGGCATGTTCGAAACAAACACGACATGTACTAGACAAGGCTTCAGTGGTCCGTGTTGTTGAGTACAAAGACGTCTACACGGATAGACCTGACACGATGTGCTCCAAACAAACACGGCATGTATAGACGAAGGAGACACCGTCCTGTGTTTTTCGTGATACGGCCGGGTGCCTGGGAAAGACTACACGTCGTGTTCCAAACAAACACGGCATGCGGAAAAGAAGGTCACGCCGGCCCATGTTGTTAGTGACATGGTCGGGTACCTAGACAGGACAACATGGCGTGTTCGCTACAGCCATGAAGTGAGTAAAAGAAGGTAATGATGGCCCGTGTTGTTCGTGACACGTCCAGGTACCTAGACATGACTACACGGCATGTTCCCTACAGACACGGCAGGTTCTACCTGAGTTTCCCCGGCCCGTGTTGTTAGTGACATGGCCGGGTACACGGATCCGAACTCACACGCCGTGTACCAATGGTACAGGGTGTGCTCCTGAAGTTACTCCTACGACACATTGTTCTTCTCACACGGTCAGTGACACGGCCTGAAAACTACACGGCATGTATCCAAAAAGTACACGCCGTGTATTGTGGGTTTTTCTGGGCAGTAGCTCAGAAACTGCGCAGAATTCCAAAAACACTAAAAACAAGGGAAAAGATGCCAAATTCCGATCTGGGAAGGTCCATAACACCTCAAGAACCAAAATTTGGCATTCATTTTAAGAAATAACAAAACAAAAGTTTTCTAATACAATAGTAGTGAATCTATCAAGCACCTATCACAACAACATGCATAATTTACACAGAGCCTATCACAATAGCATGCAATCGCTAATGCACCCTAGATGGCATTGCAATAATGCATGGCATGTGATTTCTAAAAGTGCCTATATTATACATGAGATGGAATACCCTCATCTCATCCGGTTGCGATAGAAATAGAACCTAAATATCAAAACAATAACCGCACAAGTCATATGAATCACTCTAGGTGATATTAGATCAACTATAAAATCCCAAAACCAGAAAACTGCAATTAACGAGGTAGTATGGCTTTTCCCTGTACACGGGTTAGTTACATTCGATCACAACATAATGCCAAGTACCGAATCCGTCCTATCCCTGGATAAATTCTTCGAACAGTAAATCAAGAGAAAATAAAACTCCCTTGATACCACTTTGTAACGACCCATTTCTGGAGCCCCTCCACTGGTGCCCCATAGCCGGTTCACCACATGACCTCAAGCGCGTTTCCTCGAATGCCAGAGGCTGCCGACTAGAAGCAAGGGCCTTGGTGAGTTGGTGAGGGAAACTATTCCCTCATTCGGTAAGTTATAAAAGTTATGAAAACAATAACAAATAGTGGAAGCAGTAGACAACATGCATAACAGCAGAAACCAAACAGTGGAAGAAATGTAGATATATAACTATGATAACGATGATGCAGTAGGTAAAAGTATCTATAGAAAACAGAAAACACAACAACATGATGAAATACAACAAAAACCAAGTGTAAACGAAAGCAAAGTAAGCTCCCCAACATCGCAAGCCACGACTCGGTCCCATGCTCCCAAGCTCCTGGTGCAGTCAAGATCTTGAAGTAGAAGGGTGTTTGCCCTTATCTATACCTGCAACAATATAGTCTGCTTGGGCCCAAAAGCATGGACCAAACAGGGTGTGATATATAATCCCATTAGGCAATCACCCAATGATTTGTGCCTAATAGTCAATGAATACATGGCAGTAATTAAACAATAAGCAGTAAAAAGGGAAGAACAAGCAGCTACAATCCACAGTTCTAACAAGTAAAGAACACAAGTAAGCAGTCAAAAAAAGAGGAAAACAGGTAACCCTCTAGGTAGCTCTCACACTCTAACCACTATGGTTCAACCTATAAGTACTAAAAACCCTCTGGGAGGCACACACACTCTCACCCCTCTGGTTCATCTACGTAATTAAGTAGACTCTTTGGGGAATCAATCACGGTAAATTCCCCCTATAGTCTTGTATCGTGCTAAAGGCTCTCTGGGGAAGCACTCAACGCCAATTCCCCATGTGTCCCACGTCATGGATCTACAGACTCTATGGGGAAGCACTCAATGTCAATTCCCCCTATAGTCTCGCGTCGTAATTAAAAGACACTCTGGAGAAGCCATTCTGGCAATTCCCCCTTTGGTCTACTACTCTAGGTTCTCATAGTCCTAAGTATAGCTAAACATGCTCAGCACGTGTGTAACGTCCAAGTAAACCTCATGAACTACTTGGCTATCAACTAAGGCTCAACAGCAACAAAAGAGACAGTTCCACTATCCTACAACATGGTATGGCAACTGGAAAAACACCCAATAGGCAAAACAAGCATGGAAAAACAACCTGAGCACAAAATAAATGACACTACTCACAAAAAATAACCTCTACTAAATCCATCAAGAAAAGCATGAAAAAAACAAGGGAAAAACAGGAAACACGCAATACCCAGTTCATGGGTATTGGTGGAATTTGCATATAATATTCATCATCTTTCTACAGAATGGAACAAACCACCTAACTCGATCCTGGGAGATCGATATACGTGAACCTCGATGACAGATTCCCCTTAGAATGGCGTAGATCTGAGAAAACGCACAAAACATTCATCCCATGATTACATGGAAACGAGGGGGAATCAAGAAACAAGGCTACTGCAGAAGGAAGAACACACCACTGTGATTCCAACGCAATCGACCATGCTCAAATTGGAGAACGGACGACGAGGAGGGAGCCCATCGAAGATCCGTTCGTATGGTCGCTCTCAGATGGACGAAAACAGAAGAAGAAGATGAATCTGGGGGTTAGACGCGACCCCGGTCCTTTTAATGAAAAAAAGTACACGGTGTGTACTTCAATTTTTCCATACTCCAAAATTATCCGGCCTCCACCTCAGCCTTACACACCGTGTCTGTGGCCCGGACATGGACAGCACATGGCTTTGAGCCGAAACAGAGTACATGGTGTGCACTCAAAAAGTACACGGTGTGTACTTCTGAAATTTCTAGAAAATTTACTTTCCTTAAAAACTCTAGAAAAAGGGAAGACATACCTGAACGAAGATCCGGGTTCTTACAACATGGATGTTTGAGTAATCCCGACCCGACCTAAGATGGTGCTCAAGTCAAAACTACCCCAAGCCTAACTCCATTTTCCAGAGGCTAGACACCAGTGTTGAAGGCATAACTAACATGGTGAGGCCTTTTCCTAAGTACCTATATTTTTATATATATCCATATCAATTAAAAATTTAAAATGAAGAGCGTAAAAGATTAAAAAATATTATGATGTAAACCCAGCATGCATGAACCTCTATAATTTACAAAAGTATGGTTGTGTAAATAGAAAAGTAAGGGGAAATAATAAAGGCAGAAAAATAAATATGACCCAACCAGACAGAAAAATGTAAAAGTAAGTAGCTTAGAGATCTCATCTCCTAAATCCAATTCTAGGACCACCATATGTGGTCCTAGTACCCAGTACCCCTAAGATCTTCTAAATTCATCGTCAACCTATCCATTTTCTGCATAATACAATATATATGTGGAAAAATCCCATATAGGGGTGGGTATATACATACAATGTTGGACATCCTAAAAGATAATGGGGGTGAAGTAAGAGATTCAACATGAAAAAAATACAATGGATACAATATACTGTAAAAGATAATATCTAAACCTAAAAAAGATAGTGAAATTAAGATCATTCGAAGAAAATGGGAAAACACGGTGAGTAGATGAACTACCCATCAAGCCATTTAAACCTATAATTTGTGCAAATCACTTGTTTTTTTATGAAATATTTTATTTTAATAATTTTTATTCAATAGTATCTTGATTTTCATGCAATCTTGAGTTTAAATGAACTGTGAGATTATCATATTCTAAAATTAACATTTTATCCTAGTCATTAGGATAATGGGAATAATTATAACTAAATCATGAAAATGCATTATGATTTCATTGGATATCAATTATTTTAGAAAAATATAAATCAATTTGATATTTTTATTTTTTAGTTAATTACTTTTGGTAATGAAATTCAGGATATATATATTTTTATATACTTAATAAAATATTTTTTATATTCATCCATTGGATATTGTAGTCATAAGGTATTAATAAAACTATATTTGATGTATAGAAACCTATTTTTTAAGAGGATAATTTTACACATTTGAATAGAGAAACCACTTTTAATTTATAATTTTACACATTACTTATTTTTATACGGAAACATAAAAAATTTATTTTTAATTGGTATATAATAGTTTACCTTGGATAAATATTTTATATTTTTCTCATAACAATCATGTTTTGTTGAAGAGTAAAAAATGATAAATTTTAATTAAAGGATACTTTTTTCATTGAGATAATTTTTATGGTTAAATTATAATATTTAATTGTTTTAAACTATAAATATAATATATTTTTATCATTGAATATGTTGAATGTAATTAGCATTAATTTTAAATTGAATTCATAGGTAAAAACATTTCAATCTTTTGCAATGTTTAATCTTTTAAAACCAGTTTTATAGTTTCAAAAACTAGATTTATTTTAAATTAATTACTGGAAATTATATGTATTTAATTTGGAAAAATATATTCTATATTTAGAATAATTATGTCCAAATTATTTTAATTGGATAATTTTGTTTTTGGGCATTATGAATAGTAACTTTGGTAATTATTTTTATTACCATGGTTAAAGGTAAATCAGGTAATTAAAGATAAAATTAATATTATAAAACTTCATTAACACCTATAAAAATTATATTGTATGACTATGTTTTACCCTTATCAGGTATTTTTCTAAATTAAATAACATTATGGCCACTTACATATGAATATGACATGAATGTATTAAAAACTATTGAATGTGAAAAATATCACAATCTCATTTTATATAAGTATTTTATTTTTAATATATGGATAAAAAAGAGATAATATAGACTATAGATAGTATATAGAAAGATAAAAGAATTATCTACATAATAGGGATGTATTTATACATTTTATAGATTAAATAATTACCAGTAATGATGACACAATAGTGTTGTAAATATTAATTTTTTAATAGAAAGGTAAAATAAATGTTATTAAAAATAATAAAATAAATATCATATAAACAAATTAATGTGATCCAGGAAGTTTATACGTGACTAAGATATGATATGTGTTTAATGAATATTTTTTTATAATTTATCTTTTATGTTCAATTTCATAAAGTCTAATAATTGAATAGTGTCAAAATTTACTATATTGATATTTTAAAAAAATAACATATGATTAAATTATTTAAAAATCATAAACAAATTTAAAAATTAAAAAGTGAAAATTTTAAGATCTAACATTTTATTAAATATCCATTTATGGTCAATTAACAACATATAATAAAATATTTATAACAATTAAATATTTATAATGTTATTATCACAATTAAAACTAATTTGAAACACCAAGTATCAATTAAAACGATATGGTTGAATTTGACCAAATATCTTGTCCAAAAAATTTCATATTATGGTATTGAAACCCTATCTCATCTCATATTTTCAATTTTAACATTTTGGAGGTTTTTGGGTAGGTTTTTATTTTATTATAAACTATTATTTACAGAGATTCGAAAAGTGTCGGTCCCCTCAATTATAAAAGGGAACCTCGTCCCTCACTTTTGCACTTAATTTTGAGAATTCATGCTCATAAATACCCTAAAATGGTTCCTTATAAACATCTCTATTCATATTCTAATGTATCTTGTAATCTTGAAAGACCAACTCTAGTGCTATAAGAGGAGATTTAGAGGACGCACAACGAAGAAGAGGTAATTTCATTTACCAAATTTTTCAAAATTATTTCGTCTAATACTTTTTCTTCATTAGTATTTAAATTCTAAATTAATAATATAAATATCACTATTATATTTATTTGTTCTTATAAACATTAAACAACAATATTTCACCATCTACCCATCTTAGGAAAAATAAAATCACTAATCGTGCATACATACGGCTTACCATCTTCATGTCGTGGTGTAATCTGTTTTTCACCACCACCTTACAAGGATGGGTATAATGATGGAATTAATAAATATATATATGATTGAGATAAAATTAATTCGATTTTGAAACACTATACACCATTCACATCAATATCATTCAACAATTATGGAAACGATATCGTCACTCGTGTGTACGTACGACTTATAGTCTCCACAGTGTGATGTGATTCATTCTACATAATATTAATTATAGAAAGATTACATAAATGAATTTAATGAATAAATATGATATATATAGTTCTAATACCATTATATAAATGATATAAAAACTATCTAAAAATAGTAATAAGAACTTATCTAACAAAACATGCATAAAAACGTAAAGCAACTAATACCCAAATAATGGGTAACAATGGAATATTACTATCAGAATGATGAAAATATGATTATTAATGTTATCATAAAAATCATTAACATTGTGAAATAAATCAGTAAGATTATTTAAATCATTATAAATGAGTTTTTTATATATACGAATCATATCAGACCTAAGGTAATAGATAACTATTCAAATCTAGTTTTTATTCGAGATTGTTTATTCGTATTTATTTTATGGGGTATATTTATCATCAACGTACATGTCTCTTACTATGTATTTAAAAATATAATTTATATCCTTCCATAATATTTTAATTTAAATTTTAACCATAGTAAAAAAATTACATAATGGTATGAATGTAATCTTTTTTCATTTTTGGTACGAGGTACTTTTTGACATTTCTAAGAAAATTACAGGAAGAATGTTTTTTTACTTCTACGGGATTAAAAGATATTTATGATTTCATAATTCCTTATTTCTTAATGATTCCCAAACAATATTACAGGGTCATTTTCACATAAAGTTAATTATTCTAAAATTGTGTGGCATTTTGAAGAAAGGAAAAAAATCAAGATGAAAGGATTTTTCCCCAAGACTTAATTTCAAGTGTTTTCTCAAAAGTATTTTCCATCTAAAATTATAATATTTAAATAGGGTAATATTTTTATCCCTGAAATTACTATGATTATATTGTGTTTATTATATCATGTAATATAATAAATCCATTTGATTTATATCAATTATGACTAAATTATGCTTAAGGAACCCATTTTATTTCATGGTTTATACTATGGTGAATGTTATCATGTTTTTGACGCACATGTAAGAACGGATTAATTATAAGATTTATGGGACCTATATCATTATCTAATTCAATCAGTAATGATTTATATATCATGATATGGACATGACTTGAACATAATGTAAATCAGGTTCAATAATATATTGTAGGAATGAGGAGTGAACATGGTTTAGTAATGGACTTTGTCCACTATGATGGTCTTGGAAATGAGACTTGACTAATGTGAAATGATTTTCTAAGATTATATGTGTATGCCATGAAATTTCATGTATTCTTTTAGGACTATTGGAGTTACATTTTATTTAATGATTTATCCCAAGACATTATGTTATTATCTTTTATATATAGGATAAGATTTTAAAATGTTATGTTTATGATTGATATTTACCTTCTTTAAACTTACTATGAATTTTAGATCACCCATTCATATGTTTTATTTCCCCAAGACTTGAAGAATTGTATTAGCTAATATATGTCAAAAGGAAGTCACGTAATGAAGAAATAAGCGGGAGACAATGTTGATGATTTATGATATAGTTGTTTATATTTACCAATTTCTAAAGACACTAATCATATACGGTCCTGGAGTTGTTTGGTATGTTTTGTAACAAATATTTTTTAATGTTAATGTAATGTATATATGTAAAGTATGGGATGTTATATTTTTTATCAGATCAAGTTAATAGTTAATTTATGTAAACTAGTATTAGAGAACCATAGTATGAACCCTGAGGATATATCTATGTATAGGTTATAATACATTCCTAGTGTTTTAGATATGTTCATGAATAACCTAGCATAAAACATAAATTTTCATAAATTGAAATTTAATTCTTGATTATATGGTTTTACTATTAACAATAGTCTCTTTCACACTATGCATCTGTGTTTTAGTAAATGGTTGGAACTCTATGTAATAATGTTAATGAAAAATGTCACGGGCAATGCAATTATTGTCCTCCTGAGATAAAAAATTTTATAGTAACTGGAATGAAAAATCATGTATCCATGATCACACAACATTTTCAAGCTATGAATCATGAACGAAATATAAATGAGTGATGAAGGGAGAAACATTATTTTGAGTCCTTCGTGTGACAACGTAAACCTTTATTCAGTGGGTCATCTGATCCATTAGTGGATGAACAATAGATCAGTAACACTAAAAAATCTTTTCAGCTCAACGATTTTCTGAACATGATAAAGTCATCTTAGCAGTATACTATTTGGATGGAGAATCTGATCAATGGTATAATCTTATCAAGAATACAAGGAAATAAGATGAAATGGAGTCCATGGAATGGGACAAGTTCAAGAACTGACTTTTTAATAAGTAATTTCCTCATATTATTCAAACAATGATGGAGAAGGAGTACCTTGAACTTAAGAAAAAGGATGACGAATCTGTTAGTACCTATGAAGGAAATTTAACAATACTGACAAGGTACACTTATTGATTTATTATCCAACATGAGATTAAAATTTATTGATTCTTTAGTGGATTAAAACTATGTGTATGAAGAGCATTAGACATATGGTACTTCAATAGATAAGAGGAATGTTTTTGATGTGATCTCAAGGATGAGACAGATATTTGAGTAACCCATCTGTCATATAGCTTTGATAAGTATCGAAAATTTTAATTTAAATGAAAATCTAACGACTTCACTAAAAAGAAGATGATTTTTCCTTATTCTCAAGGAGTGGAAATTAATGCAGAGGGAATTGTCTTAAAGGGACTAATAATTGTTTTAAGTGTGGAAAACAAGGTTATCATGTAATTTAATGATAATTTGATAGAAAAAAGACTCCAAATGATGCGAACAAGAAAAAGATACATTTAATGAACCTCCTAGACCTCAATGATGCATGTTCAAGGAAATAGGGAATTATTCCAATCAATTCTTTAATCCAAGCATTACTGATGACAATCGATGTAAAGAAAATATTAAGTCCAAAGGCAAATTAAAGTCACATTAAATCACTATCAGTGACGTAGAGTATGATAATTAACTGGGGGAAGGTACACATACCATCAACTCTAAAGATAAAAAAATTATTTGATTATGTATCCTACCACTATTTTATTTTAACATAATTTTCATAGGGTATCATTTTATTACGTCAATAATTAGATGTTGATTTAGCTATGAAAACTCTTAATGTCACTATTGTTGCATCAAAAGTATGTAATTCTTCATCTATTACAGATTGGGGGAAAGTTCTTCCTACAATTCTTGTGATTATTAATATAGTGGAATTTGATTGATTCTTGGCGTGGATTGTATTTCTCTCTATGCAGTTCATATCAATATCCATGGAAGGGAAGTCACTTTTCATATTCTAGATTAATCTATGATCATTTATCGATGAAAGGGTGAATATAACCTTCTAATATAAATTTCACCCATATTATAGGTCTAGATTCCAATAAATGAATGTTATTTATCTCAAATGGTTAGGGAGAAAATCACAATTAAGAATACTCCCATTGTACTAGATTTTTATGGTGTCTTTCAAGAGTAATTTCTAGGTCTTCCACCAAATCGTGTAATTGATTTTTCAATATAACTCATACTAGGTGTTATGCCTATTTCAAAGGCACCTTATAGAATGAACCAAATTTATTTAAAGGAATTTAATAAATAAATCCAAGTGAATCTTTCTACGGGATTCATATACCATAGTGTGTCACCTTGGGGAGAACATGTACTATTTGTTAAGAGGAAAGATGGATTAATGAGACTCTACATTGATTATCAAGAGCATAACCAGATCACTATCAGGAACAAATTTCCTCTTCACCACATTGATGCCTAATTTGACCAACTACATTGAGCTCATCACATTCCCATGATTGAACTTATTTCTATATATAATCAATTATAGGTAATAAAAGAGCATATTTCAAAGATTGTATTCCATACTAGGTATGGACACTATGAATTTATTGTTATTTTTTTGGTCTTACTAATTCCCCTGATATATTCATTGATCTAATTAATAGAGTCTTTAGAGACTATCTTGATTTGTGTGTGGTAGTCGTTATAGACGATATTCTTGTATATTCAAAGAGTAAGAAAGATCGTGAAGATCACTTGAAAAATGTACTAAAGGCCCTGAGAAAAGATATGTTTCATTCAAAATTTACCATGTTTTAATTTTGGGTTTAGAAAGTGTCATTTTTTGGTCACATAATCATAATTGTGGGGAAATATGTGGATCCAGGAAAAATAATGGTTATTGAAAGATGGTGGAGGTAAAAAAGATATTTGTGATCCGATATTTTCTTTGTTTATATTGATATTATCGATGTTTTGTGAATGATTTTTCATGGATATCTATTAAATTCACCATGTTGACTTGGAAAAGAGTTAAGGTTCAAGAACAAAGTTTGAATTCCTACCATGCCAGTATTTTAGAATGATCTATTGGATGAGTCACATAGTTATTCATTGTATGTTAACCCTAGAATCACACAGATGTATAGGTACATGAAAGAGTAATTCTAATGGGATGGCATGAAAAGAGATGTCGCAGAATATGCCTCACCCTACATGGTTTTTTAGTAAGTAAGGGCTAAGAGACTGAAGTCTAATGGGATGTTACAACCATTACCCATGCCAAAATGGAAATGAGAAAACATCACTATTTTATTTTTCATCAGACGTCCCAAAACAACCATTGGAAATAATGTTATTTGGGTTATATTTAATCACCCTACAATGTTAGAACACTTCCTTACAATTATAGATTATTTAAATCTTGATCATCTTGCAAGAATATATGTAAATAAAGGGATAAGATAACATGTAGTACCACATTCCATTATATATTGTTGGGATTCAAGATTTACCTCGATGTTCTGGAAAAGTCTTCAGCATGCTGTGGATATAGTGTTAAGTTTCTGTGCTTCTTAACATCCTCATATTGGTGGTTAGACTGACAGAAAAATTCAATCTCTAGAAGACATGTTGGGGGATTTATATTTGGATTTCAAGGGTGGTTTGGATCAACAACTACGTTTGGTACAATTTTCTTACAATAACGTATTTTACTCAAATATTCCTATAGATCCCTATGAATAACTCCAAGGAAATATGTGTTAAACACCAACTTGTTGGGACAAAGTTAGTGAAAGAATGCTATTATGACCTGATCTTATTGAATAAATGGAAGAAAAGGTCAGATATATTAAACATCACATAACATAAGCTCAGAGCTGAAAAAAAGTTATGATGAAAACTGAAGAAAAGAGATAGAGTTTGAAGTCGGTGATATGGTGTTTCTTTGAATATCTCCCAAGGAGAGAGTAATAATATTTGGAATAAAGGGAAGGTTGAGCCTTTGGTAAATTGGTCATTTTAAAATTTTGAATCGTGTTGGGAAGGTAAATTTCCAATTGAAATTTACACCGAATCAATCTCAAGTTCATGATGTGTTCTATGTATCTCTCCTGAGAAAGTACATACCTAATATAACACAAGTTCTTTATTAAAAATTCATACTGTTTTATAAATATATTTCTTACGATGAACAACCAATTGTTATTCTGGATCGTAGAGAAAATGTTCTATGAAACAAGACCACTCTCTTTGAAGTATTTTTATGGTGGAACAAACAATTTGAAGAAGTTTCATGGTAACTTGATAATATGATGATGGAGAGGTATCCTCAAATGTTTATTTCTAATTGGTGAATTTTTATGGTGCAATTTAGTTTAATGCGGGTAGTATGTAACACCTGGATGTTTTTATTAAAAATTTTCTATAATTAATTTTTATTCTTCAATACCATTCCATACATGAAGTCATGAGATTAAATGAATGATTAGATGACCTTATTCAAAAATTACTATAAGAGACTAGTTTTTAGGTCAGTATAAATAATTATAACAAACTTATGAAAATGAGTTTTGAATTCATTGGTATCAATTATTTATGAAAAAAATAAATCATTTAGATATTTTTATTTTTGAGTGAATTACTATGGGTAAAATAATTAATGAGATATATATGTGTTATATATATAATAAAATATATTTTATATTCATCCAATTGATATTTTAGTCATAGTGTATGAATAAAACCCTATTTTTTGTAAATAAACCAATTTTTCTAAAGAGTTTAATTTTACACCTTGGAATGGTGAACAGATTTGAAATTAAGAATTTGAAACATTTATAATTTTTAAATTAAAATATATACATTTCATTTTGATGTGGGATATAAAAATTTACTTGGAATAAATTTCTTATATTTTTCTGATTACATTCATGTTTTGATGAATAGTAAAAATATGTTAAATTTTAATTAAAAATAGATTTTTTCATTAATATAATTTATATAGATAAATTATATAATTAAATGGTTTTAATGTATAAAAATAATATATTATTATTATTAAATATGATTTATTTCATTATAATAAAATTTAAATTTAATTCATAGGTAAATTTTTTTTAATATTTTGCAATCTATTAACTTTTAAAACTCGTTTTCTCATTTCAACAATTTGATTAATTTTAAATTAATTTCCAAAAATTCTATATTTTTAATTTTAAAAAATGGATTCATTATTTGGAATATACAAGTGCAAATTATGTTAATAGTCTACTATTATTTTTGGGCATTATGAATAGTAACATTGGGAATTATTTTTATTACCACGGTTAAAGGTAAATCACTTAATTAATGGTAAAAATAATATTAGAAATTTTTTAACACCTTTAAAAATCTTATTGGATGAATAAATTCGGCAATTATATAATATTTTTGGAAATGGAACCATTTTATGGCCACTTACGTATGAATATACAAGAATATAATAAAAACAAATGAATGTCACAAAATGTCACAATATCATTTTATATAAGTATATTAATTTAACTATATGCATTACTATGAAATAATATCAACTATATATAGTCTCTGGAAATCAAAAAAAAAGTTACCTACATCATATGAATTTATTTATAATTTTTAGAAATTATATAAATTCCATTAATGATGACACAATAGTGATGTAAAAATAATTTTATTAATATAAATATTAGATAAATGGTTTTAAAAATATTAAATTAAATATCATATAAACTAATTAATGTTCTCCACTATTTTTCTAGGTGACTATGACATGTTATCAATTTATATAATATTTTTTCAAATTTATGTCATGTGTTGTTTTTTTTAAAGTAAAATAAATGAATAGTGTCAACATTAACGATATTGATATTTAAAGAAAATAACATTTTATTAAATTATATTAAATTAATAAAAATAATTTAAAATTTTAAAATGATAATTATAAAATCAGAAATATCATAAAATACCCACTTATAGTAAATTAATACAATATAAGTAAATATTTAGAAACATTAAATATTTAAAATATTATTACAACATTTAAAATTAAATATAATAAATATGTGTCAATTAAAACGATATGGTTTATATTGACAAAATAACATTTCAAAAATTCATTTTTTGATGTGATTACAACCCTATCTCCATTTATCATAGAAATTGGGATATTTTGGAGGGATTTGGGTAGGGTTTATTTTATTATAAATTATTATTTATGGAGTTTCAAAAAGTGCCAATCACCTCAATTATAAAAGGTCACCTCTTCCCTAACCTATTCAAATCATTTTGGGCATTAAATCTTGGAAATACCCATCCATTTTTCTTTATCAACTTTCCTATTTTTATTCTTTAGGTTCTCCTCATCTTCAAAGATAAAATCTATTACTGCAAGAGGAGATTTAAAGGAGGCTCATCAGAGAAGAAGTAATATAATTTTCTTATTATTTCAAACTTCATTCTTCTTCGACATCCTCTTATTTAGTTATTTCAAAATAAATTAATTAAATCAGTGTCCATAATATACTTATATGTTATTATAAACATTAAACAACCATATTACACCTTCTACACATCTAATGAAATTTAAAATTACCACGCGTGCATACGAATAACATACCGTCTCCATGATGTGGTGTAATCCAATTTCCCCACCACCTTACATGGATGGTTATAATGATGGAATTAATAAATATATATTTATTTTTGAGATAAAAAATTTTTATTATGAGATACTATAAACTATACACTTCAATGCCATTCAACAATTATGAGAACGATATCATCGCTTGTGCGTACGTACAAATTATCGTCTCCATGGTGCAGTGTGAATCATTCTACATAATATTCCTTAAATAATGGTTATATAAGTGAATTGAAAAAATAAATAAGATATATATTAAAATAATACCAAGATATAAATTAGTTAACTATTTCCTAAAATGATAAATAAGTACTTAAATTCATGTTTTTAACATAAAGTAGTTAATACCCAAATAACGAGTAATAATGAAATGTTACTAATAAATAGAAGAAAATAAGATCATAAATGTTATAAAAAAAATTATTATGATTCTAGAATAAAAAATTAACAATATTAATATCATTATACAGGAGGTTTAGATACATATAAAGCATATCGAGCCAAATGTAAGGGATAACTTTGCAAATCACATTTTTATCAGATATTTTTTATTCGTAAGTATTTACTGAGGTATAATTATCATCAATGTCCTTTTTTCCTAAGTATGTATTTCAAAATATTATATATATACATCTATTACTATTAAAATTCAATTTTAACCCTTGTTAAATTTTTAATAAATGGTATGAATGGAATCTTTTTTTGTTTTCGATAAGTGGTACTTTTTGACCTTTCCAAAAAAAGTACGAGAAGAATGTTTTCTTAACATGTACGACATGAAATTATTTTTATGATTAAATAATGAATTTTTTCCTTGAAACTTCACAAAAAAGCATACAAGCTTATTTTCACATAAAATTATTTCTTCTAAAATTTTGTGCCATTTTGGGGAAGGGAAAAATTTTTGTAGAAGAAATGATATTTTAATCTGGAATTCATTTCAAGTGTTTTCTAAAAATTATTTTCCATCTGAGATAAAACTTTTTAAATTCAGTGATATATTTATCCATGTTATTAGTAAGATTTTTTGTGTTTTTATGATGGAATTTTATTTAGTAAATACATTTGTTTAATATCAATTATCTTAAATTTATTTTTAAGAAACCCATTTTATTTCATGGGTTATGTTATGGTGGTTGTTTTTCTGTATTTGTGACACATGTATGAATAATTTAATTATTACATGAGTGGGACATATTTCTTCATCTAATGAATTTGGTAAAGAGTTAAATATCATGATATATACATGACTAGAATGGAAAATAAATATGGTTTAGTATTATATGGGTGGAACAAGGAGTTAACTCAGTTCAGTAATGGACTTTTTTCGCTATAATGCTCTCGAAAATGAGCCTTGAAAAATATGAAATTATTTTCAATGCTTATGAGTGTATGAAAAAAAAATTAAAGTCTAATGTTATAACTATTTTGAATACATTTCACTTTTATGATTTATCCCATGACAAGATATTGTGATCTTTTATATGGAGGATGAGATTTTCAAATCATGTGTTTATGATTGATATTTACCATGTTTACCCTTATTGAGAATTCGAGCTCACCCTTTCATTTGTTTCTTTTCCCTATATCATTAATAAGGGTATGAATTATGTTATATCAAAATGGAATCTAGTTATGAATAAATAACATGGAGACAATGTGGGTGTTTTATGGACGAGTTGTTTGGGTTTCCTAGTTTCTAAAGACACTAAACTTATATGGTCCAAGCATGGTTTTTTATGTTATGTAATAAATATTGTTCAATGTTGTAGTAATATATCTATGAAAATTATTTGTCATTATAGTAGGAGAGTAGACTCATCCAGCCATGGAAATCTAGACATGGAAATCACATTGCATAATCTATTTGTCTTCACCTACCCTAGAAAGATAGTAACCAAATACAAGGTGTAGATACATAAGAATTTATAATTGACCTTTCAAAATAATCTCCAAAAATAGAGTAAGGGGATCTCCATCTCACATCTCAACCCAAGAAGAAGAGTCACCAATAGTTCTAAATTTCAATCAATGATCCCCAGCGATTCATGTGTCTGTACAAAAGTAACCTTCCAAGTCTAACCACGCCATTTCACCATAATTCATAGTTATGGGGCCACAAACACGAAGTAGAAGACTTGTTCCCCAGTATGTCAGGGGGGTCTACACATTATTATATATCAGTTATTCTAATAATTAGCTGTGACGGAGGTTCAACATGGTATCCATTGAGGACATGATTGACCATCTATGTTGGGGGGAGTCAACTCAGTATCTGTCAAGGATTTTACTGCCCATCTATGTTGGAGGGTTATCTTGGAATGGTCCTATGGCTCCTGCATGATCACTGCCACCATCAGGTCTTTCCATACGAGGCTCTATAAAACTAACATTCATGTCATATATTGTAGGCCAATACTGAAGGCATAATCTCATTCGATATAGAAAATACACATTGGATAGGCTACTCACGGGCCAAAATCTATATTCAAATGTAGGACATATGGATGTTAAAATATTTTTTTAAAAGGAACAAGGGGTACACATCATGTGAGAGGAACCACATAAAGTTTGGTCCCATTTAACCCCCTATCCAAATAAATATCCAACACATGATCCAAACCTTGTAGGAGTATATGTCGGGAAAGAAGATTATATGATGTGTCCAAGCTGCATGGGGATCTAGTCATGCACTTCAAGACATGATCGTGTACCGAACCCCGTGTTCAAGTTTTCAAGTACATAGCCATGTGCCTGGAAATAAACATCAATATAGTTCCTTTCCCATGTTATCAATCACATGGGTTCCCATTTGGGGAAGTGGTACCTAGAATGTATTAGATCTATACACCATGTCATCCTTATCCTTTCTAAAACCTTAATAATCACTACTGGGAGGGATACACATTGTGTGTTCATTGTTGAACCTAGGGTTTAGTTGGCTTTCATCTATATTATTTAATATGGGCTTCACGCCTTGAATATGTCCACAGAACCTTAGATTTCAGCCTATCTTTGGCCAGAATTGGCGGATCTAGGTGTTTTTCTCAGATTCAAGTCGTCAATCTTGGTAAATCAGCTCAGTAGTTTTTTTGGATGTCTAATGGGCATAACCAATAGGGGAGGGAGTATGAGCATTAGATTTTATCAAGGTTTAATGTGACTATCCCTAGATAAATTGGTTAGGTATTGATCTTATAGATCATTTTTCAATGACGAAAAAATGAGTTAATTAATTTTATAATTAATTAACTCACTGAATGTGCTACCAATGAGTGAGGATTCTGAACTTTCTATACCGACCCAATTTATATCGTTCCTAATAAGACCCCTCATTCAAGACTAAATTGGGTTATCAGATTTCTAATTCATGATTCTGTTTAAGATTTATCTTGTTTTATATAATAAATTTTGTGCATAAAATATAAAATACAGTTTATATTTTTTAAAAATTAATTTCAGACATATCATGTCTTATAATCATAGGACATCTTTCTGCGAATCTCAAGAAATATATATATAAATATATCATAGTCTTACAACTAGAAAAACTATGTCTCTCTATTGTACCCTCTTTCATGGTTTTCATCACTCAAAATGATAAATTAAACTAACAAATCATGATTCTAATCATGCACATATCTCTCCCACTCATAGAAACTATCCTAAATGCTTCCATGTATCCACACCAGGTGAACCAAGGGGACGGTCCGTCCATGAAGGGTCCTCTCCAATAATTCCTTGATCACTAATGGGTGCTCCGAAAAGGTGTATCTATATTTGATATCTATCTCACCAAAGTTGTTGAAGTTTGTGGGGGCATGCACCCATTGCGTCAGCTATGACATGTGGAAGACATCGTCCACCCACTCTAGTTGTTGGAGTAGGTTGAGGTGGTATGAAACCTTTTAAACCCCCTTAATTATTGCGAAAATCCTAATAAAACTTGGGTATAACTTTCCTCCCTTGTTGAACCTCTATAATCCTTATCATGGGGAGAATCTTGGGAAAACATGGTCTCATATCTCAAACTAAAATGGACTATGATGGTGATTTGTGTGATGTTTTTTCCACTTAGGGTCGTTCTCATCTTATCATATATGTCCTGGACTTATTTTGTCACTTGCACGATCTCTAGTTGCATGAAAGATGTCTCATTGATCTATCTCCATCATAAGGGTGTCCTGTAGGGTCTTCTATATATGTCCATAAAAGTTTATATGTCGATATTATAGTGGTATATATTATGTTACACAAACTCATCCATGTTAAGGTGATACTCATAGAACATTCCAATGTATAACACACACACCCTCAACATATCTTCAAATAACTAGATTGTGTGCTCATTCTACCCATCCATCTGAGGGTGACTGATTGTACTCATCCTCATCAGAGTCCTGAATTACTCATGCTGACCTCTCCATATTCATGATGTAATCCACATGTCAAAATCTTATATAATCATCTAGTGTGCCCCATGAAGTATAACTATCAATCATATGTACAACTACCTCAAAATATCCACTAAACGCATCTCAATGATAGTATATATGTGTGTCGACTTCATCAGTCAATCAATATTCACCCATATGGAGTCATGGACTTTCGTTATTCAAGGAATCCCTATCATAAATACCATTTATATTCCATTCTATTTCCATTATGTAATCTCAAGAGGTTACAAAAAACCTTCCAAAACCTATTTCTCAACCTTCCCTCACAGAAAAGTGAGGCACTGAGAGATGCACTCAACTATTCTTCATCTCATGTCAGACTACTAAAAATGTTGCTGATATATTTTACAACTTCCCTACACCAATATGTACAACTAGAATAGAGGTTGGGGACTCTAACATCACCTCCTCCCACAATTTAAATAGAACCATTGTCTGCCTCTACAGAAATTTGACATGATTCCCTCCTTCAGAATATCTATATGGTCACGTAAGACCTCACAGTTTTTGTATCCCAGCTGGGACTCCCTCACATGCTCATGAAATGGAGGATTCAAAACCATTGACTACAAAAAAAATGGTTTACCCTCCCTTTCTACTAGAATCAGTTGCAAGGAGGCTAACGTCTCCAAGCCCTCATACACTATGTGAGCTTAGGAAATCTAGTTAAAGGAATCTTCTATAATGTTTCCCTTACCTTGAGTATATATTATCTTAAGTCCATTTTTTCATATGAAATCCAGCATGCATTACTATCTTAGGTTAAAGTATCTTTCTGTAAAGATGTTTCTATGTCTATAATGGTTTGATTAAACCATAAACTACTCCCTTGGAATTTATTGTGTTCACATCCATAAGTTCAAGACTACTAATAGTAGCTTTAGTTGATGATTTCTGTATTTATTCTCATGGGGTCTCAACTACCATGACCTATATTTAATAAAGCCTTTCTGTTTCATAATCACACAGCCAATTCCTGTTCTTGAGGCATTGCAATTAATTATGAACTCAATTCCTTCTAATGGTATTCTCAACACTGGACCACTCATTATCGTTAGCCTCATTTCCTCATGGGCCTGGTGGAATTACTCATACCTAGTAAATGGCTACCCTATTCACTACAATGTGGTAAAAGTGGCTTTGATAATGAATAATACTACCATATACCTCTTGTAGTACCTCACCAATAAAATAATGGTTCTCACCACTAACATTATCTAATGTATATCCCAGAAAATCACAACCTCGATATGTGTTGGATCTATGGCTAAAACATGCTCATAAATGACATTCCCCAAAAAATGACCATCATGAATCTAAAACTAGCACATAAAGACCTTTCCAAAATGGTGGTTCTCTCATATAAAATATAGAACTATCCTTATGTGCTCTATGGATTCCACCTCTAATGATGAGTATATGAGTATTTCATCAATGAATACAACATCAAACTGGTCCAAATATTGATGGAAAATATGGTTCAAAAAAGTCATAAACATGGTGGGGGTATTCATCACTCTAATGGAAATTAATGGGAACTCATAGTGTTTTTAGTGACATTGAATTTCCAACTTTGTAATATCATCCTTGTGAACCCTCAACTGGTGGTAGTCGGACCGAAGATCAGTCTTCTAGAACAATCTCACACCTCACAAATGGTGAAAAATATAATCAATACTCAGAAAGGGTTACTTGTTATTTATCATTTCTTAAATAACAAGATTATAATCTATGAAAAATCCTATGATCCCAAATTTATTTTTAGAAAAAAAAGTATACAACCTCCCAAGGGGACACACTCAGTCTAAGTAAACCATTCTCTTGAAGGTCCTCCAACTACAATCGTAACTCCGGGAACTCAATAGGGGACATTCAATTTTTTTTACAAAATATAAGAATATTATCAGAGTGAATGTTGATGAAAAACATCATCCCTCTGATAAGAGGTAGTTCAATAAGTTCCTCAGGTATGACTCTCAGGTAATCCTCTATAATAGAAGGAAACCATATGCCTTAAGATCCTACTGTACCATCTGCTATATTAGCTAACAGATTATTAATAGGTTGCATATTCATACCTGTAATACCCCCTTTCTCTTCCATGAGAACTATATCATTAGAAAAGGAGAATATAATCTCATTAGTGTGTAACCATATTAATTTTCTATTGTGACATTCAATCTGGGCTCAATGCTTCGACAACCAATCCATAACATATATGAAGTTATAGGGTTCCATCATGATCAAAAAATGGTCCCATGTGAACCTCTCTCCCCCATGTGATATCTCACACTATCAGTAGATAAAAGATACATATGAATCATTCCATGTAGTAACCTCAAGAAAAAGTTGGTATGATAATGAATCAACAGGGATCTCTATCTCTCACACTCGAAGTATAAAGGTAAATGAATGAATTGAACCTTAGTCTACTAATACTGAAGTAAGAGAGTAAAAAAAATAGGCCATACATTTAATCATTATGAGCACTACTGGATCATAAACCTTTGAATCCTACATCTATCCACAACCCTAACAGCCAGCTTTCTTGAGGCTAATATGGGTTTTGTGGTGGAGGTGGGGGTGGTGGAAGGACCTTATAGAATCATCCACCACCCATAGCTCCTTTTTCTCTTCTACCAGTTATTCCTCTCATGAGACCAACTAGTACCTACCTTCGATATCTTTGATATGGAAAAACCTCTTCCATAGAGGTCTATCATCTATCTACCTCTTCTATTTAGTGAGTATTGTGATCAAGTCTCATGATATGTGACATCACATGTCACAAGAAAATAAAATACCCTCTCTACAATTACCTAGTTCCCCACATTTTACATGCACCATACAACCTCAATCTTGAGCATAGTTGGGAAAAGAATTCTTTCAATGAGATCCCACCGACATGAATCTTCTACCTACTATAAATTGCATATCTTTATGTCATGAACTACCAACTCTAACATCCAGGCTTCCCTCTAACATAAATCTCTCTGTCACTAGTGCTCTCTCCAACACCCTCTCCTAGGTGGGGAAGCACCAGGGCACTAAAATGGAACATATCTCTCTATGAAGTCCCAACTCAAACTTCTATAATTGTCTATATCCATATGGGATCTTGTTAATGGAGTATCAGTTAAGGTATTTTAACCACATTGTGTATTCATCCACCATAATCCCTCCCTGATGTAGCCCCATTAGCATATGAATTTAAATAGAGCATAATTATGAGCACAAATAATCCTCATGGAACAATAGTTGGAAGTCAAATCATGAGAGTGTATACTCATTGTGAATCTCTATAATAAGGCTCCACCCATTCCTAACTACTCTATAGAAATGTATATTATCCATTGAAACCACCTCATCCAACGAGATTTGACCAAGATTGAATATATGGTCCACCGACTCTAGCCAATCCTCATATACCATAGGACCTAGATCAACATGGATCCTCAGTAGTATCTGATACTCGAAATAATCTAGTGTGATATGACTGTTCAGGTCCTCATCCTTCTCTAATGGGAGGGTCTTCTACTTGATAGGTTGAGTTGTTTCTACCTACAAACCTATAGGAATGGGATCATAGGATGAACCCTTAAATAAGGCCTCTTCACTCATCATTTCATCTTCATGAACAAAAAACATGTATCCTGGATATCTTTCATCATGGAGTATTCCTGAGGTTTATCAATACATACTATGGTCAAATGATAATATATATATATTTATATCAAACACAATGGGGAGTTTACTCAAGAATAATAGTCAACAACTCAATCCTATATTATTATTGTACAATTGATCCTTGCAAAAAATGTCTTGGAATGCCGAGATGACAAGCTGGTGGGGAGGGTCCTTGAGAATGGATATGTTGGCCACCACAACATCATTAGATTCCCCATCCACAGATCCAAACTCGATATATATAGAAACTTTTTCCCTAAATAAATTAGATCTTTTCAAGCAGAATAGTATGAATAATGTCCCAAGGATCAAAACACCTCTAATACCAATATATCATGACTCAAAACAAGCTAGTTCTCGAGACTCAAATTACCCAAGCATGCCTCTGTAGACAAAGGGCTTCTTATCGTCGCCGAAATCATAACATACATGGAGAGGAATTTTTATAATTACTTATACATAGGAACACAACGATTTTGATGAAAATGTGCATTTGGAAAGAGTAAAATATGAAACACTGCTATAAAATAAACCATACATTCATGAACCTCTAGAAATTTAAAAATTATGATAGTGTAAATTTAAATGTAAAAGGTAAAAATACACACTCAACAAGAAATATGTCCCAACATGAAATAAATCATGAAACAAAACTTATAAAAATTACCATCTCTAGTATCTTAATAAATGACCACCATTCTTGGTCCAAGCACCACGTATCCCTATTCTCCTATAATGTCATGGTTGAGCTATATTTTCAATTCAGAAGACACAACGAATGTAGAAAAATTACATTTACGGTTGAGTATATACATACCCAGTAAGAAGCCCTAAATGTTGAAGGGGGTAATGAGTGATTCAATAGGAATATAAAGAATGTAGAAAAAAGTTACAATAAGAAAGAACTATTCAATCCAAAAAGTGAGTGAATGTAATGTCATTCGAACACAATGGGTTATACACAGAGAGTAGATGAACTAGATATCGATTCCTTGACATATAAATTAAGAGTGTTGAGTAATCCATCCATGAGACGCAATACAGGGAAAGCACATGGCATACCCTATGCATATTTTCCTCTCCAAGAAGAAGAGTAACCCAATTCGTGTTCTGAATACATAATAATATACATATGCTCAGTCAAAAGATGAAAAAACTATAGAGAAAGAGGATTTTTATATCATTGTTCATCCAAATAAATAGAGTAACCAATAGTTTTAAAATTCCATCAATGATTCTTATAATCTCATGAGTTTGACTAAAAGAACTCATCCATATCTAACCATGACACGTAATAGTGTCTCACAGTCTGGGGACCACAAAATTGATGTAGAAAACCTTCACCCGTGTACATAAGGGGGTCCACTCTATAATCCTTTGAGGATTCCACTACCCAGCTATACTAGAGGTCCAACTCGATATTGCTTGAAGATTTCACGTCCATTCTATGTTGGAGGTTTAACTTCATATCCCTCATGGATTCCTCTCCCTTTCTATGCTGGAGTGTCTACTCGGATAGGTACTTGTGATCCTTCATGATCGCTACCATCGGCAAGCATTTCCATATTAGTTATTGTGCTTAAAACATACACATCATATCTTGTAGGTCACAATCGAGGGTACCATTGAATTCTACATGGAAAATAACGTATGATAGGCTTTCTGTGAGCCAAAATCTAAGTTCAAATGGAGGATATATAAATGATTGAATTTTACTAAAAAATGAAGTAGGTGTACATTGCGTGTGAGGGTACCCACTCAGCGTGTGGTCCCATTTCACTACATGGTCGTGTCATTATCCATCATTTGTCTCCTGATCATTTAGGATTACACACCAAGTAGGCAGAATACATAGAATGACAAATCTACCCTACAGACCTAGATGTGTGCTCTTGGTTATTCCTGTGTACCAAACCTTGTGTCTATATACTCGATTATACCACTATTTTACTATCCATGTACAACCACATAGTTTTCTACCCATGCGATCCATCACACAAGTTCCCATCTCAGGAAGGGGTACACGACGTGCATGAGAACTACACATCGTGTCATCCTTATCTTTTCTGAAATCTTAGTCACCTCCACTCAGGGGGCTACATGAAATTTGTTCATATTTTAACATGATGTGTAGTTAGCTTTTCCCCAGATTTTTATATCTGATCCTCAGCCTTGAATTTTTTAACACCACTAAATTTTTTAGCTAATATCTAGATGTAAATAGCTTATCTAGATATGGTTCACAAATAATAGTGGTCTCTCATTAGAAATTAGCTCCATGGGATTTTTGGATGTCTGATGAGAGTTGAAAATAGAGGAGGGATGAAGAGATATAGATTTCTCCTAGAGTTTATATGGATAAACCTAGAGATATCAGTTTTGTATTTATCTTATATATCATTTCACTATACCAAAACAAATGAATGAATGAATTTATTAATAAATAAACTCCCTGAATGTACTGAAAATGAGCGAGGAGTCCAAACACCCAACCCTGACCTATTTTATGTCTTTAATATGTAAAACACCTCATCCCAAACTCAATTGGGGTCTTAGAATTATAATATGGTATACCATTTTAAGTGTTAGATTTTTTTTATGAAGCTACATATGTATAATATAAAATATATATTGTATTTTTAGAAACAAAATCTAGGAATTTTGGACCCTATAATCATACTCTATCTTAGTTCCTGTCTTTGTAAATATATATATATGTTTCATAGTCTTAAGAGAAAAAATCTAGTTTCTACAGATCTCAGATACAGAGCATTTGTAAACATAAGAGATAATTATTAGGGATTTCAAATGATAATTACATAATAATAATTGTATGATAACATGTTCACAACCAATTAATTTCATACCCTATCAGTTAGGTATCATTATCCTCGATTCATGGCATAATATGTTATCTTTATGATAGGAATAAGTCAAAAGAGTGGGAAATCTCCAATAATCAATCATGATCGACAACAACATGTCATTATGATAAGAAAAACGTTTTGGACATAAATATAAGAATATAAAATCATTTACTTAGTCAAGGAACCGTGAAAATACCCTCAAAGTAGACAGAGTCTCGTTGTAGGATAGTTCACTCCCCATTAAATCATATCCTTGTTTAATTCTCACTTACAATGCTATCATAGTTTGAATATCCTCGTACTAAAATAGGTTTACTACCCGTTCTAATCCATATTATAAAATTAATATCATTAATTTAAAAATAATTGGATGGATATATATTTTAATGACCATTTTTCTCACAATTAAAATCATACATATGTGTTTCACAAGATCATAAAATCATTAAACATTTTAATGTAAAATATCCCCTTTATAAAAATATGATTAATAAATATTTTATAAAAACATAATATTAATATATCCTAATAGAGAACATGGATTCTATTATGAAGACATATCCCAAGAGTAGAATAATAAAAATAGAAATAATTTTACATGGTGGAAGATATATATTTATAAGAGGATTTCAATATTTCAATGAATATACGGGAAAATAACTTTTCCATATGTATATTTAAAAACTAAAAAAATATTGAAAGAAATATTTTATTTTAAAATAACATTGGAGACATATAAGGGCTTCCTCATAGTAAATATTGATCATGATGTTGAGAAAGTCTATTCATGCTTTATGCATTTTAAAAAATATATTTTTTTTTCAATTTTGTGGAATGTCATAACCAATTTATACAAACATGATTTGAAAAGATTGCATTTAATAAATCATAAATATATTAAAATGTTATAAATATAATGATTCATAAACATTTATGTAAAATTAAAAATAATAATAAAAAACTTTGAGAAACCTGGTGATGGAGGAGAATGATCTCTTACTCGAAAAGATTAAATAAGGTAGTCTTTTTTAAGAATTTTTCATCATTTTAAGTAATAGTGAAATAAAACTTGTACTAATAAATTATAACTATCTAAATATAATAATTATAATAAAATAGATTATGGTTAAATTATATGGAGAATATATGTTCCCTAAACTAAACTTTTTCAATGAAAATCGCGAAAAGAAATGATATAATAACATAAACACTTAATGAAAGTATCCACTATCATAATATGAGTAAAAATATAATATATACAAAATATACATTAATTATAAACATCTTAAAATTAAATATTCATATATAATATACTATAAATCATTCATTTAAAATTTAATGATTCAATTTAATTAATAATTCATCATTAAAATATTAATTTTGATCAAAATTGATTGGTTTTCCATGCATTATGTTGTTTCATGGTTTCAATACTTGCATGTTTTTATTGTTACGTCATATCTAGAATATAAATCATTTAATAAATATAATACATAATCATTACATGTATATTTTATCAATCCTTATACTAAATTTTTGAAAAATTAAGTACATTATATAATGGAGATGAAAGTATATACATACATGTGAGTGATGATTCCACTTCTAGATAATGAAAATGAGTGATAGTAAAAATAGCAATTCCTCATTATGTAATAATAATTATATATGACGTATCATATATATTTATTATATCTATCCATATGCTAATAAATTCAAATTATAAATGAAAAATAAAATACCTTCACAGTGGTGGTAGTAAATGTTGTATACAAGGTGGTTTTATCATTTTTCTGTGAGATGAAAGAAGATAGAAAATGGATATAAAATTAAAATAATGACATGTTCATATAGTAAATATATTAATTAATGAAATATAATATAATGATTGATCAATTGAAGAGGATTAATAATAATATGTCTTGGAAAATTTTTGTAAGACATATAACTCATATTTGGCTATCATCCTAAAAACACATTAATGATTATTGGATGGGAATTTTAGAAAGAAGCTAAATTATTGGAGTAAGGACATTGAGAGAGTATTTTGGAAGATATATTTCAAGGTAAATTGCTTATGAGGTGAGGATAAGTAAGAAGATGAAGTTCCCTATTAAATGTGAGGAGGGTGGGAAACCTAGGAATACATGAAACATTATTTCATTGTTTGTGTATTACTCTTGTAAACATGATCCAAAATTCCAAATTTTCAAGGAAAATAAGGTTGGGGTATAAATATCATGAAATTATATATTAATTCAACAGTCATGGTATAATTCAAACCACGAATCTTTTTATATCCCCACACATTAAACCATTCAATCCCTTATCTTAAATTGAAATTGTTGGTCGGAGTGGTTTACTCAAGATGGGGGGGGGAATTGAGTACCAATTAAAATTTCTGTATTTAAAAAGAGTGTCTTAAAGACCCCCAAATAAAATAATAAATTAAACTGTAGTGAATTTATATTAAAGTAGAGGTTCTGTCAGATTCTCAAGGGATTGATTAATTCCCAGTTAATCAACACAGGAGTGTGTGATTAGCTTTTGAAACTAACTTACTAATCTACACTTAACATAAACACTTGCTAATTTAATTATCAAAGTAACTTTAAAAACAGTATTAGTTTTAAAGTGATTAGCAGCGGAATAAAACTTTGAAAGAGATGGCACAACAAATGTAACCAAGAGGTTCAGTCTCAAGCCGAGACTTAGTCCTCTCAAAAGTTTATATAAAAATGATCCACACCCTGGATCGGGGTTCAACAGTTTACAACTGTCCAGGTCCAAGACCTCTACTACTGTTCTTCGTGGGAAACAGTAGAACAGCAACCAGCTGTCCAGGTCACACACGACTTCTACCACTGTTCTTCGTGGGAAAGAAGGAATGAAAGAGTTTGGTAAGGATTTACAAATCCTTCAGTTTGAGTACAGGAGACAGTGTATGTGTTGGATACAGGAGATAACACACACTGCTCGAAAAGTATAGTAATAAATCACAGAACAAGAGATGTAGAGTTTAGAAGTGGTTCTGCTGATCTCAGTGTAGCTCTGGACTCCTTTGGATTCGATCAGAAGAGAGTTTGAGTCCTCTTCTCATTTCTGTTTGAGAAACAGACTGTCGTATGCTCTAGGTTCACAGAGTGAAAAATGTAGTCGATGAAGCTCTTCGATATTCTTTTGTATGCACAGAACTCTTCTTGAGTAGGCTTGATTGTGTATGTGATTCTGTCTTGCTTGGTTTTTCTTGTATGCGCAGAGCTTTTCTTGAGTATGTCGTATGTCTTCCTTGTCTCTGTGTGTGTTGTCTCTACTCTTCAGCATAGTCTTCTATTGTTTATGTCACGTGCAACAGGGGACATAAAAGATTTCCTTTCTGCAGGTACGAGGTACGGGTTCCTGACATCCGACAACTTTTATCAGATATTTGAAAAATCATTAAAATGTATGATATGACCGTTAGATAGTTTAAATAATGATAAATAAAGAAATTCAAACAATGAGTCGAGTGATCGGTAGGTAATCAGCATCGGTAGCTTGGACATCGGTTAGCTTGAACATCGGTAGCTTGAACGTCGGTAGCTTGAACATTGGTAGCTCAATGTCATTAGTTGCTTTGACTCTATCAGTGGCTCTATGCGTCGGTTGGTACATGCTTGTATCAGTGACTTTGTTTATCGGTATCTCCATGCATCGGTATGTACATGCATCGGTAGCTGCATGCGTCAGTAGCTCCATGCGTCGGTAGCTCCATGCGTCGGTAGCTCCATGCGTCGGTAGCTCCATGCGTCGGTATCGGTAGCTGCGAGTTTGTATCGGTAGCTTCGTCCATCGGTGACTCATTCCATCGGTAGCTGTTTATACTTACACAGGTAGCTCTATGTTTGTATCGGTAGCTGTCTGTAAGTCAGTAGCTTACATTTATAAATACATCGGTAGCTCTGTGTTAAGTCTATCGGTAGACTGGTTACCAGTACCTCTTTATCAGTAGCTATAGACAGATTACTTATCTGTTTTATGCAGAACACATCCGATTGTGTTAGAATCAATATATAACTTATATGAACATGGATAAATGAGGATTAACATATTCCAAAGACTATTTTAAAAATTATTATTGGTTTGACCACATATTTGAAAGAATTAATGTATAGATCAATGATACTTAAAAATATCATAGAGAATGAAAACAAAATTGGGATTTTCAACACATATGAATACATGATTGAGATTATCAAAACAGGTGAGGTCAACAATCTCCCCCTTTTTGATAATCACAATTTATGATATGGGCATTTAACATAGTGAAAATATAATAGTAAAGAGTATAATATTGAATTCAATTTTCTTTTTAAAAACAGCATCAGAGATAATAGAAATAGTATGATATAGACATAAGTTATCAGAGGTAACAATCATAAGGTACTATATAGACATAAGGTATCAGAGAAAAAATGAAAAAAGGGTAATATGTCTCCCCTTATCCATTATTTTTCTCCATTGAAAATATTTTTCATTCTCTCATAAAATGTTTCTCCCCCGCTTATTGGTCTCCCCCTTATTATTCTCCCATAAAATGTTTCTCCCCCTTTGTGATAATCAAAAAGTGGGAAAGCATATAGAGGAGACAAAGAAAACATGAGAAGTAAAAGGAGCTCTTCTGTATTATAGTAGTCAAAAAGTACAAAAACAGATTACAAATGAATTCCTATCAAAAATCTTAGCCACTGGATCATTCCACCTCTTCCACGTGAGATTTGCCTTTGGGATCAGAAGAAGGCTCGGGTGGTGAGGATTCAGGTGAAGGTTTGGGAATTCCAGAAAGGATCAATGGAGGCTGAGCCACTGACACAGAGTCAGGCCTATAGGTTGAAGATTTTTGGGTTATCATTGGTGTGAGGCTGCGAATAGCTTGATCAGGAGTCAGCTGGACTGTGGAAGCAGCTGAGGCAGAAGCAGGAAAAGCAGGAGGGATGATGACTGGTCTGGCATCAACATGCAAGAAGGGCAGCAGCAGATTTCTAAAATCCATAATAATTCCTCCTCCTCTTTCCATAGCAGAGATGAAATCATCTTTGATCTCCATAAATTTCTCTAAGGCAGGAGTCAATTCTCTTAGCTTTCTCACTTGTTCTCTGAAAGCTTGAGTGACTGGAGGGAGCTTCGTATTTTCCAACATCAGCTTGAAGTGGTGATCGAGTTGATGCTTGGTGAAAATTTTGGTGAAGTAGTAGTCCGCTTTGCTTTTTACGGCTTCCTGAGAGGCAGAGGTTTCTCTCATATAGTCTTGAACTGTCTTCATTATTTCTCTGGCAGAGTCTCTTGTAGAAAGCACCACTCGGCTCAACTCCGATGAGTCCACAGAACCACTGGTTGAAATAGAACCAATCTCCTCCTTTAACATTGCTCGAACTTGATTCAGGTCAACTGATAATTTGGATGTGAGAGGCCCAAGAGAGAAGGAAACAGTTTCTTTGAAACTCTTAGACAAACCACTGATTAGGCTTTGAACTTGAGAGTCTTGTAACTGAACATGATCCTTCACTGAGGTTTTGAAACTTTCAAACACCGAGAAAAACTGGCTTACTACACTCTTCACATATGCTAGGTCCTTGTCAGCTTGAGACTTGGAGCTCATATAAGAATCCAAATCAACAACTGATGTCTTGAGAGCTTCAAGGTCTGCTTCGATTCTAGAAGACTGAGTCTGACACTCTTTCACTTCTTCCAAAAGCTCAGACACAATGGAAGATAAATTACAAGCCAAAGATAGCTCGAAGGATCTCTCTAACATTTTCATTTCTTCATAAAAGATTTGCTTCATCTCAGCAGCTGATACACTGAATGATTCTTTCAGCTCATTCTTCATGGATTCAAGATCTGATTTAGAGACAAAATCATTTGAGACAGCTGCAGCAGATCCTCTTGCTGAGGCCAAACTAACTACAGAATCAGTCATTATTGAATTAATTGAGGATGCAAGAGAGGTTTCCATTAACTTTACTTCTCCAATGAAACTGGATTTGAGGTCCTCTTTCAGCTTATTCAGATCATGAAATCTGACCACATCATCTGGCAACAACTCAGAAGCAAGATCATAATTGGTCTTCGGTCTATTCTCAGACATCTCATTATCTGAATCCGGATAATCCAATCCACAGACTATAAACCCTGGGTCTTCTACCCAGTCTCCAAGCTCAACAGCTTCTGTAACATTTCCAAGCACAGACTGATGCTCCCCCTCAATGGGTGCATTCTCATGTATCACAACATCCTTTTCTGCTGGCCTTTCTTCATCAAAATCTTCCATAACAACTTCCATCTCAGCAGCAGTAAGGAGGTTTTCTGAAACTGGTACAGCTTCTTCTCTATCTCTTTCTACTTCAACAGCAGGAATAGCTGAGCTTACAATCAAGGGACTCATACTTAAACTACTAGAAGCAGACAAATCAGATACATTCTCCTTTTCCTCTTCTTCTTGGTGAGATACAGACTGGTCTTCCTCATGAGTAGACACAATTTCCTCTACCTTTCCTTTCCTAGAATAAACCAATTCTGCAACAGGACTTGGGGGCAAGTCTGGATCTCCTCCAACATCCATAGGAGTTTCTTCTTCGTCTTCTTCTGTTTAATCACTATAAACAGGTTCCTCTTCATCAGGTCTCAGACCCGGATCTCTCTCATCCTTTGGTCTTGAGGGATGATCCACAGGATTAAACCTATCATATATCTTCTGATCATCACTGACCCATTCTCCCTTCCACGGGTTCCAGTTAATTTTCATATACTTACATACAGTTGAGGTGATGCAGAAATTGTTCTTGAATACAACTGTCTCATCCTGAGACTCAGCTCTTTCTTTCACTTTTATCATCACTGAAATCAGCTTGGCAAAGAATAAAACATTAGTCTTTGACTTTGGTCTAATCATGTCTTCCATTTGAAGCATCAACAATCTGCACAGATTGATTTTTACACCATGTCTTAACAAATGAAGAAGATAGATATCTTGATATCTCAGATTTGCAAAATCTACTTGCCTAGGTATCAACACATGCTGAACAAACATGAAGAGCAGTCGATTCTCTCCATCCATTTCAGCAGCAACCACTTGCCTTTGATTCCCATTACCAGTCAGCTCTTGTAAGGCGGTTTCATAATCAAAAATGTCACTGCTAGGTGGCATCGCTCTTGATACATACCCAGAAACACCTTCATGTGGTACTTTCAAACTCTCATCCCACTCTACTGAAGAAAAAGTCATCTCTTTTCCATTTACAAAAGAGCTTACCCGATTCTCATTTTCAGACTTCTCAATGGTTAAAAACTCATAGAACTGCTTTACCAACTTCGGGTAGTATGGGCCATTGTTATTCGAGAAACAATCCACCCATTTTTGGTCTTCCAGAATCTCGAGTACTAAGGATTTTCTAGGCAGTAGCCATTCCACGCACAGTTCCTTCTCGATTACTATGTCTCTATTCTGCAAGTGAGGATTCACTGGTCGCCTTCCCGATCTAGTTCTGACTTCACTAACACTGGCTTTATGCTGTGTCTTCTGCTTCTTAGCATTTGGTTCTGCACTTTCATCTCTGACGATAGGAAGCTTGGTTTTTTCCATCGCGGGTTTAGGGTTCTTGGCCGATTTGGGAGGTAAGGTTCGAAGGTGAGAGATTTTGAGCTCGGTGAGGTAAGAAGTGGCTTAGACTGAGTTTTATCATTTAGGAATTCCAAATAAACAACTAAAATAGAGTAATAAAATAAAATAAAATGATTCGTATTCTTGGCGGTAGGCAGAAGTTTTAAAACCTTGCATCGGTGTGAGTTAATCATCGGTGAGAAAAACAAATCGGTGAGAGTTGTACATCGGTGAGAATTTCTACGTCGGTGAGAAACTTACATTGGTGAGAATTTTCACGTTGGTGAGAATTTCACATCGGTGAGAATTTTCACGTCGCTGAGAATTTCACATCGTTGAGAATTTTCACGTCGGTGAGAGTTTCACATCAGTGAGAATCTTCACACCGGTTGTGATTAAACATTCCCAGTTCGTGTCTTATGTAACTTAGCCTATCCGAACTTAAAGGTTTAGTGAAAATATCAGCCAATTGATGTTCGGTGCCAATACATTCAAGAGAAATATCACCATTTTGATAGTGATCTCTTAGGAAATGGTGTCTTACATCTATGTGTTTGGTTCTAGAGTGAGATACAGGATTCTTAGAGATGTTTATTGCACTGGTGTTATCACAGTTGATTGAAACATGTTTAAAAACATATCCATAGTCCAAAAGAGTGTGTTTCATCCACAGAATTTGTGCACAGCAACTACCAGCAGCTATATATTCTGCTTCGGCAGTAGATAATGCAACTGAGTTCTGTTTCTTACTACACCAAGAAACCAAGGATTTTCCAAGCAAATGACATGTTCCTGATGTGCTTTTTCTATCTAACTTACAACCAGCAAAGTCAGCATCTGAATAACTCATTAACTCAAAGGATTGCCCTTTTGGGTAAAACAAACCTAAGTTAACCGTGTGTTTGAGATATTTAAAAATTCTTTTACCAGCAAGCAAATGAGATTCTTTTGGATTAGCTTGAAATCTAGCACACATACACACACTAAACATAATATCAGGTCGACTAGCAGTAAGATAAAGTAAACTACCAATCATACCTCTGTAATTTGTTTGATCAACCGGTTTCCCAGTTTCATCTGCATCCAATTTACAGGTAGTACTCATTGGATTTTCACTTTCCTTGTTACTATCCAGACCAAAACGTTTTAAAAGATCCTTTGTATATTTACTTTGATTCAAAATAATACCATTTTCATTTTGAAATACTTGAAATCCAAGAAAGTACTTAAGCTCTCCCATTAAGCTCATTTCAAATTCATTTTGCATACTTTTTGAAAAATCAGTACATAAAGACTGTTTAGAAGATCCAAAAATAATATCATCGACATATATTTGTACAACTAAAACATCTTTAGAAATTCTTTTAATGAAAAGAGTTGGATCAGCAATCCCTTTAGTAAAACCTTTTGAAATAAGGAAATTGCTAAGTCTATCATACCAAGCTCTTGGAGCTTGTTTCAAACCATACAAAGCTTTAGAAAGTTTAAAAACATGATTTGGAAAATGGGGGTTAGTAAATCCAGGTGGTTTTTCTACAAAAACATCTTCAATTCTAAAACCATTTAGAAATGAACTTTTCACATCCATTTGATATAACTTGAAATCCAGATGTGCAGCATATGCAAGTAAGATCCTAATGGCTTCTAGTCTAGCTATAGGTGCAAAAGTTTCCTCATAGTCTATACCTTCTTCTTGACTATATCCTAGTGCAACTAGTCTAGCTTTGTTTCTAACTATATTTCCAGATTCATCTACTTTATTTCTAAAAACCCATTTTGTGCCTATTGTCAAAGTGTCCTTAGGTCTGTCAACTAATTCCCAGACTTTGTTTCTTTCAAACTGATTTAATTCTTCCTGCATAGCTATTACCCAGAATTCATCATTGATAGCATCATTAATATTTTTGGGTTCTAGCTGTGAAAGAAAAGCTTGATGTTCAACCTGGTTTCTTAGAGAAGCTCTATTTTGTGTTCCTCTATCAAGATTACCAACAACAGCTTCTAAAGGATGATTCTTTAGAATCCTTGTTGATCTGGTAAAGGTTGGACTAGAAATTTCAGGTTCATCTATAGGTTCGGGTTCAACAGAAGCAGATTCTGGAAAAAGTCCAGAACTGGATGCTTTTATAACAGGATCTTTAGATTTATCATTAAGGTCTAGAATAGACAAATCTTCTTCAAGATTCTCAAGAGAGGTTTTAGGCTCATGTGGATCAGTTTCATCAAACTTGATGTGAACAGATTCCTCCACACATTTGGTTTTCTTATTGAATACTCTATAGGCTTTACTTGAAATAGAGTAACCCAGAAAAATTCCTTCATCACTTTTGGAAGCAAACTTATCCAGATTATCTTTAGTATTCAGAATAAATACTTTGCAACCAAAAACTTTAAAGTAATTAACCTTAGGCTTTCTATTGTTCCCCAATTCATAAGGGGTTTTCTTAAGAATAGGTCTAATTAAGACTCTATTAATAACATAACAAGCTGTATTTACAGCTTCAACCCAAAAATAAATAGGCAGGTCATATTCATTGAGCATGGTTCTAGCAATTTCTTGAAGGGTTCAGTTTCTTCTTTCTACTACACCATTCTGTTGGGGTGTTCTAGGGGCAGAAAAGTTATAAGTATAGCCATTGTGTGAGCAATAAGATTCAAAATCTTGATTTTCAAACTCATGACCATGATCACTTCTCAAAGTTTTAATCTTAAGTCCACTAAGGTTCTCTACAGATTTGGAGTATTTAAAAAAAGAAGAACAAGCTTCACTTTTGTGAGCTAGAAAATATACCCAAGTATATCTAGAAAAATCATCTACAAGAACATAAACATAGTGCTTCCCATTTAAACTAGAAACTCTTGATGGTCCAAACAAGTCCATGTGAACTAATTCAAGTGGTTGAGAAGTCGAAACTTCTTTCATTGATTTAAAAGAAACTTTGTGTTGTTTTTCCTTTTGATAGGGGTTACACACTTTATCATTTGGGAATTCTAATTTAGGTAGGTCTCTAACTAGGTTCTTTCTAGATAGTTTTCTAAGTGAGTGAATGTTGCAATGTCCCAATCATCTATGCCATAGCCAAGATTCTTTATGAAAAACATTCAAACAAGTAATATTCTGTTTAGCTAAAGAATTCAGATTAACAGCATAAACATTTTCATTTCTTAAGGCAGAAAATACCAAAACATTATTAGAATTAAAAACATTGCAAGAATCATTTTCAAATTTAACATGAAAACCATCATCACATAACTGAGAAATACTTAATAGATTGTATTTAAGGCCATCAACAAATAAAACTTTAGAAATCAGGATTGAATTAGTGTTACCAATCTGGCCTAGGCCGATGATTTTTCCTTTTGAATTATCACCAAAGGTGAGAAAGCCTCCATCAACTTTTATTAAACTCTTGAAACAAGAGAAGTCTCCTGACATATGTCTTGAACATCCACTGTCCAAATACCACGTCTCTTTATAGGAGCTCTTCAAGCAAGTTCCCTACAAAACAGATTTAGATGGGAGATGATTTTTGTACCCAGATTTTCTTGGGTCCAGACAGGTTAGCCAATAACACTTTAGGTACCCATATTTGTATAATGGGTCTCATATAATTTGTAGAATTGATATGCTTTGAAAGATAAACTTTATTAGATCCATAGCTATGTATATAACTGGTTGAAGCATATAAAGTTCCAGAATTACCTTCATTCTGTCCAGATTTAGAAATGAATCTAGTTTTGGCAATTTTCCTTTGTCCAGGTTGGTATCCTATACCAGTAGTATATTTAGGTGCTATTTGCTTTCCTAGCATCTGTGTTAGTGTATTTTTTCCATTGGTGAACTTCTCTAAGTCTTTCTTGAGTTGCTCATTAGATATTTTCAATTCAGTGTTTTCTTTCAACAGTTGAGCATTCTTCTCTTTTTCAATAGTGAGTTCGGTTTTAACTGTAGTGGTGAGAGCATGTTGTTTCTTTAATGACTTGTATTTATCCTTAAGTTCATTACATGTCTCTTCCAGCATATCACAGTATTCAAACAATTCATTTTTAGACATTGTTCCAGAATCAGAATCAGATTCTGCATTATCTCCAGAGTAATAATAATTTAAAGTAGGAGTTTCAGCAGTTACCTGAGAAGTGTTTGTCATAAAGCACATGTTTGCTCGATTCCTTTCAGAGTCTGAAGATTCAGCTTCACTTGTGCTGTCTTCTGAAGCACTCCAAGTAGCCTTCATGGATTTCTTAAACTTATTGTCCTTATATTCATATTTCTTTTTATGCTTTAGCTTTGGACAGTCGGCTTTAATGTGTCCTTTTCTCTTGCACTCATAGCAGACAACATCATCTGATTTGTCATTCTTCTTCCAGTCCTTTTTTCATTTACCTTGATGATCATACTTACCCTTATAGTTTGTTTTTCTGAAGAACTTCTTTTTCCTATAAAATTTCTTAAATCTTCTAGCAATGTGGGCCATCTCAGCATCACTGTCAGAATCACTTTCACTGTCTTCACAGCTTGAACTTTCAACTATAGCTTGAAGCTTTTCTTTGTCCTTATTCTTTGAAGTTGAGGATTGGAAAGCGGCAGACTTTCTTGCAGGTTCATTTTCTTCCTCTTTGATCACTTTAAGCTCTTCTTCATACATCATCAGCTTTCCAATTAGTTCCTTGACAGGTAGAGCAGCAATGTCACATGATTCTATGATTGAGACAGATGTGCCTCTCCATCTATCAGGTAGACATCTCAAAATTCGCATAATTTGTTCCTTCGATGAGACATCCTTTCCCAGTGAGATCATTGTATTGAAAATTTCATTGAACCTGAGATACATGTCAGAAATGGGTTCGTCAGGCTTCATTTTAAAATTATCATACTTGATAGTATAGGTGTTCAATCTCATTTCTTTAACATTTGTTGTTCTTTCATGAGAAATAACTAAGGTATCCCAAATTTCATATGCAGTTTTACATGCAGAAATTCTATTAAACTCTTCATATCCTAGAGCACAGTACAAGGCATTCATAGCATTACAGTTGTTATTGTAAGCAGTCTTTGTAGGTTCATCCCAAGTAGATCTAGCAGTTGTGGGAATTTTGTATTCTGATTCAATGGCAGTCCAAATATCAAAACCTATGCTTTCTAGATGAATTTTCATTTTCAGTTTCCACTGAGCATAATTAGTTCCATTAAAGAAAGGTGTCCGGTTAGTAGCAGCACCCTCAAGTCTTTTGTCCATGATGAGAAAATTTTAAAGAGATAAAAATTTAGATATAACAGAAATTTTAAGAACTTTAAAATACAACTAAAATCACAGTTCAAAACAGAGTACTTTTAGAAAGTATTTTCAATCCTCTGATACCAAGTGTTGGTCGGAGTGGTTTACTCAAGAGGGGGGTGAATTGAGTACCAATTAAAATTTCTGTATTTAAAAACAGTGTCTTAAATACCCCCAAATAAAATAATAAATTAAACTGTAGTGAATTTATATTAAAGTAGAGGTTCTGTCAGATTCTCAAGGGATTGACTAATTCCCAGTTAATCAACACAGGAGTGTGTGATTAGCTTTTGAAACTAACTTACTAATCTACACTTAACATAAACACTTGCTAATTTTATTATCAAAGTAAATTTAAAAATAGTATTAGTTTTAAAGTGATTAGCAGGGGAATATAATTTTGAAAGAGATGGCACAACAAATGTAACCAAGAGGTTCAGTCTCAAGCTGAGACTTAGTCCTCTCAAAAGTTTATATAAAAATGATCCACACCCTGGATCGGGGTTCAACATTTTACAACTGTCCAGGTCCAAGACATATACCACTGTTCTTCGTGGGAAACAATACAACAGCAACCAGCTGTCCAGGTCACACACGACCTCTACCACTGTTCTTCGTGGGAAAGAAGGAATGAAAGAGTTTGGTAAGGATTTACAAATCCTTCAGTTTGAGTACAGGAGACAGTGTATGTGTTGGATACAGCAGATAACACACACTGCTCGAAAAGTATAGTAATAAATCACAGAACAAGAGATGTAGAGTTTAGAAGTGGTTCTGGTGATCTCAGTGTAGCTCTGGACTTCTTTGGATTCGATCAGAAGAGAGTTTGAGTCCTCTTCTCGTTTTTGTTTGAGAAACAGAGTGTCGTATGCTCCAGGTTCACAGAGTGAAAAATGTAGTCGATGAAGCTCTTCGATATTCTTTTGTATGCACAGAACTCTTCTTGAGTAGGCTTGATTGTGTATGTGATTCTGTCTTGCTTGGTTCTTCTTGTATGCACAGAGCTTTTCTTGAGTATGTCGTATGTCTTCCTTGTCTCTGTGTGTGTTGTCTCTACTCTTCAGCATAGTCTTCTATTGTTTATGTCACGTGCAACAGGGGACATAAAAGATTTCCTTTTTGCAGGTACGAGGTACGGGTTCCTGACATCCGACAACTTTTATCAGATATTTGACAAATCATTAAAATGTATGATATGACCGTTAGATAGTTTAAATAAAGATAAATAAAGAAATTCAAACAATGAGTCGAGTGATCGGTAGGTAATCATCATCAGTAGCTTGGACATCGGTTATCTTGAACATCGGTAGCTTGAACGTCGGTAGCTTGAACATCGGTAGCTCAATGTCATTAGTTGCTTTGACTCTATCGGTGGCTCTATGCGTCGGTTGGTACATGCTTGTATCAGTGACTTTGTTTATCAGTAGCTCCATGCATCGGTAGGTACATGCATCGGTAGCTTCATGCGTCGGTAGCTCCATGCGTCGGTAGCTCCATGCGTCGGTAGCTCCATGCATCGGTAGCTCCATGCGTCGGTATCGGTAGCTGCGAGTTTGTATCGGTAGCTTTGTCCATCGGTGACTCATTCCATCGGTAGCTGTTTATACTTACACCGGTAGCACTATGTTTGTATCGGTAGCTGTCTGTAAGTCAGTAGCTTACATTTATAAGTACATCGGTAGCTCTGTGTTAAGTCTATCGGTAGACTGGTTACCGGTAGCTCTTTATCAGCAGCTATAGACAGATTACTTATCTGTTTTATGCAGAACACATCCGATTGTGTTAGAATCAATTTATAACTTCTATGAACATGGATAAATGAGGATTAACATATTCCAAAGACTATTTTAAAAATTATTATTGGTTTGGCCACATATTTGAAAGAATTAAAGTATAGATCAATGATACTTAAAAATATCATAGAGAATGAAAACATAATTGGGATTTTCAACACATATGAATACATAATTGAGATTATCAAAACAGGTGAGCTCAACAGAAATTTTTACCATGGTTAATATTTGGTAGGCTTGGAACTAGACGAGATTGGGTTCTCATCTCTTGTAGTTTTATCTTCAGATATGATTAAGGGATCTAAAATATGAACTAGGTTTGGTGCTAAAAGGATTTTATCTCTCACTTCTATTTTGCAACCACTTCAATATTACCTACATTTGTGGTAGATCAGTGAGACGGTGGGTCTGATAGAGCCCTCCTATAAGTGGATTGAAGTTTAATGTGGATGAGTTACTTATGAATAGTATAATGAGAGGCAGACGAGTTCTCCATAACTCATGTGGTTCAATCTTGGTGTAATTCAATGTGTTTTATGTATTAGTTAGTTCTCTCGATTTTAAGACACATGCACCTCATACTGGCCTCATGGTATGTAGGAGGTGTGAAATCATAGTGTCCTAGGATGAGTTGTATACTAATGAATGGGTGATAATGGTTCAGGGGAGATATGAGGCACCATAGAGTTTGTTTTACGTGATCAGCAGATGTTCCTTGAAGATTTATCATGGTAATATTGTCCATCGTCATGGGAGGGAGGTTATTTTTGCTACAAATGCACTTTCTTATATAAGGCATCCAAATGAGGAGTTAATTGTTTATGATAGTTTGGGTTCACTTCATTTGTAGTGAATGTAATTTTTTCAAGGGTATTCCCTTGGACTTCATCATTTTAGTCCTCATTATTGGTGCTTTATTTTATTCTTGTGGTGTTAGGCTACCCTACGATTCCTCATAAAAAATAAATTTTCTTGTCATATTGTTTTTGAAATAAAAAATTTGAGGACTTTTTTCCTATGAATTAATCAACTTATTTTCAATTAGGTAAACACTTAAAAAAATTATTCCTAATTTTTTTAGTGTAACTCATACTCGCTAATACATATATAGGAGTTATGAATCCCATTTTGGAATAGTGAATTTCTATTTATTTATGTTCAGTATTACATGTAAAGAATTATATCAAACACCAATTTTTTCATATTTTGAAATCATATATTGTTATATTTGACCCCATTCATAGTAAATTTACTCTAAAAATTATTTTACTCTAATAGAAATGAATGTTGATACCTTTTCCTCCTCATATCCATGGTTTCCAATGAACCTTCTTAAAATTTATGGGTTTTCCACAAAAGATTGACAAGGTGAGTTGTTTTGTTCTATAACACATTTCATATTCAATCCATAATGTAATAAACCAAAATTAATTAACATGAGATTGGTGTATACTTTATTACATAGGCATAATATAAAAGAAATCTCATTCTAACGAACTATAGTATCCTTGGTAAATAAGACAAATACATGATTCCCATATGAAATTTGAATATAAAAATGAAAACATAATTATATTTTTTAGAATATCATTATTACCTCTAAAAGGTACTTTCATATCATTCATAGTACACTTATTGGATTCATGATAAAGGAAAAAATAATGGTTTTCTCATATTCTCATTAATAGTTACATAAGGTGGAAGCTATCATGAGTAAATGAAAAATAATCAATATGTAAAAGAAAATACATGATCACTCATTTGATTTAATAAATTACTAGAATATAATGATTAGATAAAGAATAATTGATATGTAATTTTAACTAATATAACACACATTCCAATTAAATAACTTGAATATTATGAATAGATAAAGAGTAATCAATATGGTAAGGTAAATCACTGAAAACACAAGCTACTTATCCAATAACTCTGAATGAAATACATCTATATATATTATCATTGTGAAAGTATCAGGGATAGTAACAAATAAATTCTTAATGTTTTTTTGAATTTTTGGACATCATGATCTCAGGCATCTTGAAACATATACAATTATGACCTTTTTCAAGATAGTATAAAAATATTTGTAAAACCATTTAATACTATATTACTGATTCTATTCATGAGTCTAATAATAAAAAATGGTTTATTATTTTCTGAGCCCCACCCATCACTATATGTCCAAATCATTCATCATATATCGAATAATTGGTTTAATTCCTAACAAATGTTCCTTATCATCAAATATCCATATTTATTAATGAATACGGATTAGTAAATATTTCTCTAGATAAAAAATATCATTCAATGTAGAACCCTATATATATATATATATATATGATATAATGTTTATTTTAATGACCTACAAATTCCCATTAGCTTGATAGTTCAACGAGTCATTACTAGGCCTTAAGCGACATCTCCAAGGTGCCAAAGGCTAGCAATAAATGCCGATGGGTTTCAATGCAAGTGGGGGACAATTTACCCTTTTAGAAATAAGCCCATAAACCAACCATTTATAATAACAACTATATGATCCATGATAAGGAAACAACCAACTCATTCATTATGAAAAGAGAACTACACTATTCCAAAACCAATACATAACCAACACAATATTAGAGTACCAAGCGGAAGTATTAAAAAAGAACCAAAACAAACCAAGACACACTCCATGGTTCCACACAAAGCTCCATGCTCCAAGCACCACCACATCTCCCAAGCTTCACCATGTACCACTAGAAAATAAAATGCTTTACCTTTACTTGTGTCCTAGAAAACAACATCTGCAAAAGCACGAAAGTGCCAAAGCAGGGGTGAGTATAAAACATAGTAGGTTTTCCCTAAAGACTTCCCTACTCACGCCACTAGGATATAAGAGTTGTCCACATTTATATAAAAACAGTTTATATAAAACATTTTCACCAAAGTAGTTTATAACTAAATATAAACATGTTTTCCAAAACCATTGATGATCAATAGCATTAAAGTGAAATTCAAACAAGCTTTTCCAACACATTATTTTTCCAGAAAAATAACAAACAAATTTCCAATCCATTTCACAAACATTCCATTTTGGAATACCCAACCTTTTCACGAACCCGTGAAATTGAAAATTCATGGTCTATTATGACCGTTCCATACTCATGAGCGGTTTCTCATCGATCTACCAAGTCCTCACAAGGTAATTATTTCCCATGTTCCATTATACCATTGGCACCATTCACAAGGTCATTTTTCAACCGAGCCTCATACTTAAAAGTCTCAGTGCCTTTAAACGTTTGGCACCGAGCACAAGGTCCAATTCCAACCATGGTTCATATATGCAACATGAACACACACCACACATTCACAAAAATCATGGAAAAACCACCCTTTCAATAAAACACCATTTATTGAAAACCATTTCCGTCAAAACAAAGTGTGTTCAACCAATTCAAACAATTTCAATAAAACTACCTTTTTATTGAAAACCACATCCATAAAAATCATTTCAATCACAAACCATTTAAATAAAACACCCCTTTTTATTGAAATCCCATTTCTCATCATACCATTTACAATTTCGGCATTTTCATATTTTAAAATCAAAATTTTAAAATCAAATAGCCAAATCACTTTGCACAACAATTCACCAAGATCTCACTGTTTCATCAAAACCATAAATCATCACTAAAGAAGATTTATTCCATGCATTTCAAAATAAATTCCATTCAAATAACCAATTTGAAACTATGAAAACCAATTCTAACAAGCGGATTCGAGATTGAAGCCACCTAACTCAATGGTTTAGACGAAAACCACGACGGTCAAAGAATGCACAAGAAAACCGGGTCAATTCTCCAAGAATCCTCCTTAGATCTATTCTCCTAACATAACCAAGACCAAATCTCATCATATTTGGCATCCAAAAAAATTTATATCCCCATAATAGGCGTATATCTAAGAAAAAAAGATAAGAGGAGAAGTATATCTAAGTAGATCTAAGAAAACGATCACGATCGATCACATACCTCGAGAATCCAGCTTCGATTCCCCAAGAGAAGCCTTTGGATCGCCGCTGTAATAATGGGAGAACCCTTTTTGACCTTAGGAGAACCAAAATCCTGATTTAGGGCCACATAGGTGCATAAAAATGGATTTAGTGGAAAAAATTAGTGAGATCCACAATTTAATGATCTAATTTAACTGCTTGCACGGTTAGTCCTCACGGTTTGACAAACCGTGAGACAACCGTGCGTTAGCTACTGCCTCGAACTCCCTTCTCACACGGTTTGGCCACAAAGTTAGACAAATTGTGTGATGAACATGAGGAAGCCACTAAAACCAAATTTTGGTACATATGATTTAGTCACACGGCTTAGACAACCCGTGCGCCTTCCCCTTTGCCTCAAACTTCAATCCAGGATCTCCTGAATCTCCCTTACGTCATCCTTAACATTTAAAACCAAGAAAATAATCATGTAAGGGTTACATACCTAAAATAGGGGATACTAAATTCTCCCCACCATTGGCCTTTCTATCCCCAGAAAGTAGAAAACCACTGCTTTATTGACAGAGTTCTGGACACTTCTCATTCATTTCGTTCTCGTGTTCCCAATTCTCTTCCTGAATCTGACCATGTTTCCACAAAACCCGAACTAGACTGATGCATTTTCCACGCAAGACATTATCTTGCCTATACACAATCCTCACTAGTATATGTACTAACTAATCATCCCTCTCTAGGTCAATGTGATCCCATCTGATCACATTGTCAAGATCGGACTGATACTTCTTCAACTAAGATCCATGGAACACATTATTCACCGAATTGAACCATGGTGGTAATGCCAACCGATATGCGACCTCTCCAACCCATTGCAGTATCTCAAAAGTGCCAATGAATCTTGGAGATAACTTCAACTTATTCCCTAAACAACGATGTCCAATCCTTGGAGAGATTCTAAAAAAATACATGATCACCTACTACGAACAATAATGATCTTCAACGGTGAATCTGTATAAGATTTATTATGTCTCTGAGCTATATCCATCCTTTTTCTATTCAACGGTATCTTCTCCGTAGTTTCTTAGACAAGGCTCAGCACAACTAGTGAAGTCTCACCTATTTCCACTTAGCAAAGTGGAGAACGACAAGGACGCCCATACAATGCTTCAAACAGAGTCGTGTGTATCGAGGTCTGATAACTGTTATTGTATGAGAACTATGCTAGGGATATATGCTCCCCCAATGAGCTACCAAAATCAATTACCCAATCCTGCAAAATATCTTCCAATGTTTTTATCATCCGCATGGATTGCCCATTCATCTGAGGATGATACGCCGTTCTCATCATCAACTGATTTCAATGGGCTTGCTGTAACGATTTCCAGAAACGATATGTGAACCTCAGATCTCTATCTGAGACTATAAGAATTGGTACCCCATGCCTCTTTACCACTTCTTGGATATATATTTCTGAAATATCATCCACCGTATGAGTTTCACAAATCAGGATGAAATGGGACAACTTTGTCAGACGATCCACTATAACCCAAATGGCATCGTGTTTCAGAACTGTTCTTGGAAGACCTGTTACAAAATCCATTGTTATCTGATCCCATTTACACACTAGGATAGGTAAATATTGTAACATACCAACTGGTCTCTGATGCTCTTCTTTAAACTGATAACAAGTTAAGCATCACGAGACGAGCTCGGCCACCTTCCTTTTCATGCTGCTCCACCAAAACTGTGCCTTTAGTGCCTTATACATATTCTGTGTACCTGGATGTATAGCCCATCTTGAATGGTGGTAAGAATTTAGGAGTTGTTCTTGACAAACTATCGGTACAACCATCCGATCTTTGAAACACAAAACTGAACCCGTTTCTAGTTTCTAGCCATCAATTGTCTCCCCACCATTGAGTTTTGAACTAAATACCAGAAATTCCACATCAGATGTTTGGGCCTCTTTTAACACTTTTATCAGATTAGGAACAAGCGTAGCTAAAAAGGAAACCACAACATCACCTCAGTTTTCACATTCCACATGCATGTCGGCTAAGACCGACATCAACTTCCATTCATCTTAAGCATCTTTCGCCAACTGAGCATAAAACGTTCTTCTTAATGCATCAGCCACCTAGTTTCCCTTACCCAGTGTGCACATAAGGTCAAGGTCAAAAATCTAGAGACACTCTATCCATCTCCTCTGCCCCAGATTCAAATCTCGTTATGAGAAAATGTGTTTCAAGCTTTAGTTATCTGTAAACATAGTGAATTTCTTACCAAAGAGATAATGTATCCATGTTTTCAAAAAATGGACGACTACAGCCAACTCCAAATAATGTGTTGGGTAATTGTTCTCATGCACCCTTAACTTCCGTGAACCATAAGAAACATCTTGGTCTCCTTTCATGAGAACACAACCTAGCCCTGTTCCCGAAGCATCACTATACACCACATAGCACTATCCTGATTCTGGAAAGATTAAGATAGGTGCTGAAATAAGGTGAACTTTGAACTCTTGAAAAGATTTTTGGCATTATTCCATCCATGGGAAGGGAGCATTCTTCTTGGTCAGATCTATCATTGGTGAAGCTAGTCATGAAAAATCATGCAAAAAGCGTTTATAGTCACCATCTAGACCAAGAAAACTATGTATCTTGAACATTCTCTTCGGTGGTTTCCAAGAGATAATGACTTTTATCATTTCAGGATCATCATAAACACCTTTCTCAGAAATGACTATGCCCAGGAAGCGTACTACATGTATCCAAAAATCACACTTTGATAATTTGGAATACAACTGATGGTCTCTAAATATTTACAACACTATCGCCAAGTGTTCCTCATGCTCAGACATTTTTCTTGAATAAACCAATATGTCGTATACAAACACCACAACAAAATAATCTAGATATTGCTAAAATATATGATTCATCAAATCCATGAAGACCGTTGGTGCATTTGTTACACCAAAAGGCATGACTACATATTCGTAGTGTCCATATCTGCTTCTGAAAGCTACCTTTGGAATATCCACCTTCCAAACTCGCAATTGGTGATATCCTGATTGCACATCAATCTTGGGGAACCAATGAGCTCTCATTAATTGATCGATCAGATCATCAATCCGTGGAAGTGGATATCCATTCTTTATCGTAACCTGGTTAAGCTTACGATAATCAATACATAGCCGAAGATTTCCATCTTCCTTTTTCAAGAAAAAAACTGGTGCTGCCCATGGAGACATGATTGGCTGAATGAAACCCTTGATTTCCAGTTCCTCTTACTGTACTTTCAATTCATGTAACACTGTTGGTTCCATCCTATATGATGGAAGGGAAATAGGACTGGTCCCCGGAAGGAGATCAATCATAAACCCCACATCTCTTAGAGGTTGTAACCATGAGAAGTTCGTGGTAAAGACACCTGGGAATTGATCCATGACCAATGGAAAACTATTTCACTCAATCTCTTCCATTGATTCAAAAGTCAAAGCTGCTAATTGGTAATAGAGCATTCCAACCATCGGTGCCAACAATCTCTTTGCACTTTTTTGCCGCCCTCTCTCCTCTGAAGAGATTGTCGATGCCATCCTCAGTCATGAAACTAAATGTTCTCCTATAACAGTCGATGTGAGCCTTAAACCATGTCAACCAATCCATATCCAGGATTACATCATAGACATCCTTGTCTAACATGGAAAAATACCGTTTTATCTCAACTCTATCAACAGTTATAGAAAATGCTCTATATACAAAGTCTTGACATTCTCTTTCACCAAGAAGAGTTTGCAGTTTCAATACAGAAGGCATCATTTCTAGTTATATGTTTAGAAAATAAGATATACGAGATGCTAGAAAGGAATGTGATGCACCAGTATTAAACAACACTTGCACAAAGGTAGAATTCAAAATAATCATACATCTTACTGTTGATTGTCCAGCGTGATCATCAACAATCATCTACTCAATTCCATATAATTTTTTTGTCACTATACTGTTCTACTTGTTACCTTGCTATGATTTCCCTAGTTGAGAAGTCATGGTATTTCGATAATCACCATGGCTAGCTCTGTTGTGCTGACGAGATTGATTCTGCTGTCCTCATCCGGTCGAAGCATACGATGCTTGTGACGCTTGGGAAGTGTCCCGAACACCCGACCGTGGAGAACTGCAACAACAGTTCTGAAGATGCCCCATATTATTGCCATTTTTGCATGCTCTTGGTGGTTCTGTACATTCTCGTTTCTTGTGATCAGTCGAACCATATTGATAGCATCCTACTTTTCTCTGGGGTCGTGGAGGAAGGTTGACTGATCCCAATGTCTGGTTCGGATTCTCACTCCCACCATGGACGTAGGTGTCCCTCTTCCGCTTTTTCCCAGCATTAGAGTTCCCACCCATTCCCATGGCTATCATCATGCCTCCTCCTATCAATCTTGAGATATCCTGTTCAACAATTGTTTCCCTGTTCACTATATCTGTATAATCCATAATACAGAGAACTACATTCTTCGATCGAATCTCATGCCTTAGCCCCGTTTCGAATCTGTGTGCCTTCAAAGAATCACTTTCTGCAACCTATGGTGCAAAATGGACTAAATTCATGAACATATCTACATACTCTGTGATAGAGATTCTCTCATGTTTCAAGCTATAGAAGTCCGTCTTTTTCTGTATCTTGAATGTGTGAGGATAGAATTGTTTGTTAAACAATTCTTCAAAATCATCCCATGTAAGGCCTTCATCCAATTTAGCATGAACTGCTAAATCCCACCACTGACGTGAAAGATCCTTGAGCATATATGTTTCCATCTTTACATTAATCTCTACTGGTGTGCCTATGAAATCGAATATACGATTCATCCTTCATAGCCACACCTCCGCCTTCTCGAGTTCAGCATCACCCTGAATGTTTGGTGTATTTTGCTTCATGAACTGGATGATATGATCCCCATGTCGCCTCTCATTTCTCTGGTTCTCCGTATCCATTGCTTGAAATGCTTGGACAATTCTTTGAACCATCTCTTGGTTCACACGTGGTTCAGGTGCAACCTCATTCTCCGCAGCTTCTTCGGGTTGGTTTCAACGATGCCTATCAGGTTCCATTTTCTAAACCAACAAAAAAATCAGTCAATCTCAATATCTAGCAATTATTGGATTAGCATTTCAAATTCTATCACATTAAATATCACAATATTGTTCTCAAAACATCCTTTTTCCATGCTTAACCCTTTTTTTGAAAACCTCTCAACATGCTTTTTGAAAATCCACCCATTTTCAAAATACACCAAATACCCTGTTTTCAAAAAAATTCACTTGAAAACAACTTTTGCATTTTTCAAAAATTGGCACCATGTACATAATCCTTACTCATTCCTTAAAATGAGATATGAAATCCTATTGGGATTTCATTCATCTACACTGCATGTCATGCTACTCTCATTGGCTAACCCATGATAATGAGATTTCCAACATTCTAGAAGTGTATCCAAAACACTTATATACCCAACACCCTGGTAAATTTAAGTTCACCGTAAATGAGTTAGCTATGTCCTTTTATGATATAAATTTAAAGTTATAACAATCCTACTCCTGTCTAAGATTCCAACCCATGGAATAGATGAGAATTAATTTAAACTCCATGACCAAGAACTTCGATGGCCATTTGTTAGCCAAGGACCGAACAAGATGATACCATTTGTAATGACCCACAAATTCCCATTGGTTTGAGAGTTCAACGAGTCATTACTAGGCCTTAAGAGAAATCCCCAAGGTGCCAAAGGCTGGCAATAAATTCTGGTGGGTTTCAATGCAAGTGGGGGATAATTTACCCATTTAGAAATAATCCCATAAACCCACCATTTCTAAAAACCACTATATGATGCATGATAAAGAAAAAACCAACTCATTCATTACGAAAATAGAACTAAAATGTTCCAAAAACAATACATAACCAACACAATATTAGATTACCAAGCAGAAGACTAAACAAAGACCCAAAACAAACCATGACACACTCCACAGTTCCACACCAAGATCCATGCTCCAAGCACCACCACATCTCCCAAGCTTCACAACGTACCACTAGCAATAAGATGCATTACCTTTACCTGTGTCCTGGAAAACAACATATTCCAAAGCACCAAAGTGCCAAAGAAGGGGTGAGTATAGAACTCAGTAGGGTTTCCCCAATGACTTCCCAAATCACACCACTAGGATAGAAGAGTTAGCCACATTTATATAAAAACATTTTATATAAAACATATTCACCAAAGTAGTTTACAGATAAATATAAACAAGTTTTTCAAAACCATCCATGCTCAAAATCATAAAAGTTCAATTCAAACCAGCTTTTCCTACATGATATTTTTCCAGAAAAATAACCAAAAAAATTTCCAAACCATTTCAGAAGCATACCATTTTCAAATACCCAACAATTTCACGAACCCGTGAAATCAACCATGCATGCTTCATTATGACAGTTCCATACTCATGAGTGGTTTCTTGTTGATTTACCAAGTCATCACAAGGTAATTATTTCCCATGTTCCATTACACATTTGGCACATAGCACAAGGTAATTTTTCAACCAAGCAACATACTTAAAATTCACATGTGCCATTAAATGTTTGGCACTGAGCAAAAGGTCCCATTCCAACCAAGCCTCGTATATTCAACATGAACACACACCACACATTCACAACATTCATGCCAGAACCACCCTTTCAATAAAACACCTTTTATTGAAAACCATTTCTGTCAAAACCAAGTGTGTTCAACCAATTCAAACTATTTAAATAAAACTCTCATTTTATTGAAAACCACATCCATGAAAATCATTTCAATAACAAACCATTTAAATAAAACACCCATTTTTATTGAAATCCCATTTCTCATCAAACCATTTACAATTTCATCTATTTCATAATTTAAAATCTGCATTTTAAATTCAAATAGCCAAATCACATTGCACAACAATTCACCAAGATTTCACAATTTCATCAAAACAATAAATCATCACTAAAGATGACTTATTACTAGCATTTCACATTCAATTCCATTCAAATAACCAATTTAAAACTAAGCCAACCAATTCTAACAAGAAGATTCAAGAGTGAATCCACCTACTTCAAAGGATTAGATGAAAACCACGATGGTCGATGAATGCACAAGAAACCTGAGATGATTCTCCATGAATCCTCCTTATATCTCTTCTCCTAACACAATAAATACCAAATATCATTTTATTTGGCATCCACACACTCAAATCTATCCATAATGGGTGTAGATCTTTGAAACCTATAAAATAGGAGAAGTAGATCTATGTAGATCTAAGAAACCGATCAAGAATGATCACATACCTCAGGAATTCAGCTTCGATTCGCCAAGAGAAGCCTTTGGATTGCCTCTAGACAATGGGAGAACCCTCTTTGACCTTAGGAGAACCAAAATACCGATTTAGGGCCGCATAGGAGCTTAAATGAGGCATTTAGAGGCAATAAATCATGAGATACAGAATTTAAGGATCTAAGTTATGTGCCAGTACGGTTAGTCCCCATGGTTTGACAAACCTTATGCTAACCGTGTGTTAGATACTGCCTCGGTCACCCTTCACAAAAATTTTGGCCACAGAGTTAGACAAACCGTGCACCGACCGTGCAGAAGCGACTTCCACCAAAGTTTTCTACACAGGGTTTAGACAAACTGTGCGCCTTCCATGCACCTTCCCCTTTGCCTCAAACTACAATCCAGGATCTCCAAACTCTCCCATACGTCACCCTTAACTTTTAAAACCAATAAAAGCATCATGTAAGGTTTACATACCAGAAACCGGGGGTAATGAACTTATGAAATAAATATATCAATTATATAAGAAATAAGTATATCAAAATGACTACATCTTATGAAGGATAAATAATAATATTCCATCTACATGGGTAAAATCCACCCCATGAGAAACTAATATTTTCAAATATATTTTTATCACATTGTTAACAATCAAAATATAACATATTTAATCATTAGACATTAATTGAAATAATTACCTTCCTAAATAAATAGTTACTAATTTTAAATAAAACAATGTGTCAGTACATACACAACATAGAATTTAATAGGTACATAATAAAATATATGTCTCAATGAAATAAAAATTGTGATTAAATCCTATATAATGGGAGTAAAATTGAATTGAGAATTAGTAAATTGAAAAAATAAGTGTATAAAATTTAGGTAATTATAATATAAGGGAAAATATAGAATAACATAGTCAAAATTATTTACATTCCTTATCATAGAATGAAAAGGTCAATGAATATGTATTATTTCTGTATGAAATTAAATTTAGATATGAAATTATTTACAACATTTGAGATTAAATTAAAATCCCCATGAATGAAAAAATTCAAATTAAAACAATAAATTACTTTATTTATTAATGAATTATGATATTACATGTACAATGTAATAATTATCTTGATTTCTCCATATTAATTTTTTGAAAAAAATATGGGATAATTCCAAGAAAGGTATCTAAGACGACATGTGATTCCAAGTCGTAGAGTCCTAGGAATAAAGTTTTTAAATATCTTTTAAATTTATTAAAAAATAGAACATGTGTGTCATTTTAGTAACTTCTAAATAGTTTCTTAGATCAGAAATATGAGGGTGATGTTGTGCTCAGAATAACGAGGTAACCTTAGGTGGGGTCTAACATCAGCCGTCGTGGGTTGGATGAAAATGTTAATTTATTGATGTTTTAGGAGAAAAATAATATAAACATTAAAAGTTATTTTACTTTATTTCTTCATCATTATTATATGACTCGGAATCACTACGATGCGGTGACTCAGTGAAACTACAACACAGATTCGGGCATCATTGTTAAATTATTAAAACACTAAAACACATTAATGTATTTCCTCTATAAAACAGATGTACAGACATGGGTTAGAATTCATAACTCTAGAGAATATTTTGTGGACCCTTGAAGATTCCCTGAGGCATGAAGAAATAATATCTCTTGTCAGTGATGATAATTTTGATATAAAAGCTCAAATCAATAATCAATGAATCATGAACGACAAATCAAATCCAGATCACCATCAACATAGAATTCTCTCCTATGACTGATCCTATTTCTAGGTAGGGGATTATTCATGTGTGTTTTTTCCCTATTCAATAATTCATATGATGAACATAGATCACCCCACAAACAGGTTGTTTTACAGGTTGAATGTTATGGAATGATGGGGTCCGTTTCTTATAGGGTTTTAAAGGAAGAAAAATCAATGTGAATAATTTTTTGGTTCCCCTTTTTCTAATAGGAAGAATAATGTCCAAATGAAAAATATTGGTGTACATTCTTCAAGAAGTTCTTAGTGATTTATTATATCCACATTCATGTGTTCTTTGTCAACAAACCTCCGTGGTCACGATGTGTGTTTTTTGGTTGTTCTAAATGTGGTCAGATCCGCAGAGTGGCGACAAGAAGGATCCATGGCCAAAGTAGTGATGTTTGTGACCCGAAGTTCACAATAGTGTTTCCCTATAAAAAATAAGAGAAACTGGGTGATGATGATTGCCCACAGATAGGTAGGTTCTAATGGTGGTGTTGTCGGCCTCATGTTGTGGTGCAACCACTAAGTAATAGAAAGCCACCGACTTGATGGTCGATAGTAGAAGAACCCATTGTGGTGCGGCTGTGAGTAGAGAAGAGAGCTTCATAAGTCTATACTAGTGACCATGAAGTGTTCCATGTCGACTGATTGGAACACAGTCCCACAGACCATTGGTGAAGGGAGTGGCAGACTCGACAACTAGACATGTTAACGAGCTATGGACGTGGAAGCCATCGCATCTAGGAGGATTGAACCAACACGCTCATGGGGACCGGGCAGGAGCTGGCAGGCTAGGCCTGCAGTGGGCCATGCTCGCAGAATGTGTGAGGCCAGGCCCAATGTGTTTGGTCAGGTTAGACCTTGTTGTTTGGGTCGGTGAGTATTGGGTTGGTTTGGCCCTACTAGGTCAGACCAGACCTATAACCCACAAACCCCTTTTCACTGAAATGCACATACCTCTTAAATTATAAGTCTTTTTGACGAGCCATTTGTGGCATTGACACCCTCTCAACAACAAAGTAATTTTGGATACTCTTTTTTATATTTTGTAAATGATGGTGTATGACCTATTGGATCAAGGAGTATGTGATTCGTAAACAAGCGTTATAAGAGTGGAATCATGTGACTAGATTTGGCAATGACACTGAGTTTCTCTCCTTCAAAGACATGGACATAGTCATTTACGAACAGGGGGATTTGGTATCTTGAAAACACATTGAGTTGGTCTTCTACGATGATGTTTATTTGGTCTCCTATAATGATGCGGAATTTTTACCCATTGAGGGCATGGAGTGGGTCTCATACGGGGTTACAGAGTAGGTCTCCTATGATGGTGCGGAGTAGGTATCTCACCGAGATGTGGAGTAGGTATCCTATGACGACTGTATGTCTTTTTTGATTTAGATATTCTTGGACTTTCAAAGTATATGTATCCTGGTATGAGATTACTCTAGTGACTCTATGGACTGTACTTCATAGAGGCTAAATTTTTTTTACCTTGTTGGTAGTATTCCCTATGTATTTCTTTATGGTTAACCTTTGTGGTTTTGGGTCCCTACCGTGTATTGTTTTACTCACCTCTATAGAGGCTTCTCCCCATATGCTATGTCTTGTGATGAAAATAAACAGCATTCACAGAGTCCTTGGTGGGGAAAAGATAGGTGGTTATTTAAGGCAACCCAAAGGATGTGGTACACTTCAACGAAATTCAGATAGCATATTTTACCTACAATTATGGTAGTATTTTCTTTGGATGAGATCCAAGAGCTTGTCCTTTTCTATTTCATATGGGATTGTAATCTGTTCTGTTTAGTTTTTAGTTTTTTATAATTACTCTCAGTGGTCATCATAGTGGGGTGCATAATTTTTTAACAAATGTTTTTATTTTCATTAGTATTTCATAGATAAGGGTGAATGTTAACATTTTATTAGTAAAATTCCGCTCCTTTTATACCTCTTTTTCATGACCCATCCTCCGAGGAGCATGTCGTGACTACCCCAAGAGGACCTCCCATATTCCATGTTGTTTGGGAGCCACCCATGAATGTTATTGATGTGCAATGTTTCCTTATGTTTTCTGGGTACTATCGTAGGTTCATGCACAAATTTTCTAGAGTAAAAACATCCATGGAATCCTTGAAAAAAATGGGAAACCTTTCATATCTATAGAGAAGTGATATGAGAGCATTCATCACCTAAAGAAGAGTTTGATAATTTCCCCCATCCAGAGATTTATAGAGGAGGGGATTGAGTACATGGTGTTCTACAACACACCAGGGACCATGCTTGGTTGTTTACTGATCCAGGGGGAAATGGTTTTTACCTATAGTTCACAGTAGTTAAGGCCACATTAGCATAAATGTGTGACCCAAGATCTGGAGTTGGATGTGGAAGTCTTCACATTGAAGATGTGTTCACACTACCTCATGGGTGATCAGTTTATCATCTACTCAGACCAAAAAAGTATCAAGTGTATATTCTCATACAAGGATCTGAACATGAGATAGAGGAATTGGATAGAGTTATCCATGGACTATGAGTTTGAGATAGTCTATACCCTAGGAAGGGGAATGTGGTTGTGGATGCACATAGTAGGATATAGAGTTCAGAACTACCGAATGAAGCATCAGATCATTTGGGTTCATTATAGATATCATTCATGGATGGAGATAGATAAACTTATCTCTAATATATCGTAATAACCCCTCTGCTATTATAGTGTGTCAGTTAGGCACATATGAGATATTCCAGCTACGATACTACACGTGCTCAGATTTCCACAAGGCATTCCATTGATAGATATTCAAAAGGAGGGGATCATGATGTTCTTTTTATAGTATGTATAGTTTTTCTAATGACGTTATGGGAGGAGGTGTTGATAGAATTAATTACATACCCTTTGTGGGTACATATAGTTGTGGAAAAGATGTATCAGGACCTCCACTGTCAGTTTTTTGTGTACGAGGATGAAGAAGGTAGTGGCAGAGTTTGACTCTAGATGCCTCAATTTTTAGAAACTGAAGGCCAAGCACCAGGTTCCAATGGTTTTGATTCATCCCCTAGAGTTTCTACAGTGTAAGTGTGTTATAACATTGATGGGATTTGTGACGGGTCTACCATGTACATCTATGGGGAATGATACCATCTTGGTGATCGTTGACTGACACACCATGTCGACCCCCTTCCTAGAGATTCAAGAATATGATTCAATTGATATCATGGGATGAATCCATGTACATGAGATAGTTCGACTCCTAGGAGTCCCATAAATGATAGTATCAGATCATGATGTTCATTTTATATAATAGTTGTGGAATGAATTGTATGTGAAGTTTGGAAGTCAACTACACTTTGGCATTTCATTCCACCCAAAGAAAGATGACCAGATGGAGTGGACCATTTAGGTCATAGAGGATATGCTAAGTGCTTGAATAGTCAATTTTTCCCCAATTGTGTGGATAAACTACCTCTGTAGATGTTTTCATACATCAAAAACTACCAATCCACTATTGGTATGGCACCATTAGAGGCATTTTATGGCTGACCCTAGAAATCGCCACATTGCTGGACAGACACCATAGAGTCAGCACTCTTCGGACCATAGTTAGTGCAGGCTATTATAGATAATGGTATGTTCATCCAAGAGTATTTAAGAACTTCACAGAGCCATCATAATTTTTATTCTTGTAGGCGATGAAGGCCCTTGGTGTTATATAAGGGAGACCATGTGTTTCTTCGAGCCTATCATCGAAAAGGGATATAGAGATTTGGACATGGGGGAAAATTATCTCCAAGGTTCATCAGGTCTTTTATGATACTACGTAGAGTTGGTGAGGTGGAATACCACTTAGATCTACCTCCATAGTTATAGAGAGATCAAAACTTCTTCCACGTATCCTAGAAATAGAGATATGTACATGACATATCACACATCATTGACTGGGACGAGCTGGATTTTGATGACAAGGTGAATTTTGCAGATTTCTCGGTGGAGAGAGAAGATCGATAGGTGAGGATCTTCCATGGGTGATCGATTCTTGTAATGTGCATTGAAATGGTGGCACATGAATCTCCATGAGAGAACATGGGAATGGGAGGCTCAGTTTCCTGATCATTATTCCCATTTGTTTGTTTATCCCTTGTAATTTATTTTAGGGACACAATTCCTTATGGTAGGGAGAATATAATGTCCCAGATATACCATGTGTATTTTTTAAACATTATATTGGAATATTTTGAGACCAATAAATAATAAGGAACATGATTATGAGGCTCGGGTTTCTAGAATAAATGTTAAAACTATTTTTATGTTTATTAGAAAATAGTGTGCATGATTGGTTTTAGTAACCTATTAATGGGTGCCTCGATCAAAACTATGAGGGAACCATTTAGCTTAGAATAGAGAGTTTACATTAGATAGGGCCTATCATTGGCTGATGTAGGTTAGCTACAATAGTTAATTTAAGGATGTTTTAAGAGTAATGTAAAATATAATTAAAAATTAGTATTATTTTATTTCATCAACATTATGCGGAATTTCAGTATCACTGTGATGTGGTGACTCAGTGATGCTACAATGAATCATCGGGGAAACATTGAAAAACACCTAATATGATGAAACATGTTATCATGTTTCCTCCATTAAATAGAGGCACATAATAATGTTATAATTCATAACTCTGGAGAATTTTTCATTGATCCTCAATGTTTCCTTGAGGAAAAGAGAAGGAGGATCTCATGCTGACGATGATGATTTTGATGTAGGAGCTCAGATCAAGCATAGACAAATGATGAATGTCAATGAAATATGGGTCTAGGATGTTTTTCTATAGATCTCCATGAATGATGAATTCTATAGCCTAATTGATGCTCTTTCTAGGTGGGGGTTTATTTTCCTGTGACTTCTTATTCATGTTCTTTCTTTCAAACACAGAATATGTATCTACCAACAAACATGTTCATATATGGGACAATCATTCTTGTAGGATGGGGTCTTCTATTGAATGGTTTAAAAGAAATAATAATATATGTGAATACTTTTTTGTCACCCTTTTTTAAATAGGACAAACAAAATCCAAATGAACAAGTCTGATGTTTATTCTTTGGGAATTATTAGTGATTTATTATATCCTCATTCTCGCATTATTCGTCAGAAAACCACTATGGTCGTGGCACATTTTTTCTGGAGGTTCTGAACATGGTCAGACCCCTGGATTAGATGGGAGATGAATCGAAGGCCAATGTGGATAATTTTGGGAATTGAGTATCGCAAAGGTTATTCTTTCTGAAAAAACAGAGTCGCAGGGAAATGATGGTGGCCAGTAGAAGTAAGGCCAACGAAGTCGCCAATGGTGGTGGGCGACGGCGCGAACACCAGGAAGTCGGCCGATGCGGGCTCAATAACTAGGGTCAAAGGAGAACATGGTTGTATAACCATAGTTGGTGCTGAGATCCATGACTAGTGTAGGTTGTGGTGGTGTAGAGTAGTGACTCGGTATATCACCACCTCAACCGACTGTCACATGATCCTGCGAACCACATGTTAGAGGACTGGCTAGCTCTATGGATTTCTATATTTAGTTAGGGGGGAGGGGTATCCTCTATTCCTAGGTGGACCTAACCAGACTGCTCAAGCAGTATGGGATGGAGCTGGTGGGCCTGGCTGGTGGTGGGTCGAGCCAACGGAATGGGTCGCGCCTTGCCGGGGCGTGCTGGCTCTAGTGTGCCAGGACAATCTAGAGGGTTGGGAGATATCTATAGGGTCAGGTGAGACCCATCGGGTCTAGTGAGATCTTTTGGGTCAGTGTAGTTAGTACTGGGATGGGTCGTGTTTGTCTCACCACGCCATACTGGACCCAGACCCAACCGACCCCTTTTAATATAAATTCTCATAACTCTCATACTGTAACTCCATTTGACGAGTCATTTGCAGTGTTGGGACCCTTGAAACAAAGAGATAGTTTTAGGATACTCTACATGACATTATTTAGAGTTTGAAATATTTCCTATTGGATCAAGATGTAGGTTCTATGATAATGAGCAAACTAAGAGTGGAATCTTGTCCCTTATTGTGGTAAAGTCACAGAGTTTTTCTCCAACAAAGATGTGAATTTTCTCTCCATGGAAGACATAGAGATTGAATCCAGCAAAGGCATGGAGTTGGTCACCTAAAAAGATGATAATTTGGTCTCATGTGAGGATGGGGAGTTGGTCTCCTACGAGGATGTAGAGTAGGTATCGTGCAAGGGTGTAGAGTAGGTCTCATTTGAGGGTGCGGAGTAGGACTCTTATGAGGGCGCATGAAAGTCTCCAACAAAGATTGTAGGTCTATTGGGATTTGGATATTTCTATACATTATTATAATATATATCTTAGTGTGAACTAACTCTAGTGACTCTTTTTACTATACATCTTAGAGGCTACACTTCATATACCATTTTTAGTCTTCCATGGGTATTTAATTGTAGTTTACCTCTGTTGTTTGGGGTCCCTACTGAGTATTATTTTACTCACACATAAATGAGATTTTCCCACACATGTCTTGTCTTTTGTAGAAGATAAAGAACTTAAATGGAATCCTTGTTGGGACGGAGAATGGTGGTGCTTCCTGGAGACCTACTGGATGTGGTATGATCTAGCAACATTATTACAACTTTCTGTACCTGCCCTTCGGGTAGGGTTTTCTTAAGATGAGATACAAGTTCTTGTACTTTCCTATTTCATTTGGGATTTTATTCTAGCACATTTACTTTTCAGTTTTGTACTATCACTCTCATTGGTTTTCTTGTTGGGGTCCATATCTGTTTACATAGTGTTTTATGTTTTAGTAATTTTGATTGGAGATGGGTTCGTGTGTATAGGTTCTTCGGAAATCCCCCCCTGTGGGATATGCCATCTCAGCAGTAGTTGTCATCCCCTGGACTATGGGAAGCAGGCTTGGGGTTGTCCCAACATAGGCCCCATGTGACGGGTCGTGACAAAGGGGTTTTAAATACACCATATAGAATAAATTAGATTAAAAAAATTCAATAAACCTCATTGATGATAATTTGAGATAAAGCCCCCAACCTCATGATTCATTTTAATGGAAAATGATTAAAATCATGTATAATAGTTTTAAAAATTTAACTAATTTTAATTATTACCATATTATTCTTAATAAAATCATGTATGATCCCCTTAAAGGATTTTAAAACCCATTTGATAAAAATAATTCCCTATTTTTAGTGTTTTGGTTGTTAAATTACTCATTTTGTCGTTTGGTTTTTTAATGAAAGTTCTAGTTATTTTAAATATAAAATAGTTACATAATATATATAATTATATTAATTTTATAATTGTCATTTTTTATCCTTATATACTTTATTATAATCATCATTGAAATTTGATCTTTGGGAATAGATCACATCAGTTCGTGTAGATAATATGTTGTGTGTATGCATGAGGGATGTTATCATTTCCGTACTTGGTGAAAATGTAATGAAGTGTGTGATATATTAATATTACAAAATCATTATAATTACTCATATATCACATATAGTAAGTAAATATATCATTATTAACATATATATAAATTTTATGTGAAAAAATAATCGCATCTCTTCAAGAGGAAATAGTCTGCCACACACAAGAGAGATGTTGTTGTATATTAAATGGCTTGGAAATTATAAATTTATTTGTGATAAATTAATTATATAGTATAATAATAACATTAAATTAAAATAAACTTGTTAAATCAGTCATTATATATATTCCTTAAATGATATGATGGAAAATGAATCAGATTGATTCAGGAGGCGGTAGTCCGACGTACACACACTCATCAGTTTCATTTCCCATTTGATGGAAATGGTTATAGGTATTGGTTATTACTCTAAAATAATATAAAATAATTATATGAATGATAATTAGGTTATTATATAGTCATGGTTTAATTATATTTTTTATAGGATTAAGAACTAATAAAATTAAAATGTTCATTTAATAAAATTTACATCTTCTTCAAACAGATTTATTATATTTTCCCTAAAATATTTACTAGGGTTAAATTAAATAATACACATAGATATTTGAGGTTATAATAAAAATAATAAATTTATTTTGGTAGGTATTTTCTAATACAAGTGGATTTGGATGTGTGGAGAGGGGTTGAGATGGGTTTCCTTTTATAAGTGGGGGAGAGGACACAAATGGAATTTTTGAAAAGGATTAAATAAAACCGAATTTTATCATGCCAAAATCCTCCCAAATATGTCCTTATCAAATCATAGAAGTTATAAGATTTAAATATGTTCATATAATTTGTATTGTAAACGTTTATAGGTCATTTTAACCTTTATGACATTAGAATAACCCCTGGTAAATTTGTTTTTTACTTGAACCACAGTAATTAATTTTTACTTATTTTACTAAAATAAAGCCAATACTTTTAGATAATATAAATTAGTATGAATAAAAATATTTAATAAATTTTTCATTATTAAACTCATATAACTCAAAGAATCAATTTTAAAATTATACCATTTAGAAGAGGTGAAAACACAGGTTTCCAAAGTGTAAATTCTCATTAAAATAGAATGTTTTAATATGAATATTTAATATGTAAATGATTCAAATGACCGAAATTATTTAAATTAAAATATAATTGAACTATGTTTTCTGTTAAACTAATTAAAATATAATTTCCCCTTTTAAAATACTAAAATGAAAAGGACATCTTTGATACAAATCAGTATTTTTCAATATTTACCAATAATTGTAAAGAGTTAGAGACATCATAAAAAAATCCATAAGTTAATTTAGATATTTTCATTTAAAATACATTTAATTTTTAGATATAAAATTTATAAAATTTATAATAATAAATTTTTAATTATCTTCACTGAGTGAAACACAACTTTTTTTTACAAAAATTATTTTTTTAAAAAAAATTATTTTTCTTTTAAAATATTATAATTTTTAATAATCAACATATAACCATAATATTCATAATTTAGTTATTTATATTAATAACCAATAATTGAACTTCTAGGTTATAATTATATAACATATGATGGTTCATTTAGACTCGAGGTTGAAATTTATGAAATCCATTGAAGAGATTGAATTTAAAGAAATATATGTCAAGGGATGTAAAAATAAATATTGTCAATCATATATTATATGAAACCTAATTTTGTTCCTTTTTAAATTTTTGGTGTGTAACATTCTCTACCACATCAATAAGTCTTTTCCTTATATTTTACGCGTGATCATTGTAATTATTGGTCTGAAATTTAGAAATACCATTGATGAAAACCCTATATCATAATATTTTTTTATAAAACATCATATTTACAAAATAAAAAGTTAAATACAATGTTCATATGGAAAAAATTAACTATGATTCCATGTATGTAAAAATAGGATGGAATTTATGAAATTGACATAGATGAAATTCATTAATAATTATTGAGAGTGATAGAGATCATTGATCATATAAATTTTAAAGATTAATAGAATGTTAAGGATTTAAAAATAATATAGATGTTATTATTTAAAATTCCATTGGATTCATATGATATGAATATAATAGGAAAAAAATCATGTTCTTTTTCATAAATTTGAGAAAATATTTTTTCTCCTATGAATATATGGTAATATACTTTATATGTTTCTATTTCATAAGCACAATTTAATCCTTTTGTTGGGTTTTGACCAATTTCTAATTTACATCTTACTATAGGGAATGAAAACCCAAAAAATGATATTTTTATGCCTGAATAACTAAAATTATCTTTTAAGAGATCAAAAAATTCATTAAGGAGTTGTAATTCCTTCTATTTTTCTATAATTATTTTCCAAAACCAATGTGGTTGGGAGAAGTTATACAATATAATACATTATTCTCTAAGTTTCATCAAAAATAGAAATGGTTCAACATTAATTATATTTAATCAATCCATTTAAGTTAAAATAGTTTAATATTATCCAAAACATCCCATAGCCAATGAAAAATTCCAAACCATTATCGTTCTTCAATTTTGGGTCCAAACCCCATAGCCTTCAATTAGGTGAACCATGTTTTCCTTTTTCTAAATCTATATTAATATAATTCCTAAAACATTCCAACAGTTTAGTAATGCATAATTTTTGAAATATAAATGATAATATAAACCGTAATGGTTTATAATAATATTAAACATATTCCCAAAAATAATTAAATTCATTATCCCTTCAATAAATTTTTCATTAAAACATAAACCAATCCAATAGGTTTAATTTCCCTAAATGTCTCCCAAAATATCCAAAATCTTAGTATACTCCCATTACATATAACCTAAAAATGGGGTTTTAGGACATTGACCTTTAAATCAACTGTAAAAACCATTATCCCATGATGGTATTCATAACTATTAAGTTAATATTACAATAATATGTATATATATATATGATTCCAAAATTAACATAATAATTAGATGTTTTGTGACTCTAATAACAAATATACCATTTATAAGAATAAATTCTTCAATATTGTTCTTAAATCCCAATACATAAATACATCAACCCTTTTAATTGAAAATTATTCCTTCCATTTCCTATGTTTATAACTTTAGAAGAGGCCATTGAGTTAGATAATTCCTAGTTTTCCAACAATGTAGACAATGAACTATAAATTGATCCCTATGATCAAATTTATTTCCTTCTATTATACTCTTCATTTGTACTCAACAATTAATATCATAACAACCTTATATTCAACATAGAAAACATTTTCTTGTTACTTTGACGCACTTTCCTGGGTGTTTCTTTCCACAAATTATAAATGATGAAAATTCATTTGTATTTCATCTATTGACTCCAAAACTCATGATCTTATAGAACACCATCCTTTTCCTCTTTGATGATTTAGAGAGTTGGTTAAGGTATAAGATAATTATAATTTAAGATAACTAATTAGGCTTAATTACATTATCTTTTTCTCCATTCATCATACCATTTGGATAATCATAATCACCTTATTTTCCACTATATTCATTGTTCACACGATTCCTCTTAGATATAACCATTGACTAAAACTAAAAAGTATAGAGTGATAAACAACATTCCTCATTAGAAAACCATATAATAATTTATAGGAAGTAAAAATAATTTAACCTAATATTAGTTTAGACAACATATGATTAACCTAATTAATTAATTATTATCATCTATATAAATATTTTAAAATTCATTGTTAATAAAATGATAAATATCAAAGGTATATCCCCTGAGAGAGTCAACCCAAGTCTGTAGTTAGGCCTGCTTTTGTGTATGAGGTAATGCTTGAGTCAATACCTTTTTTTATTAATTAACCCATGTTACATCAATTCTAAAACATTTTCCATTTTTAGTATCCATATAAGCTTCTATTTCTAGAAAAACCACATATTATTAATATTACCAAAACATCAATATTTTATTCTATAATTATCCAAAAATTAAATCATATGGTTATGTTCCATAGTCTAAATTTTCCTAAATCTTGTTCACATGGTTTCTACTAATATTTATCTAATAAAAATTATAATGAACTTAACTCTTGTAATGAAGAGTCAGTGTTTACTATATTACATTGGCAATACGTTGAATTAATTTCATCATGAAGGTACACATTTCTAAGTAGTATAGGTAATCTATATTCATACATGATTACCATATTACATTTTAATATAAAAATTACAATATAATTTTTCAGGAATATAATTATTCCTTATATAATATCATTTAATATTATTTATATTGAACTTATTGGATCCCTAGTAAACTGAACAAATATGGGAGAGCCTGTATGCTTAGTAAGATTTTTGTAAATTGGTATCTGTAAGGAGTAAATGAAGAATAATCAATACATAATGATCAATATCTAAAGGTAAAATTTTAAATACACATTCCATTTAATAATTAGATTTAATATGATGTATATATAAGGAATAATCAATATGGGAAGGAAAATAAATGACCAAGTAATACATTCAAATAAAATGATTTTCGTGAATTAATAAGGAATAATAAATTCGGAAAGGTAAATAACAAAATCAATTTCCATTTAACAAATAATTTAGAATGAAATGTATCACAATATTATATCATTGTAGAAATACCATGAATAATAATAACTAAATTCTTAATGAAGGAAATGATTAATTTTTGGATTTCATGACCTCATGCATCATGATACCTCTACCATCAATAACTTTGAAGAGGAAATTTAAAACTACGGCTAAAATTGATTTAATTATAGACTATTGATTCACCTCATGAGTTTAATAATGCATAGAGGGTATATATATTTTTATGGGCCCCACCCATCACTTCATGCCCAAATAATTCCTTGTATATCAAATAATTGAATTAATTTACGATCAATTTTATTTGTAATTATATATATGTATTGAGTAAAGAATATTGATTTATCTATTTGTACAAAAATAAGAAAATAAAGTTCCAAGTGGAACAATATATATAGAAATTATATTCAGTTTATATAATGAACATATCCCTGATATAATGATTAATTATATTAAAATGATTAGAGCTAATGAAGGTGAATGAAAATATTCCTTAAATAGTATTAAATGTAATCCCATGAGAAGGTGATAATGATAAATATATTCATACCCCTTTGGTAACATTAAAATTATAACCCCTAGAATGAATAAACTAGTATTGGAAAAATTAACATAATGAATAAATATTTATTCATTTTATATATATCAAAGTGGCATTATAAACATCACATTTATGTGATTAGGTTCATAATAACCAATACGACTTAGTGAAATTTAAATTGAGATGAAATCACATACAATGAGCATAACATTGAATTGAGAATAAATACACAAATTAATTATTTGAATAAAATGTAAATCACAATAAAAAGATTTATATACAACATAATATAATCAAAATTACATACCTAAATAATCATATAATGTCTTATATAATGAAAACATAATATAACCCAATGAAAATAAATTGAGATATGAAAATATTTACAACATGGTAATTTTATTACCAAATCCCCTTAGATGAAATAATTTAAATTTAAACAAAAAACACTCTAAAGTATTAATAAATCATGATATTACGTGGTAAAGGTGTAGTATGAAAACTATTCAAATGAAATTTGGTACATAAATTTTTAGTAGTACTCTATTAATGGAAATTGATATAAAGTCTTGTGAGAACCATGTTCTTAGTTTTGAGGTACGGGCTTCTTATTTTTCCTTTTCCTTAAGTGTTTTTGAGAAAATATGGAAAATGGGGAAAAAATCCTAAATTTTGGAACTATACGCCATGTACTTGTCCACACATCGTGTACTTTTGGCTGTGTAGAGATGAGTACAGAGGGCGTGTAGCCATGTCGAGGATGAGTGGAGTAGGAATCAACTACACGCTGTGTAGTGGTCCTTTACACACCGTGTAGACAGTCGGCAGGCCTAAACAGTAAGGCGGTGGAGTAACTGCCAGCTGGGTGGCAGTACACGCTGTGTACTTAGGAGTACATTCCGTGTACTCTTGTCGACGGATGAATAGTGTGGCAGTGCTGCTAGAGGAATAGTTAAATGAAAGGATTACACGCCGTGTACTTGGAAGTACACGTCGTGTACTTTGTTTTTTCGGCTTAAAACAGACAGTAGCCTCCTGATTTGGAAGTGGAAGCGTTTGAGCCATTTTGGAGCCAAAGGAGGAGGCTGAAACTTTGAAGATCTACCTGGTGTTCATCTGGAATTTGTTTCCTCCTCGGATGATCTCGTTGGAACCGCACGGGTAAGTCCTCTCTTCTCATAGCGTTTTACTTATCAATTCTTCTCCTAACGGGGGTTATTTGAGGTTAAGCGATTTTTGTTCTTCATCAGATCTACACCGTTCTTGGGTATTTCTGGAGTCAACATTCGGGTATAGCATTCATTGGCATATAAGGTAGGTGTCTTGGTTTATATTTCCATCTATCATGCGTTTTTGTGCATTTTCGTGCCACGAACCCATGTTGGGGTGTCGTGTGACTGAGGTCGTTGCTATATTTAAGGCCTAGAATTGCATAGGTGATTAAATTGTGATAATAAAATGCTGGTTGGGATCGTTTCTTGGATCCGGAACAAATTCGGGGTGCGTTCCACTGTTTAGACATTTGGCCAGGGTACCCAGGGGTATTCCTTCAATTTAGTAATTGTAGAATTTCCTTGAGAGAATTTGCTTGTTTACTACATTTTGACATGTTGGGCATGGCCCAGTAACCTGTTTATCCTGAGGGCGTTGTTCTTATTAGCCTGTGGGCACTGCACTATTTATCCCCCGGGCTGTAGTTATTTCGCCTGAGGGAAACCATTCGTGACTGAGGGCTTGACTTATGTACCTGAGGGCGACACTTTCTACGCCCGAGGGAAAAATTCTATTACGCTTGAGGGATATACCAGCGGTTTGGATTCTGCTTACCTGAGGGTATGGTTTTGTTTTTCTGAGGATGTGGACTGTTTACTTAGAAATGTACTGTGGTGATTTCTAATATTTAATGGATATAATGAATAATAAAATGGAAATTTAATTTTTAAGTTAGTTACTTTTAGTACTGCTTACTTTATTGCATTTTTATATTGCACACTGTTGTTGCATGCTTACACGCAGTTGGGCACGAGACTTTGGTGGGTGCCTACTAGGAATTTATTTCTCACACCCCATATGGGTGACGCTTTTAGGCCCAAATAGATTACTTTTCTGCAGGTGTGGATAGGGGCAAGAGTCCTTATGCAGGTATTTGACTGCTCCTGAGGAGTAGGAGGGAATGGGACCGAGCCTAGGCTCGCGATGCCGCTACCGCTATTTTTTCTTTGTTTCGCTGTACTCTGCTTTCTGTTGTACTGTATTGATGTATAACATGTTCTGGCTATTTTCTCAGAACTTGTGACCTGTAGAATCATTAATTATATAATGTTTGTTATATCCACTGCTGTTGTTTATTTCACTATGATTTACTGCTTCCGCTGTTCTTTGTATATTTTATTTGTATTCCGCTACGCTGCACTTTGACAGATGAGGGCATACTTTTCCCACTATCAGACTTGGTCCCTCGCTACTATTCGGTTTCCTCTAACATTTGGGGAATCGCACGTGAGGTCACGTGGAAAACCAGGTTTGGGGTACCTGTCGAGAGGAACTCAGAACCGGGACGTTACAAAGTGGTATCAGAGGGAATTTTCTTTTCTTTGACTTACTATTTGGAGTCGTAGTCAGGGATTGGATGAACGGTAGTTGGTAATAAGCTGTTCCCAGGCGTAGCTAACCCGCGTACAGAAAAAATCCAATTTACCTCGTGATTGCAATTTTATTGATTTTCCAATTTACAGTTGATTTGTTTTCACCGTTGGGTGTTGCACTTGAGATTGTGCTGTTATATTTTATCTGTGGGTTCTATTTAGTTGAAACCCAATGAGATGAGGGTATGCCATCTCATGCATCATATAGGCACATTCTAGATATAACATTCCATGCATAGGTTCCATGCCATGTAGGTGCATTAGAAATAGCATTATATTGTGATAGATGATGTGCTAGAAAAACATGCTGTTGTGATAGCTGCTTTGATGAAATATCTATTGTGTGATAGGGTAATTTTATGTGAGCCTGCTTGTAGAATGAATGCCAAACGTTGTTTTTTGGGGAGTATGGGACCCCATTGAATGGAATTTGGGGGCTCATTGACAGATTATTTTGTTATAACATAGATAAGATGTCAAACTTTGATTCCTGGGGAGTATGGGCCCTCACGGGTCCGAATTTGACACTTAGGTGTTTTTTTCGGTATTTTCAGGGTTCTGGGGAAGTTTCTGAGGTGTACTGTCCAGAAACCCAGTATACACGTCTTGTAGTATCTTTATACACACCGTGTATGTTCTTCTGTTCGGGAAGAAATGTGAACTTTTTGAGTACACGCCGTGTACCCTAGGTACAAGCCGTATAGTCTCTTCCAGTGTCACAAACCATGTGGGCAGCGACACGGGGTAGGGAAAGGCTTGGGTAAAACATGCCATGTAGCTTTTGTACACACCGTGTAGTGTTGGCCCGGAGTCCGGCCGTGTAACAAACAACATGGGTCGGTGAACTCTTTCACAGAACACGCTGTGTCAATATTGTACACGTCGTGTAGTTTGACCTGGGGACTCGGTCGTGTAAACAAACAACACGGGTCGATGTCACCGTTCCTTGAACACTACGTGTACCTTTGGGGACACGCCGTGTAGTCTTGTCCGAGGGTAAACTGTGTGGACTTAGCCGTGTGACTGGGGAAACGGGGTTGTTGACACGTCGTGTCCGGGTGTAACACGCCATGTAGTTTCAAGCCGAGTATTCTGTCATGTCACAAACGACACAGGTAGATGGAAAATAACACCATACATGTCATGTATATGAAATACACGCTGTGTAGTTTTTGTTCAAACTGGAGCTGTGTGGCTTAGCTGTGCAGAAGGACCCGGGTAGGGGAAGGGAAGTCAAGTACATGCCATGTAGTCAGTATACACGTCGTGTAGTCTTGTTTTGAAAATTTTGAATTCCTTGTTCCTCCTGTTCCATTTTGGGTTTCATCGTCTTCGGTCTTTGATAATATTGTTCTAAAGAATGTTTTTGACCTTGTAGTGTCATGCTGCCTAGACGACCGCATGTTGTTCACCAAGAGAGCGGAAAGGAGAATAATTTATAGATGGTGGGCCATGGGCTACCAGTTGATCCTCCAGTAGAGCCAGATGCAGCACCAGCTATTATATCAGACACAGGTGCAGAGGCACAGTTCCATGAAGTCTTATTGCGGTTCATGCAGACCATTAAGGGAGCACAACAGGCTGCCACAACTGTGGCCGAGCTGAAACGTATCTTTTAGCAGCAACACCTGCCTATGTTTTCATGGGATGGCGGACCACAGGCTACGAAGTCTTGGTTGGGGTCGATGTAGACTATTTTCGAGCATCTAGAGATGCCTCCATGGTGGAGGGTCATGATCGCAACTTACATGATGCGTGATTTTTCCAAGAGATGGTGGGATATTACCACCCAGTCAGCGCATCACAGAGACATGGCATGGGAAGATTTTGAGGAAGTCTTCTATGAATTTTTCATTCCAGAGACATTGAGAGCAGATAGAGCTTGACAGTTCATGAATCTGCAGCAGGGAACTATGTCAGTGATGGACTATTCTGCTCATTTTACGGAGCTTCAGTGCTTTGCATCTGTGTTGGTGGGTGATGAGTCATTGAGAGCCATACGTTTTGATGATGGTCTTTAGTATGACATACGAGCGCTGGTGAATGTTTTCAGGTTGCCTTCAGTACATGATATTGTGAATCAAGAACTGATTACAGAGAGGATCCTGTGGAAAGCTAGTGGTGTGGTCCAGGGCGGTTGGTTCAACGTCAGTTACTAGTACTATTTCTTCTGGCAAGAGGAAGAGACAGATGAACTTTTCTCAGAATGGCAGTACCAGCCAGGAAGCTTCTTCAGGTGGTCCGGTCAGGTGCTACTAGTGTGGAAGTGAAGGTCATAAGAGACCGCAGTGTCCATGAGACCCAGTAGAGTGCAGAGCGTGTGGAAAGATGGGCCATCTGCAGCGCTTTTGCAGGGCTTTTCCACTAGTGGCTAGTGAGAGGGGTTCTGTGCAGACTCCGCATGCGGGAGCAGGACCAGTGGCTTCTTACTAGTCTGGGATCTGGAATATGTCAGGGCGTATAGGCAGAGATGGCGGTCATGGCCATGGTAGCCAGACACCAGGATCTCAGAGGTAGTAGGGCGGGACAGCCCAGGGTAGCCAGGCTGTGTCACAGGGCTGCGGCACTGAGTAGGCATATGCATTGCAATAGACCCAACAGGAGCAGGATCCCAGACCTTCTACAGTCAGAGGAACTATTCTAGTAGATTCTGTCTTATCTTCAGTACTTTTTGATACGGGTGCTACACATAGTTTCATATATGTACCCTTTGTGGAGAGCCTTGGGCTCTGTGTTTCTTCTTATTTCGATATCATGACGCTAGACACTCCGTTGGGAACTAGAACGGCAGGTGTGCGTCGGTGCATGGAGTTCCCCTTTGAGGTTGGTGGGTGTCACTTCCTTCGATACGTCTATGTCTTAGAGATGCCAAGATATGACATCATTCTCGGGATGGACTGGTTGGTTCCCTTTCGAGCCTTTGTGGACTGCTATCGCCATAGGGTGAGTTTCATGTCACCAAAGGCCGGAGAGTTTTTATACAAGGGAGAATTGGATGTCAAGGCCAGTCAAGAAGAACCAGAGCATCGTGGGTGAGGTGGATTCACAGCCCAGATTGCGAGCTTATATCTGGATGATCAAGTGACTTGTCAGGTAGATTTCCCCCCTGTTGTTGATTATTTCAGGGATGTATTCCAGAATGACTTTTTGGGTCTACCTCCGGAGCGAGAGGCGGATTTCTCCATTGAGATTGTTCCAGGAGCAGCACCGGTGTCCATTCCTCTATATAGGATGGCTACACCTGAGATGCAGGAGATCAAGAGGCAGTTGTAGGAGTTTCATGAAAAGGGATTTATCTGACCCAGTACTTCTCCTTGGGGTTCTCCGGTCCATTTTGCGAAGAAGGCGGAAGGTACCCTCAGACTTTGCGTGGATTATCGGAAGCTGAACCAGTTAACGGTTAAGAACCGATATCCCTTACCAAGGATTGATGATCTTTTTGATCAGCTTCATGGAGAACGAGTGTTCTTGAAGATTGACCTGAGATCAGGATATCAACAGCTGCATGCAAGACCATCTGATATACATATCCTGGCTTTTAGGAGTAGGTATGGTCTATATGAGTACTTGGTTATGCCGTTCGGACTCATGAATGCGCCAGCAGTTTTCATGGCTCTGATGAATTGTGTGTTCCATCCGTATCTTGATTCTTTTGTGGTTGTATTCATGGACGACATATTGGTGTACTCACGTACTCGACACGACCATGACACCCATATTGAGATCGTATTGAGTACACTGAGAGAGCATCATAAATATGCTAAGTTCTCAAAGTGCCACTTTTGGATGGACCAGATTCACTTCCGGGGTCATATTATCTTAGAGGCAAGAGTTTCAGTAGTCCCAGAGAAGGTGAGAGCAGTAGTTTCCTAAGATCATCTTAAGAAAATGTTTTAGATATAGAGTTTCTTAGGGCTGATTGGTTACTATAGGTGTTTTATAAAAGAATTCTCCTGCTTAGCAGCGCCGTTGACGGGCTTGACTAAGAAGGGTGTGAAGTTCGTTTGGTCGGATGCTTGCGAGGGAGATTTTAAGGACCTGAAATAAAGGTTGACATTAGCACCGATCCTGATTCTTTCAGAGTAGGGGAAGAGCTATATAATTTACTGTGACACATCAGGTATTGGGCTGGTAGAAGTGTTGATGTAGGGCGACCGAGTTGTTGCGTATGGGTCTCGGCAGTTGAGGCTGTATGAGCGGAATTACCTGACGCATGATCTCGAGTTGGCTGTAGTTTTTCATGTGTTACGCTATTGGAGACATTATCATTTGGGAGATCATTTGTGGTTTTCACCGACCAAAAAAGCCTCAAGTATATCTTTACTCAGCATGACCTGAATCTAAGGTAGAGGAGGTGGGTCGAGTACCTACAGTCCTTCGATTTTGAGCTTTCCTATACACATGGTAAAGGTCATGAAGTAGCTGATGCACTGAGTAAGAAGACTCAGATACCGGTGGGGCAGGAGGCCAGTGGTGAGTGGGAGCTCATAGCCTTGTTCTCTGAGATGCATCTGTAGGTGCATGGAATTCAGAGACAGACTTATCTCACATCTTTAGCTGTGACTTCTACCCTCTTGGATAGAGTGATGATGATACAACTATCAGATTCAGAAGGCCTAGTTCTACGGGAGTCGGTGGCAGGTGAGGACCCTTCTCCTGGTTGGATGATAGTTGACGATGAGGTTTTGCATTTCCATGGACGAGTATGGGTTCCAGGGGATATACACGAGAAGCTGATGCGAGATTTTTGTGCTTCAGCTTGGGCAGTTCATCCCAGGGTTACCAAGATGTACCAAAACATGAGACGTCAGTACTGGTGGCCGGGTATGAAGATAGATGTAGCTGGTTTTGTTACAAGGTGTTCCACCTGTCAGTAGGTGAAGGAGGAGCATCAGAGACCATATGGGCTATTAAAGCTGTTACCCATTCTATAGTGGAAGTGGGATGATGTCGCGATGGATTTTTTGACTGGTTTTCTGAGGTCACATCATAGCAATGATGTTGTGTGGGTTGTTGTGGACAGACTCACGAAGGTATCACACTTCTTTCCGATCAAGGAGACCTTCGGTGTTGATGAGCTCAGAAGGCTATATATCCGAGAGATCATACATCTTCATGGGGTCCCTCATTCTATCATTTCTGATAGAGACGTCTGCTTCACATCTCATTTCTGCCAGAGTTTTCAGAGGGAACTGGGTACGCAGGTTCTTCTGAGCACAGCCTACCACCGTCAGACCGATGGCCAATCAGAGCGTACAATACAGGTGTTGGAGGATATGTTTCATGCATGCATCGTAGACTTTGGGGGATCATGGGGGAAGCATATACCCTTAGAATATTTTTCCTATAACAATAGTTTTAAGGTGACTATCGAGATGGCACCATACGAGGCTTTATATGGTAGGCCATGCTGATCACCCTTATGTTGGTTAGAGGTAGGAGAGGTAGCTTTACTTGGACCACGTCTTGTGCAGGAGACTTCTGAGCAGGTCCAGTTGATTCAGAAGAGGATGGCTACTGCACAGTCTCGTCAGAAGTCATATGCTGATCGTTGCAGATGACCTTTGGAGTTCGTGGTAGGGGATCAGGTTTTCTTGCGTGTTTCGCCGAGGCTGGGACACAAGAGGATCAGAAGACAGGGTAAACATTCACCGCGGTATGTGGGGCCATTTGAGATTCTGGAGAGAGTTGGGCTGGTTGCCTATCGGTTGCATTTACCACAGCGATACGGATCCATGCACGACGTCTTCCATGTATATCAGTTGTGTCACTATCATTCAAACCCATCTCACATCTTTCAGACGTGGATGTTGAGCTAGAGGCATATGAATCCTTTGAGGAGCATCTGATTCGTATTGTTGACAGAAGCACAAAGGTTCTCCGATGCCGGCCAGTTCCTCTCGTACGGGTGCTATGGCAGCATAGCCAAGTGCAGGACAAAACCTGAGAGAGGGAGACTGACGTATGTGCTCAGTGGCTAGAGCTATTCTGAGCTATATCTTCGCCACCTTGGAAGGGAAATTCGGGGACGAATTGCTATAAGAGGGGGAGTTTGTATGAACCCGGTTCTTAGTTTTGAGGTACGTGCTTCTTCTTTTTCCTTATCCTTAAGTGTTTTTTATAAAATATTGAACATCGGAAAAAATCCTAAATTTTGTAACTACACGACATGTACTTGTCCACACGTAGTGTACTTTTGGCCATGTAGGGATGAGTACATAGGGTGTGTAGCCATGTCGGCGATGAGGGGTGTAGGAACCGAATACACACCGTGTAGTGGTCCTTTACACACTGTGTAGACAGTCGGCAGGCCTAAATAGTAAGGCGGTGGGGTAGCCGCCAGCTGGGCGGAAGTACATGCCGTATACTTAGGAGTAAATGCCGTGTACTCATGTCGATGGAAGAACACTGTGGCAGTGCATACAAAGGAACTGTTAAATGAAAGGAGTACACGTCGTGTACTAGGAAGTACACACATTGTACTTTGTTTTTTCGGCTTAAAATAGGCAGTAGCCTCTTCATTTGGTAGAGGAGGCATTTGAGCCATTTTGGAGCCAAAGGAGGAGGCCTAACCTTTGAAGATATGTCGGGTGTTTGTCTGGAATCCGTTTCTGCCTCGGATGATCTCGTTGGAACTGCCCGGGTAAGTCCTCCCTTCTCCTAGCATGTTGCTTACCAATTATTCTCCGAACGGGAGTTATTTGAGGTTATACGAGTTTTGTTCTTCATCATATTTATGACGTTCTTGGGCGTGTCTGGAGTCGGCGTTCGGGTATAGAGTTCGTTGGCATATAAAGTAGGTGGCTTGGTGTAAATTTCCAATTGTCATGCATTTTCATGCCACGAACCCATGTTGGGGTGTCGTGTGGCTGAGGACGTTGCTATATTTAATTTCAAGAATTGCATCGGTGATGAAATTGTGATAATAAAATGCTGGTTGGGATCATTGCTTGGATCTGGAACCACCCCGGGGGTGTGTTCCACTGTTTAGCCATTTGGCTAGGGTACCTAAGCATATGCCTTTAATGTAGTAATTTTAGAATTTCCTTGAGAGTATTTGCTTATTTAATTCATTTTTACATGTTGGTCATGGCCCGATTACCTGTTTAGCCTAAGGGCGTTGTTGTGATTAGCTTGTGGGCACTGCACTATTTAGCCTGAGGGTTGTAGTTATTTCGCCTAAGGGAAAACTTTCGTGCCCGAGGGCTTGACTTCTGTGCCTGAGGGTGACACTTTCTACACCTATGGGAAAAATTATATTACACCTGGGGGCTATACTTGCGAGTTGGATTATGCTTACCTGAGGGTAAGGTTTTGTTTGTCTGAGGACATGGAATGTTTACTTAGAAATGCACTATGGTGATTTCTAATATTTAATGGATTAAATGAATAATAAAATGGAAATTTAATTGTTAAGTTAGTTACATTCAGTACTGCTTACTTTATTACATTTTTCTATTGCACACTGTTGTTGCATGCTTACACGCAGTTGGGCACGAGCCTTTGGTGGGTGACTACTGAGAATTTATTTCTCACACCCTATTTGGGTCATGCTTTTCGGCCCAAACATATTACGTTTCTACAGGTGTGGATAGTGGAAAGAGTCCCTATATAGGTACTTGACTGTTGCTGAGGAGTAGGAGGGCATGGGACCGAGCCTAGGATCGTGATGCCGCTGCCACTATTTTTTCTTTGTTTCACTGTACTCTGCTTTCTGTTGTACTCTATTGATGTATAACATGTTCTGGATGTTTTCTTAGAACATGTGACATGTAGAATCATTAATTATCTACTGTTGTTTATATCCACTTTTGTTTTTTAATTCAATATGATTTACTGCTTCTGTTGTTTGTTGTATGTTTTATTTGTATTCTGCTACGCCGCACTTTTGAAGATGAGGGCATAGTTTCCCCACAATCAGACCTAGGCCCTCACTGCTAGTCGGCAGCCTCTGGTGTTTGGGCAAACATGCTTGTGGTCACGTGGTGAACCAGGTTCGGGGCACCCGTCGAGAGGCACCCAGAACTGGGACGTTACAAGTCCCCTACTGCCAACATTATTTTGTTTTTAAATTACTTAAAAACCTACAAAATGGTTTTAATAATATAATTAATTTTAAATATAACCATGTTAATGTTCTAAATATCATATATAACCCCTTATAACATTTTACAACCTATTTTTTCAATAATAATACAATTTTTACACTGTTTTACGGGTCAATTGACTTGTGTTGTCGTGCATATTTTATCATGAAAGCTACGATTCATGAAGATATAATGAATTTAAATCATCCAAATAATGATATGAACTTTTAAAATATCATTTCTTTTCATTATATAAAATTTATTAATTCATATTGAAAATTTAACATCGATAGTGGATCTCATCGCTTCATTGATCTGGTAGGACGTATGTATGAAATAGAAACATTATCATTTCCTTAATGGGTGAAATGGAAAATAGGTTTATGAACTATTAATTTTATAGAAAATATATAATTATATATATGTGTGATAAATAAATTTATTCTTTTTACCTTTCATGTAAATCATAAGTTTAATACGAATCAAATCACTTTGTGAGGAGGTAGACTAACACACACACAAGCGATGTTATTGTATTTTAAATGGCATGGAAATTAAGATGGTATGTGATATATTATAATTATAAAATTATAACAATATCATAAATATTATATAATTATTTTAAATTTATCCTTATATTTGGCCAATAATGGTGGTGATAGATAAAAAATTACATCTCTTCGTGACGTAGTAGTACACCATACACACAATCGACAGTTTTGTTTGAAAATTTACTGAAGAGTATATGGTTATAGGTAATTTCCATAACATAATATAATATAATTTTATATGATATACTAGGGTTAAAATATAATCATGTTATAAAATTATTAGAAGAACGAGGAATAAGAAACAAAATAAAAATACTCATTTAGGAATGTTAACTCCTCTTCAGGAAACATCATTAGGATTTATGCAAAAGACATACTAGGATAGGTCTGTGATCAAAACATGGGATATAAAGAGTTTTAATGGGGGAAATTATATAATTTAGTTAGGTCTTGGAAGAACCAAATGGTTTTGTAACTGTGAATATGGGATAGAGGGGTGGCCTTTTATAAGTTGGGGAGAGGACATACATGTATTTTTTGAAATGAATTAATTACACCTGCGTTTTTATGATTCAAAATCACTAAAAAATTGGTTTTTATAAAACCATAGACATTATAAGGTCTAAACATGTACATTAAATTCTTTTTTACATGTTGATAGGTCATTTCAACCATTTTCCCTTATGTTTAACCCCTGGAAAATTATTTTTAAACATTAAACACGGTAGTTAGTTTTTGATGATTTTATTATTCATAATGATATAAATTTATGTTAAAAATATTATATAATTTGAATTATTCAAATTTTAAATATGTTAAAAAATTTAGAAATTCAATACATAGTATTTGATGAACCCAATTTAAAATTATACCCACATACATGATGAAAAAGTGAGGTTCTATATAAAAAAAAGATAATATTTATAGAAGGTTATAATATATATATTCAATATTGGAATCATTCAACTAAAATAAATTTGATAAATTCTATCATTATTTAACTAATGTTTGTTTAATAGCAATTAAAAATAAAATTTATCCTTGTAAATTTTTTTAATTAAAATTTAGTTTTTAAAAAAACTATTATCATTCACTGTTAATCAAAAAAATAAAGCTTTTAGAAAATAAAAAAAATTTACCCCAACATAATATTTATATATTGATTTCAAAAATATACTTAATTTTTTATCATACATTTTGAAAAAGTAGTTTAAATAAATTTTAAATTTTTTTTTCAAAGCCTGAGTCAACCAGTTTTTTTAAAATATACAGTTTTTCAGAAATAATTTATTTTTATTTTCTATTATTATTATTTTATTTATAATTAATAGAAAACCACAATTTTCATAATTTAGTTTTTATTATTCACACAAAAAAATTTAATTTCTATGTTATCCATCTATAAGTATAGAAACCTCGACCTGAGTAACCAGGAGGCAGTGTCTACCTTCTTATATGAGCATAAGATAAAAGCAAACACATCATGGGGAACCAAATGATTTTGTAGTCTTGGTAAACTTGACACATACATGAGTCCAATATTACATTTTCAATCACAAATTAAAAAAATATATTTTTTAAAAATAACAGTATTACCTCTAAAATATTCATTATTATCAAACATAGTACACATCATTGATTATTGAGAAAAAATGAGGTTTTGATAAAATACTCAGTAAGGATTCGGTATATAAGTAGAAATAATTAATCAATAATAATAATCAATATGGATAATTAAATAACTGAACACTCGTTCCACATTATCAATAAACTGAGAATGAAGTGTATCTAGATATACTATTAATCTAAAAATAACATGGGTAGTAATCAATATGGAAAGGTAACTAAATGAAAACATCTTCCTTTTAATCAATAACAAGAATATATATAATGTAATGAAATAGGTTCCATATACCAATTCCTTGATCCAGTTCACTACATAACCTAAACCGCACCACCCTATATGCTGGAGGCTGTCAACTGGTAGTCAGGGTCTAATATATAACATGGGGAGACTATAACCTCTTTATCAAAGCAACAAATATTAGGATTAAATAAATAAATAAATACCTAACGAGAATGATCAATAAAAAAAATACCTCCTTAACCAATAAAGACCAATATCACATGATATGATGAAAACATGGATAAAAGATCACAAAATAAAGCTAAAAATAGGTCATTCCAAGTATATATCAAGTGCCTAAATAAAAACAAAAATAAAGACACCCTAATATCTCCCATTTAGGTCCTAAAATCATATACAATTCCATTTTCCATGCTCCTCCCCAACATATCTAGTTAATATATGAATATTTCCCTTGTCCCTCCCTACAAACATGAAGTCTATTTGGGAAATGATTAGTAATCCCATGTAGGGTGTGATTACAACTCATTAGGCCACCACCAATGGCATATAAAACAAAATCAAGTCTATAAAAGTTTATATAGTTGTATAAATATTAAATTTCAATGTTAATGTAAACATTTTTATCATTATATTATTCTTTAATTAACCTAATAAACACATGGGTTCATGATGACTCCCAATCCAATAATAACTTCTTCATCTCGTTTCGATGTCTGAACCATCCACCAAAGGGATTCCAAATTTCACAATATCATGGGTTTTAATTAATCATTAAATTTAATTAAATATTCAATCAATGGGGGCCCATAGCAGTAATCTAGAGCCCCATGGGTATTTTGAGCCACAGTCCCTCTCCTAAAATTCAATGATCACATAAAATATATGTATATAATGGGGGACTAGAATGATTGTCCTGAACCCCCTGGGTATTTGGATCAAAATTCTCTATCACACATCTCAGTAAAAAATTCAAATCTCGTGGTTCTTTATTTCCAATAATTTATCAAACATTACCATAAATAATTATTCAACCCATTCAAATAATTTATCATTTCAATCATATCGGGACACCCCTTGGGGTTACTATAACATATATAAAACAATAATTAATATAATTATTTACCAATTTCATTAAAACTTATTCATCAAAATTTATTATCACAAGGAAAAAATAATCAATTATGTAATTCAATTTAGAATATAATTTCTAAATGTAGAAATTTAATTTGGAAAATCACATACACACAATAATAATAAAGACTATGAGATTTGAAAATTAGAACTGCTAGCACAAGGTCGTTGATTGATGTTTACAAATTCAAAATCTAAAAATTTCTGCAAAAAGACTGAAATCACAATGGCATGTAAGATCTAGGAATAAGACATTTTTTCATGATCTAGGGGATTATGATACATTAAAACCAAAATCTAAACCATTTCTAGCAAAGAAGGTATCATCACACTTTATTTTTTTCTAACCATGAAAACCCCACCACAACTTGGTGCATGGATTGGGAAGGGGGCCCTATAGTGTTTCCAAACCATGCATCAACCATGTGACACCTCCTATATCTCCAAAATTTGATTCAAGGTTTCTTAGTAATGATGAATTGTTTTATGTAACCATGTGCCAACTATACACAACCCCTAAGGCTCTATAAAATCTCCACTTTAACCCAAAAGAACCAAAATATACCCCCCAAACGAGGTATAACCAAAACATGGTTCAAAGATTACCTGAAAACGATCACAAGTCATCTCTAGAAAGGTCTAGAACATATAGTCTCCCACATTATAATAGCTCATCCTTGAGCTGTACTACTAAGAATATCTAACATTACTAGGTAAAAATGATGGGCTACCAAGCCCACATATCGGCTTCTCTCTCCCATATTTCTTCTTTAACAAGACAATGTTTCTCCAATACTCTTACCATCAGTACAATTTTTACCCAAAACACTTTTTCACCAGGATCCATAACAAGAAATGAATTCTCTTAAAATGAAACATCTTCCTTATGCTCAACAACATCAACATCGATCATATGAGATGGGTAGATATGACACTACAAATGTTGTGACACATGTTAATAATCAAACATATTACATTAACTCTGTGAAATAACCAATTACTATTCCAAAGGCCCTATTCTCTATACAATCTCCAATGTTCTAAAAAACATGGGTGCCAACATACCCTATCAAAATGTCCTATGGTCTCCAAATCTACGAAACACCTGAAGGAACACACTATCACCCACTATAAACTCATATGGTTGTCAACATCAATCATGTTATGACTTGTTCCTTATATGAACTATAACCATATGTTTCTAAATCTATTGGACATACATCAATGTCTCTAACATGATAATTGTTCCCAAAAACTCTAACTCATCCACCTCCATCCAATATAGTGGTGATCTTCATGGAAAACCATAAACTGATATATATGGTCCCATTTGAATATTCTACATATAACTATTATTATAACTGAAATAAACAAGAATTAAGTGCTTCTACTGGGACCCACTAATGCATAGTATGCATTCTTGTATCATATCCTCTAATAAATGTATATTATTCTCCTACTTCTCATATTTATGTGGGTTGAAATACATAGTCAAAAATAACTATGCACCATGAGCCTTTGAAAAGTATTTCCAAAAGCGTAAAGTTAAACATGAGTCATGTTCTAAAATTTTACTCCAAAACACCATGTATAGATGAAACATCTTCTGAATGTACAATTCTTATGACTGATCCACATATAATGTCTCCTAGATAGGTGATAAACCCACACATTTCATCAATTGATCCATAATTACCCATATAACATCATTACTCTAGGGAGTCCTCTACAAACCTAACACCATTTCTAATATAACATCATCCCACTTCAATTATGGAATAAGAAATGACTATAGAATACCACCAGTTCATTGAATCTCGTCCTTTACTCATTAACAAGTGTAGCATCATGATTGGAAACCTGAAATCTCCCTTTTCGTGGTTGGCCTCCAATACTATCAGTGTAGGTAGTAATAAATTTTGGTAAAACAAGGATTTATGACCCACTTCGAGGAATGATACTCACAAATCATCTCTTATTACATACATATAGGAAAAAAATGAAATTATAGACCTAGATAATCTCAACCCCATATAAATTCCATTGGAAAGTTGAATCCCCGCCATAATGTCTTTCCCTCAAGGCTAGAAACTCTGGATCCTCATAGTGGCTCTCTTTAGCCTGGGTCAAAAGTATAGGATCTACTGATACTGATTAGATGATCATCAGATCTGGGACCTCATCAACCAAAACATATATATCAATAGGTATATTTTTCATCATTCACTATAAACTTCACTCTTGAACTACCAGATTCTATTCTTTCCTTCTCAGATCATCACCAACGTTGTTTCCCTACAATGGTATCTGATATCTCAAAATAACATTTATTAATATATTGAACCCACCTCTATTATTGAAGATTCAAATATCACTAAGAAAAGAAATATATTTAAATAATAAGGTTGGTGTACATCGTAACCTATTCACCCAAGTTTTAATATCACCAACAAATTAAGGCATAAACCAATACTGCTAACTCGAGGTCTTGTGTAATGTAATTTTGTTCATTCATATTTAGTAATCATTAATTATACTCTGTGACTTGATCTCTCTATATCAACATTTCTCCATGTCTTAATCACAGACACCTCACAAAACACTGATTACTACTCACATACATTATGTAAGATCAAAAATGGTTTGGTATTTTTATTCTTCTTCAACTCCTAGAAATAATTCTCACATTATCAAGACCATTCAAACAAAATTTCTATCATTTCAAATGTAAAATATTTTTCTTCCATGTTGGAAATGTCCTAGAAGAACCTCCGATAATATCATGTCTTCTCCAAGCATATAGAGGCGGGATTAAGGGGGTAACGGCTTCAGTACGATTGGTTCAGGTCATAAAATTCATATGGGACACACTATGTATATCCAATAAACATAGTGTAATCCTTCCATGATGGATTGGATACCGTTTCTTATTGAACTTGTATAAGTTTCATTATGGTATAATCCTATTATCATTTCCTATAGGGTTGTTATGAAATCATAAGTACTGCATTGGATGTTTATCCCCTCTGAAGAACATCATTCATGGATAATGTTTTTGGAATCCTTTAATGAGTCCTGATATGAGATCTACTATAATAATTTCCTTAGGTGGTGCTCTTGTTATCGTCAAGAAAAATACTATATTGGCATTGATCCCCTATATTATTTGTTAATTCAGAATGGGTTTCTAGTATAACACATGTCCTTTGGTGTGATCCCCATCATTATATCATTCTATTAATTCATCTCTTATCGACTTACTATGGAAGTACATAACAACAATGAAATATTGAAAAGATATCATCAGTTCTATTTGGCTCTTGGTTTCTTTTCTCCTCAATGAGTTCTATATGGATCCTTAGAGTAATAATCCTAGGTTGTAAATACAGTTGTGATCTTATCCTAATAATTTGTGACTACTATGAGTATATATTGAAGTTCTTGTTTTACTGTTAGTTATTTCAAGGTGTCTTACATGTTATTATTATAATCACCCTTTCATGGGATTTTCCCCTATATGTCATGTCCTATGTAGATGATCGACCTTTTGAAAAATTCTTAGAGTTCCCTCTACCATGCATAGATTAGTGATCCAGATAGACCAATCTATTTTTCTATAATCACATTGATAGAAGACCCCACCCATATAACATTTTGTACTTGTTTTTAATTTCCTTGTGGTGGGATGGTATTTGGAACTTTTTGTATTCATATAATTATTTTCATACTCTTATAGTGTGATTTTATATGTATGCAGGAAGGGATTTTAGTGGTTATAAATGTCAATATTTTATGGGAATGGATATTTGTCATTGTGCATAGGTTCACTAGGCTAATACCTCTCAAGTTTAAGATATAACTACTTAAAATTAGTCACTATCCCCTGGACTACTAGAGTTGGGCATGGTGATGTTGTCGCATGGGCCCTGTTGGGAGGGGTTGTGACAGTGGTTTTAATGTCCTTGATGAATTAGATAATTTAACCTTTCCTAGAATGATCTCTGGTATATTTTATGAAATAATTGTGTACTATAAGTTATTGTAATATCATTCTCGATATCATGCCATCATCAAGAGTAAATTAAGTAGCATCGCCTTTATGCCCAGCTAACCATTTTTTTATGGATAAAGTGAACTTATTGGGCTACGTCATCTCGAATGTAGGATTGTTAGTTGACCATGGGATGGTTTCACTTATGGTATCATGGGAGTGGCTAGAGAATGACTTCAAAACTCAGACATTTCTTGGTTTATTATGTTATAATTAGTATTGTATCTTCAAATTTTCCATTATTGAAGAAATTATATTATCGATGACCAAGAAAGAAGTGATGTTTTTTTCTTCATATAATTCTAGGATGGATTATCTATAGCTGAAAGCTATAATAATTTAAACACCTATCCTATGTTTACAAACACTGGGTAAATTATATACCTTGTACTTTGATGCATCTGGAGTTGGACTCAGAGAAATTATGATGTATAAGGATCAATTTGTTCATTATGGATCTATGTAGCTAAGATCACATGATTGGAATTACCCTAATCATGATTTGGAGATACATGCACTTGTATATACCCTGATATAATATAAAAAATATCTTTTCAAAAAAGTGGATTGTTGTATAAATAGAACATAAAAGACACATATTCATTATTAATCACATAGACCATAAACTTTGGCAAATGAGTGAGTCATGTATATATAGTCTTCTAACTTCAATATGGATTATACCTAGTGAAATGGAAAAAATGTTTCCAATTATTTGAGTTTCAAGATGTAGAGAATAATATTTTGGGAATCTTGTGGTGAGTGGCTAATGATGTCTCTATTTTTAGAGAAGAATTATGATGTTCACACATTCTAAGGAAGTGTTTCTATGTCTTAGACATATATCATACACATGTTTTTTTAAATAGATAATGAAAGGGAAATAATCTGATTTTGAGGGCTTAGTTCTAAGAGATAGCTTATATGTTGGGGAAACATGCTCAAGATTGTCTCTTGGAAAAGGTAATTATGTTTTTTTTGTTCAGTAAGTGTTACTATAGGATTTGATAAGAATAAGATAAGAGGGTTTCATTCTTATATGTGGGGAAAATATCATGGTAGATAAAATATGTATCATGATCTCCATAGATTATACTAGTGGTCAAGAATGATGTTGGAGGTATCATGATTTGGGGAGATATGATTCACTTGCATGCAGGTGAAATCTAAACATTAAATATGTACTATGATCATGAATAATCATCCCATTCATTAATGGGAAATGGGATTATGTCACTATATATTTTGTGATAATATTTTTCATGAAATCCTATAAGAGTGGTAAAACAAGGGTGATCATGGATCGACTCCTGAAGGTATCCCACTTCTTACCTCTCGGGGAGAAATTCACTGTTGATGATCTAGGCAGTCCATTTGTGTGTGATATTTTTTGGTTCAAGGGTGTATCAAGAATTATTATATAATATAGAGACCCTCATTTCAAATCGTGGTTCTGGAAGGGTCTTCATAAGGATTTGAGATCACATGTTCTTTTAAGAATAACCTTACATCGTTAGTCTGATGGAAAATATGAATCAACGATTCATGTTCCCCACAATATATTACGAGCCTATGTTTTTGATTTTTTTGGTTTATGGGAGCTTCATATATAAATTTTAGAGTCTACTATAATATAATAGAATAGTAATTGACAAAAATAAAACCTTTTGAGTCATTGAATGGTTGGAATTTTTTTCACCACTTTACTGGTTAAAGATAGGTGAGGTAGTGCATGTTAGACCTAGTCACATGCAATATATGTCTGATTAGGTTCTGTAAATCTGGAGGTATTTAGTTTCCATTGGGATAAAGAATAAATTGTACACTAACCATTGGATATTTAATTAGGATTTTACATTGGACATCAGGCTTTTTTTCATGTTTTTCCATTGTTGGGGAAACACTGTATCAGAAAATAGGGAAATCTTATGCCTAGGTTTGTTATTCAATTTGAGATAGCGGAATGGTTCAGTCTAGTGGCATACCAATTATCCCTTTATTAGTTTTATAGTTCTATGAATGACCTATTTCATGTGTCACATCTTCAAAGATATCATCATGACCCATCTAATGTGGATGATTTTGAGGATATTGAACTTTGTGTAGATGCATCCTTTTTGGAGAATTCAATATGAATTCCTTACTGTATTGAAAAGTATCTATAAGGTAGTATTATACCTCTAGATATATTTTTTTGGAAGCATGGGCATGTTTAGGAGGAGTACTGGGCGAGGGAGTCTGATATGTGGGTGTAGTGGCCAAACGTTTTCTTCAATAAAGCATAGTGATACTTGGAGAAGCTCAAGGATAACCTGTTATATGGTGGGGAGATTCTAGGATCCCTTCCTTTTTCATGTACATCCATCATTGAGTATTTCATTGATCATATTTTGTATTGGGTTTTCATTATCATTAATCTTTAGCTATCGAGTCTCATTCAGAGATAAAAATATTTTATTGGAGAAAATAAATTAATTTTTGTACATGTGTTTTTTTAATTAATGGAGTATGGGTATAAACACATTAATTAGGATTATAAAGGTTTCCAACAAGTATGGAATACATTGAAGGTGGATTGGGTGATTTTATAAACAAATTCATCAATATATTTGGAGGACATTTACACTCCATGAAGATTCATTACATGACATGTAACTTCCAACAAAAAGATGATGTGAAATGGATAAATTATTTCTAGTAGTTCATTGAGTTTACTAGTTACATACCTTGAATCTATATTAAAAAATGTGTCATTCTTGAGAAGGCATAAAATAACTAGAGGTGAAATGATTTTAATTTTACACCAAACATAAGAAATAAACATTTTGAAATGGGATGACACACCCTGTCTTTTTTGGGATGGTTAGTTTAAGGAAGCACACTGCTTATGTTTTTCATTCCAATTGTATATAACCCTCCTCTCTCAGATCAAAAATTATTTCTATGAGATTTTGGGGCACATTCTTTCATTCGAAGGTCTCAATAATGCATCTAATTTCTAGTGAGTTTTTTTCTTTTTATGTCCTATATTCCCTTTTGGGCTTCGTAATTGTGGATTAAACAACTTAACCATGATTGTTTTGGGTTTATATCTCTCTATTAGGTGATCTAGGGTTTTTATTATTTTATTAATTTCATATATTCTTATTGGTTATTATATTAGAAAGGTTTTATTGATCACTAGTTAAAGGTGGTGGTCTAAAACCTGACCACATGGTCTGTAAAATTCTTCAGTATTTCAAATACAAGGATTGCAATGAAAATACCTGGGCATTAATTAATTAAATGATTAATGATGGTGAATAATAGATTGAATTATTATAAATTTACCTTGGATTACATTGTATTAAAACCAATATTTTGGCTACCCATTGGGTTAGAAAAACCCTGAATAATTATGAAATAGAAAATGGATTAAAGTGTTATTTGTAATGACATTATATTTCAGGTGATATCATTATATATATAGCTTGAGTTATGGATTATTTCCTACAGTAATGATTGGTGATAATTTGATAAAAATGAATTTGTAATTTAAAGAGAAATGGTAATCATCATAATTAACCATTGAGTCTTATGATATGTTATTATGATATCATTTTTGTAATTACATGTGTTTTGATTGATGTTGTCATTGTTATATAGAGGGATATGTAAAGTTGTTTAAATTCCTATATAGCAGGCTTAACAGAGTTTGATGATGAAATTATTATATATTGGTATTTGATGAGTGTTTTTTCTAAAATGATTATATAGTGGTCTTGGATAAAATTATTTTTGAAGTACTTATATATAAGGACTTTATTAAAGGATGAAATTATTATAAAGATGGTTTGGATTAGTTGATGATGAAATGATAATATATAGGGATTTTCTAAGATGTTGAAAAACATATAGAGAGGGTTTTTCTCCGTTATGTGATTATACCATGGATTATAGTTATATTTGGAATGGTTTCTATAAAATCTCAGAGATATTCTAGCACGGTGTTGAAGTAAGATGGTGGAATATTATATTGTGTTGATTAATTAATACACCAATTATCCCTTCATTTCATGTAGTTATTATCTTTCTAGTTTTGTTTAGACATGTTTGTGTCAACCTATTGATTTTTAATCACACCCTATTCAGACCACATTTTGGTACCCAAGGAGATTATAGGGATAGTTTTTTTTGAAGAGAAAGGTACCTTGTTGATAATTAGTTCATACCGGATGTGTTTGATATTTGAGATAGGGCATGCATGACGTTTGGGACCAAGGTCGGTGGAGTTTATTTAGTGTTAGTTGATCCTTTTATTTGTATTATTTTCTTTTAAAAATTTAAATTCCATTATAACTATCATTATATGGTTCATTATCATTGAATTGTTGGTTCCTCCAATATTCCATTTTCATGTAGTATAGTATTATCATTTATTGTTACTATGATATTTATTATATATTTTATTTCCACTACATTGTAACTTTATACCATGGGGTCTAGTCTTACCAGTAAATTTATTACACCCCCACTATAAGTCAACAGACTGTGGAATATAAATAAAAGAATCTAAAATCCCATAAACTACTTGATAATTCCACATGAGAGAGTGTTGAATCATGGTATGTTACAATACCTCAACCTTTAAGTCCTTTCACAAGAATGTTTAAAACTACCAGGGACTAACCCATTTGGATTGGAAAACTGATTTTATGCTATATTAATGTTTTCCTTCTTATAATATTGATGCATTAAAGGTATATCTATAACTCTGCCGCACCCATGTCTTTATGTCCAAATTTTTCCTCATATATCAAATAATCAGTTTAGTTCATGAACAATGTGCCTTATCATCAAATATCAGTATTAAATAAAGAATATATATCATAATTATTTTTCCAGTCAATCAAATAATATTGAAATTAAAACACCATTTTTATAAATGTGATACAATTTATGAAATAATAATATCCCTGAAAAATACTATGGATATATAGAGGAATTTAATTTCCAGTGATAATCGGAATGTGAATATTTTAAGGTAAATATAATGACTAAAAAATGGATAATGTTTTTAATTTAAATAGTTTCCATCATTAAAATGATTATAAATCATCAAAAGGATGAATAAGTAAGGTACCAATACATCATACAACAATTGGATTTTGAATAAATATATTTTTCATTAATTAATAGAAATACTAAAAAAATTCATTCAAAACATTTTAGTTGAAAATATGCTTTCATTTTTTGAATCAACTATAAGAACTAAATGATGACAGAAAAATATTAAAATAAATTTATTTGAAAATAATAATTGAAAATTAAAAAATAATTTTTAAAACATTGAGTGGTTGTGATTGCTAGAAATTTTCTTCATGTAATACATATTAAAACAAATATTCCTTCAATTTTTTGGAAAAATAAAACATGTATTATTTCTAAAATGATGTGAATAATCATTTCAAAAAAAATACAAAAAATGAAAATGTGTAAAATTGAATTTAATAAATAATTTGGGAAATTGTTATTAAAATTTTAGAAAACATTTTTAGAAAACATGGTTGTGAAAGAAACAATTTTTCAATCCAAAGAAATAAATGATGTCAGATATTATTAAACATTTTCTAAATCATTTTAAGTACAATAGAGTAGAAAAATTGAACTACTATTTAGAAAATATCACAAATAACTAACAGATAAGAAAATTAAATGGTTTATTAAAAACACTTTATATACTTTCCTTCAATCTAAATTCCAAAATAATAATCCTGAAAAAATGAGATTGTGAAGTAATCCATTGAAAATATCATAATATTGATATGATAAATTACCAAAAAATTGATTATGTGTATCAAATATAAATACACATAAAATATTGGATATACAAGTTAATTTGGTATAAATTTAATACACACATAACCATGTAATATCAAAGGGAATTAATTAGTAATATTATTAAATGAAAAGAAATTGATTTGTGAAATTCTTCACTATATGGTTGCATTTAAGTCATATTCCCATAAATGAAATAATTTAAATTAAAAAATAAAATATCATTAATTTTTAATTAATCATTAATTTACATGTTAACGGGGTATTATATATACAAATTGAACGGGTTTAGGTGATTAACATTACTATATTCATCAATGAAGATAATTGAGATGAAGTCTTTAACTAAGATCATATCAATGATGCGGTGATCAATCAATGAATGGATTTTTTATAAAATTTAAATACACATAAAACAATTGGAATTAAAAAATAAATTAATAAATGTTTATTACCCACATAACCATATCAGAACACAATAAATTTAGAAGAAGATTAACTGATTAAATAGAAACTGAGTTAAGAATTCCCTTACCCCACACTTCATTCTAATTGAATGTGATTTAACCTCTTGTATCATGGTTTTAAACATGTTAAAAACCTATTCAATAACCATATAAATATTTATAATATAATATATTATACTATTCAAACTTCTTTTAAAATATTCATTAATAATCATCATTTATATTCATTGTTTAAGGTGTTAATTGTCTTGTTTTATAATTCTCAATTTGTCATGAATATTATAATTATTATGAATATTATATAGTTTAATCATATATAGAGTAATTATAATTAAATAATTATCATATTTTTACATCAATTTAACACTTAATACCAATAATGTGGGATGGTTATGATAAAATAAGTATGTTATAATGATGGAGAAAGTTTGTTTGATATACAAGAGTAACGTTTCCATTTTTCAATGATCTTCATGGAAAGAAGTTAAGTAATATTTTATCATCTTATACTGATCATAATATAAAATATGTATCCTATTTTTATTCAAATATACTTAAATATATATTCCATTTACTGTGGTTATGAAAAGGGAGTCGCACCGCTTTGTGAATGTAGTAGTCCATACGAAAAAGAATGACGTTATCTCATCCAATGTGTGAAAAGATGAAAAATAAAAGGATGTATTATTTTTTTAGAATGATAAATATGTAATTTAAATAATAATTATTTAATTTATTTCACATATATTTATTAAATTTATACATATTGTCTTTTATATAATATGTTATAAAAAGACAAATAACATTGTATCACAAGGCGATAGTCTTTCATACACACGGGGGACATTAGCGTATACCCTAGAAAATGGAATATAAAAAGGGAATAAATGATATAATGAATATAGGGATATAAGTATTTTATAAATATCATATATATTTTTTATATAAATCATCATAACCAACCTTGGGAGTTGATAATATAAACTCAAGTTGAAAATTGTTTTTACTTCATCGGTTAACATCCTTATGTTTGCACCAAATGACATCATAGGTTATATGTGTGTAGAAAATAAGTCTTGTATTATTAAAGGAGGTTTTTTTTAAAGTTATTTGGGTTGGTATTATCTAAACGAAATCTCTGGTAATGTGTGAATAAAAAAGTAGATGGGTGGCCTTTTAGAAGTGAGGTGAGTGGCACACTTGTATGTTTTAAACAAAAAAATAGTATCCATGTTGTTTACCTAGAAAAAAGGTAAAAATTGAGTATTATCTATAAATAAAAATTATAAGGTCCAAATATTTCCATATAATTTATTTTATACTAGCTTTTAATTCATCTTAAACCCTAACGTTTTAGTTCAACCCCTAATAAATCCATTTTTACTTAAACTTTGGTAATTAAATTTTCATATTTTCACTATTCATTTTGGTCAAAAATTAATTTGAAATAATTATAAAATATATGTTACTCTTATTAATAATATGTAATAAATTTTTCCAAAATCTATTCTCGTATGTGGCAATAATTAATTTAAAATTAATCTTGTAGATGTGATGAGAAAGTTTGTTTTCGATGAGAAAATGTTCTAATTTTAACAACATTTTAATATAAAAAATCAATATGAAATTGAATCCAATTATGTAAATTGGATTTGTATATATATATATATATATTAACAAATTTTACTTTAAGAAATATAAAAATATAATTATACTTTTAAAATAATTAAAAAATGTAATTTTCAATTGATATTTCTTATTTTTCATTATTCATTGAAAAATGAAATAATTTGAAAAAATACATCAAAATCATCAGAATATAATACTAATTTCATAATTTGAAATATTAAATTAATTTTATTATATAAATTTATAAATGTGGTATCAATTAATATTAAATTATGTGCACAAATTGCTAATAAACTGTATTTTCAAAAAATAATATTTTTGAAAAAATATTTCTTAACACTGTAAAGGATTATAACTAATTTATATTGAATAGATAACTATAATTTTTATAATTTATTATTACTTTTAATACTCTCTAAATCAACTACTTGTTTATAATGGTGTACTATATTGTGTTTTTTTATCAACGAGGTTGTGTTTTCCATAAGCGCTCGAAAAGATTAATTTTGAAGAAATGTATTTTGGTGGTTTTTTAATCTCATCCTTTTGTCTCACATATTATTTTGAATAAAATTGTATTATTATATATTTTTTTTAGAAATTAATATAATATATAGTACATATATGGATCATCTCCAAATTCATATTTTACAATAGGCATACCCAAAACATAAGGTAAAACATCTAATCCCAATCATATAAAATAACATATGGTACACCATGAAACATTAATAGTTTCATAAAGTATATCCCTAGATTATTATCAAGAGTAAAATAATATCTAATATTAATAAAATTTTCAAAATTCATAAGGTGTTAAAAAAATTACAAAAATATAATTATTGAATTTAGTTGTTTTTGGGGAGTCAAGTGATGAATATAATAATACTTTTTCTTCATACATTGAGGGTATAGATTAATGGTTAAAATATATTCGTAGAATTTGTTATCTCTACTATATTATTATTGTATTCCACTTAGTGATACATATACTATGAAATATAAAATTTCATTTTCCCCACTATAAATACTTTGTTAGATCTCTCGAAATCATAAAATATCAATGATTGACAATGAATATTGAACAATGAGAGTTACCCAACAATAAATTCATCAAGTTTATAATTTATTTGAAACACACTTAATTCCTAAATAGAATTATTCCATTTATACCATGCTTTAATGATGGAATATTACCCCCAATTTTCTATAATTATACATAAAACTTTTATATCTCATTAATTATCACATGGATGAATGGTTGATCATTCGTTTAAAACATAAATGATATATACCTTTCTTCATTATATCGGGATTTAAATTTTGAAAATAAATATTATTTGGATATATTTTAAACATATTCATGGATAAACATGCTTATTTATTTTTACAAATATCATTGATGACCTTTTCCTCTTTCCTAGGGTGGTAATGTATTGAGAAGTCATTATCCCTAATAAAATACAACCATCAACATTAGAATATATTATAAATTTATCTATAATTATATGAATCGTGATTTTATTATCAATAAATATTTAACATTTTACAATAATGATAATTTGACTATATTTTTAATGATGAAAATTACTACTATGTACTCTAAATTGTTACACCCCAAAATTCTTGAAGAATAATTTTTTTTGAATAGCGTGTATGACATGCAAAAATAAATAAAAAAGGAAATATAACATAACAATAAATTATGATAAATTTATAATTTTCAAAATTAAAATATATTATATATCTTAAAACAAATGCAACAATGAGTTATTCTGCATTATACACAACAATTACTATCTTCAGTAGCTTATGTTAAAAGAAAGGTTTTGTTTTATCGACTACTATTAATTTTATTATTTACAATAAAAATTATCTTTTATCTATTAAATGTTTTGTTATGAGCAGTACTAACTAAAATTTTAAAATAATTGTTCAAATTAATCTGTTATCAATTAATTATAAATGAATATATACATTCAATTGAATATAATAGAAATGTTTTTTAAAAAATTAATTTTTATGCGCCAAATATGTTTTATCATAATAAATAAAATTAAATACTATTATTTTTTAATATTAAATAAATTTATATATTATATATACAATATTTTATTTTCATTCAATAAATATATTTTATACGCATATGATAATAATATATCCACTTTTTTGCATAATAATATATTTTTTAAGGCAGTTTTGATACCTTTTAACATCACTGTTTTTTTAAAAATAATTTCTGAAAAATTAATAAATTTTATTCAAAAAAATAAAATTAATTTTTGAAATCATAATTCCATCATTATTTTTAGTTTATTTTTTGGTATCTTTTTTAGAAGTTTAATTTTTTGATGAATACTGAAAAAAATTGAATTTTATTTGAAAACAGATATTAATTCACAAAAATTTATGATGTAAAATTATATATTTAAAATTCTTTAAAGACTAATTAGTCCATTCTTATATATATTAATACAATTTAATTCATTTTAACTATTTTTATATTTAATATCTATATATATATATAGTATAATTTGTATATTTTCAATTTAAAAATTTGCTTTCTCACTATGTTTACGGGATTATTTTTTAATTAATTTTTTCCACTTATAAGAATTACTTTTGAGAAAATTGATTAAATATTTTTAATAAGAATAATTTATATTTACTAATATGGATATATAGTTTTTGTACAAGTTTTATTAGAAAAAAAACAATTATAATTATTTATAATGATTATGAGAAAAATGAGTTCACTGAGGGAATCCACTTTAATCTTAGGGGGAGAAATGCAACTTAAAAATTTACAAATGCAATTATTATTCCATATAAACACGTTATTTATACATTTATATATATTTTTATATATTAATTAATCCTCTCGTGAGTTAAAAACGAGGGTACAACTACATTCTTTTCAAAAATTTCATGTGTGTCCTCTCCCTCACTTATAAAAGGCCATCCCATATCCCTTATTACGTGAAATCTAAAACCACATATGATCATAAAATAACATAAAAAATAACTCCCAAAATTCTTTAATATCATATTATAATCCATTTATTTGGTAAAAATCCAACTAAGAAGGCGTTAGTGTAAACCTAGGGAAGACACTCGAATAACATGTAATGTTTTTATAAATGAATTTTATTTTATTTCATTATCCTATTAATTAAATTATTTTTGTATTATAATTATTTAATAAAATAAATATCATCAAATTTTTATATTTTTTTATGTTAAAGGAACTATCTAATCCTTCACACGCTTTAATCAAATTGGTTACACAATCATCATATGTCTATAGGGTGGACTACCGTCTCACGAATCGATGACGTTTTTTTCATAACCACCATAAAAGGTTAGGAATAATGATTGAAATAATCATTATATATGTAATTTATGATATATTTATTTATCTATTTTTATTATATTACATGTAACTTCTTACTTTCCCTTTTCTGGGAATACAATGAAGTCGTTTGGGTGTACGATATGTTATCACCTCATGAAGTAATGCGATTCATTCACGCATTAGATATAATTTATTAAGTATGTTTTTAATGAAAATATTATATATATGTACATATATTACATATATAAGTTACAGGAATTATAATATACATGTATATATCATTTTATAATCATTATTTAATATCAAAAGATATGGATGCATCCTTTCTGCGTACATACAATTTATCATCTCCATTAATGGTGAATTTTTTATCCAATCAGTAAATTTTATAGATTACTATAAATAAATATATACCAAATACATAATATATTTTCATCATTATTCAAATTATTTAGATAATAAAATTATAATCTACAAAAGTGGAACAAAAAATAACAGGTCAAAACATACTCTAAAACAAGGATATTAAAAAATAGGTGATATAATTTTATAAAGGGATATTATATTATATTCTAAAAATTTATATGGTTCATGTGTAATTTAATAAAAATAGTAAAACAATTATAACATAGTCTAATGAGTGTTCAACCAAAATTATTCCAAATGTAATGTATTTATTCTGAATTTACTGTCAATTAAGGATTTTTTAGTAAGCACCAGTTAACTTTTATGTGGTGTATCTACATATCCATTGACATATAATATCAAGATATATACATCATGGTATTTTTAATTCCAATTGAAATTATTTCATCAAAGGTAATTTGACATGAAAATTATCATGTTGTAAAATTAATTATGCACTATCACTTTTTTATTTTTAACTATCTCTTAAAATGATCTTTTTATTGTAATCATTTTTTATATGACATTAAATTTATCTTAAAATCCTTATTATTATATAATTTTTATGATTTTTTCCTAATCCATTTCAATTTTAACATTTGGTGTTTACCCTAAATGTTATTTGATCAACTGGTTAAATATTGATAATTCTGAAAACAATACCCTATAAATATATTTTATAAGGGACATTGTTTTTGATTTAAATAAAATATATGATATATGAGAACTGATTTAGACTGGTCTATCATGTGTTGAAAACAACATAACTTAATCCCTACAATGCATCGATAATCTCATTAGATTAGTCATTTGGCCAAATATGATGGTTTCATACCCGGTATGCTTTAAATTTTATTGTAAAAGGCCTTGATTATAGAGGATCATTGTTCCTAGGAATCATGGAATCCAATACTTAAGAATTATCTTCATTGAGAATTCAGTTATTATTATCCATTATATATTCACTAGGACAAGATCTAGGGATGTGTTTTCATTCTCACTTTATTGATCAAAATGAATATGTTTTCAGATATTTTGATTTCCATATTCATTATGCCTTATCTATATATTTATGTATATTTTTTTTCGGATATTGATAATTCCATGTTGATTGTGATTATTGATTCATGATATATTCCATTGTACATAACCCTTAAAGAATATTTGAGCTCACCCTTATGTAGTTTTCTTTCCCTAGGTTATGAAAATGAATCCTTTGAATGATTTTCCAAGGATGTTAATCATTGTTTATTCATTATGTATCATTTTATATTACTAATTTTAAATGGTTATCATGTATGAAATATTTTTTTCCAAAAGTTCCAAACAATTTGGTCCATTGTAATATGATTCCTTGTATCTTATTCCAATGTAATGGAAGTAGGGACCAGCTCAACACTAATGTGGTCAGGGTCATTATAGATGGTATCAAATCATTATTACTAGTAGACAATGATATTAGATTTTAGAAAATATATATTAGGGAACAAAACCCTATGTTATAATTGGGGATAAGTATTAGATAACATCGTAATGTTTTTTAAGTTATAGATTAAGTGGTTTTTCCTTGGAATGCATAAATTTATATATACTATAAGTAGAAGTTTTTATATAACATATGTACCTAGGGGAAATAACTCTAAAAAGGGTGTGTTGGTATTGTCCAAACCATAACATGGTACATGAAAATGGGCCTTATTGTGCAACCTGGTTTTACTATATCAGGGGATATTCATAATATTAGTCCCATTTTTTTATAACACTATTTTGATATATTTGAATACATAATGGAAATTAAGGATTAGACCTTGTTTTTTTATAATAATTTGAATTATATATATATATATATATATCCATATTTAAGCACCGAGACAACGTTCGATTTTGAGGCCTGGTGTGCTTAGAATTAATTTTTATAAAATAATAATTATATTCTATATTATATGTGCACCAATTATTAAAGAAAATGGGGTAAATATTAAATGAAATAATGGATTAGAAATACATGTTCATGTCTGAGTCTGAAATATATCTTTTACCCTAGGAACAACCTAAAATTGGCCTATGTGGGGTTTCTGGACTACTCGCTCCTTGGTGGTATGTTTAGTGAAATAAATAATTATTAAATTAGTTAATTATTTTATTTAAACACAATGTGAATTATATAAATGTGTTGTCCTAGAGATTCACCTAGGTTTAACCTCATAAACCTGGAATCACCCATGACTCTCTATATTCTCTTTTTGTTAAAGTATCTCATCAGATGATGATGAAATGATAGATCAAATCAAATCAAGACACAATGAAGAAATAACTTCTCTCAATCATCAGTATATTAATTCTTCATCAAAAAATAACCCATAATTGAGGTAGGAGTCATAAATTCTAGATTTGTGCCCATTTATTAAATATATTGGGATGATTCACCACTATTCATTGATGTACACAAATTTCCAGATGACTGCATGCCCCAAGGTAAAAAAACATATTTCATTTCATTTCTTGATAACCCATAATGCCTATTCTTTATCATTGGCTTAAAATTATTTGAAAAAAATGTCGAAAACTTTTGTTTTTTTTTCATTTCTCCCTTTTTCATATTTTTCATGGGTTGGACCCCTCTATACCATTTTGACATTTTTGGGAGGTAGCATGTCCGATCAGACTCATGGAACCATGACAGAATCACATGAAGGGCTTGGATTGATGATACGGTAAAGATTAGGGGTTTTTGAAAGACATAGATAATTATTTTGATGGTTTTATGGTTAGAAAATTGATGTTTTAAGGATTTGTGATGAACTGAACATGTGGAAAAAACAACATTACAGAACAGAGGTCGATTTCAAGCGAATGATGACTAGAAGTCATGATTTGTGATATGTCCACCATTTTGAGATGTTGATACTATCAGTTATAAAGTAGAAATACATGATTACAGTGTGAGGATAAGATCTAGGATTTCCAAAAAATCCCTCACTACACGTTTTGTAATGCGATGAACACCCAACGTGTATCCCCCATATAGGCAGTGACTAGGTTTTGGAAGACAAATGGATGACATAGAGTGTAGTACTCCTATACATTGAGTATCCCTTCCATAGTTGGATAGCTAGTGTGATGGGTCACCTGAGTGGGAACCCATGTGTTAGTATACGGTCATGTACTTGAGTACATGAACAAGGGCTCCGTTATACATACATGGAATACAAGAAAGAACCAGGTCCCTGTTAGAATGGATATGTCATGTAGTCTACTGACATGGTGTTTATTACTACATTCAAGGTATCTGGGTTCTATCCAAGGAAACAAATAGGTGTTAGAGCAAGACCAAACATTGTGTGGGTCCCCTTACACAATGTGTACCCCTTTAACTCTTTGTAGGGAACATCAATAGTCTATATCTTATTCATTTTAACTCATATTTTTGCCAACATATATCCAACCCGAATTCTTTTTATGTGTTGAATGTGATGGTTCCATCTATTGAGGATTTTTAGAGATGATGTCTAATGTTCCAAGAATAAATTTTAATGATTCAATGGCTAATAATAGTATTGATCGCATTGGATCAACAGGATCATTCCAAGTAGTAGAATCTAACACGGCTAGGAAGTGGAGTTCTTCAATGTCCCTTCAGATCAATACTCTCAACTAGGGTTGGGTAGTGGAATTCCATGATAACATTTTCGAGAAAGACCCTCCAGTAGGGAAGGGTATTGGATTTCCTCGGTGAGAATTCTGAGTGGTACCTTCCAGCTAGGCTGGTTAGTGGAGTTTCTATATGACCTTTCCAAGTGGTACCCTCCAACAGGGCTAGGTAGTGGAGTTCCTCAATGATCTTTCCGGGTAGTACTCTATTACCGTGATAGACCTTGTACTTCCTTAATGATTAGTGAGTTGACCATTCAGTAGAGCTATACAATAGAGTCCCTTAATGGATGTAGGAGTGGGACCCTTTTTTTATACTAGGTATTGGGTTCCCTACATAGATATGGTATCCTGTCTAATGTGTGGCATGGGGAAAAGGCATTTCTTTACATGGACAATTACTTCTGGGAAGGAATGTTAGATGTAGGGAATCCTTGTTGGTATTTTGAAACAGTTGGCTACTCATCTTCTTATGATGAGTTGCGAGATAGAGATCCCATTACATGCTCATTAAGGATTTTTTGGTTCAGCACACACACACACACACACATATATATCCTTTTATATCCACTCCTTGTATTTGGTTACTCTTTTTCAAGAGATTTGAAGACACATGAGGTATTCATTGTACTTTCCATGTTTATCTTATTATTATTTAATGGGTCTACTCTAACTCTATAGGTGGTGAAGTCTCAAGGGTTAGTTCATCTACTAACTGTGTTTATGTCCTAGTGTTTCGATGATCCTAATTTCACTCTTATTTTGGGTTGACTTGTTCTCTTTCACTATATCTTATATCCAATTCCTTTCATTCATGTTGTATATCTTACTACCCCTCACCCACTTCATATTTTAGTGTTTCTAACTATATATGTATATACTCACACCTTCATTGTATTTTCTTGCACATTTCATTTCTTATGATGATGATGGAGAGGTCAGTGTTGACTTCAGAAGCGCTTAGGGATACTAGGTGCTTGGACCACATACAGTGGCGTAGAATGGTATTCATTAGATTGGATCTCTTTCTGATGTTTACATTTCATGTTTTATCAGGTGATGACATATGTCTCATAGGGGGTGTATCTTTCCACTTTACAATTTAGTTACACTGTCATAATTTTGTATTCAAGACTGGTTCATGCATGCTTGGATTAATTTAGAGTAGTGTTGCATCTTTTACTCTTTCCCAATTCACTTTTTTATCGAGATGGTTATGTGTGTATGTACATGTACTTAAAAAAATCCTCCATGTGGTAGTTATGCTTTCTACGCTGGTCGGTAGCCTCTTTCATATATAGGTGGGCTTGGGGTAGTTGTGTGTTGATCCCAAACACGGTTCTGGTGGTGACATGTCAGAATGAGAGGAAGTTCGATCCGTGGGAGGTTGTTCAAACTATTCCCCTTAGTAGGATTTTTTTGGGTTTAGGGAAACAGTGGACAACTATCTCAAGTGTGGATCTCAGGCCAGGGGGTCTAGTAATTGTGTAGGTGGCCAATTTATTCATTCACCCAGACCCTAACTACCTTCTTATCAACTTGTCTTGTCGAGACATTTGTTGTAGGGATCAATGGTGCATGCATCATATATGATTGAGTCATTGATGATACTTATTGAGTAAGATAACCATTTTTTTTATATAAACATATATATATATATATATATATATATATTCTGATCTAACCATTTTATATCTTTATAAATCTCAAGATTCCATCATTACTAAAACTTCTATAGATATCGGTTTTGGTTTGTGGATATGAAATGATTGGAGATGATGCCTCTGTTCAGGGTCCATCCCACCACCCACTTCTTCTAGGTGCGTAGGTAGTAGAAACACCAAATATTTATTAGTATATTGTTCTATATGAGTGGACTGAGGATGCCTGAAAGCATAATGAACTCTACAAGTTATAGTTTCAAAGGATGTTGAGCCTCAATGGTGTTCTAGGGCCTTTGGCAGTATAGGGTTTTCTAGAGTCAGTGGTGTATGTATTTGTTTTTCATATACCATGGAAGATAATGTAGTTTCACTAGCATGTATCATTTTTCTGAGAGTAGTAGGGTTCTTTTTTATCCTTGTTACATAGATTCATGATGAGTCGACACACTCATGGACCGACTTCTAGTAGGTATTCTGTGAGAAGTACTGACCCTCCTTCATTAACATAATCTTGATACATGATCTTCTGGAGCAGCAATGGTGAGGGATGTAGTTGGTTGAGTATTCAATGAGGTTCATAGATCTTATATGGTACTATATTGAACTTATCTAGTATGGATACTTCAAATCACATAAGATTGTGTAGGGTCTGTATAGAGATATTGGATCCTTCATTGTTCCATTGTGAATCGCAATCAATTTCAGGGTGTTATAGATATAACTAGTTACATAGAGATTTATATCATAGGTATGCCACACATTTGGAACCAATAGTGGGTTCCACATAGATGAGTCTTCTCTAAAAGCTAGTATATTCCATGACTCGGGATCTCGGGGTACTGGACCTTCTAGTGACCAGACTCAGGAACACAGTCGTATGGTGAAGAGAAAAAATAGAGCACTAGGGAATCTTGAAGTGGGTCAGTTATTTTCTTGTGATGTGTGAGGTCACATGGCATGTGACTATATATACAGACATGTTGAGGAGCCTAGAAATATAGCTTACAGACCACCATAGAAGAGCTAGTTCCATGATCAGGGGTTTCCCATGCATGGTTATGGTGGCCCATATATAGGTGGAGAACTAAGAGGAGAAGTAGGAGCTATGGGTGGTGTACAACCCTCTGAGATACTTCCACCACAACCACCACCAGGAGGACCACGTATGGCTCAAAGACCTGGCCGTCATGGTCATAGACAGATCTAGGATCTTGAATTCTGTGATCCCACATTACAAAAGTTGATAAAAAAGTATGATTTACGTTTATTATAATATTTATTTAGTGTTAGTAGACACAGTTTCTATTCATTAATTTATCTCTATATTTCTGGTGCGAGAGCTATAGATTCTAGTTGAGGTGCTCCCCTAGTGCATTTTTTTTGAGGTTCCCAATGAGAATGCTTATTCTGTGTCATTTATCTTCTAGTAGTGTGAAATATATCTTAGTGGAGAGAAGTTCACATGTGACATTTTTTTTCACTATTGAACCCTATGATGTCATATTGGGTATTGATTAGTTTTCTATAGTTTGAGATCATCTGGAATTTCACTATAGACATGTCATATATCTACGCACTGATGGGATGAGATCTAATTTTCCCGTGGGTGTGAAATAATGGTAGGGAATGTGGGATCTGAGAGATGGCGGGTGCATCCCATCACCCATTGGTTATCAAGTATATCCTCTCAAGAATAAAACTCTTCAGGCATCTAGGTTACTTAAGTGTAATAGGATTATATGGATGTCTTCCCTGAGGATATTTTGGGACTACCATCAAGGAGGGAGATGGAGTTTTGAATTGACTCGCATCATATCACCACTCTGATATCTTCTAAAGTATAACAGATGGGCCTCTCATTGATTCAGGAGCTTCCATTGTCATTTATGGACCCTTGATAGAATGTTTCCATTAGTCTAAGTGTGTCCCCCTATGGATCTATGAATTTTTTGAGAAAAATATAGATGAGAGCTTCTATCCTTTGGTGGATTATAATCACCTAAACCAGGTCACAATATTGAAAAAATAGCCCTTTGCGAGTATTTATGACCTCTTTGACAAGTTTTCAGGCATGAGATGGTTGTTTAATATTAGTCTTAGGTCAGGTTATAACCAGATAAGGGTTTTTATGTCTAAAAATCCATATATGGAATTTTTATGTGGCTATATACACTAAGAGTTCCTAGTGATTCCCTTGGAGGTCATGAATGACCTATCCATGTTTATGGATTTGATGAACCCGGTTTTCCAGTCAAACATAGACCAATTAGTTGTTGTCTTCATCGATGACAAACACATCTACTCTTAATCAAAAGAGGGTCATACAGATCACTTGAGGATGGTCCTAGATTTTCTTTGAGATCACAAGATTTATGGATTGTTGTTTAATTTAGAATTATTTATTAATAAGGTTTTCATCCTAGGAAATGTCATTTCTTGGAATTTTTTAGTTGTGGATTCAGCAAATATCAATGAAGTTATTTCTTTTGAGCCACCCAATATCATGTCAGAGGTGTAGATCTTCCTTGTCTTTGTGGGGTACTATAGAAGGATTGTGGAAGAATTGTCCCACAACCCCTTTGCCTACCCTAATGCGGAAATGGAATTCATTTATCTAGATTGCGTAATACCATATGTCCATTTAGGTGTTGAGTCTAAGGCGGAAAAATGATCCAATTTTGACTCCACCAAAGGTAGGTATGGAGTAGAGAGTGTATTGTGATGCCTCTAGATATATGCTCAGTTGTGTGTTGTTGTAGTGGTAGGTAGTTATCCCATATAGGTTGATTCATTTGGGACAACATAAGTAGAACTACAAGACACATGACCTAGAGATTGAATAATTATTATTTTCCCTAATGTTGTGGAAGCCCTACCTTCTGGTGGAGCACATTGTGTTTTACTCATACCATCAAAGTCTCAAGTTCTTCTTAATAAAATGATACTTGAACCTAATATAGATGTGATTGTTGGGTTTCATAAAGGAACATGAATTCAAGACATTCTATAATCTATGGAAGGAATATCTTGTTCCAGATTCCCTTAGCATGAATTCATAGTCTCTATTAGTGTAGGAGGCTTCAGAGAAGTTGGACTCCAGATAGTTGACCCTGGTAGAGGAGGATGGTAAATCCTTTTTGTGGTTGATGTTGTTAACTCCTATGCTTCTGGAGCATGTGAGAGAGTCCCAATTAGGAGACAGTCCCAATGAGGTATTACATGATCAAATTTCTATATTAAACTCATTATATAAATATTATAAAGTAGTGAATCATGTCATCAATTTCAAGGGATGAATGATATTCCCAGTAACATTGTTGGACGAGGTGATGTGAGAGTTCCATAATTCTCCCTTAGTTGTACAAATCGGCGTGGAGAATATGTTCATAGAAATTAAAATTTGGTATTGGAATTTCAGAATAAGATAAATAATAACTAATTTTATTCTTCGAAACCTCACCTTCCAGCAGTAGAACGCTGAACATGAAGTTCCTTCAGGTTTTCTGTAGTCACATGAGATCTCAGAGTGGAAATGGGATGCAATATCCATGGACATTGTGACATAGATTCTATGCATGGAGAAGGTCCATGAAACCATATGGGTGATAGATGAATGACTCATTATGTTAGAACACTTCCATTCCATCAGGGAGAATAGTTTGGTGGAGATTTTTGGGACTCTATACATATGGGATATTGTTCCCCATCACGGGGTTCCCTCAAATATTTTCATTCATCTTGACATGTAGTTTAAATCATGATTATGGGGAGGCATATAAGAGGAATTCAAGACTCCATGAGTATTAGTATATCCTTTCACACCTAGACCAATTGGAAGACTGAGAAAACTATACTGGTGTTGGAGGATATGTTTAATGCTTGCGTGTTAGACATTGTCCAGAGTTGGGAGGATCACCTGCCCTTGGTAATGTTTGCAAAAAGAAATAGCCACCAAGCTACCTTTGGCATGAAACCTTTTGAGGCCATTTATGGGGGACCCGGAAGGTCACCCATGTTCTATAAAGAGATTAGTGATTCATATATTATGGGCCTAATGATGGTGAAGGTGATTATCGTGAAATTCCACGCCATCCATCAGTGGATGAGGATAGCCTATAGTAGATAGAAATAACATGCAGATCTACATTATAGGCCCTTATAGTTCAAGGAAAGTGAACAGATTTTCATGAGAGTGTCCTCAAAAAGAGTATTGAGATATTTTATATGGGGCGGCAATCTTTTATTGAGGTCCATCATGTCATTTTGAAATCGTAGAGGGTTGGTGAGTTTTCTTGTCATCTCTCCCTACCCCAAGAGATGTAGCGGGTTCATGACATCTTCCATGTGTCATAGTTGAGATGATACATTCATGACACAACACACATATCTGAATGGGGACATCTAGACATCGAGGATAGAACCAACATTATAGAGTACCTAATTTGGGTCTAGGATAGATGGTGGAGGAACCTTCATGGGAAAACCATTCCCTTGGTTCACATGTTATAGCAGTACAAGAACATGCCGAAGAGTTCTTGGTGGTGGGAGATCCTTGTGAGGGATTACTATCCCATCTTGTTCTGTTAGTTTTTATTTTCAAAGAAAACATTAATAATGGAAAGAAATAGGTTTAGACCTAGTTTCTATGTTGTAATACATTGAAATGTTTTCATATACATTTATAGAGCTATTTGGTGAGGCGATGTATGATTTAGAGTCCCGGTGTTCCAGAAATTATTATTTATAAAATATTAAATATATTTTGTAATCCAGACACGAATATTCATAAAAAACTATATACCTCTTAAATTGAAGCTCATATCATAATTTTAAGACCATGGTTGAGTCCAAAACTATGTTTTTTACCCTAGCCGCATCATAAAATGGGTTGTTGAAGGGCATTAGGACTCCACATTCATTGGATGTACAATTAGAGAAAAGATTAATAATTAAATTAATTAAATACTTTATTTAATCCTTAAATAAAATATATAAATGTTCTAACCTGTAGATTTACCTAGGTTTCACATTATATCCATGGAATTTCAAATAACACTCTCTTTCTTCCATCTGTTAGTGGATTTCATCGGATGTTGAAGGAATTCCAGAACAAATCAAACTTTGATTTAGTGAAGAAAAATTTTCTCTCAATCACTATAAGATTAATTATTAATCAAAAAATCGATCCATAATTGAGTTATTTCTCATAAATTATTTATTTATGATGAATTATTAAATTTATTTAGAAGATTCATCATTGTCCATGGATATGTGAAATTTTTTGTCCAATTGCATGTGCAAGGGTACTAATACCTCTTTATATTTTTATATCCCCATATTCCCATTCATGATTGTTATCCAAGAAAATTTGGCCAATGATTTTTTTTTAAAAAAATGTACTTTTCCCCATAGTTGCTTCATTTTCTTCACCATTTGGTCCCCTCAATCTCGGTGAGACTATGTCATGCGGTATCGAGCTCGATCAGACCCTAGGAACCATGAAAGTGTCTCATGAAAGGAATAGATAAATAAATTAGGTGTATATTTGGGATCATTTCAAGGTATTGATGCCTAATTTTATGATTTTATAATCAATTAATTGATTTAAAAAGGGTCTATGATGAACCAAACATACAGTGAGACCACCATGACATAACAGAGGCTGATTTCTAGTATGTGACAGCCGGTAGATGGTATTTATGAATAGATCCACCATTCTTGGATGATGATATGGCTAGAATTGAAGCTGAAATATCTGAATGTTATGAAAATATTTGATCTAGTATTTTTTGGTGAAAACCCGACAGTATGTTGTGTAGTGGGATGAACACACGACGTGTATCCCCCTCAGTGGTGGCTGATTGGTTTTTGGAAAATCTAAGTATGACATAATGTGTAGTCCTCTTACACACTATGTATCCCTTTCCCATCTATACAACCTATGTGATGGGTCTCATGGGTTGTTAACAATGTGAAAGTACATGAATCTGTACTCAAGTACAAAGACATGAGGTCTAGTACAAGGACTCGACCAAAGGTAGACATCCTGATCAAATTGAGTTGAAAAACTCCATGTAGTCCACCTACAAGGCATGTACTACTACATGGAATGGATCCATATGTCGGCCAGGGACACAACTAGGCAGTGGAGATAGACTATGAACCATTTGGGTCCCCTAAAATACTATGCACCCCATGACCTCTTTTGAGGAAACATCAATCATCTGTATCTCTTTTGAATGATTTTTTATTTTTTCTTAAAGGTAGACAATCCTGAGTGCTTTTTCATGTAGAATGTGGTAGTGCCCTTCATTGTGGATATGGTGATATGATGTGAAACATTCTTGTAATGGTTTCTGATGATGCATTACCCAATGATGGTAGTGAACTCGTATGATCAACATGAACATTCCGAGAGGTACCCTCCAATAGGGCTATGTAGTGGAGTTCCTCAACAACCCTTATGAGTGGTACCCTCCTGTAGGGATGGGATGTGGAGTTCCATGATGAAACTTCTGATTGGTAACCACTAGCTGGGCTGGATAGTGGAGTTCCTTGATAACCCATTTGTGTAGTGCTCTCATCAGGGCTAGGGAGTGGAGTTCCTCGATGAACATTCCAAAACGCTACCCTCTAGTAGCGTTGGATAGTGATGTTTCTATATTATTAGAATGTTTAACATCCAATAGATATGGGTACTGGAGTCCCTAAAAAGATATTAGTGTGGGACCCTCACGTCGTATAGGGGAATTGGTTCGTACCCACTAGTTTGTGGCCCCTTGACTACGCAACGCAGTGAAGAGGTTTGGCATAACTCAGGCGATTACTTATGCGAAGATGCGTGATAGGTTTGGGATAGTTGTACCTATTATCGAAATATTAGATACAAAAATTCTTGGGATTATATGTGATATTTAGATCTCCTTAATCTCTCATTTGGGATTCATTTACTGAACATATATATATTCTTTTGTATTCACATCTTGGATTTGGTGAATCTTTATCAAGGAGGGGTGAAGATTCACATGGTATGCGATGTTATTTCCGTGTTTATCTTCACATTTTTGGATGAGTCCAATCTCCTAATATATGTAGAGAAGTATTGATGTGTAGTTAATATAATCATTCTGTATCACCCCATGTGTTTTGAAGAGTTTACTTTTAGTCTTGGTTTTTGGTAGAGTTGTTCTATTTCAATATATTTCATATACTTCCTTTAATTCATGTTGTATCTCTTAATTATCCCCTATATATTTATGGGTTCCCTGCTGGGAATTTATATACTCACTGCTTCATTGGATTTTCAAACACATGCCATGTCTTATGAATATGACATATAGGTTAGCAGTGACTTCAGAGGAGGTAAGGGATACTGGGTTTTAGACTGTGGTACAATGGTCATAGCATGGGATTCAAGATTTGTTCACTCTTTCAACTGTTCACTTTTACATTTATGATTTTATGGAAATACTTTTAGTTGTGTTTGAATTTTTTCCCTTTACTTTTAAATCACACTATTGTACTATTGTACTTTTTTGAGGTTCATGAATTCTTTGATTAATTTATACAAGTATTGTATCTTTGACTCTTTCTATCCACACATTTTCATCGAGATGGTTGTGTGTGTTCATGCAAGTACTTAGGAAAAGGTATCCCTATGTTACGTATTCCTTCAACAATGGTCAAAAACACCTAGCCAATGGAGGCTTTCTTGGGGTAGTTGTGGATCGATTGGTGACATGGGTTGGGTCATGACGATGAAGTACCTATGTTAAACCTTAAAACAAGGAATGAAATAAGTGGAAATAAAATTTATTAATTACATATGCATTTAGATTCAAAAAGTAAATTTCTAATGTGTTTTACAAACGGTATTTTGGATACATGAATCATAAAACATATATGGAATCTATTAAATTTTAGAATAAATTGTGCATTGATTAACATAAGTGTTATGGATACTCTAATGGATTATGGATATTAATATTGAAAATAGGATCAAGGACATAAACAACTCTTTTATGTTTTATGTAATGAGGGTCTACCATGATTGTGGGTGTTTATGAGAAATTTATCGAACATATATGTTTTTATGGAAAAGTTATTTGAGGAATAATATGTTTAAATTTTATAGAAATAGTTCTAATGGGACTGATAACCTTTATGGTTAATATAATCATTATAGTCAAATAAGATAATTGGACATTGTGAAAAAAAAATAAGTGCTATTGAAAATTGAAGTCACCAAAACCCAGCAACCCAGAGCTGATGTCTACTAGTAATACATTAAAATGATTAAAATGTAAAATCTTAAATTACCAAAGAGTTTATCATAATTGTTATGATTAATACATACCTGATTCTTGTATTATAAATGAAAATATTATTTAAAACATCAATTTTTTCATTTGAGGATAATTCTATTCCATCTGGTGAATCCTTGAATAACACATTAACTCTGAAGGTTTTGTTTATTTCATTAAGTAAATCATAATTTGTTATAAATTATTTGACACTTAACACCTTAAAAAAAGCACAACATATTTTCCCAAAATCATGCACATTTGGATATTTCATGGGCCCTTGAAAATTGAAACTCTATATTTATTTATTTTATTTCACATTTGTTAAAATCATTAAGAATAAGTTTTACTCCAATTATTATTTTTATAATCAATGATAGTAACATTCAATCGTGTTGACCACATCCTATAAAAAACAACCACCCATGGTGTTGATTAGATCCATTAACCAAAAACCATCCTATTCATTTATCAATCATTACCAAAACCATCAATATACACGTCGTTCATTCCACTAAAACAAGTTTCAGGGTTCAATCACATTCGAACCCGCCATATAAATGTTGAATAGTGGCTGCATTTTCCAACAATAAAGAACGTAATGAATGGTGAGGGGAAAATCACCAAAAATAAAAGTCTAAATGTCATAAGACAACAATTCATGGATGATAAACAATAATGGGTGATTGAGGTTAGAACATTGAATAATCGAAAGAAATAATTCAATTTCAGTATGTCGATAGATGAAAAGGCTACATGGACCAGCATAGATTAAAGAAAAAACATTAATCTACTTAAACATTAAATCTAGAGGCATAAAACACAAAAATATGAGCCTTACATCGATTATGGATCAATCGATGGTAAATAATGTTCTCTTCCAACAATTTGAGAGTTTTTGTTGCATTAATTGTGTCTTGATCTGCCCCATTCTGGTGTTTTATCATTATCCTCCAATGGAAGGAGGCGGAGGGGTCTCACCAATGATCCCTGAGTTATGAGGCTAACCCTAGATATTTTATACAACCATAATTTATTACCAAATAATTTGGATAAATGGGGATTGATAAATAAATAAATAAATCTTATTAACCATACCACCAATGAGCAAGGTGTCCGAACGTCCCACGCTGACGTATTTTACATCACGCCAATGGTATACTACATGTTTTCAGCTCCATTGTGTTATATGACTTCCAATCTGAGTCTCTGTTTGGGATTTATTTGGATTCATATTAAAAATAAAATAATTAGATTTAATTATTGTACATACGGTTATGTCCTCTATGACTATTTTTATATATGACACATGCCGATAAATGTTAGAACATGCCTAGGGTTAATCCCTTATTTTAGACTCAGATGTGCCCTCTGATTTTTCATCTGAAATTTTTTATGAGATATTTAATTATTTATGAAAATATTCATGAGTGAAATAAATAAAAAATTTAATAATTTTATAAAATTAATTTTGTACACATCCGGCCTCAAGATTATGCATTTTCTCACCTCCTAACTCTTAAAATATTACTAAGAATTTTCCAAAGTACTATATAGGAAAACCAGAGTCTCAACATTATTCCATTATTTGAAGTCTTTTCATTCTCAAAAGCCAAAAAATGAGAAAAAAAAGATGGTGATACTGATCTAGCACTTGTCTATTCCATACACTGTGATGTATAACCAAAGAATAATTTTCAAACACCCTCTTCACATCCTCTTACATCATGACCAAAATCATCATTTTTCCCTAAAAAATTATTACATGATTCCCATCATCATAAAAATACATTGGGTAAAACTCATAATGATATCTAGTCAGGAAAGATCTCACATACGATGTCTAATAGTCAAGTCTCTCTTGTATGCTCAAGAAGAGAAGGAGTCAACATCATTGACTGAGGATAAATTGAACCCTAATACTCTATAAGGGATAGGTATAGTGAAACTAAATGCACCAACACTTCCTATAATAACTATTCATAGAACATCATGCTAACAGAATCTTAAAAAATGTGACCCTTACCTATAGTATAAACAATCTCGAATTCATTTTCCTGCAAGAATTCGAGCCAACATCGACGTCTCAGGTTCATGTCTCTCTGAGTGAAGGTGTACATAATATTTTAGTGGTCTGGTTAAACCACAAGTGATCTCCTAAAAGGCAGAATCTCCACATTATCAGGGTGAATACTACCACTACTAGATCATGGTTGGGAGTCATGTAGATCTGTTCATGTTGGATCAACTGTCCCTTTGTTTAATAGAAAATTTTTTCCCCTGTATCACAGTTGACATTGAGAACACAAGATTAGAAATGAATTCGATTGGTGAGTAGGCTCATCCAACGTTGAGAATCTAGACACCAAAAGTATGTGGCATACCTCTCATGTCTTACCCTCTCTTTGAAGAAGAGTAGCCATGACCTAGAAACTCCACCACACCTACTAGTGGCATCCCAAATACAAAGTTTCAAGTATGAAAACTCTACTAGAGATGACATGACCTTCTCTAATAATCCATTGAACAATTTCATCCTAAGAACACAAGTCATAGGGACTCACCCCCCCCCCCCAATACACACATCAATAATATCCTATTTGGGGGGCACAGACTCACCCTCATGATTTTAATCACATCACAAAAATGTGTCTTAGTGTTGAGAGAAACCCTATTCCTCATTAATTTGAAGCTACATCAAACAACACCTACACAGGGTAAAAATGAATACTTGTGTCACCCAGACTGAAATTCAAGAAAGCAGCATTAAGAAAAGATTACCTCACAACAGTGTCTATAAATTTTTACTACAGAAGTTAGAATGGATACAGAGCATACCTTTTATTATCACATTCGTTTTAGGGTCATAAGCCTCCAAAGAATATATCTGTCCACGGCCCTAACCACCAAAGCCCTTATCCTGACATGGGCATCCAAGTTGTGGTGGTGGAAGGATCTAATATCAGCATCTACCACCCAACTCCTTTTCTTTTACTATTCCAGCATCACCTCCTTATAGACCACCTTTCCCCCACCTATGGGATCTCTAATCACGACATTTTCTCTTTTATTGAGGCCCATCATCTATTTTTATACACTCCTCGTCATGTCATGTTGGGAAATCATGCACCATGTGACTTCACCTATCACATGTGTATCACTTCTCCACTCTGTCTTATTATTTTCCCCTACACTTTCTGGTCTCATATGAGCATGTACCAGACCCTGCTTGTGAAAGGGTCTCTTGTTCCATGATCTCTGGTGCCTTTCATCTCCTATAAATAACTCATCGCTTTCAGAACAACATCTAACTCAAGCTAACTATAATCCCACTGATATAAATAAAAATGTCATTAGTGTTAACTCAATCACCCCTTCATACATGGGGATGCAAAAGATTACCCCATTGGATCAGATCTCTCTATATATTGCTTTCCCAAAACTACATGCTCAGAATTATCCATCTCTAATCATGTCAAGAGCATTGAACATAAGGTATATGAACCTTGTTTCATACTCTTCCACTATAATCCTTTCATTATAAAGCTCCATAATCTATTTAATCTGAATGAACCATAAGCAGGAGGGGTATTACTCCTCGAAGAATAGCTGTTGGAAGTCATCACAAGATATAATCAACTCATCATCAATCTGGGTAACTGGGATCTTCCAATTCCCAACTTCTCTATAGAAAAGGATTGATTTTAAATGCACCATTTAATATGTCAGGGTCCAAACAAGACTAAAGATACATACTATTTATTCTAACCAATCCTTTACCATGTAAGGATCTAGATTTCCATGGAAAAGCAGTGGCCTCTGATGCTTGGACTCTCTTAATGAACTCGTCCAATTAATGTCCATATCCTGCTCTATTGGGATGATTTAATTCTCAATAGGTGGAGGTGCAGATTCCTAGCCACTTGGAAGATGGGGGTCATAGGATGGACCCTGAACTGAGGCCTCATCGTTCATATGCTCTTCCTCATGAACAGAAGCTGGTATCTTGGTTTTCTTTCATCACGAAAGAATCATGAATGTTATCAAGAAGTACTATGTCAAGATGAGCATATATATATATATCAATAAAATTGGTAGATGCCTCAATTAGTATAGTAAATGACTCAATCATATATTATGCATGTACCATTAAACCCTATAACAAATGCCCCGACATGCCGAGTTGATAATAAGGTAGTAATGGTACTTGTGAATGGATATGTTAGCCACCACACCACTGCTGGTCTCCTTTTCCTAATATCATCACTCAAGATACATTAATACTATAACCCTAAACACAACCAAAATTCTTTTTAATAAAATTTCTAAAAAAACATTCCAATGGTTGAACCACCTATGATACAAATATTTCATGACCTTACCATATCCAAGGCTCAAACGACAACTACCCCAAGGAGACCTCCATAGGTCATGGGTGGCGACAAGTATCAATGGTAAACTAAAATCATTGAGTCAAGGATTATACTCATATAATAGAATAATACTAACTGTGTAACAGGAATTTCATGTCGTGTTGTTGTGTTTAATGCCCCATGATTCAATTCAAAAATCACTCAACCTATCTGCATTGGTGACACACAGTGTAGTTAATTCTTACACCATGTGTTGACCGGGACATACTAGTGCACAGTCATCTAGAGTACATACCATTTATCTAATGTTCATGGCGTGTATTCCCTTTGTGTAAAAGATGGTTTGTGTATTCAATACACATCCTCCATGACTGGTGATCATGTAACATGAGGTAAACACTGCATGTGGACCATTGAAAATGTCATGTACTGTAATTTTCCATGGTATATAGTACATGTCGAGTCTCTAGGAATGTGTCTCACATAGATGGTGTGAGGTGTACCCACCATCTAGATCTGATCTAAACACTGTATACTTATACCAATTTACATAGATTTAAAATTTATTTATTTTATAATGTAAAACTCGAGACATGTACTTGAGTGTAGTTGTAATGATAGAACACATCATGTGATAGGTTTGAAAATACATCATTATTTAAAATTTTAGTTGATATATGTAAAATGTTCAGATCATTATATCATGTATGAGTCGTATTAAAAATTGAAACTCTACAGGCATTAAATCATAACACATGACTGAAGAAGTAATGTAATTCATGTGGTAATATGTGATGTACATGTTGTGAATGTATGTGATACATCGTGTATTCCATATGTCACAAGATTATAATAGCATATGAGTATAATAAATGTTGGGTAGAATATTATGGTTATTCAATATTTTACCTCCAAGGTACAAGTTAAGTATATATTTAATTTTTAATAAATTTATTTAATTGATTTAAAATTATAATGGATGATAATCTGAATGAAATTTAGATTATAATTAATATTAAAGGATTGATTCATTAAAGAGAATAATTCATCGATTCGAGCATGATTTATCTAAAATAATAATGATTTACGGATTGGATTCTTGATTTATTATATGGGTAATTTGTTAGCTGATATTGGATGATCATTCGCTAGACCATACCTTTTCTATGTGATAGGATTCATATAATTAATTAATCAAATAAAATTGATGGTCCATGTTCCTTCTCTCCTAATTATTATGTTCGATCTGTGTGTTCATGATTTCATTAATGTAAAATTAATTCCCCCCTCACATTTGTGAGATTAAAAGGCATAATTAATGGATAGAGCTCCCAAACTGGTGGTGTAGTTTCATGTTTGGAACTGAGGTGAAACCAATCAAAGGAGATACACAGGTGGACCGGTGAAAATCTCTAAAGATGAACCTCAATTGGTTAAAGGCATTTCTCCCCTAGGTCAGCAGTAAGTTTATCAACCACTATATAAACTAAAAATTAGAACAATATCATGTTCATAGCCTTTATTTTATTTCTTTCAGTTGCATAGTTATTTCATTGTTGATGTCTTTTTGCGATCACGTAATTAATGAATTTACAAGAATACAAGATGGAACTAAAATAAACTCTCTTATGCTTAAATGTTATCTTATACATTATTAATCACTAATGTAATCCCACATAATTTTATAAAAAATGTAATAAATATATCAATATGAATTTTATTCATAAAAAATAAAATCCATCAATAAAATATTAAGTCAATATAGCCTTCCATTAATTCAGTTAGAATCAAAATATAATTCAAAGTGCATAACCATCCAATGTTGGAGTGCATTCAATTATTAGGGAATTCTAACATGAGGTTTTGGGTTGACTTAACTTGGTTCACATCAAGAGTTGACTTCTAAAGTATGAATCAGTGTAACTTAGTGGAAAAGATTTTGGTAATTTAAATCAATTGCTTCAAGATTGGGGATTCTACTTAGCGGATCAAAGAATTCTAAGTTAATGAAGTTGGCATTTGATATGCCTACCTAAAACCATTCAAGTTGCTTGACTAACCAAATTTGGGGTAATGGGAAGAGTAATATGGATCCTTGTCACTAGAATGAACTAGAAAAATGATATTATGAATACAATGTTGAGGGATATTAGGATTTCGATAAAATAGTGGGAGATTAATAAATATAATTTTTTTTATTTATATAAATTTTATCAGATAAATTAATAAAATTATGATTATCTTATTTTATAGAAACATAATAATATTAAATTAAACATATAATTGTGATTCATACATGAGATGGAAGAACTTATCACCTAGACTACATTAAAAGAGAGGAAAAGGACCCTATGGGTCATCTTTCACCATGAAATGAAATATTATGTGCTAGGAGAACCATTACCATATTCTCCTGGAAATGAGGAAGGCAATAAAGACCAATTTATCCATGAAAAACTTATGAATGATGCTGCATTTATTTAATGCTTCAGGATATCATACATTTCTAATGATATTTTCAAGCCACATGAGGATATGGATGTCTGTATCATGATGTCTCACCATTGGGATCTTTATGAAGAGAAGGCAAGACAATAGGGGTATGAGATCACCATTGCTTTGTTCACAACCATGATTAGAGAGTATGTGCCAACTCGACCTCATGTAGTCAATTTTATCAGCTACATTGAATACCAGGACATGTTAGGGATTAAATTACTAGTTGAGTTTCATACATATCTCATACTTTAATCATGGTCCATGATCTTCTCTTGATTTATTATGAATTATAATATGAGTAATAATCAGAGGAGTGTTTCAAAACTTCTTAACCTTTATTCACCAAGTGGATAAGGACATGGGTTATGACAAACCCATAGCCTCTATGGTGAACATGAAAATGAAGAACAAGGAATAGGGACCCATGAAATTAAACAATATAATGCTACGGAACACCATCCATCCAAGAAGAAGACGATCTATAGGTAGGGAAAAGAGAATGAAGAAATATATTTTGCAGATGGAAACACAATCCACTGGAAGTAGAACTACACCCAAAAGCAAGGGGAAGATAAATTTGAATTATTTATCAAGTGAAATATTTCCATTAATAAACATTGGGTTCTATAAAAAGCATATGGTTCTGACATCTATATCCAAATGAAGAAACCATATAGATTTTGGTAGATTTTTATATGAGAGGTGAATCTATGAGCTGCTAATAGTGTGTGGCTGGATGCTCTGGCCATTGGTGACTAGCGCCTTTCAATTTCAATGGGAATTTTTTTGGTTTTAAGATATTGTTATTATGTAAATAAGGTTACCAATAACATAATTTAAGTGTCATGCATAGATATAGGTGGGTTTATTTTAAAATTTTAAATAAATGTTGTTATTTTTAAATGGAAAGCATATGTTATGGTATATTGCATTTAAATAACAGCCTTTATATATTAAATTAAAAAAATCAAATGCTGGAAATTGATAATGAATTATGTTCACATGACTCATTTAACACCAAGTTGTGGCATCCCTGTCTAGGTCATGTAAATGGAAATCATTTGACACAGCTATATCAAGATGGCTATTTAGACTCTTCTGAGTGAAACCCACATGATATATTTCATGCATGTTAATAAGGAAAAATGAAAAAATTACCATTTTTTGGACTGGATGAAAGGGACACATAAATTCTAGGATTAATTAAAACTAATTTGTGAGGACCATTTCTACAAGAATATTGTGGTGCATATACTAACTTCATAACTTTTACTAATGACTTGAGTAGATCTAGATATATATACTTGATGATGTATAACTCTATGTCCTTGGATAAATTCATGAAACTAGAGAATGATGTAGATAGTAATCATTTTATGATTATAAAAAGGCTTCGATCTTATTGAGGTGGTGAATATTAACAAAGAGTTCATCTAATATCTATGAGAGTTTTCGATTCTATCTCAAATCACTCCACCATATAAACCACAATGGAATGGTGTTAGTGAAAGGAAGAATTATACCTTTTTAGAAATGGAGATGTTGATGATGAGTTATGTAGACCTTACATTATCCTTCCCGGGATATGCCTTACAAACTATGGAATACACAACAATCTGAGTACCATCTAATGTGGAAAATTGAAGACACTTTGTCTTAAGGAGTTGAGAGAAAACTATTTTGTTGTATAAATTTATATGGGCTTGTGAGGAAGTTTATAAGGACTTATCAAGAAACAAAGTAGTACCTCAAGCATGAATTTTATCTTTATAGGTTATCCAAAGGAAATAATAGTATACTAACTGTAAAACCCCTTTGATATGAAAGTGATTGTTTCTAGACAAGACATCTTTTTTTAGAGGGAGAACATCCCCGAAGAGTATATTGGGAGAAGGAATGAATTCAATAATTTTGATTATCAAGATACACATGAGTTGGTACAGTAAAAGATTCTATAGGTCCCTATAGAAGAAGTAGTTCCAGAAATAGAAGTATTGTGTGGGATCAAAATTGAGGTAGGAGAAACAGAGAGATATAGTTTTTTAGTCACTGAGAATGGTGACTCATTACTGGTTGACAATGATGAATCTCTCAAGTACAAAGATGTATTAGAGAGCACATAATCTATAAGATGTATAGAACCTATGAATTTTGAAATGGATTCTACGTATCAGAAGAAATTTTGGGGTTTTTATGCTCAAGATAATGTAAAGCCAATTGGATGCAAATGGTTATTCAAGAGGAAAATGGACATGGAAGGTAAATTAAGTACCTGTATAGAAAGACTACTGTCTAAATGATTTAAACAACATCAAGTGATTATATAAAACTTTTTTCCCAGTTTCCCTATTTAAATCCATAATAATTATACTTTCAATACTATCTTACCATGACATTGAGATTTGAAATAGGGATGTCAAAAACTGCATTTCTTAACAAGAACCTTCATGAATATGTTTATATAAAACTAAAAAAAGGTTTTAGACACTGGGTGGTGATAAAATGATTTTAAAGATGCAAAGAACATTTTATGGATTGAGGAATTCATCTAGGTCAGGGAATATTTAATTCAATGAATCAATAAAAGAATTTTCCTTCATTAAGAATTAATTTGAGCTAAGTGTTTACAAAAGGTTTAATTGGAATGCGGTCATTATCCTAGTAGTATATGCTGATGACATATTACTTATTGGAAACATCATAGCAGTCTTATAATTTGTTATGTAATGGATGAAAAAGTGTTCATCCATTAAAGGAATTGAGCATAGAAGCCTATATTATTGGGATCAAGATCAATGTTGATAGATTCAAAAAGATTCATGGAATAAGTCAAAGAACATATATTGACTGGATACTGGAGAGATTTAGTATGAAAAAATCCAATAGGGTATTTGTTCCATTATCACATGGTTTACATCTTTCTAAGAAAATTTTTCACCAAACAAGGAAAGTTAAAGAGATAATGAATAAGATCTCATGCACTTCAGCCATAGGATTAATCATGAATGCCATGTTATGTACTGGAATTGATGTTGCCTATACACCAGGCTATATAAGATGATATCAAGTAGATCTAGGAGAACAATTTTGGACTACTGTTTAGACCATCCTTAAGTATCTGAGAAGAACTTAGAATAAGTTCCTATTTTATATAGTAGATGATGAGCTTTTCATTAGGAGTTATACTGATTCTAGTTTTCAGACAAATCAAAATTTCCTAAAGTCGCAATCATGATATGTTCTATGTCTCAATCGAGGTTATGTGAGCTAGAAGTGTTCAAAACAACACATTATTTCTAATCCTATAGTAGAGTCACAGTATATACTGGCATCCAATGTACATAATAAATCCCTTTGTGTTATGAACATTTTCCTGGATCTTGATGTGTTACATAGTATTAATTACCTTATCACATTGTATTTTGGTAATACTATAGCATTGGCTCTTTTAAAAAATCCAAAGTCACACCAATTGGAAAATCATATACTCTGAATATATCACCTCTTGAGGTATTTCTATTAGAAGGGTGAATTTGAAGTGAGAAGAGTACACACATAAGAGAAAATGGTGGACCCAATTACTGAAGGCCTTTCATAGAATAAGCAAGAGTATCATGTGAGAGAAAATGGATTAAAGGTCATTATTAGTTTTATCTTGTGCAAGTTGGGGCCTCTTAGATTCAGTTCCCTAGAACCAACTTTTTCTATAATTTATGATAAACATTAATTCATGGTTTTGAATATTATTAAACTCTTTATCATATCATGATTGTTCTTCTATATAACATAGTATGTGGTAATGTTCTGATATTTTCTTTCACTATAAAATTTCATAGTAGTTCCCCTCTATTATTGAAAACCATAATTGATATGAAACTATTATTGAATATATGATCAATCACAAAAAGATATAATTATAGGGACACATGTGATATATTCTATCATGGGTGGAGACTCGTAGGATTTTGAGGAACCTTCTTATGGTGTACTCCATTAGTAATATCAAGTATGGGTATTGTGAGAACAAGTCCCCCTAGTAGGAAATCCACATTTCATTATTTCATTTTTTTTGTTCCTATCTTTGAACGTATGTATTGGTACATAGACTTTAAGATTATTATTAATGAGTGTTATGTTCACACAAATACATATATTGATTAAAACCATGATGATAGATGTTCATGGTGAAGTAGCATATGTTTGGTATGTCATGGATAATATTTCATTAATTAATAATGGGAGAATGGATTAATCTCTTCTGTTTATTAATGTATGGTAATATCTTAGGCCCTTTGATGGATATGATATAGCTTATATAAATCCATATCCATGGAGTTCTGTAGTAATGTTCTTGTTCAGAATATTTAGAGAAAGAGATATTGAGTACATAGGATAATGTCACTAGCATGCCACCTCCTCGATTAGAGATATTGTGATAAATATATTATATTACACGATAAAAATTTGTATGAGGTTACTCGTCATTGTGGTATTAACTTCTACCTTTATGGGTGTATTGGCATGTTTCTAGGCATTAACCTTGGACTTTTGGATTCTTTTACTAATTCCATAGAGAAAGGGGTCTAGAGGGTCACACACAAAGTGTGTCGAAAATCGCAAATAAATAATATAATATTATGTCTTATATTACATGTTGAATAAATATTATTCACATACGTGGTTTAATAATTATTCAGGTATTCTTGATCACATTTATTCCACCACTAGTTACTCGAGATATTATATTATGAGTAGAATAATTAATAAATTTTTATTTTCTATTTAATTAATTAATATTTATTTATTTATTGGTTAATAATGTAGTGATATTTATTAAATAAATTAATAAGAATTATTCAGGGCCCGATAAATATTTTGGAGGAATGATGGACCGAGTATAAAGGTCTAGTGAAAATTGATAATATTGGATATTATTTAATTAAATAATATATAATTATAATTTATAAGTTTAGTTCATGTCAAGAAATGATAATATTATTATTAATATTTTCCATGAGGTTTATCTAGGAATAAATAAATACTAAGGGATCCTTTGTAATTACTTTATATTAACCCTAGATATACAAATAACCAATTATGTTATATTCTCATTAGATGATTTTTTTTTTCACAATGAATTTGGAGAATCCCTTCAAGCCTAGAGAGTTACCATCTCCAAGAATACCCCAATAAATAGAGATAATTAATCCTCCATTGGATTAACGATAATTTATTGCAAGTGGTTCTCAAGGCGATCAATGGCGTACAGTGAAAATGCAAGGATATTCTGTGCTAGCAACTAACGACTCCTTTAACAACATCTAGAGATTCATAGAACATGTATGGGGCACTACTAGAAGAAATATAAACTTTCTTTCAACAATTCAATGATAGTGCACAACAAATATTTCACTAATTCGTCAATAAATAAATAATTCCTTTGAGGTAATTCTTATTTAATTAGATTGATCATAAATAATACTTGATGATCCCCACTCTATTATTATGGGGTGATTAATTTTGTCTATATTTTATTCAATTCCATTTATCATGGTGATTAAACATCGTATAGATAATGGATTGATCATTGATCATGGAAAAAAATTGTTGTGAACCACCCATCACACAACTCCGTTGTGCCTAGAAACTACACCAAGAACCTTGTATCCCTAAGCTCCTCCAAATTCATGATCAATCTGTACACCATCTACAAAAAGACATGACACATTTTGGGTGAATCTTGTGTTGGTGTGAGTATATACAAACCAAGTCGAACACCCTAAAAATGGTGAAGGAGGAGTATTAAGAGATACAACTAAAGGGGGATAGAGAAGATAAAAAGCGTATAATAAGATATTATAGCTCAACCAAACATGATAGGGAAAGTAAAATCATCCAATCCCAATGATCTCAAAACTATGAGAATATGAACTTATCATCGATTATTCACTACCTATAGTAAGAGAGTATGCTTGTCCAACCATGAGAATATTGACACAAAAAGCCCATGTAATACCTTTCACATCTTCACCTCTCTGGAGAGGGGAGTAAAAAAAATTTATTGAGTTGGTACTGGTGGAGTATATACATGTACGATTAGTCAACGATGCTCATACAAATGAGTAAGGGGATCTCCATCCCACATCTCATCCCATGAAGACAGCCTCCATTACATCCAAAATAAAGTCTATCTATGTTGATTAGCATCCAAAATGTCTACTCTGATCACACAAGTCTAAGGAAATAAATCTCCACACCTAGATACTATCGGCTTCGGTTGGCACTTACTCGCTCGCATTGTTTTGTTCACGTCAGAAAAATGTGTCCCGATGAGGAAAGTGTTCCTCTTTCTCCTGAGTCCAAAGGCACATCAAACCACATCTTTTCACTATGTCCCATACTAGACGGACCAAAACATCATTATAGAGGATACACACACTTGTGATTCATAGGGGTTACACTCTAATAATAGTTGTAGAGGAACCACGCTGATGGTGATGGGGGGTTTCACTCTAGTGTCACAGGGACTCACGCTCTGGTACCAACTCGTTGTCGGGTCCACCTCCAGGTACCATCCAGTAATGGTACTCTCGGCCTCAGTTAGTGATATCCATCATCTTCATCCAATACAACAAGGTGTGGGCATTTCCCATGCAGGGGTGAGTATAACGATACTCAGTAAGGACCCTGAGACGCTCTAGGTATCACAAAATACAACAAGGATAAACAAAAAGTTTGAAATCAACAAACAACCCTACATAGTTATATACCCATACATATACCTATGTTATTAAGTAATCAATCTTAATCATGAGGAAAACAAAAATGTTCTGACTCAAATCCCACCAAGATTTATTCATAGGGTAGTATCATATAACATTCCGAACACAATGTCGAACACCTAAGCTACTAGAGAACACCTTTATCGAGGACATTGGGACTACCACGTGACACAGAGGCACTTATCACTATCATTTGACTGCTGAGGTACTCCTCCTATCAAGTATCATCGGTCTGCCGTGTCACATATAGGCGCTCCCCACTATGGGTCGATCACATCACACAGAGGTTCTCCCCCTCATGGCCTACTGATGTACTCCTTCTTTCGAGTACCATGGGTCTTCTACTTCACCATGTCACTCCACACCGTGGGTCTTCCACATCACCAAGGTGCTCCCCACTGGGCATGTTGAGTCACTCTTAGTCAAAACAGCCAGTAGTCATCAAGTATCAGTCTGCCACTAGGTCTCTGCACTATGCTCGCTCGTCTTTGGGAGGATCGGCTCCACAAGCTATTGGTCAATACTCCATCAGCCATGAAGTCCTATGAAGAAGAATATCAAAAGTCTTCCATGTAATAGGGATCTCAACGCAATAGACGGTGCGTCAATTAGACGCCTGGTCTGTGAGATATTAGCCTTTTAGTTACATTGGCCCAGTTGTATTCATTTTCAATCCAACCTAAGTATTCCCCATATCAATACAAATCTCTGTGAAATATACTCAAAGGGACTGTCTTACTCCATGATTCCAAACACTAGTGACGGTTCATCAAATGGATGTCAGGTGCCAAAGATATGGCCAAAAGAAAATAAATGGGATATAGGGGGCCTGGGTCTGGTCCGACCCGGTCGGACCAACCCGGCCTGCAAGGGCCGCGAGGCTAGCGGACCTGCCGCGAGGTCACAGACCAGCCGCGAGGGCGCGGACTGGCCGCAGTTCGGTGGTTCGGCTGTGAATCAGTGGACCAACAGCGGTTTGGCGGTAGTTCAGTCCAAAGGAAGGAGCGGCTCGGCTCGGCGGCGGTGTGGCTCAGCTCAGATGGCAGCGTATCTTGGCAGACAGTGGTGTGGCTTGGCTCGGAAGGTGGGACAGCTTGGCTCGGCAGCATGGCTCAGCTCGTACGGTGGTGCGACTCGTCGAATGACGGCGTACCTCATCTCGGATGGCAGCGCGGCTCGGTGGATGGCGGCATGGCTCGACGGACAATAGTGTGGCTCGGTGCTGATGGCGGGTTGGCCGGGGTAGTTCGTCGTGGACGATGGTCGGCAGGGCCAGCGCGGGGAGGCCACGGGTCATCTGGGGTGGCGCACCGAGGATGAGGTCGGCCGTGGCGGTGCGGCGAGGCCATGGGTCGGCCGGGGCGGTGCGGTGAGGCTACGGGTGGCGGTGCTGATTCATCGGTTGTCTTCATCGCCATCTTCCATTTTGAAGAATACACCAAAGAAGAATGACAGAGGGTTCGTTCAGTGTTATTTTGGCCTGAACCCTCCACTTTTAGAGTGGTAGAATGTTTTTCACAAATAATAAGCATGAACCTGAAATGATAATCTTACGCAAAGTTTGTTCCCAACCCACACAAGAAAAGAAAGAAGTACATGTGAGGAATTATCCTTGAAATATACCCCTACCTCGTTCACATGATGTAGTTGGTGAAAGAAGGTAGTACGGTTGTCGATTCTCCGTAGATGAGGATGGCCCACGTTGGAAGAATTTCCAAGGATGAAGCTCGAAGTCGAAGTCGGTGTTCTTCGTTGGCGGAGCGTTCTTTGTGGAAGAACGCATTATTCATTGGAGAGTTCTCTCCCACCAAGAGCTCTCTCTCATATTCCAATGAATGTTTTCAAAAGAAGAACCCACCAAAATAAAATAGGTATCCTATCTACTAAAAGGTGTTTCCACAATTTAATCATTGAGGCAATTTAAATTGGATTAATTAAATTAGATCCTTTAAGTGGTGCATTGGCATAATAAAGTGGGGGAGGGTTGGCACAATTATAGTGGAATAATCTCAAGAGGCTCCTCCACATTAATGAGAGAGTTTCAGAGGATTCCATAAATTTATGAGGGAGTTGAGGTTTTTCTCTCAAAAAAGGGGGTTTCAAGGGGTTTTAATCCCGGGTGGTCCCCACCACCATAACCTCTCAGGGGAGGTAAGGCTCGGGTGGCCCCCACCACCATAACCTCTCATTGGAGGTTGAGGTCTAGTTGTCCCCACCACCAACTTCCACATGGATGTTGGTTACAACAAAAAAATAAAATAATACATCTGTTTATTTTATTTTATTTTTTTTCTTTGAAAACCCCAAAAACTAACCTTCACCTTCAACCAACTACCATAGAGGTAAAAGTCTTATTAAGGAAAAATGGAAATACAAGTTCAACAGTGCCCTCAGATTTCAATTTTGAGCACCGGTTCAAATGTTAGAAAAACCCACTCAAACGTTTACGGAACATACCTGAAAAAAAGTTCAAAAATTCATTCTGGGAACTTCGTGCCTCAGAATCAAGCGCCGTCAATTTTCACAGACTCATAAAATTCCCATTTGATAAAAAAAATTACATCGAAATTTTGGGTCTTTACATTCCCCCCACATTATGGCTTTATGTCTGAGTAAGCCACAACTCATAACTAGGTAAACAAGTGGGGGTAATGATCATGCATATGAGCCTCCCGCTCCCATGTTCTCTACTAGAGGTTCACGTGCTTCCAATTAATGCGCACTAGAGGTATCAACCGCCCACAAAGGACCTACTACTATCGATCCCCAATCTCTACTGAATATTCCATAAATATCCCCCATCATCAATGTCTATTTCTCCAAGGTCGATGATGTGAGAAGGTTCGTGCAAGTATCTCCTCAGTTGGGATATGTGGAAGACGTCTTGCACCTGGTGCAACTGAAGTGGAAGAGCTATGTAGTAAGCCACATCGCCAACTCTGCTGAAGACCTAAAAAGGTCTAAGGAACCTTAGAGATAACTTGTTGTCTCGACCAAATCTCTTCAAACCTCATTGAAGTGAAACCAATAGAAAGATGTGGTCGCCATCCTCGAACTATAGAGTTCTCCGTCTCCTATCAGTAGACAACTTTTTCCTACTCTGTGTAGTCTTTATTCACTCCTAGATGTTATGCACCTTCTCTGTGGTAGCCTGTACCATCTATGGTCCCATGAGTGCTGACTCCTCTAGGACTGTCCAGCACAATGATGATCTGCAAGGTCTCTCATACAACGCCTCAAAAGGTTCCATCCCAATGGTGGAGTGATAGCTATTGTTGTATGAAAAATCCACCAAAGGAAAGTGATCCTCCCAGTTGCGACAGAAGTCAAGAAAGCATGCATGTAGTATGTCCTTGAGGGTCTGAATGGTCTGCTCAGTGTGGCCATCTATCTGAGGATGAAAGGCAGTATTCAAACGAAGCTGTGTCCTGAAAGCCTATTTTATCCCCTTTTATAGCTAGGTAGTAAAACATGCATCACTATTGGAGACAATCATTGACGATCTCCATGTAACCGCAGAATCTCTTGCACATAGAGGTGTCCCATGCTCTCTACTGATGAACCCTGCTCTCTTATCTGTAGGATGTGGGATGACTTGGTGAGTCGGTCGACGATCACCCAGATTATGTCATGACATTTGGATTCACATGGAATTACTATCAGGAACTCTATATATATCCAATCCCACTTCCGCTCAGGAACCTCTAAAGGCTGAACCAATCTTGCTAGTACCTGATGATCTTCCTTCACTTTCTAGAAAATGAGGCACCGAGAGACAATCTTTTCTACTTCTTTGTTCATTCCCATCCACCAATGCTACCGTTGGAGATCCTAATACATCTTCTCCACTCTTGGATGTAATGATAGAGGGGATGTGTGTAACTCCCTCAAATAATCCTCCAGATGTGACACAAGTACCATGGTACATCCTCTGAAGAGGATTACGTGCTCCCCACCTTCAGAAAATCCATCAGGTACCTTCCCTATGGATATCTGAGCACATCGTGTCTAGAAGTCAGTGTCCCCATGCTGCACCTACCTGACTCACTGAAGAAGTGGGGGAGTTACTGTAAGAGACTGAAGGAAAGATGCTCCATCCTGTTCCAAGAAGCATATTTCAAAAGCGGTCAACTTCTCCATAGCCTCTTTTAGCAGTTGCATACCAGGCCTCTTGGTGAGTGCATCTACCAAAAGGTTATCCTTCCAAAGAGTATTGACTATCTCAAAGTCATAGTCCTGGATAAACTCAAGCCAACATTGTTGTCTCAGATTTAGTTCCTTCTATGAAAATATATATCTAAGACTCTTGTGATCAGATTACACTGTAAAATGGTCTCCCATTAGATATGTCACCACATCTTCAAGGTGAAGACCACTTCTTCTAACTCAAGGTCTTGGGTAGCGTAGATCTTCCCATGTTGTCTTAGATGTCAAGTAACATATGGGATCACTACCCACTCCTGCATGAGGGAACATCCGAGTCTGTCCCCTGATGCGTCGCAATAGACTACATACCCTACGACCTCCTATGGAAGCCTCAAGATGGGGGCTCTAGTCAGCCTCTACCTCAACTCTTGAAAACTCTATTGGAATCTCACCGACCACATGAAGGGTTTCCCCTTCTTCGTCAAGGCTGATATTGGTGCTGCAACTATGGAGAAATCTATCACAAACCATCGGTAATATGTAGCCAAACCCAAGAAACGTCATACATTCGTCACACTACTAGATGGCTCCCATGCAAGTACCACCTCAATCTTTACTGGGTCCACTGCAACTCCAGCCTCTAATATGACATGCCCCAAGATGTGAACCTCTCAGATCCATAACTGGCACTTCAAGAGCATACCAAAAATCTGGTTTTCTCAGAATGTGTCCAGTACTACTTGTAAATGATAGGAATGCTCATCATCAGTACTCAAGTAGATCAGAATGCCTTGGATGAAGAATACTACAATGTGGTCAAGGTGTGGATGAATGATGCTATTCATGAGTCCCATGAACACTATTGGGTTGTTGGACACGTCGAATGGCATAACCATGAACTCATAATTATCATATTGACACCTGAAGGATGTATTTTTCACATCCTCATCTCGTACTCTGAGGTAGTGAAAGCCTGATCTGAGGTCTATCTTCGAGGACCACTATGGTCCCTTCAGCTGAACAAATTGGTCATCAATCCTAGAGAGTGGGTACTTGTTCTTTACGGCCTCCTCGTTTAGGCGGCGATAGTCAATACAAAGCCTCAAGATCCCATCCACCTTCTTGGAGAACCGAATCAAGAATACCCAAGGAGAAACACTAGGTCAGATGAATCCCTTCCCCAGCAAGTCCTCTAGTTGTACCCGCAGCTCACAAATCTCGGCGGGAACCATCCGATACGCTGGTGTAGATATCGGTGTTGTCCTGGGGTGAATGTCAATGAAAAAGTCCACCTCTCTTTGAGGAGGTAGCCCTGAAACATCATCAGGTAAAAAATTCATGTACTAGTCCACCACTATATGATTACTCAAACACTCCACATCAATAACTCCAAGGGTAATGCTATCCCATTGATGAGTGATTGGCTACACTCTCCTCCAGGTAACTCCATCTTGCACTGCGAAAGATCCCTTCTCACCGGTGAAGGTAAACCCAGTCCCATCCATGCGGAAAAACCACACATTGCACCTAATATAGTTTATCTGATTGTGTACTATAGATAACCAGTCCATACCTAAGATAATTTCGTTGGGACATGATGTTGCTGCTATGAGATCCCAACCGAAGATCTCACCTCCTAGAGTAAGCTCACACTGTCGGAACCAATGCGTAATCATCGAATCTCCCCCCATAAGAGTCTCTAGTAGTATGGATCAAGTCAACAACTCCGTTGGAATATCAGAGCTCTGAATGAGGGTAGGGGCAATAAAAGAATGACTAAAACCTGTGTCTATGACTACAACAGTTATGGTGGAGTAGACATAGATCGTACCTCATATCATCTCTGGAGTGTCATGATAGTTAGCCTCAGCTTCCTTGATCTGAGCTATCCCCTGTCCACCTGCTCCCTGTGGTCGGGGTGGACCTCCTAGTGGTGGTGGTGGTAACACCTAAAATCGTTTCCCACCACTAGCTGCACAGCCAGCTCCTTTGCCACGTCTGTTTTCTCGCTGCGAACCTCCTTGGTCAAATCTTTGTCTCTTCTTGGGTGACCCTTTGACCATCTACTGTTCATCCAAATGGAGGGTCGGACAGTTGTGATCCATGTGACCCGGCTCGCCGCAAGCATTACATTACCCGATCCTGGAATGACTAGATCCGCTTTGAGTTCTTCCCACAACCGATCCGGATTCATGCAGTCGTCCACCTATAGGTCTGGTTCTCTTGGACCACTATGACCTCTTTCTGCTGCCAGCTGCAAAATACTCTGCTACGTGAAGACTACTAGTGGGTGTCACTGTTGGGGACTACTCAACAAGAAACTTTTCCACCAAGAGGTCTCTCCCTAACACCCCCACCTGTGTCAGGATGCTGAGTGAGATCACCAAAGCCCAGATCTCCCACCTGAGCCCTTTATCGTAGGATCGGGACCTGAAGAATGGGTCCCACATAAAATCTATGGGGTAGCGTGAGAGGTCAGTGAAACTTGCTGAATACTAACATACATTCATGATTCTCTATTATAGATGAAGGAGCTCATGTATGAAAACTATGTGAAGAGTTATTGGGACAAACTCTGCCCGAAACAGGCTCTCGAAGTCTTCCCAAAGAAGCATCACCTCATCGTGAACCTGGAGCATCAAGCTCCACTATTTTGCTGCTGCTACCTATAGAAGTCTAGTGACAAGGATCACAATGAGATCAGTTGGTGTCTCTATGAGTCAAAAGACTCTCACCACAACCTCCATCCCATCCTCAGCCGCATGGGGGTCTATCTCTCCCCTGAACCCAGGTGGCCTATGGTGCTGGAACTCGTGCAACATGCTCATGTTTCATGCACCGTCTACTGATGGGTCTGGTGGCAATGGTGGCCCAACGGGGAGTGGTACCGTTGTCTCCTCTGCTGGTGCCTCTACTAAAAAAGGGCCCTGCACTGAGTCATCATCGCTCGTTGGGCTATCAGTGCGTAAAACTCTTGGAACTCCAGCTGGTTGTCTACGTAGAGGCATCTTGAAAAGAAACAGGTGTTCCATGGTCTAATGTTATACCTGGTGAGCTAAAAGTTATAACTGGTGAGATTAATCAAAATATCACAATGAAAAATTTTGAAAACAAACACACAATTAGTTTTTTCATGCACTAAGTCAGAAATCAGAAGTCAGGGTCCTAGTGTATGGATATTCCGGCCACCGCACCAACACTAGACGCCCTAAACTAAAAACCACACTCATTACCCTTAACACTATTGCTTCATTGAAAATAATGATCGAAGTCTTATGTTCTATGGTAGAACCTACCTTTGAAACCTATTTTTCACGACCCGTCCCCTGGGGTCTATGTCGTGACTACCCCAAGACTGCCATCTATATACCAAGGGCTGGATACAAGCACCAAAGTTGTAATTCCCTAAAAATGGGAAGTCATTTCCTTTATAACCTATAAACACACATACAATAATGCACACAGTTGGATGAAACACTATGTAAACTATATAACAAAAGAGTGATAAACGTAAAAGGGGTTAGAATACATGCCCAACTAGAAAGTACAAGTACAATTGTGATACAATAAAATTTATGAAAATGAAGAGACATCTACCAGATCATCCTCCGAGGTTCCTATCTAAAGGGTAGGTACAAATATCCTCCTCAGTACTCCTCGTTCGTCTGTCACCTCTGTATACCGACTCGTCGTATGTTCCACCTCTAGGTACCATCTACTCTTGGTACTCTTGTCCTCAGTCAGCGTTGTCCGTCTTCTGCATCAAACAGAACAAGGTGTGGGCATATCCTGTATAGGGGTGAGTATTACGATACTCAGTAAGGACCCTGAGACCCACTATATCTCACAAAATCCAACAAGGATAAACACAAAGTATGAAATAAACAGATTACCTTACTAAGCTATATGCCCATACATATACCTAAGTTATTAATTAATCCATCTCAATCATGAGGAAAACACAGAGGTTATGACTCAACTCACACCAAGATTTATTCTAGGGGTAGTATCATGTAACATTATGAACACAACTTCGAACACCTTGAAAGTTGGATAAATCCTCCTCTATCGAATACTGTGGGTCTGCCGCGTCAAACAGAGGAGCTTCCCACTAACCTTGTACTTTTGAGGTACTTATCTTGTTGAGTACCGTGGGTATGCTGCATCACACAGAAGCTCTCGCCACTGTTGGTCTTCCATGTCACACAGTGGCTCTCTCCCTCAAGGCCTGTTGAGGTACTCCTCCTGTTGAGTATCATGTGTCTGTCACGTCACCAAGGTGCTCCCCACCATGGGTCTGCCGCATCACCAAGGCTCTCCTTTCTAGGCATGTCGAGTCACACTGGGTCGAAACGGTCAGCAGTCGTCAAGTCTCAGCCACCCAATAGGTCTCTGGACTATGCTTGCTCATCTCCGGGAGGATCCTCTCCACAAGCTACTAGTAGATACTTCAAGAAACCGAAGACCCACAAAGATGTATCTCAAAGGTATGCCACATCATATGGATCACAACACAATAGACAACACATCCATCGGACTCCTGGTCTGTATGTTATTAGCCTTTTAGTCATGAGGGCTCGGTTGGATTCCTGCTCGATCCCACCTGACCGTTACCCATCTCAATCCAAAACACTGTAGAAGATACTCAAAGAGACTGTCTCGCTACAATAATCCCAATGCCACTAATGGTTCTTCAAACGTACTTCTGGTGCCAAAGATATGGCCAAAAGAAAATAAATGGGTCTTAGTGGGCCGGGGTCCGGTCCGACCCGGTCAGACTGAACCTGCCCAACCCAGCTTAGGTCGACTCGGCCTAACCTATTGGGTATGGCTAGGCCCTATAGGGCCGTGAGAGTAGCGGAGTGGCCATGAGGGTGTAGACTATCCATCAGGGCATAGACTGACCGCGGTTCGGTGGTAGTTCGGTCAAGATGGTGGAGCCGCTCGGCTCAGCGGTGCGACTCGGCTCGGACGGTGACGTGACTCGGAGGATGGTGGTGCGTCTCAGCTCGGATAGCATGGCAGCTCAGCTCGGCGGATTGACTCTGCTCGAATGGCTGCACGACTCGGTGGATGGAGGCGCATCTTGGCTGGGAAGGTGGCGTGACTCGGCTCGGTGGCACGGCTCGGCTCAGATGGCAGCGTGACTCAGCGGACAATGGCATGGCTCGACTCAAACGGTGTCGCCGCTCAACAGATGATAGCATGGCTCAGCAGACAACAGCAAGGCTCGACTCGAATGGCGGGTCAGGCGGGGAGGTGTGGTGAGGCCACGAGTCGGCTGGGGCAGCGTAGTGAGGCTGTCGGTGGCGGTTTTGTCGCCTCCATCGTCTTCGTTTCCTTCCAGCATTTCGAATAATAAACCAAAGAGGAACGACGAAGGGGTCGCACCCTATTTGTTTGGCTCACACCCTCCGCATTTATAGTGGTAGAAAGTTGTTCAAAAAGAACAAGCATGAACGTGAAACCATAATCTTCTGCAATGTTTTCCCCCATCCCACATAAGAAAAGAAGGAAGTACATGGAAAGAATTGTCACGAAAAAAAACCGCTACCTCATTCGCTTGATGTCGTTGGCGCAAGAAGGTAGTACGACAGTCGATTCACCATTGATGAGGATGTCACACGTCGGAAGAAGCCTTGAGTATGAAGCTCGAAGTTGATGTCGACATTCTTCATCGGAGGATCATTCTTCGTGGAAGAATGTGTTCTTCGTTTGAGATTTTTCTCCCACCAAGAGATCTCTCTCCTTTGCCAATGAATTTTATCAAAATTAGAATCCACCAAAATAAAAGAGGAACCCAATATAATAAAAATTGTTTCCCCAATTTAATCATTGATATAATTCAAATTGTATTAATTAAATTAGTCAATTAAGTGGTGTGTCAGCATAATTAAGTGGGGGGGGGGGGTTGGCACAATTAATGTGGAAGAAGCTCAAGAGGCTCCTCCACATTAATTAGGGAGTTGAAGAGATTTCCCTACATTTATGATGGAGTTGAGGTTTTTATCCCAATTAAATGGGGGATTCAAGGGGTTTTAATCTCGGGTGGTCCCCACCAACATAACCTTTCATGGGAGGTTAGGCTCGTGTGGAACCCACCACCATAACCTCTCATGGGAGTTTATGGTCTGGTGGTCCCCACAACCAACTTCCACAAAAAGGTTTGTTCCAACAAAAAAATAAAATAAAATGTGTGTTTATTTTTATTTTTTATTTACATGAAAACCCCACATACTAACTTTCACCCTCGACTAACTGTCATCAAGGTGAAAGTCTTCTAAAATGAAAACTAGCGCTGTGATTTCAATGGTGCCCTCAAATGTCAATTCCGAGCACTGGTTCAAAAGTTATAATATTCTGATCTTATGTTTTCTGAACGTATCCGAAAAAATGTTCAAAAATTCATTACAGGCACTCTGGGCCTCAGAATCAAGCGCCGTCAATTTTTACGGACTGGTAAAATTCCCATTTATTAAAAATTAGTTACATTGAAAGTATGGGTCTTTACAAATAATGGAACATGTTTTGGGAATGAAACATACTGTTATCAAGGAATATTCATGGCAGATTCCATTAGATCATCGAATTCGTGCACATATTCCCACTTCTGATGATAAACGACTCCATCACCATCTTGTCAATCTAATAAATTTGGAGGATCATATTCCTTATCTCATTATGAAGGTCCATCTGAATTTTCCGAAGGGTAATGAATAATCTATTCAGAATCATATTCATGTTTCGAAAAGGTGTCACCATGTGAGAGAAGAACATGCCTTGGGGAAGGCTCATATCCCTACCACAAAAGACCAATGACATATTCTAATGGTTTTGTATTATGATCATACTCCCATTATGACCAACCCTCTCCATGTGAAAATAATGCATCCCTCAGTATAGGAAAATATTCCTATCAATAATGATAATTCAAAATTAAATATACCAATAGCTTTTTAGTAGCGGGATCATAATCCCACAGTAGTAGATAGTTATAAAATAGGTCTGAAAAATGCCATACTTGTGGCTCATATCCCTACGAAATTCTAGAAGGCAGGTCATCATATTCCAAACACAATGTTAAAAGACACTCATATCCCTAACCTTCTCAATTCCAGTTTCTATAAGGTTATTTGAGACACATTGTCAAAACCTTAAGGGTTTGTATACTCTTTAACAAAAGAAGAGGATTATAATTACCGTGATATTCCTGCTCATTGTAGAGTGAAGAAGGATCACATGGACCCTAATCATGAAATTTACCATCGTCAATATCCACATGGTGATATTTCCCCCCAAAAAGGAAATAATCCCCTTGAAAAGTCACCTATGTATATAGAGGTGTTAAAACATTAAACACCTTCATATAAATGGGTTCTTGAACCCTCAGGGTCAATCTTATATAGTTTCCCATCAAAATCCAGCAGAACTGCACTTCAGTCATCAGGTGACCCCAATAAAAACTTTTCTGGGTTTCATCAGATGGAGGTGTGTATTTATGACGAATAGTAATATTACCACGTTATATGGGAGGAGTTATCTGAAAACAACATCCCCATCTTATTCTGGCCTATTTCCACTTCTGAAAATGATATCCCAGACGATCTGGGGAAGTAGTACATGCTTTATCTATGCCTAAATATATAGGTAACTCATACACCACTAAATAATATATGCATCCCTTATCTGAGATAGGAGGGTCATATTTAGATCATCAAGATAAACAATTTTTAATTAATCGAGTTGGAATCTCTATGGCCTGAGATCCAAAACCAAAAATTTGAAATGAAAATCATCAACATTGTTTCCTCCATTGAATCAAATATCTTTTTAAATTGATATATAATTCCACATCATGTTTTTGTATCAAAAAATTCAAAATGTATAAAGAATTATACATAGTCATACCCTAGGAATAGAAAACCTGCTTAGATATAGTGTCCTATAATTTCATTTCCTTTTGTGAAATCAATGGTAAATTTAACGCTGAGACCAGTTGGTCAAAACAAGAAATGCACCTAATTCAATGATACCAATACATCATGAATAAAGGAAGATAACAGACAAACAATTTTTTCACTAGGCCGCAAATATCAACAGGAAATCATTTTACACATGGAATTTGAGGTTTCCATCAACCTGGTGGAATCCTATAGAAACTTAATCTCATCATGGGTTACCTTTTCACCCAACACCTTCATTATCACAACTATGCCACATGAAATAGGTTGTTATAAAATCATCCAAAGCAGTCTTCCAAGAGAAAATCAATCCTGAATGGTTGAGGGAATATTTACCACCATCTTCACCACATAGACCATAAATTCCTTAGGGTAATTAGAAAATGTTGACAAAATATGCAAAAAAACCCTTCCCTGTTGGATATGTGAATTTATATCCCAATCGTCACCACCAGGTTCATCATCCCCCAAGAGGATCTTGAGGAAATAAATGGTAAATTAAGATCAATCCCATCCCTCTGGTATGAGGGCATTTATTTCTCAATAGTCGTCCCATGAATCATCATATCATTTGTTGGATGCATCATATCCCTAACAACATGATAAATCAATAATAATTTTCTCCCATGATAAACCGTAAAATGTAGGACTGATGGAACATTCATCATTATGGTCCCCATAGAAAGAATAATCCTTCTCTAGGTTGGGAGGTAAAAATTTATTATTGACATCCCACCTATTTCTCCCTTAATTAGAAAATTCTTTACTTTTCAAGGCCTATTTGAAAATATTTACTAGAAACTCCCTTAGGGTTAATACTCACAGGTTATGATTAGAGGAGCATTCAACAAAGGAAATCAGACAATGTCTGGGTTTCAAGACAAAATGGCCCAATATGGTCTTGTGTTTCAGAAATGACTTTAATACAAGAAGTGTTTAATCATTATGTTGAGTAAAAAGTAATTGGATATAAATAATTACCTAATAGACATATATTAATGTCATCATAATAATCATGATAAACAATGTTGATCAAGAAATATATGCAGATAGACCCAAAATTTAAAATTTACCCTGAGAGGAGGGTGACTTAGATACACTAGCTAAGGCTGCATGCACCCAAAACTATTAGAGGATCACAAATCTAGAATCCTTGAATATCACGTTTCCACCTCTATGGAAGAACACATAAAATAAAAAAGGAAATATTATAAAGATATCCAAATCACTACCTTGTAGAATTGATATTCCCTCCATGGAGGAAAAAACGACACAATATGGGAGTGAGATTAAAAATCTCACACAATTAAATGATGATTTATATATGGGGGAAATTTACACTATGTATCTTATTTAGAAATAGTGAATATCTATCCCCTTATACATATGGAAATAGTTTATCTACTTGAAAAAGTTGTATCTGATCATCAGAACATATTTGTATTCAAGAGGCCAATCTATATAAATGAGGAAGTAGAAAATTATCCTGAGTTCCCTACATTATGAAGATATCATTTCCCTCTTCAGTTTAATCACTTTTTATTATCATGAATATATAATTAGAGGGATACATAAAAGTTGAACCACATTAGGCCCGACATACACCCTATAGAAAGGATGTGGATCAAAAACCAATGCCTATAGAATTTATCAAATCCATCAAGACCTTGGATACTTAAATGGAATACAGAGAGGGGTGATTAAGACCTATAAAACCTGAGAAGACACTAGAGGTAATGACCAATGTATTTTGGGTAAGGTAAAATTCAATGAGATGTTGAATTTTAGAATTTAGTGGAGAGTTCATTCCTTGAACCGAGCATCATAACATAATTGAGAGGGATGGAACACTTTACATTATTTTTTTAGACATGCCGAAAGGCATGAGACATTACTTGGGTGATCCATTGATTTTTTGGAGTGTCGGGCTCTAAAAATTCAAAAAGGGAATTTCTGAACAGGGTTCACTATTTTTCTAATACCATAAGGACCACCATAGAAAACCATGCACCAGTAGTAGGTGAGTTAATGTTCCCTACATGGGCTACACACATTTTCTATAACATGCTCCCATCTCTCACGGTTAGTGTCACTTAATAAGTATGCTTGCACTATTCATCTAATAATTGGTACACGGTTCATTCAAACTGTGCGAGATAACCATGTGAGGTGAGTATCTTATACAGTGGGAGATGAAATGTTGACACATAGTTTTGAAAATGTGCATCCAAACCTTGGGACCCATTTTTTATGGTTAATTGAACATTATCCCCTGAATTAGTTTTAAAAATATTTTATTTATATCTAGTTCTCCTCCATTAATGTGACCCTCCACTTTTGGCGCCATGGGTTCTTCCTCTTTTATATTGTTGGGATCATGATATGTACTTTCACCATCATTAGAATCAATCATCATCAGTCTCTATGGATTTCAATTAGGTATTCTCTACATTCCATTTTTATCTTTCCCCATTAAATTTTTTATCAATCGAGTAATTGTGGTGCGATCTCATTTTCTTTATTTTAAGAGAAAATGTCTTTTTTCATCTATTTCATCCTAACCATGTTGAATCAAGCCTTTATATTGGATGAGTAAATAACCATATTAATATGGTAGGTGTTCTTTGGATCATTCCCTAAATTTACATTGCATTATAAATGTTTCCATTATGTCACTAGATAGGTTTTCCACGTATTGCCATAAATTTGAGTTCTTTATTTTAAATTGGTATTCTCACCATGTGCTACTAAAATTGTGCCTTATTATGAAAATAGAGGATTTCAAACTAGGACACAGAAACCCCTTGTCCATGTAATTTGAATTTACTATTTATAATTAAATGATTAAAATCTTGGACTTCAAGTTTTCATCTTTGATAAATAATAGATTTTCCCCTTGAAGGGAATTTCAAAAATGATAATGGCACCCTCTAAATGACATGTTAAAACTATATGAACTGAATTTTCATGTTAGTTAGTTTTTTTATAAATGGATATTTAATGTGAATTGTGATTTGATTCTTGGGGATACTTAATTAGTGATAAATATATTTTTGTATGAACAATGTAATGTTTTAATAATAAAATTTATTGAATGCGGTGTGTTGTCTTCTAAAATTACAATGTGGTTATATGTTATTTATATCATGATAGTTTTATGTTATTGGGTTTTCCATAATCCATTATGATAGTTTTTGGGATGTGGCATAATAAAACATGTCAATTTTTTCCATTAAGGTGTTATCCGTCCTTTTATATAGATGGTTAATGATATAATGAACCTTCTATGTGCTTGTCCAATTTTGAAAATTAAATAGATTTTCCCACAACTATCAAAATAAACAACAAGCCAAGATCCTCATAAGGGATTAGATTTCTTTATAAATGGTATTTACCTTGTATATACTTTCCCAATTAACTATGGTATCTTCTAATATCCTTCTTGATCATCATAAAATGATTTTCAATGTTTCGATATATTAAATGACATGGGTAAAATGTAATGAAATGTTCATGATTGTTTTCATTTCTTTGGAGGAACTATATGGTTTAATTGTAATGGAATTAAATTAAGAGGTATTACCATGCCACTTTTTATAGTTAATGAACCCCAACTTTTGTGAACTATTATTATTATGAAACTATTAGTTATAATTCGGATTAATAAATGCGAAGTATGAGAAGAAATACCTCATGTATGTTTTTATAAATATGATTATTCCTTGGATATAGGATTTTGAATTATGGTAAGGGTTTTATTGATCATATATGTATCACACTCCCTTAAATCAGGTGTTGGGCATGATTTCTCATACCAATATTACTATGTTGATTGTGGTAATAGTGCACAATGTCCCTTTTGAGTGTTCCCATGATGGATAACTCACAACTATTTGAGTGTCCACATGATGGTACACTCACCATCTCAAGTGATGAGAATGATGTCTCCCACTCACTATGATATTAAGGGCATATTGAGCTTATATACTCATTTATACAGGTTATGGATGACTGAGTTATTCCCCAGTCTATGAAGAACACCATATTCCAGGGATATGGACACTTACATCGATATGTATATTGTTCATATAGTTGAATGAAAAATAGAACTATAATATAATATATATATATATATATATATATATTATTGTTATCATATGTAATGTTACTGATCATAAACACATTCCAGCCGATAGATGAAGAATGTAGAGTCATTCAAGTGTCTTATTGGATCATGTTCCAACTAGTGTTTGTTTATTTATTCCGAACTACGTATTTATTAATATTACCTAATCAGTGTTTTGGATTATATTCATAGACTGGTTTTAGTTGTATACAGTGTGAGTGGTAAGCTTCTAGGATTTATATCTCACACTATGGTCATGACACCATTGTACCAGGGTACTAGAGTAGATCTCATATTAGTAATACAATAAATGTTTTCTTTTTCTTCATTTCTTATACAATGTAGTTAAGAGCATAGGAATGATTTGGATCTCATGATTCTCATGGAGTTCTCCCTCGAGAATTTACATTATTTATTTCTTTCTTTTATTCAGGTAATTATTTATATCATGTTTCATGTTATATATAAACTATTTTATTTATGCATCATCATCTGTAAATGCATGCATTATTGTATATCGGTGTTCCCCATCTATTTTAATTAATCTTATGTTATCCTTCTACTTCTCAATCATCAATTTACTACTCCTTCTTTTGTTTACTATTATTTACAATTAGATATACTATTGTTCTATGATGATCAGGAGGGTATTGTATCCTAATTGTCATATCCTTAGACCATCACTGCTATTCGATAGCCTCTACTGTATTAGGAGGTGCGCTTGAGACCATGTGACCCTTTGGTTTGGATATCAGTTCAGTGGTTAGTCCGACCACGAAGTATCAAAGTTTTATCAGTGCTTTATTTTTTTACCTTTGTATTACTATTTTTCTCTGGTTGATTAAAGACTAATAATGTATTGGTTCTTGGTAAATAGATGTTTATAGGTGTGATCAACTTAGGTATTGAAAAAAATTACATGTATATAGGGCTAGGATTATTATTCTTGTTTTATTCTATTAATGTTTATTTTTCTTTCACCTTAAGTGACTGTTGTACCATCCAATGTGTATTGATATATGAAATATATGGAATTTTCCCTTAGTCTAGTATAGAATGTAAGTAGGATTAAATGAATCATTATTGGAACATTGAAATTCACATTTCATGTATATTCCATTCCATGTAGCTTTATTTATAGGTTTCTTGCTGACTATGATTTCGTGCCTTGAGTGATTATATGACATGATTTGGTATTCGTAAGCATACCTTCTTATATATCATGAATATGTGATTATATGATAGTATGCCAATATATTATCATGCTTTTCTATGTTTAAATCTTGTGATAACATTCCTAGTTTTTTTATATGTAAATCATTTCATTTGATAAATTTATTGTATATGGTTAAACAAGAACTAGTTTTCTATTGTAAGAAGTATGGGTTCCTTATAATTGGTAAAAGGTAACCACGTACTCAAACCATCTTTGGATATTTGTATATACCTAGAGGATATTCTTAAAATAAAAAATCTTTTAGTTTTGATGTTTTAAAGTGAATTGGTTTTGATTAAATGGGAGTTAGTCTAAAATCTATAAAGTGTATGAGTGGTTTATAAATTGGATATCGATAACCATATACTTGAACATTTACTTATGATAATGATGTATCTAGAAATGGAAAAAATATAAAAAATATTAAATTTTGATAAGATGTGTTCAGGTTTCCTCAGTAAAGGCATGTGGCCCTATCACACGGGCTTGCAGATCCATATGATCAAATTCATATATGCATAAATTGATATAATTTGGTCATTTGGAGAATGTTTTTTGTGAAATAACCCCATTTTTGTGTTTTTAACCCATAATAATTATGAAACTAGTATTGGGTTGCATTCTGATGAACCCTTGTTGGCTTAATGGGACCCTCATAGGTTGCCTTATATTTACTAAGTAATTTTGTTTCATATTGGTTTTATTAGTTTATTAAACCATTCAAATGTTTAGTAATTATATTTGAAACAATGAGGATGCATAATATGGAAAATTAGGTGGTATACTTTGTTTAAACACTCATTTATTGTTAGTTTAAATGTAACATTGAGTTTCCATGGAATTGAAGCGCAATCCTTTTCCATTGTCATTTTTATATTTATAATGGGCTTAAATGGTAGGCATAGGGCATATCGAAATGTATTTGGTGTGACCTTGTGATGAGGTTGACACTTTTTCTTTCATAAGGGGCTAGCACGTAGTAGTTACCTCCAATATAGATTAAATTACTTGCTAATTTTTATGGGCTTTCTTCGTTGTGCTTACATTTGTGTTTCATTGTCCCTAGTAGGACTCTTCACATCAACAGGAAACCCTTGATTGGCCAGGTTTTCATGGTATCCTTGGCCATGTTATGTGTGTGATCATAAAGTATTGATCGGTTTCAAAAATTTAGGAATGTATAGGGAATGGTCAGAAACTTTTTAGGCCATACATTACCTTTTTCATCCTTAGTGATGTACAACATGGTACGACATCATCCAGGTTAATTTTCATATAGGGAAACACATCTTCAGAATAAATATCTTGTATGGACCACCTGGTGCTTTGATGCATAGGGTGGAATTCCTATGGATAGTTAGAGGTTGGTCATCTTACTTCTAAAACCATAGAGAACTGTGCATTCATATACGCTGAGCATGTCAAGTTGAAAATTGGTGCCACAATCTAGTAGAGTTTGGTGTAATCCTTGAGCCTTGTTTTATTGAGTACATTCTTGGGTCATCTACTTTGTATGATCTTGGGTTTTCAAATGTGTTTCAGATCCCTTTTTTTAATTCTTCAATATGGCCTAATGTAAATAGCCTTTGAGGTTGTGGAAGAATCAAGGGTGTATTGATCTTTTTCGGAGCTCATAAACCATGTCTAGGGGCGAAATAATCAATGAACACGGTTAGTTAAAATATAAAATGGTAGTTCAAATGTTTAGATTAAACATTATGAGAATGGATTATGGGGAGCTATTGCAACACAGGTAGATCGAACCATTCAATTTGATGTGCTTGGTCATGCAAGAAAAGCATAAATTTTTATAGTGGATTCTTGCATGGTTTGCATATGGTTCGTCAACCCATGTAGATAAACTATACAGGTGCCTTTCCTTATAGCTATGTGTACACGTTTGGCACACCATTTCACCAAACTGTGCACCCAAACCCTTCGACATAGATATTCAGTGTAAAATAAATATTTCAGCCTTGATTAAATATATTTCTAAAAAAAAAATTCTCAATTAAAAACTTCATTCTCACCATTTTGATATCAGTTTGAAGAAAATTCTAGGAATTAATTTTGACTCTCCATATGATTTCCAATTCACGCACCGCTTATCTCATTGGGTCCGAATTGGTGAGTTATTGATTTATTTTTATCCATTCGTTGTTCTTATTATTGCTGATAAGACTATTTAGGTGCAAGATTATTTTTCTCTAATTTTTGGTTCTTCATATAGTCTTCATTTTTCTCTTGATCTAAGTAAATTCAGTATTTGATACTGGATATGCACTAAACTACCGTGCTATGATCGGTGGTCAATAATTTTCCTATTGGTTTTGGTGATTTATATACCTTAGTTTCATTGTGACTCTCAGTGGAAATTCCAGAGAGACCTCAAAATTGAAATTATTAATTGAATTAATTGAATTGGAATCAATTAGGGATCCCTATATCTTCCATGAGAATTATTTGAGGTTGTTTTCTTAACCAAAACCACCCATGGTGTGTTCTAGGTAATTGAATTTGGACTTTATCCTTCATTGACCACCAAGGGTTTTGTATTGTGCTTTCCTAGTTATAGGAATCCATAAATAAATGCAATGGTTTATATTTATGTAAATGATATGTTATTCCTCCCATGAAAAGTGTTATATGATAAGCCATGTTGAATTTATAAATTTGTTAAGTTGGGTTTTGTTAAATGAGTGGGTGTACTAGTTATTTTCTTTGGATGTGAACATGTGATAAATGGCTGGGCATTCTCATGAGATTTCATTGAAGGAGAATCAATTAATGAGTGGGTAAAGTCAAATGTTATGAATGGTAAATTATAAGGATTTGATAAATATTTGAATATATTTTATGGACATTTCTACCATGGGTCTTGAATGTAGTAATGGATGCCTTGGATTGAGTATGATATTTGGGTATTGAATTTGTGGGATTTCTTGGGCTTTTGTGCCCCTTGGATCTGGCTTTCATGGACTCATGTTGGACAGGTTTGGTTAAGATGCTACTTGGACCCTAACCAGCACCTAACTAAGATTCCATTGAGATGCTCTAGGGACCCAATGAGGTTGCCTTACACACCTTGGATTCATCCCTTTCTAGTATGACACTTTTATTATATGGAACAATCGCGAGAAAGATGATATGCTTGAAAGAATGGATCGACTGTGGATGTCTGATAACATTGGGTTGTACGGAAAGGTTTTGTTTGAGGTGACATGTGTCGATGAATGAAAATGTTTTATTAGTTATTTATGCATTTCATGTAGTTTCATTGTTAGAGGTTCTTTACCATAATTTATAGGGATCCTTGAGAGGCTATTTCAGTGTTAATGGAAAAGTAGTTACATGCCATGTGCATATTTACTTCTGTTTACTTCTTACATATTTATCTATTTTTTTACTTATTATATTACACCTACTTGATTTATATGGATTTTTGGGTGATTAACAACTAGGATTTTATCTCACACAATGTTTGGGATATCATTGGGTACCTAAACAAAAGATTTGGGTGTAGTTAGATATTGGGGTAATCACCATTAGTATGATGCCTGATTTTAGGCAGTGCTTAGGTGTAGGGGAGCATGGGTTTGGGCTAAGGCTCATGATGCTATTCTGAGATAACATTATTTTTTCTATTTAGTTTATTTGGATACATGTATTGTCTTGTTCTTATATGATAATTTTTTGGATGATTTATTAGTCATGTGAAATGTATCATCATTTTTTTATGAGATAAAATATTGCATTTTTATCTATTACTATTATTCATATATTTTCTCATGATTTACTGCATCATATACATGTATTTTATTGACATTCCATTGTCTTACACTCTTATGAGGATAGAATAGTCTCCCCACAAACATACGTAGACCCTCAATTCTAATCGACAACCTTTGAATTTTGGGGAGATGCTATTAAGGCCATCTGACCAACCTTACTCGAAGTACTATTGAGTGGCATCCAAGTTTGAGACAATAAAAATTGGCATTAGAGCCTTTTTCTTTTCTGGATTATTATTTGGTGACCATATATAGGGATTACAGGATATTGGGGTTTGATAATGAGTAATTCCAATGCATAGCTAACCCACAAATAGGAAAAATCCTAATTTACTAAAATTAAATTGATGCTTTCTAGATTTTTCTAATGCTATTGATTTAATTCCATCATTGGGTGATGCACTTGGATTTTGATGTTATTATTTATTTGAATATGGGTTGTATTTAGTTGTAACATGATGAGATTATTGTATTCCTCCTCAAGAATCATTATAGACACTTGATATAAATCCCATACCATGTATTATTCTTGGCCATAAAGGATGCATTGCCTATTTTTGAGCTATTGTAATAAGTTCAATTATAAATTTACTTACTATTGAGAAATAATTTTTGCAGTGTATAGATAATTTACTCCATATTTTTTTCATATGACATATGGGCCCTTATATAATGGAATGTGATGTAACTTTGGATTAAATATGTTAATGTGAATATGATATGGTGTGAATTATATGGTTGCCAATTTTTGATACCTGATGCATTATGGGACATCATGGATTTTAACATGGTGAACCATAGGTTAAACCATTTCAATAAATGAATGATTGAAATTAAATGAAAATGAATATTAAATTTATTGAAATTGGAATGTGGATTTGAAAATGGAGACTTAACCTAGACCATAAATTTGAGTGGGAAAGAGGCAGTGTCTCTAGAGGTTTTTGGTAACTGTTCTTCTTAATGTACTAGATTTAGGAGGATTATCTATTGTATTCCCTATTTTTTAGAGGTTTTTAAAATGTCCTATGACTTTGAGCTATGAAATTTGACGTTGTTCTACTCCGAGGTGTGTTATTTTCATAAAAAATTCACAAATGGCCCAAGTAGTTATGTTGGGGTATCAGTATTTGGAGATGTCCCATTGTGGGTGTTTATAACCATGATAATTAAACAACTAATTCTTTGTTTTTTTAAAGGGACCAAGTCTATTTAATGAGACACTCAAAGGTTTCCTTATCATAAATAATTTGAAATGATTTTATTTAGATAAAATTTCTAATTATGACTAAATGGAAATAAATTGTTAATTCAATAAAAATAAAGTTAGATGAGTCTTGATTTTTTTCCTTGATGAATTAGTTAAATCCGGTACCATGTGATTTTGTTTTAGATTTTTTATGGATGATTTGTTTAAAATATTATTAATGTTTAAATATTAAAGCTGAATCAAATTAATGACAATAAAAATGGAACCTAATGTGGTGTACTTCATTTAAAACATCATGGATGTTTAGTTTAAACGTTCCTTTGAGTTTCCTTGGAATACATATGTGAATACTTTTTAGTAGGTTGTTTACTTTTTAGAAGTTTCATAAGTGAAATGATCATAGGAATAGTGAATTTTTTAGGTGTGACCACATTATGGATCTATGCTTTATGTTTATAAGGGGCTGTCCCAAGGAAGTTATAACCCTATAGCTTATGTTCCTTTCTAGATGATATATGTATCTATTGTTTGATGCCATTCATTTGACATTGTTCATAGTGGGACTCTTAGTTTATAAAGAAAATCATTGTTTAGATGGGTGGTCATTATATCTGTGACCATTGTTATAGGAGTGAGAACTAGTTAATTCCCAGTTTCAACATGATAGACATTCCTATGGCATGGTCAGTTGTTTATATGGTTTTATGACCCTCTTCTTTTCTTTAGTGATGAATGACTTGGTATGTCACCATCTAAGTTAATGGTCATATGGGGAAATACTACTCTAGGATATATCTCTCATCTGGACTATATGATACTTGTAATCATAGGGAATACATCCAAAATAAATTATGTTTGATAGTCTTCATATTTTAGAAATGTTTGGGTATTATTAGTTTATATGTGTAGTACATATTGAGTTTCTATATAATATAATGAACTGGTTGAGTTCATTGAAACTATCAAGCAATGATTTGTTAAGAACTTACTCAGTACATCTCTAAAGTAGAGTGACCCGAGTGTTAAATAAACCAAGATCTTCCAAATGCTCAATATGACTTCCAAGAGAATCGGGTTTTTTAACATGCTGGTCCGGTTCATTTTTTTTCATGCAAAATGCAATGATTTTGTGAGTCTGACTCAGTTCATTTTAACACATGTGTTTATTTTGAATCTGATATAGTGCGATTAAGAGTGGATGGTTTTTTCATAATTACGTTGACTAGGAAACTCTTAAGGTGGGGGGAGTCACATTGGTTCTATTTTATGTGTCAGTGCTTGATGGAAAAAATGAAATCAATGTGGTTTCCTAGGTATAAACCCCCTGAGGAACACCGTTAGTCATGTGTGGACTTTAGTGGTAAGGCTTGATTGATCATGGGAAGCCTTAGGTGAAAAAGGATTATAATTAGTTGTTGACAGTGTGTCGGTAGGTGAAGATGAGATTCTTTCAATGGTAGTGGATGAGTAATGGTTTGACTAATTTTCATGGAAGTCATTGGTATCCTCTTAGTTTGATCTAGTTCGGATACAATCATGTATACAATCTTGATGTATCCCTTGATGGAATAAGAGTGCATCAATCATACACCACCCCAATGTTCTAAATGTTGTTGGTCTTGTCTAGGTGGTTTTCTCAGTTTTGGACACTGAATCATGGTTCTTATCAAGGAATGTTTATTACTGAGTGATTATTTGGTTCCCATGTAGGAAATCCTTAATTGGACTCTTGGACACTGGCCATTTTCTACTGACATGACCGCCTTGTGGAAGAATTTTTGGGATTTTTCAATGTTTTTATGTGGACTTCCTGGTATTGTATTGACATCTCACCTATAATCATGTAGTATGGACTACCTGGGGTTAGTTCCCTAGACTCCAATCTAATAAATCTAAGGTTACCTAGGACTCGTTTCCATATTAGAGGAGATTTTTAAAAAGGGTGATGAGTCTAGTGGGTTGAATCTAAGATACCCATTATTCGTGATGATCCCAAATATTTTTAAATTGTTGGTTGATGGGTGGACCAGGGAACATCATTGGGAGTTTGGTATAAACATTAGTGGATGGTTTAAAAAAAATTAATATCACTTGGAAGGATTTGTTTCCATTTAGGTTTTAATACATCGACCATATAAGCTAAGAATTTTGAGAATAGTCAGTGCGGTGGATCAACTTTTTATCTTTCTTTATAGATGATTATGGTCATAAAGAACCAGTTTAAGCACGTAACTAGGTTATGGAAATAGTGGTAAATGGGTCAGAGGCTTTATTCAGAAAAGAATTTGAGACTAGTTATATTTTTTCAATCAGGATTCAACCATTACTTTATGGTGGGGTCCCTAATAGGACCTCAGATGTAACAAGGTTTTCCCCATTAAAGATGTTACACCGGGAGATTACCTATAATTCTTAGTGGCCCAATTTTTTATGGGAATTCCGATAGTGGAGGTATCATAGTCTAGAAGTGGCCCAATTTTTTATATAAAATCCATGGTGGGGAGAACCATCAAAAAGATTTTTAAAGAGACTATGAAATGATTGTGTATATAGTTTAATGGGAATGCTAGTATGGGCGTCCATGTTTGAAAATATGACTAAATGGTTTTGTCATGTGATTTTCCACTTGTCAGTTGGAGAAGGGGTAAAATCAGTGACCAGCTGAACTTTTATAGAAATTACCTATTCCTTAGTGGAAATGTGACGATTTTGTGACGGATTTTGTGACCAGTTTAGAGAGGACATCTTGAGGTAGAAACATTTATGGGTTTTTTCTAATAGGGTCATAATGTTTTCTCATTTATTTCTGATCAAGGATACTTTCATTTTTTATGAGCATGGGAGGTTGAATATCCATGAGATTGTACAACATCATAGGGTCCCATGCCCCATTATTTCAGATTTGGATTCCATGTGATCATCTTCTTTTGGGAAGAGTTTTCTAAGTGCACTAGGTATATAAGTTATTCTAAGAACAACATCCAACCCTCAAACTGAGGCACAATGAGTGCGTATGATACAGGATCATGAAGACATGTTATGATTTTGCATCCTACATTTTTGGCATTCTTGGGGAAATCATATAACACCTGAATATTTCTACAATAATAACATCTATTAGGTGAAAATATATATTACCCCTTATGATTATTTTTATCAAAGGCCATGTTGATCACCCCTATACAGGTTAGAGAAGGACAAAGTAGCGTTACTGGGAACACATCACAAGGAGGATAGTCTTGAGTAGGAATGGTTGATTGAAAATCAGATTAATAATGAAAAATCAATATATAAATATTAATTTGATCATTGAAGATAAAATCTAGAGTTTTAGGTCAAGGATCATGAATTCCTACGAATTTACAAGAGTCTAGAATAAAATTGGGTAAAGAAAAAAATTAATATTTCATCGTGATACATCAGCCATTTGATATTCTAGATTGAGTAGGGCTAGTAACGTATCGGTTATAGTTACCTCAGAGGTAACAAACCATAAATTATGTACTTAAATTACCTCAAATTTTCCTCTATCACTCAAAATCGTCTCACATTTTCCACCTAATGAGGTTGAGTTACAAGTTGATGTGTTTATTGGGGAGTATCCAAATTTAATCGTTGATAGTAGCACAAAGGCTCTCAGATTCTGGTCAGTTCCTCGTGTATAGATGCTATTGAACAATGACTATTTATAGGATATGAAATGGGAGTGCGAGCCCAACATACCATATTAGTGGATGGAGTTTTTCTTATATGAATCTTGACCACCTTTCATTGGGAAATTATGGGATTATTTTCTTTAAGGGGAGAATATGGTAAGAACGTAGGTTTTCATATGAGGTATTGATCCAATATTTTATAGTTTTAATGTTTAAATATGGACTATGTGAATTAAATTTGAGTTAAATAAGTTATCAATGGTGTAAAGGGCTATTTTGAAACCTAGAACCCATGTTTACAGGTAAAATTAGCAAAGCACACTGTTAGATATAACTGAGTGGGGCAGGCTACAAAGTTAGATAATGTCATGAAAGGTATGATAGTGGGGAGATACTGACTGCATGGTTAGACCAAAATAGGTAATTTTAGGTGAAGAAACATTTGATAATGTCTAATTTTTTAAAGTAGTTTCTCATGGTTTGCACATAGTTATTCAAACTATGCAGATAAACGAAACAGGTTCCCTTTCCTAAAGATAAGAATTCATGTTTGGTGCATATTTTGGAAAAACCAGGCACCCAAACAATGATACCTAGATATTTTTTTAAAAATGACCATTTTTGTCTAATAAAATGTATTTATAAACCAAAATTATATTTATCTCTTATGGAAAAAGATCTCTCCATTTTGACCTCCCTTTGAAGAGTATTCTTGGAATTATCATCGGCAATTCATCTAATCTCTGATTCAAGCACTGCATTACTCGTTGGATCCACAATATTGAGTAATCAATTCCTTTTTTACTATTCATCATTCTTCTTCCTATTAATGAAGTTATTTTATTTCAAGATGATTTTGCAAAATTTCAGGTTCTTTATCTGTTCTTCATTTTTCTCCGAATATGAGTTGAATCAGTAGAAGATACTGAACGAGAACTCTACTATTGGGTAAATTTTAGTGGTGTATACTTATCCTACTGGTTTTGGTGATTTATAGACCTAGAATCCATTGTTCTATCGGCTAAACATTCTAACACAACCCAAAAATTGAAATTATTAATTTGATTCATTGAATTCAAACATGTTAGGGTTATGCTTTATATTCCATGAGGCATGTTGGAGGTTGTTTCCCCAAACAAGTTCACCCATGGGGTGTTACAGGTAATTTCCTTTTTACCTTGACCACAATTGACCACCCAAGGGGTGTGTTTTGAGCTTTCCTAGATAGGGAAATCCCAAAATAGATCAATAAGTTAATATTGATGGATAAGATAATTTATCTTTCAATGAAATTTTTTATATGATATGCCTTTTTTATTGATCAATTAGTTAATGTGGGTTTTTCAAATAAGTGAGTATTCTCATTTTTTCCTTTGATTTTGAACTTGTGACACATGAGTTGACATACTATGAGGTGTCATTGAATGAGAATTGATTAAAGATTAGGTTAACTCAAATGATATGAATGGTAAATTTCATGGATTTGATAAATGTTTGAATACACACCATGAAGTTTCACACATGGTTTTGAACATGGTAGTGGATGACAAGGATTGAGTATGCTCCATGGGTTTTGATTTAGTGGGATGCCTTGGGTTCCTTTATCCCTTGGATCTGGCTTTCTTGGACTTGTGTGTGATTTTTTTGGTTGACATGCACCATGGAATCCAACTAGTGCTTATCTAAACTTACATTTGTATTCTCCTTGGTCTCAATAATAATTACTTGGTTTTTTCACTATACATCTGGTACATCATGGTATAAAATATTGATTATATGGCAGAGTCATGAGAAACATGATATTATTGGTTGAATTGACCAGTTTTGCATGTTAGGGAAATTTGGATTGTATGAAAAGGTTATCTTTTGCGTGATAAGTGATGATGAGTGGAATGTTTGTATTAGTTTTTTAGGTTTTTATTGTAGTTTTCTTATTAGAGGAGCCTGAACAGATTTTGATGGGATCCTTGAAAGGCTATTTTAGTGTTACTGGATTAGTAATTACATGCCATGGGAATCATTACTTTTTTTACTACTTAACTATTCACCTGTACATTATTTAGCTTATTATATTGCATGGCCTTGATTTTTATAGATCTTTGGGTGATTACCCACTAGGATTTTATCTCACACACTTCTCGAGCTACCATTGCTTACCCAAATAGACTTTTTGGATACAAGTAGATATAGGGTAAAATTCACTAAGTGTTATGGTTAACATTGAGTAATACATAGGTTAAGGGGAGCATGAGACCAAGATGAGGATTGTGATGATTTTTTAAGATAATAACTTATGGTCTTTCTGTTGGTTTTAGATAGCTGTATTTTATTTTTCAGCTATAGAACAATTTTAAATTCGTTCATAAACAAATGTAATGTATTATTATTTTTTGTATGAGATAAATTATCACATTTTTATATATTACTAATTTTTATATGTTGTTTTTATGATTTAATAATTTTTCAACATTTATATTGTTGATTTTATATATTGTTAACCCTTATTGATGTGGAAATAATCTCCTCAATGACACACTGAGGCCCTCACAACTATTCGACGACCTCTAGAATTTCTGGAGATGTTTATGATTCCATATGACTACCTGGGCTTGGGAAACAATTGAGTGGCGTCTCATTCCTAGAAATTATAGATATATCTCATATACAGGACAACTATTTCTTGGATTCAATGTGTTCACATTCTATGAAAAATATTGAGGATGGTTGTCTTGCCTCTAAAACCTCACGGTTGTATACATTCACATACATTGATCCCATCTAGTTTCTAAATGTTGTATCAAGATAGTTTAGTATGGTGGAATCCTTGATCCTTCTACTATTTGGTATGTTCTCATGACATCTACGTAGTAGAGTGACCTAGGGTTTAAAGGAATCAATTTCATCCCAATGTTCGGGATAGTGTTCCAAGAGGATCGAGTGTTTGGACAAGCTGGTCAGGTTATTTTTGACTTTCATTCCAAATGTTATGGATTTTGTGATTGTTACATAGAGAAGTGTCATCTGTTCATTAAATTTGAATCTAATCTAGTTCACTTATGACCAAATGGTCTATCATTCATCAATAATGGAAAAGAGACTCTTATGGTCAGTAGTGACATGTCAGTTCTGGTAAATACATTCACTTATAATTCGGATGAAACACATCCATGGTAAATCATTTGAATTCGATGGTTTTTCTTAAATTCCATTGGGGTTTACATGTTTTGAATCATGTCTATGATTTAACTAAAACATGACTTTTATCTGGTTGGATATGTATGCAACATATTAAAATAAAAATGGTCATTGATAAAATTTTGTGGTGAAGCACGAATGATCATGAAATTACTTTGGTGGTAATGTTTTGTGATCAGTGAATAGTGATGTATCGGTAGGGGGATTTGAAAATCTTTTTGTTGAAGTCAACGAACAAAGGGTTTGATGATTATCTTCTTGTTTTTGGTTATGTAGGGTGTAGATTATTACCAAGAACTTTATATATGTTTTATCATAAGTATATCAGGTTCATTTTAGAGATTAGAAAAATCATATTACTGTACTCATTTATAGCCATGAGAATTTATCCTTTCATGACTTCATCCTATATACAAAAAGTGTGCATTAGTTATCTATCAAGATAGATGTATCAATTGTCCTTATATTTTAACAAGTAGGTCTTATCCGATTTTTTCACTGGATAAATGGTTTTTTATTAAGGCATGGTTAGTACTGAGTGACCCCTAGGATCCCTTGTATGAATACCTTGGATGAATCTTAGACACCAGTCATTTTCCTCTAACATGACTACCAATAAAATTCTGTCCTAGGATTAGTCATTGATCTGAGGTGGACATCTTATACTTGTACCAAAAAATCTCTTATAAGTATGTTGTATGAAATATGTGGGGTTTTTTCTTGGAACCCTGGTGAAATGAGCCCAGGGTTACCCCGGACATGCTATTGGGATCAGGGTTAATTCTGAAAGGGGGATGATTCAGGCAACCGGGATCTGGGTTACACCCTTGTAAGTGTTGTGGAAAAAAATTAAAAGGTAAAGTGATGGTATGATCAGGAAACTTCAACGAATGTTGGGTATAAGATTTAGTAAACATGATTGTTTAAATGTAATATTCCATGGAAGAAGGAAGTATGGTTCATTTGGTATAATTTCAGCCTTATAAGACGAGTGTTCTGAGAATTAACACCCATAAGTGGCTTGATTTGTTTCCATTCTATTATATAGAGTATGATCAATGGAGAGTTGTTTCTAGCATATCATTATGTTTAGATGAGTTCCCTATGTGTCAGATAGAGATAATCAAGAAAATATTTATATAATTGGATAAATGAGTTTGGTGCGGAATCAACATCTTAACTATTTAAAAATCATTTTAGGAGCATCGATAGAACAATTACATTGAAGGAAATTCAGTTGGTGGGGATTGAAATTGTCCCCTTCTGAGGTTAGAGCCTATGGAGTGTATAAACATCAGCCAGATGATTAAAGATGTGTTGATGTTAGCATGTCTCCATCTAAACAATATCGGGTAAGTACTGGTTATGTTTTTCAATCAAAAATGAGAATTGGATCAAGTATTTATGGTTGAAGTGTCATTTTATAAAATGATTTTGGCTAGTGATTTTGGAGTTTTGAATCACAATGTGATCATTCAAACAAAAATTAAATAACATAGTAAGTTAGTTAATGTTTTCATTATTCATGAAGGTTTCTTGAGGATGATAATTTCTATGATGGTAAGGTTTTAATGACTCATGTTTTCAAGCCAATATAAAATTAAAAGGGAATTTAAATTTCCATATTTAGTGGATTAGTCATTTATTAAACTGAGAATAATAATGTAGTTTTGACTGTTGGAACACTTAAATTATTTTTTAGACTTGGGTAAAGTCCTAATATTTTCCTTGGGTGATCAATCATGTTTTGGGAGTGTCAGACTTTGAAAAAGAAAAAATAGGAAGCTCTAAATAGGGCACATGGTTTGTCTGAAACAATGAATCCCACCATAGAAAATTATTTTGTTTCATCATTTGATTAGAAGTTACCCACATATATTGTACATGGAATCCCAAACTGGGTGCCAATTCCACATGGTTAGTTCCACTTATAGAGTATTCTTGAATTATTCATCACATAATTGGCACACGGTTAGGTCAAACTATGTAGGGTAACTATGAAAGGTTTGTTTCCAAAGTAGAGGGAGCATCATAGTTGGCACCCAGTTTAGAAAACCATATTGTTGAACCATGTGATCTATATTAGAGGGTGAATTTACAATTTTTTCCATAATCAATTTTAAAACTATTTTCATTATTTTTTTCCTCTACTCCATCTGTGTGAGCCTCCTCTATTGGCATCATGGATTCATTCTCCTCTAAATTCAAGATAACATGATATCTTCTATGAATATCATTAGAATAAAAAACCATATATCTCTATAGATTCCTATCAGTAATCTCTATATTCCATTTGAATATTTCTCTTTTTTATTTCCAGTCAATAGTTTTATCCTGGTGCGGTCTCATTTGTTCTATATTCAGTGAAAATTTTGGTTTCATAAATTTCTTCCAAACCAAGATGAATAAAGACATGATATTGGATGATTAAATCATCCAAAGCATATGGTAGTTGGTATATAACGTTTTACATAAATTTCCTTTGAATTATATATTTCTTCATTATGCTGCTCGCTGACCTTGTCACATGCTGCCTTAAATTTGGGTTACTTTTTTAAAATTTGTATACAAACCTCGCATTAGTCCTGTTGAGCCTTATTATGTAAATATAGGATGTCAACCTTGAAAACATCCACCCCTCAGGTGTTCCAATTTAAATTTCCCCTTAATAATTAAAATTTTAAAATCTCAGATTTCATTTCAAGTTTTCATCTGGGATTAATATTGTATTTTACCGTTGTATGGAATTTCCTAAAAGATAATGGAACCTCCTAAATGACATGTTAATCCCTTATGAATTAAATTCTCAAGATGTGAATTTTTTTTATAAATGATTATTTAATTTGATTTGATGTTTGATTATTTATGGATTCTTAATTAGCGATAAATTAATTTTTTGATAAACAATGTCATGTTTTTATAATAAAACCCCTGGAATGTGGTGTCATGTCTTCTAAAATTATAATGTGATGATATGTGATTTATATATTTCTAGTTTTAAATCCTTGAGTTATCCCTATACCATTATGATAGTACATGGTATAGGGAATGATATAACATGGACACTTTGTTGTCCTTTAATGAGTCATACCTCATTTTATAAAGATGTTTAATGCACTGAACTGTCTTCTAGGTGGAAGGACCATTTTGTAAATTGTACAAATTGGAAAACACCAATCCAAATCCCCAATTAAAAAAGATCCCCCTAAGGGATTTTATTTTTTATAAATGGGATTTACCATGTAGTTAATTTCTTATTTGACCATGGTACCTTATAAGTTCATTCTGCATCCTTATAAAATGATATTTCTTGTTTTAATATATTAAATGAAATTAAATAATTAGAATGAATTTTTCATGATGGATTTCATTAATTTAATGAATTATATGGTTTAATTAAAGTGGAATTAAATTATGTTGTATGACCACACCTCTTGTTATAATTATATGAACTATGCTATTGTGAATAGCTATAATCTTGAATCCCTTAGTTATAATGGGGCTTAGTAAGTGAAAAGAATGATAGAAAATGCCTCATGAGTATTTTTTTCTAAATAGATTTACACCTTGTATAAAGGATGTAATATGATGGTAATGAATTTGTTGATCATGGATGTTGCACACTCTCTTACATTGGGTGTTGACCATGGCATCTCACTCCATTGATACTATGGGGACAGTGGTCATGGTGCACCATGTCCATTGTGAATGTTGACATGACGACACACTCACTACTATTAGAGTGTTGACATAATGGCACACTCACTATCTCTAGTGAGAATTACAACATCTCCCCTTCACTATGATACGCAGGGCATGTATCATCTGTTAGAGCACATATTGTCATTTAGAATGGTCATGGATGATTGAGTTACACCCTGATCCATCCATCACCTAGTATTCTAGGTATGTGGACACTTAAATCAGTACATATCCAATTCATATTGGTGGATTATATATAAAAATATTCTCAATATATATACTATATATATACATATAGTTACTGATCATAAAAGCATTTCATATAAGAAATGAAGTTAGAAGAGTCAGCCAGATGTCCTAATAGAACCTGATCTAACTAGTGTTTATTTATTTATTCAGCACTTTTTATTAATTTGTATTTTCTATATTCTATATAATATTTTATACATAAAAATTATTAGTTTTATAAAAAATGGTCGGTATCCTAGTAGAATTTATATCTCACACCCTACTTGGGAATCCATTGCACTGGGGTACCTGAGTAGATCTCTTATTTGTAGGACCATGGATGGCTTCTTGTGTTACATTTCTTGTACCTAGGAGTTAATATAACATGACTGAGTTGGAGCTTAGGATACTCATGTGGTTAACCCTTGATTATTTAATTTCATTATTTATCTTATGTATTAGTGCTCAACATTGTATCATGTTTCCTTCTATATGTCTAATATTTTAGTTATGCATCATCATCAGGACATAAATGCATTATAGTATATTAGCATTGGAAATCATTTGTAATTATGATAATATTATATATCTACTACACTATAAATAGTTTACTGTTTCTTATACTTTTGTCTATTATTTATTATTTTATATACCCTATCTTTAGTGGTCAGTTTTTCTATGATTTTAACATCCTAACCGGACTGACAAATAATATTGTTGTTGTGTCGGTGAGTCACATGACCTTAGGCTCACATCGCCATATTTTAGAAGATACTAACTAGTTGATATGATCAATATAAATGATATTTTGGTGACTATACCCTCATGATCTATGTAGAAAATTGGTGTATTAGGAAATAAATAACCAACAATAGTGACATATGTATTAAATAAAAGACAAGGAAGTGAAAGATTAATAATCACAACTGAATATAGAATATAGAAACACCAATATATAACAATTAATGCATCTCCTTATGATGAAACATAACTAAAAATTCCAAACATACGGTAGTCAATAGTATAGAACATAGTAAATAATGATGAATGAAAAGAAAAGACCGAAGGGAGATCTCTACATGCATCATGATCTCTAGATAAGTCATTCACTCCTAAATCCAAGATACTGAAAATTTAGTGGAAGAAAACAACCATGGTCCTATGAAGATAATGTTTAATTAGGTACCTCAATGCAATGGCGGCCCAAGCAAGGTGTCAGATATAAATCCTAATAAGTTCCAACCTGTGGTTTCTACAACTAAATACAATCTGTGAATATAATGTAAAGAAGTGTGCATGTATAATAAATAATAAAGAGAACTGAATAAATAAACATAATACCACTCTGATAATTAAAGGACACCAAGTAGATCTACATTCTTTTTTACAATTTTACAATGAAATTATGAACATTAAACATATGTTTATATTAATAATATATACATAGTATATTTATATACTACATCGTACTATATGAACCATGTACATGTAGAAGTAGGTGTCCATGTACCTAGAATACTAGGTGTTGGATTGATCAGGTCATAACATAGTCATCCTTAGCCTTTATGAATGAGATTATATGCTCATTAAATTTTGCACATGCTCTACATCGCAATATACTATCACAGATCATTCACAAAACTCAAGATGGGGAGCAATCCATCATGTCATCACTCAAAACATCTATTTTGGTGTCTCAACCAAAGGAATTACATAGTATCAATGGTTTGAGAAGCCATGACTCAAAATTTGATATAAGGGGGTGTGATTTTTTCCATTCTCAACAGATCCCTTACCATTGTTCCACAACCTATATCCAGGCATAATCATTACAATGAAAATAATTTATGTTATAAACCATTAAATATCATGCTCTACATTTAATAATACCAATTAACATTAGGGGATATCAAATTAATTATATAATGTACTATGAATGAAATGAGTGGTGTGGACTTTCCACCCTTTACAATCTGTTTCATTTAAAAAATTAATTAAATTATTATAATTTGTGAGTATTTAATTAACAAAAGAGGTGTGGTCATACAACCCACATAAATTCCATTTGAATTAAAATGTTTAATTCATTCATGGAAGGAAAGACATCATGAAAATTAGATTCCATTTAATACATTCCATTAAATTAATAAAAATCATGTAAATCCAATTAACAAGGTTAATGAGGAACTTTAATGGAAGCATGAACAAACATGCATTTACCTACTAGGTCAAATAAATTTAAAAATCTATCCATTACCTTAGGAGGATCCTTTTCAATATTCAATTAGGTAGTAATGATCCAAGACACACACTTAGAAGGTTTAGTGGTTCAATTTAACATTTATATAAGGAAGGAAGTTTCATTTAGGATAAATGGATATTCCTTGTACTAAAAATTACTCATATGTAACATTAACATCAATAATAGGGAAAACCCAATGATACAAGACAATCATGATTTAAAACATAAATCACAACAATGTTATTTTGAAGACTTTTCACTTCATTAAAGGTGTTTTATTATAAAAACATATATTTTTTTATAAAAAATAATTTAATCGAATATAATAATCACATCTCAATTTATCACAATTATTCATCAAATATAAGAGTCAACACACAATTCACCAAAGAGAAGAAGTTTTGGAAGCCACTAAACATAAAAATAAAATTAAAAACTCAACATAGAATCCAAGATGAGATATTATCAATTAGGGCCAACCTATAGGGTAAACCCATTTTATATTCCATGTTGAACTATTAGAATGCATTTCGATCATTTAATTAAATTTATTACAATAGGGAAAATCAATCAGACACACCCAATGGGTGTCCGTAATTGAGTTTTAAAAACTCTATATACTAAAAAAGTATAGTCAGGATTGTATCTTGGTGGATTGATCAATTTTATATGAAGAACTCAGTTAAAAGGCTACGCATGAAAAAGGACATCACAAGACACAAAGACAGTTTTCAAAATTCAATAGAAGTTTATGGAGAAATCAATATACCGCATTCCTTGTACATATAAAGATTTAGTTGTAAAATATTTAGGTGTCATTTTGTTTTAGTTTTTATGTAATTAATGAAAAAAAACCTTCGACTTGAAAATAGCGAAATTGATCTTGGACATCGATAAATTTTCCAAGAAGAGATTAAATTAAAAAATGTCCAAAATGAATTGAGAGCTTACCTATGTAGATCCATAAGGACCCACGATTCTTGATTCGGACCTTGGATTAAGGATATAGTTACATGACTATATTAGAGTGGAGAAAAATCCCATAGAGACTAGGAGAAGCTTTTTTTAAGTGTTGGGGGAGAAAGGTAATAAAAACTAAATTTAAAATACATTAATGTAATTTTGGCCTTTCCCCCCTAAAAACTGGGTCAGACAATTTGGCCACACTATTTGGCCAAAATCAATGTCAATCATGATGTTTCCACTACATAGGCATCCCACCTCGCATTGTTGTTTTGCATAGTTTTCATGACCCTGTGTTAACCATGTGATTAATAGTGTGAGGCTACTACTTATGTCGAACTAACCATGAAAGATAAGCACGTAGTTTGGGTAAAAAATTCACAACTGATGTGGAACCTTATATTCCCCTGAGACAAGCCGCACAATTTCCTACTATGGGCCACATGGTATTAGTCAAACTATTCATACTCAAAACTCAACTAAGCACCCAAGAAGCCACTCTAACCATTTCCCAATTCTAAAAATAACACATTAATGTGTTCCAACTCTCTGAATTATGTCATGAATCTTTATTCAATGAATGACCCATCCATTAATCTCCAAAATTAAAATTCCCTCATTATTATACATATTCCTAAAAGAATGATTCATTAATATATATTCACCTTACAACTTATAACCCAAAGAGTCGTTAATGAATATTGAAATCATCAAACGACCTACAGGATTCATGATGTCTCATTTCAAATAGTCGCACCGTGTTTCAAAACACCCACCACACCAACCAACCTCATATAAGCATATGAAACTTAATCCATCAAATCTAGAGCCAATGATCCATTTCTGACTAAATAAAAGATATGGTTCTTATCCAAGATCATTTAGCTGGATATAAAATCGCATAATTATCTCATTACGATTTTATATGGTGGTTCCTCCAACAATAGGTTGGTACATTAAGAATGGGATTATTCTCAAAAACGGTAACTCCACCATCAGAATGGATAATAGAGCATATCTGAAGTTTTCAAAAAATGTTCCGGATATGTTTTCTTTAATTGGGAGAACAAGAGTACATATGTGGCCAAATAAGATTCCTCATTATAAGGATATGGTCAAATCTTAATTGGTTTAACTAAAACTGTTCACACAAGAATTCTCTAATGACACTATTGACCCTAAAACCACACCATCCATAACCTATTGGTGTGTTTAAACTAGTTTCACCAACTATAAACATTAAAAAAGGATAAAATTTCTATTTAATTCAACTCACATATATTGAAAATGCTTTTCTTAGATGGCACGTTAATTTCCAACTGAACCAAAATGCATTCCTCCAAGGCATTTCATGTTTAATATGATATAATTCATAGAATTATATACATGTATTCCAGTTATGTTTTTGAATCAAACCACCACATATCAATTTAATCTATTATGCCTCAACATTTAAAAGAGAATAAACTAGATACGGGAATCTTGAATCAATGCCCTTTTTAAAAAAAACCTCTTTTCCCAAAGAAAATGTCTATGATAACCTTGAAATTAATGGACTAGATTGTAAGAAACTAACCCAAATTAGTCTATACTCCACGTATAAAAATGATATGATGGTACATGTCAATGATTTCCACATTTGAATATCAACGGGTCCTAGAATAGTATCCTCTTGGTGGTCAACTCAAAGGAAACGACTGGTGGCCTAGAGTACATACACGGAATTATTAATTGAGAATCCTTGTATAACTAATGACTAAACAATCCTTAAAGAAACCTATGAATCCTTCATTCAACTCAGATAGAAATTACTTAAGAAGTTGTACAACTTTTAAAACATTATCAAGATGTAATATAGAAACTCTCTTAGTGAATTAAGGTTGACATCAATATATGGTATATTCTTGTCTCTTTCAAAAGTGGAGACTAAGAGGATTCCAAGAATACAAAAAGAGGAATTGTCAAAACCACTACCGATTGACTTCTTAAAATACGACCAACTTCACCTAAAAACACTTAATCATTAAACATTAGAAATACCTTACCACATGAGGCATCCTGTGATCATTCATGATTCACCACCAAAGAACATCCAATCCCAACATAGTTTCTCAACGGTTGCATACATAGACAAACACATCAACATTGTGCTACCGAGCAAGCACTAACACAATTTAAAACATGAAATCCTGAACAGAATTCAAAAAATATTGACAATTTACAAATGGACTTATTCGGTTGTGTTTTTTATACATGGAAGAACACACATTAACTCAAACTACCATGACAAACCCCTCCTCAGGAGAGTCTTAGTTGTCAAAATAAGTTGTTGGCTATCTTCCCAAAAGAGTACTATATCAGAACCACCCTAATCGTATTTATTTTTATCCTTTGATTAATGAACAAAATTTCATGACATCAGAGTGTTTTAAAGAAAATATTGAACCAATCAAATTGGCGTGTAAAAACACACAATCCTATTAAAATTCATCCTGATCATTGGGACAAATTGATTCCTTTATAATAGCCAGATCACATTACTCTAGATATGACCCAAGAACATACTCAATACCAAAATGCTCAACTTTTCTATCGAGCATAACCAATTTTTTATATCATTTAAGAACATTATGGGTTCTAAATATATTAATACATACAAAATTGATATTACAGATGTAGGATGAAACATGATCAATACAGTCCATCGGTAGTATTCCCTATGCATTCATGTATTCTATGTCCTATGCAGAAAACTATCTCAACGACTTTTTATATGATCTAAATGTAAATAGACTGATGACCTCTTCAGTAACCCAAGGAAAGAGAAATCAGTGTCATCGTACCTATGAAGTTTCCAACTATGACCTTGGCATGTCTAACATGATGAAACTGAGCATTACTTGATGCTCACATGCATAAAAATGCATAGAAAAAATAGGCCACCCATTCGATCAAAGGTGTCATTTCGAAGCTAATATTCCTATTAGGGACAACATAACCCAAATGACACCAAGCATCAGAAAACACACATCATTTGGCATGGTATTTAAAATCTCTCTGTGCTACCTAACATGGTCTATCCCCTTAAAAATTAACAACACCAACCATATAACAATGTTATTCTAAAAAAATTTACTAGGTCCAATGGTTTTAATTTAATCCATTTCTGAAAGGAAAAGTGGCCTATGGAAGATGACCATGTTTGCATTCAAATGAAACTCTAAGAGACATTTAAACTACCCTTAAAAGAGGGTTTAAATAATTAACACCACCTAATGTTCACCCTTTAAGTCTTTACATTGATTAAAATTCAACTACTAAACGTTATTCAGTCATTGAAATCTCATAATAATTAATAATTTATGAATTAAATTCTATTTTAAGTTATAATAGATAAGATGACCTATGTGGGCCCATTTTAGAAAAAAAGGGTTCATCAAAAAGATACCCAATACTAATTTTTTATATATTAATGTTTCAAAACACCCATAAAGGGTTATCTCATAGTACAAGTCCCAACATTAGCTACATGGATCCAGTGGTTCATTTAAGGATCTATTAACACTATCTCTATGCACGTGTGATAGAGTCACAAGCCTTTATAGGGGAAATCAATTAAATTTATATCAAAATTAACAAAAATTTACATTTATAACTTTTTAAAAATATTACATGGTCATATATCTTGAATCAATTATATGGGTGGCCATTAACCAGTCCATAATGTGTCCAAACACTTAATAGGGTGGCATTTGGCTCCCATTAGGCATAGCAAATTCAATTTATTGTTTAAACATTATTAGCTTTATCATTTTAGAAAATGATTCTAAAGATGTATAAATCTAAATGATGGATTGAGTATATGGGTTACATTTTCAAAATTATAAGGGGCCCATAAGCCTTGAAATTGAAATGTGGTTCCCATTTAATCACAACCAGTAAATTCATCTCGTGCAACCAATTACTTTTGAACAACCAAACTAGAAATACAATAATAAGCTATAAACAAAGAGAAACATTCCATTAACATAGATTCATGATAAAATGTAATGACATGCTAAATAAATAGGTTATAGGGAATATAACCATCTAATTATGGAAGAGACTAACATGGTAAATAAATCATGATAACATTTAATATTTGTAGAAATGATAAATAAAAATATCAAGGAATAAAACAAAAGAAAAAAAATCAATGATAGAAGGAATGCTAAAAATGAAAATACAAGTCATGGTATATTAATTTCATGGGAATCCCAATTTTCCTATTAAGGAACAAGTAATGCATCATCCTTTCCATAACATTTCAAGGGAAAAATACCATAAATTCAATCAGTCAATAAGCTGTAGAAACTACACTAGAAACTCAAGTTTAATTCATATCATATATAATAATTACTAGCATGAATGGCATTCCCATACATGGAGACTTTTACATTTCCATGTACATGGGCTAATCACTACAAGGCATAAATATTTACTAAGCACTGATACATTCTGAGTCTCCTATCGACCAACCCAAAATAGCAAGGTAAAGGAAAAATGAACCCCTCTGATACATCATTGTAAAGCCTTGACCTAACTGACAACTAAGATTGATGTCAGACTACTAGATCACATATCCCCAAGCATGACACCCCGTATGACAGTGGTTGTTGACTAAAAGTGAGGGTCTAAGGTGGTGATAGTGGGGAATCTATACCCTCCTTATTAGATTATCACAGTGGTGTATCAAAAAAGAAACAACCAAATACAAAAAATATGTAATAAATGAATGATATAGTAGTGGAATAATAATAATAGCATTTGAATATAGATGATGAATAACACCAATATACCACAATTCATGCATGTTTGGAAGATGATACATAACTTAAAATGGAATACATATAACATGAAACAATATATATCCTAATAAAAAATGAAGAACGAAAAGAAAATCTCCAAGGGTGATCTCTACTTGAATCCCAAGCATCATCTCAGCCTTATGCTCTTAACTCCTAGGTACTATAAAGACAGAAAAAACAATCACCCATTTTCTCTCGAATTTAAGGTCTTCTCGGGTACCCAAGTGTAATGGAAGCTTGATCAGGGCTTGAGATATAAATCCTAGTAGGTTCCCACCCACGATGTCTACAAATAAATATAGTACGTGAAAATAATGTAATTCGGTGTTCATGTATACATTATAATATACAGAGTATAACAAATAAATAAATTCCCGCATATGTTCTTAAAGGACACATGGCATCTCTACCTATATTGGCTCATTTCCAGAATGAGAGTACAAAAAATTAACATATGTATTTACTAATGATATATAAAATGTATATTTATATACTAAATCCACCGATATGAAAAATTTACATGAAGAACCATGTTCTCATATACCTAGAATACTAGGTGATTGTAACGCCCCGACCCCAGCTACCCAGAGTCGGTGCATTACTTCGTAACATTGGCATGATCACAAGAAAGATCAAATCTCGAAAGACCGATTGGTTTAGTAGCCTTGGAAACACTAGATATATTCATAAAGTTTTACATTACATTTCAAAGTGAAAAACTACTACAACAACAAAGTATTCATATCCACACTATTAACCCCTCATAATATCCCTGCAAGTCAATCATAATTTACTTCTTCACTACCTGGGAAAAATAAAACATAAAAAAGGGGTGAGCTCAAATGCCCAGTAAGGATAACAATATAGCGGAACATTCAAAATAAGCATAAACATTTAAGGCAATGAAATACTAAAACAAAAGCCTTTTAAACATGAACTTAAACATAGTATGGAAAAAGTAAAATGAAATAATGCCATTTACTTATTCACATGGATATTCTACTAATCGAATAATCACATGAAAAATCAATAACCACTTTCATAATGTTGGAATGCATAATGCCAGACTATCATAACCACATAGCCAAGGCCTCGTGCCAAGACTACAAATAAGATTTTGTCAAGGCCTTGTGCCAAGACACTAGTTTGTCTCATGAGACCTACCGATGCATCGAGGAGCTATAGCGGGCTCCACCCGTCACTTATTAAGTCCAATGCATTCCCATATGAAAAGGTTTAAACATAACATAAACATTCGTATTAAAACTAGCATACGAAATGTCAATAATTTCACCATAAACTATGAATGGTATAAAAATAGCACATCCATAGTCAAACATATCACAAAACCTTCAATACAATATAGAAGTTTTGTATCATAATAAATCAACTTCAAATAATCTTAAAATCCGTCAAAGGATGTTGACATAGATGAAATCAAAATTCTTTTTAAAGAAATATCTCCTTTTATTTTGAAATCATTTAAGATCCATATAAAATAAAACATTTTCTTTGAAAATATTCTTATAACCTTCTAAGTAAAGCTTTGAAGATTTTATAACGGCGTAAAATTACCGCACCCGCCGTATAAGTTAAAAAAAACATTCTTACCTCAATTCTGTCGAAAAAGTTAAAAAGGACCTTGTTTTGAAAACGACGGAAAGATTCCTTTATAAACCTCTTATAAAAAGTCAAACAAGGGTATAAATGACTTTAACCCATATTCTTGTAAATAGTAAAAATGTTTTGAAATACATTTTTAAGAAACATGGATGTGGTTGATAAAGATATCCCAGTAGATTATTACGTATAAACAACCTCGAATAATGAAGAGATTGGGAAACAAACCCTTACCTTGTACTTTTCCTTGGTTGGGGTAGGTTAACCACCTGTATAATGGTGAAATAATTGTTATTAAATTATAAAAGAATCAGATACATTAATATGATATCATATATGATCTTTTAATATTGATTTGATAATATCTTAGTATTATCGTCATTTCGTGTGTTAACTTACTCATTTTCTTTTATATGTTTTGTTACATAAGTCATGTTTGTTGTATCTTATTCATATCCAGAATGATATCAAGTCCTTAAACATCATTTTTAAATCATTAAATGATAATTATACTTGAATGGATACGATGGAGAATGAATCTCATCGCGTTCGTGGAGACGGTAGTCCGTACGTACGCACGAACGCTACTTCCATTTAATTTTTATTTTAAAAGAATCGAATCCAAATGATACATAGGTATATTACTATTCCAGTATAATATAATATTTTATATATGTTACTTATGTTCATTAACACCATCCTTTATACGTTCCATGTGTGGTATGAATGAGTCATATCATTTTAAGGGGGCGGTAGTCCGCACTTCCTCAAATGAAATTATCGTATGTATATACAACATGAAACGAATAATGGTATGAAATAAAATGGAATTACAGAAGCTTATATATAAAATATATATAATTAATATCATATTTAATTACAGTTCCATCATAATGGCCACCATGAGAGGCGGTAAGATGTATTTGAACAATCATCGTTTCGTGAGGCGTTAGTTTGCCATCCACAGAAACATTATGTTCATCATCCATTAGATGGAGTTGTGTGTATGTGTAGTTTGAATCCTTCTTATAACAACATCCTAGTATATTGAGGATACTGGTGTTGTTACAAAAGAAAGGAAATAAAAAGATTTTGGGGGTTGGAGAAGCAAAATAAATGAAAATAATTTAAGAGAAATCGTTACCTTTAATTTAGGTAACTCACTTTGGTTGGAACCAAAGGACTTCTTGAAATGCTTTCTGCCTAAGGGTAAGCTTCAATGAGGAGGAGAGGGATGTGGGGAGCTTAGTTGGGAAGATTTGGGACGAGCCAAGAGGCTTGAGAGGTGTGAGGAATGAGTAGAAGTGGTCTCCTTTTATAAGGGAGAGGAGGGGCTCTTTAGGAAAGTGTTAAAGTATTACTTTATAATATATTTGTATTCGGTTTATAATGGTCCAAAAATCATTGAGATCAAAGATAAGATGACTCGTATTCTAAATAACATCAACCAATAAGAATTGGACAGGTTTTAGATAATATTTTAATCATTATAATCTTATTTATTTAAATGATTTATTAATGAGGTAAACATTGCATCATTATTGTGTCATTAATAATTTAAATTATTTGATGTCTAAAAATTATAAATAAAATATAATTATGTAGGAAATCTTTTTATATTTCTAATGAATATTTATAATCGAAAATCCAACATGTATAACCCTATGTAAAAATTGTTCTTCTAAAATATGTAAGCTTATGCCATTTTTATTTTTATTTTAACTTTATTAATATAATGTGTCATTATCACTTACAAGTGGATCCATGGGGTCCCAAAACAGACCCAAAGATGCCCATGGTCGACCATTTATCAACCAATAGGGTTAAGACACGTTTTAGGGTAATTTAGTATTATTATAATATTATTTTTTTAACCCTTATTTACCGGATTTACCCTTTAACCATGGTAAATAAAATATTTACCGCAGTAATTATTCAAAATGTGTAAAAATAAAAGTTACCTATTTACATAATTTGGACATCATGATTCCAAATATGGAATCCATTTTCCTAAATTCAAAACACAGAAGTGGCAGAAATTAATTTAAAATTAATTCCCGCTGTCAAAACAAAAAGCGTGTTTTTAGGAGGTAATAACTATCAAAAGATTGACACTTGTTTATGTTCGGTTTAATTGTAAAATTATGTCCAATGACCAACATTATATTAAATGGTAAAAATATATTCTAAATATACTTTAAAACCACTCAAATTCACAATTTATCACTATTAATTATTTTGATTAAAAAAGTTGTTTTTAATTAAAATTTAGTAATTTTCACTATTCATCAAAATATGAAAGTTATCCGAAATGTACCAAAATTTCACCCTAAGCTAATTTTGATAATCCGAATCCAAAAATGAAGTCCATTTTCAAATATAAAATATATATAATTTCAAAAAGTAGGTATTAGTATTCACAACGGCTAGTTTAATTAGTTGTGGTGTGTGTTAGAACTCGAGGTTGCGTACAACACACGCTATCGCATTATTCGAAGGGAAACGTACCGTGGAAGCTTGGGGTGTTACATTCTCCCCTCCTTCAAATAATTGCGTCCTCGCAATTTCTAGAATACTTATTACATGAAAAGACTCGGGTGGTTCTTCATCATAAGTTCCTCGGGTTCCCACGTTGCCTCTTCCATCTTATGGTTTCTCCACAAAACTTTTACCAGACGCGTCGTCCGGTTTCTCAGTACTTGTTCTCTTGTATCAAGAATCCTGACGGGCTCTTCACAATAGGAAAGATCAGGTCCCAGTTCTAATTCCTCATAGGTGAGTACATGCGTTGGGTCAGGCATGTATTTTCTCAACAGAGATACGTGGAACACATCGTGAACTTTGGAGAGACTTGGCGGCATTGCCAATCGGTAAGCTACAGCCCCAATTCATTCTAGAATTTCGAAAGGTCCGATGTACCTGGGACTCAATTTACCTTTCTTACCAAAACGTATGACTCCCTTCCATGGAGATACCTTTAGGAAAACATGATCACCGACCTGAAATTCCAAATCCTTCCTTCGATTATCGGCATAGCTCTTCTGCCTACTTTGAGCTGCTTTGATGTGATTTTGGATTACCTTCACCTTTTCCACCGTTTCCTCCACCAGTTCTGGGCCTACAAGTTTTCTTTCACCAACGTCATCCCAACAGGTTGGTGTACGACATCTCTTTCCGTATAACGCTTCATATGGTGCCATCTGAATACTCGAATGGAAGCTATTGTTATAGGAAAATTCTACTAGTGGTAAATATTGATCCCACATACCCTGAAAATCAAGTGAGCAAGATCTCAACATGTCTTCTATGGTCTGAATAGTCCGTTCTGATTGTCCGTCTGTCTGAGGGTGGTAAGAAGTTCTCAAATGAAGTTCAGTATCCAGGGATTTCTGAAGACTTTTCCAAAATCTTGAAGTAAAACGGGGATCACGATCAGAAACAATCGATATGGGAACTCCATGAAGTCTCACAACTTCATTAATGTATAGTCTTGCTAGACGTTCCAGGGGTAGATCTTCTCTTATAGCAAGAAAATGTGCTGACTTGGTAAGACGATCAACAATAACCCATATTGCATCGTTCCTTCTAGGATTCTTTGGTAGCCCCATGACAATGTCCATCGTAATATTGTCCCATTTCCACTCCGGTATGGGAAGAGGTTGCATGACTCCTCCAGGCTGTTGCCTTCCAGCTTTCACTTGTTGACAAACCATACATCTTGACACAAAATCAGCAATCTCCCTCTTCATGTTGTCCCACCAAAAATGTTCCTTCAAATCTCTATAAATTTTGGTGCTCCCAAGGTGTATAGAGAAATTGGAACTATGAGCGTCATCCAGCAATTCCCTTTTTAGATCAGGTATATTGGGAACACAAAGTCTCTTCCCGAATTTCAAAATTCCATCTTCATACACAAAGTCTCTCAATCTCCCATCATTCACAGCTTTAATCTTCTTCTGAAATTCTTCATCATCGGTCTGGGAACTCTTAATCCTTTCTAGTAAAGATGGTTTGGAAACCATTTGAAAAAGCATTGATGTTTCACCTTCCCTGGTTATTCCCATGTCCATCTTCTCTAGATACATGAAAATTGGATCCCTTTCAATTCTCATCATGTTCAGAACTCCATGGTCTTTTCTGCTCAAAGCATCTGCTACTTTGTTTGCTTTCCCCGGGTGGTAGTGTATCGTGCAATCATAATCCTTGAGTAATTCAAGCCATCTCCTTTGCCTCATGTTGAGTTCTTTTTGTGAGAAAATATACTTCAGACTCTTGTGATCAGTATAAATCTCACATTTTTCACCATAGAGGTAGTGCCTCCATATCTTCAAAGCAAAGATCACAGCTGCTAACTCAAGATCATGAGTAGGATAGTTTTGTTCATGAATTTTCAACTGTCGTGATGCATAGGCAATAACTCTATCATTCTGCATAAGGACACAACCAAGTCCTTTCTTTGATGCATCACTATAAATAACGAACCCATCATTCCCCGATGGTAGAGTCAATATAGGAGCATTGACTAATCTTCTCTTCAGTTCTTCGAAACATTCTTCACACTCTTTTGTCCAAAAAAATTTAACCCCTTTACGTGTGAGCTTCGTTAATGGGTTAGCCAATCGGGCAAAATTCTGGACGAAACGTCGATAATAACCTGCCAAGCCAATAAAACTACGTACCTCAGTTATACTCGTAGGTGCTGGACATTCTTGGATTGCTTTGGTCTTAGAAGGATCAACAGAGATTCCATCTTTAGAGACAATATGGCCAAGAAATGAAATCTCCTGAAGCCAGAATTCACATTTGCTAAACTTTCCATATAATTCATGCCTCCTCAGAGTCTTCAAGATAATGCGCAAGTGATTTTCATGATCTTCGTAGGTTTTGGAGTATACCAAGATATCATCAATATATACCACCACAAATTCATCGAGATACTCCTTGAAAACTCTATTCATCAGATCCATGAATACAGAGGGTGCATTAGTCAATCCAAACGGCATTACAGTAAACTCGTAATGCCCGTACCTGGTTCGAAATGCTGTCTTCGGAATGTCTTCCTTCTTTGCACACAACTGATGGTATCCAGATCGAAGGTAAATCTTTGAAAAGTATTGAGCTCCATGCAGTTGGTCAAATAAATCATCAATACGAGGTAGGGGATACTTGTTCTTTATCGTTATAGCATTGATCTCCCTGTAGTCGATACATAACCTCATAGATCCATCTTTCTTTTTAACAAAAAGAACAGGGGCTCCCCATGGAGAAACACTAGGGCGAATAAATCCCTTATTACTCAATTCCTCTAGTTGTTTCTTTAGTTCTACTGACTCTACAGTGGCCATTCTATAAGGGGTCTTCGATATAGGCCTTGATCCAGGAATCAAATCAATGGAAAACTCAACTTCTCGTTCTGGAGGATGTCCAGGTAAATCTTCCGGAAATACATCTACAAATTCTTTCACAACAGGTACATCCTCTATTTGAACATTACTTTCCTCACCGACAGTTATTTCATTCTCTTCCTCCCCAATAATTGAATTAAGTTGAGCTACTGTGGGTGGATCTAAATAAGAATTAGGTGGTGACGATTCTTCTCTAAAAATAAGGTGTTCCTTATCATTATCATCAAGAATCGTAACCTCTTTCTTCTTACAATAAATCTTCGCATCATAGTCCGAAAGCCAGTCCATACCGAGGATTATATCAAACTCAATCATAGGTATGACGATGAGATCAGCAGATAAAGAAAATTTATGTGCTCTAATGGGGACTGATTCACAAAACTTTGTTGCAACAATACTTCCCTTAGGAGTTTTGACTGACAACTCCCTTATTAAATCAAATTGGAAATATCTAATTTTCTTAGCAAACTGTGAAGATATGAAACAATGCGATGATCCAGAATCAAATAATAGATTTGCTAAACTTGAGAAAACCATTAAATTACCTGCCACCACATCTTTCGGAGCTTCTACCTCAGCAGTAGTGATAGCATAAGCCTGGCCATGATCCCTTGGCCTTTTCTGAGGTAAGTTCTCCTGACGCTTAGGACATGCATTTTCATAATGCCACATCTCCCTGCAATTGTAGCACTGAACGTTGGTAGCTTCCTTCTTCCCCTTGCAATCATGAGCTTGGTGGCCTTTTTCACCACACTTGTAACAGACTCCCATTCCCTTCAAGCAAGTACCGGGGTGTTTCTTCCCACATTTACCACATGATGGATATTCAACCTTTCCTTTCTTCCCCTTTTTTCCATTCCCAGATTGATCAGCAAGTCTCTTCTTCTCTTTCTTTGCTTTAATGTCATAAGACTTAGAGAATTCCTTTTCGGTCTTGATAGCACATGAGACAATGTCTTCGTATGATGGAAAGGATTGTGAGACTAATGCTCGACAGAGAAATGGTTTTAACCCTTCAAAGAAACGATCAATCTTACTTCTTGGGTTGCGTATATAATCTCCAGCATACCTCGCTAACCTTGTAAAGTTAGCCTCATACTTTGTGACATTATCATCCTCCTTTTGTCTCAGACTTAGAAATTGCCTTTCCATATCCGCTCGATGGTCACGAGGGAAATATTTTTCTAAAAACAGATCTTTGAACTCCCTCCACTCCATATTTGATACTTCATCATCTTCCTTCATGTTTTGAATCAATGACCACCATTGATCAGCATCTCCAGTGAGGCGGTAAACTTCCATGATAACTTTTTCCCTTTCACTGCTCCCCAAAGCCTGAAATATTTTCTCTAGGGAAAATATCCATTGCTCAGCTACTAATGGATTTTTATTCCCATTGAAAGTTGGTGGTTGTTGCCTCATGAATCGATCTAACATTGATCCTCCACGTTGCGGATCAGGGTGCTCCATACGGGTAAGGTTATTATTCATAACCTGAGTAAGTTGTCCCAGTATGGTGATTAGATGATCGGCACCAGTTGCATCACCAGCCCCACTATAATTATCTTGAGCAGGAGGGCAATCCCTACATGGAGTGCCTGCATTGATACGGTTTCCATTTCTTCCACTAGGCGCCATTTCTAAACAATGGCATAAACTAGATCAGTTTATGAATCAAAATACATAATCCCATACTTATAAAACACTTAACATAAATTGAACTATTTATGGATATAATCCATAATCATAAAAATGTTTTCTTTGAGGAAGTATATACTCATAAACCCTTCATAATGATTTGTAAAGAAAATGAGAGTTATCCTAAGCATATCCCCCGGGAGTGTCGTAACCAAGAGTGCAGCAAGGCCCGTTGTCGTGCACCAGTTCCCGTTCGAGTCTAGCTCAAAGCGGTGTTTTTGGGTTTTACCCCTAGGTACATCTGTGCCAGAGCCGCCTCTACCTGCTCGTATCCAGACAGGGATGTATTGCTCGGAAAACTCACAAAATCTCTACAATACCAAAATTCTAGGAAGTTCTTCTATACTAATCCTCAAAGTTCATCTTAGGTATACGTGCTCTAATCAGAGTTTATCTAAATCTAGCTTCCAAGGTTTGTACTAAACTTCATCTGATACCAACTGTAACGCCCCGACCCCAGCTACCCAGAGTCGGTGCATTACTTCGTAACATTGGCATGATCACAAGAAAGATCAAATCTCGAAAGACCGATTGGTTTAGTAGCCTTGGAAACACTAGATATATTCATAAAGTTTTACATTACATTTCAAAGTGAAAAACTACTACAACAAAAAAGTCTTCATATCCACACTATTAACCCCTCATAATATCCCTGCAAGTCAATCATAATTTACTTCTTCACTACCTGGGAAAAATAAAACATAAAAAAGGGGTGAGCTCAAATGCCCAGTAAGGATAACAATATAGCGGAACATTCAAAATAAGCATAAACATTTAAGGCAATGAAATACTAAAACAAAAGCCTTTTAAACATGAACTTCAACATAGTATGGCAAAAGTAAAATGAAATAATGCCATTTACTTATTCACATGGATATTCTACTAATCGAATAATCACATGAAAAATCAATAACCACTTTCATAATGTTGGAATGCATAATGCCAGACTATCATAACCACATAGCCAAGGCCTCGTGCCAAGACTACAAATAAGATTTTGTCAAGGCCTTGTGCCAAGACACTAGTTTGTCTCATGAGACCTACCGATGCATCGAGGAGCTATAGCGGGCTCCACCCGTCACTTATTAAGTCCAATGCATTCCCATATGAAAAGGTTTAAACATAACATAAACATTCGTATTAAAACTAGCATACGAAATGTCAATAATTTCACCATAAACTATGAATGGTATAAAAATATCACATCCATAGTCAAACATATCACAAAACCTTCAATAAAATATAGAAGTTTTGTATCATAATAAATCAACTTCAAATAATCTTAAAATCCGTCAAAGGATGTTGACATAGATGAAATCAAAATTCTATTTAAAGAAATATCTCCTTTTATTTTGAAATCATTTAAGATCCATATAAAATAAAACATTTTCTTTGAAAATATTCTTTTAAGCTTCTATGTAAAGCTTTGATGATTTTATAACGGCGTAAAATTACCGCACCCGCCGTATAAGTTAAAAAAAACATTCTTACCTCAATTCTGTCGAAAAGGTTAAAAAGGACCTTGTTTTGAAAACGACGGAAAGATTCCTTTATAAACCTCTTATAAAAAGTCAAACAAGGGTATAAATGACTTTAACCCATATTCTTGTAAATAGTAAAAATGTTTTGAAATACATTTTTAAGAAACATGGATGTGGTTGATAAAGATATCCCAGTAGATTATTACGTATAAACAACCTCGAATAATGAAGAGATTGGGAAATAAACCCTTACCTTGTACTTTTCCTTGGTTGGGGTAGGTTAACCTCCTGTATAATGGTGAAATAATTGTTATTAAATTATAAAAGAATCATATACATTAATATGATATCATATATGATCTTTTAATATTGATTTGATAATATCTTAGTATTATCGTCGTTTCGTGTGTTAACTTACTCATTTTCTTTTATATGTTTTGTTACATAAGTCATGTTTGTTGTATCTTATTCATATCCATAATGATATCAAGTCCTTAAACATCATTTTTAAATCATTAAATGATAATTATACTTGAATGGATACGATGGAGAATGAATCTCATCGCGTTCGTGGAGACGGTAGTCCGTACGTACGCACGAACGCTACTTCCATTTATTTTTTATTTTAAAAGAATCGAATCCAAATGATACATAGGTATATTACTATTCCAGTATAATATAATATTTTATATATGTTACTTAAGTTCATTAACACCATCCTTTATACGTTCCATGTGTGGTATGAACGAGTCATATCATTTTAAGGGGGCGGTATTCCGCACTTCCTCAAATGAAATTATCGTATGTATATACAACATGAAACGAATAATGGTATGAAATAAAATGGAATTACAGAAGCTTATATATAAAATATATATCATTAATATCATATTTAATTACAGTTCCATCATAATGGCCACCATGAGAGGCGGTAAGATGTATTTGAACAATCATCGTTTCGTGAGGCGTTAGTTTGCCATCCACAGAAACATTATGTTCATCATCCATTAGATGGAGTTGTGTGTATGTGTAGTTTGAATCCTTCTTATAACAACATCCTAGTATATTGAGGATACTGTTGTTGTTACAAAAGAAAGGAAATAAAAAGAGTTTGGGGGTTGGAGAAGCAAAATAAATGAAAATAATTTAAGAGAAATCGTTACCTTTAATTTAGGTAACTCACTTTGGTTGGAACCAAAGGACTTATTGAAATGCTTTCTGCCTAAGGGTAAGCTTAAAGGAGGAGGAGAGGGATGTGGGGAGCTTAGTTGGGCAGAGTTTGGACGAGCCAAGTGGCTTGAGAGGTGTGAGGAATGAGTAGAAGTGGTCTCCTTTTATAAGGGAGAGGAGGGGCTCTTTAGGAAAGTGTGAAAGTATTACTTTATAATATATTTGTATTCGGTTTATAATGGTCCAAAAATCATTGCTATCGAAGATAAGATGACTCATATTCTAAATAACATCAACCAATAAGAATTGGACATGTTTTAGATAATATTTTAATCATTATAATCTTATTTATTTAAATGATTTATTAATGAGGTAAACATTGCATCATTATTGTGTCATTAATAATTTAAATTATGTGATGTCTAAAAATTATAAATAAAATATCATTATGTAGGAAATATTTTTATCTTTCTAATGAATATTTATAATCGAAAATCCAACATGTATAACCATATGTAAAAATTGTTTTTCTTAAAGATGTAAGCTTATGCCATTTTTATTTTTATTTTAACTTTATTAATATAATGTGTCATTATCACTTACAAGTGGATCCATGGGGTCCCAAAACAGACCCAAAGATGCCCATGGTCGACCATGTATCAACCAATAGGGTTAAGACACGTTTTAGGGTAATTTAGTATTATTATAATATTATTTTTTTAACCCTTATTTACCGGATTTACCCTTTAACCATGGTAAATAAAATATTTACCGCTGTAATTATTCAAAATGTGTAAAAATAAAAGTTACCTATTTACATAATTTGGACATCCTGATTCCAAATATGGAATCCATTTTCCTAAATTCAAAACACAGAAGTGGTAGAAATTAATTTAAAATTAATTCCCGCTGTCAAAACAAAAAGCGTGTTTTTAAGAGGTAATAACTATCAAACGATTGACACTTGTTTATGTTCGGTTTAATTGTAAAATTATGCCCAATGACCAACATTATATTAAATGGTAAAAATATATTCTAAATATACTTTAAAACCTCTCAAATTCACAATTTATCGCTATTAATTATTTTGATTAAAAAAGTTGTTTTTAATTAAAATTTAGTAATTTTCACTATTCATCAAAATATGAAAGTTATCCGAAATGTACCAAAATTTCACCCTAGGCTAATTTTGATATTCCGAATCCAAAAATGAAGTCCATTTTCAAATATAAAATATATATAATTTCAAAAAGTAGGTATTAGTATTCACAACAGCTAGTTTAATTAGTTGTGGTGTGTGTTAGAACTCGAGGTTGCGTACAACACACGCTATCGCATTATTCGAAGGGAAACGTACCGTGGAAGCTTGGGGTGTTACAGTGATGGATAGACCATCATGTATTTTAGTCATTCATAACAAGTCTAAATGATCCTATAATCTCAAAAAATAGGAATCAACCCTAAATCTCAATATAGTGTGATAATTCATGCATGAAACTCAGGTTGGTGAGTGAGCCATTATTTCATCCTTATAAATAGAGATTGTGTTGCCTCGTCAGAATGTCCTACATAGTATCAATGTTGTGAGACACCATGACTCAACACCCGATGTATGGGAGAATGATTCTCCCCCATGATCATCAGATCTCATACCATTATACCACATCCTATATCTAAGAGTAATCATAAAAATAATAATATATGGATCTATGATGCATTTTATATTTTTCTCTACATTTAATAATCCCAATTAACATTAGTGGAATCAAAATGAAATTATAGAGTGTACTAATAATGAAATTAATGGTGTGGACATGAAAACCTTTACAGTCAATCTTATTTAAAAAAATTTAAATAAATTCTCATAATTCCTTGTTATTTAATTATAAAAAAATTCATGTTTTACGACCAAATTAAATTCCATTTATATTAAAAAAATTAATACATTCCTGGAATGAATTCCATCATATACATGGAATTCCATTTAATGAAAAGAATTTAATTAAATAAAAAATAAAAAATAATTTAAAAGGTTAAAGAAGGGACATAAAAAGAACCCTGAACAAATGGGTATTTACCAACTACAAAAAATCCAATTATAAAGTAATCCAAGACATTAAGAGGAGCTTGGATCATTAGTAAATTAGGTATGAATTATCCAAGACATGCACTTATAAGGTGAAATGGTTCCCTTTAATATATACATAAGGATGAAAATTCCCATTAGAATAACTAGACAACCCATTTACTAAACACGCCTTATAAATAACATTGACATCAAGCTTATATGAAATCCAATTCCGTAATCATACAAGGATTTAAAACAAAAATCACTAGTTTTTAATTGTAAGGATAGAGCACCTCATTCGAGGGTTTTCATTATAAAAACATTACATTTTTTATCTATTAATTAGTTTAGTCGCATTTAAGAATCATATATCAATTTTTCATAATTAAGAATCAAATACAAGAGTCACAACTCAATTCACTTAATTGAAAAATTTTAGTAAGCCACCATACATGGAAATTAACTAACAGTGCTCAAAATAGAACCCAAGGGGTGTTATTTGTTATTTATGAATAAAAAAAGATACAAAATAGGGGGTAAATTGTGTCTTTTAATGAATATTGATTGGTTTTTTCGTTGAACTTAATTTGAGATTAATTTAGATATTAAGTTCTCTATACTATAAGTAATTGATAAGTAAATAAATAGTGATGAAAAATAGAAATTTTTTATAGTGGTTAGGGGCCCAAAGTTCCCCTAGACCACACCACCGATGTTCTCTCTATAAGATTGGTAATTTTCACTATAAAATATCATCTTATCACAATACCTTCAAATCCAAAACTATGTATAGTAAGTTGAAATATTTAAAATAATTATAAATAGAGCCTTTTAATTATTTAATAGGGAACTGATAATCCACATATTAGTGAAATAAGTTGACAATTAACAATAACTGATTACGAAAAATTTAAACCTAAATAAATCAAAGGAGTTTGATTTGTTGATTATTCTGGTTGAACTTCACAATTGTAGTAGAAACGAATAAAATATGGATATTAATTTTAAAATATGAATGTCCTTCAATAAAGAATAGCTCTGAAGAGATCCTGGTTGCAAATGATCATTAATTCAGATAGAAACTAACTAACAGAAGAAGTTACAGTGGTATGTGGTTGAAATGAATATCTTCAAATCGTAGCCTCTTTAGAAAAATAATAGAGTCCTTTAATCCTTTTAGAAGTTTTTAGAGAAGATATCTATAGAGTAAATATTGTTGTATACTGTTTTTATCACATGTGTTGTAGAGAAAATTTTAGGATCAAATATATATTTTTCAATTGAAAAAATCCAAGAATGTCACCTCAAAGTGTGATGATATTTAAATTTAAATAATTCAGGAGAGTCATAAATTTCAATAGAATTTTGTGTGATTTACTCCATTGAAAATAATTTTACAATCTGATCATAATGAGACTTTTAACATGTCTAATAATATATTTGAATAGATCTTTATTTTTATCAATACTGTTGTAGAAAACTCAGATAAAATCATGAAATTAATCTTCATCATTGTATAGTGAAATGTACGGTTCCACTCTATAGAATAGGGTTATTTTACATAGCCTAGGGTTCCATTGTGCAGTATAGAGATTAAATTTAACATAGAGATAATAATTCATACATTCATTCACAAAGGGAAAGGTTAATTCCAAATGTAGGGTTGATTACCATACAATCATTCTCCAAACATATGGTATAGACAATGATTTCAGTCTTCAACATCGGATTTTTAATCAATATATTTCTTCAAATAGATGTATTACAATCCATATGATTAATTTTCAACGTATGGATGATGATTCAAATGTCCATTCATCTAATATAGGGAATGAAGAGTGTTTCTCGAACACATCCCACCACATTTTTTCCTCTCAAAAAGATACGTATAATCATTCTATATATTCTTGAAAAACACTTAATGTGAATTTATTAGAAAACAGACAAGGTTATTTGTGATCATAATAATCAATATATATCATAGAGTATTTTCAAGACAATACAAGCCCAAAAATCTCCATATTTTTAAGATCAAAAAACCCATAACCATAATATACCTAATATAAGAAATGTTAAAAAAATTATAAAGTTTTATTTCCAATATATTACTATCAAATAGGATATAAAAGAACTTGTGATTTTAATTTTTCATAGTAAATTTATCCCTAATAGAATTAATCAACATTAAAATAAATTATATGTTTTAATCATTTTAATTTCATTTAAAATAATAATATAATGTTTTGGTACTGAAATTTTATCCCCATTATTGTGATAACAAAAATAAATTTTAATGAATGATGATATAATCCACAACTAATATTTCATTACACTTTAAAAAATAGTTAATAAATCTTTTATAAGATAAATAAATGTAGAATTTGCACTGTAATATTGGAAATAAATAATAAAATAATAAAAATATAAAATGGTTTAAAACCAACATATATATATATAAAGATAATTTAATGTAAAGTAAATTTATGATATGATTTTTTTAAAATGATTACATTCCAACATCAATATATATAATGATCCTAAAAATATGGGCATTTTTCAGATTGGTTGGATGGATCTGAATCTTTATTTTGAGGGGTTGCAGGAAGGTGGGGATTTGATAGGACAACACCTTGAATAATATCTAATGTCAACAATAAACTCTTAAAATGGTTTTTGAATACTTATATCTATTATAGTATTTTATTCATTGAGTCATAAAATATACTCAAAAATTCAACCAAATTTAACTTTACAAATTCATTAATCGATTCTTCAGTCTGAATGAATGTAGAAAATTGATCATTCAATTAATGAAGAACGGTAAAAAACCTATATTACCTAGGGGTTCGTTGACAAATCAAACTTCTTTGATATTACAAATGTAAATTTAGGGGAATACATTAAAACATTAGAGTGTGATGTTTTTTATTTAAATTAGATAAAACTTTAGTTATTAACTCAAATTTTCAAATCATATATGAAGAAGTTTGTTGAGTAGAAATTGTGTCTTGATGACATTATCAGAGAGACTAAAACTATATACCCAAAAATTCCATAATATCTATAAAATAATAATTTTTAATAGATTCTTCCATTAACTTTTGGATCACAACAGTAAAGTTTTGGATAAACTATTAAATATGACCCATGTAAATAATAGTTTTTTGAATATCCTTGAATTGAGTCTAATGTTCCTCAATATCCACTCGAGGCACATTTATACTTATGATATCATTAAATTCATTCTTTTCAACTTCTAATTCTTATCATAGAGAGATGTTATGTTAATTTAATTGATTTTATTTAGATATCATAGCTTCAGTATATCTATTAGAGGATTCAAGAGACTCAGTAGAAACTGTTATGGATGTCTGATCATCCTCTACAAACAGCAACAATAGAACATCCTCAAAAACATTAGTTTTAAAAAAATTTACCATTTCCATTAACGTAGATACCTATACATATTTAGAATCATAAACAAAAAGATATAAAATAATGGGGGAGGCTTTACATGAAATAGAGAAAACTTCCCTTATTTTATCATCCCCTTGAGCCTCTTACTCAACATCCACATCCACAAGACACACAAGATCACCTATTTATTCTTTAACTTTTAAATCAGAATACATAGCCCACAAAATTTTAACGTAAATTATCCTCCTTTTAAGAATTCCACCCTCTTCAATTCTAAATTATGCATCTTCCTCAGCCATGGGTCTAATAGAAACAATAGATGGTAACAATATTTCTTCCCCTGAGTAGTAGCCATCATCCTTTCTTGTTCTACAATTATAACAAGTAACATACCACCATTATAATTTTTCCAAAATATCATAATATTCTTACTCTTCCATATTTAAAATATTATTGGGATAGAATCTCATACATATTTATATTCCCCGTTATTTTCCTAATCAGAGTAATAAGAAAGAAAATTACCTTATATAAGGAACGAAATACATTTCTTCTTCATTATGAAGACAATGATGCCTGTATATTAGCGTATACTGATTTAATTTCATCATTATATGATTCCGAAACAAAACAAAATCTTAATATTCTGAAACTATTTTCTCCTTAATCGTCAGATCTCAACAAAATTAATGACTAATTAAAATTTATTGAGACATTTTGATCATCATGGAGGTCTTCTGTCATCATTATCTTGGAAGTTGTTTTTCCAAAAATAGATCACCTTATACCATATGATTTATATATTTCATCTCTTATATTTATTAAATCAAAATTAGATTTCCCCTAATAGGGAAAATCCAACTTTAGCTAATTGAAATGATGAAATAGAAAATTCACTATTGTAAACCATAGAGATAAAAATATCGTCATCATATTTGAAACTAAAAGAAACATTTATATAAAACACTTTTACTTCAATTACAAACTCAAAAGGTGTATTACTATCTCTAAATATATTCTCTAACCCTATGAATATAATTTCATGATTCAATAACATATTTATTTGATTTTACTGATCAAAATCTATTAAATTTCCTTGAAGAACATTTCAATACTTAACATGATGGAAAACAGGCTCACTCAGAACAATATCGTCAACTTTTATAAATGTTTACATTATCGAATATTTAAGGATTTAATGTTCAGAGGTTATGGTTTTTGAAAACTACAGCATGATATGCTCTGTAATTTGACGTTTCATGATGGAGTAAAAAGGAGAGCAGTAGAAGTCTAACAGTTTAGTGACATGGTCTAGTTTCGCATACTGATTATGTGGGGTAATCATTAAAATTTTAATTTTAAAAATATTTGACATATAACCAAATTAAAAAAATATATTTTATTTAGTCAAATAAATGACCTATTAGTAAATAAAAATAATGGACAATATAATTAAGAAAAATAAATTATAATAAATTAATAAACACTTATTTAAAATTTAATATCCCTCACTCCCCCTTAATAAAATCAAATCTTGAAATGGGATTTGGTTTATTAAAAATTTTAGCAAAATAATATTCGATAATTACAAATTCCAAAGATATATCATTTTTAAGAACATGATCTCTTATAAAATGATGGCATATATTGATATGATTAGTCCAAGAGTAACTTATAAATTTTTTTGAAATATTTACTACACTTATACTATAAAAATATGAATATTATTAAAATTTAATCCAAATTCCACTAATGTTTGTTTCATCCACAAAACATGTGCACAACAACTGCCAGTAGATATATATTATTCCTTGATTGTTGATAGGGAAAATGAATGTTGTTTCTTACTCAACCATGATATTAAATATTTCCCTAAAAAGTGATAGGTTCTTGAGGTTATTTTTATATACATTATACATTCTTCAATTCTTGAAACTGAATTTTAAATAAAATTAAAATCAAAGGTTTGGGATAAAGAACAGATTAAAAAATGTTTCTATTTAAATATCTAAAAATTATTTTAACAACAGTAAGATTGGATGGATTTAAATATTACTCCAATACTACACATAGACATACATAAATCATTGTGTCGGATATTCTAGATGTAAGATACATTAAGCTTCGTATCATATCTCTATATAAATAGTTTTCAACTGGTTTTCCAACATCATCAAAATATTGTTTTGTATTGGTACATATGGGAGTTGTATAATTATTAAAATTTTTTAGACCAAATTGTTTAAAAAAATTAATGATAAATTTATTTTAATTTAAATAATTTACAAAATCTTTTTTATAGAGTTGAAATCCTAAAAATATATTCAATTCACCTTTCATACAAATTTAAAATTCTTTTTTCATTTGATTTCAAAAATCATTACCAATCATTTCATTTGTTGAACTGAAAATAACCCCATAATCCTAAATTTGTAAATATAAAATATTATAAAAAATTGTTATCTTAAAAAGTGTAGGATCTACTAATACCTGAAAAAGTCCATTTTCATTCAAAAAAAAGCAAAATTATTCATTCCATGCTCTCGGTGATTTTTTATGGCCATAATGATCCTTAGTATGTTTAAAAATAGTATTTGGTTTTTGAAGGTTTAAAAAACCTTATGTCTGGTCACCATAAACATCCTCCATTAAATATATATTTAAAAGGGTATATTTAAAATTAAGATTATTTAATTTGAAATTCATATGATATGTATAATATAAATAGATTTTAATTTCCATAAATCTAGAAATAGGTGAAACAATATCACCATAATGTATTCGTTTATCTAGATTATATACATTTTCTACTAATTTAGATTTTTTTTGGTTAAGATCTCTTAATCAAACTATTTATTTCTAAAGATCCATTTAATTCATATTGATGGATAGTTTGATAGCCTTTATTCTAATCCAATGACATCATTTCTACTAAATTTTTTTAGTTCTTCTTGTATGTCTAATAACCAAATCTCATCTTATAAGGATTCTTCAATATAAATACGTTCTAACTAAGATATAAAGAAGGTGAATTCAACTAAGATTCCAACATTTCTTATAGTTCTAACTCTTATTTCATAATATCCTATAACATTTTCTAAAGGATGATTATTTGAGGTTATAGAGTGTCTAGGTAACAAAAATTTAGGTTATTCTATTTCATGTTCTTCCAGATTGGACTAAATTTCATTATTTTTGTTTCAAAAATTATTCTTTGGTGAATAATGTATCATTTTTTCAAAATATCCAGTATTATCATCTATTTGATATTTATTATTAATAAAAGGGCCAGTTTCATCAAACATCACATAAAATTATTCTCCAACAATCCTTAAATCTTTCTTAAACTCTATATAGGATTTATAAGTAGCATAATATCCATCAAATATTCCTTCATTGGCTTTTGGATCAAATTTACCATGGGTTTCCTTAGTGTTCACGATACACACCTTAAATGGAAATACATTAAAGTAGTTTACTTTAGGTTTCTGATTTTTTCAAAGATTGTAGGGTGTATTTTTAAAATGGTTCCTTATAAAAACTTTATTTATAATGTAGAAAACTATTTTTACAAATTATGTACCAAAAAAGGTAAGAATACTGTATTTATTCGGCATGGTCCTTGCCACTTTTTGAATATTACTATTTGATTTTTCAACAATTCCATTTTTGATGTGTTCTTGGTGCATAGGATGTTTGTTTAATAACAAAATTGGATAAAAAATAATTAAATTATTAATTCTCAAATTTTCTACCATGATCACTTCACAATGAAATTATTTTAAAATTATTTTCATTTTGAATAGTTTTGAAAAATATTTCAAAAATAATAAAAACCTCATATTTGAGTTTTAGAAAAGAAACCCATGTAAATATAGAAAATTCACCAACTAAAACTTAAGAATATATTTTTCCATCAAAAATTGATACCCTATAAGGTCTAAACAAATCCCTGTGGGTAAGATCCAATGGTTTAGTTTTAGCAATTTTGTTATTTGATTTGAATGTTGATATGTGTCTTTTCCAAATTTCATATGAACATTGTAAAATTTAAAACAAGAAATATCTAAAATTATTTATTATTTAGATTATTTATGAAAATCATATATATTGACATGTCTAAGTATCTTATTCCATATCTATGTGCTATTATTCTTAGTTTTAAATCAATTAAATTTATTTTTACATAAAGAATTTTGATCCGTGGTATAAGAATTTTTTAGTTCATGTTGATCTAAATTTAATAATTTTATCTTTCAAAAATGAACAAGACTTGTCAGAGAAATCAATAAAAAATACATCACTAGAAAGTTAATAATTACATATCAGGTTGTTATTTTTACCTTGTACATACAGTGCTTTTTTGATTGAAATTGTATTTGGATATACAACAGTTCCAACTCCAACAGTCATTCCTTTTGAATTGTCCCCAAAGGTGACTAGACCTCCATCCAATAGTGTTAGTGTATAAAAATTGGATGATTATCTGGTCATGTTTCTGAAGCATCCAATTTCCATATACCTTATATTTTTTTCATGTGGAATTTTTACACCAAAATAATTTAATTTTATTTTGGTTCTGGTGCCCATATTTTCTTTGGTCCAGCTATGTTAGGAAGAAAAGATATTGGAATCGAAATCTGTCATACCATTTTAAAATTTAAATTATATTATTCATCCATATTTTTTCAAATAAAATCCCTTTTAATACCACTTAATTGAGGATTTATTAAATAAATTTTTTTAGTGTAATGACCTTTTATTCCACCATAATATTAGGTATCCTTTTTTGAATTGGGCACAAAATAATTTTTGTATAATTTTTAATTTTCACCATTGCTTCCTATTCCATGACTTTCTCATTTAATAAAAATCTTTCCAAGAATCTCATTTAATGTTTCCTATAATTTTGAAAAAAAATAATTACATAACTCTTATAATATTCTACTTTATTTAGTAATTTTGTTATACTTTTTTCTGGAATAATACATTTTGATGTAGATAAATAAAATTTTTCAATTATTTCTTGATGTTGTTTTAGAATTGTGTCCCTTTCACCTAAAACATCAAAGGGAATATTTTTTAATGATTTATGCTTATTTAATTAAGAATCATATTTCTCTTTTAGAATTCAGTAATATGAATATAATTTCTTATTTTAGAAGCCATGAAATTTGGAGGAAGAAGAGTAATATGTTTGTAACTCATCTTCTTCCATAGCCATAAAGAACATAATTTATTTCAGATTTTTCTGATATTTTTTCCAAATCTTTTTTGGAGGTTCTATTATAGTCTTCAGATATTCTTCATGTAGCTTTCATATCTATTTTTTCAATTTCCTCATAATTAGCTTTCCACAGATATTTATTTTCTATCTTCTTATATTATCTTAAAATAAGGGGAAATTAGGTCTCATGTGACCCATCTCTTTTGCATTCATTAAATTTTACTTCTCTTGGTTCATTTTCATCCTTCTTAAAGGATTTTTTGAATCCAATTTTCTTCATATAAAATATTCTAATCATCTTGGATTGCTGAGTTAGTTCTATTTTAGATTTTCATGAATCTAATATTTTTTTTTTAATGTCTTGTTTTTATTTTCATTCATGCTTATAAGGATTTACTTTAAGGGATGTTTTTTTCCATTTTAAAATTGTGTGATCTTCAACATCATCTAAAATTTCATAATTTTTACATCATCAATGTTCCAATTAATTCTATAATAGTAAAATTATTTATAGTGGATGATTTTTCAAATATATTTATATATGCCTTTCCATTTAGCAGTATGTATTCTACTTACTTTTAGAGATTTATATGATTGGGAAATTTAATCTCCCATCGTAGTTATACTGTTTAAAAATTCAGTTAGTCATCCATTAATTTTTGTCTTAAATTCTTTTTATTGAATAATACCTCATTTGTTTGATATTGTTAGTTTATTTGTATGAAATAGTGATTGGTTGCCACATTTAATAGTTATTTGAAAACAATGATAATCGATTGAATTCATCAGGTCCATGTCCAAAAATTATGTAATTCGTTTCTTTTCAGTTGAAATCATATTCATCTTCTATTGCTTCATCCCATGTTTTAAGTTTTTCAGGAATCACATAAGGACTGGAGATCTTGGAATATACATTGAATATAAGATTCATCAGATATATGATCATTCGTGATTACTTGAAAACATAGTATTAACCATTAATATAAGAAGCTAAAATCACAGGCGTACCTTCATTAGAATCATCAATTGACATAGGATTTTTATAGACCTTATTTTTTTAATATTCCTATATATGTATCTTGTTTATAAAAAATCACACATATAATTCAAAATTTTAGGTCAGAATAATGCAAAGATAGAAAATATGGTGTGAATTGTGTCTTTTTGAAAATCTTGATAGATTTTGGTATTTAACCCACATTTCAACTAATGAATATATGCAATATTTTTTACTATAAGTAATTGAGTGGTACATAAATTGTACATAAGGACACAACCATTTTTATAGTGGTTCAGGGAAAAAATATACCCCACTCCACCTAACTGAATCTCTCTCTAAATGCATAGTTATTTTCACTTGAAAATGTCCTCTTATCACAGGATATTTAAATCTACATTTGAGTACAGGTAGTTAACATCTTTACAAAAAGAAAAAACACTGACTTAGGGAACTTTTATAGAGAACTTGTTATCCACAACATAGAGAAAGAAGATGAAACTTAAACAAAACTATGTATGAATGGTTGAAACATCAATAAATCAAAAGAATTTGATTTTTTGACGGTTTGGGTTGAACATCACAATTGTAGCAGAAACCGAGTGAATATGGATCTTCTTCATAAATAAACAATAGCTCTAAAGATATCCTGGTTAATAATGATCTTAAATATGAATAAAAATTAATTAATAGTAGAAGTTATATCATTATGAGGATGAAATATATATATTCAAATCATAAACTCTATAGAAAAATAATAGAGACCTTCATTCTTTATGGTAGTTTTGTAAAGTAGATATTCACAATAAAAATGTATTTTTATGTCATATGTATCATGTGTGTCATTATAAAAAATATCTTGCTAAAATATATTGGTTTTTTGGTAGATAATATCCCTGAATGTCTCCTAGTAGAAAGCTGGTATTCAAATTTAAATCATTTAGGAGACTCCGAACTTTTCTTAGGAGTAAATGTGGTTCAATCCATTGAATATGAATATTTAATTTGATCATAACACACCATTGAATCAGTCAAAGAAAATATTTTAATAGATCTTTACTTCTATTAAGACCGTTGCAAAAAAAAATGGATAGAATCACATATTTGAATCTCTTTCATTGAATTCTCATACATAGGGTTTAACTACATAACATATGATTCCTTTTTTAGTGTAGGTTTTCTTTGCAATGTTTAGAGATCCTTCTCATAACATAGGGATTAAAAGTAACATAGGGATGAGAATCCATACTTTCACACTTCCATCATAAGGTTGATTCCAAATGTATAGTTGACTATCCCTATGTTTATTCTTCAAACGCAGGGTATGAAAAATGGTTTCAGTATTCAATGTAGTATTTTTAATCCATACATTTATTAAAACACTGGGGGTTAATTCCATAAATTACTTTTTAGTGTAGGTTTAATGATCCAAATATTCATTCACTAAATGCAGGGTATGAATAGAGTTTCTAAAACACATCTCATTGATTTTTATTCCATCAGAAATACACATATAGTCATAATATATATATTCTGGAAAAATACTTAAAGAAACATTTTTATAAATCCAAAAAGTCTATTTGTGATCATGAACATCAATATATATCACAAGATTATTATTGATAAAATAAATTCTAGATGATATTACCTATTTGGTCCAACCAACAACAAAAAAACCATTTTATATTCCATATTGATTTCTTAGAAGACACCTTGTGAATTTAATTTAATTAAATTAAAAATGGGAAAATCATGCCATAATACCCAAGGGGTATCCATGATATATATTGAAACCATATAAATACTAAAAAAGGATAATTAGTAGTGTATCTATGTGTATTTATCAATCTAATAGGAATAACTCATTTAAAATTTTATGCTCGACACAGGTCGGTGCACAGAACAACATCACAATTCAAAATTTGAATAAATTTAATAAAAAAATATAGATCACCTACCATATACTTATAATGATATACTAATCCAATATGAAGGATTATTTTTTCTGTCTTACATTAAATAGAAGAAATGAGTTGTTTCCATAAAAATATAAAAAAATGAGATTTCACCATGATAAATTTGCTGAGAGAAGATTAATTGAAAAGAAATTCAAAATGAATCCAGAAAATATTGATTCAGATGCATAGAGACTGACAACATTCAATTCATACGTCAGATGGAGGATATCAAGTCATTCTTTTATTATAGAGGAGGAGGAGCCCATGGCACCTTGGAGAAGCCCCACATATTTGCAGAAGGAAAAAAGAATGAATAAATGAGTTTTAAAACTAATGAATGTAATTTTGGACATCTGATCCATAAAATTGGGTCATATAGTTTGGTTTCATGATTTGGAAAAGCTGTTCGGCAACCATGCAACTTCCCCTTCCTTCGAAACACAACTCACACGGTTGTGCCACATGATTTCCCTAAATTCATGATGAATAGTGTCACACTATAGACGAAGTTTAATTGTCTTTGTGATACAGTTTCACAGTCCAGTTAAACCATGTACAACCCATGAGACACATTTTATTCCTCTAAAATAGGTCACACAATGTTTTTCTGGGGTCATACAGGTTTCTAAAAAACTATATCACCTGTGTCAGCCCATCAAACCTGTGATTTCAAGGGATCGGTTTTCCTGAAACTCAACATAACCCCCCCAAAAAACTACTCAATACATTAATCATGTCTAAAAAACTCATTGAATGGTTAAAACTATCATAATTATTTTTCGAGTCTGGGTTCAAAGAATGAACCCTCCAGTAAATGTAAAAAATTCAAATTCCCTTGAAATTATACCTTGGATCAAAAACATATGTCAATATAAAGATGTTAAAAAATATACAGAATGGTTGGATGGTACCCTTCCACCATCCAATTATATAAATTCTACCATCTCTAATTTTTATAGTGCAAGAGATCCTAAACATCGTCTCACTCACTTCATATAGAAAAGTGGTCCGATTATCGGCTTGTGTGATCAACAGGAGGCAACCATGTTGGGGTTTTTTTTATAGAATTTTATTGGGCCAACCTTCTATTAGTATAATGGCCTTCCATTTTGATCCATTAAAGGATGGTAAAACATTCTTCATCCATTAATATACATGTTCATCTCTAATCTAGGGGAAATGAAAATTGTTTGCCAAATGAACTACATGTAATGTGAAAACAAGAGGTTGTTGGATTTCATAGACTGATTGAAGGGTTTAACCTATTAACATGACATACCTCTCTCATAAGAACAATTAATTGAACTCTATTATAAAAATATCTAACATGATTTTTAGTCACCTATGATCCCAATGATGTATCATTATGGGTTTGATGATTTTTCAATAATGGTCCATCATTTGAAACAAGTTATTCAGTGAACCCAAGATAAATGTCACCTCATGCCCTTAGTATAGGTTAAAAGGCTCGAAAGGGTAGAAGAAACCTCTATTAGCCCCAAACTAGAATCTTTTCCCATTTAAGAACCTAAGGAGGTCCCTAACCAGCCTATGGTTTATGTCAAGTAGATAAGACACAAAATCATCCTACGAAATATGCATAGATAATTATTAGTCTTCTAAGATTTGAAGAATGGATAAATAAATTCCAATCCTTCGGAAATGAAAAATTCATCAGTTATTTTAATTTATTCATGGTATATAACCATCTCAAGATACCATAGCCCAAGAAGCTAAAGGAGGTCAAACTCACCAACCATCTCGAATACTTCCCCTTCTATAGGAGGATGGTTCATATTATCTAGTGATACATTATCATTAAATACGTCCTTTATGGAATGGTTGATTCCATAATGGTTGTGTAAGAAAATTCCACAGAATAGGTGAAATTCATAACCATTTCCTAGGTAGATGAAGAGGGTGATTAGCATAATGTTTCAACCAGGTATGGATCTTATTTCAATAAATGGATGACTCATAAAACATTTAACCAAGATTATGACGCAATGAGAGCATAGTTGTGTATACATTCAATAGATCAAATACCAAATAAGGGGTCATCATTTATGTATCTAAATGGAGGATAAAACCATTAGATATATGATGGGTAATTAGAAGAATAATTATATATTTCTTCAATACAAGATCTAACTCTTTCACATTTCTTCACTACTACATCAAAAGCATGAGAACCACCCACCCTATAAAATCCTCATCGAATGAAGAGTTTATTTTTGGGTCTTTCAATATGATAAAATTTTTAGAACTCTTCTATGATGATGAATTTTACTATGATCATGAGTTCCATACAACAAATATATGGAATAAAAGGGTGCATGAGAATGAACTGAGGATACATGGGACACCATGGTCCCCGTCGGATCCAACAATTTCGTAATTTCCCCACAGAGGACATATATGAAAATGATACCTCGGTAAAGCTATCCAGAAATCCCCACAAATATATGGAGGTTTCCTAGAACCCTCTAGTTGTCATGTGTGCCAAGTTTCCTTATGTAACCACCTAGTAGGGGTGCGATTACCGAATCAGCTCAGAAGATGGAGAAGGCTTGAATGACCATTCCTATTGGCAGCATCTGCTCCCTCAAACATTACACAAGTACCATGCTCATACACATCAAATTCATTAGCCCATAATCCGCGTGTCATGTAAAACCCCACCTTGATAAGCCCCTCACACTCGAACAGAAGTATGAAATTTTGAAATCGTTATTGGTTTCCCTTCTAAGCTCTCAATCCTTGAAGTTCTCAATCATTCAAAAAAACAGGGGAACTCGTTGAAGACCATTAAAACCCATTGGAATTTGAGATAGAAGATGATGCAACTGAGATATATCAAATGGTGACCCTGATAGTATATTTCCATTTCACCATATCATTCATAGAACATGATCAGGAAGGGATCTTCTAGGGGAACATCAGAACCTTATATGTTTCGAGTAGATTTGATGATATCAATATCCAATTATATCTAATTTATAATGGTTCCTATATTAATCTCATATCAACTGAAACCCTATAATTTTTGGTATATTGTGAAGGGGATTTTTCTCCAACAATGATTCACATTCAAGAGTATGATATTAATGATAATATAATCCTGTGAATATCAAACTCAATGATTAGTTTGGAAATCTCACATATGATTTTGAGTTTATGGTTATCCATTATGAAGTCAATTATATTATGGTACTTAATTCGTTCATGTCTGGTCATGAAACCATTTATATGGTTGAACAAGGGTATAATATATGTTTTATGAATCACCCATGCTTCTGGATTTCTTTTGTACTCATGGTTGACCCCAGATACACATTTATGCGGACAAACCTTCAATATTCTATTAGTGTCTGAAACACACAATTAATGGAAATGTCGGCATACTTTATTGTAACAGTGCTCTCAGAGAGACTTTAAACCCCATATATAATGAAACATGTTTCTATAAATGGTATGTAAAAAAACCAAAGGTAGATGATGATATAAAGGATTTATACACAAAAATCTTGGGGACTGCTCTTGAAAATCCTAGAATTATGCTCAACAATGACTAAATGCACCCCATAAATATAGTTAATGTAATTGACCTAGTCCTAGAGGCCCAATCCCCACTTTTCTTCGAGGAAAAGTAAAATATTATCAAATCTAGTATATCAATGAAACTAATCTCATAGTATAGGATCATAATATCTTTTTTCATAGCCTCTCTCACCTTGAGAGTAAAATATATTCCCCAATATTGACATATCCATTAGATAATTCCTCCATGGACTTAGAAGTGGAAAAATAAGAGGATGAAATCATGAACACCCATCCTACATTAGAGAACGGTGTATACATGAACATCTATGAGATCCTATAGTTAAATATTATAATTAAAGAAGTCCCACTACCTATACTAATTAGTGTCTCCAATCCCCTTGAAGAGAAAGATATTCACACCACATTTTTTTGAGAAACAATGATATTTCTTAAATTGAAACTATATATAAATTCCAAGACTATATTCAAGTGTGGATACACACCATCTTGGATGACCCGATGACCATCGGGGTTATAATCAGGCTGTAAGAAGGATTCATACCTCTCAATATACCAATGTAGTGGTGGACGTTTCCAAATTTACCAAACCCAACATTTCTCGGTAAGTGAAATATCCATGATGTATTTCCAATATTTTCCTCATTAATAAATAATAATATAATGATTATGGTCAACATAAAATTTAGAGTCCTCAATAGATATTGACTAAAGGACTCCTTCCCATTAGGGATCACCAAATGCTTGATTGATGAAATTATTAGCTTCTAATACCATTTTTCAATAGATTGGAAGTTATTGTATAATTTGATAAAGGCGAACCCTAAATATGATGAATACAAGCCATCAATGCACCCCAAGGGATATTTTTTTATCAGGTCATGTCCTTTTGTTTGAAGAAAACCATTTTCACGTATCAATGTGCTATGAATCGTATCATTAAGTGGTTCTTCGGATGGATAGTTTAATGTTATAGTGATGACATGGTGGTCAAATACCGAAAATAATGTGATCATTTCACAGATCATCAAATGCTCTCAAAAAATATATGACAATATATTTTCCAGATTAATATTTTGAAATTATCTTTTAGAGTAACATCAGGGAGGTTCCTTGAATTTTTTTCATACCACTATGGAATTGATGTCAACCGAGAAAAGAGTAGTGCTATTATAGTAGTGTCACCTGCAAGAAATCTCAAATAACTGCGTGGAATATAAGGAAATCAAACATAGATTTTTCATTTCAAAGCTGACTTGTCCATAAAATATCTCCCTTACACCAATATAGTGAAGAATGGAATCACCTAACAATGGGATGTGGACAACCGAGAATCATAAAAAACTCTCAAGTAGTATCTATTATACCCACGATCTGGATTTCATGAGTGGATGGAAATCCCATCATATTATATATTTATTCTATTTAATGATCTATTTGTGATCTCCTCTCATTGAATAATGACATGGAGAGTGAAAATAGTATTTATTACATGCTCTAAACAAATATAAGTATTGATACCCGATACATAGATTTCTAGAAGAACTACCTCACACTTATCTTTTTAATGAAAAATATGAGGCATTGAATGAAGCACTATGAAGTTCATATGCTCTCTCGTATAAATCCTATCAACTAAATCATTATATTTCCCATGATAATTGGGAATATAACATGATAGAGAATCATTCTGAAAATATATAATTTCTATATTTTATTATAGAATGAGGTGAAAGGGAAATCCTAAGTTGATTTCCTCAAGGAACATACTTCCAAGGAAAGTACACAAGTAGAAACTAAACTCCCAACGAGGAGGTTTTTTATGCCTTTTACACCCCAGACATGAACGATTTATTTTTATGGAACCTTATGAAGTACTATTTGAAATATGATGTAAAATATAATGCTCAATCAGTTTGCCTTGGAGATTGATTGTGTTTCTCTAGATAAATAAATTTCTCCCTACTCTTTCTCCTTATCCGAAGTCTTCCAAAATAATGTATCAAAAAAAACAATCCCTCTTAATTAGATTATAAATATCTCTACAACTACAGATGGCCTACCTAAATATCAAATGGGATTCAGAACTAGTGATAAAATGGATCAATGGGGAATATTCCATGAAGAGGAAATGATTGGCCCCTCTTAGTGGATACATCAAGGGAATAATAAAAGAATTATCTTTTTATCCCATTCTGAATCATGTTCTCCAATAAAGAAATTATCACAATGATGTATTGGATAATAAATCAAATTTCCTAGTCAAACCTGAATAGGTGGATGGAATCTTCTATATCTTGCACTAAATCACCATTTGGTACATGTAAGAAATTAATCAGGTCAACACCTCTAGAGAGTTTGATGAACCATTATCCAACCCTGGAATGTTGGAGGCCATAATCAATTATCAATAACATGGGAATCTACAGATATTCTGATCTATAAAAGAATAGATTTTTTACTATGAGTGATCTTTACTCTATAAAATTACCAAATGAGAAAAAATCACACTATAAGTGAGTCTTTGATAGTGTCCTCCTATGATGCATAGAGGAAAGAGATATTAAAATCAACATAGAAGAAGTAAATTGAAGCTTTTATGATTCTCATCAGGCTGGGAACATGCTCTACCAAAAAATCTGGATCTTGTGTTATTACAGGAAAAGCATGACATAAGACTGTGGGTAACTCAATAGGGAATTTCATGAAATAAAGATCCATGAAAACTTAATCCGTCATCCCCTGAAATTTATACAGACATCAAAATATTCATTTTTTTTCCATTTTGGTAATAGATATTTTGGGTCCATATCCGCCAACAAAATATATGTAATTCATGTAAATCCTTACTACTACCAAATTATTCTCCAAATCAGATGATGGAATACAGAAAAAGGCACATGGATTAAAAATATTATAAAAGTCATAATGTCCCATATCATCACTAGTATGGGGTCCATCATATAATATTGATAGGAAACAACCCTGACTTATGTTATATAGAATTGAATAAACTGTACCATGAGTGCAACATCAATTCCAATCACTCATCCTAATATCGAGAAGAGGAATATAAAAACATTAAGGCCTTCAACAAGACCTTTTCAAAGATAATTTAGATTATGGTGAATAATGATGAGAATTTTTAGTTGGATAAAGTCATCCACGGTTTATGAGACTACCATACCACCATATGTACTACTACGCAAGCAACTATATACTCAATGGTGTACGAGACCGAGGAAATATTTCACATGGAATTCTTATTTCGATCACTTTTAATAGAAATTTATAGAAAAATCTTGAATGATGGGAAATCACAAAATTACTGGATGAGATGGAATGGCTTTACAAGAATATGAATAGAACATTTCATAACCACGAAATCTATCAGAATTAGATTTCATGGGCCTTCAATAATTTTTTTTTGACTATATTAATTCTTTCATGGAGAATTGGTGAGGGATCTCATAAGCCCAATGATACCTGGGAAGATGACACTTATACTGGAACCCAAATGGGATGTGCCTTATATTATACAAAAGTTCAATCACAATGTAGCATACTCATTGGACAAAATGGAAGGTGAATGTGTCACACCGTCCACAAAATTTGAGGTTTCTCTAGAAATGAATTTCGTAGTTATCATCGAGCATAAAATCCAAGGAGAAAGACATGAAACATCATAGTGTTCAACATTTGGAATATATGATGCAAAAATATAAATTTTTGTCTTAATAGTATGGTGTTCAACTGCATAAGGGTGTCATATTTGTACAACATTAAACTGAAATTGAACATCCAGACCACATGACACTAAACAGTAAAGAGTACATCCTCTCCACTTGATGTTAAAACTGCACAAATACCAAAATGGTTCTTCTTTATTCATACTGGAAAAACCATGTCCTAGAAACTTGACATTAAATTGCATAATATCTGAAATCCAAACCACATGAATTTAAACTATACAAAATAGGTCTTTACCATATGATGTTAAACTGAACATAATATGTCCTCACCAAATGATGATAAACTACATGGGAATAACCAACTCACTAATTACTCACTACACACAGTCTAGATATGTGCGAAATAGGGGTGAAATGACCATATCCCCATGTTATAGTTAGCTCGACAAAGGGAGTCTCTACATAAAAGAATTATGTGTTCCTTGATTCCTACCATCACATGTTATGCAGTGACACTTGAACTACTATTTGTGGGCCCATCCACAGTGTTACCTACATTTTATATCGGGTGACCCTCATTCCCACCACAAGATGTTAAAATGCCTGACTGGTTTCCTCTGCACATGTCACTAAATTTTACGATTCCCAAGAAAAATGTTTAGCATGATTCATGTAATCAAAGTATACATAGTGACACCAAAACCCTCATTATCCGGTCCAACCACAATAGTCATCCTCTTTCACGCTAAGTCACCCACAGACATACCACATGATGTTAAGCTGCTTGGTGGATTTTTTTGCCACACGACATTAAAATTAATAAGTTTCTAGAACTATGAATGGATTTATTCTCATTTTAATGAGATAAATAAATATACCGGAATCCTATAACTTTTTCTACCCACCACATGATACAAAAGTCCCCAGTCTTAATCTTCATTTCCTCTTCATAGTGGGAGGAATCATTTCCATTCCTTGATTCTCACAACAAGAACATATCCCATGAATTTAGTTATTTTAGTATGGAATTCCCCACACGAACAAAGAAAAATAGCTCAAAATAGGTTTATTGTGGTCCTAAACGGAAGACTATAAAAGGAGAAAAATGAGTCCTCATAACATGATCTCAAATTTCATGGTCGATGACCCGTGCATGACATATAACTACACATTCATGTTGACCTCACCTGATAAGAACACTATTGTTGGTTATTGGTCTCATACCACACCTCCATTCACGAACTATGTATGACTTGATTCCTAAAATCACATGATACATAGTAATCCATGAGTTACTAACCCTGAGTCTAATCAGAAAATAAATAAACGAACAATTCCCCCATCCAACATATTGGTTGGAATTTCATAGGAAACACCATTTTCAAGAACTACATGTGGTCTGATTCCTATTTATGTAGGATATATAGTGAAGCCAAAAAATTTATTCTTGGCTCCAGCCACAATACCCCTTTTCATATATAGAATACTACGTTTGTTCTGTGTGATTTTAAAATGAACATTTCCCTATGAACTACATGTTGAATATTTCCTGCAATCCTAGGATACATAGTGACACACTAATTCCCAATCATTTGAAAAACTACAATAATCAATGGAAACAATTCCAACCTATATGTATGGATCAGACTTGTGTAGAGAGTTTCTTGTACACGAATTATGTGAGGTTGGATTCTTATCATTATAGGATACATAGAGAAACCCAAATCCCTAATACATGGTCCATCCACAACAACCGATGAAAAAAGTCCCCAAATCTACATAGGTGATAAGATATAAAATACAATTATTCCTATATACCAGAATGATATACTTGTGGACTTCTTTTTCATGTAATATATCTTGAACACTTTTTTAAAAAATTTCCCAAATCCTCACCACATGACATTTAACTGCAATAAAAATGTTCTTATGGTGTGATGTTAAACTATATTGAATCAAGTACTTCCATACTACACAATTTTAAATAGTGAAAAAATCATCTATTATCATCCCTTATCAAAGGACCACAATATCCTTACCGTGGTTAGACAATGTATGGACTCATTACACTTTTTTAGGAACCTAAATTCATAAATCACACATCATAACTTGATCACCTAATGTTTCTTAAAAATGTCCATCGACCTTGTAATTGAAAAGATATCTATATAATTGACCATGATATTAATGCATAAGGGATCAGACCTACCAACCGTAGAAATATAGGCTCTATATGGATGGATTTCCAATCCTTAGGAGCCCGATGTCACTATAGCATAACTCAGCACCTGAGAGTGTTTTGGTCCGTCCCTTTTAATATTTTCACATATCATTACTCATGAACTAACAACCTTGAGCTATGATTTAAATCCATTAGTAACATCCCAAGTAAATAAATAATATTACATTCTCATTTTTATCAATATTTGTGAATAAAATGTTAATATTAATTTAAATGGAATGCTATGCTCGATGTCAAACCCAATACGCAACAACGAGTTTCTTTGAAATCTTACGTTGCACACTAATAATATAATAATATTATTTTAAATAGTTAATGCATAGCCGTTGTAATGGAGGGAATGAAGATAACTAACTAAAAAATGATTACATATTTTTGTTAAATATTTTTACATTTATCCAATAAATGTAAGAGGCTTAAAATGAAAATGAATCCAATTTTAAGAATAAATACTCTAATATTTTTAAATGATTGGTTTACCGCCTTTTGTTGGAGAACCTTTTTAAACATAACTTTTGACAATTTAATAATCTCTATTTATCAAAATAATCTTATTATTTAGAATTGGGACATTGAAATTTACTTTGGATAATTTTTTGGTTTTAATCTGACAATGTTCATTTTTTTAATGAATAGTGAAAAATACTGCATTTTACTTCAAAACTGCTTTTTCATCTAATTTAATTATATGGTTAGATTTAATTTTTTAATTTTTTTAAAGTGTAATTAGAATATATTTTTACGATTTAATTCAATGTTTGTCATTAGAATTAATTTCACTTTGAAAATGGACATAAACATGTGTCAATCGTTTGAAAGATATTGTTTCTTAAAAACACGCTATTTGATTTGACAGCAGGAATTAACTATATAATTTATTAATGAAACATCTATGTTTTGAACATGGTAAAATGGACATAATTTTTTAATTTGGAATATAAAATATAGCTTAGGTTGATTTTTTGGTGTTTTTCTGTTAATGTTATTTTTTTAATGAATAGTGAAAAATATAGCTTTTTAATTCAAAACTACCTTTTCATCCAATTTATTTATATAGTTATATTGTAATTTTAATTGTTTTTTAAGTAAAATTTTATTATGTTTTTATCAATTAATAAAATTTTGTTCATTGGAAGTAATTTCATCTATCAATTGGATGTAAAAACAAGTCAATATTTTGACTAATTTTACTTCTTAAAAACCCATCTTTTGTTTTGACAATGAAATTTACTTTTAAATTAATTACTAAAATTTCTATGTTTGGAATATGACAAAATGGATTCCATATTTGAAATCATATGTTCCAAATTATGTAATTAAGACACTTTTGTTTTTGGACATTATGAATAGTAACGACGGTAATTATCTTTAATTATCGTGATTAATTAGTAATCGGGTAGTTAAGGGTAACAAAATAATATCATAATAAAAACAACGACCCCAAAATGTGTCCTAATGCTACTGGTTGTGTCACGGATGACCACGGGATGACTTGTTACAAATTTTGGGACCCCATGGAATCACTTTTGGGGTGATAGTGACATTTTTTAATTTTAAGTTTTTAAAAGGAAAGTATAACCTAAGTATGTATCACCCAAGTAAAACAATTTATGTTTTGTCTCTGTAAATGATATATTGGACTATAAATATTCATTGTAAAGATAAAAATATATATTACATCATAGTATTTTTTTATAATTTTTATAAATTAAATAAATTTATTTATTTATGACACCATGATGATGCAATGATTATCTCATTAATGAATGATTTAAATAAAATGAAACAATAATGTAAAATCTAAGACTTACACTTGACTAAAACCTATTGTATGAGTATATTTCTAACCCTTATCACCTTATCCTCGAAATAAATCAATTTGGGACCTTTAAAATCCGAAAATGATTTTAATATAAAGTAACATTTCTTGACTTTCCAAGAGTTCTCCTCCTCCCTCTTATAAAATTCACCCACCTCTACCTCCTTACCAACACCTCTAAATCCATTGTCTCGGCCAAACTCTGCTCATTTTATCTCTCCACATCCCTACCTTCATCATAGAAGCCTTACATTAGGCAGAAAACTCTTCAAGAAACCCTTTTGGTTCAAACCAAGGGGAGTTACCCTATTTAAAGGTAAAGTCTTCTCTAATGTGGTTTTGTTTTATTTTTCTTATACAACCCCCTAAACTCTTTTTATTCTTCTATTTTGTTAAAAAAACAGTATCTTCAATATACTTGGATGTTTTTATAAGAATTATTCAATCTACACATACACACACCTTCATCCAATGGTTAAAGAACATATTGTTTCTGTGGATGACGAATTACAACTCACGAAATGATGATTGTTCAATATTATTTTTACACCATTAAATTTGGCCATTATTATGTCAATATATTTATATATGACATATAATATGTTTATTTATTTCTTTATTCTTATGTATTTGTAATTTATTTCATACCTTTATGGTTTCCATTATGGGTAAACGCGATATCTTCATTTTTGGAAATGCGGACTACCACACCTTCAAAGTGATTTGATTCGTTAATGCAATATGTGGGATGTTTAAAGGATGGAGTTAATGATATTATATATATATATATATATATGATATTATACTGGAATTATAATATAACTTTATATGATTATGATTTCATTCCGTTTAATACGAAATAGAAATGAAAGTATCGTTCATGCGTACGTACGTCTTACCGTCTCCATGAACGGTGCATTTCATTTCATACCTCTAAATGTTATGTAATATTATAAATGAATTCATATACTTAATATTTATTATATATATGATATCTACATCATGAATATAATTCTAGATATAATGGATATCTTACCACATTAACAACTTGTAATTATAAGATGTTTATTTTGGACTCAAGTACCAATGATCGACAAAACGACCGTTATTCACTTAAATAATTACATAATGTTCATAAAATGGTAATAAGTTAAATAGAAGGAATAATTAACTTAAAAAAGTTCTTATGTAAGTATAAATTAACTCTATTTTATTATTCAGGAGATTAAATAATGATCGAGTCATGTTGGACACGAGGTAAGGGATCCTACCTCTCTCTTTTTTAAGTACTCTCTTTTATGTCATTTATTTTAAGCTCTTATTTCTTCTATTTGGGGATTTTATTTTATATTACTAATTCTGTACTTTTTATGTTCATATTATGAGAGACCCTATTTGATCTCATAAATCCATTTTTGGATGTTTTATGTGGGGTCGTTAGGCTGCCGAGTTTTCTTAAGAGATTTTTCATCTCACTTTTATTCCTGTGGGATTTATGTTAGATTTTCCACCATTTACATTGAGTGGTGTATGTAATACCCATTATTCTACTATTTGTGTAATATAATTTTGTTTATTAGTATTTACATCAATTTTGTATAGTTCTTCTTTCATGGGGTGTACGTTTCGAATGTTAACCAAGTCAGTAAGGGAACCTTTCACCCTCCTCTTTTTAAAAGACTTCTTTTTGTTAGGTCTTTTAATTTACATATTATTATGTTGGGATATGTTCTTATATATCATTATTGATTTAAAATTTATTTACAAGTGATGAGATACCCTTTTTGTATCATCAATTTATTTTCTGAATTTTAAAGTGACGTCGTTAGGCTGACAAATTTTTACAAGGGAACTTCTTAACCCAATTTCGATTTCTTTGGGTTCAACTTGTAGTTATTGAATATGTCATACTATGAATATGTGTGAATGACCTCCGGTTGTTTTACACTTAATATCCACTTATATTTAGTGTATTTATATTTTTCACACATAATTATGAGATTTATTTATCCTTAATCAAAGGATACCTTCTTTATAAGGGATTTCATCTCATTTTACATTTCTATTAAGTATTCATTGTTGTTATGAACCAATTCACTCTGTTATGGTGTATATACTATCCTTTGGCATATTATATCATGAATCCCTTTATTCTCATGATATTATAATGTTTTGATTAAATGTTATTCCTCAATTATTTGTATTCAAGTGTATCTCATTTTGTTAAAAACACTTTAACTAAAATATCGTTTTAAATGTTTTAATGATTTATTATTTTAAATATTTCTCATTAATATCCCTATTTTCAAAAAACTTTTAAGGATATATTTATATGGATATTAATGGTTTAATGTTTTAAAACTTCAATGTGGTATAGGACTTCATCTCAATCTCCTTTCATTGAGGCATATTTTGTTTTATACACAACTTTTTTAATATAGTGTATAAACCCCTTTGACTTTTAATTTTATTCAAAAGGAATCTTTTTATACATAGTGTTTTACTAAACGACAAAAGGGAATGTTTTTATATATGCGGAGACAACGACTTCTCCACCACCGTGACCATTAGTTGAGTTTCGGCTTCCTCTACAAGCCATACCTTTTTTTAAATGAAAAATAAATACCATCTTTTACTTTTGATTTATTTTGGTTTTGAAAATGGTTTTTATAATGTTTTGATTATATCAATGTGATTTTTATATCTTGTGATTGAAATGTGGAAATGTTATGTTTCCTTTATGCAAGTTTAATGTGATATGATTATGTTATGGTTCTTGGGAATTGTTTATGAAGACAGGTGGTTCCGTGATAAATTAAGGGTGGGTGAGCCTTTGATAGCTCTCTAATGCATTGGGTAATGTGAAGGAGTTAAATGCAAAGGTTTCTCCGAAGAGATTTAGGGAATATATTGTGATGGGTATTTCAAACGTAACCATGAGGGTATAGTAATGCGAAACGGGCGGTCCGGGGCGGGGTGGGCCAAGCCCGCACGGGTTTGAGCTTACACGGGTTTGTCCACAAAATCCCACATATAATGTGACCAAAACATTTCAAGCCTGCCCCGCCCCACATAAACCAAAGGGTTGCCCGCGGGCTTACCCAACTTTACAAACAATATACTATTTATAATCATTTAAATATAGTATTTTTATCATTCTTAAAGGTATTTGTGGGGAGAAGTATGAATTAACAATAACTAGAGTTTTAAAGAATGTGATGGAATGTTTTTTGTGGGTTAATGGTGGCATGCGGTAACGCTGATGTGGTTGCAAACTGTTGTGATAGAAAGTATGTGAGTGATCGGTGATGGTTGATGAAGGATAATGTTGATTTTGTGGTGATGTGAACAACTAAACCTGTGAATGAATGAAGTCTCTCCAGGTAACGATCAGTTTCAAAGGAAGATATTAGTGTTTTCATGATGTTCTATCCAATTCTCTTAGTAAAAAAATAAAATAAAATAATAACAAAATTAAATCAACCTAAAAACTATTATGATTATAATAACTCTTATAGAATTGAAACCATGTGTAGGGGCGATGAGTTCCATTTTTCGAGAGATGGGTTGACACACCATGTGAATATGGTTAATAATTACATTATAAATTATATAATATCATATTAAAACAATAAATATAGGCCTATTTAAAATTCGCATGTGAATAAATGGTAAATTAATATTACCATTACGATGAGAAATCATATGTCATCGTTTAACCATGATTTTTTTATTAAAAAACTAAAATGTTAAAGAAACATATATTGTAAAAATAATATATATATTTTGTTAAATCAGGCCCGCAGGTAAGCCCGCACCCTTGCGGGCTCCACCCGTATTAGCCCGCGCCCCTACGGGATCAACCTGCATTGGCCCGCACTCTCAACGGTCAAATATTTTAGGCCCGCCCCACCCCACATCCTCCCCATACCCATAAAGCCCACAGGCCGCAAGCCCACTTTGCATCTCTATGAGGGTTACTCCCCTACGTAAAAATGTTATGAATGACTCAAGATACCCTTATGCCTTATTATTTCTATTGAGTTATTTATAAATCTTATGATTTCATGAGGTATGTTAAATTGATTATGTTTTATGAGTGAAGTATGATTTCATTGATTCTTATGTGTAAATGGACTAATATTTTCTTACCGTATTGTTATAACCCTTACTGAGCTTTTTATGCTCATCCCCAGTTTTTTTTGAAATGTTTTTCACATGACATACAGTGGAATATGGTCAAGGATGTATCAAGGAAATGTTATGTTGTCTAAAACAAGGAACTAGACATGACCCTTTTGTTCAAGAGTTTTTATTTTGTGGAAAAAATGGAAACTGAGTAGATGTGCCTACTTTGTAATATTTGAGATGTAATAGTTATGTCCTAATTCTCTAAAACTCTAAACCTGAAAAGATCCTCAATGTGAATTATTCAATGCAATTCAATATTAAGTAATTTTATGAGTCCTGGTCCTTATAGTTGGTATCAATGTTTGGTTTAGATAACTATATAGGATAGAGTGTTTTTTAAGCATAAGTGACAAGTTGTGTATAACCACAATGGTTATTATATTAGATAGAGTCATTATTATTTTTGAATGTTGGAATGAGTTTGAGATAACATGGATAAGTATATCTTAGTGTTTATCTTCATCTTTAGTACATGATTATTTCTTTGATATACTCACACATACCTTTTTGGTTGTATAAAATGGTTGGATCTAGCAGGCACCAAAGTGACAATGGGTTTGAAGGAAACTGTGGTGGTTCTCTGATTAAGATATTGGATGAAATGGGGGATTCAATGATAAATCTTGTGGTTATTCTAAAACAACTATCAGGAGTCATGATCAACCACTTTAACCTTGGTGATTTCTCTAATGCATCATGTATGAGAGAACCAACTCGATGTGGAAGTTCAGGTAATAATTATAAAGGTAACCATTGGGGTTTATATGATCCTTAATTTTTAGGTAATTAAGGGCTACTCTATGATATGATGGAATATGAAAGGCATGAGATAACCATTAGGTTAAAATATTTTATGGTTATTTTTGAAGATTTTATCTCATTTTAGAGAATGTTTTAAGAATTATATAGTTTGGAAAAAGGAAAAAATGCAGACCGTGTGACAACCCATCGTGTCAGACAAAGCTGCGGGAATCGAACCCCCAACCAAAGTGCGACTGGTATTTATCGCCTAACACTGGACTACATGAAGTCCCAGGTTAGTTTTACTAATTCTTTTTTGTTAGATGATTTTATGAATAAATAGTAAGTTGATTTTGTATTATCTATTGAAATTATTAACCAATCATGGAAGATATGTGATTAGGTTAATTACTTTTTAGTATGAGACTTTAAGAGTAACTGATGTTATTTGGAGATAAATTTTAAGATTTACCTTGGAAGACTATGTGATTAAATCCTTATAAAATTTTGGTTTCAATCTTTTTTTAGTTTACTTTGAATAATTTTATGGACAAATTGTTTATCGAATGGTCTTCTTTTTTACTTTGGGTTTTGTTGGATAAATTTTGGAGAATAAGAATAGATTTTCTTTTTATAAAGGATTATCCTTTTGTGGATTATCTGATCTCATACTAACAATTTTGGTTTTGGTTTTGGTTTTGGTCTAAGTAAATCAGATGTATATAGTTCTCTTTTGTGGATTAGGTGATTCTATGAAGTTTATTATAGGGCTATTAATGTGAACAAGTTATCTTAAATACTCGTCTTTTGGAGAAAATATGAGTTTGTGTAAGAAATATGGAAAAAGTTGAAAGTAAACATGATAGGTAAGTATGTTTACTTATGTTTTAGTTAACACACAAATAAATTCCTCAATGGAAAGTAATTTAAAACAAAAGTTTTGTCTGTTAATTTTTCCTACCGGGGAATCAAATACCGTTTAACCCATCAAAAGTTTGTGATTTTCTAGTGGTTAACTTTCTCCTAAACATGTTTTCTATCACTCTCCCTCAGAACATGACCATTTGTTTTTTTCTTCCATATTCATGTTTTCCTACATGGAATTCTAGTATGGGTTAACTTGGGTGAACCTTGTACTTCTCTTTCTTTCTTTAAAAGTGATAGTTAAATTTACTCTTTTTCCTATGTGGGGCTTTCAATGAATTTTCTAAGCCCAATTTTAAAATTGCGAGGATGCAATTCCCAAAAGGGGGGAAGGATGTAACATCCCAGGTAAATAAATAATATTACATTCTCATGTTTATCAATATTTGTGAATAAAATGTTAATATTACTTTAAAGTGAATTCTATGCTCGATCGCGTACCCAATACGCAATAACAAGTTTCTTTGAAATCTTACATTGCACACTAATAATATAATAATATTATTTTAAATAGTTAATGCCTAGTCATTGTAATAGAGAGAATGAAAAGAACTAACTAATAAATTATTGTATATTATTGTTAAATATTATTACATTTATCCAATAAATGTTAGAGGCTTAAAATTCAAATGAATCCAATTTTAAGAATAAATACTCTAATATATTTTAAAGATTGTTTTACCGTCGATTGATGGAGAACCTTTTTAAATCTAACATTTAAAAATTTTATAAGCACTATTTGTCAAAATAAACTTATTCTTTATAATTGGGACATTGAAATTTACTTCGGATAAATTATTGGTTTTTTGCTGACAATATTCATTTTTTTAATGAATAGTGAAAAATACTACATTTTACATCAAAACCACTTTTTCATATAATTTAATTATATGGTTATATTATATTTTTTAATTATTTTAAAGTGTAATTAGAATATATTTTTACCATTTAATTCAATGGTGGTCATTAGAATTAATTTCACTTTGAAAATGAATATAAACATGTGTAAATCTTTTGATAGATATTGTTTCATAAAAACACGCTATTTGTTTTGACAGCAAGAATTAACTATATAATTTATTAATGAAACAGATATGTTTTGAACATGGTAAAATGGACATAATTTTTTAATTTGGAATATAAAATATAGACTAGGGTGAATTTTTGGTATTTTTCTGTTTATGTTCTTTTTTTAATGAATAGTGAAAAATAGAGCTTTTTAATTCAAAACTGCCTTTTCATCCAATTTATTTATATAGTTAGATTGTCATTTTAATTTTTTTAATGTATAATTTTTTTATTTTTTTATCACTTAATACAATGTTGTTTATTGGAAGTAATTTTACTTTTCAATTGGATGTATAAACAAGTCCATCTTTTGACAAATTTTACTTCTTAAAAACCCATCTTTTGATTTGACAATGGGATTTACTTTTAAATTAATTTCTACAATTTCTATGTTTGGAATTTGATGAAATGGATTCCATATTTGTAATCAGAAGGTCCAAATTATGTAATTAAGAATCTTTTGTTTTTGGACATTATAAATAGTAACGACGATAATTATCTTTAATTATATTGATTAATTAGTAATCAGGTAGTTAAGGGTAATAAAATAATATCATAATAATAACAAATGACCCAAAAATGTGTCCTAATTTTACTGTTTGTGTCATGGCCGACCATGGGATTCCTTGTGCCAATATTTTATGATCCCATGGAATCACTTTTGGGGTGATAGTGACACTTTTTAATTTTATGTTTTTAAAACGAAAGTATAACCAAGGAATGTATCACCCATGTAAAAAAAATTAGTTTTGTCTATGTAAATGATATCTTGGACTATAAATTTTCATTGGAAAGCTAAAAATATTTCCTACATCAAAGTATTTTGTTATAATTTTTATACATTAAATAAATTAATTTATTTATGACACCATGATGATGTAGTGATTATCTCATTAATGAACGATTTAAATAAAATGAAAAGATAATGTAAAATCCAAGACTTACACTTTCCTAAAACCTATTGGATGAGTATATTTCGAACCCTTATCACCTTATCCTCGAAATATACCAATGTGGGACCTTTAAGATCTGAAAGTCATTTTAATATAAAGTAACATTTCTTGACTTTCCAAGAGTGACCCTCCTCCCTCTTATAAAAGGCCCCCACCTCTACCACCTTACCCACACCTCTCAAGCCATTAGCTCGGCAAAAATATGCTCATTTTATCTCTCAAAATACCTATATTCAGCATAGAATCCTTAACTTAGGCAAAAATATCTTCAAGAATCCCTTTTGGTTCAAACTAAGGGGATTTTTCCGATTTAAAGGTAATGTCTTCTCTAATGTTCTTCTGTTTTATTTTTCTTATCCAAGCCCCTAAACTCTTTTTATAATTATCATTGGTAATAAAACCAGTATCTTAAATATAATAGTATGGTTTTATAAGAAGGATTAAAGCTACACTTATACACTCCTTCGTCTAATGGTTAAAGAACATACTGTTTCCGTGGATGGCGAATTACAGCCTCACGAAACGATGATTGTTCAATATTATTTTAACACCTTTAAAGGTGGAAATTAAGATGTCAATATATTTATATATGATATATAATATGTTTATGTTTTCCTTATGCTTATATATTTTTAATTTATGGCATAACTTTATGGTTTACATTATTGGTAAACACGATATCTTCATTTTAGGAAATACAGACTACCGCACCCTCAAAGTGTTTTGATTCGTTAATGCCATATGTGGGACGTGTAAAGAGTGGAGTTAATGATCTTATATATATATATTATATTATACTGTAATTATAATATAACTTTATATAATTATGATTTCATTCCATTTAATACGAAATATAAATGAAAGTAGCGTTCATGCATACGTACGGCTTACCATCTCCATGAATGGTGAATTTCATTTCTTACCTCTAAATGTTATGTAATATTAAAAATACATTTATATACTGAATATTAATTATATATATGATATCTACATCATGCATATAATTATGGATATAATGGATATCTTACCACATGAACAACTTGTAATTATAAGAAGTTTATTTTTGACTCAAGTACCAATGATCGACAAGACGACCGTTATTAATTTAAATAATTACATAATGTTCATAAAATTGTACTAAGTGATATAAAATGAATAATTAACATAGAAAAAGTTCTTAAGCAATTCTAAATTAACTCTAGTTTATTATTCATGAGATTGAATAATGATCGAGTCATGTCGAACACGAGGTAAGGGATCCTACCTCTCTTTTTTTAAGTACTCTCTTTTATGTCATTTATTTTAAGCTCATATTTCTTATGTTTGGGGATGTTATTTTATATTACTCATTCTGTACTTTTTATGTTCATATTATGAGATACACTATTTGATCTCATAAATCCAGTTTTGGATGTTTTAAGTGGCACTGTTAGGGTGCCATGTTTTCTTAAGGGATTTTTCATCTCACCTTTATTCCCGTGGGATTTATGATACATTTCCCACCATTTACATTGAGTGGTGTATGTACTTCCCATTATTCTACTCATTGTGTAATATAATTTCTTTTATGAGTATTTACATCAATGTTTTATAATCCTTCTTTCATGGGGTGTACGTTTCGAAAGTTACCCAAGTCGGTAAGGGAACCTTTCGCCCTCCTCTTTTTAAAAGACTTCTTTTTGTTAGGTCTTCTAATTTACATATTATTATGTTAGAATATGTTATCTTATATCCTTATTGATGTAAAATTTATTTCCAAGTGATGAGATAACCTTTTTGTCTCATCAACTCATTTACTAAATTTTAAACTGACGTCGTTAGGCAGTCAAATGTTTACAAGGGAACTTCTTAACCCAATTTTGATTTCGTTGGGTTCAACTTGTAGTAATTGAATATGTCATACTATGAATATGTGTGAATGACCTATGGTTGTTTTACACTTAATACCCACTTATATTAGGTGTATTTATATTTTTTACACATAATTATGAGATTGATTTATCCTTAATTTAAGGATACCTTCTTTATAAGACATTTCATCTCATTTTACATTTCTATTGAGACTTAATTATTGTTATGAACCAATTCACTCTTATATGGTGTATATACTATCCTTTGGCATATTATATCATGAATCCATTTATTCTCATGATATTATAATGTTCTGATTAAATGTTATTCCTCAAATATTTGAATTCAAGTGTCTCTCATTTTGATAAAAACTCTTTTACTAAAATATCATTGTAAATGATTTAATGATTTATTATTTTAAATATTTCCCATTAATATCCATGTTTTCAAAATGATTTTAAGCATTTATTTATATGGATATTAATGGTTTAAAATGTTAAAATCTTCAAAGTGGTATGGGACTTCGTCTCAATCTCCTTTCATTGAGGCATATATTTTTTTTATACACAACTTTATTTTATATAGTGTATTAACCCCTTTAACATTTACTTTTATTCAAAAGGAATCTTTTTATACGAATCATTTTACTAAAATACAAAAGGGAATGTTTATACGTATGCGGTGACAACGACTTCTCCGCCACTGTTACCATTATTTGAGTTTTGGCTTCCTCTACAAGCCATACCTTTTTTTAAAATTTAAAATAAGTACCATGATTTAATTTTCTTTTATTTTGGTATTGAAAATGGTTTTGATTATTTATTGATTATATCAATGTGATTTTGATATCTTGTTATTGAAATGTGGAAATGTTATGTTTCCTTTATGCATGTTTTATAAGATACGATTATGTTATGGTTCTTGGGAATTGATTATGAAGACGATTGGTTCCGTGATAAACTAAGTGTGGGTGAGCCTATGATAGCTGTCCAATGCATTGGGTAATGTGAAGGAGTTAAACGCTAAGGTTTCTCCTAAGAGGTTTAGGTAATATACTATGATGAGTATTCCAAACCTAACCATGAGGGTTACTCCCTACGTAAGAATGTTTTGAATTCCTCAAGTTACCTTTATTCCTTATGATTTATATTGAGTAATGAATAAATCTTATGATTTCATGAGGTATGTTAAATTACTTATGTTTTATGAGTAAAGTATGATTTCATTTATTCTTATCTGTACATGGACTATTGTTTTCTTTCTGAATTGTTATAACCCTTACTGAGCTTTTTATGCTCATCCCAAGTTTTTTTTTGAAATATTTTTCACCGGACATAAAGTGGAATAGGGTCAAGGATGGATCAAGGAAATGTTATGATGTCTAAAACAAGGAACTAGACATGAATCTTTTGTTCAAGAGTTTTTATTTTGTGAAAAAAATGGAAACTGAGTAGATGTGCCTACTTTGTAATCTTTGAGATGTAATAGTTATGTCCTAATACTCTAAAACTCTAAACTTGAAAAAATACTCAATGTGAATTATTCAATTAAATTCAATATTAAGTAATGATATAAGGTCAGGTCATTATACAATTCATCTCCATCTCATAAGCATGTTGAAGTACTCATGACCCTGGTTATCCTAATTAAACACTTGTATAACATACCCTAATATGAGGTATATGTTCATCCTAACCATATACTATGAGAAAATTGTCCAAATATGTATGACCATAATATTCAAGCCAATAATGGTCCATTTTGAAAGATTTTAATCTTTTGGAGCAAGGGGAAAAAACATGTCAGGTCGAAAACTAAAAAGGGTGTCCTGAGAAAAATTCAAGTGTCCACTTGTAAACTATTCATATATAGAGTTTAAGAAAAAATTGGGAATAAATAAATAAGACATAAATCACATATTTCCTACTTTATCACCATAGAAAAATCCAAGATATACTCACTAAACACCCTGGTTCATGAAAAATTTAGATTAATGAATTTTCTAATCTTTTTTCTGTGAGAATATATTCACTAGGCGATGGTACAACTTTTATGGTTATCAAACCATTCTTCGATATTACACTTTCCACAAATCACACCTCATGATTTGAGTGCCTCAGAGCATTGTAAACCATTCATGGCCTTTTTAAAAGGATACATATATTCAAGGGACCCTTCATTTGACTGTGTATGTATTCCTATGGATCATACATATGCACTTATGGTTTTTAACAAAATTATTCATTCTATAAAAACAGATTTCATATCCTTGTGATCCCCTCTGTCAATGTGATAGAAATCCACACCTCAGTGTGTTATGTGCCATTCCTGGTATGATCTTCCCATATTTTCCTACAAACCCAAGAACATTGAATCAATATTTACAATCCCCATAAATAAAATATTCATGTGTATTTGACATCCTTGACATTAAGTCACCATGTTTTGTAACCCTTTTCAAATTATGTATGTGACAATATATTTTCAAAACATTAATGGCCCATAATTCATGACTCACAACTATTGGAAATTGGGACCGAGGGTCAAAATTAAAGAGCTAAATATCCCTAGGGTTCCATAACCCTTCTTAGATATCTTTCCTTCATACCCAACATCATTGGATTGATGCTTCACAATTCGTAAAACACCCATGTAACATTGAAATGATTGGGTATACCACTGTTTAACCATGAAATAATTTCATATATAGATTATACCTACCAACATGATGAGTCCCATCATTATAGAAAATGACCTCTATTGATCATGACCCCCATTAACCCCCAATGGAACTCCGAACCTTATGGCATCTTTGTTCATACCATGTATGTATACCCCATTTCGTTATCCATTGATAGAAGATCATGGGAACATGATTTTAATCACCCATATTTTAACTATCGAGGTGGGCTTAGATTCCTTAGTATTTCAACATCATCCAATATTATACCCATAAATCATCAACGTACCTTGGATAATAGTGGAGATACCTCTATTTTACCATGCTACCGATGCATAAGGGATTCGACCTACCAACAAAAGGCATATCCTACTTATGGGAAATGATATATAATCCTTATGATCCTTGGTAACACTATAGTAGAACTGAACATCTTGGGTGTTTTGTGCCATTCATGACATGTCTTCACAATATTCCATGGTCGTCGATCAAGTCTAGGTAGTATGTCTTTAAACTACAAGGAATCCTATGATTGGAGATAAAATTACCTAAACTAAAACTATATAAGGTCCGAATTAAAATATCTTAAACTATAGTGATATAATATTCGAGGTAAAATACGATAAATTACAGTGATAAAAGTTCTATCATAAAATAGGTTAAGCTATAGCACATCATTGATTTTTTATGAATGAATTAAAAATAATTCAAGACCAACCATTTGTACTTGGAAAAAATCATGCTACACTTTCCAAGCCTACCAGCATTAGAAAAAGATAGGGAACTCTATATCCTTGAAATATATTCTATGAAATTGTCCTCTTGAGAAATAGGTCATACCAAGATAACTATAATAGATACATCAATGAGTAACCTCATGATTGGTGGGAATTCTAGATCACATCTAGAGAAAAAAAATATAATTAAAATATTCAGATCTAGACATTCTCGTTTAATTGATTTTATGAAAGGGATTGGTGTAGTTGACAATGCATGAAACATCATATCAGTGGCATGTAATTCACATCATGAATAAAATAAAAACTAGAAATCAACAACAGAGGCTCATAAAAATACATTAATTGATGGCATGATATATGATTATTCTCCAAAATTAAGAGTCACTCTAAGAATATCATAAAAAAGAATGCATGTCAATGAAAAAACTACAATAAGATTAGATCAAATGAGATGGACATGTTGGAAAGTGTATAGTGTGAAGATTCATTTGAACACTAATGTTTTGCTCACCCCACCTCTTATACTTCTTCCCCATGATGGTGGGTCATAACTATAGTAGTCATAATCGCAACTCTTAATTTTTGAATGGTTTACAATGATTATTATTATGTTGAGAGGTTATAAATTAGGTTATTTATATTTCCTCATTTCTCCATATCTATATGGTCCAGACATCCATCTGGACATTCAAATCAGATGTCAACTGGTGTGAATTCTATGATGACTCAAATACCCCTTTTATATATTCTATAAGTGGAGACTCATATTCAAGATCATGAATGTCCCTCTCATTTGTGGCAAAATCATTATGTTCTAGGATAATTTGTCCCATGATTCCATAACGTGATTGAAGATCTAAACCATCCACCCCAAATTATAAAATATTTGATGAAGGTGTTTCTTTTTGTCAAAAAATATTTATAGAGGACTATTTTTGAAAAAGTTCTTAATATTTCTTCAGATCATCCAGTTGTATTATTGACCATTTAGGGCTACTGAGGATGTGGGATAGAAATTCCCATATATTATTCCCGCCATAGTGGAATAGCCCATTTATTGTGTCAGAGGGATAATTTCCTCAAAATATTACCTCCTGTTATTTGGATGGTCTTTAACAAGATGAGGCTACTCCTTCGACATCTTGGAAAAATCCTAAATCAACTCTATCATTTCTATATACAGAAGGGTTAGTGAAAGAAATTGTTTTTCAACATTACAAACCAGTCCTCTTTGAACACCACCCTAGTAGTCTGCTACCCATTCCTAGGAATAAACATGATCTAGAATGGACATGGAATCTCTATAAGGATGAATTATCTCAAGATCATTCCCTTCATGTGACAAAATCATCCAAAACTGGTGGCTACTTCCAGGGTTTCTCTCTTCTTTCACAGCATCCCAATGAAATTGGGATAAACATTTGGTAGAGTTAAAATGGAGGGAAAACTGATAAGGTGTATATGGATTGTAAATGATTATCTTGTCTATCCTGACTAAGAGAACCCATTCCCAAAGGGAGATATTGTATAATCATTCACTAAGACAGATTACACCTTTATCAATGATTAGCCTTTTCATTGTAGGATATGGGAGGAAATCAAATCTATCAGATTGAATCAAAAAATTGGTAACCTCATCAGATCTTAGTGACATAGATCCAAACCAATATAGATTTAGGAACCACAGATGAGATTTTATCTGGGGATCCGGGTGGTGTCTTTGTATTAATTTAAATGAAAATTCATCCCTATGGAGCCAAATAAAAAAGAGAAAGGACCACTAATCCAATAGGGGATACTATCTTACTAAATATGGCCCAAGGGATGGTAAAACAATGCAAGGGTTGACAACTCGTCATTAAGGCATCCTCCCCCTACTAGCCACATTTCCTTCACTAGAGTACTGACCCAAATTCCAAAACGTGCATCCCCAGTTGAAAAATTAATCCCATTTTGGAACATGGCCACGAAGATCACTAGCCTAAGGCTTGGAGAGGTCATCGAATTCACTTGGTATTTGTATGAATTTTGATACTTAGATTATAAAAATAGTCAAATAAAAACCAGAATTATGATGAACCTACTAGGAAGGGCACTAATTGGGGAAAATATTAGTCCTCTTAGCTCTATTATGTTAAAGGAAAATTTGGATCCTATCGTTAACAGAGAAAAGCAAGCACATAGTCAACACCATTATTAAAATTTCTTTCACACTGATGAAAATTTCCTCAATAATAATGACGTTTTCAAAGGGTTTTCCCAAACATATTTGATAGGAATGAATTCATAAAACATATCTCCCATCCAGTTGATAGATATCCTATAGACTTATTCATACATCACTGTTGTATAATTAAATTAGATTGCATGAGTGAACCATCCACAACTAAAAAATGTATATACAGCCATGGACCTATATCCATAGTTGTATAACTATGGCTACAAGACATGTTATAGAGCGCTATCGTGGGCACCCTCAAATGATTAGTGTGATTTTGGAGTACTTAGGTGCAGTGGAGTGGCTGACCAAGGTCGTCTCTCAAAGGAGGACGTGAATTAAAACAACTTTTCAGAGGTATTCTAGAAACAAAATAAAAGAGAATAAAAACACTACGTGAAATTATGGGGGTGGTTTTTTATAGTTTCTAAATCTAGAAAAAGTTTGCTGGAAGAATATTGTAATTTTTTTGTTTTTAATTTTGAAATGATGTTTGATTAAAAAGAAACAACAAGAAGATGTTTTTTTAGAAAATATTTTAAAAGGTGTAATCGATCTAACTATACCTCTTCATTAAATTATTAATCATTATCATTTAAATCAATATCCACTTAATTATGATCCCCTAATTTTTTATCCCTCAAACCCTATGAGAGTTAACTTAACCTCAAAGATGAAATTACATAAACCCTAGGCTAGCTTCGGAACCCGCAATCGCAACACCCTGCTTTGATTGTTGTTATAAAGTTAGATTATGGTCAGTGGTAAATTAGAGCACATATCCATTCTATAAATGAGGATTAATTGTGTTTAGAGATTATATTTTAACTCTACAAATTTATCTCATATGGTCTTGTATTACCGATTAAGATTGTGCTCTCACAATTTACACAATTCCCGACCTCACGTGTTTTGTGTTAATTGTTAAATTGCTTTCTTAGTCCCTTGAAATTTAAAAACACAATTAATGGATCATATTATGTGAATTACAGTAGCTCAATTATTCAAAATAATTAAATGAAGAAGGATAGAGGTCGATCGATTACTAAAAATAACTACACTTCTATGGGCGGTGTAGTCATCGTGGAGACGTTTTGCATAAGCAAATGATTGAAAGGGTAGAACCCAATCTTGTCTCTACTCTTGATTACAACCAAATTAATATGATTAAGATAATAAGAAGAGGGAAGATTACAGAAGATTATTTGAAGAAAAATTCAAGAAACAAACATGAATTAAAAGAAATACAAACAAGAGGTGGGAGAGGAGAGCCTTTTTGGAAGAGAGGTTTGCACAAAGGCTTATTTCTTCCAAGAGTTGTGAGGGGCTCCCAAGAGACACCCTTTAGTACAAACCTTCCCAAATACTCTACCAGACCTCTAAAAGAGTTAAAACCCCCTTTAAATAGAGTTTGTGAGGGCTAGGGATACATAACTTTTTAAGTGTGAAATGAAAAACTCGGCCAAATATTTTATTCCAAGTTGTACCACCTAGTTGATCTCCAAAACGCGTGAATTGACCGGCCTTACAGAAGGATGATTTGTTTCAAATACTGTCCCCGAGCTTTCCTCAAAATTAGGGCTCAATAAAAGCCCGGATGTACAAGATATGTCCCAAATACAGAACCCATGTCCATTTTGCCGAGTCCAGCCCACCATTGTCTTAATGTCCCATTTACTCCATCCAAATCCACTTATCAGCTCTAGTGTCCTGAATTGAAGTTTTAGATAATTAAGTTAGTAACCGTGTTACAAAATTTCAAATTCCAATAATAAATATAAAATTATTTATCTTAGAAATAATACAGTTCACTATAATGGGTAAAACTGGAATTTTCTCCAAATTTTCAAATGAATGATCAAATCCCAAATATTTTATAAATAAACATATTTAACACAATGTGAGGAAATTATATTATTTATTATCAATAAAATATTCATCAAAATATTGTTTTATGTACTCCTCCACACTTACCCTTTTTCACTCCTGGGTAAAACCTCATGTCAAGTAAACATCAATATCAAATCAAAACCAATTTTAAAACACATATCCTTGAGATCAAACAATTATACACCAAGAGACAAAATATATCATGCCTCATAAAAAAAATTATTTCAAGTTCATCATTTATATTATTTAATATATTTCCACTTCATTTATCCTCCCATGCACAAAACACTTACCTCACTTGAATTTTCTCTCATCACACAAATATCAATTTTTTTTGCAATGTCTTTCTCATCCAAACTCATAAAAGGGTCACCATAGGCTTGATAGATTCCTACATCGCTACTCGATTTGAGTCAAGGACATATGTTTATCATGAGTAATTTTTAGGGTTGTTTTGTGGCTTTCGGTTGGTAGGATTTAGATGTGAAAAATTCTGAGGCTGAATGAGGAGGGCTTGACTCTTTTTGAAGCAAAATTGCATTAATCTAATTTTCACTTAAATATGGTCTTCTCCTCAATCCCCATAGTATCAATTCAGCTCTATCTTCATGAAAAGTCATGAAAGGTTTACACCATTCATCATTTCAGCATAAAAAATTTCAATCTTCTCAAACATTATTTTCTTGAAAGTTCCCGATGGGCACAACTTTCCACCTCAATTAGAAGCTCTAGAAAAGGCATAGCATCACTTGTCATGAAAGATCCAGAAAAGGCACAAATTTCAATATATTGACTTTATTCAGTAGAAAACACATCTCTTCAGAATTTAATTTTCCACCCAAAGTATCACAGAATGTGGTGGCACAACACAAGATAGATTCCCCCACACTTAAGCTCAACTAGATTATGCAATTTCACATCAAGAGTTGGTTGGATAGGGAAAATTGGCTTGTAATGTGGCTAACCTAATTGGCTGTGCATGAATTCTAAGGGCTACAAGGAATAAATATTCAAGGTAGTCCATTATAAAAAAGGATTCTTTGAAATATGGGCTTTAATACCAAACAAATGCCTCAATAATTTAAACATATGTACCTCAAACCCTCAAGTTTTGACAGGAATAGATCAAATTCTGGTTAAATAAAGCATTGTTTGGTTCTCTCAATAAGTGAGGTTAATGTAAAGAACATGAAAATAAATGTTTAGAAGCCTCACAAAAAAGTGATTTGAAATATAAAGACAGTGAGATGTGGCCTGAGATTCAAAATTCAGCGTACTTTCCATGAAATTAATAAATATTTGAACTTGAAGCAAAGTCATTTTCAGCATTAATTTAATCTTAGTTTCAAGGGATAAATTGTTTCAATCATTTATATGCATTTCAAAATTGTGATGAGAATCATTTCAGCTAAAAAATTTCAAAAACACAAAGAAAATTGAAAAAATAAACACAAAAAATTTAAAAAACACACAATTTTTTAGGGTTTTTTTTAAATAGGAAATCAAATGAAATTACTAAACTAAAAGGTTCCCCCCCCACACTTATAATATTGAATTGTCCTCAATGTGAACCCATTGAATGATATATGCACATGAAATGCAGAATTTTTAAATAGGAAAAATAATATAAAAGTGAAAGGGTTAGGAACAGCCTGATGTGCTCAAGTGATGATTGGGTCATGCAGTGTGATAAAATCCACTGCATTAGTAGGAAGTCCCTCAATTTATCTCTTCAAATGTTTCTCATTGACTGTTAAGCTCCTTCCAGTTTCCTCTTCTGTGATCTCCATAGGCATCAGCTTGAGTCATGAACTATAGAGAAGGACTTTCTTTCCAACATGAAAATACCATTGTCGGAACATTTTGTCATGAGCTTCTTTTGATCTTTCCTTGTACAGCCTTGAGTTCTCATTTGATGACAGTCGAATATCCTCAAGCTCTTGAATTTGAAACTTCCTTTGAATTCCATCTTAAGCCAAATCCATGTTGCATTTCTTTATATCTCAATAAGACCGATGCTCAACTTCCACGGGGATATGACACGCTTTCCCAAAAACAATACAAAATGGGGACATACCAATGGGTGTCTTGTATACTTTCCTATAATCCCATAATGCATCATCCAAGGACTTGCTCCAATCCTTCCTATTTGGCTGCGCAGTTTTCTCCAAAATTTGTTTCAACTCACGATTTGAAACCTCAGCCTGGACATTTGTTTTGGGGTGGTATGGTGTTGATGTTTTGTGTGTCACCCCATACATCCGAAAGAGGAAGCAAAATTCCTATTGCAAAAGTGTGTCCCTTGGTCACTGATGATGGCCTTTGGTACTCCAAACCTGCAAAAAATATGTTCTTTGACAAAGTCCACAAAAACATGAGAATCGTCAGACCTGGTGGCCTTGGCCTCCACCCATTTACTCACATAATCAACAGTAACCAAAATATACAATAAACCATATGAACATAGAAAAGGACCCATAAAATAAATTCCCCACACATCAAAAATCTCACCGAATTGTATGGGTTGTTGGGGCATCTCATGTCTCCTAGAAATATTCCCAGTGTGTTAGCAATGAGAGCATGACTTACAAAACACATGGGCATCATGGAATAAACTAGTCCAATATAATCTAGAGTCCAAAACATTCCTAGATGTCCGTTGGGGTCCAAAGTGTCCACCACATGCAAGTGTATGACAGAATTGCAAAACAAACTCAAAATCGTGATCAGGAATACACCTCCTAATAACATGGTCACTACACATGCGCCAGAGGTAAGGATCATCCCACACATAAAACCTAGACTCAATTTTTAATTTTTGGACTTGATTCTTCTTCAAATTTGATAGGATTTCAGAGGAAACAATGTAATTAACTAAATCAACATACCAAGGATGTGTAACTGAGATGGTATAGAGATTCTCATCGGGGAAAGTGTCCTGAAGTTATACCTGGTCCAAGGTGTCATCCTCTAGTATGTGAGTAAGCCTACTCATGTGGTCTGCCACCAAATTCTCTGATCCCTTCTTGTCCTTTATCTCAATATCAAATTCCTGAAGAAGGATCATCCAATGGATAAGTCGTGGCTTTGCATCTGGCTTCTTTAGGAGGCACCTCAAAGCTGCATGGTCAGAAAAAACCACTACTTTAGAGCCCAATAAATATGAACGGAATTTATCTAAAGCAAATATGACAGCGAGAAACTCCTTTTATGTGGTTGTGTAATATGATTGGGCTGAATCCAGTGTCCTTGATGCAGAGGCGATCACATGTGAACGTCCCTCCACCCTCTGATATAAGATAGCTCCAATTGCGAAGTTGGAGGCGTCACACATAAGCTCAAAAGAAATCTCCCACCGTGGGGGCTGTATGATAGGTGGAGTGGTCAGACGTTGTTTTAGCTCATCAAATGAATTCCTGCAAGAAACATCAAACACAAAATCAGAATCCTTTTGAAGTAATCTGGACATAGGAAGAGAAATCTTACTAAAATCGTTGATGAAGCACCGATAAAATCCTGCATGACCTAGGAATGATCTAACATCACACACACATGAAGGATATGGTAAGGATGAAATAATATCTACCTTTGATCTATCAACCTCTATCTCATGTTTTTACACTACATTTCCTAAGACAATGCCATGATCTACCATGAAATTACACTTTTCAAAGTTTAGGACCAGATTCTTCTTAATACAACGATTCAATACCTTTCCCAAACTATTTAGACATTCATCAAATGGGGATCGATACACTATAAAATCATCCATAAATACCTCCATGGAGGTCTCAATAAAATCAGAAAAAATACTCACCATGCATCGCTGGAAGGTACCTGGGTCGTTGCAAAGTCCAAATGGCATCCTTCGGTAGGCAAATGTACCAAAGGGACAGGTGAATATAGTCTTCTCCTGATCCTACGGAGCTATAGGAACCTGAAAATATCCTGAAAATCCATCCAATAAACAATAGTGTGTTTTCCCAGCTAGTCTCTCAAGCATATGATCAATAAATGGGAGGGGGAAATGGTCTTTGTGAGTGGAATGATTTAGTTTTCTAAAATCAATACACACACACCAACTTTTTTGCACCCTAATTGGTATTAACTCATCTTTCTCATTTGTAACAACAGTAACACCACTCTTCTTAGGCACAACCTGAACTGGACTTACCCACTGAGAATCTGAAATGGGATAGATTATACCTGCCTTGAGAAATTTTTCAACTTCTTTTCTAACAACCTCCAAAAGTGTTGGATGGAGTCTCCTTTGTGGTTACCTCACCAGTTTAGACCCATCCTCCAAAAGAATCCTATGCATGCAAATGGAGGGGCTAATACCTAATTTGTCAGCCAAGGTCCACCCGATTGCCCTGATGGTCTCCCTCAAAAGATTCAAAAGTTTTTCTTCATGTTCAAAAGGGAAATTGTTAGCAATGATAACAGGTAATCTCTCACCACCCAATAAGGATGAGTATTTTATATATGGTGGCAATGGCTTGAGTTCCAGTGTAGGGGGTGGTGTATGGAAGGGGTCATAGAAGGAACTGAAATATGTGCACAAAGAGCATCAGTATTAGAATATACATCATCATAATCAGAGAATAAAGCATCAAATCCATCAGCATACTCAACAGCCGTGTCATAATTAGAGTTCACATGATCAAAATCCGAATATGAATCCACATCAAAATCAAATCCAAGAGAGGATTGTGTATCAGGAACATGTGTGGAAGTGCTCTTAGACACCAAACTCAAACCAATACTCATAATCTCCCAAAGCATAGGACAATCATATTCTAATGGAGTTTTTATTTGGTGGTTCAAAATGGGAGATAACAAAAGCAGAATGGTCCTCTGATGGGTACTTCATGGAATCCATAACATTAAATATCACAACTTCATCTCCAAACTCCATTGAAAGTGCACCCTCATTGACATTTATGATAGTTTTTGTAGTTTTGTGGAGGGGCCTACCTAAGATAATGGGGGCATGAGAACTTACCTATTCATCCTCCATGTTAAGAACATAGAAGTCTGCTGGAAAGATCATGTCTCTTACCCAGACAAGTACATCCTCAAGGACTCCCGCTGGATATGCTGTAGCTCTATTTTTCAACTCCACCACTACTCTTGTTGGCTTCAACTCACCAAACTGCAAGGAAGAGAATATAGAGTGAGGCATCACATTTATGGGAGCACCTAAATCACAAAGTGCATCAGAAAAGTGCAACTACCCTATGGTGCATGGGATGGTGAATGTACCTGGATCCTTGCACTTTGTTGGCATTGCTAGAGTTGGTGAAATGAGTGCTGATACATTCCTTCCAAGGTTGATCCTCTCGTTTCCCTTGAGCCCTCTTCGATTGGTGTATAGTTCTTTTAAGAATTTTGCATACCTTGGGATTTTCTTAATGGCTTCAAGTAGAGGAATGTTGATCTCCACACGGTTGAATGTGTCCAAAACCTCCTTTTGCATTTCTTCTTCAGCCATCTTCTTGGTTTGAACAGCCCTGTTTGCAAAAGGAAGGGGTTTAGGAGAAACATCATCAATCTTTTTCTTACCTTTATCTTTCTCCTTGGACTTCTCATTAGTTGGTATAGAATGTGTCTTCTCTGGAGTAGAGGTGAATCTTGATGGAATGGTAGGTCCAGATGTATTGTTCATTTGCTTCCCACTTCTCAATGTGATGGCACTAACATTCCCCTTTGGATTTTGAGTGGGTTGGGAAGGTGGATTTCCGTAATTCTTACTTACAAGTTCATGGAGGGTGGTGGCAATCTGGCTCATTTGAGTCTTTAACTCCCTCAGCTCGGAACATTGACTCTTCATCTCATTCTGTTGATTAAGAACAATTTTCTTCAAAATATAATCAGTATTAGAATCTACCTTTGGTGGGGGATTCCCTTGTTGTTGTCTTGTTGATGCTTGGTCTTCAAATCTCCTTTGGGTTTTTTGGAAACCCTGCTGGTAAGGCGGAGGCTGCTGGATGTTTTGATGAAAGGGTGCCCTTTGTTGTTGTCCAGATACATACCTCATGTCTAGTTGATCTTTCCATACTTGGTTGTATGTTGGAGAAAATCAATCAAACTTCTTTTGGGGATATGGTTGTTGTTGCGGCTGAAATGGTCTCCCAGGGAATACTTCTGCACAATCCTCTGTCTCTTGTAGTTGTGGGTAACGACAGTTGGGTGGCCTGTCTCAGTGAAAATTCCACATGGCCTTGAAGGAGGGGGTAGAGATGTATTTTGTGCCAAAGAAATTTACCTCACCATGGTTGACAATTCTTCCAACTTAGTATCAATCAAATGACTTTCCAGAGAAAAGGACTTACCTGATGTACTCCCCGGACATGTGGTGTACCTATATCACCAAATTATTGGGAGTTTTGGGCCATCTTGTCAATCAATGCACATGTGGATGCTCGTGTCTTTTCAACCAATGCTCCTCTATTTGCAGCATCAACCATGCTCCTCTCCATGGGTGTGAGTCCTTCGTAGAAGTATTGGATGAAGAGTTTCTCACTAATTTGGTGATGTGGACAGCTTGCGCAGAACTTCTTGAATCTCTCCCAGTACTCATACATTGACTCCCCTTGGGCTTGAATGATCCCCGAGATCTCCTTACGAATGGAAGTTGTCCTTGATGCTGGAAAAAATCTCTGCAAGAAAAGACGTTTCAAATCGTTCCAACAAGTCACATATTCGGGTTTTAAATAATACCTCCAATCTTTTGAAGCTCTATTAAGTGAGAATTAGAATGATCTTAATTTGATTTGATCTTCAGAAAAATTTCTTGGTTTTAAAGTTGAGAAAACCACATTAAATTATTTAAGGTGTTTGTTGGGATCCTCACCAGATAATCCATGAAACTTTGGAAGAAGGTGAATTAATCCAAATTTTAACTCAAATTCTGATTCGAGGTTTGGGTATGCAATACAATTTGGTTGATAGTTAATATCAGGTGCAGCCAATTCTCGAATGGTTCTATTAAGTTCATTGTAATTATTTCCAGCCATTGGTTCTTATTTTATGTTTGAATTTGAATTGCTTCCAATTTCAATGTTTCCAGAAGATAGGAATTCACCAACTGGTTGAATATTGAAACATCTCGTAGACTGAGAATGTCTGATTTGAGCCCTAAGGCTACGTTAAATCTCAGGGTAAAGATCTAATAGATCGTTGGGATTAGTTCATGTCATCAATCAATGAAAGTTGAAAAGAAGGAAATTAGACCATAGTAAAATAAAAATTAGAAGTTGGAGTTGATGGTCGAAAAAGAAGTAGAAGGAAATAAAAGAAGGAAAAAAATCAGATTGGGTAAAGACGGAAAAAAGAAGAGAGGAAGAGAATAAAATTTAAAACAAAATAAATACCTCCAATTAGTTGAAATAATTACTTTCCTCCCTGGCAACGGTGCCAATTTGATAGAGCGCTGTCGTGGGAACCCTCAAATTATTAGTGTGATTTTGGGGTACTTAGGTGCAGTAGAGTGGTTGACCAAGGTCGTCTCTCAAAGGAGGAAGTGAATTAAAACAAATTTTCAGAGGTATTCTCGAAACAAAATAAAAGGGAATAAAAACACTACTTGAAATTATGGTGGTGGTTTTTTATAGTTTATAAATCTAGAAGAAGTTTTCTGGAAGAAGATTTCATTTTATTTTGTTTTTAATTTTGAAATGAAGTTTGGTTAAAAAGAAACAACAAGAAGATGTTTTTTTAGAAAATATTTTAAAAGGCATAATCGATCTAACTCTACCTCTTCATTAACTAATTAATAATTATCATTTAAATAAATATCCACTTAATTATGATCCCCTAATTTGTTATCCCTCGAACCCTACGAGAGTTAACTTAACCACAAAGATAAAATTACATAAATCTTAGGCTAGCTTCGGAACATGAAATCGCAGCACCCTGCTTTGAATGTTGTTCTAAGGTTAGCTTATGGTAAGTGGTTAATTAGAGCACATATCCATTCTATAAATGAGTATGAATTGTGTTTAGGGATTATATTTGAACTCTACAAATTTATCCCGTATGGTCTTGTATTACCGATTAAGATTGCGCTCTCACAATTTACACAATTCCCGACCTCGCGTGTTTTGTGTTAATTGTTCAATTTCTTGATTAGTTTCTTTAAATATAAAAACAAAATTCATGGATCATATTATGTGAGTTACAGTAGCTCAAGTATTCAAAAAAATTAAATGAATAAGGATAGAGGTCGATCGATTACTAAAAAGAACTACTCTTCTATGGGCGGTGTAGTCATCGTGGAAACGTTTTTCATAAGAAAAGGATTGAAAGGGTAGAACCCAATCTTGTCTCCACTCTTGATTCCAACCCAATTAAGATGATTAAGAGAATAAGAATAGGGAAGAACACAGAATATAATTTGTAGAAAAATTCATGAAACAAACATGAATTAAAAGAAATACAAAGAAGAGGTGGGAGAGGAGAGCCTTTTTGGAAGAGAGGTTTGCACAAAGGCTTACTTCTTCCAAGAGTTGTGAGGGGATCCCAAGAGACACCCTTTAGACCACACCTTCCCAAAGCAACTAACATACCTCTAAAAGAGTTAAAACCCTCTTTAAATAGAGTTTGTGAGGGCTAGGGATACATAAATTTTTAAGTGTGAAATGAAAAACTCGGCCAAATATTTTATTCCAGGTTTCACCGCCTAGTTGACCTCCAAAACGATTTAATTGACCGGCCTTACAGAAGTATGCTTTGTGCCAAATCATTTCCCCGATATTTCCTCAAAATTTAGGGTCAATATAAGCTCTGATGTCAATGATATGGCCCAAATACAGAACCCATGTCCATTCTGCCGAGTCCAGCCCACCATTGTCTTAATGCCCCATTTACTCCATCCACATGCACTTATCATCTCTAGTGTCCTGAATTAAAGTTTTAGATAATTACGTTAGGAACACTATTAAAAAATTTCAAATTAAAATAAAAATATAAAAATATTTATCTTCGAAATACTACAGTGCACTATAAAGGGTAAAACTGGAATTTTCTCCAAATTTTCAAATGAATGATCAAATCCCAAATATTTTATAAATAAACATATTTAACACAATGTGAGGAAATTATATCATTTTTTATAAATAAAATATTCAACAAAATAGTGTTTTATCAATATGACAATAGGACAATTTTTTCAATGGCCTATGGTCAAAGTTTTACAAAACCATGGATATATGGTTATATCGCTTATGCAGGAAAACAATTGCCACAAAAAATTTTGTGGGAAGACCTACCACAATGGTTTTGAGGATATTACCAAGGTTTATATTAATATATATATATATCATAATATATATATATATATATATATATATATATATACAGACACAAACGAATAATTCTATGGTTTAGTGGTGACCAATTTTGATTCCCAAAGTAGAGGTGTAGGGATCAAAACTCATTTGAAACATTTTCTTAGGCTATTGTAATAGTTAATCGAAGTTATATCAAAGATTTAACTCATATAAATATATTCTTACAGCCACGGTTTAAATTGTGACTATAGTTAAACCACCATAGTGGCCATCTTCAAGGCCCATTTCCACAACGATAGTGGCCACAGTTAGTCAAAACTATGGTCATGGCCTACAGACATAGTTTTGAAACAAGGAAATATGAATTATTTCTAGTTGTGAACAACATAAAAAATTCTTGATAATATCATATTGATTATATACATTAAATTGATAAATTTATACTTCTTTATAAATATGGAAATCATATAATTGGATATAAAACTGTAATATTTTTTCCTGACCCATAATGGCCCCACCCATTCAATAGAAAAATTACCACTGGGATATAGATCATATTTTGAGCTCCATGTACCACTTTAGTTTTTCATTGAAGAGATGAAAATACTCAAATATATCTGAAAAATGTTTTGGTGATAAAAATTATAGCTATCTGAACACAAGAGTGAGTTTTCCAACATATAAGGGAACCACTGGGATCAAGATTAAAAAAGTATTCCATCCTAATAAATTATAATCTAAATATATTTCAGATAAGTAGACACTAAAAAATATAGAAAATTGTAGTCTGAAGAAGAATCAAACCTTCCTCTAAGAAGAAAGAACCCAAATTGACGAAGGTGGGGTGATAAAGGATAATTCTCGATCTTAAATAAAAGAACTCATTTTATAATATCATTATCAAAATTCACATGATATTGAGGGGAATCATTGTTGTTTCTAGAAATTATGGAACTTTTATTATATACAGTAGATGAACTATAATGAGATCTAAAAGCCATCAAAACAAAAGTATGTGGCATACGCTATGAAGAAAAAGAATATTGTCAAAGTAAATATATAAAATTCTCATAGCTTCATGCAGATACTTTGATTCATTAAGGAATTCTTGATCACATAACAGATTCAATAATCATTAAGTTTATAAAGACCACATGGACCACATGTACATGCTTAACATTGTATAACAGAATGACCTATCATAAGACTCATGATCATGTTAACATAACATGGTCACATGAGCCACAAAATAGTAAAAAGGATTGTGTTATTCACCCAGTAGATCCTGAAAACCCATAAAAGGAATCCATGAAACCCAATACCCGAATTTCAATCAATTTCTGAAATTTATTTCGTGGTTTATTACAATGAGAACCTATTCAAAAGTGATCTTGTAATGAATTTATCATGGGAATGTATCACAAACAAATGTCACAAATAGTTAATCCAAAAATATTACAAGATTTTGGATGGGTGAAAATTGTATAATAAGTGTTGTTTCTTGTGAATGAACATGTCTCATATCCCATATTAATAAGACATTATGTGTAATATCAAATGTCACCAGGTAGGCCCATATTTTCTAAATTGTATTGTTTTGTGACAGTGACAAATCCTAAATTAGGAATTTACGTTCCACATAAGTGAGACCTTATCCTATCAAATGTTACTCTGGATGGGGGTCATTTTTTGAAACCCACCAAATGAGCATTGGAGAATTCAAAATGGAAGAAATAACTAAATATGGGTATTATTTTCCATAATAAAAAATGGAAGAGAAAGTGGCCATTACTCATGGATCACATAATGCTCTAAGAGACACATGATCATGAGACCTTCAGACTGCCCCATGAAGGAGCCATTCATAGCACATACCATGTGGAATATCCCATGGATCCCCATTAACATGTCCTTCCCCTCCTGTAATGGCACAACAGAAAATTCATGATCATGTAGCAACTGCCAGATGAGAATCGTCAGGTCACATGAATTTTTAGGTGGTAGGAATATAACAATCCATCAAATAATATTTAGAAAATAGGATAGAAATATCCAAAAGTAAGGATCCTATTGTGGTCATAATACCCACATGATGCACCCATTCATCTCACCATACATTGGGGAAGCCCCAATGACATGTCTTCTTGGATTCACAAGAGGCCATTGGCATGTCTCCCTAATCCGGTGAAGAGATTAGAACATGGCCAAGTGGTATCACACTCTACGATTATCTATAAAAAACAGAATAATGTTTTACCCATGATAATATTCATGCTTCTTCATAAGTACTATTGTTGGTCAAGAAACACATCACCCATGGGGAGAATAATTTTCCTCGACAACACTCAAGAAAACACATGAGACACCATGAACTTGTAAAATAGACATGTAAATAAAAAGGGTAAAAGTAGGGAGCCTCTTCCGATCATAATCATCATGAGACTCACCCCCACATAGTTCTTGATGGACCACACTCCCATGGATACATGTCCACCTTGTTGGAACCACTTTGTGTATAAGGTTGTATTTTTTGTCAACAGTTGTCAATGAATTTCAAAATGAAGGAGATGAAGAAGTACTCCAATGAAATGGAGGAATGGAAGATCAAAATGAAGGAGATCATGAATTACTCTGATGAAGTGGAAGAATGGTAATTCAAACGATTGTTGTACTGATCATAAGTTCCTGGAACAAGTGTCAAAGGTGATACATTGTTTACAACAACGAAGAATATGTGGTGTAAACCATCTGAAGATGATTATAGAAGAGTGGGTTTTTTTATGAAGACAATGAAATCACTCATGATTTCATGAGAACCATTCAAGAGGATTCTTGACGAATTAAATAATATGGTTTTCATGAAGTTGATCATGCCGGTTGATGAAGAAGACAGTGTGCAATTGATTGGAATTATAAGATGGTCGTGCGGGGATTGGAATTCTGAAATAGCCATGCACATCAAATTGTCATAGAAGATGATGATGCTAAATCTAAGCCTTGAAAGAATACATATCACAATAGTGGAGTTTGTGATAAAAGAAGAAGAGTTGCTGAAGGATACAAATCACCAAGAAGAAGTGCTTTTGAGGTGATCGTGCTTGTTGACAAAGAAAACAAATGACATAAAAATTTGTTAACAAAGGAGATTCCATGGTGGCATGTTGAGTTCAAGGACTGTGGATAATGATCCATGTTTTATTCAAGAAACATTGACAAAGGAATGGATGATCTGGAGGCGGACAGAAAGAGAAGATACAAGGTGGCGCCATTTTCCAGTGTTTGCCAAATGTTATGGGCCTGAAAATCGACAAATAATGAAAAGTGGTTTTGGAAAAGAGACTTGCGCACCGTGTACTTGAAGAAAAGGGAACTTGAACACCTAGTGTTATTATGATCAGAACATGGAAAATGGAAAAGGAGAGAGGGTCGCACAAGTGTTGTGTTGGTCGCGCAAGTGACCAGCGCGCCGTGAAGAGACTTGTGCGTCATCACCTAAAAGGATTGGAAAATTGCGTGCCTATTGTTTTTAAAGAATAGAACATCAAAATATGTCAAATGAAATATGGTCGCACATGTATTTTTTTGGGTCATACAAGTGAGTTGCGTGACAGAGGCTAGGAGAGATGAGCTGCACGCCGAGACTTGCGCATCGAGGGATGACTTGCACACTGCCGCACATGTTGACAAAATGCCTATGAATACTGGACCACCCCTCCTCAATTTCCACGGATTTCAACAATTAGAAAAATCAGAGCTCCCATCGTGCAGGTGTCAAAGTCACGCAAGAAGTGTGTTGTCGCACATGTGGTCTTGTGTGCCAGTGTTTGATGCTGCATGCCGGTTGTTGGCTGCACGCCCAAGGCGGTTTGTGTGAGAAAATAAGTGAGTCGCGTAGGTTAGAAGTTGAGGAAGGCAGTGTCGTGCAAGTGGTTTGGTGATATCTGCATGCCAGTTTAGACCTATGTGCCGAGGACTTGCTCGCCGTATTGGGACATGTGCGCCAGTCTTGGAGAAGAGCGCTAGGTGTTGTTGGAGTACGCCCGTCCTTTTTGGAGCTGTAAGAAAGCCAGAAGATTTCCCAGAACCTTCGGTGCAAAGTCAGATTGAAGAGGAAATCGAAATGATATGAATGATCTCATGCATTCATGGCGAAATGATTCTAACCATGAAATGTAAGATGAGCTTCATTTATTGAGCAATCACATAAGTGATTGTGATTCAAGAAAACGAAGACAAGGGGATCTGGTGCATTCAGTCATTGCACTAAAGAAGAAGAATTGAACTGTAATGAGCATCAACTCAGAACATTGATGTAAGAAATGTCTCTTGATTAACAGGAGACAAAGAACTTCATGTCTATCTTTTGAAGAGACCTTCACATCTATAAACTGAGCGTGACTTCACCAACTACAGTGAGCCAGGGGAGTCAATGAGAGTGACTCGAGGGACGCTGTGAGCTATCCCTAAACTTTTGTAAAGGCAGTGAGCCTGGGATAGAGTGACTGTTCCCGAACCATTATAATCCACAACTAGTAAAGATTAGTGGAATTTGGTATGACTGAGAACTTGTCGGCATATGCTCCTTGGATGTAGCCCTTTGTGGCGAACCAAGTAAAATTGATGTGTTATCTATTTTTATGTGAATGTTTCATTGCTGGTCATATCCATCATACATGTTTAAGTAGTTCCTACCAACATGGGAACATGATCTAATGCTTTAAGAAGAAAAAGATGACACCCTGATTCACCCCTCCCCTCTCAGGGTTTCTTGGGGTTCTACAAGTGGTATCATAGAGAGGTTGACATATGTTGGATACAATACAGTAATCATATTCAGAAGAGAATTTGAGATTCTTTCCTAAATTCAACAATGAACACCAGTCTTGATAATGACTTGGTCATTTCTGAGCAGAAGCCTACATCCAGCAAGACCATGACAAATAGGAAAAAGAAGAGAACCAGTTGAAGAAGTCCCTCATTTCCAAAGAAGATTCAGTGTCTTGTTCTCCATGCCATTCCAATAATGAAGAAATATCAAGCTTGGAATGTATCGAATAGGTGGCTTAGAATTCTTCCAGTGGAAAGGATGACATCCCTAATTCAAGCTTTCAGGAAAAAACTCAAATCATATCTGCATGATATTCTTGAATAAAGGGTTTCCATTATTTGTAGACTATTCCAATCTATTCAGGTTGAGATCACTCGATTAGAAAGGGAAGCTGACAATGTGGAAAAGGGGTTGGAAAGAAAATTTATGGAAAGTATGATTCTCAAAAAATAGGTGAAAGTCTCTGAAGAAAAATACGACGTTAATAAGACTCTAAAAGAAAAGATCCATGCACTTGATGTTGAGCTGAAGAAGAGAAATGAAGTCAAGAGTTTTTGTTTGGAAGAAACTTCCATGAAATTCAAGGAACTTGACTCTTTGTCACAAAACAAAGTTAAGATGCATGAATATGAGGTTGAAATATTGAAGAATATTTGTGAAGAGAAGATGACCATGATTGAAGATCAGAAGATCATCCTCAATATTGAGTGTCAAAAATTGGAAGCCCTGTTGACCAAGATTGAGAATACACATATTGAGACTTCCCAAAATAATGAAATGAGTGATGCTTGTACTCAATGTTCGTTAGATGAATCTAAATCTAAAATGCCTCCAACATGTGACAAAAAGATTATGACAACTCTTGATTATCCACATCAAGAATCTGTTGCTTCTAGTACTCAATGCTCACTGGAGGATTCTATTGTCGAAAGACTTCCAACATGTGATAAGAAGATCATGACTTCACTCATTGATATATCACAAAAAACTAATAAAGTGAAGGTACCATCCAAACCATCTTGTACTCATGTTTCTAAATACATTCCTACAATCAGTGCAGACTGGAAGAACAGTTCTAAACAAGTATGGATGAGGAAAGGTGAGAAGAAGAAACCTTCCACATGGCTAGGGCAGATGAGAAGAAAAAGGAGGAAGTTGGTTCCTCAAATAGAGCACAAAAGTTTAAGAAGAAGGCCCAAGAACCTCATACAAAAGATACAATGAAGAAAAGATGTGTGGGTCAATGTTGGTGTTGTAATAGATTTGGGAATTGTGCACTGGATTGTTCGAACAATCCCTTTAATGGAAAAGCACAAATAAAGCCTCTGTCAAAAGGAAGAAATCCAGAGAAGAAGAAGTGACATCTGCAGGTCCAGAAGCATCTTTTTACAGCAAAAAGATATATAATGCTTGATAACATCTGTGAGGTATGTAGTGGTAGTGGTCACAAGAATGATTCATGCATATGTCAACAGATATCCAGAGATAATATGAACATAAGACCACACAAGCCAGCTAAGAAGGAAGAATATTCCGTGGGAAGAAAACAAAAGAATAGTGTGAACACACATTTCCCCAAGAAGATCTCAAGTAGGGAAGCTAAGAGGACCTAGGATTTTGGATCCATTAAATTGAAGGGTCATTCATCCAAAAGAAACACTAAGTGGGATGAAACTCAGATGAACCCATGTGGAAGACCCAAACCAGCTGCAACATTTCCAAATGGCATATTGGTCATCTGACCCGAATATTTGAAAAGAATGAAAAAACATGAAGATGAAAAGACCAAGGATGGTGAAAAAGGAAAAGAAAAACTTTCATATGATGAATACACAGTGCGTGACAGATTTCAAACCAAGAGAAACACACGTGTCAAAGAAGTTCTGTGGGAGAGATGCATGGAATATGGTCACATTGAAAAGGGTTGCCTAACCTTAATACGAGATCAAGAAGCAATCTTTAAGAGGAGTAATAATGTATTGTTCATGATGGCTATTAAGCAGAAAAATTCCTCACACAAAGTGGGAGAGAATGTGAAGAAATCCATGACACATCAATAGATGTCAGAACATATTTTCAAATGTGCAGGCATGAAGATTGGAGTGAGTAGAGGAACATGGTTGAGAAAAGAACCTCAACCATACAGATCATGTTGATGAAGCAAGAAGGAACCACCTTATTCCCTTATTCATTTTTGTATTGTATTTGTGCTAATAATGTAGGGAATTGAAGGTGAAGCATGCTCTCAGGGGTTGAACCTGAGAAGTAGTGAATGATGTCAACTCTTGATAGCCAAGATAAAAAAGTTTTCATCCTTAGTAGATTCTTCAATTGATATTCAAATATTAAGATAATGAAGGATCACTCATGATGATGATGATGAGGAGGAGTGTTTCCCATGAGGGGGAGAAAAATGAAAAAGCTTCCAAAATCACTGTTTCAATCAATATCAACTCCAGCTAGACTCAAATGTAGTTACTCTGTGAATTTGATAAAGAACATGTCAATGGATAAGGTATCCCATTTCTCAATCTCTATCCCTTGGTTACTCAGATCAAAGATTATTCTACAAAGGGGGAGTAATTGAATTGAGCAGTGACATAAGAATAATGGATGTTCCCCAAGGTCACTTATCTTATGGATTACACTTAAATGTTTTTGATCTGTTTGCTGATGTGAGTGCATGAGTTTCAGGTTGATTATTCCCTATCAAATTTGATTTTATTCTACCTGAAATAAAAGTGGTAAACCCTTGAAGACAAAATAAATGAGTTCTCATCTTATGTTGGTATCATGATCAATGAATAAGTGATATCCTTGTTGACTTAATCAAATCATCTTGTTTTCTACATCGAGAGTTTCTCAAGTAGAAATAAAGTGAAATTATTAATGATACATTGCTTACGTATGGATTGATACCCTCCCTACCATGCGCTTTAAATTTCTTGTCAATAAGGTGGAGAGAAAGTGAAATGAATATTTGAAAATAAAATTTGATTGAAGATAAGATTCTCATTTTGACATTGAAAAATTCATTTCAGAAGATGTATAAGGTATTGACAACAAAATAAAAAGGGGGAGATTGTTGGAACCACATTGTGTATGAGGTTGTATTTGTTTTCAATAGTTCTCAATGAAGATAAAAATGAAAGAGATCAATAAGTACTCTAATGAAATGGAGTAATGGAAGATCAAAATGAATGAGATCATGAATTACTCCGATGAAGTGGAGGAATGGTAATTTAGAAGATTTTTGTACAGATCATAAGTTCAAAGAACATGCGTCAAAGGTGATACATTGTTTACAACAATGAAGAATGTGAGGTGTAAACTATCTGAGGATGATTAAAGAAGAATGTGTTTTTTTATGAAGACCATGCAATCACTCATGATTTCATGAGAACCATTCAAGAGACTTCTTGACGAATTGAATCATATGGTTTGCATGAAGTAGATCATAACGGTTGATGAAGAAGAGAATGTACAAATGATTGGAAATCTAAGATGGACGTGCGTGGATTAGAATTCTGAGATTTCCGTGCACGTCAAATTGTCACAGAAGATGATGATGCTTAAGCTATTCCTTGAGAGAATACATGTCACAATAGTGGAGTTTGTGATAAGAGAAGAAGAGTTACTGAAGGATAAATATCACCTAGAAGAAGTGCTTTTGATGTGATTGCACTTGTTGACAAAGCAAACAAATGACATACAAATTTGTTGAAAAAGGATATTCCATGGTGGCATGTCGAGTTCAAGGACTGTGGATAATGATCCATGTTTAATTCAAGAATCATCGACAAAGGAATGAATGATCTGGAGGTGAAAAAAAAGCAGATACAAGGTGGCGTCGTTTCCCAGTGTTTGCCAAATTGTTTGGGCCTGAAAATCGACAAATGTAGAAAAGTGGTTTTGGCAAAGAGACTTCCGTGTCGTGTACTTGAAGAAAAGGTAACTTGCGCACCTAGTGTTTTTAAGATCAGAACATGAAAAAATGGAAAAGGAAAGAGGGTCGTGCAAGTTTTGGGTTGGTCGCGCAAGTGACTAGCGCGTCATGAACAGACATGCACACCGGTGCCTAGAAGGATTAGAAACTTGTGTGCCTATTAATTTTCAAGAACAGAACTTCAAAATATGGCAATGAAAATAAGGTCATGCAAGTATAGGTTGGGTCGCACAAGGGAGTTGCGTGATAAAGGCTAGGGGAGATGAGATGCCCGCCGAGACTTGCGCGTCGAGGGGTGACTTGTACGCCGCTGCGCAGGTTAACCAAATTCCTATAAATACTAGACCACCCCTCCTAAATTTTCATGGAGTTCAAAAAATATAAATATCAGATCTCCCATCGCGTAGGTGTGGAAGTCGCGCCAGTAGTGTGTGGTTGCACATGTGGTCTTGCGTGCCAGTGTTTGAAGCTACACGCCGGTTGTTGGCTGCGCACCCAAGGCGGATTGGGTGAGAAAGGAAGTGAGTCGCGCATGTTAGAAGTTGAGGAAGGCAGTGTCGTGCATGTTGTTTGGTGATACCTGCGCACCAGTTTAGACCTGCGTGCTGAGGACTTGCGCACCGTATTGGGACTTACACACTAGGCTTAGAGAAGAGCACTAGGTGTTGTTGGAGTACGCTCGTCCTTTTTGGAGCAGCACGAAAGCCGAGAGATTGCCCAGAACATTCGGTGCAAAGTGATATTGAAGAGGAAATCTAAATGATATGCATGATCTCATGCATTCATGGACAACTAATTCTGAAATTGCAATGTAAGATGAGCTTCATTATTTGAACAATCACATAAGTTATAGTGATTCCGAAAAACGAAGGCAAGGGGATCTAGTGCATTCAGTCATTGAAATAAAGAAGAAGTATTGAACTGAAAAGGGCATCAACTCGGAACTTTGATGTAAGCAAAGTCTCATGCTGAATAGGAGACAAAGAATTTCATGTCTATCTATTGAAGAGACATTAATGTCTATAAACTGAGCGGTACTTCACCAACGACAGTGATCTAGGGGGATTCAACGGAAGTGACCCAAGGGATGTTGTGAGCTATCCATAAACTTTTGTAAAGGCAGTGATCCGGGGATAGAGTGACTCTTCCCGAACCATTATAATCCAAAACTAGTTATGATTAGTGGAATAGGGTATGACTGACAACTTGTCGGCGTATTCTCCTTGGACATAGCCCTTGGAGGTGAACCAAGTAAAATTGATGTGTTATCTATTTTCATGTGAATGTTTCATTTCTGGTCATATCCATCATACAGGTTTAAGTATTTCCTACCACTATGGAAACAAGATCCAAAACATTAAGAAGAAAAAGTTGACACCCTGATTCACCCCTCCCCTCTCAGGGTGTCCCAGGGTTCTACACACCTCACCATGTGAGAGAACACTGTCATGTCACCCATGCTACGTGAAGGGCTTCATACATGTTCAAGAAATTATGCAACCCCCCCCCCCTTAAAATTTATAAGTAAATCGTAATGGTTTTCCAGGATATGATTGTGCATCATAGTAGGACCATTTTTTGGTCAAAAAAATGCAACACTGTTGGGGAGAGGGATTTTATTTGACATCACTCATGAAAGCTCACAAGATACCCCAAGAAATTAAAAAAAATTAATGAAGTTAAAGATAAAAGTCATGAGCCTCTTTCAGTTCTAAAATTCATGTGATGCACTCGTGTTCTATGAAAGACCACACATAATCCCTTCAGTAAGATGGACTGATCTAGAGAAAGCCCTATGGAAAGTCATCCTTTTCTCGTGAATGGTCCTAGATAAGTTTTCTTAGTTATATGAAGGACTTTCAGAAGGTGCCCTAATTTCAGGGATCTCCTTGGAAATATCATCCTAATAGTATGAAATTCCATTAGCATGCCCATGTTATTTGGCATTAACCTATTAATTGGCTATTGTTTAGAAAATGTGGATTTTAAGGATTGGTCTCACGGTAGCTGAAAATCATGTAATGACCATGGAATTACCTACACTAGGATCACACAGAACACATGACATAAAATCCCTCCTCTAACTCCATATTGGATTTTCATTATAAATTTTTTCATAAAGAGGTGAATAATCAGGGAAGTGGAGACTATAAATCCCCTACCCAGCATAAAAAAATGCATCCTTTGATCAGTACACTGACATACCCAATCATCTGAGCGGGGTTTTCAGATTATTTTATATCATGATTGAAAAGGTTTTATGTCAAGTAAAATCGCTTGAATCTCCTCAGAGGATATTAGATATGAATTGAAACTTTATGTGATCACATATAGATCACGAGAAGGACATTGGGAAGGTTATTCAAATGACACCCTGCAGTCCTGGTCAGTCATACGATACTTAAACAAGCTAACACTAAAAAAATATATGGAATATGTAAAAATTGTCTAGGAAAAATACTAATAATATGGGAGACTAATGTGAATAACATATACCTGGATCCTAATGAAGTTTTGATGAACCAAGAAGGTCATGTGATAACACCCAAAAATGTCTTCTAGATCAATTGATGCCCCTTTGGTATGCTATTTCCCATCTACAACTCAAAATTTCTTCTAGACATGTCAACTATATTATACAGCTAAACCCGTACATGTTACAAATGTCTCACGATGTCATAATAAAATTTCAACTGGATCTCGAGACATCCTCCCCGCATGCCTTCCACACCTCATGACATCCCTCAGACAAGCCACCCAAATCTTACAACATCCTTCAGACCTATCATATGGATTTCATGATGACACCTATATAAGATAGTGTGGTCAGGTATCACCCTATTGACATGTCACATTACGTCTCATGATTCCCTCTATTTGTTTCATCCATCATTTACCATGACACTGTGGCAAGTCGGCTAGATCATGTGATTCCCTCCAAAAAGGTATATAGTGATAATGCAATGTAATCAACGAATGTCAAGCTAGGTCTTGTGATTTCCTTTATAAAAGATAGTATTGTTTATGTGATATTATTTAGACATACTATAATGATTATTTTATGTCCCTCAGACAAGTAAAATGAATCATTAAATTGTATTTATACATGATAGAAAGACATCCTATGACATGTCAAATAGATAATCGAGGCATGCAAAGAGGATAATTGGGGTATGTCAGGAAGACAAGAAGACAAATTCAAGAGAAAATATTTGGACTTTATAAACTTCTCTATCCACCATAATGGTGAATTGAATTGTGTAACACCTATTTTAATGGAACTAGTATATATCTAATTCTTGTAATAACATGGACTTGTAGGATTCCATCTTAATTAATGAGATCAATAATTAACATCCAAAGGGAGGTCCCAACTACAAATTCATACATCCAAAAGTGGTTATACTAGTAATTTTTTATTCGATCTTTCCCAAACTATTCAAAAAATATGCGGGATTATGAAATTTCAATGATCATATAATTCATTATAGGAATCCTTAGTGTTTAATCCCTGACCAAGTAAACTATGATAACTCTTATTATACCAAAACCAAAATATGTAGGATGCCTTACAATGACTTGATACTTACATTAAAACTCAAATAGGATGTACTAGCATGTAATCTCTATATCCATATTAATGGAGGGTAATTACATTCTATTTATATTTTCTCTCACCAAGAATAGATCATGAGGGATTCGAGACACTCAATGATCACCTCATTGGCAACATTAATCTTCACCATCCCTAGAAACCACATTTTGTAAGACTTGATCGAGGGTATGATACAATTACCCATCACAAAGGGGTATCTACCTCGGGGTCAATCCTAAGGGAATGACTAATGTAAAATCCCAAGTAAATAAAGAATAATATATTATCATATTTTTTATTATTTGTGAATTAAAAATTAATTTTACTTTAATGTGCATACTATGTTTGAGGGAATACATGATACACAAAAATGGGTTTCTTTAAAACCTTACATTGCCTACAATGCTGGGTCATAATGAAAAATTAGAATATTATATTATTTTAAATGGTAGTTAACGCCTAGCTATTGTATAGGTTGGAATGAAAAGAACTAACCATATTATGACTAAACAAGTTTCATAACTATTTTTACATTTATCCAATAAAACTTAAGGGCTTAAAATGTGAATGAATCCAATTTTAAGCATAAATATTCTAACATTCTTTAAAAGGCCAATTTACCACCTTTTGATGGATAAACCTCATTAAATATAGTTTTGATCACTTTTCGATGTTCTATTTGACAAAATAAAATTATTCCTTATAATTTGGATATCAATATTTACTTTGGGTAAATTTTTTTTTATTTTTATAATAAAATTTATTTAAATTAATAGTGAAATGTAATGTATCTTAATTCAAAACTACCTTTTAATATAATTTATTTATATTGTTAGATTAAATTTTTAATTGTTATTAAAGTTTATTTAGATTATATTTTTACTATTTAATCCAATTCTGGTCATTTTATGTAATTTCACTTCGAAATTGAACATAAACAAGTGTCAATCTTTTGATAGTTATTATTTCTTAATAAACATGCATTTTGTTTTGACAACATAAATTAATTTTTAATGAATTAATCCATATTATATTTTATGAATTTGGTAAAATAGAAATAAGTTTTGAATTTTTAATATCAAATATATATTACTCACAATTTTTGGTATTTTTTGAAAAAACATCAATTTGTAATGAATAGAGAAAACACTAAGTAGTAGTTCAAAAACCGGATTTTTTATTTTAATGAACTTTTACCTCTTCTGTGAATTAAATTTCAAAAATCCAATATACATGGTTATTATTAGTAAGTAAAATGTGGTTAAATAAGTTAAAAATAATTTTTGTCAATTGTAACTTTTGACTTATTTTCCACGGTTAAAGGTAAACAGGGTAATTAAAGATGAAAATATTATTATAAAAACATTAAATTACCATAACATGTGTCAAAATCCTATTAGTTGATACATTTCCGACCATGGAAATCCATTAATCGATTTTGGGACCCCATGATGCCACTTAAGAGTGATAATGACACTTTGTATTAATTAATTTAAAGTAATGGCAAAAATGAAAAAACATATATATCTTTTAGTAGATAAATTATTTCATGGGGTTATATAAGTTACCTATTCAATTATAAATATTCATTTGAAAGATAAAAATATTTCCATCATTGTGAAATTTTATTTATAAATTTTAGACATCATATAAATAAATTTATTCATGACACAATTATGATGCAGTGCTTTTCTCAACAATGAATGATTTAAATAAATGATATTAAAAAATTTAAAATAATAACAAAAACCTGTCCAATTATTATTGGATTGTATAATTTCGAACAAGAGTAATCATATTTTCAACATTAATATGTTTTGAACCATTAGAAACCAAAAATCATTATATATAAAAATAATATTTTCAATCTTTCCAAAAGAGCCTCTCCTCCCCATTATAAAAAGCCCACACATCTAACCCATTACTCAAAATTCCCATGCCCCTTGGTTTGTCCATCCTCGACTCTAATAAGCTCTCAATATCACTTTATTCCACCTAGAATCCTTACCTAATGCATATGGAACTTCATGAAATACTTTTGGATCAAATCAAAGGGAGATACCCGATTTAAATGTAATGTCTTCTCTTATGATCTTTTCTTTTATTTTACTTCTCCAAACCCCTAAAATATTTGTATTCCATTTATTTTATAACAAAACTAGTATCTTTAATATACTAGTTTGTTTAAATGACACGTATTTTAACAACACTTACAAACACCTCCGTCTAGTGGGTAATGAACATAATATTTCTGCGGATGGCGAACTACGGCCTCACGAAACGATGATTGTTCAATATTCTCCTACCACCTATCATGGTGTCCATTAAGATGGAACATTATTTACATTTTATATATATTATATTTATATTATCTTTATACTTCTTTATTTTTCATATATATCATAACATTATGGTTTCCATAATGGGTAAATATGATAATTTTATTTGAGGAAGTGCGGACAACCACCCCCTCAAAGTGATATGAATCATTCATGCCATAAATGGAACGTATAAAGGATGGAGTTAATTAAATTACATAACATAGATATTAATCTAGAATTATAATATACCTATTTATTACTATGTTTTAATTCCATTTAATTTAAAATAGAAATGATAGTATCGTTCATGTGTATGTACGGATTACCATCTCCACTTACAATGCATTTAATTTCTTAACTCCAAATGATATGGAATATTATAAATACATAAACACTGGATATATATGATATATATGATACATAAATCATTTATATCATCCTATATATAATGTACTTTTGACCACAAGGACAATTTGTAATTATGACAAGTTCATTTTTGACTAATGTTCCGAAAATCGACAAAGTGTCTGATATAAACTTAAAAAATTAACTAATTTCTATAGAAAGGTAATAAGTTAAATTAATGGAATAATAAACATGAAAATTGTTCTTAAGGATGTAAAAATTAACATATGTTTATTATTCCAGATGAACATGGAACATACGAGTCAATTCGTACATGAGGTAATGGGATTCTTATCTCACTTTTAATTCCTTGAGATCTCCATTGTTGACCACTTATTTATTGCATGTGGTGTATTTTATACATAAATTTGATATATATTATCATTGTTATATTTATATTCAAAGTATTATGTGATAAATTTTTTGGTTATTAACTTTTGGTCTTACGACTTGACTGATTACAATGTGGTAAGGGGTTTTCATTTCACTTTTTATTCCCATGAGATTGATGCTATGTTTTCCACTATTTGTTTGTGTGTAGTGTACTTACTACCCATGATTGTATTATTTTGGTAAAATAATTTAATTTATGGGTATTTACATCTTCAATGTGTGATCATTCTTTCATGGGGTGTATGTTTTGTAAGTTACAAAATCAGTAAGGGAACCATTCACCGTACTCTTTTAGACAAAGACGTTTTTTATGTCATGTATTTTAATATCAATTTTCCTTTATTGGGATATGTTCTTCTATATCCTCATTGTATAAAGTTTTATGTCTATGTGATTAGGGACCATTTTTTCTCTCATCAACTTCTTTTTTGAATTTTAAAGCAATGTCTTTAGGCTATCAAATTTTTATAAAAGAACATCTTAACCCAATTTCAATTCATTGGGTTAAATTATACTTCAAGATTATTACATGCAATGAATATGTGTTAATGACCTTTAATTTTTATACACTTAATATTTACTTATATTTGGTGTATTTTTATTTTTCACACATAATTATTTAATTGATTTATCCTTAATCTATAGATACAATCTTTGAATGGGAAATTATCTCAATTTACTTTCCATTGAGACTTATTCATTGTCATACACAAATTCACTTTTATATAGTGTATATACTGCCCACTGAAATATTATATCATGAATCACATTTTTTCTCCTGATATTATAAACATTGATTAATTTTATTCCCCAAATATTTGTATTCTAACATCTCTCATTTGGGTAATAACACTTTAATGAAAATATAATTTTAAATATTTTAAAGATTTATTCTACTAAATCATTTTCATTAATGTCCATATTTTATAAATTCTTTTAAGGATTTTGTTCATGAATGTGAATGTTTTTAAATTAAAAGATCTTTTAAAAGCTTTAAATTGGTATGTGACTCTTTAATTTATAAATCTCATTAATAAAGGTTTTAAATGTTTTTGAAAATGGTTTCATAATGAATTGATAATATAAATATATTGAAATGATATATTGTGATTTCAATGTGGAAATTTTATCTTTATTTTATGATTTTTTATGTTTTATGAATATGTTATGGTTATTGGTCATTTCTAATGTAAATGGGTTGTACTATGATAAATATAGGGTGGCTGAACCCGATATAGATCTCCAATGCATTGGGTAATGTGACAGAGGTAAATGCTAATGTTTCTCTTACGAGGTTTAGGAAATATTTGGTCATAGTTATTCTAAATGTAACTCCCTACATAGCTGTGAAATCTATAATGTATGTTTGATATGGATTCCACAATTTACCTTTATGTTTTATTACTTTTATGTGTTAGTTAAAAATCTTATGATTTCATGAGGTATGTAAAAGCGATTATGTTTTGCATGCATTGATGAACTAATGTTTTCTTTCATTATATTATAACCCGTACTGAGAATTTTATGCTCATCCCAGGTTTTTGAAATGTTTTTCACATGATATAATGTTTGGTAAGAGAAAAAATAGAACTCAAAAAAATTTATATGAAGAAAAAAAATATTCATTTCTTTTAGGAATTTCTATTTTATGAAATAATGGATACCATATAGAAGTGTCTAGTTTGTAATTTTTGAGATGTAATGTAATAGTTATGTCCTAACTCTATAAAACACTAAAACTAAAATGATCCTCAATGTGAATTACTAACTTCATTAAAAATTATGTAATGCTTAAGGCGGTGTCCTTATAGTTGGTATCAGAGGGAGGTTTAGATAACTTTGGAGATTATGATTTTTTATTAGACACATGGTTAGTCTCTATGTCTATTCATTAAGATAAATCCTTGTTTCATAACCTTTTCAAATCAAGTAAAGTCAGTTACAAATGAAAGGAGGTGGATCTCAAACAAAATTCCTATCTCTTCCAAATGACATGCTTGTAATAATTATTGTGAATTCCTGATCAGATGATTGTGAAACTTTTTCTAGCATTCAACTCACTTGTAATAAGTTGTTTCAGATATCAAACACCTTCACTATACCTCGATATCATTGTGGATCATGTGTTGTAATTAATAAAATCTTATTTTCACAATATTCTCATATTTTCTAGAAAGTAAAATATTATCAATGAAATTTTCAAATATTTTACCATATCACAAGATTTTGATTCATATTATGATTTTGAAAAAGTTGCTGAAGAAGTAGACCCTTGGGAACCCTATTTATATTTTCTTTCAAATTATAGTCTGTCATCAGATACTTAGGGTATTTTAAAAGGACCATTTATTTAATGTTTCAACTAAAACTAAATCTGACTTTTTTTATAAAATGCATGTTTTATCAAATGTTTTCAAATTATATGTTATGTATGATTATTTTTCGAAACTATTTTTTTTAAACACCAATATGTAACATGTTGTACAAAGTGTATTTGCATGAAGGAAGAAAATTATTTTTAATGATATCTAAATAATTATTGAAATGCATGAACCTTGTACCTACTTGAACAAGATGACAATGAAACCATGTCTACACCATGATCAAGGTATGATGTTATTTCTTTTGGGAATAGTTTTATTTTATTATCTGGTAGAGAAATAAAAAAATAACAATATATATATGTCTTTATTAAGATGTTGAGGTCATAATGAGTTGGGATGAAAATGATAGGAATAAGAAAAACATTGAGGTTAAAATATGTTAGGGTTATTTTTTAGTTTTATAAAAATGAAAACCCGTAAGATGGGTAAAAACCCATTGCATCAGGTAAGGACATGGGAATCGAACCCACAACCAAAGGGTGACACAACCGAATCGCCTACCTATGGACTATGTGAAGCCCCTGGTTATTATTAGTTATTCCTTTAGTTAAATGATTTTTTGGACCATAAATAAGTATATTTCATAAATTTATTCTTTATCAAATAGATATCCTTAGTATAGGAAAATGAATTAGTGATTAAGTGATAAAAGATATTTGGGAATATGTTATCTCTTTTGAAGGAACACTATATGCATAGAGAAAACACAATACTATGGGATTTCATTTGTGGAATAATGGTTGAAATTTTGGTTTGGAAGAATCTATGTTTTATGGATATTTGTGTTATTTATTAAAATGATTAACATATCATAGAGAACATGTGATTAGGTTGATTACACTTCAATATGAGACATTAGGAGTAGTCAATGTTATTTAGAGATAAATGTTATGATTTAATATGGAAGAATATGTGATTAAATCCTTCTATGATTTGGGTTTCAATCATAGTTTGTTTTACTGAATAGTCCTTGTTGAACATTGGGTACTGTTTGTCGAATTTTCGAGATTTGGAATAATATTTATTTTTTTCAATATTATCATTTTAGTGGATTATCTGATCTTTTATTATCCTTTTTTGTTTTGGTTAATTTCTAAAGACAGGAGAAATATATAGTTCTTCTTTTGTGGATTATATTATTCTTTAGAAGTTGATTCTAGCACTTCTGGTTTGACTAAGTCATCTTCAATACTCATCGTTTGGAGAAAAGATGAGATTTTGGTAGAAACTTACTAAAGGATTAAACATTACTTAATAAGTTAGTATATTTCCTTATGTCCTTATTCAATATCTAAAAAATTCTCCCACTATATGAAAAAAAACATAAAACAAACTAATGTTTCCCATTTACTTTTCTTACTGGGAAACCAATCAATGTTTAACTTATCACATTTTTGTTATTTTATGGTGGTTAAATTTCTTCTAATCATGTTTTCTATCACTCTCCATCAGATCTTGACACCTTGTTTCTCCTCTATATCCATGTCTTCTAAGAATACTAGTATGTTTTATCTTGATCAACCATTGTACTTATTTTTTTCTTTTAATGTGATTGGTTTATTGACTCTTTTTTTATGTGGGGCTTTTAATGAAGTTTCCCAGCCCAATTTTAAAATTGAGAGGACACAATTTCTAAAATGGGGGAAGGATGTAACATCCCAAGTAAATAAAGAATATTAAATTTTCATATTTATTAATATTTGGGAATTAAATATTACTTTTACATTAAAGGGGATGCAATGCTTGATGGCATACCTGATATGCAACAACAGGTTTCTTTGAAATCTTACGTTTCACACAATGTTGGGTCACCCTGAAAAATAATAATATATTATTATTTTAAATGGTAGTTAACACATAGCCATTTTATTAGTGGTAATGAACAGAACTAAAAATATTATGGTTAAACATGTTAATTAAATGATTTTACATTTATCCAATAAAATTTGGAGGCTTAAAATGTGAATGAATCTAATTTTAAGCATAAGAATCTAATATTCTTTAAAAAGTTGATTTACAAGCATTTGACGCGGAACCCTCATTAAATATATTTTTGGTCACTTTAATATGTTTTATGTGACAAAATAAAATTTATCTTTAGAACCGGGACATTAAAATTTACTTGGGGTAAATATTTGGTATTTTTTATAAAAATTATTTTAAATGAATAGTGAAAAAGATTGTATCTTAATTCAAAATTTCCTTTTAATCTAATTTATTTATATGATTAGATAATTTTGTTAATTGGTTTTAAATTTTAAATAAATTATATTTTTACCATTTAATCCAATGTTAGTCATTATATGTAATTTCACTTTGAAATTGAATATAAACAAGTGTCATTCTTTTGATAGTTATTATTTCCTAAAAAACACGGATTTTGTTTTGACAACATGAATTAATTTTAAATTAGATAATTCAAATTCTAAGTTTTTAATATGGTAAAATAAACATTATTTTTGAATTTGGAATATTAAATATATCTTAGGATGAATTATTGGTATTTTTATTAAAAAACTTCAATTTTTGATGAGTAGGAAAAACACTGAGTAGTAGACCAAAAACAAGATTTTTCATTTAAATTAAAATTAACCACTTCTGTGAATTGAATTTTGGAAATATAATATACATGGTTGTTATTATTAAGTAAAATTTTATTTATTAATATGAAAATAATTTTGGTTAATAGTAACTTTTGAATTTTATTTACCGCAGTTAAAGGTAAATAGGGTAATTCAAGGTAAACATAATATTATAATAATATTAAATTATCCTCACATGTGACCTATTCATATTAGTTGATACATTTCTGACCATTGACATCCTTGAGTCGATTTTGGGACCCCATGGAGCCACTTACAAGTGATAATGACATTTTATATTAATTAATTTAAAGTAATGACAACAATGACATAAACATATATATTTTAGTAAATAAATTTTCACATGGGGTTATATGAGTTATCTCATCAAATATAAATATTATTTTTAATTCTAAAATGATTTTCTATAACATGGTATTTTTCTATAGTTTTTATAGGTCATATATACAAAATTATTTTGGACACAAGAATAATGTAGTGTTTACCGCATTAATGAATGATTTAATGAAATGAGATTATATTAATTAAAAATACATCCAAAACCAATACATTTATCATTGGATGATATTATTTAGAATTATAGACATCTTATCTTGTACATTAATATGTTTTGGACCACTATAAACCGAAAAATCATTATATAATAAAATTATATTTCAAACATTCTTAAAGAACCCCTCCTCCCCCTTATAAATAACCCTCACCTCTAACCCATTACTCATACCTCCCAGGCCCATTGTCTTGCCCATCCCCTGACCAAATAATCTCTCAAGATTTCTCCCTTCCACCTAAAACCCCAACCATAGGTATAAGGCACTTCAAAAAATCCTTTTGGTTCAATCCAAAGGAAGTTTCCCGATTTGATGGCAACGTCTTCTCTTAAGTTCTTTTCTTTTATTTTACATATCCAAACCAATAAACACTTTTTATTGCTTTATTTAATAAAAAAACCAATATAATTAATATACTTGGTTGTTGATATTATAATTATTCAATCTACACATACACACACCTCTGTCTAATGGATAAAAAACATACTGTTTCTGTGGACGGCGAACTATTGCCTCATGAAAAGATGATTGTTCAATCTACTCCTAAATTATCTTATTGTGGCCATTAATATAGAAATATATTTACATTTTATATATATTATATTTATATTTTTCCTATACTTCTATATTTTTCATTTATATCTAACCTTTATAGTTTCCAAAATTGGTAAATATGATAATTAAATTTGAAAATGTACGGACTACCACCCTTCAAAGTGATAGGACTCATTCATGCCATATGCGGTATGAAAAAATATGTCGTTAATAAATTACAAAACACTAACATTATACTTTAATTATAATATACCTATGTATTATTAATTTATAATTATTTTCATTATAAAATATAAATGAATGTAGCATTCATGCATACAGACATCTTACTATCTCCAAGAACGGTGTGTTTCATTTCATAACTCCAAATGATATGGAATATTATAAATACATATAAAAATAATATATATAATATATATGGTATATAAATAATGAATATCATTCTTGATAAAATGGACTTTTGACCACAAGGACAATTTTCAATTATAACAAGTTCATTTTTGAGAAATGTTATGAACATCAACAAAATGTCTGATATGAACTAAAATAATTAACTATTTATTATAAAAAGATAATAAGTGATATAAAAAGAATAATAAAAATGGAAAATTTTCTTATGAAATTATATATTAATATAAGTTTATTATTTAGGAAGAACACAGAACATATGAGTCAAGTCCGACATGAGGTAAGGGGTTTCTTATATCACTTTTAATTCCGTGAGATTTACATTATTCAACATTTATTTATTGCATATGGTGTATTGTGTACATAAATTATATATATTTTATCATGATTATATAAATATTCATGGTATCCTGTGATATATTTGGTGGTTGTTAACTTTTGGTCTTATTACTCGATTGATTACATCGTGGTAATGGGTTTTCATCACAATTTTTATTCCCGTGAGATTCATGCTATATTTGCCACTATTTCCTTTCGTGTAGTGTATTTGCATACCATGATATTATTATTTGTGTAAAATTATTAAATTTATTGGTATTTACATATTCATTTTATGATCCTTCTTTCAGGGGGTGTATTTTTTGTAAGTTTCCAGATCGGTAAGGGAACCCTTCATCGTACTCTTTTAGAAAAAGACTTATTTTTTGTCATGTCATTTAATTTCAATTTTCCTATGTTGGGATATGTTCTTATATATAAATATGGATGTAAATGTTATGTCTATGTTAATAGAGACTATTATTTCTCTCATAAAAGTTTTTTTCTTAATTTTAAAGCGATATTGTTAGGCTGCCGAATTTCTATAAGAGAACTTCTTATCCTAATTTCAATTCATTGGTTAAAACATCTTCTTCCTGATTATTACATGATATGAAAATGTGTGACTGACCTTTGATTATTTTTCAATTAATATCTACTTATATTGGGTGTATTCATATTTTCCACGCATAATTATTTCATTGATTTATCCTTAATCTAAGGATACAAACTTTGTAAGGGACTTTGTCTCAATTTAGTTTCCATAGAGAATAATTCGTTTTTATACAAAAATTCACTTTTATATGGTCTATATACTTCCATTTGATATATTATATCATAAATATCCTTATTCTCATGATATTATAAGGTTTGATTAATGTTATTCCTCAATTATTTGTATTTGTGTGTCTCTCATTTGGTTAAAAACTCTTTAACTAAAATATCATTTTAATTGTTTTAAATAATAATTATTATAAATATTTCTCCTTAAATTCCATGTTTTAAAAATGGTTTTAAAGATTAATTTATATGGACGTTAATGTTTTGAAATTAAAATTTCTTTCAAAATATTGAGAGTGGTATGGGACTCCTTGATTTAAAAATCTTTTTATTAAATGTTTTAAATGTGTTTGAAAATGGTTTGATTAAGCATTGATTATGTCAATATCATTAAATTATGTATTTTTATTTTAATGTTGAAAATATATCTTTAAATTATGTTTGATTTTTTATATGATATGGTTATTGGGAATTTTTCACATATATAGGTTGTTCCGTGATAACCATAGGGCATGTGAGCCTCAGACAGCTCTCCAATGCATTGGGTAATGTTATGCAGGTAAATATTAATATTTCTCCTAAGATATTTAATGAATATATTGTGATGGGTATTCCAAATGTAACTCCCTATGTACCTGTTAATGATACAATGTATATTTGATATGGAAGCCACAAATTACCTTTATGATTTATGATTTTTATCTATTATTCATAAAACTTATGATTTTATAAGATATGTTAAAGAGATTATGTTTTGTATGTATTTATAAACTAATGTATTCTTTCTTTATTTTATAACCCTTACTGATATTTTTATGCACATACCATGTTTTTGAATTTTTTTCACATGGTATAAGGGAGTGTAAAAAAAATGAATAACTCAATGAATATTTTTATCAAGAAAATAATTAATATTTTCTTTTAAGATTGTTTATTTTTTTGAAAAAAATTAATAATGAGTAGAAGCACATACTTTGTAATTTTAGATATATAATTTAATAGTTATGGCATAATTCTCTAAAACACTAAACCAGAAAAGATCTCTAATATTAATAAGTAACTTATTTCAAGATTATATAATGTTTAAGGCCAGGTCCTTGAAACTATACTATAGATAATATGATTTTGGCTATAATAATGATACAAGGTATGCCTCCCTTAGGCTCCAGATCAACACCTACGGCCATTGTTCCCACAAATATGTCCTTTATGTATGATGTTAAACACCACGTGATTAATGAATTATGTGGGTATTTATTCCACTTATAAACATGGATATGTAGAATTCCCCATAAAGGATCAATATCAACCTCAAAATATTTACTTCCTTTCGATATAACCACAGACCCAAGAGTTCTTGGTTAACCATCTTTCATATATAAGCAGATACCCACCAAAGAGAAATGGATCAAGTGACTTAGATCGAAAAGAAATTTATTCACCAATAAGGATCCCTAGTATTTTCATATAGAGTGACAGAACATATGATAATTTTTTCAAGTTAACCCATCCTGTATCGAGATTAAGAATATATTCTCGAACATATATTAAATCTATAATACAATCCTGGAGTCAAAAAAATTCCCCCCAAAAGGGTATTATTAGCCCGACCTCCCTTCCCCTTGACCAATGTGATATTCTAAGAATCATTGGTCTTGAAACCCTAAATGACCATATGCCTTTGGAAATAATGTTTGTACCCAGTTATGGGTGTGGGTGATGTTTGTTAGTTTCCTCCAGTGACAAAAAATGGTAAGACCAACTTGAATGATTTTAAAAATACATTTAACCCCTTCCACAATCAATCCTTTAGTTTATGCCATCAATATCTTTATAATTAATCAATATTGGAAAACTAGTTGAGAAATAATTTAACTATGTCATATTCTTAGAATGATAAAAAAGGTTATTCATCCCCATTCTTGCATAAATATTGAAGTTCACGCCACATGATCGGTTACCAAACCCCAAAAAACCATAGGAGAAACAGTGATAAAAATTACTGTAAGATATTGTCTAAAGACATGTAGAATAAATTGATTAAACCTTCAAAAATTATGTGTTCCATTAAATTTTCATTTAATTATATAGGTATGAAAAATTCATCTTGAGTAATCATCTTTTGGTGAAAATGATGAGATCGTGGGGGAAATTGATTAATGGAATGAATTTGAACATATCAAGTATGTATATTTTCAATTTTTTTGTCTAGATTGTAAGTAATTACTCAACCTAGGGAGAAGAATATTGAAAAAATTGGGTCCTATTAGATTCATTTATGATGATATCAATGTCCTTTTTTCACACATCATTGGTTTACGGTTTTGTGGTAGTTTACTTTCTCACGATCATCTAATTTCTTTGGACCAATGATATATATCACTCTCCATCATTATTTTGAATTTACACTTTTTTTCTAATTAAAATATTCACTTTCCATATTTGGTAATATGTTTAAAATCAATGTATGTTTTATTCCAAGTGACCCTCACACTTCCTTTTCTATATTATCAAGTTGATGTTTTATAAACAAATTTGACGATGTGGGTATGAAACATAGGTATCTTTCTTAAATGTAAAACTATTGATTACTGAATTGAATTTTAAATTTCAAAGATGGATTTTATTAAAGGGGGTAGGATGTGACTTTATTAGATTTTAAAAGAATAATTTCATGTTCAACAGCCTATTTTACATGAAACGCCGAGCTTAAATAAACCATCAAATATTGAAACATTATAACATAACCAATCAGTTATTGGGTATAAAATTATTGACTAATTTATTAAATATATTTATATAAATTTCAATTTAAATATAAATTATTGATAAATTATTATTAAATAATCAATCAATTTATATTAATGTAATTTTATTCTTCAATAATATTATTTCGTCAATTTTTTTTTTAATTTCATAAAAAAAATATTTTAAATAAGCATTTGAAATTTAAGAAAATATATTTCATAAAATTAACTTCATTATTAAAATCATCCTATCTAAATTAAAATGATGTAAAATATTTTTTTTATAGAAAATATGTATTTTCAATGAATAGTGAAAAATACCGATTTTTTGTTTAATTGTCACTTATTTTCAATAATTTAAGTAATTTAAATGTCCTATAATGATTTTAATATGATCTAAACTAGTATAATTATTATTTATTATTATTTAATACAATTATTTACATTTTAAACATATTATTATTGGGTTATAGTGTATGATTAGTTATGTGTTTCAGAATAGGATTTTTTTATAAACTATTTTAATTTACACAATTTTTTCCTTTTTAAGTAATTAATATTCCCTAGATGGGAAATGTTTTAAATTAAATTTCATGACTATATATCAATAAATATTAATTTTTATTCATGTCTTAATAATTATACTTATTCTACATAATATAAAATGATATTTTTCTTGAAAAATACACTTTTTGAAAACTTGTTTTTATCATTTTTTCTTATTTTATGTTAAATTAGATTATTCCCTATTATGTGAATTGATTTTTTTAAAATGAATTAAATAATTTTAATTAGTATTTTTTATATTTTTAAATAATGAAAATTAAATTTTTTATTATAATGAACATTGCAAACATTTAAAATTAATTACCACAGTTAATGTGAAAATAGGTTTACTATAGATTAATCTATAAAGATTATGGTAAAAATGACCTAAATACTGTTAAAAAACAATTTAATGGTACTATTTATACCATATTATGTATATTTATAAATAATTATTTATTTATTTATCCTTTTGGCATGTAATAAAATATTCTTAAACCTTTTTTCTTTCAAAAATTACACGTTTTTTAGTCACATCACTTATAAAAGGGAACCCCCTTTCTTATCCACTTCACACCATAAAAACAATTTTTATATTTGAATATATACACTAATTTATTCTTTACATCCCTAACCTCTTCCTAGATTACTTCATTATATAATTTTTCAATCCTATGATGGGTTTTGATGCATACCTAAGGTGGGTGTCTGAAAAAGATATATCATGCTTAACTAAGTGTTATTATTTTATTTCTTCTTCCGGCGAGTTAATATATTCTAAAATTATTATTATATAATAATAAAATTATATACAATTAATTTATATTTTAATATATTAATTTAATAAAATAAATTTATCACCTCTTCCGTAAAATGGGATAAAAAATAATCGTTTTTGTGTACAACAGACTATCACCTCGTAAACCGATGGCATTAATTTCCAATCATCGCTTCTCAAAACATGTTTTAATGATGGATTGAATGAATATATTCAAACACGCACACACACACACACAAAAATGTATATATATATTATATTTGAAATATATTTATACTTATGGAGTTGTGATATCACATATATGTTCTTAAATTTTCTATTTGGAGGATATGAAATAGTCAATCGTGTGTATAGTGGACTAACAACTCATGAAGCGATGTGATTCATTTTCACTAACACTTCAAAAGAAAGATAATAAGTATAAATTCAATGAATATATGTGATATAAAATTAATAATAATTATATTCATGAAGTATTAATCATTATTAGAAATAATATGTTATTTTATTTCTTACACTGAAAAATGATAATGTTGTTTGTGCGGACGTGTGGATGACAACCTCCAAGACACGATGTGATTCTTTTTTTCATCACCAAAAGACATGTTATATATATATAGGTATATCAAATGAAATAATATTATATTTAATATGTGATTATAATCATATAATTATTAAATATTACTTACCTTATTTATATAATGTTCATTGAAAAATTGAAATGTTACCCATGCATATGTACGAACTTTTGACTCCATGATTGTAACATAGTTAAATATTTATGTAAATATTTAATTATTGGTTTTAAAAGTTTAATTGATGAATAAATTATATATATATATTTACTTATTTTTATTCTGAATATGTTGAAACATTTATCTATTTGACTATGGTAAATACACCAAATCCTTTTTAAAAAACTAATCCAAACATCACCAAAATGTATGATGTGTAATTAACTTGTTAATTATATAAATATGTAATTGAACATAAATAAAAAATATGGTAACATTATAAAGAATTAATCCTATAAAAATTTATTATGAAATAAAATAATTAATATAAGTTTATTATATAGTTGGATCAAACATGTACGAAATATGTCAGATGAGATGTTACGGTTTCTCATCTCACATATTTTTTATGAACCATATGTGATATTCTCAACTTATTTTTATTATGGGATGTATAAAACTAAAATTAATTTATTTTAAAATTATTTTATGAAAATTATTTCTTTTCATAAATACATATTTTGTTCTCTCTTTTATAAGGTTTTGATCCAGATATTACCAAGGTTGTACGAGATATTAGCTCAATTTTCCTTCATTAAGAAATATTTTAATTTTTTTCACATATTGTTCATATGGTTTAATCACGTTTTTTAGATGATATATCATGAATATAATTATTTTCTTGATATTTAATGTTAAATATTTATTTTATCCTTTCATGTTTTTAATGATTGAAATGTTACCAAAGGGGAAAAGGCTTTATGTTACAATTTCATATCTGTTGGGATTTTTTATGCATAAGGTTACATTAGAGGAAAAAATATTATCTTCTTTTCATGAACCAAAATTTATTTTCTTATAATATTATCAGAACTTTTTTGTATATATTTAATTTCAATTTACTCTCCTATAGATTTAATAAACACAAATAATTTCACATGTATATGCAGTCGATATTGATTTTTTTTAATTGTTCGTCTTTCTCTTCAATATGTATGTTTTTAAAAAGAATTAAAAGATGTGCTTTTATAAAAATAAATGAAATAATATGGATATTTTGAATTATATTTTACTTTTTATTAATAGCTATTACAAAAAAATTTCTATCTTTTTGCCAAATGTGTCACATTCGACTCCCTTTTATAAATTGTATTGTAAAGAATATTTATTTTTAACATTTTTCAGTAGAAAAAAATTTCCTCCCATTATGTGCATTATTTAAAAAAATATTCATTTATTTATTTACAAGTATTATTTCAATGAAATGTTTTTTAATGATATTTTTTCAAAATTATTTTTTTCTGTAAAGTGATTTTAAAAATTAATTTTTTTTCTTCAAAAATGATTTTTTGATATTATAATTATATTTATACCCATAAACTTTAACAACACCGGTTGTTAGTTATGATACAGTGGGGATATTTTTTAATGATTCCATCATAACTCTGTCTTTTTATTTATTATTATTTTTTCATAGAGGATGTCATGAAAGACATTTTTTTTTCACGAGCTAATCATGTTTCAATGGGATTGTTATAGAACCCATTTCATTTTAATATATTAAAAATGTTTAAAGTAGATTATTTTATAAGTCATTGATTTTCAATGATTAAATCAAGTTTCAACAATATTTTCATGAATCCCATTTCATTTCCATGGGTTTATCATATTTCAAATACATTTTTATGAAACCTGTTTCTTTTCCACCTCTTAATCATGTTTCGATGATATTATCATGGAACCCATTTAATTTCCATTATTTAATCATGTCATGAAATTAATAATAATTATTTTTATTAGTTTTATGATGAAATGTCATATTTTTGTTCTTTATTTATAGTTCATGTACATCTTTATATAATGGGTTCACCTTGATAGTGTCGTATGAGCCTTATATAACTAACACGATAGGTGCGCGTAGATAATGCTCTATTGCATTGGGTAATATTTATGTTATCTATAAAACTATATTAGAAGTTAGAAATACTGTTATTATAATTTTAATGCTTCTATAACAATTCTATGAAGATAATTTTCCCGGATACCAAAACACATTGTAATGTTGTTGGGGGTTATAAATGATTCATTTGATCACGATTGATGGCACATGGCTCATGATTATTGAATCTGATGAACCTTGCCATTATGATATCATTATAAATTATTTTTTATGTTTGATGAACTATAAATTGATGAGTATGAATATTCTTAAGTTATTATCATGTACATTCCTTATGTAATCATACCAAAAAAATCATATTCTTCACAATCATGAAAGTCAATTGTTAATTATTTTGATTACCCTTTTGGGAATTTGAGCTCACCCTTATAATATTTATTTTTCCCCCATGTATGAAGAATTATATTGAATGTGTTATGTATATAAAATTTTCATGTGGATTATAATGGTGAAATAATGTGAAATAAGATATGATGGGTTATGTGGGACAAATTATCATTTGAATACATTGGTATTTTTTATGTAAGAGTTTATATTAATTATATAACAACCTAAACCAAGAAGCCCCCTATAAATGTAAGCGATAAAATATTTTCACATTTATGTTGTATGTTTTTGTGGGGAATATTGGGTCACCTTGATCGGTTTTATATTCAGAAATGTAAATTTTGTGTTTTTATCATCAGATTACAGAGTGTAGGTTAGAGGATTTTATTGTAAAATCTCTTCATGATAATGTCCTGAAAAGTAACAGTTTACACCTTTACACCCATCTCAATAATCATCTTATCATAATTAGTTATACGTATATCTACAATAAGGTTTTTAAAACCCCCCATAGTAGTACATCTAACATTAAACAATGTGAAAAGAGGCAAGAAAATATATTTTTCCTTAATTGTTGTAATTTGTTTCATCTAAAACAATAACTACTTATATGTTAACCAAAATAAAATTCTTCAATATCACTTAAAAATTTAGATATTTAGTTGAATCCTTCTTATGATACCAACTGTAGAATCCTTGGACTATATTGTAACCAATTATACAGTTTGAATCATTGGTACAATTATTTTATGAATTCTATTTTAATTCAATATCATGACATTGTTGAGGTTCTCAATCAGCTAATTTTTTTCTTAGAATACAACGTTATGTGTAGTTTTAATAAAGTTGATATAATCAAATAGTGATTATAATTTTCAACTAAAATTAAAAATAATTTCAATGTTGGTTTTACCCTAGAAAATGGATTCTCCACTATATTCTACCCAACATCTATAACACTAGATTCACTATGACTTCATAGATTCCTTAGTCCAGTGAATGAAACTATGAAGCATAAAATAATACTATCCGAAAAAGAAAGACTTGTATTAGAATCATTGTGATCTTTTTAACTTTTTATTATTATACTTCTATATGAGATGGATCATTATGTCTACACATGTACAGTTTCTTCATGATCTTCAAAAACATCTTTCTAGAATTAAAAAAGCTACCACATATTTATAAAAAGTTATATCAAATTATATCAACAGTATTTTCCCTCAATATTAATACATAATCACCTATATTTACATTTTTATATATAAGAAAAAAATATTGTACATGTGATATAACATTTATTTCATGCCTTAATCGTTTTGTAAATTAAAAAATTATATTTATCTATTTTAATACACATAATAGGTAAATTAATTTAATTTATTCTCAAACCCAAATAAAATCCCCCATTTTAATGTACTATTAAACCACATATAAACCTCATTTCTTGAAAATATGGGAAATAATGCCTACCTTTTGAAATTAACTTTTGTATAAAGTAAATCCTTATTCACTACAATGTATCACCATCATAATTATATAAAAGAGCTGGGTATTTATTTTTTATACTAGTTTATTATCTCTGTCTAACCTATACATACATCTCATTTAAAATAAACCCAATGCTCAAGATTCTCCATTATAATACAAGACATTTATAATTATCATATGATTTGGGTCAGATAGTTTCTTCACATAGAATATTAATTAATTAATACACATTAATATGAATTTCATAACACAAATTCATCATCATATGATTCTTGGACCGTTACCTTATTCAATCTTATATGCATGAAATTCCATCTTTATGATTGTTTATTTATCTCCATATTAATGAAGAATTTATCCTACTTCTATTTCATTTTATGGTTTAGCAACATTAATGGTGATATCATGGATTAGGTTATTTTGTTCAAGAAAAATAGATGCATGAATATGATATAAAATATGTGTTTTATAATCACATTGATCCCCGGATGTTGATTTAAAAAAAAGCTGTTCAGAATAAGGATTGGTCAATTCGTAGACATTGTGGTCACATTGGGTGTTTTTTTGAGTGAGATCTTTCTAGGAACGAATGATCCAATATACCGTTTTAAATAATGACTATTATATAATATTCAGTATAGACTCATGTTTCTAAAAATATACAGTAAACTTGTGTACCCTCATGATTATATATATATATATATATTATTGGTACCTATATATTAGATATGGAAGCTCATGACTACTCCTACTGAAGCTATGATAACCCATATATGAGAGTGTTCTTCCCTTTAGAGATCCCCAACCCTTATATATGTTGGGTCACAATTATGAAATTTTTTAGATATACTTATACAGTCATACTTTCTCCCTTAAACATTCCCTGTTACCTTTAAGCAACCTTAAAATATAATTATTCAATAACAAAGATGTATTAGATACCCTTATGCAAGATCTCAGGTATCATTACATAGTCATCTATTAAATTTACATAGCTTTTGGAATTCATCTTTTACCCTTACACAAGCTTTAAAAAGGTTATTTTACCCCTATACAAAAATTCAATTGAACTCAATATAATATTTGGCTTTTTCATAATCAATTTCAAGGCCTTATAACTTTTAGATAATGTTGTAAATAGTATATATTTATCCACCAGATTATGTATTTTGTATTTTTTAATATCATCACATCAATTATCACACTTACAGAAAATAATTTGTCAAGCATCTCATGTAATTATCTTAAATTATTCCATAATAAATTTCTAAGCACCATCACTTTATATATTTACTCATTAACAACAAATGCAACCCCTTGGATCCAAATTGGATCTTATTTATAGTAAATTAATAAATATATAGTTTTTAATCTATTATTCATAATAACATTAAAAAATCATCATTTAACTATAGTATATTCTGTTTCATAAAATAAAAAAATAATTATCAAAAGGTATCTTTTAGTAAATTAAAATTTAAACCAAAAATAAATTTAATGTTATTTCTATTCAATTTTAAATTACTAGATGTATAATAATTTATTATATTATATATAATATACATAAACATTAGTAAATTCCCTTTTTTTAGGAGTAGTTAAAAATACAAAGCTATTTTAAAAAATAGTTATATAAAAATTAATATATTATATTAAATAATCATTCTAAAATACTTGGAAAATGTAATATTTATATTCTATAAATTATAAATTAATAATATATTAATATTTGAATCCTTGTCTAATTTTAAAAATAAATAATTTTATAATAATATCTTTTACATACAAATATATATTTTTATAATACTATATCTTAATTTAATATTAAATTTTCACTATTATATTCAAATATTTTTTAATATTTTTTATTATTCATTGAAATGTTTTATATTAATAAAATATATTTTGGGTTCTTTTAGATTAGCGTTGAATGAGAAATAAGTTATTCAATATATTATTTTTTAAAGGAAGAATATATAGTATTATTGTGGGTTGATACATTATACCCCTCTAAATAGATTTTTAACTTTAAATATATCAATCTTGTGGGAATTGATGCGGACCCCACTATCTTATTCAATATTTTGGTCCCCACTTCACTTCCCCAGACATATTATTCCTTATTATAACATTATCGAGATGAATATTCTTTTTTATGGTACTTTACAAATATGATCAAAGGAATCCTTTAGATTTTCTTACTAAAATAGATCTTTCTACGGCTTTAAAACCTCGATGTTTTGAAAATGTTACATATCAGGTATTTATTGGTTAAAATATTTTTTTAGGGACACATCATTCCCTTAAATGTGGTTCTAAGGGAGATTAGTATGACATGCCACCATCCCCTCATGATTGGTGATTTCAAAAGGGTTAATGTGTTTAGAACGTTACATTCCGTTATTATCAAATCTCAGAAAAATCATCTATGGTAATATATAAAGGATTACACTATCTCCGACATTAAATTATAAATCCCATTGATGGTTATGTACATAGAATTTTATAGAAATTTTATATTGTTAATGTGCTGCTATATTGGTTGGATCTTCTCAACAATATCCTGAGAAATGAATTATCACATCAATTATGATCTCATACATTTTCTTAATATAATTTTGTGGTAAACCATTTCTTCTTTTATGATTCACAATTTTCTCATTTAACTCTATAATAGTGTTTTGGTTAAATATAGTGAGGGATGTTTTTATCTAAACACCATTTTAACACCATGTAACAAGATCAAAATATATCCTGAAATTCATGAATAGTCTATTTAGATTAACCCCCAGTATATATATGATATGTAATAATTAATTACAGATTTCTATCCCAAACATGTGGAAGACATATATACATTTTTTGTAAACCATAGAACCCATGTAAAAATAATAGATTTTGGTAAACTATTTTTTTATAAGACATTTTTTTAATATCATTGAAACTAAGTCAAGATAGAAATATTATCTAGGACAAATAAAACATAGTGACATTTTTTGGTGATCGAATATAACCCAAATAAAATTATAGAACTTCTGGGGGAGTCATATAATTAAATCATAGATGATTTTATCTCATTAACATAATGGAATTGGTTATGGATTCATTATACCCATTGAATTAATTTATAATGAATCTGATTTTCCTAATTTTATCATTAGAAATTAGATGGGAAAAGTTTGAGATCAGGAACTAAGATGACATGTGATTATGCAACTTAGTGTGCCTAGAAAAATTCATTAAAAATGAAATGTTTTTAATAGAATGAATGTGAAAATTTCCATAAAAATTATAATATCATATAAAAGGGAGCCCAAATCTGAAATCTGAGGGAACTATTGAGCTCATAATAGTAGATATACACCAGGTGTGACCCAACTTTGGTCGACGTATGTCATCTTACAAAAATGTCTACAAGGACGTAACCATAAATAAAATAATTAAATAACTAAATTTAATTTTTAAATAATAATAACTCGTGAACGATGAATCAGATTGAAATCTAAGACCACCGTTGAGTTTGTAATGTGGTTATTTACCTAGGTGATTCCAAAGATTGGACAATGTATGTTAGTTATATAAAATAATCATTGGACATTTTGATGGATATAATAAAATATAAGATTATTTTATTTTAACATTACATTAATGCAATGATGATATTTATTTAAAATTAATATCTGAGAAGATAACTAGGGATAGGCTCATAAACTAGGATATTTCCTTGAGGATTTTGACTTAATTGTTAGAGTATTATCCCAAAAATGACGATAAACATCAGGATCAAAGATCATACTTCACAGATCTCCAATGGAAATCAATCCTTGATAGTGAGCGATCCATACCCCAGATAAGACATTTGATATCTAATTTCCTATTCTGATTATTTATATCCATTTTTTAAAAGGGGCTAGGCCCCAAAATATTATATTAAAATAAAGTAAAAGGGGAACATCAAAGTCAACATGCAGAACAATACATCAAGTTCCCTGTCCTGATGAACCAATCTCTTTCCTTATCTTGTCAGCAATTAATATTTCTTTCTCTCTCCATTTGTTCCATGTTTTGGCGCTGATACTCCTTCGACCTCTTCCTCTCGTATAGTGGCTTTCAAGATCCTTAACTTCTTGTAGCAATGTTTCCACATCTTCATCTGAGCTGTCTGCTTGCACCTCCTCATTCATCTTCAATGCCTCTATTCCTTCCCTTTTTTCACTTCTGGTTCTGACTTGTTTCCAAGTACCTTCATCATCTACATCTTTTTGGTGCCCTTTTCTTGGTTTATCTGTTTTCTGTTCTGTCTCTTGCACATCAAGTGTAGAGATAAGAGAGGATTCCATCAAGGTGTTACTCACCATCCCCGCTAGAGTGATCGAGGTATTTTCCACCACTTCATTAGTCGGAGTGACTGAGTCTTCACCATCCACTACAAAAGGTTCAAGGATTGATGGAGCTAGAGAAAGTGAAGCAGAGTCAGCCCTTTCAGAAAGTCCAGGTGAAGCAGTAGCTTCACAGGTTTTAAAACACCCACTCAAGTCAGAAGGTGAGTGCTCTAGCACATAATCATGCTTCAATATTTTATCCTAAATTTGAGGCTCAGTTTGTACATGTACCTGCAAATCAGTGTCACATTCAATAGCATTAAAAGATGTCTGAAAAGAAACATTTCCAGAATCAGCATGAGTTGCAGCCGTAACTTCATTGCTTTGAACCAAAGAAGGTTGAGAATAAACATTTAAATTCATATCCTGATCTAAACTAATCATAGTAGTAGGTCGCTGTAGTGTATGTATAATTTCAAAATCATCATGAAAAGAATTCAGAGATTCATTTCCTTTAACAGAAACAGATTGAAGAGAATCATCAGCATTTGCCAGAGGACCCTGGTATGAGTCAGGCTTATCAGGGTCTGCACTTGAGCTAGGTGAAGTCTCTTTTCCCTCCTTCACTATATAAGACCAGTATTTTTTAGCTTGAGCATTAGGCACCCTACCATTACTTTCTATAGAGACACTTTCTGCCCTTAGAGTCTTCTCTGTTAGAATAGTCACCTGGCCATGTTCTTTATTTTCCTTTTCAGATGTATGGCATGATTTAGAATCATGCCCTCGACTAAAACAGTTCTTGCATATCAATTGTCTCCTGCAGTTTGAATTATCATGGCCTATGGACTTACAGTCCAAGCAAAATTTTGGGAAACTTTCATATTCAATTTTCAATTCCATTTCTTCATCATCAATTGATAAGAAAACTTTATCAATTAAAGAGGTACATAGATCAACTTCTACAAGACATTTGGCATAATTTCCATATCTGGCCATTTCAGTTTCCCTATCCATTCTAATTGGGACCCCAATAGCAAGAGCTACATCATATAAAATCCTAGGATGCCATAAAATCCAATTTAAACCAAAAACATTTATCCAAACCTGTGCTGTATAATTACAAATCTCTATTGGATTGAAGCTGTGATCCCACTCTCTGATTTACAGAGCTCCAGGTTTGAATAAAATTGATCCAAAACCCCATGCTCTTAGTTTTAGCTCCTCCGAAGGAAAAAGCATATGATAGAAACCCTTCCCCAGGGATATGAATTTCCAGGAATTAAAACCCCATATCTCTGAGAGTCTTTTGTTTAGATATTCCATCTTCCAGTGATTAGATTTCTTAGGAAGAATAAGCCTCGTGATAATGGAGTGAACTCATAATTATAGTCTCTCAGCAATCGCAAACGAGTGTGCTTTGACATGAGCAATCAAAACTTTTCTCCTAATTCTTGCATACGAGCCTTTAAAAAGAAAAAACAAAGGCTTACCTTCCCTGACCTCGGGCATCTTTACTTTGGTATTTTCAGTTTCTCTTGAGTCAAGTCTGTACGCGCCTCCGCTAACATTCATATAAAAGTTGAATCTCTCAGGATTCAGAAAATAATCTGCCATTTCCACCTTATTCAAGATTTCCGAGGAACCCTAGAGTCTCCTGAGTCGAGAGCGCCGAATCAGTGTTGTCACATTGTGATTATTATTATTTATTTCCATGATAAACTCTTTTGAATCAAAAAATAGATTGATTTTTATTTGGATTGTTGTTGTGGGATGGGTTATTATTGCGGGATTATCGAGAGATTAGTTTATCTTCATTGTTTATCCTTCTAATAAGAACAAATCGAGACCAAAATGAACAAATAAAAAGTTTCCTTTTCTATAATATCATTTACTTTCTCTCCACTATTCTTGGAATTATTCTTCCATCGATCCTCATTATCACAGCCCGACTTGGTTGGAGGCTCCAACCACGACTGAACCCTCGAATTGGAGGGAAAAAATAGATTAAATCATTGTAGCTCAGGAACTGAGGATCACAATGGTATTTTCATTCCAAATATTGGAGAACAAGTAGATGAAAAGATTACCATTAAATGATGAGAGCAGGTGGTGGTTTGGCGAGTCCCCCATCCTATGGGACACTTTAGAGAACTATATGATACAATAAGGTGGTTATGTAGATCAGTTGTGGTCGTTGTGGGTGACCGTGTGAGAGGACTGACCTAGAAACATCCCGTGTCAGGAGAGCGGGTCCTTCTGGTCATCGAGGAGGCCCATGCCTAGTGCGCCGAGTTAGACACCACTGTTCGAGGAGGACCTAGGTTAGACCCGGGTGGCGGTCATTCCATATCCTAGTGAACCCTATTTTGAAATCTTTAAATGGTCGTAACCTTTTAACCAGACGTTCGTTTGATCATCCATCTACGAAATTTAGGCCCTTATGATTATATGTTCATTTAGATATATACTACTTGGGTTTTTTGTGAGTGTTTTGACGACCTAATGGATTAAGGAGTTTGTTCTACCAGAATGAGTGCACTTCAAGAAAACATTTATATGGATGGAAGTGACACTAAGAATCAGTGTCTTATAGAGACACAATATAATATAAATACTATGTGTATTATAAAGACTATGTGTATTATAGATAATATGTTTCTTATGGATATAATGTGTCCTATTGACACTGTGTGTCTTATTGGATTCAGTATATCTGGTTGTTCTTGATATATTTTTTTAGACATAAATCTTTGTGGAGATGACTATAAATTCCTTTTTGGTATTCCATAGTTGAATTCCTTGGTGGTATTCCTTCATGGTATTTCCTTTACAGTATTCCATAATATTATTTTCTTTTTAGTATTCCTTTTTTGTATTGCTTTTTGGTATTTTGTTTGTGTTATTTTCATTGTAGTATTCCTTTATGGTTTTGAGGTGTTACACTATGTATTATTTTACTCTCCCCAGTATGGAATTTTCTTACATGTGTTATTTCATGCCACACAATCAACTCTTAGTGTATTTCTATGTACATCATGACCAAACAATGCCTTGTGAGACCGTACATGCCAAGGGGTGTTCTGTCAATTTTTCAAGAAATAGTCCATGTACCTCTTACATGATAGGTTGGAGTTGTGGATATAAACTCTTTTATTTTATTAGAACTATTTTGGCCTTGTTTAAATTCCATTACATTCATTTTTTTACTCTTATTGTAGGATATAACGGTTTCCATTAATTTTTTACTTAGTGCTTTTACATTTCATCATTTGTGGATTGGTGATGTGTGTGTGTATCAGTTATTAGTTGTATTCTTACCATTTTAGGGTTTTTCCTACTTGGTCCTATTCACCAGCCCATAAAGTATTAGAGGTGATCTTGGGGTACTCACAGAATAGGCCCCTCTAGGACGGGTCATGACATAGTGTTATTAGAGTAGGTTAGTTCTAATTTTGGACCGGGAGTCTATGAGGTTGGTTTGGGGAACCAATTTTAAGTATTGAAAGTTTAGATTTACAGCCATGGAATATAGTGTTGGTGCAGTGGTGGATGTATCTATACACATAGACACTGGGAACCTACTTTTGACTCTATACATGAAAGTGATGGTTTCAGTGAAAATAATGGAACATGCATCGTATAGGAATGGGGTGTGTCTTCCATAACCAACTTGAGTGAGATCTACATATATAATTTGTTAACCATGGTATATCATGTTTTAATACAGTATTCCACCCTATTTATATATATATAGGATTTGGTTTCTTGATCATGTATATGGTCTTCCTAGTGATGAGGCATTGATATATGGGAATGTACTAGACACATCACCTCTACGTTGTTTACAAACTATACCACCATCCATCGAGTAGTAGCTAATACCAGAACTACTACCTAAGGAATCACCTATAATAATCATGTTACATGAGTTTCATAGGTAGTGACCTACAATATTTTAGGGTGAGCCAGTCCCCAATGATTTTATGTATTGGCTGGAGGCTATTACCAGCAACTTCAGCCTTGTGAGGACACTTTTCAACCAGATGCACTCCCTTTAAGAGAGTCTTTTTTAGGGATCTTTAATGAAATGGTAGAGCTTAGTGACTCAAACGAATGATGGGATGATTCTATATTAGTTATACTTATAGAATATCTTAATATAGGATTTATTTCAAGCCATGTTATGGTCTGTGTGCATAAAAGAGCTTCTACATCGGTAGTGGGGCAGTCAAACTATGTTGAAGTATTAAATGAGATTTACCGATTCATTTATCTACTCCATAGATATAGTATGATACCCATTCTATATGTCATAGACCACAGAGTATGTATTACACTAGGAGATCAGAGAATTCGTTATATCTTTTATCATCACTACTTATTCAGGGGTATTTTATTGAACCATGCTAGTGGTGAGATTTCTAGTAGAGAAAGCACTAATAGTAGGAAATACAACAAGCACCTTGCAGTCGAGACCTCGGTAGCAGGTAGCTGACTATAGTCATAGGGATGCAATCATGATAGGTGCTTTATGATATGATACCAGGACCTAGAATCAGAAGTGTAGGGATCCCATGAGATCTTGAGTTAGTAGAGGGATATGTTGTGTTAATCATGCAGTGGTTATGGACATATGACCTGAGATTTCCTGAACCATTGAAAAATTGGTCACGATATGGTCATGCTACCACCAAGGTAAAGGTAGAGGTAGGATTAGGGTGGTAGACATTGAAGGTGAGAAGGTACAGCGACAAGAGGTAGTCGAAGGTTCGATCTATTACCCCCACCACCCCTACATGATCCACGAAAGGAAAAGGGAGTTGGTGAATAGGGATGAGTACAGCTATATGCGATGGAGGGTTATAACTATGAGTCTCCAGGTATGATTAAAGGTATGATATTTTTCCATTCTAGCTTATCTCTAGTTTTGATAAACACATCTTTCAGTCACTATTTTTTTCCACGGACCTTGTTTAAGACTAAAAGATTCCTATTGAACCGTTGACTCGGCCCTTATCCTTATATAATCTTATGGGATGAGATTTATTTATCACACACTATTACCAACAATGTGAAATTACTCTTATAGGTGACATATTTTGTTGGGATATCTTGGTAGAAGCGTCAAGGCATTATAATGTCATTCTCAGTATGGACTAATTATCAATAGTTCATGCTAAGATTGACTAGTAGAGGCACAGAGTGTGGTGTGTCCGTAGTGATGGGACTAGGATTAATTTTTTGGTGAAAATTAAATGCATGTACTACAATATGGACTCACACATATGAAGGTGCATCCAATCACTCATCAGTTGGCTAGCCTAACTCTTCGTGTAGTGGATGATTTGAGTCAACATTTTCTTACAGTGGTGGCCGAGTAGGAGGACATCATTCCTAATGATGTTCTAGAAATAACTCCCTTTATAGATGTAGAATTATTCATTCATCTATAACTCTAGACTTCTCGGATATCTACACCTGTATATTTGATCACCCCCATAGAGCTTCATGAGTTGTGGATGTAGTTTGAGGACTTACAAAGGAAGGGCTTCATGAGACCCAATGTTTCACACTATTCATCCCCAGTTTTGTTTTCCAAGAAGGAATATGAGAGCTTGATGTTATGTGCAGAATTCCCAGACCTAATCCCAGTGACCATGAAGAATAATTATCCCCTCCCAAAGATATATGATCACTTTGATCAGTTTAAAGGGGCAGAGGGGTTCTTTAAGATTCACCTTAGATCATACTATCACCAGCCACAAGTACAATATAAACATATACTGAAGATGGAATTCAGTTTTCATTATAGAAACTACGAGTACTTGGTAGCTCCATTTGGTATGAAAAATTCCCATCAGTTTTAATGGGACTCATGAACTAGATCATTCCACATTACATGGACCAGTTCATGGGGGTCTTTATCAATGACATCCTCAGGTACTCTGCATTTGAGGTGGAGCTGCCGAGACACATTAGGATGGTCCTGGACATGTCTGAGAGAACCAAATCTATGGTAATCTCTCAAATTTTAATTTTATAATTGATTGGTATGTTATCAAGGACACATAATTTCATAGGATATAGTTTTAGTGGATATTGTAATGACTGGGGCAGTGCTTTCTTGGGTTCCACCCAAGATTGTTACTTAGGGGAAGAGTTTCATTGGTTTGGATGGTTACTATCAAGGTTTGTTCCAATCATTTCTATAGTGGAAGAACCCTTGATAGATTTTACATGAAATGCAAAACACCTCATGTTATAAAATAAGTATCAAGAAAGTTTTTAGTAGTTGAGGAAAGTACTGAAGAGCACTCCCACATTGAGATTTCTAGAGGAGGGTACCAAGTACGTAGTGCTATGCGATGCATCAAGAACCAGGATTATTTTCCAAATGTAGAGGAAAGTGGTGATTTAAAAATGTTTCATGATATTTGAGACAACATGATCATAACTACATAAACCATTATCTAGTTTTAGTAATGGTAGTCTTCACTTTGAAGACTTGGTGACACTATGTCAGGGCAGAGAAGTATATCATCTACTCTGTCCATAAGAGTTGCAAGTATATATTCTTTTAGAAGGATTTTATCCTGAGACAATGTAAATGTATACATTTCCTCTAGTAAAATCACATTGTGATTTTCTATAATCTTGGGAAGGAGAATGTGGTGGTAGATTCTCTCAGTTAGTGATCCAGTTCACAGTTGTTGAATGAGGCATCAGAGTAGTAGGCCTCATTGATGATATCCATTGTAAATGTGTATGGAATATCTTACCTCTATTTTATGGTTATAACCCCTCAACTCTTACAGTGAGTCTAGTATGAGTAACTTGGGGACACTAACTATGATACTTTACCTGAATAGTGGTCTATAGGGATGACCCTGATGGATATTTGAATAGTGGGGAGCACATTATTATTTTTAGATGGAGAATATTAGAACCAATGGTGTTGAGAGAGAAGGCTTTGACGGAGTTCCATACACCCCCATTGATGGAAAATCCCAGTGTGGAAATGATGTACTAGGATCTTCGACTTTTTTTTGGTGGCCACAGATAAAGAAGTGAGTTGTAGAGTTTGTTTATTGATACCTCGTTTGTGAGTAGGTGAAGGTCAAGTACCAGGATCCAATGGGTTTAAATAAACCCATTGAGGTTACTAAATGGATTTGGGATGGGATATAAATGGATTTAATGGCAGTTTTACCATGAACGTCCAGGGGACATGAAACAATCTGGGTGATCACGGACCAATATACCAAGTTGGCCCACTTTCTAGCTATTCAAGAGTAGATATTACTAGAGATATTATGGTGCCTATATTTGTGGAAGATAGATTAAATATTTGGTGTTCTATAGAAATTATTCTCATTTTGGGATGATCTCATAACATCCCAATAGTGGGAGGATTTTCGAAAGATTTAGGGACTCATTTAGGCTTGACCACAATGTTTCACCTATAGGCAGACGACCACGCAAAGCTAACCATTCATGTTCTAGAGAACATGTTACAGTCTTGAATGATAGATTTTGGATATTTTTGGGAGTATCACCATCCTCTGGTAGAGTTTTAATAACATAATAGATTCCATTCCACCTTCAGTATGGCACTATTCTAGGCCTTGTATTGATGACCCTGTTGGTTCCCATTTTGTTGGATGGACCTAGGAGAGTCAGCAATCATGGGATTGGAGATGGTGAAATAGACTATATTAAAGGTTAAGATCATCCCAAAATTAATGATTATTACAAAGAACCCTCATAAGTCTTGTGGTGATAGGTGATAGAGGCCTTCAGAGTTTGATGAAGGAGACCACATGTTGCTTTTGGTCTCACCTCAATGCAGATTACGAATATTTGGTTAGGGCGACAAGCTATCTCTGTGGTTCATCATACCTTTTCTGATACTACATAGACTTGGGGATGTGTTATACCACTTGGATCAACCACCATAGCTATATTGAGAACATGATTTCTTTCACTTTTTAGAGCTGAGGAAGTATGTGCTTGACCTATAATGCAACATTGACTTCGGTGAGCTAGACATTGAAAAAGAGAAAAAAATTCATGGATTACCCAATAATGATCAAGGATCAATAGTAGGGGATACTTTTTGGTATGTTGATTCTATTGGTGCATGTATAGTGGAAGCATGGTAATATCAAAGATATCACATGGGAGTGGGAGGATCATATTCATTCTTAGTACCCTCTTTGGTTTGAGTAACAATATTTTTGGATTTTCAAGGACGTAAATCGCTAAGGTGGGGAGAATTAAATGACATGGATTTTACTTATTTCCTTTTTAAAAATGATTGGGAAATATTCCATGACTTGTAACTATGATGGCGTGTGATTTCATGGCCCGGTGTGCCTAGAATAGTTCATTGAAAAATGTTATTTTTATAATATAATGCACAGACAACTTTTTAGAAAAAGTGGAATATCTTTTAATCATGTACCAAATCCGAAACATCAATGAACCATTGATCTCATCATAGAAGATTCACCCTATTCATGACCTAACATTGGTCAGTGCATGTCATTTTAAAAAAGTGTAATAAAAAATGTAACTGTAAATAAAATAATTAAATAAATCTTTTTTATTTTAAAATACTAATAACTCATGAATAATGATTCATATTGAAAATATGATACCACTGTTGAGTACATAATGTGGTATTCTCCTAGGTGAGTCATAACATCATCCAATAAGGGTCGACAATGAAAAATAGTTTGTGGACATTTAATTAATAAAATAAAGTATATGTTTATTTTATTTTAACTTTTAATTGACACAGTGACACCTTTTATTTTAAATTTATAGCTAGGCAGATACCCATAATTGGGATCATAACCCAAGAAATTCCCTAGAGTCTTTAGAGAGAATCATTAGATATTTCTCTTAGTAGTAATGATAAACACCGTGATCAGAGATCATTCTTGATCGATCACCAAGGATAATAAATCCTCAAAAACTAATTATCTATATTCCATGTATGGCATTTGGTTTCTTCTTTATTTTCCCTGCTATTTATTTCCAGGAATAATGTGACTTAATCAACAATGATATTGATTCGTGTTTCGAGCATTATTGCATTATGGGTTGTTATTACGGTATTATTGGGATATTAGTATATCCTTTTCATTTACCCATCTAACTAGAAAGAATCGAGGCTGACAAAATGAAGAACATGGTTTGTTCTTCACGTGTTCTTGTGAGTTCACTCCCCTGTTATAATCATTCATCACCATGGGATCCTTATGATCACAAATCGACTTTCTGGGAGACTATAAATATTATTGGACCCCCAGGTTAGAGGTAAGATAAAATAGAGGTCAAATTAGTGTAACTTGAGAACTGATGATCACATAGGTGCTAAAATTTCAGAGAATGGAGGACCGTAAGATGAAAAACGTACCACGGAAGAAAGGGACCTAGTGGCCAGAGAAATATGGGGTGGCTGGAGTTGCGGTGCATCCTATGTGGCATGGGTCAAGGTAGCTATGTGGGATGTGGTGGCCAAGTGGATAGGAAACAGTCGCTGCAGGAGATCATTTAATCTGAGCGACCAAGAAACGAGTTAGGTTTGGCGAGCGGGTCGGTCTGGGCTGACAAGGTAGGCTAGACCAATCCAGAGCGAGCTGGGTAGACCCAATAGACCAGTCGGACCTGGGGTGTTGGGTCAGACCCTGTGAGTCGGGACAGACACAAGTCTGACTCGGGTCACACCCAAGTGGCCGGAACGGGGCATGATCGAACATGGGGGGTGGTCAGACCATGAGATTAACTGCCACAATCAATGGACCGACTGGACGGTCATTCCACGACCAGAAGTACCCCTTCTGAAATTTTCAATAGGAAATAACATTAAAAGTGTACATCTGTTTGATGAGATATCTATGGCATTGGGACCCTTACGACGGGATGGACATTTAGAGATACCCTATGTTTGTTTTTGTGGGAGTGTGTAAACAACCTAATGGCTTGAGGAGTGAGTTCTCGTGGAATGACCGTGCATCGACTAAACATTTATTGTGGCAGGCTTAACCCTAGAGACTCTGTGTCTTATGGAGACTATGTGTTATATGGTGACAGTGTGTCTTATTGAGATTGTGTGTCATATACAGACTATGTGTTCTGTTGATACTGTGTGACATATTAGATTGAGTATATTTGAATATTCTTCATATATTTGTTGTTGGAAAATATCTAGGTAGAGATGACTATGAATTCTTTTGTGTTGTTCATTTATGGTATTCCTTTTTGGGTTTATTTATGTGTTGTTCGTTCATGGTGTTTCCTTTGTGTTAATCCTTTGTGGTATTCCTTTGTGGTATTTCATTTCTAGTATTTCTTTTGTGGTATTCATTTATGGTTTTAGGGTGTCCAACAGAGTATTTTATTTACTCTCCCCTCATGGGTTTTTCTGACACCTTTCATGTCCTATGCAGATGGTCGAACATTCGATGAATTTCTAGGTAGACCAGTACGTGGTGGTGCCGTGTGAGACTATATAGGCCAAGGTTTGTTCTGAAATCTATATCGATGATAGTCATAGTACCACTTATATTATAAATTGGACATCTGGTGGAAGAATATTTTCTTTTGGTGGGATTTTACAGCCCTATTTACTTTCCAGTACTTTCACTATTTTACTCTGGTTATAGGATATAGTGGGTTTACTACACTTTTTACTTAGTTGTTTTAAATTTAGTAATTGTGTTTTGGATTTGTGTGTGTTCATATAGGAACTTACTGAAATGCCTCCCATTTGTGGGGCATGTCTACTCGGTGAAAGTCACTAGCCCCTATCCTATTAAAGGTGGCCTTGGGGTAGCCAAGGAATGGGCCCCTCTATGTTGGTTCCTGACATCATTCATTCATCAATAACATGTTTTCATAGTAATTCACAGGTTACATACTCTGTAATTTCTATTTTTATTTTTTCCTAGGAGATGTGTTCATAAGATCTCAATACATAAATATTAATTTAAAATGGATAGAAAATAATATGAAAAGTTAGTCATTCACTAACTCCTTTAATTTTATTTTGGAGGGAAAACATATTTGTCCTTGAATTTAATGAATCCTCCAATATCAAAATTAAATTATAATACAAATTATTCCTTCATATATAACTTCATGTCTTCACTCTATACCTTTTGGGTTTTCATAATGATTTACGTTGAAAAAAAATAGTATTTGGTATTTTTTGTCCCTATTATCGGTCATCTTGTATGATCTATTCCACCCAGAGAATCCAAAGCCATGTTTTCCCTCAAATGGATATAATTTATTAGAAAATATTGGTCCTTGGTCTTTCCTAACCATCTCTATTTATTAATTTTTCACCATTTTGTGAATATATATACTATAATATATTGGTTAGTATGGAGATAATAAATTTTACTCTTGAGATAATGACTCAAAATATTTAATGAAAATATTATTTCCTCCAACCCTAGATCATGGGATGTTTATTTTTTCTGTTGACTCTTTAATTGGAATTAATTATAATCAATTACTATTTCATGCTGCAAAAGGATACGTCCCAAACCATCTGAACTGTATCATGAAGTATTTCAAACCCTTTCCAACTATAGAGTTATGTTATATTATATGTGGTGAACAATATATCTTCAGCTATTAGACGATTTCCTCACATCCATACATCCAAATAATCTTCATTTCAATTCAACGTAAAATAGTTAAAGGATAGTTAAATCAAAATAAATTTATTAAAAATCATTAGTAGTATCTGATTAATCCAAGAAAACATTATATTTAAGTCACAACGACTGGCCTAATCTACCATGAAATCATATCTTTCATGAATAGACCCATTGTTAAACCCTAACATGTGATTACATTACCCACAAAAGAAGAATTATTTATCCATAAATAACATTCATTTATGTTATTTTATCATTAATAAGGGTCATTATAACATTCCAAATGTTATCTTATTAATATTCCATTATTTTAGAATAAATCAGAATATAATCAGTAAATAATACATAAAATATTTCAACATAATATCAAAATACTCAATTTATTTGATCCACAATGATATAAGGGGAATATATACACCCAAAATACATTACTCTATATTTATAGATTCAATATCAATTATGGAAATCTTTTTTTGGTTATATCAACCCTTTTAACAATTAATCATTAAATTTTTTATATATGGTAGATCCTTTATATAAATTGAGATAATCATTTTTCATCAAACAAATATTCAATATAGTGTAGTGGATAATTGTTCTGGATCATTATATTTTTAATTTCAAGATATTCAATAAAGTGATGCATTTATATACTCCTCTTATTAACAGAAGGATTTAGTGCACACTATTATGAATCATCCGAGCATATACTTACTATATATACAATTTCATGGATTTTATCATTAAATTGCACTATTTTAAGTGTATTTATTATTTATAATTTCTTTAATATTAGAATGGAAATAGGTATGAGTTCAATGGAACACTCAACCGCATGATCTTGTGGAATATAATTTTGTTCATCAAGAATTATGTCAAAATACTCTTGTATTATTAACATGTCTCCAATGATGAGTTCTACAAAAAAATAGAATAATTAGTCCATATTTATTACTAATCAAGACCCAATTCTTGAATTTTTATCCAACAGGGTTCATAGTCATCCTTGCACTGATATTTTACTGTTAGATTTTTTGGGGAATGAAATGAGATAGATTTATACTAAAATAAGATATGATATCTATGTATGGATAAATATTCTATTCTAAAAGTCACTTCAAATTATATAGTGCAAAGAAAAACATGATCATTAGGATGAATCTTCACACAATTGAAATTTATAGAATAGTTGTACAATTTAGATATAATCCTCACACCACTAGGTGTTTTTATAGATAATTACACATCCAATGTTTGAGTTGGTGAATCAAAAATATGAATAAAATATGAGGAACCATAATCATATAATACATTTAAAAAATAGTATGTTTATAATAATAGTGCATTTTACAATAGCACTATCAATTTACAAATTAGTATTAGTGATTATATATTTAATTCATTTTCACTTTGTCTAGGAGGTTTGGAAGCCAACTATCCTCTCTTTCCCGTGTAAATTTTAATTTATTTATATAGTTCTCAAACACATTGCATTTGATTAATTGATGTGTGGGTGGTTAATTAGTTCATACCTCCAAACAATCATCTATATTAATTTGCATCTTTATCCCACTTGGATAATCATTATATTAATGTCCATTAATATCACATTTAAAAAACATTTGAGTCCCTTTCATGAAATCACTATTGTGATTCCTCTGATAATTTTTGTACGTAGGTTATTGGGTTTTATTTTATTAATGTGATTTAATATTCAATACTCCAGGAAAATTTATTTTATAATTCAATTATCAAAATATATAAGAATAATAGATGTCTTTATTTCACATTTCTACCTTAAGAGATAAATGTACAGTTTCCTTGTAGCTGGAGTAGTCTATTATGAATAATTCCCTTTGAATTTTTTATGCCACTAAAGTATCAGTAGTTCTTTCATTAATTTTAAATCATAAAATTAAAGGAATTCAATGAGAGTTGTGATATTTTTAAAATTTATGAAGATTAATTAATTATCATTTTTGTTTTAGATATAAGAATTTTTACTCTATTTTCAACTGAAGAGTTTGATGAAAATATCTAGTCAAAAATATTTTATTGAACTCCACCCATCCCATACAACCATAATTTTCCTTTTTATCTTTTTTTAGTAAGTACCTACCTTTCTCACCCACACCATTAAAAAAATACCCAACTAATAAAATACTATTACAATTTGATCAATAGGGAGTGAGAAATATATTTCATATAACATTTATTTTTTTATAATAATTAGTGGGTAGGAAGAATAATTAATAGAGGGTTTTTGTTTTCAACTGAAAGTCCTAATAATAAGTGGTTCCATCCTTTTTGCACTTGGGTGGGTCAAAATGCATTACATTAATATTTAGTTATTGATTTATTTGGGAGAATATTCTCTAAGGAATTTTAAATTTATCTACCATCCAGTTTGGTTTATCATTGGAACAATCCTTTAATTTCCAATAAAACCTATTTTGAACATTATTCCTCCAATTTCAGGACATTTTTTAAAATAAATAAATGTAAATGATTAGAATACTTAATGAAATAAGAATATAATAAAAAAAATTCTATCATTAATGAAAAATTAACAAATGAAATATACATCCATACGTGTGAATTTCATGGATCCAATATATGTTATTTTTTATCTATATTATATTATTTCCTCTAACTAAACAAATAATATGGTCAAATACTTCATAATATTCATTAAGAGACATTCTAAGGAACTAATTAAAATCGGTCAAGATTTTCAATCCAAGAGTAATGTTTGTCTCTTTTTTTGGGAATCAATTTGATATTATGTTAATAAGCAACCAAACTTTATTAGGTTTACCAACCCATGATAAATCTCTATCAAATTTTATATCCACATGATTTTATGTAGACATGGACTTTATTTATTATAAACCACACACTAATTAATTTAACAAGAAACTAGATTTTTTTTCTTAAATTTAGTCTTTTGCATAGGGGTTATACTAATATTCTATAGTCATAATTCATATAAATAACTAAAACATGATTCTATATATACTAAGGTGACACAATAAAATTATACAAATAAACTGAATGAGTTCACATGATAATTCATTACATATCTTAAAAATTCACAACCCAAAACACAATTGTTAGGGTATTTAGAGAAAATATACATAAACGTATTAGATTACAACATTTACAACATCTCCCCAAAATTGTTTCATTAGGTGATATAAATTTTTAAACATTAAACCTAATAAAATCTATTATAACATAAGGGCTGTAAATATAATAAATAATAATATCAGATACAGAGTAAAGGTAAAAATAATTTTTAATAATAAATAATCATAATTATTAACAACATGAGAATATTTTTATGAGATAATAATCAATTTGAAAGGAATGACATTAAATAATAATACAAAATTAAGAATATTTCATAATAAAAGAGAAATTGTATAATTATTTTTTTATACCACAGGTCGAGTAATAAAATTTTTAAATCATGACTTGATAATCATAATATATAAGTACAACACATAAACATAATAATTATTTATATCTATTTGGATTATACATATGCATTAAAAATTTGTTTCTTATGTAAATTCATAGGTTTAAAACCATTATTTCATAGTGGGTAGGGATTCAAAGGGGATTGAGTTCACTCCCTTTCCTTGAAAGAAATTAGAAATAGGTCTATATGGTCTTGGGTTTACTCTCAATCCTAGAAATATGTTTTATCATGAAATATAATCCTTTACTCACAGATATAGAGGTATATATAGTGCTCACCCTTTATGTAATGATATATAATACATATTTGTTTCATAATAACATTAAAACATTAACAAATCATTAAATCATGATCACACCATGAAAAAAAAATTGTCTCATGCAAAAATATTATAACATAATCATACGACATCTATATATTAAATATGGATGGTACAATTATGTAATATTCCAATAAAATCATTTTAATCATTATAGAATGATGATATATGTGAAAAAAAAGTATGAAAATTGATGTTAAAATATATATATATATAAAGAAGTTGAAATAACCATTATATATTTAATAACATATTAGAAAAAAAATTACAATAAATTAAATTTATAATTCTATAGAAAACCAGGAATTTTTGGATGGGAATATTCATAAGAAAAATTAAATATAGTGAATGAAAAACTTATAAGTATATATGGATACTAAAATTGAAATTCATTTTAAATTTAAAAAAAAAATCAATGTTGGGGATAACTGCCCTGAAATTGTAAAAATAATAACTTATTCATAAAAGAAGTCATGTTCATTGAAAAATAAATTAACCAAACCAAATATGTAACACCCATTGTGTTTAGATACACATTATTTTAATGGTAATTAGGTTGAAGGGAATGTATCAGAAGATTTAGGGGTGATTTTTGGTTGTATAGATTATTTCTTTCTTTTATCAAGAATTTTGTCATGATGGGTAAATGTTGTGATGTGGTTATTCTATATATGGAACAGTCTAATAGGTTGTGGTGTAGGATTCATAGTGTATGATTTTCATATCTAATTCTATATTTTTTATAACTATTTTGTGATAACCTAGTTAATGTATGGTAGTTTAGAATGAGGATTTTTTAGTTTCATAATCATTTTGGGAAGGGACACAGCAAGAAAGACAGTCAAGGTAAAAAACATTGTACTTGGGTGATATTTAGGGTGTGGAGGTAGGATGATATGGTGTAATAACCAAGGGGTAGTATTTTTTGGGTTCTTATAAATCTATTACCCTAATGGGGTGGTGTGTGATGCTCCATCATAGTGTTTCCCCAGATAAATATGATATGTAAATTGAACATCATATTTAATCTTATACAAGGTTTATTTATTCATCCATTGCAATAGGGGGTGGAGGATTCTGTATGGTCATCATTATATCAAAAAATTCAGTAGTCTCATCCTTAGGCTGTTTCGATGTCTTCTATTTTATAGTGTGAGTATAAATGCCCAGATACCCCCTAAATTGGAACTCCTTACAAGCATTACTCATAAAACAATGGTTTCCAAGATAATATTTTTAATGTATTGATTCCCCTGTTCTATCATGATCAAATATTAGGATCAAGATATCAATTCTTGGGGATCCCTTTTTTTATTAAGGGAAATCTGTCAATTCAATGTTCTAATTCCTTAATAACTCGATATCCTTTTTAAATACATGGTTTGTATTATGAAATGGAATGATTTGATATCATATTTACTCAATGTAATGATATATATGTTTTCAAAGTGAGATTTCCTTAAAAACATATATGTGTTCAATAAAGAATATTGGTAGTTATTTTGATTATAAAATAGATTTTCAGGCATGGAATTGGTGAGGATTCATAATAAAAACATTTTATAAAATATTTCCACTCTTTTTCAGAATTTTTTTTAATTATATAAATTTGGGATACATTGGTGAATTCGGTAATGGAAATATGAATCCTTACTATGTGGGGCAAAACTATATGATTTTTGATTGATATTTTCATATTTTGGCAAGACTCGATATTATTAGGATTCATGTTATTATTTTCATAGTTCAAAGTATTTATTGTTCTTTCAGGTTTCCTAATACATATTATAATATACTAGATCCAAAATTATATTCCTTTTCATTTATGATTTTTTAGATGATTTTATATTTCATCGTTAGATTCCCTATAATTTTATCTTAAGGTGAATCCATAGACAGTTTTCATTATTTTCACCTACTTCTATATATGATTTTATCATATTAATTATTTAGTGATTATGAATGAATTGTTTTTGGAAAACCAAGGGTTATTTTTTAAAATGGGTTTAACATATCAAAATTTCATACATGTATGATTTATTTTAAATATAAAGCTAATGATTTCATCATATTATAACTCATATATATTCATTGGTAAAATGGAAAATGTTGTTGCATATTTTAGTTTGATGGATTTTCTTGAGTATCATTGCCTTTTACATGTAGGATGGTTTGGTGGTAACAGATAGTCACAAGGCATCCCTTTATTAAAATTTCCTTGATTTGTTTTACGTCTATCCATTATTCATATCATTTTATTTATGATTATCATATAAAATTTCTTTTATTTTATTTACATTTAATTTTTCAGGATATACATGTGACATGCTTGTTATATTTTTGTATTACTAACCATATGGAGGATATTTTTTTTGGTGACAAGACTGGAAAACCCATGTTGGATCATTATAATATAGAATATATAACATAATACATAAAATAAAATTGTGAATATGGTAATTCATGGAAGTATTTTCAACTAAAATGTTTATGCAAGGTCAATTTCTCAAACACCCATCAGTTCAAGTGAATTATGAAAGAAATTGAAAATGAAATTTTATGAGTCTATGAAAAACATATTAAAAAATATAGGATAGAAAAATATAGGTGGAATTAGGTTGAATTGTTATACAATTTTCCATATCTAAAATTTTGATAAGAATATCAAAATCAATTTTTGATTTTAATGAAAAAAATATATTAATTTTGTAATAATTAAATCAATATCATTTTACAATGTTATTTAAGAAATGATGTAGGAATCGATTGAAATTGACATTTAAAATAGCCACAAAATGTAATAGAGATTCAAATACCACATATTAATTTAAAAAAATGTTGATAATTTGAAAAAATGACATAGTGAAGGGAAATTGATTTGAGACTGTTAATATATAAGTATATTTTGAGTCAAATTCTCTTCAAAATCAAGTGAATGTGTATAATTATTAAATCCTTGAAAGTGGTCAAACTTTAAAAAATCATCCATAGGGTGGTATATAATTGTAATACCATGAGATTTTAAAATAAAAAAATCATGTTGAATATTATATATGATAATAAATTCTAATATTAGAATATAATTTAACACCCTAAAACATTATGATATATATGACTTTATATAAATGCAGTCATTTTGACAGCTTGACGAACAGACATCCATAAATCAAAATGAACTATAATTTCCTAGAAATTAAATATGAGAGTATGAATAAGAAGAATTTTTTTTAAAATTGTATAGTTTACACATTTATATAATAAAATCATTTATCATTTATTAATTTATAAAAACTAAGAATCATTTAAAAAGAGAAATATTTTCTAAAAAACCGTATCATTCTACCCGATAGTTTTATAATAGTTTTTATAAAAAAAATAAATTATGTTTAACCACCTTTAAAAAATTTATATTTAAAAATTAATATAATTTTAAAAATAAAATTATATAAATTATATTACTTTAAATTTTTTGGATTTTTTTGAAAAGATTCATTTCAATAAGGATAGTGAAAAATAAAGATTATTTTTAAGAAAATTATTCTTGATTAAATAATTTATAGCAAAAATTTTCATATTATTGTTGGTTGGAAATTAAAATTATTTACATAATATATGAATTAATAAAATTAGGTCATTTACATAAATTCCATAATAATTTGTTAAATAAAAACATTTTCATGTTTTAAGATTATTTATTTTGGAAAACTATTTTTTGATACATCCGTGGTTTAACATTTATATTAAATTGCACAAAATCCATGATTTGAATTTTTAAAAATGGATTACATATATATAATCATAAGTATTTATATTCAATAATAATGGAAACATAATTTTTTATCATAATTCATAGTGAAAAAATAAAAAATTATTTATTGTTGTTAATGTATAAACTTGTATACCATGTGGTTAAACTAAAAAATATAAGGGATAAAAATGAAAAACAATTATATTACCAATTTAATAGTAATAATTCGTAATTATATCTTCTAATGTAATAAAATGGTAAATTTTGGATACTTGTTTCCTTAGAAAACCAAAGGTGGAAATCATTCCTTTCAAAAAACCCCAAGTGTGTCCACTTTACCACATATAAAAGGTCACCACCTCTCTTCACCTATTTACACTACCAAAACAAATTGGTTTAGAACATAAATACCCTAAAAACTCAATTAATTCACTACACTCATCCTAGAATATTTTTTTTGTTTGAAATGAATCCATGGAAATATTTTGGTTCAAAATAAAATAATTTTTCCGAAGAAGAGACAATGTCCTTAACTAAGAATTCTAAATTATTTACTCCTCATCCTCCTTCAAAATTTATTACTACCTAATTATATTGTAACATAATTATAGTCTATACACTCATATTATAATTATTTTATGGTAATAACATGCATCCAACATCTCCTATCTGATATAGGGAACATAAGAGTTGACCTAGTTTAAGAAGGACTAACGCCTCACAATCAGATGTAAGTCATTTTCCACACTTCTTCTCCCAAATGTATATAATATATAATTTACTATTTATATATTATATTTATGATATTATTATAATTATATAATTATAATATCATATGTAACTTATTGCATTCCATTCCTTATTGAATATGATAACGTCGCTCACATGTATTGTGGACTACCACCTCATGAAGTGATGTGAATCATATTTTGAAAATGCTTTATAGGGATGGTAAAAAGGATAAATTTAATGTTTATATTTGATAATAACGAAACATTAACTGATATAATGGTTTTTTAATATATCATGTGCTTTCTTAAATTAAAATCTACTAAAAATGAAAACATCATTCTTATGTACGGTGAACTATCACTACTTTATGTGATGTGATTCATTTGTGATGTTATTATTATTGAATAAAATAGATGTTATGATTAAGGGTATTTGAAGAAATAATATGTTATTTATTATAAAATTATAATCCTTTAATGATAAAATAACACATAACAACTTTATATCATGATCTTTGAAAAGCAGAAATGTTACTCATGACTATGTACGACCTACCATCTCAATTATTATAAAGTAGTTCATTTTCAAAACCATATTTTAAATATTGTTTTAAAAGTATAATTTTTTATAAAATGAAAATTAGTTCATTATTAACCATATTATTATAATTAATTAATTTTATATTTTACCTTATTCAACTTACTATAGTAATTTTGGACATATGAGTCATTTCTCAGTAAAACATATGATGTGAAATTAATTAGATGTGTAAATTAATATGACTCTAAAAAATATAAATAACATGAATAATAAAAATGATAAGGTTTATTAAGAATGTACATATTTAACTTAAGATTATAATTTCTAAAGATAAATAATACACATGAAAAATTAGGATCAAGGTTAGGGATCTTTCTTACACACCATTTTCATTAGGTTATGACCATTTTTTCTTTAAGTCACTTTCCCTATTTATAAATACATTCAATTATTTTAAATTATATATATGTATCTCACATGTATAACTATATTATTTTATCTTATATTTATGCGGTAATGCATTCCTTATGACCATTTCTGAAATTATTTTTATGGGATCTTTTTTTATTCTGTTATTAGACAAGATTATAAATATCATTAATTTCCAAGGGTGATCCATTAGTTTATGTCTTATGATTGGTATCTTTATGTGGAAAACATATGAATGTAAATAAAATGAATATTATGGTTGGTACAGGAATTATATATCCCTTCAATGGTTTGGGTAAAATTATTATCTAATCAGACTTCATGTATGGGATTAAGAAGTGAAGCTACTCCATAATGGAACTCAGTCCACCATGTGATGTTGTCTTTTTAGTAAATAGGTATTATGTTTTTTTCAAGTTTCATTTCATATTCACTTTCAATTGTTTTAATGAAATTATAATAGCCTGAAATTTATTTTTTGAATCCCCATAATTACTCATGTGCCTTCTCTTATATCATATCATGTTATACCATTGACTCAAATGTTAAACATCCATATCATGTATATTACCTTACAAAATATTTTAGCTCACCCCACACTTCTTTTATTAACCAAGATATCTAAGGAAGATTATGGATCTTGAATAGATTTTAGGATCTCACTATGGAGAATAAAAATAGTATTCTATGTTTTTGTTTCTTTTTTTTGTATTATGAACCTTGTACTATAAATACACTTAGCCTTTATGACCGTAGTACTCATCTGATGGATATTTATGATTAAGAATCATATAATAATATGTGTTAAATTGTTTTTTTCATAGTTTGTATTAGATAAATTTTTATGTTTCCCATTGCAAAATATGATTAAAATCCTTTGTGAGAACCCTACGGATATGACTATATTTAGGAAAATATGTTGGAATTTTAATGATGTTTAGAGAAATAGGTTTTTGGTATATGAATCCCTATCTAGATAATTAAACTGGATTTTGATCTATAATTGATGTACCTTGTGTTAAAAAATATGAAAATATGTGTCTACCTTGAGTCTAGTGTTACCTATTATACGACAATGGGTCAAACGATGCCCTTGGTTTAACAATTTTAGTGGATATGATTTACAAATTCAAAAACTATTTATGATGCATCTTGATGGTTTCTAATATATAATTATAATTAATGACCTATGTTTAAATTATGTTTTCATATATTTAAAATAATTTCTCATGATTTATACATTCAGTAATTTATTTTTTCTAATTTTTTTGTTTTCCATATGGATTATTATTACTCACAATATAACTTATGGTTTTAGTCAATGGTAGAAACTAGAAGGAACTAGGTTAACATTGAATTTGATACTCATTTTGTTCATGATAATCCAAATGAGATGAAAAATTACGTAAATGATATTTTGATTATTCCTCATCATAGTTCACGATATATGATTAAAAATATTAACTTCGGTGTAACACCCAGAACTTCTAAAATAAGAAAAGTGAATTTGATAATGTATATGACATGCAACACCAATATAAAAAGAAAATATAACACCAAGAGATTGAAATATATATTAATTATATCAATTAAAAAAAATTTATTTACATGGAAGTCTAATTTTATCTTTCTTTACGAGCAATAATTATTTTCATTGATAGATTTTATTACACACAAGGATGACTTTTACCGAACAACAATATACTATTAATAATTTTATTTAAAATGCTTGTTATTTCCGAAACATTTGAATGATAGGGATGAATATTATTTTGTAAATTATTAAAATATATATTTTACACAATCTCATATCTTACTTATTTATTAAAAATAAAATAAAAATAATTGAAAACAAAAATAAATATTTTCTAAAAACTATATTGTTCAATGAAACGGTTTAGTCATGCTTTGTGAAAATAATTTTAAATTACATATTAAAATTAATTGAAAAATTAATTAAAAATATTAACTTAATTTTTTAAATATTAATATAAAAATTATCATGGGCTGGGTATTGGGGATTTTTCTGAATAGTTTCATTTGTTTCTAAATTTTGGAAAAATACGAAGTTTTTATTGAATAATGCTATTTAATTTAAATAATTTATAATTATAAATGATATTTTGAATTAGTTTCAAAATAAAATTATCTAAATATAATATAATATAACTCAATTTAGTTTATTGGAATAATTTTCATATTGATTTTAGATATAAAAACTTTTTAAACTATTAAACATTTTCTCTTTAAAAAGATGATTTCACGTCTCTTCTATAGGATTAATTTTAAATTAAATTCTATGAATTTTTTGCATTTATAATGAAAAAAGGGTTCTCATATTTTTTATTCAACATAATTTAAAATTTCTAATATGTAAAACTAAATTTTTCACTAATAGAAAATGTAAAAATAGTAAAAAATTAACTTTCATAGTTAATGTAAAAATGGATATTCCATGGGGTTAAACAAAAAAGTTAAGTGTAAAAATGCGGCAAAAACATTTATAGAAACCATTTACTAGTCATATTTCCCCATTAAAGCTTCTTGTTTTGAGAATTTTATATTTTATAAACATTTTTCATGATAAAAATGTTGGTATGAATGAATATTTCTAAAAAAATTACAAGTGTCTTGATCACCACACTTTTAAAAGGCCACTCCAACTCATAAATTCTAAACTCCTTTAATCATCATTATTTTGTTGAAAAAATACCTAAATAACTTCCAAAAAATTTCTAACACTATCCTAGAAATATTATTATTTTCATAAATTCTTCATATGAATCTCTTTGTGCAAGCCTTAAGAGAATACCTAAAGAAGAGGTAGAGTTCCTTAAAGAGGGTCTTTATTTTATTTCTTCTACACATCATTAAAATATATTTAAAAAATGTTATGATATAATAAACTAAATATATTCTATAAACTATGATTTTTTTATAATAAGGGTTTCAACTATAACCAGCCCCACTTCCATCAAATGGGTAACAAAATCATCGTTTGTGTGTACATCAGCCTACCACCCTACGAACTGATGCCATTCATTCATCCATTACAACCATTCAAGGTCGGGTATGATGATGGATATATAGTATATATATTATATCAATAAAAAATTTATACTTAATTTTTAATTATACTATATATATATATATATCGTTATTTCTTTCCATTCTTTAGGGGATACGATAATGTCGCTCATGTGTATGGTGGACTATAGTATCATGAAGCAATGTGAGTTGTCTTTCACTGATGATGTTATATTTAAGGTCGATATGGGATATTAATGAAATAATTTTTATATTATTTCCATTTTTATAATTCTATAATGATAATAAACGTCATTATATTTTTTAGCTTTTAACTCACTTAAATATGATAACATTATTCATGTGCTTATAGACTACCACCTTAACGAAGTGATGTGGCTCTCTTTTCGTCACCAAGTCACATTGAAGATATATATAAGTTTATAATATGGTATATAAGATATTATGATCACTCCATAAATGTAAAATATTACATAACTACTTTTCATTATGATAATTTAAAAATGAAAATGATACTATTTTGTACATAGGTCCTACATTCTCCATGATCATAACATACTTCATTTATCAAAACAATATTCCATTATTTGTATTACAAATATAATTAAAATATAAATATTATAATTATTTCATGATTATTATACATGAAATTATTTAACTATACAATATTCTCAAGAATAAGAACACTCATAACAAAGCATGAATGAATAAATAAGGCAATTAACATCCAAAATCATGAAAATAAAAAAAATATTAACAAAAAGGATTTAAAATGGTATAAGAATATCATATATGATATTATTCATATGATTATGGTTCTTTTATTAATTAATAACATTCATAAAACCATTTTAAGTGAGTTTAAATCTCTTTCAACTTATCAAAAGTGTGAGGTTAGTGATTTTGTCTCAATTTCATTTAATTAAGGCATTTTGTAATGTTATGCACCTAATTTATTTTATATATTGTTTATACTACCCCATTACTGATATTATATAGAATAATTAATTATTCATTTTATTTATCTTTTAATTCAAATTTTTTAATCTACGGTGATTTGAGTTATAATTAACCAAGTGGTAAAAAATTCCATAACTCAATTTCTTTAAATTGGGTTGTATTACTTCTTCATTGCCTTCGATATTATAATATTATGTGTATAATGAATTATTATTATCATATTCTGTATTTCCATTTATTTTTTTTATTTTATATGGATACACATAATCGATTAATTGATTAATTCTATCTTGAACATTATGATCCCAGTAAGAGAAAATTTTACAATCTCATATTGATTAAGAATGTTTATTTATTTTTTTAGTTGAATGAAATTCTTTCAATATTGTCTAATTAAACCTTCTAATTTTATTCTATTTCATATTTATTATTTTTTAATATAATGTTCCCATTTTTTCACTCTTTGGTATATAAAATATTTTGGAAAATATTTTTAAGAGAATTTCACATCATTTCTCTATCCATTTGAAAAACCATTTTCTTCTAAAACTAGGTTTCCTAAAAAATATTTCAATTTTTTATCATTTTAAAAAATATTTATAAAACAAATTTTCATCCATTATGTGTTTATAAATAAACAAAGAAATATTCTTATCATTTCGTGAATAGTCCATTTTTATTGTCATTTTAAGGTGGTAAAATAATTATCTTTTTAACTTATAAAACCTCTAGAGAATTACCCACCAACATGATCATAATTTATTCAAATCATGATTTTCATGTTTATAATGTAATTTTTAGATTAATTTTTTCCATATGATTCCAAAAATTAAAATTTTTTAAAAGTAATTTCCAAAGAAATGGATTTTCAAAAGGAAAAAGGATATTTTCCCCAATAATGTTTTTTAATGTTCTTTTATGTAATTTATTTTCATTAATGATGACAACTATTTTTTTTTACAATAATAAGTATATTTTTTATTGATTCTATATTTATTCTTCTTTTTTATGGTTTTTTATTATTTTGAAAATGGATAATATTGACATTCACTTCCTTGTTTTATTTTTTAGTCATTAACTTCACCTTAAACTATTTACTTTCTTGTGATTATTTAACATTAAATTTCTCTTAAATAATCTTGTTATTTATCAAGGTTATTTTTAGTTCATAAACCATAAATCACTGTTATATACATATGATACTTTTAATTTTATTTGATTAAATGGGAATATATTGATAAATTAGTATCATTTACTCAATGCAGATTTTTTTTGATAAAGAAAATTATTCATAAATTAAATTGATCATTCAATATATAAGGAATTGATTGGAAATGTAGCGATGGGTATGAGAATAATTTAAATATCCCCTCAATGCATTGATATATTTGATAAATAAAATTAGTTGAAAAAAATTAAATATGTTTCTATCAGTAGTTTTAAACTATCTAGAGGATAGATCATAATAGTAGAGTTTTTTCTGGTCATTATACATGATGTCGAAATATTAGGTTTTTACTTCATTTATAATTCAGTAATTATTATAATCCATGATATTTTTACCGTGATGTTATCTATGAATCTATTTCATTAATATTTTATTGATTAAATGTCATTTGATTTTAGTTACTTACCTTCAAATATTTATTATGAATTATATAGTTATTAAAATGGAATTTGTGGTTAGTTATTTACCTTATAATATTTCTTATTCTTATGATATCATGATGGACTACATAGTAATTGACTCTTATATATTATTTTGGCACACCATTATATTTTTCCCTACTCATTAACCCATTAAAAATACTATATTTGATATGTAAGGATATAATAGATGGAATAATGTTATTATAGAAATAAATATTATGTTTTTAATTGTTTATATAAATTAAATATGTGAATAATTATGTATCTAACTAAAAAATGATACAAAATCATTAGGACAATTGGGATGAAATTTCTTTAAACTAATTACAATTTAATAAAGTAGTGATTGTATATGGGTTACATGGGTTTTTGTTGTTATAATTATTATTAGATAATGTATAATAGAAATCCTAGGTATTTGATTTAGAAAAACCTCTATTAACATAACCCTATAATAGAATTTTTGGATAATTGTAGAAGAACATTGTGGTGTTTTGGAAAGGTATAGACTATATGGTGTTTCCAAAAACTACATCCCTATCATAATACAAAAAGTGGACAGGTTTCTGAAATAGATTTACCTAGGGTTAATAACATAATAAATACAACATTATGCTTGATATAATTAGCACCTGGTTCATGAAAATAGGCCCTACTTCTCAACTAGTTTTACACTCCTAGACGATGTTCTTATGATAAATCAAATTTTCATTATAAACCATTATGAGGTATTTGAATATATTTTGAAAAAAAACTCATAGGTTAAAAATAAGGTGTCTTATATTGAAAATAAAGGGTCATAATTTATACATCCTATAAATGATTTTATGGTTTTCCCACAATGATTATTGTAATTCACACAATACATTCTGGTTTTAGTCAATGGATTGAAACTAAAGGAATAATGTTTACATTGAACATGATGTACAATGTGATGACTATGATAAATTAAATGTGTTAATGATAGGAGTGATATATATCAAACTGATTCCTAATATGTTATGCTGAAATATGATTTACAATATATACCTCAACCAACTCTTTGACTCACCAAAGAAGATGAGGATACAGTTTTCTAAGATCTCGAGTGAGCGACACTATAGAGACATAAATGATCGATTCCATTCATCAAATAAATATGGATGGATACATACTAGTATGTTTCTTAATGGAATGAGAAAATTCTTTATATGTGGAAAGGAATGGTATAAATAAAATAATTCTCTAGTGTAAATGAAGAGTATAAAGGAATGAAATTAATTTCACGCCATAGATATATATTATTAATTGTATTAAATGAGAAGGCCCCGTGAATTATCTGATCCATTACCATATTCTAAAGGTTTACCCATAGACTAAGGGAGGACTTATGTTGGTATAAGACTATTGGAGTATTTAAGTATTGTAATTCAATAATTAAATTGTTTAAGTATTTTAACAATGTTATTTTGTTTATGATAATCTTGAAGCATATGAGGATTGTGTTAAATTTTATGATCACATATATATTCATTAACAAAATATTTATCGATACCATTATGGGTAATAATTTCAAGATTGATCATAATTCCATTGTCTTAAGTTCCCTTATTAAGGTTTTTTGTGATGCGAGTCTACCAAGATTATATATATTTTTGGAGAAATTTATATCAACATTAATTTTTAATAAATATATAAATTTGATTAATAATGACATTAAATATTATAGATATAATTTTATAGGTATTTAAAACCATTATGTTTTATATTATCAATAATTACATTGTAATAATTGTCAAATAATATTTTTATACTTTCTCAAAAAAGGGTTATATAGAAAACCCTAGTATTTTTTAATTATTAATTTTATATCCAGAAAGTCCATAATTATTCTTTTTGTAATTTTAAAGGAATTATATTAATATAGTGTAGATAAAGGACAACCTCCATGTAGGGTAACAACCCGATACATCCAAAAAGGTCGTGGGGCTATAAACCATGTCCAAAATATGATAACAGTTTATCCCATACCATATGCCTATATGATTTCCTTATGAATATGTAATTTTTTTAGAAAATAAAATTGAAAAATAAATAATAATAATGAACCAGCGGTGTTACCTTAGAGGTTCAGAGATTAACTTTGAAAACATTATTCAAATCATATTATTTATAGAAAACATTTAGAAACATACAGAAAGTCTTTTCACTATTTTATAGATCTTATTAACCATTAAATGGTAATTTTAGTGCTTCAAGAAAAAAAATGCATTTTTGAATATTCATATCATGGATTTAGAGATGAATGTAAAATTTATCTAAGAATAACCAATGGATGGAATTGTACTTATGAAATATAAATTTATCAAGAAAGTATATTTCCATACATTAGTATATAGTAAAATAATTTCTCATATTTAGGAAAAACGATCTTGTAATAATTATAATATTTAGAGTCCAATAAGATCCACATTATTTTTAGTAGAATGTGTAGCAAAACTGTTTAAAGTTAATCATAGTGACTAAGGTCAGATTAAGCTTGATTGGGGACAAAACATTAATCTTAGGGGCCCAAAATGACCTACCTAGTTGTTCAAAACTCTAAATATGGTCATATTTCTTCATAAAACTTACATTATTGATTTAATATGGATTATTATGATTTTTTTGGAAATAACATGTATACACCTAACATGATTCCAAAAATTCCAAGTGAGCCATTTTACTTCTCTATAAAGGCCACCAACTCTCCCACTTCATCACACCTCTAAATCCTCTTAGGTTATAGAAATAGCAGCCCAACACACAACCAAAAAATCATACCATATTTATTGATGCCTTTACATTGTAAAATGGAAATACAAGGAAGAATATTTGAACAAACCAAAAGGAGTTACCTAATTAATAGGTATCGTCTTCTCTCAAGTCCTTTTTTTCATTTTCTTTCTCCACCCCCTACACATATTATTACCACACTAAATGATGACAGTTCAATTTCCCTTACCGCCTCTGATGGTTGAAATTATGATGAAAAATATATATATCTATATTATATTTATAATTACATTAATATTATTTATTCATTTTACAACAAATATCTTTTGACATTCTATTGTGTGTTAATATGATAATTTTATTTGAGGAAGTGTGGATTACAGCCCCCTCAATGCAATATGTTTCATTCATACACTACATGGAATATATTAAGTATGGGGTTAGTGATTATATATGATATTTATGATATCACAAAGATACTGTAACAATGATATAAATATATTACATTTTCTTTATTTGTTTCATTACAACAATAGAAACATAAACAATGTTCATACGTACGTACAACATACTATTTTCCAGAATGTTGTACTCTTTTTTATATTTATCAATGTAGTAGATTAATATTATAAAAAATATAATTTATAAACATGATATTTATATCATTTTGACATTATATAATAAATATATAATTATAAGGACTAACAATAGAACAAATTAAGAAACACACAAAAAACAAATCCAACAATACGTGAAGTGAAACCTTAACATATGATGGTTAAAAAGTGGGTCAAATAATGTCATAGTAAAACCAGATATGATAATATATATAATAATATTCTTATGTAATATAGTTATAAAAAAATTATAATTATTATACATGTGTTTTGAATGAGTACGATGAGAGTCATGAATCAAGGTAAAGGGATTTAATCTCAATTTTTATTTTCTTAAGATACATGCGATATTTGTTACACATTCCTTTTTTGAGGTGTATATTCTACTTTTTATTTTATAGTATTTATATTATAATTAAATTTATTCATACTCACATATAAATTTCATGATATTTCATTTATAGGGTTAATTTTTTTTAAAGTTACCAAATTGGTATAATAGTTTTCTCTCAATTTTCTTTGTTTGAGACTTGTGTTTTGTTATGCACCTAAATTATTTTTTGAGGTGTATATAATTCCATTATACATGTCATATCATGAAAATTCTTATTTTAATGTTATTTTAAGATTCATGAATTGTTTTTCTAACATGGGTATTATGATCCCATGTTACCAAGTTATAATAATTTGTTGAGACAATATCATCCCTTTTTGATATTGTTTATGATTATGATTCTTTTGATGAAATATTATGATCCATATCTCAAGAAAACACATGAGTTTAGATATCGTCTATTTATAAAATTTATATTCACATATTTTTACCATTATTCCACACTTTTATTATATATTATAGTTTATATATTATTATATTAATAAATCCTGAATTTACCCTCTTTTTAGTATGAAATCTGTGTCCCATCAAAACCAGGTTTTAAAAAAAATTGTTTCCAAGAATATTCTTCAATTCAACTATAATAATTAAAATATAATTTTTTCCCATTATTTATTTTTCCAATATTATAGAATAAATATTATTATCACTTTTCGAACAATTTATTTCTCTAACATTTTTATTATGAAAACGGGATGTTCTTTTACATTATACAACATGTACTTATTTATCAACTATTAATCATTTGAATCTTTATTTTAATGTTTAAAGATTAATTATTAAGAAATTGTTTTTAAAATATATTTTCAATTAAATAGTTTTCAGTATTCCTTTTAAAATTTTGGGTGAAAATTATTTTCAAATTATTATCAAGCTTATTTTATATGTTTTCATCGAAAATATTTTCAAACTATTTTCAAGAAGCTTTTATATGTTTTAAAGAAAAATTATTTTAAAAATATTTGAAAAATTATTTTATCAACTTTCATGGATAAAGGTTTTCAAAAAAATTGAATCCATCTTCCTATGTTTTCAAATTAGTTTCACATAAATAGTTTAAAAATATTTTCATGATCCTTTCACATGTTTTCAAGTAAGAAATATTTTTAATTAATTTGTATGATTTCATTATATGTTTTCAACTGTTTTCAAAGAGATTTTTTTTATATTTTCAATTATTATTTTATAATATTTCAAGTAAATGGTTTTTATAATTGATTTCAAGTCTTCTATATAAATTTTCAAATAATTTTTAATATAATGATATTTAATTGGTTTTATGTGTTAAAATGATTTGTTTAAATAATAAGGTATAGTTTCATCAAGAAACACTTTTTAAAGATTTTTAAAAATTATTTTTCAACTAATATGGAATCCATTTATGTTACTCATTCCCTTCAAGTAAATGATATAAATGTTCCAATCATATTCTTCTTATGAATGGGTTTTTTTTAATTTCATGTTATTTATGAAACCCATTTCCCATTCCTGAATTATATGTTTATGAATCTCATTTCAATTTTAGGGGTTATATGTTTATGAAATCCATTTCTTTTTCATGGGTTATGATTTTGATGAAACGATTATAAAACCTGTATTTTTTCATAGGTTATAATATGATTACATGTTTATGATACCTATTTCTTTTCATGGGTTATGATATGATTATTTATGAACTTTAGGAATATTTATGTATGATTTAATTATTAGATGTCGGGTGCCTATATCTTCCTCCATTGCATTGGGTAATGATTTATATATCATGAAATAGACTAATATGGTATTGGGAATAAACCTTGAGAACAAATATGGCTATGAGAGTGAACCATGACTACCAAGATGGTGAGACGAGTGAACTCATTCTACCAATATGGGTATGGGAGATAACCATGACTACCAAGATGGTATGTGGAGTGACCTCATACTACCAAGATGACCATGGGAGTGAACCATGACTTCCAAGATGGTATGGGGAGTTAACCTATACAACCAAGATGGTATTGGCAGTGATGCATTTCTTACTATAAAAATCATATTATATTCTTATGATTCTACCACAATTCCATATTTTTTCCTATGTTCTGATTTCATGGATTATGATATTTATTTCATTATGATTCATGTCTTATGAACTACTGTGATTTATGAAAAGATTCATTTATATGATCTTTGATATACAGAGTATGATCTTTTATTTTCATGATTATGTTCTCCTAACCTTGTGCTCATAAGTATTCTTGCATATCTCCCTTTTTTACCCTTACTGAAAATTTTAGCTCACTAGTTTCTCATGTTTCCTTTTCCTTGGATATGAATAAAGCTTTTATGAAGAAGTAATAAATGTAGATATCGTTATGGGATATATTTATGATCATTAACAAATATTGGATAATTTTTATTCCATGTTTCCAAATATAGAAAACTATTATGGTCATTAGGCATGTATGTTTGTAATGTACTGAATATTCTTCTAAAATGATGTAATATCTTGGCATGTCAAGCCTAGGTTTTAAAGTTGGTTTCAAAGGAATGGGTTTTTAACCTTTCTAATATTTGATGTAAAAAATTTAGTGATGTCTCTAGGAATTTTCTATGTATATATCCAGGGATGTCTCAAAGGTTATATATAAGGATTTTTTAACATTAATAAAAATTTCCAAGAATTTTGTTAAAGGGGATAGTGAGTGGATTCCATGAAATATATCCATGTCTAGATACTATTAGTAGATGTGTCTTGGGCATAGATTTACCTAAGTTTAACAACACTAAAATGATTTTTTGGGCATGGCTCAAGGTAATTTGGTATACTACAACAGGCCTTACGACACACCTATTTTGACACAAATGGGGGATATTTTTTGGGAATTGAAAAATTCTTCATAAACTATTATGAAATTTTTAAATATAATTTAGTAATGAATAACCTATTATTATACTATGGTGTTATATATTATGGATTGTGTCATAATTTATACATCTTTTAAATAATTAATTTCATGACTATGTGGTTTTGTGCTATGATACGTAATGATCACACTGTACTTATGGTTTTAGTGAGTGACAGTAAATAGAAAGAAGATGATCAACATTAAATTTTTACATATTTGGAATGTATGGGCACTAAGAAAGTTTATTTCTGAAGTGGAAATATCATAATGATAATCAAGAAGGTGTTATGAGTATTGGTTTTACTTTTAGAGTTAAAGAGACTACAAAAGTCTTCTTAATAGTATGTGATGTTCTTCCATTATTTTATACATTGATCATAAGAAGAATTATTAGATTGAGGTCAAGGTATCTTAATACATGATTCATATTTTATATTCTACGAAATAGGTATTAAGGACTATGTCGATGAAGTATGATTAATGGTTTAATAATAATGTTTTTTAACGAGTTATTTATGTTTTGGAATTAAAAGATTTGGTTACATGAATCCTGAACTGTATAAGTATTTTCATTATAATATTTCATTAAGTGTTGAGAAAAACACATTGAAGTAATTTGATGGAATAAAAATATATATAATTCAAAGGTAATGTCCATGGGAAACACATGATTATGGGAACGATAACCCTTTATAAGGTCTATATGTTAGGGTAATGTGGATTGGATAATGATATCTAGGATATGAATAATTATGTTAGAAGTTACTAATTAATTTTGAAAAAATTAAGTATTTTTTTTATAATTAGTTCATGAAAATTTGGATTTAGATTAAAACATATTATATTTATGTAATACATCCCATAATATATGGAATAATGAATCATGCATGTTTTCTAGAAGTATTTATAGTATTTATGGTTTTTTCCATGTTCCATGAAAACTTACCACGACTGTATTTACATGTTTGGAATTTAAAAACCAAGAGATAATTTTTGATATATAGGGATTCAATGTTAATCTTATATCATTACTCTCTTTCTAATGTTTTGTATTTTTATATTTCAGAATGCTTTTAAGGTTAAAAATGTATTGAAAGATTAAGTTAATATTTGGATGAATCTTGTGATAATAATGTATTACCGTACCACTTAAGGAATTAATAATATTGGATAACCTATTATAAAATATGGTTTTTATGATAAATAATGATGTATGTGATGGAATATCATGGATCGCGTGATCTGTTATAGCTTTAGGAATAAAAAATTTACATTTCTTTTTGGAGAATGGAGTAAAGTGGATCAAGGAACAACAAAGGGTGAGGTTGTCAGAAAGTCTAGAATGTATATATTTTCATAAAAATTAATTATATTTAAGAAAAAGGATATTGAAACAAATTGATTTATCCTAATAACACTGTTTTCAATGAATTAGATGGTCCCTTAGTTCATCACAGATTTATGGATTTGTAGTTTTCAATGTTCTCCTAACATTTTTCCCTATATCCATTCATCATAACTTTATAGTTATATTTTTAATCCATGTGCATGTTTTTACTTACTTAATATATTCTATTATGTATAAATGTTGTTATATGTTTCTTTTGGTAACCTCTATGTAGCCAAAATTGTATTTTAATGTATGTTTTAGTATTCATATTTGTGATGTGTATTTCGTTGAATAATACTATCTAATATTAAACCTTTGATATCCTAAAATAATTTATTGTGAAATATTATTTTATTTGGGATTGAATGTAACACCCCAAGATTTTATGAATTATTTTTTTCTAACTAATTTAATATTTTTACATTTTTAATTTCACACAACTCTGAAAATAGTTTTTTTATTATCTTATAACTTAGTCAAACATTCCTTTCACATGTCACTGACTTTGAGTACATTACAAAGAACCAAATTAGTGTATGATACCTAGAATATAAAATCATTTTACTTCACATGCAAACATGAATTATTGTATTATACACGCAACATTATCCTGGATTATGCTAAATGCAACACCGACTTAGTGTATATTTTACCCAACACAAATTTATTATGAAATATCATTTTATTGTTATAATTATTTAAATGGGATAATTATAACATATCCATTAAACATAATAACAGGAATAGTAATAATTAATTTTCAAATTCTATTTATAATTTTTATATATAAATAAAATATATTGATAATAAAATATATGATTTTTGTAAAGTCCTTTATGTTAAAAAATATCATTTTCTCAAATGATCCTCTTTCAATAATTAAAATATTTATAGATAAATATAGAAATTTAATTTTAAAAAAATAAAATTCATTTTTTAATTTATAATATCTAAATTTTATTAGGGTGAATTTTTGGAATTTTTCTATAAATCATTATTTATTTTAATAGTGGAAAATATTGTTTTTAGTTAAAAACAACTTTTATCATTTAAAAAATTATTATGGTTAAATTATATTTTAAATTGGTTTAAGGTCAAATTAGATCAATAATTCATATATTAATAAAATTTAGGTTCTTAAAATCAATTTCACATTGAAATAGAACATAAAAACTTAATACAATATGGAACTACTATTTACTTTAATGACCTGTAATTTCATCATGTCTGCGAGATTCACATTAATCATAATTTTTCAACATCTATAAATTTAATTTTAAAAAACTAACATACAAAATTTTAGTTCATATAATATTTATACTCAAATAATATCTACATTATTTTGGACCAAAATAATTATTAAAAGTGATTAAAATTAGTCACAATGATTATGGTCAAATTAAGCTTTATTAGGGACTAAACATTAATATTAGGGGGCCAAATAACCTATAAACTTGTAAAAAATCATTTATATATACATTTTAGACCATAATCATCTCATTATTTATTTATTTTGGTTTTATATTACTTTTTCTAGGTTAGAACTTGTGTACACAAAACTTGTTTCCAAAAATTCCATGTGAGTATTTTTACATCCCTATAAAAGGCCACCACCATTCGCCCTTCCTCAAAACTATAAAACCTATTAGTTTAGGCCAATACCTAAAAAATAAACTTTCTATAAATCATTACTTCCTCATAAAATCCTTCCCTTTGGAATAAGTAAATCAAACAAATCATTTTGGAATAAACCAAAAGGAGTTACCCGGTTAAATGGTAACGTCTTCTCCCAAGTCCTTTATTTTATTTTATTTTGCCACCCCACAACATTATTTTTTTCCATTATTGTATAAAAAACAACTAAAATAATTATACTAGGTTTTTTATTATATGTTTTTGACCTAAACTTATACACACCTCTATCTAATGGATAACAAATATACTTTTTATGTGTACAGTGTACTATGACCTCACTAAATGATGATTGTTCAATTTTCCTTACCACATATCATGGTTGAAATTATGATAGACAGTATATTTATATATTTTATATATTATATTTATTATTTTATTAATTATTTTTATTCCATTTTCAACACATATATTTTATACTTTCCATTGTTTGTTAATATGATAATTTAATTTGATGAAGTGTAGACTATAACACCCTCAAAGCTATATGATTTTTTCATACACTATATGGAATGTATTAAGGATGGGTTTAGGGTTTATATAATATATATATTATATCATAAATATACTATAATAATGATATGAATATAGAGTCATTTTTAATTTTTTTCATTCATTCAATACGATAATAAAAATGGAATAAATGTTTTTGTGTATGTATGACTTACCGTTTCCATGAACAGTGTACTCTATTTTATAAATATATATTTAATAGATTATTATAATAAAAATATACTAGATATAAATGATATTTCTATCATTTATTACATTATGGAATAATAATATATGTATAATTACCAACAACATAACAAATTATGTCACATGTGAAATACAAAGCCAATATTACCTTAAGTAAAAAACTTAACATAAGATGGTTAAAAAGAGGGTAATATAAGGTCTTAATAATAAATATAAGGTATTATATATAATAATATTTTTCTATATAATATTTACAATAAAATTATATTTATTATACAGGCATTTTGAATGAGTACGATGAGATTCAACACACAAGGTAAGGGTATATAATATCACTTTTCATTTCTATGAGATACATGTGATGTTCATCACTCTTTCCTTATGGGTGGTGTATGTACTAACCATTATTGTATTATATTTATATAATACATAAATTTATGGGTGTTATGATATATATTTCAGGACTATTTATTCAGATGGTTTATGTTTCCCATGTTACCAAATAGGTAAAATAGTTTTGTCTCAATTTTCCTTCTTTGAGAGTTGTTTTTTGTAATACACCTAAATTATTTTTCAAGGTGTATATATGCTTAAAATTTTCATTTTATACCATTAAATTACTCATTTTAATTATATTTTAATATTTTTTTAATTTATTTTTCTTACATGGAGAGTATGAACCAATGATTCCAAGATATAAGACGTTATTCATACAATATAATTGCTTTTCGAGATTGTTTTTGTTTATGATTTATTTGATGAAATATTATGATCCATCTCTCATGAACACTCATGGGTTTCCTAATCTTAATTTTATTAAATATATTTTCATGTATTGGTACCATTATTCCCATTATTGGTATATAATATAGTTAAGAATGTTTTTTTATGAAATTTAGGTTTTACCATCTCTTACCTCTGAAATATGTATCCCATCAAAGAAATGTTTTTTAAAAATGGTTTCCAAGAATATTATACTATTCTATTTTAATAATTAAAATAATTTTTTTCTTTTTCCATTTTCTAATGGTTTCAAAGGAATATTCTTATCTTTTTCTGAACAAGTAATTTTGTTAACATTTTTACCATATAAAAGGTATTTAATTTTTACAATGTACAACTTGTATGGGTTTATCCATCATCAAAAAATTTAAGATATATTTTTATGATTAAAGGATAATTATTAAGAAAATGTTTTTAAAAAATATTTTTCAAGGAAATGGTTTTCAAAAAAATTACAGTATTATTTTATTAGATTTCATGGAAATTATTTATAATTTTTTTCAAGATTCTGTTATTTGCTATCATGGAAAATGATTTTAAAATGTTTTAAAGATTGTTTTATATTTTTTGAAGGAAAATAATTTTCCAAATTCATTTAGTCATATTTTATAATTTTTCATGTAAAAAAATTTCAAAATATTTTCAAGCATTCTTTACATGTTTTCAAAGTATTTTCAAATAATTGATTTTTAAAATATTTTCAAGATCCTTTCACATTTAGTCATGTAAAAAGGGCTTTAAAAACATTTAGAATCATTATTTATATTTTTTCAATTAGATTGAACAAAAAAATTAACATTTTTTGAATATTATTTTTTATGTTTTCAATGAAAAATGTTTTAAAAATATTTTAAGTTGATATTTATACGTTTTCAATTTATTTTATTAGAAAATTATTTTTAAATTTTTTTATGTATAGAAAATCCTTTTTAAATGAATAAAGGTTATTTTTCTCAAGAAATATTTTTAAAATAAATTTAAGAATTATTTTTTCTCAATGATGACGCCCCTTGATGTTTATCATGCCCCTCTAGAAAATGATCTAAATTTTCCATTCATATTCATTCTTTGAATGGTTTTTTCTTTATTTTAGGGTATTTATTATACTATTTTCTATTTTATTGATTATTTTTTTATAAGACACATTTCTCTTTCATGGGTTATATGTTTATGAAATCTGTCTCTCTTTTATGGGTTATTCTCTTGATGAAATTGTTATGCAAGATTCGTTTTTCCACAGTTTATGATATGATTACATATTTATAATACCCATTTTATTTCATGGGTTATGATATGATTATTTATGATCTTGTGGAACATGTATGTATGATTTCATTATATGATGGGTGAGACCAATATCTCCCACCAACTGAATTGTTAAAGATTTATATTTAATGACATAGACTATGTTGGTCTTGAGAATTAAATTTAACTACTTTGTTGGCCAGGGAAGTGAACCATGACTACCAAGATAGTATGAGGAGTGAACTCATGTTGCCATGATGTCCATGAGAGTGAACCATAACTACCAAGATTGATTGAGGAGTGTTCTCATTCTACCAATACAGGAATGGGATTGAAGCATGACTATCAATATGGGAAAGGGAGTGAACCCATACTATCTATATGGTCTTAGAAGTGATGCCTTGAAAATCATGAAAATAATATTATATTCTTATGTCTCTACCACATTTCCATGTGTCATTTATATGTTATGATTTCTTGAATTTTGTAATTTAATTATTTATCATTCCTATCATATTAAAGGGTGTACTTTATACCATGATACATATATATGATCTTTGATATAAAGGGTATGATCTTATATTTTCATTATCATGTTCTCACACAATTATTCTCATAATTATGCTTTCATATCGACCTTATTTACCCTTACTAAGAATTTGAGCTCACCCCTTTCTTATGTTTATTTTTACTAGGTTATAAAGAACAGATTTAAGTATAAGTACTAAAGGTAGAGATATTTATGGGAGATATTGATGATATTTCACTACTATAGAAGTTTTTTCTTCCATGTTACTAAAGACACTAAACTATTACAGTCCTCGAGAATTTATTTTTTGTAATGTACTAAATCATTATCTAAAGTGATGTACTATATATGTATTTCAAGCCAAGGTCTCTATAGAAAAAACCAAGCTTAAAAGAAAATATAATTAACAAATAATTAATTATATATTCATTTAATTTATTTAATATATTTAATTATACACAAAACTATGTTAATCTTGAATTATATGAAACAATGAGTTTCTTTAATATCATGTGTCACATGAATGGTGGAATTTTATTGAACTTTATAATATTAATATTAAAATTTATATGATATTTATCACCGATCCATTGAAATGGATGGAATGAATATGTTTAAAAAATTAGGAAAATATATATTTTACACATGTCTATTTTATATTTATTTATTATAAATAAAGTAGGAATCATTTAAAAGGAAAAAAATTTGTTTTCACTAAAACTATATTTTTATAAAAAAATAATTTAGTTACAGTTTGAATAAATAATGTAATATTTAGTTTACTTACTTATAGAAAAGTTATATGAAATCATAAATATAATTTTTCATATATGAATACCAAAATTATCTTCGGGTAAATTTTTTCTAATTTTTCGAAAAAAAATTATTTTTTGTTGAATTATTAAAAAGATTGAATTTAAATTGAGATATTCCTTTTCGTTTAAATAATTTATAATAATAATAATAATTTTTATTTTTTTTAACTTAAATTTTTTTCAATTTTATATTAATTAATCAAATTTTTTAAATCATTTTTATATTTAATTTAGATTTAAAAACATTGTAATCTTTTTAAAATGTTATCATTAAAAATATTCTTTCTCATCGCATATATGGGATTATTTTTAAAATAATTTTTTTTTCAAATAAGTGAATATAATATAAAAAAATGTATTCAATAATTTTATTGACAATATTTTCTATTTTCTAATAATTTGATCTAAATTTTTTATCAAGATTAATTATAAAAAAATGAAAAATTAATTTCCAGAGTTATGGTAAAAATTGATTTACCATTGGGTTAAATAAATAATATAAGAGTAAAATTACTTACTAAAAATTAAAAAACAAAATTTCTATTAATATTTCTACTATATATCTTCTAGGATCAAGAGAGGGTCATTTTGAAAACATTTTTAAGGATAAAAATTTGGGATTGATTGAATAGTTTTTAAAAAATTACAAGTGTGACACACATCTCACTTATATAATGATACACCATATCCTATTATCTTTACACCTCAAACCTATTTAGTTTGTCTAGTACCAACCCTGATAACTTTAAAAATTCCCAAAAATAATCCAATAAGCCTTAGTTTTTCCATAAATCTATCATTTGAAAAATTTAGTGAAAACCTATTAAGGAAACCTGAAGAAGAGGTAATGTTTTTCTAGGAGCATCTTTAATTTATTTATATCTGTCTCCTTAAATTATTATTAAACCATTATGATATAATATCCCAAATATATCAAATATAATAAAAACTTATAATTAGTTAATGAACTACAACCATCTCAACTTCAATTTTTGTATAAAACATGTCATCTGTTTGTATCGTAAACTGAAACCTCACAAATCAATGTCATTCGTTCTTCCAATACAACCATTAAGGTAGAGTACGATGATATATATAAATATTATATATATATATATGATATTTATATAATATTTATACCTATAAATTCATTATATCATATATATATACACTATTCGTACTTTCCATTTCATAGGGGATAGGATAAAGTCACTTCTATTTACAGAAGACTACTACCTCTTGAAACATTGTGATTCATCTTTCAATAACTCTTCACATGGAATGTAATGAAGTTAAATATAATGATTATATATAAAAGAAATAACATAATTATGATATTAATGAAATTTTTATCGTAAAAATTTTATAACAATATCATTTTATTTATTACTTTTACACTCACTTAATGATGATAACATCGTTTTTGTACATATGGACTACCACCTTCATGAAGTGATCTAAGAAAATATTCATGACCACACCACATGGATGATATATATTAGTATATAATATGGTATATTTTATATTATGATCATTATGTTATGTTGAAATATTACATACCTCCATTCTATGATGATCATTGAAAAATGAAAATCTAACTCATGCATACGCTCAACTTACCATCTCCATGATCGTAACATACTTAATTTCACAAAACAACCTTCTTGATTGTTCATAAATGTAAATATTTCTAATAAATAAGATAATTATATCATTATTTTTATTATATATATTATTTAACTATATAATATTCAAATGAACCGGAACATTCATAATATATCATGGATAAGAAAAAAAGGTAATTAATACGCCAAACAATGAAAATAATCCAATATTATTAACAAAAAGGTTTTAAAATATTACAATATTATGATAAATGATATTAGATACAAGATTATGGTTTTGGAATAAATTAATAACATTCTTAAAACTACTATAAATGAACTTAATTAACAACTAATAAAAGGAGATCGTGAGGCCATTGATTTCATCTAAATTTCAATTAATTTAGGCATATTGTATTATTTTACACTGAATTAAATTTATATATTTTATATACTACCCATTTATCATGTAATATCATTAATTGTTCATTATTCATTGTATTTTAGGTTTAAATTTGAATTATTTCATCTATGGGGATTTTATTTAAGAGTTAACAATTGTTAAAGACTACATAACTCAATTTCATTTCATTTACCAATATTACTTCTTTGTTATCTCTGATATTATGAGTTTATTTTTATAATAAATTATTATTATATTATTTTTTATTTCAAATTATTTAACGTTTATTTATAGTTGGTATTCATAATATATTCATTGAATAAGTCTCACTTCAATGTTATGATCATTGTAATGGTTTATTTAACAATCTCATTCTAATATAGATTTTTTATTCATAAATTCTAGTTGAAGAAAATTATTTATCATTTTCTAACAAAAACTTATCATTTCTTATCCTATGGTAATTCAATATATTTTCATGTAATATTACCATTTAAAATTTTTGGTACAGAATAGGTTTTATACAAATTTTCATAAAACATTTTTAATAAAACCAGAATTCATTTCTCTCTTCAGTCAGAAACCTATTTTCTTCAAAAACCATGTTTTCTAAAAATATTTCCAATATTTTATATCATTTTCAAAAAAAAATATTAAAAATATTTTTTACCCATATTCCCTTCTTAATTTTTTTTCAATTTAATCTTCTTGTATTTTTATTCTATCTTATTAAAATACAAAAGGATTATTCCTTTTAACTTCTATTTCATGTACATAATTACCAACATACATTACCCTAACTTATGTGAATGTTAACTTTCATGTTTATAAGGAAATTATTTAAAGAAAATTATTTTCCAAATATTCAATAATTTATTTTTAAAATTTTTTGTTTTTCCAATAATAAGATTTATAAAAAAATCATGTTTTAAAATTTGATTTTCAAAATGAAATGAAAATTTTCATCAAGAATGTGCTTTAATATATTTTAGGGTATTTCTAATCATCATTTAAAAACCCCTTTATTATTACTATAATGGTTATTTTTTATTTATTCTATCATTATTCTTCCACTGGATGATTTACAATTATTTTGTATAAATATAGTATTGACATTCACATCCATGATTCATTTTTGTAGTCATTAACATCCCTATGAATTTTTCACATTCATGTAATAATTGGAAATTAAATTTAACCGAAATATTAATAATGTTTATCATGGATATGTTTATTTATTAAACTATATAAGATTGGTACATATGGTGTAAACTTTAAATTTTTATTTGACTGACTGGGTAAATATTGATAAATTTGTATCCATTACTCAATAAGAATAGTTGATAATGAAGAATGTTTCTAAAAACTATAATTTATCATTATATATATCTTTAATTCCTTATACATACAATTATGGGTTCATCCCAAATATTATATAGCCCCTCTATGCATCAATAAGTCTCATTAGAAAAATCAAATGGCCTAAACTAAATAGGTTTCTATATATAATTTTAAACTATTTGAATGATATATCATAATAGTATATGCTTCCATGTTCCAAAGAAATTATGTCTAATAATTAATATTCTCATTTATTTATAATCTTGTTATTATCTTTTTCCAAGAGATTTTTACAATTATATTATCTATGAAGGCATTTCATTATTCGTTAATTGATTAAATAGAATGTTTTCTCAATGATTTACCTTTCCATATTGATTATTCCATATATGGTTATTTAAATTCTTTATGTGCTCAATTATTTACAATGGAATATTGATTATTCATATTTATTCTTGATAACTTCCCTTGAACATAATTCACACTAATCATTTGATCTCAGTCTTATTTTTTTATTTCTCAGGAATCCATGAAGTGTACAATGACTGATATGCAATGATATGGTAGAGGTAATTATGTTATTATCAAAAAATTTAGGTTGTAATATTTGAATGATAATATAATATGTGAATCATGTATGTAACTACTTCACTAATATTATTAAACTATTTACTAATTCGGTATAAAATTAATTGTATTTTTTCCAATGTTATAATGAAAACACATAATTGGGGTTATTCATGTTTGGGTTTCTAAATTTAGTTATATTTTTAACATGGAACATCAATGGAGGGTGGATATTTTTGAAAAATCATTTATTAATGAATTTAGCATCCCACAAGTCAATAAGGAGGGAATAATCGCATAGAATATTATCTCAAATGGAAGGGAAGATGTTATCCATGTGGAAATGAAGGTTATAGTGCATTGAATTCCCAAGGAACTGAATGACTTATATGTGGCGAAGAAGGAAAATATCAATGTCAACGCCTTAAACTAGTGGATAGACCCTTGAATATGTAAGGTCCTATGTTATACCAAATCACTGATGTAAGTAGGATGATGTATTTATATATTAGGATTCAGGAATTATTTTGTAGAGGTATTTTTACCAATGGTGTTTTTTATAATCGTTATGGAACATCTAAGGATCAAGTTAATTTTGGAATCATATATGTATTCATATAATAATAACAAAATATTAATGGATACAATCAAGATATTATTTGGTTAAGGATAATCTTATGTTTAATATTCTAGACACCCGTTTTAGGATTATTTAAATGGATTTCAATGTGACTAATGATATTTTGGGATATGTTTTCTTGTTTGGAAGCATATATAAACCTTTTTTTAACATAAATCATTATTTGATATTAATAATATTACGTTTTTGGTAATGTTATATGAAGGGAATTAAGGATAGAAACTTATAGAATGGATTTCGTTACACAATCATAGATTCTATTGAGGTATTTAATATTAATAAATTATATTTTAATACCGTTTATAACAATCTTGGTTTTAGATAAATTCAAAATGGAAAGACTTTTGTTATTTATGGGTTAATGTGATTTGTTATAATTTTATTATAGTTCTTTAATCATAAAAAAAATCACTTTTTGTAAAATTCATTTCCTAATGTAAGAGACATATTGGAAATTGATCAAAGAATAATAAAAGGATGAATATGTTCATATGAAAAATAAATATACCATGTAATTATATTTAAATATATTCTTGGATAGTAAAATAACTCCTAAACATTAGGGAAAAAAGCTTGAAACACAAATTTTAAAAAATTAAATTCATATCCAATGAATTGAATGATTATTTAAATAGTCAAATATTTATGGGTTTGACATCCTTAACATTAAATTTATCATTCACATTCTAATGGAAATTTTTCTATATCATTCTCTATAATTATTTATGCATTTTTGGTGATTTGGAGCTGGAGATAGCATAGGTGTGTTTAAAAATAATGAATCCAATATTCATTTTCCATGGAACACCGGTAGAGTTGAAATTCATGTTGGAATGTTATATGATATATGTTCTTGCAAAAACAATTGTGGAATTTAGTGGTTCATGAAAAAGTAGAAAATTTAATTACATGGGGGGAATTTTGATGAATTTTTTACTAGAAAATTATATCCTCAATTGTTCATGCTCTCAAGAATGAAATAAATTTTCATCTTGAAGAATAATGACCTATCATTTAATTATTATAAAACTATATTTATGAATTTAGTCTACTTTTCAACTGATTCTTCTACAAGTTATTCTTTGAAGGCACAAATATTTGAATTGGGCCTTAGGAAAGATATTTTCTTAAAGATTACCACGATTTTTATAATATATTTTTTAGAGATGGTAAATAGAGAGGTGATTGTTGAAAGGGAAATCTAAAGTGTTATTGGTAGATGGATCATGTTGATTCCTACATGAAATAATGGGAACTCTAATGCTATGAGAAACCGAAAAAGTTACACATATTTCTAAGGTAGTGGAATGGATCAAAATTTGATGGATGGATTGGTTAATAGTGCACAAAAAACTAAGAGGAAGGCAGAATGTTTACAATATGGATTCTTATACCACATGAAGTAGTATTGAATGAAGTCACCTATAGTATTCCATAATTGAAATTATATGGGCCATCTTTAGTTATATTATCGTAGTGCTCCATGGTCGTGTGTTTTGGACAGATACCATGTTTTTTAGATGTCGTATAGTTCAACAAGATGAGGGTAGTAGAATACATCTTCATAGTAGAGAAATTTAGTCATATTTATTCTTGGAATATCCTGACTCCAAAACATGGTAAATCTCAATAGGTAAATAAATAATAAATTGCATCAACTAAGTTATTTTACAGAGATGATCAAGTGATTTTGTATGTTCAACCTATACCATCAATGGTAAGATGTATGGTTATTTTGTATTATACCCTTATGTAATATTGTTTTGATACAATTACATCCCATTTGTTTGTTTCTTATCATGTTGTTGATTTTTTGGGTTTTCATATTGAGATTATTCCTTCTTTTTTTAAACATCAAACTCATCTTTGTCAAAGAGATTTCAAAACCATTATTTGTAAAAAAAGTTCTATAACTTTTGATAAAGAAAGATTGATATATTATTTCTTAGTTCTTGAGATGGATATATATGACCTTATCTGGGTTATGGATTGGTTGACAGTGTTCAAGGATCACATCAATATTTATATATGATTGGTATGTTTTACAATTAATGACAATGTCGAGCATCTTTAATGGAGACAATAATGTAAAGGTAGGTGCAATAGAATTTTTTGAACCAAAAGTTGGAATGAACTTAGACCAGTATGAATATTTTATTTTGTAGTCAATATAAAATCCCTTTAATTACAATTTCTATATAGTGGTTGATCTATTTCCATATGTTTTTCCTAAAAAATTCTCAGGGTTTCCACCTATAATGGAAGTGGATATTACGATTTGTCTCCTCCTATGTATAGTTCATATTTTCCTTCGGTCCAAATAGATAACACAAATATAATTTTAAGAGTAGAATGTACAGTTGGAAGAGTTATAAAGTAAAAGATTCATTTGGCCTAGTTGGTGTCAGTGGGTCCTTCTGGTCATGTTTTTTAAAAGATAGGATGGAGCACTTCAGTTTTGTATAGATTATCAATGGATTAACTAATTCATGATAAATAATTAGTATCCACTTCCATGTATTTATGATCTATTCAATTAAGGGTAGATCTGTTGTTCTCTAAAATTGACTTACGATTAAGATATCACAAATTTAGGGTTCAGAAAGAGTATATTCCAAAGACATCCTTTAGGAGTAGAAATACTCATTAAGAGTTTGTGGTTATGCCTTTTAGATCATAAGAATGCACCAAATATAGTTTATTGAATTAGTGAAATAGATATTTCAAAGGTATCTGGATTTTTTGGGGGGTGTTTTTGGAAGGTATAATGGTGTCTTCATGGAAAAGGGAATTACATGAGCAACACATGAAAAACATGTTGAAAATATTTACGGATCATCATATATATGAAAAATTATGAAATTGTGATTTTTCATATACAAGATTAATGTTTCCTTGTCCATGTAAACTATGGAAGTGGTGTTTATAATGATACAAAAAATGAGAGAGTCAGTTCACCCTTGGGATCCCCAAAAAAATGTCATTCGGATACCCAATTTCTATAGATTAGTTTTTTATTTAATTTTTTTGTGATTTTTCCTGAAATTATTCACCTCTGATATATTTGATAAATAAATTTGTTCCATTTTAAGAGAATGAGGAATTTTATATGTCATTTCAAGATATTTATGTTCTACTAACATCAGAACCAATCATAATATTTTCAGAATTAGGTACAAGGAAAACAGTGTATTGTGATGCTTTGGGATTTTGGTTGGGATGTGTTCTAATGTAGGAAGATCATGTTGTTTCTTATGGCTCCCTAAATTTATGGTTTCAATAGAATAACTACCCAACACATGATTTGGAGTGAGCTATAGTATTCCATTCTCTCAAGTCTTGGCATCATTACCACTTTGGTGAGAAATTTTGACCGTTTATGATCATAAAATAATGGAACACATTTTTTGTAGAGACCTGAAGCTTGACGTACATGGACATTACATTACTTTTGCGGAATACTTGGTACATAACAAAAACACACACACAAGGATCGTAATAGTTTAGTGTCTTTGGAAACTCAGAACATAATCTTCTAATCGTGGTGAAAGATCTTCAATATCTCCCATAAAGATCTTCCATTTTTTTACCTAAAACCTTTCTTTATATCCTGGGGAAAAGAAAACATAAAAGGGTGAGCTCAAATGCTCAGTAAGGGTAAACAAAAGAAAAATCAATCACATCATATTCATAAGAACATAACTTTTGGAAATCTTAACCTGCAAAAGAGAGCATAATTTCATAACATGGGATAAATCATAGTAGTGAAATGAAATCCCAATAATCATAACTTAAAACATTAAACTTTGTGGCATTCACACATAATAATAGAGAATCATTTCTTGTTAGTCAAGACTCATTGCCAAGACTATCTTAGTGGACAAAGTCCCTTTATGAATCGAGTAACCCTCATTTCAGTCCTGTTTCACTGAACCGGTATAACCTACCATTCCAGCCATGTCTATCTCATGAGATATAAAATCATTACCCAATGAATTGGAGGGAGATATAGGTCCCACCCATCTCATAATGATAACATTCTTATGTGTGCCACAAAATCATAAACCATACATCATAGCGTAACCCATGTAATAAAAATGGGATTCTTAAACAACATGACATCATAAAACAATTCATATAAGACAAAGAAATTCATAAAAATTATTTCCATCACAATATGATCAAATCAATGTAATAATAGGGATAAAAACAGAACCCTTTATTATCTTAAATGGAAAATAATTTTGATAAAACACTTGAACTCCATTCTTGAGGAAAATATCCTTTCTTCTTCAAAAACATTTTTCCTTTCATAACATGTCATAAGACTTTAAAAGAAAAGAAGTTGATTAAAAATAAACTTTAAAACTTGTAAAGGAATCTTCTTGGAAATAATGTTTTAAAAATCCATTCATGCTGTATAAGCTAAAAAAACATTTTTCGTACTTTTGTCGGAAAAGTCAAAAATTACCTCGTACGAAAAAATGACAAAAGATTCCTTTCATATTCTTTACTAAAAACTCACCGAAGGGTAAAATTGGATTTAAAATATTGTAAGTGGATGGAAACAATATTACATATTGAGGGAACATGGATTTGGATGATAAAATACACCCCAATAAATACTTACGAATAAACAATCTCGGATAAAAATGAGATTGTGATATTTCCCTTACCTTAGGTCCGATTTGCTTCGTATGTGTCCGAACCACCTGTATAATGATTTAAATAATGTCATTGACTTATTACAGAATCATATTCATTATTATGATATCATATATGGTTCACTTATGACATTATATTACCCGTTATTTTGTAAAATCCATGTTAAAGAAGCGTTTTGGGTAAAATCGTTTCATTTATCGTAGGTGTTCTGACTTGTTGTTCTTGACATTATTATTACTTATATCATTATTTACTTACTTCCAGAATATAAAATATGATTTATATATCATATATATTCAGTATATATATATATAATAGATAGATAAATGAAATGAAAAACACCGTTCATGGAGACGGTAGTCCGTACGTACGCATGAACGCTGTTTTCCTTTCCTTATTGTCTTGAATGGAAGTAAGTATATGACATACATATATATATATACATAAATCCAGTAGCTTTATAATGTCATATATTTCATTATTATTTCTTATATATACTTTATAATCATTCTTAAATGGTTAACATGGAGAATGAATCTCATCGCGTCGTGGAGACGGTAGTCCGTACATACGCACGAGCGATGATATCATTTCCATAAATATTGAATTGAATTGGAGTGGATTATACAATATATCAGAATAAATATAATGTTTTAATAACTATGTATAGTTATTCTTTACACCATTATACCCATCCATGTAAGGTGGTGGTGGAAAATAGATTACACCACGGCGTGGAGACGGTATTCCGTACGTACGCACGCGCGGTGATTTCTTTTTCTGTAGGATGGATAGATGGTGAAATATGATTTTTTCATACTTATAATAACATATCAGTATATGAGTGATACTTATGTTATTAATTCATAATGAAACAACCTAAGAAGAAGAAGTGGAAGAAGAAATAAAGATGAAAGAATTGGTAATGGTAATTACCTCTTCTTTGAAGATCCTATTTGAGACCTCCTTTTAGGGCACTAAAATTGGTCTTTGAGGAAGACCAGAACCTCTAGGATGATTCTAGGGAAGTGGAGAAGAGATTTTGACAGGGGTTGGCCGAGCTTGAGTGCTCAAATTGGTGTGAGGAGGAGGGGGAGGAGGTGCCCTTTTATAAGGGAGGAGAGGGGCACCTTAAGAATATCTCAAAATATTATTTTATATTAAAGTCAAAATCGGTTTATAATGGTTCCAAAGAGTCTTATTTCGAAGCTAAAGTGGGGATGGGTCGAAATCCTATCGACCAATAGGATTTAGACAAGTTTAGGGTATTTTTTAAACCTTATCAATTAGATTTAACTCTAAGTTAAATAATTTAACTTTTACCGTGTCTTTTTGTTTTCATTCACTATATGGTTAATACACTTACTATAACATGCCAAACGAACCCCAAATTGTTTATTATTAATATATATATCCTTATCTAAGTCATTCGGCCGAACCTTAGATTTTTAGGAATAAAATAACAATTAATATTATAATATTTGATTTACAAACTATTTTGTGTCAATTTTGACACTATTTGATATATGATTTTTGTGAAAGTCATTACAGAATTATATGTTCGAACCAAGTTTCTTAAATCAATACTAATATATCATAGTAATCTGGAAAATTATTGTAATTCATAAAAAGTCTTCAATTACATTTATTTGGGTATTTATAATATCAATTATGTCAATATTTCATTAATAAGATAATTACTGCATCATCTTTGTGTCATAAATAAATTAAATTATTTGATGTCTAAAAATTACAAATAAAATACCATTATGTAGGAAAGCTTTTTAGCTTTCTAATAAATATTTACAATCGAATTTATCTTATGTATAACCCTATATTAAAAATGTATTAGTAAATAAATTTTGATTTTAACTCTTTTAACACTTCTTTGAATTAAATAATAATAAATGTCCTAATCTAATCCAAGTGGGCCTAAATGATAATATTTTACACTTAAGGTTGTTTTTGGTCGAGATAAACTTTTCCAATAGGATTAGGACATGTGTTAGGGTAATATTAATATCATTTTTACCCTTAATTACCCTATTTACTTTTAACCGTGGTAAATAAAAGTAAAAAGTTACTATTCACCAAAAATTATTTTCATCTCATTGAACCACATTTTACTTACTGAAATCAACCGTGTCTCTCGGATTTTTGAAATTCCATTCATAGAAGCGGTAAAATTAAGATTTATGAAGAAATTAATTTTTTTAACTACCACTTAGTAGTTTCACTATTCATCAAAAATTTATGTTTTTCAGAACAATGCCAAAATTTCATCCTAAGCTATATTTCATATTTCAAATTCAAAAATGTAGTCTAATTTACCAAATTCATAACATATAAGTTGTATTAATTAATTTTATAATTAAATCCCGCTGTTAAAACAAGTAGCGTGTTTTTAAGAAACAATATCTATCAAAAGATTGACACTTGTTTATGTCTGGTGTAAATGTGAAATTACATCTAATGACCAACATTGTATTGAATTGTAAAAATATATTCTAAATATAATTTAAAACCACTCAAATTAATAATTTATCACTATAAATTATTTCAATTAAAAAAGTTTTTTTTAATTAAAATTTAGTAATTTTCACTATTCATCAGAATATGAAAGTTATCTGAAAAGTACCAAAATTTCACCTTAGGCTAAATTCGATATTCCAAATCCATAAATTAAGTCCATTTTGAAAAATAAAATTTACAAAATTTCAAAGGTGGTTATTACTATTCATAACGGCTAGTTTTAATAATATCTTAATAGCATATTGCTGTTTAGCGAAACTTGGTGTTGCGTACAACACACGCTATCGAGGAAGGTCGCGATTGCGTGTAATGCAAGCCAAGTCAGGGATGCGTGTTGTGAATGAATCCTTTGTTGTTTCGTATAACAGAATCTGACCATATTTCATTTATACATTGAATATATATATATATATACTCAATGTTGCGTAGAATAACTATTATCAAAATTGTGTGTAACACGGTCCAAGAATAGTGTTGCGTATACTGCAAGCTAATACGGTGTTGCATATAGCTCAAGGTAATCTTGGTGAAGAATACAACACAAGACATTAATGAAATTAAAATAATATTTTTCATAAAATCTCGGGGTGTTACATTCTACCCCCCTTAAAATGAATTTCGCAATCGAAATTCGTCGGGGTTATAAATGGTTTACTACTTAAAAGTTTCTTTAATAGAAACCCACATCGTAAAAAAGAATACCAAAACCAATCTTTAAAAACAAAATTATGAAACATAACGGTTACCCAAATAAACTAATCACTGGGTTTCCACATAGGTGAAAATATGGATATGGAAGAAAAATCTAACCATCATGTTCTGATGGAGAGTGGTAGAGAACATGGCTATGGAAAAGCCAACAATCACAAATCCATAAATTTGTGACGATCTAAGGTACCATTTGATTCATCAGATATAAGATCACTAGGACAACATTTTTGGTTTTCAAGATCGTTTCCCTAAAGTTAAAGAATTTGAATTAGAATAAATAATTACTTTATTTTGGTACAATGTCACTGTTGTTCGTGCCTTTAACAATTTCCACTTCATCTCTTAAATAAATGAAGTTGAATTTGTTATTCATGAAGTGTTAGCAGATCATGTGATAGAATGACAGGTCATTCAATTTGTCTCAAACAAAAGGTTAGCAAAAATTATATACATAAGTCGATCTATAGTGAGATTAATCATATATGGTTCCTAAAATGGACTAATACTTCATATATCATACTACTTAATATAATAAAACTAGTTTCTACTAAACAGGGACTTCCTGTAGGCCAGTGGTAGGCGATAAAGGCCAGTCGCACTTCGTTTGTGGGTTCGATTCCCACATCATTGTCCGACGCGATGGGCTGTCACCCGTCCTGTAGGTTGTCCTTTTTCTAAAACTATATTACCATAACATCCCATCAATAATATCGAGAAAACTTCTATCCTTAAACAATACTAACTTATTTCCAACATAATCCATTCCAATCTTTAGGCTTATCCATAATACTGCAGTCCACTCTCATAACATAGTCAAAATGATTACCAGAGATTTAACACCGTCGTCGATCCCCATATATCATAAGATATGTTTTGTTGGTCACATTCCAAACATTCAAAGTCCTTAATCATGTATTCTCTTGAATACCTTAGTGAAAACATGAAAGCAGTTAAAATTTAACACTTTCCACATACCAAAATCCTCAAAATTATATATACTCAAACCATGATATCACTTAGTCCTTATATCAATCATGAGCTCATGAATACTTTCAAACATTTCAGTTTCCCTTTATCCCTTCATTATGCGCATATCATCTACTTTCAAAAATATTTGAATCACTTTTCATGGTTACTGGTACCTTAAAATTATTGAAAACCACAATAATACAAAAATATTATAATAAACAATAAAAGTACCTCAACAACATTATTCTTGAATACCAATACATAAAAACTTCAATCCATCCTCTTCAATTATTGTCCTGGAATGAGTCCTTCCATGATTTAGATGTAACTTTTTAGGTCAGGGCATTGAGTTAGGTAATGCCCATGTTCTCCACAAATAATACATTGAACTCCATAACAGTCTGTCACTCTATGACCCTTACCTCCACACAAATAACATTGGTCCCTCCATTTGAGGTATTCCTCAAGGTTATTTTTCCCTTCTTTAGAAATCTCAATCTTCTTTTCTTTATGCTCCTCAACATGTGAACATGCATAATAGTTTATCTTCCTCTTCTTTGATGAATTCGGCATACCACTAAATTTCACCTTGTTAATCATTTATCGCGATGACTGATTTGGCATAATCACAAGGTCTTTCTCTCTAGGAATTACACAATTTTGTTGCTCATAGTCACCAATTTGTCCATTGGATTCAATGTTAACCGAATTCCTTCTGGTTCCCTCCATTAACTAAAACACATAAAGAATCTTGTGAGAGGCAAAAATTATGCTAGAGAAAACAACATTATAAAGGGAGAGTATCCTCAGTATCTAACTTCATAGGTTAAATTCTATGATCGTTACCGTAGTTCTAGGACTGTATCTTATACGTATACTTATCCTTAGGGACATCCCTAGACATACCTTAGAAATATCTCTATGGATCTCACTAAAGTTCTCGCATCCTAGTTTCCAAAGGTTGACTAAACCTTTCCTCTGATACCAACTGTAGAGACCCGAAGCTTGACGTACATGGACATTATATTACTTTTGCGGAATACTTGGTACATAACAAAAACACACACACAAGGATCGTAATAGTTTAGTGTCTTTGGAAACTCAGAACGTAATCTTCTAATCGTGGTGAAAGATCTTCAATATCTCCCATAAAGATCTTCCATTTTTTTTACCTAAAACCTTTCTTTATATCCTGGGGAAAAGAAAACATAAAAGGGTGAGCTCAAATGCTCAGTAAGGGTAAACAAAAGAAAAATCAATCACATCATATTCATAAGAACATAACTTTTGGAAATCTTAACCTGCAAAAGAGAGCATAATTTCATAACATGGGATAAATCATAGTAGTGAAATGAAATCCCAATAATCATAACTTAAAACATGAAACTTTGTGGCATTCACACATAATCATAGAGAATAATTTCTTGTTAGTCAAGACTAATTGCCAATACTATCTTAGTAGACAAAGTCCCTTTCTGAATCGAGTAACCCTCGTTTCAGTCTTGTTTCACTGAACCGGTATAACCTACCATTCCAGCCATGTCTATCTCATGAGATATAAAATCTTTACCCAATGCATTGGAGGGAGATATGGGTCCCACCCATCTCATAATGATACCATTCATATGTGTGCCACAAAATCATAAACCATACATCATAGCGTAAACCGTGTAATAAAAATGGGATTCTTAAACAACATGACATCATAAAACAATTCATATAATATAAAGGAATTCATAAAAATTATTTCCATCACAACATGATCAAATCAATGTAATAATAGGGATAAAAACAGAACCCTTTATTATCTTAGATGGAAAATAATTTTGATAAAACACTTGAACTCCATTCTTGAGGAAAATATCATTTCTTTTTCAAAAACATTTTTCCTTTCATAACATGTCATAAGACTTTAAAATAAAAGAAGTTGATTAAAAATAAACTTTAAAACATGTAAAGGAGGATTCTGGGAAATAATGTTTTAAAAATCCATTCATGTTGTATAAGCTAAAAAAACATTCTTCGTACTTTTGTCGGAAAAGTCAAAAAGTACCTCGTACGAAAAAACGACAAAAGATTCCTTTCATATTCTTTACTAAAAACTCACCAAAGGGTAAAATTGGATTTAAACTATTTTAAGTGGATGGAAACAATATTACATATTGGGGTAACATGGATGTGGATGATAAATTACACCCCAATAAATACTTACGAATAAACAATCTCGGATAAAAATGATATTGTGATATTTGTAGAGACCCGAAGCCTGACGTACATGGACATTACATTACTTTTGCGGAATACTTAGTACATAACTAAAACACACACACAAGGATCGTAATAGTTTAGTGTCTTTGGAAACTCGGAACGTAATCTTCTAATCGTGGTGAAAGATCTTCAACATCTCCCATAAAGATCTTACCTTTTTTTTTACCTAAAACCATTCTTTATATCCTGGGGAAAAGAAAACATAAAAGGGTGAGCTCAAATGCTCAGTAAGGGTAAAGAAAAGAAAATCAATCACATCATATTCATAAGAACATAACTTTTGGAAATCTTAACCTGCAAAAGAGAGCATAATTTCATAACATGGGATAAATCATAGTAGTGAAATGAAATCCCAATAAGCATAACTTAAAACATGAAACTTTGTGGCATACACACATAATCATAGAGAATCATTTCTTGTTAGTCAAGACTCATTGCCAAGACTATCTTAGTGGAAAAAGTCCCTTTCTGAATCGAGTAAGCCTCGTTTCAGTCCTGTTTCACTGAACCGGTATAACCTACCATTCTAGCCATGTCTATCTCATGAGATATAAAATCTTTACCCAATGCATTGGAGGGATATATAGGTCCCACCCATCTCATAATGATACCATTCTTATGTGTGCCACAAAATCATAAATCATACATCATTTCATAACCCATGTAATAAAAATGGGATTCTTAAACAACATGACATCATAAAAGAATTCATATAAGATAAAGGAATTCATAAACATAATTCCATCACAACATTGTCAAATCAATGTAAAAATATGGATAGAAACAGAACCCTTTATTATCTTATATGGAAAATAATTTTGATAAAACACTTGAAATCCATTCTTGAGGAAAATATCCTTTCTAATTCAAAAACATTTTCCTTTCTTAACATGTCTTACAATTTAAAACTAAAAGAAGTTGATTAAAAATAAACTTGAATACTTGTAAAGGAATCTTCTTGGAAATAATGTTTTAGAAATCCATTCATGCCGTATAAGTTAAAAAAAACATTCTTCGTACTTTTGTCGGAAAAGTCAAAAAGTACCTCGTACGACAAAAGATTCCTTTCATAGATATTACTAAAAACTCAACGAAGGGTAAAAATGGATTTAAACAATTGTAGGTGGATGAAAATAATATTACATATTGATGAAACATGGATGTGGATGATAAAATACACCCCAGTAAATACTTACGAATAAACAATCTCGGATAAAAATGAGATTGTGATATTTCCCTTACCTTAGGTCCGATTTGCTTCGTATGTGTCCGAACCTCCTGTATAATGATTTCAATAATGTCATTGAATTATTACAGAATCATATTCATTGTTATGATATCATATATGGTTCACTTATGACTTTATATTACCCGTTCTTTTGTAAATTCCATGTTAAAGAAGCGTTTTGGGTAAAATCGTTTCATTTATCGTAGGTGATTTGACTTGTTGTTCTTGACATTAGTAATACTTATATCATGATTTACTTACTTCCTGAATATAAAATATGATTTATATATCATATATATTCAGTATATATATACATATAATAGATAGATAAATGAAATGAAAAACACCGTTCATGGAGACGGTAGTCCGTACGTACGCATGAACGCTGTTTTCCTTTCCTTATTGTCTTGAATGGAAGTAAGTAGATGACATACATATATATATATATACATAAATCCAGTAGCTTTATAATGTCATATATTTCATTATTATTTCTTATATATACTTTATAATCATTCTTAAATGGTTAACATGGAGAATGAATCTCATCGCGTCATGGAGACGGTAGTCCGTACGTACGCACGAGCGATGATATCATTTCCATAAATATTGAATTGAATTGGAGTGGATTATACAATATATCAGAATCAATATGATGTTGTAATAACTATGTATAGTTATTATTTACACCATTATACCCATCCATGTAAGGTGGTGGTGGAAAATAGATTACACCACAGCGTGGAGACGGTATTCCGTACGTACGCACGCGCGGTGATTTCTTTTTCCGTAGGATGGATAGATGGTGAAATAGGGTTGTTTCATACTTATAATAACATATCCGTATATGAGTGATACTGATGTTATTACTTCATAATGAAACAACTAAAGAAGAAGAAGTTGAAGAAGAAAGAAATTGAAAAGATCGGTAATGGATATTACATGTTCTTTGGAACGCCTCTTTGAATCCTCCACATAGGGAACTAAGATTGGTCTTTGAAGAATACCAGGACCTCTAGGATTATTCTAGGGAAGTGGAGAGGAGAAAATGGAAGGGGTTGGCCAAGATGGAGTGCTCAATTTGGTGTGAGGAGGAGGGGGAGGAGGTGACCTTTTATAAGGGAGGAGAGGGGCACCTTAGGAATATCTCAAAATATTATTTTATATTAAAGTCAAAATCAGTTTATAATGGTTCCAAAGGGTCTTATTTCGAAGATAAAGTGGGGATGGGTCGAAATACTATCATCCAATAGGATTTAGACAAGTTTAGGGTATTATTTTAACCTTATCAATTAGATTTAACCCTAAGTTAAATAATTTAACTTTTACCGTGTCTTTTTGTTTTCTTACACTATATGGTTAATACACTTACTATAACACGACAAACGAACCCCAAATTGTTTATTATTAATATATATATCCTTATCTAAGTCATTTGGCCGAACCATAGATTTTTAAGAATAAAATAACAATTAATAATATAATATTTGATTTAAAAACTATTTTGTGTCAATTTTGACACTATTTGATATATGATTTTTGTGAAAGTCATAACAGAATTATATGTTCGAAACAAGTTTATTAAATCAACACTAATATATCATAGTAACCTAGAAAATTAGTGGAATTCATAAAAAGTCTCAAATTACATTCATTTTGGTGTTTATAACATCAATTATGTCAATATTTCATTAATAAGATAATTACTGCATCATCTTTGTGTCATAAATAAATTAAATTATTTGATGTCTAAAAATTACAAATAAAATACCATTATGTAGGAAATAGTTTTAGCTTTCTAATGACTATTTACAATCTAATTTATCTTATGTATAACCCTATATTAAAAATGTTTATTAAATAAACTTTGATTTTAACTCTTTTAACTCTTCTTTGAATTAAATAATAATAAATGTCCTAATCTAATCCAGGTGGGCCTAAATGGTCATATTTTATTCCTAAGCTTGTTTTTGGTCGAATTACACTTGTCCAATAGAATTAGGACATGTGTTAGGGTAATAGTAATATCATATTTACCCTTAGTTACCCTATTTACTATTAACCGCGGTAAAAAAAAGTAAAAAGTTAATATTCACCAAAAAATTATTTTTATCTCATTGAACCACATTTTACTTACTGACATCAACCGTGTCTCTCGGATTTTTGAAATTCCATTCACAGAAGCGGTAAAATTAAGTTTTATGCAAAATTCAGTTTTTAACCTACCACTTAGTGGTTTCACTATTCATCAAAAATAGAAATTTTTCAGAAAAATACCAAAATTTCACCCTAGGCTAATTTCGATATTCTGAGTCCAAAAATGAAGTCCATTTTGAAAAATAAAATTTCTAAAATTTTAAAAGGTGGTTATTACTGTTCATAACGGCTAGTTATAATAATATTCTAATAGCATATTGTTGTTTAGTGAAACTCGGTATTGCGTACGACGCAAGATATCGAGGAAGGTCGCGATTGCGTGTAATTCAAGGCAAGTCAAGGATGCGGGTTGTGCAAGCTCCTTTTGGTGTAGCATACAACACAAGACATTAGTGAAATAAAAAGAATATTTTTCATAAAATCTCAGGCTGTTACATTCTACCCCCCTTAAAATGAATTTCGCCCTCGAAATTCGTCGGGGTTATAAATGGTTTATGTAACGCCCCGACCCCAGCTACCTAGAGTTGGTGCATTACTTCGTAACATTGGCATGATCACAAGAAAGATCAAATCTCGAAAGACCGATTGGTTTAGTAGCCTTGGAAACACTAGATATATTCATAAAGTTTTACATTACATTTCAAAGTGAAAAACTACTACAACAACAAAGTCTTCATATCCACACTATTAACCCCTCATAATATCCCTTCATGTCAATCATAATTTACTTCTTCACTACCTGGGAAAAATAAAACATAAAAAAGGGGTGAGCTCAAATGCCCAGTAAGGATAACAATATAGCGGAACATTCAAAATAAGCATAAACATTTAAGGCAATGAATTACTAAAACAAAAGCCTTTTAAACATGAACTTCAACATAGTATGGCAAAAGTAAAATGAAATAATGCCATTTACTTATTCACATGGATATTCTACTAATCGAATAATCACATGCAAAATCAATAACCACTTTCATAATGTTGGAATGCATAATGCCAGACTATCATAACCACATAGCCAAGGCCACGTGCCAAGACTACAAATAAGATTTTGTCAAGGCCTTGTTCCAAGACACTAGTTTGTCTCATGAGACCTACCGATGCATCGAGGAGCTATAGCGGGCTCCACCCGTCACTTATTAAGTCCAATGCATTCCCATATGAAAAGGTTTAAACATAACATAAACATTCGTATTAAAACTAGCATACGAAATGTCAATAATTTCACCATAAACTATGAATGGTATAAAAATAGCACATCCATAGTAAAACATATCAAAAAACCTTCAATACAATAAAGAAGTTTTGTATCATAATAAATCAACTTCAAATAATCTTAAAATCCGTCAAAGGATGTTGACATAGATGAAATCAAAATTCTTTTTAAAGAAATATCTCCTTTTATTTTGAAATCATTTAAGATCCATATAAAATAAAACATTTTCTTTGAAAATATTCTTATAAGCTTCTAAGTAAAGTTTTGAAGATTTTATAACGGCGTAAAATTACCGCACCCGCCGTATAAGTTAAAAAAAACATTCTTACCTCAATTCTGTCAAAAAGGTTAAAAAGGACCTTGTTTTGAAAAAGACGGAAAGATTCCTTTATAAACCTCTTATAAAAAGTCAAACAAGGGTATAAATGACTTTAACCCATATTCTTGTAAATAGTAAAAATGTTTTGAAATACATTTTTAAGAAACATGGATGTGGTTGATAAAGATATCCCAGTAGATTATTACGTATAAACAACCTCGAATAATGAAGAGATTGGGAAATAAACCCTTACCTTGTACTTTTCCTTGGTTGGGGTAGGTTAACCTCCTGTATAATGGTGAAATAATTGTTATTAAATTATAAAATAATCATATACATTAATATGATATCATATATGATCTTTTAATATTGATTTGATAATATCTTAGTATTATCGTCGTTTCGTGTGTTAACTTACTCATTTTCTTTTATATGTTTTGTTACATAAGTCATGTTTGTTGTATCTTATTCATATCCAGAATGATATCAAGTCCTCAAACATCATTTTTAAATCATTAAATGATAATTATACTTGAATGGATACGATGGAGAATGAATCTCATCGCGTTCGTGGAGACGGTAGTCCGTACGTACGCACGAACGCTACTTCCATTTAATTTTTATTTTAAAAGAATCGAATACAAATGATACATAGGTATATTACTATTCCAGTATAATATAATATTTTATATATGTTACATAAGTTCATTAACACCATCCTTTATACGTTCCATGTGTGGTATGAACGAGTCATATCATTTTAAGGGGGCGGTAGTCCGCACTTCCTCAAATGAAATTATCATATGTATATACAACATGAAACGAATAATGGTATGAAATAAAATGGAATTACAGAAGCTTATATATAAAATATATATCATTAATATCATATTTAATTACAGTTCCATCATAATGGCCACCATGAGAGGCGGTATGATGTATTTGAACAATCATCGTTTCGTGAGGCGTTAGTTTGCCATCCACAGAAACATTATGTTCATCATCCATTAGATGGAGTTGTGTGTATGTGTAGTTTGAATCCTTCTTATAACAACATCCTAGTATATTGAGGATACTGGTGTTGTTACAAAAGAATGGAAATAAAAAGAGTTTGGGGGTTGGAGAAGCAAAATAAATGAAAATAATTTAAGAGAAATCGTTACCTTTAATTTAGGTAACTCACTTTGGTTGGAACCAAAGGACTTCTTGAAATGCTTTCTGCCTAAGGGTAAGCTTCAAGGAGGAGGAGAGGGATGTGGGGAGCTTAGTTGGGCAGAGTTTGGACGATCCAAGTGGCTTGAGAGGTGTGAGGAATGAGTATAAGTGGTCTCCTTTTATAAGGGAGAGGAGGGGCTCTTTAGGAAAGTGTGAAAGTATTACTTATAATATATTCGTATTCGGTTTATAATGGTCCAAAAATCATTGAGATCGAAGATAAGATGACTCATATTCTAAATAACATCAACCAATAAGAATTGGACAGGTTTTAGATAATATTTTAATCATTATAATCTTATTTATTTAAATGATTTATTACTGAGGTAAACATTGCATCATTATTGTGTCATTAATAATTTAAATTATTTGATGTCTAAAAATTATAAATAAAATATCATTATGTAGGAAATCGTTTTATATTTCTAATGAATATTTATAATCAAAAATCCAACATGTATAACACTATGTAAAAATTGTTCTTCTAAAAGATGTAAGCTTATGCCATTTTTATTTTTATTTTAACTTTATTAATATAATGTGTCATTATCACTTACAAGTGGATCCATGGGGTCCCAAAACAGACCCAAAGATGCCCATGGTCGACCATGTATCAACCAATAGGGTTAAGACACGTTTTAGGGTAATTTAGTATTATTATAATATTATTTTTTTAACCCTTATTTACCGGATTTACCCTTTAACCATGGTAAATAAAATATTTACCGCAGTAATTATTCAAAATGTGTAAAAATAAAAGTTACCTATTTACATAATTTGGACATCCTGATTCCAAATATGGAATACATTTTCCTAAATTCAAAACACAGAAGTGGCAGAAATTAATTTAAAATTAATTCCCGCTGTCAAAACAAAAAGCGTGTTTTTAAGAGGTAATAACTATCAAAAGATTGACACTTGTTTATGTTCGGTTTAATTGTAAAATAATGTCCAATGACCAACATTATATTAAATGGTAAAAATATATTCTAAATATAATTTAAAACCACTCAAATTCACAATTTATCACTCTTAATTATTTTGATTAAAATAGTTTTTTTTAATTAAAATTTAGTAATTTTCACTATTCATCAAAATATGAAAGTTATCCGAAATGTACCAAAATTTCACCCTAGGCTAATTTTGATATTCCGAATCCAAAAATGAAGTCCATTTTCAAATATAAAATATATATAATTTCAAAAAGTAGGTATTAGTATTCACAACGGCTAGTTTAATTAGTTGTGGTGTGTGTTAGAACTCGAGGTTGCGTACAACACACGCTATCGCATTATTCGAAGGGAAACGTATCGTGGAAGCTTGGGGTGTTACATTCTCCCCTCCTTCAAATAATTGTGTCCTCGGAATTTCTAGAATACTTATTACATGAAAAGACTCGGGTGGTTCTTCATCATAAGTTCCTCTGGTTCCCACGTTGCCTCTTCCATCTTATGGTTTCTCCACAAAACTTTTACCAGACGCGTCGTCCGGTTTCTCAGTACTTGTTCTCTTGTATCAAGAATCCTGACGGGCTCTTCACAATAGGAAAGATCAGGTTCCAGTTCTAATTCCTCATAGGTGAGTACATGCGTTGGGTCAGACATGTATTTTCTCAACAGAGATACGTGGAACACATCGTGAACTTTGGAGAGACTTGGCGGCATTGACAATCGGTAAGCTACAGCCCCAATTCGTTCTAGAATTTCGAAAGGTCCGATGTACCTGGGACTCAATTTACCTTTCTTACCAAAACTTATGACTCCCTTCCATGGAGATACCTTTAGGAAAACATGATCACCGACCTGAAATTCCAAATCCTTCCTTCGATTATCGGCATAGCTCTTCTGCCTACTTTGAGCTGCTTTGATGTGATTTTGGATTACCTTCACCTTTTCCACCATTTCCTCCACCAGTTCTGGGCCTACAAGTTTTCTTTCACCAACGTCATCCCAACAGGTTGGTGTACGACATCTCTTTCCGTATAACGCTTCATATGGTGCCATCTGAATACTCGAATGGAAGCTATTGTTATAGGAAAATTCTACTAGTGGTAAATATTGATCTCACATACCCTTAAAATCAAGTGAGAAAGATCTCAACATGTCTTCTAAGGTCTGAAGAGTCCGTTCTGATTGTCTGTCTGTCTGAGGGTGGTAAGAAGTGCTCAAATGAAGTTCAGTATCCAGGGATTTCTGAAGACTTTTCCAAAATCTTGAAGTAAAACAGGGATCACGATCAGAAACAATCGATAGGGGAACTCCATGAAGTCTCACAACTTCATTAATGTATAGTCTTGCTAGACATTCCAGGGGTAGATCTTCTCTTATATCAAGAAAATGTGCTGACTTGGTAAGACGATCAACAATAACCCATATTGCATCGTTCCTTCTAGGAGTCTTTGGTAGCCCCATGACAAAGTCCATCGTAATATTGTCCCATTTCCACTCCGGTATGGGAAGAGGTTGCATGACTCCTCCAGGCTGTTGCCTTCTAGCTTTCACTTGTTGACAAACCATACATCTTGACACAAAATCAGCAATCTCCCTCTTCATGTTGTCCCACCAAAAATGTTCCTTCAAATCTCTATACATTTTGGTGCTCCCAGGGTGTATAGAGAAATTGGAACTATGAGCGTCATCCAGAAATTCCCTTTTTAGATCAGGTATATTGGGAACACAAAGTCTCTTCCCGAATTTCAAAATTCCATCTTCATACACAAAGTCTCTCAATCTCCCATCATTCACAGCTTTAATCTTCTTCTGAAATTCTTCATCATCGGTCTGGGAACTCTTAATCCTTTCTAGTAAAGATGGTTTGGCAACCATTTGAAAAAGCATTGATGTTTCACCTTCCCTGGTTATTCCCATGTCCATCTTCTCTAGATCCATGAAAATTGGATCCCTTTCAATTCTCATCATGTTCAGAACTCCATGGTCTTTTCTGCTCAAAGCATCTTCTACTTTGTTTGCTTTCCCCGGGTGGTAGTGTATCGTGCAATCATAATCCTTGAGTAATTCAAGCCATCTCCTTTGCCTCATGTTGAGTTCTTTTTGTGAGAAAATATACTTAAGACTCTTGTGATCAGTATAAATCTCACATTTTTCACCATAGAGGTAGTGCCTCCATATATTCAAAGCAAAGATCACAGCTGCTAACTCAAGATCATGAGTAGGATAGTTTTGTTCATGAATTTTCAACTGTCGTGATGCATAGGCAATAACTCTATCATTCTGCATAAGGACACAACCAAGTCCTTTCTTTGATGCATCACTATAAATAACGAACCCATCATTCCCCGATGGTAGAGTCAATATAGGAGCATTGACTAATCTTCTCTTCAGTTCTTCAAAACATTCTTCACACTCTTTTGTCCAAACAAATTTAACCCCTTTACGTGTGAGCTTCGTTAATGGGTTAGCCAATCGGGCAAAATTCTGGACGAAACGTCGATAATAACCTGCCAAGCCAATAAAACTATGTACCTCAGTTATACTCGTAGGTGCTGGCCATTCTTGGATTGCTTTGGTCTTAGAAGGATCAACAGAGATTCCATCTTTAGAGACAATATGGCCAAGAAAAGAAATCTCCTGAATCCATAATTCACACTTGCTAAACTTTCCATATAATTCATGCCTCCTCAGAGTCTTCATGATAATGCGCAAGTGATTTTCATGATCTTCGTAGGTTTTGGAGTATACCAAGATATCATCAATAAATACCACCACAAATTCATCGAGATACTCCTTGAAAACTCTATTCATCAGATCCATGAATACAGAGGGTTCATTAGTCAATCCAAATGGCATTACAGTAAACTCGTAATGCCCGTACCTGGTTCGAAATGCTGTCTTCGGAATGTCTTCCTTCTTTACACACAACTGATGGTATCCAGATCGAAGGTCAATTTTTGAAAAGTATTGAGCTCCATGCAGTTGGTCAAATAAATCATCAATACGAGGTAGGGGATACTTGTTCTTTATCGTTATAGCATTGATCTCCCTGTAGTCGATACATAACCTCATAGATCCATCTTTCTTTTTAACAAAAAGAACAGGGGCTCCCCATGGAGAAACACTAGGGCGAATAAATACCTTATTACTCAATTCCTCTAGTTGTTTCTTTAGTTCGACTAAATCTACAGTGGCCATTCTATAAGGGGTCTTCGATATAGGCATTGATCCAGGAATCAAATCAATGGAAAACTCAACTTCTCGTTCTGGAGGATGTCCAGGTAAATCTTCCGAAAATACATCTACAAATTCTTTCACAACAGGTACATCCTCTATTTGAACATTACTTTCCTCACCGACAGTTATTTCATTCTCTTCCTCCCCAATAATTGAATTAAGTTGAGCTACTGGGGGTGGATCTAAATAAGAATTAGGTGGTGACGATTCTGCTCTAAAAATAAGGTGTTCCTTATCATTATCATCAAGAATCGTAACCTCTTTCTTCTTACAATAAATCTTCGCATCATAGTCCGAAAGCCAGTCCATGCCGTGTATTATATCAAACTCAATCATAGGTATGACGATGAGATCAGCAGATAAAGAAAATTTATGTGCTCTAATGGGGACTGATTCACAAAACTTTGTTGCAACGATACTTCCCTTAGGAGTTTTGACTGACAACTCCCTTATTAAATCAAATTGGAAATATCTAATTTTCTTAGCAAACTGGGAAGATATGAAACAATGCGATGATCCAGAATCAAATAATGCATTTGCTAAACTTGAGGAAACCATTAAATTACCTTCCACCACGTCTTTCGGAGCTTCTACCTTAGCAGTAGTGATAGCATAAGCCTGGCTTTGATCCCTTGGCCTTTTCTGAGGTAAGTTCTCCTGAAGCTTAGGGCATGCATTTTCATAATGCCCCATCTCCCTGCAATTGTAGCACTGAACATTGGTAGCTTCCTTCATCCCCTTGCAATCATGATCTTGGTGGCCTTTTTCACCACACTTGTAACAGACTCCCATTCCCTTCAGGCAAGCACCAGGGTGTTTCTTCCCGCATTTACCACAAGATGGATATTCAACCTTTCCCTTCTTCCCCTTATTTCCATTCCCAGATTGATCAGCAGGTCATTTCTTCTCTTGCTTCGCTTTAAAGTCATAAGACTTAGAGAATTCCTTTTCGGTCTTGATAGCACATGAGACAATGTCTTCGTACGATGAAAAGGATTGTGAGACTAATGCTCGATGGAGAAATGGTTTTAACCCATCAAAGAAACGATCAATCTTACTTCTTGGGTTGCGTATATAATCTCCAGCATACCTCGCTATCCTTGTAAAGTTAGCCTCATACTTTGTGACATTATCATCCTCCTTTTGTCTCAGACTTAGAAATTTCCTTTCCATATCCGCTCGATGGTCGCGAGGGAAATATTTTTCTAAAAACAAATCTTTGAACTCCCTCCACTCCATATTTGATACTTCATCATCTTCCTTCATGTTTTGAATCAATGACCACCATTGATCAGCATCTCCAGTGAGGCGGTAAACTGCCATGATAACTTTTTCCCTTTCACTGCTCCCCAAAGCCTGAAATATTTTCTCTAGGGAAAATATCCATTGCTCAGCTACTAATGGATTTGTATTCCCGTTGAAAGTTGGTGGTTGTTGCCTCATGAATCGATCTAACATTGATCCTCCACGCTGCGGATCAGGGTGCTCCATACGGGTAAGGTTATTATTCATAACCTGAGTAAGTTGTCCCAGTATGGTGATTAGCTGATCGGCACCAGTTGCATCACCAGCCCCACTATAATTATCTTGAGCAGGAGGGCAATCCCTACATGGAGTGCGTGCATTGATACGGTTTCCATTTCTTCCACTAGGCGCCATTTCTAAACAATGGCATAAACTAGATCAGTTTATGAATCAAAATACATAATCCCATACTTATAAAACACTTAACATAAATTGAACTATTTAAGGATATAATCCATAATTATAAAAATGTTTTCTTTGAGGAAGTATATACTCATAAACCCTTCATAATGATTTGTAAAGAAAATGAGAGTTATCCTAAGCATATCCCCCGGGAGTGTCGTAACCAAGAGTGCAGCAAGGCCCGTTGTCGTGCACCAGTTCCCGTTCGAGTCTAGCTCAAAGCGGTGTTTTCGGGTTTTACCCCTAGGTACATCTGTGCCAGAGCCGCCTCTACCTGCTCGTATCCAGACAGGGATGTATTGCTCGGAAAACTCACAAAATCTCTACAATACCAAAATTCTTTGAAGTTCTTCTATATTAATCCTCAAAGTTCATCTTAGGTATACGTGCTCTAATCAGAGTTTATCTAAATCTAGCTTCCAAGGTTTGTACTAAACTTCCTCTGATACCAACTGTAACGCCCCGACCCCAGCTACCCAGAGTCGGTGCATTACTTCGTAACATTGGCATGATCACAAGAAAGATCAAATCTCGAAAGACCGATTGGTTTAGTAGCCTTGGAAACACTAGATATATTCATAAAGTTTTACATTACATTTCAAAGTGAAAAACTACTACAACAACAAAGTCTTCATATCCACACTATTAACCCCTCATAATATCCCTGCAAGTCAATCATAATTTACTTCTTCACTACCTGGGAAAAATAAAACATAAAAAAGGGGTGAGCTCAAATGCCCAGTAAGGATAACAATATAGCGGAACATTCAAAATAAGCATAAACATTTAAGGCAATGAATTACTAAAACAAAAGCCTTTTAAACATGAACTTCAACATAGTATGGCAAACGTAAAATGAAATAATGCCATTTACTTATTCGCATGGATATTCTAATAATCGAATAATCACATGCAAAATCAATAACCACTTTCATAATGTTGGAATGCATAATGCCAGACTATCATAACCACATAGCCAAGGCCTCGTGCCAAGACTACAAATAATATTTTGTCAAGGCCTTGTGCCAAGACACTAGTTTGTCTCATGAGACCTACCGATGCATCGAGGAGCTATAGCGGGCCCCACCCGTCACTTATTAAGTCCAATGCATTCCCATATGAAAAGGTTTAAACATAACATAAACATTCGTATTAAAACTAGCATATGAAATGTCAATAATTTCACCATAAACTATGAATGGTATAAAAATAGCACATCCATAGTCAAACATATCACAAAACCTTCAATACAATATAGATGTTTTGTATCATAATAAATCAACTTCAAATAATCTTAAAATCCGTCAAAGGATGTTGACATAGATGAAATCAAAATTATTTTTAAAGAAATATCTCCTTTTATTTTGAAATCATTTAAGATCCATATAAAATAAAACATTTTCTTTGAAAATATTATTATAAGCTTCTAAGTAAAGCTTTGAAGATTTTATAACGGCGTAAAATTACCGCACCCGCCGTATAAGTTAAAAAAACATTCTTACCTCAATTCTGTCGAAAAGGTTAAAAAGGACCTTGTTTTGAAAACGACGGAAAGATTCCTTTATAAACCTCTTATAAAAAGTCAAACAAGGGTATAAATGACTTTAACCCATATTCTTGTAAATAGTAAAAATGTTTTGAAATACATATTTAAGAAACATGGATGTGGTTGATAAAGATATCCCAGTAGATTATTACGTATAAACAACCTCGAATAATGAAGAGATTGGGAAATAAACCCTTACCTTGTACTTTTCCTTGGTTGGGGTAGGTTAACCTCCTGTATAATGGTGAAATAATTGTTATTAAATTATAAAAGAATCATATAAATTAATATGATATCATATATGATCTTTTAATATTGATTTTATAATATCTTAGTATTATCGTCGTTTCGTGTGTTAACTTACTCATTTTCTTTTATATGTTTTGTTACATAAGTCATGTTTGTTGTATCTTATTCATATCCAAAATGATACCAAGTCCTTAAACATCATTTTTAAATCATTAAATGATAATTATACTTGAATGGATACGATGGAGAATGAATCTCATCGCGTTCGTGGAGACGGTAGTCCGTACGTACGCACGAACGCTACTTCCATTTAATTTTTATTTTAAAAGAATCGAATCAAAATGATCTATAGGTATATTACTATTCCAGTATAATATAATATTTTATATATGTTACTTAAGTTCATTAACACCATCCTTTATACGTTCCATGTGTGGTATGAACGAGTCATATCATTTTAAGGGGGCGGTAGTCCGCACTTCCTCATATGAAATTATCGTATGTATATACAACATGAAACGAATAATGGTATGAAATAAAATGGAATTACAGAAGATTATATATAAAATATAAATCATTAATATCATATTTAATTACATTTCCATCATAATGGCCACAATGAGAGGCGGTAAGATGTATTTGAACAATCATCGTTTCGTGAGGCGTTAGTTTCCCATCCACAGAAACATTATGTTCATCATCCATTAGATGGAGTTGTGTGTATGTTTAGTTTGAATCCATCTTATAACAACATTCTAGTATATTGAGGATACTGGTGTTGTTACAAAAGAAAGGAAATAAAAAGAGTTTGGGGGTTGGAGAAGCAAAATAAATGAAAATAATTTAAGAGAAATCGTTACCTTTAATTTAGGTAACTCACTTTGGTTGGAACCAAAGGACTTCTTGAAATTTTTTCTGCCTAAGGGTAAGCTTCAAGGAGGAGGAGAGGGATGTGGGGAGCTTAGTTGGGCAGAGTTTGGACGATCCAAGTGGCTTGAGAGGTGTGAGGAATGAGTAGAAGTGGTCTCCTTTTATAAGGGAGAGGAGGGGCTCTTTAGGAAAGTGTGAAAGTATTACTTTATAATATATTTGTATTCGGTTTATAATGGTCCAAAAAACATTGAGATCGAAGGTAAGATGACTCATATTCTAAATAACATCAACCAATAAGAATTGGACAGGTTTTAGATAATATTTTAATCATTATAATCTTATTTATTTAAATGATTTATTAATGAGGTAAACATTTCATCATTATTGTGTCATTAATAATTTAAATTATTTGATGTCTAAAAATTATAAATAAAATATCATTATGTAGGAAATCTTTTTATCTTTCTAATGAATATTTATAATCGAAATCCAAAATGTATAACCCTATGTAAAAATTGTTCTTCTAAAAGATGTAAGCTTATGCCATTTTTATTTTTATTTTAACTTTATTAATATAATGTGTCATTATCACTTACAAGTGGATCCATGGGGTCCCAAAACAGACCCAAAGATGCCCATGGTCGACCATGTATCAACCAATAGGGTTAAGACACGTTTTAGGGTAATTTATTATTATTATAATATTATTTTTTTAACCCTTATTTATCGGATTTACCCTTTAACCATGGTAAATAAAATATTTACCGCAGTAATTATTCAAAATGTGTAAAAATAAAAGTTACCTATTTACATAATTTGTACATCCTGATTTTAAATATGGAATCCATTTTCCTAAATTCAAAACACAGAAGTGGCAGAAATTAATTTAAAATTAATTCCCGCTGTCAAAACAAAAAGCGTGTTTTTAAGAGGTAATAACTATCAAAAGATTGACACTTGTTTATGTTCGGTTTAATTGTAAAATTATGTCCAATGACCAACATTATATTAAATGGTAAAAATATATTCTAAATATACTTTAAAACCACTCAAATTCACAATTTATCACTATTAATTATTTTGATTAAAAAAGTTGTTTTTAATTAAAATTTAGTAATTTTCACTATTCATCAAAATATGAAAGTTATCCGAAATGTACCAAAATTTCACCCTAGGCTAATTTTGATATTCCGAATCCAAAAATGAAGTCCATTTTCAAATATAAAATATATATAATTTCAAAAAGTAGGTATTAGTATTCACAACGGCTAGTTTAATTAGTTGTGGTGTGTGTTAGAACTCGAGGTTGCGTACAACACACGCTATCGCATTATTCGAAGGGAAACGTACCGTGGAAGCTTGGGGTGTTACAGTTTACTATTCGAAAGTTTCTTTAATAGAAACCCACATCATAAAAAGGAATACCAAAACCAATCTTTAAAAACAAAAGTATGAAACGTAACGGTTACCCAAATAAACTAATCACTGGGTTTCCACATAGGTGAAAATATGGATATGGAAGAGAAATCTAACCATCATGTTCTGATGGAGAGTGGTAGAGAACATGGCTATGGAAAAGCCAGTAATCAAAAATCCATAGATTTGTGATGATATAAGGTACCATCTGATTCATCAGGTATAAGATCACTAGGACAACATTTTTGGTTTTCAAGATCATTTCCCTAAAGTTGAAAATTTGAATTAGAATAAATACTTACTTTATTTTGGTACAATATCACTGTTTTTCATGCCTTGAACAATTTCCACTTCATCTCTTAAATAAATGAAGTTGAATTTGTTATTCGTGATGTGTTAGCAGATCATGTGATAGAATGACGGGTCATTCCATCTGTCTCAAACAAAAGGTTAGAAAAAATTATATACATAAGTCGATCTATAGTGAGATTAATCACATATGGTTCCTAAAATGGACTTATACTTCATATATCATACTGCTTAATATAATAAAACTAGTTTCTACTAAACAGGGACTTCCTGTAGGCCAGTGGTAGGCGATAAAGGCCAGTCGCACTTCGGTTGTGGGTTCGATTCCCACAGCCTTGTCCGAAGCGATGGGCTGTCGCCCCGCCTACAGGTTGTCCTTTTTCTAAAACTACATTACTATAACATCCCATCAATAATATTGAGAAAACTTATATCCTAACCTATGCCAAACATAATCCATTTCAAATCTTTAGGCTTATCCATAATACTGCAATCCACTCTCACAACATAGTGAAAACGATTACCAGAGATTTAACACCATTATCGATCCCCATATATCATAAGATATGTTTTGTTAGTCACATTCCAAACATTCAAAGTCCTTAATCATGTATTCTCTTGAAAACTTTAGTGAAAACATGAATGCAGTTAAAATTTAACACTTTCCACATACCAAAATCCTCAAAATTCTATATACTCAAACAATGATATCACTTAGTCCTTATATCAATCATGAGCTCATGAATACTATTAAACATTTCATTTTCTCATTTTCCCTTCATTATGCGCATATCATCTTATTTCCAAAATATATCAATCACTTTGAATACCACATCAATAAATATTGCAATACTCAATAATACAACATTATTTCGAAATCCCATTACATAAACACTTAATCATTCCACCACATCGTTGTCATATTCAACATTGACAATAGTGATCGCATGTGACTTCCCTTTGTCCTTTGCCTTCAGTGGTTGCTCATGTTGATCATCACTAACCCTTGGATTAGGGCATTTATTAGCATAATGCCCCATTTCCTTGAACTTGAAGCATTGAAGTGTTGGTGGTGCGTTCTCTGCAGTGTTTGCTTTATTCACATCATTAGAAACCCTTTTTCCATTACTTCGACACTCAGCTGCTCGATGACCTTCTTTTCCACACTTAAAACATTTTCTAGTCCCTTTAAGACAATCTCCACCATGATTCTTTCCACACTTTGTGCATAAGGAAACATTCATCTTCTTTTCACCATTATTCTGAGATTTCTCCTTGAACTCCATCTTTCGTTTTTTGTCAAAACCATGAGATGGATATGTAACACCAACTTCCATTTATACCTTGATAGCACAACGCACAATTTATTCATAGCTACTGAAGTCTCTTATAGCTAATGCCTTTCGAAGACTTGGTTTTAAGCCACTGAAAAATCGATCAACTTTACTTTCAGGTTGGATGATAATGCCAGATGTATACCTTGCAAGTCTTGTAAAATTCGCTTCGTATATACCAACAGATTCATCATTCTTTTGCTTTAGTTCAAGAAACTCCTTCTCCATCTTTGTTCGAAGAATACGAGGGAAGTACTTATTGAAAAATAAGTTCTTGAACTCGTCCCATTCCATGGACTCAATTTCATCTCTTGGCCTCGTATTCTTGATAAGATTCCACCATTGATCAGCTTAACATTCCAAACGATATACTGCTAAGATAACTTTATCATGTTCAGAACATTGAAGCACTAAAAATATCTTTTCAGTGGTACTGATCCATTGTTCAGCAACAAGTGGATCAGAAGACCCACTGAAAGAAGGTGGACGTTGCCTCATGAAGGACTCAATAGAATATTGTTCCCTTCTCTGCTCTTCTGGAAGTCCAGAATGATTCATAGCTTGTGTAAGTATAGCAATAAGATTTTTCACTCCTTATCCCATAACATTTGTTTGTTCAGGAGGACAATCATTGCATTGTCCATTGCATTGATCAACACGGTTCCTTCGGGTTCCAGCCATCGTCTAAAACCCAAAAAGAATAGTGTGAGAGGCAAAAATCATGCTAGGGAAAACAACATAATAAAGGGGGAGTACCTTCAATATCTAACATCTTAGGTTTAATTCTATGATCGTTAGCGTAATTCTAGTACTATAACCTATACGTATACTTAAACTTAGGGATATCCCTAGACATACCTTAGAAATATCTCTAGGGATCTCACTAACGTTTTCGCATCCTAGTTTCCAAAGGTTGACTAAACCTTTCCTCTGATACCAACTGTAGAGACCCGAAGACTGACGTACATGGACATTACATTACTTTTGCAGAATACTTAGTACATAACTAAAACACACACACAAGGATCGTAATAGTTTACTGTCTTTGGAAACTCGGAACGTAATCTTCTAATCGTGGTGAAAGATCTTCAACATCTCCCATAAAGATCTTCCCTTTTTTTTACCTAAAACCATTCTTTATATCCTGGAGAAAAGAAAACATAAAAGGGTGAGCTCAAATGCTCAGTAAGGGTAAAGAAAAGAAAATCAATCACATCATATTCATAAGAACATAACTTTTGGAAATCTTAACCTGCAAAAGAGAGCATAATTTCATAACATGGGATAAATCATAGTAGTGAAATGAAATCCCAATAAGCATAAATTAAAACATGAAACTTTGTGGCATACACACATAATCATAGAGAATCATTTCTTGTTAGTCAAGACTCATTGCCAAGACTATCTTAGTGGACAAAGTCCCTTTCTGAATCGAGTAACCCTCGTTTCAGTCCTGTTTCACCGAACCGGTATAACCAACCATTCCATCCATGTCTATCTCATGAGATATAAAATCTTTACCCAATGCATTGGAGGGAGATATAGGTCCCACCCATCTCATAATGATACCATTCTTATGTGTGCCACAAAATCATAAATCATACATCATTGCATAACCCATGTAATAAAAATGGGATTCTTAAACAACATGACATCATAAAACAATTCATATAAGATAAAGTAATTCATAAACATAATTCCATCACAACATTGTCAAATCAATGTAAAAATATGGATAGAAACAGAACCCTTTATTATCTTATATGGAAAATAATTTTGATAAAACACTTGAAATCCATTCTTGAGGAAAATATCCTTTCTAATTCAAAAACATTTTCCTTTCATAACATGTCTTAAAATTTAAAACTAAAAGAAGTTGATTAAAAATAAACTTGAATACTTGTAAAGGAATCTTCTTGGAAATAATGTTTTAGAAATCCATTCATGCCGTATAAGTTAAAAAAAACATTCTTCGTACTTTTGTCGGAAAAGTCAAAAAGTACCTCGTACGACAAAAGATTCCTTTCATAGATATTACTAAAAACTCACCGAAGGGTAAAAACGGATTTAAACAATTGTAGGTGGATGGAAATAATATTACATATTGATGAAACATTGATGTGGATGATATAATACACCCCAGTAAATACTTACGAATAAACAATCTCGGATAAAAATGAGATTGTGATATTTCCCTTACCTTAGGTCCGATTTGCTTCGTATGTGTCCGAACCTCCTGTATAATGATTTAAATAATGTAATTTACTTATTAAAGAATCATATTCATTGTTATGATATCATATATGGTTCAGTTATGACTTTATATTACCCGTTCTTTTGTAAATTCCATGTTAAAGAAGCGTTTTGGGTAAAATCGTTTCATTTATCGTAGGTGATTTTACTTGTTGTTCTTGACATTATTAATACTTATATCATGATTTACTTACTTCCTGAATATAAAATATGATTTATATATCATATATATTCCGTATATATATACATATAATAGATAGATAAATGAAATGAAAAACACCGTTCATGGAGACGGTAGTCCGTACGTACGCATGAATGCTTTTTTCCTTTCCTTATTGTCTTGAATGGAAGTAAGTAGATGACATACATATATATATATATATACATAAATCCAGTAGATTTATAATGTCATATATTTCATTATTATTTCTTATATATACTTTATAATCATTCCTAAATGGTTAACATGGAGAATGAATCTCATCGCGTCGTGGAGACGGTAGTCCGTACGTACGCACGAGTGATGATATCATTTCCATAAATATTGAATTGAATTGGAGTGGATTATACAATATATCATAATCAATATGATGTTGTAATAACTATGTATAGTTATTCTTTACACCATTATACCCATCCATGTAAGGTGGTGGTGGAAAATAGATTACACCATGGCGTGGAGACGGTATTCCGTACGTACACACGCACGGTGATTTCTTTTTCCGTAGGATGGATAGATGGTGAAATAGGGTTGTTTCATACTTATAATAACATATCAGTATATGAGTGATACTGATGTTATTACTTCATAATGAAACAACTAAAGAAGAAGAAGTTGAAGAAGAAAGAAATTGAAAAGATCGGTAATGGATATTACCTCTTCTTTGGAACGCCTCTTTGAATCCTCCACTTAGGGAACTAAGATTGGTCTTTGAAGAAGTCCAAGACCTCTAGGATTTTTCTAGGGAAGTGTAGAGGAGAAAATGGAAGGGGTTGGCCGAGCTTGAGTGCTCAATTTGGTGTGAGGAGGAGGGGGAGGAGGTGCCCTTTTATAAGGGAGGAGAGGGGCACCTTAGGAATATCTCAACAAATTATTTTATATTAAAGTAAAAATCGGTTTATAATGGTTCCAAAGGGTATTATTTCGAAGCTAAAGTGGGGATGGGTCGAAATCCTATCATCCAATAGGATTTAGACAAGTTTAGGGTATTATTTTAACCTTATCAATTAGATTTAACCCTAAGTTAAATAATTTAACTTTTACCGTGTCTTTTTGTTTTCTTACACTATATGGTTAATACACTTACTATAACATGAAAAACGAACCCCAAATTGTTTATTATTAATATATATATCCTTATCTAAGTCATTTGGCCTAACCATAGATTTTTAGGAATAAAATAACAATTAATAATATAATATTTGATTTAAAAACTATTTTGTGTCAATTTTGACACTATTTGATATATGATTTTTGTGAAAGTCATAACAGAATTATATGTTCGAAACAAGTTTATTAAATCAACACTAATATATCATAGTAACCTAGAAAATTAGTGGAATTCATAAAAAGTCTCAAATTACATTCAGTTTGGTGTTTATAACATCAATTATGTCAATATTTCATTAATAAGATAATTACTGCATCATCTTTGTGTCATAAATAAATTAAGTTATTTGATGTCTAAAAATTACAAATAAAATACCATTATGTAGGAAATCTTGTTAGCTTTCTAATGAATATTTATAATCTAATTTATCTTATGTATAACCCTATATTAAAAATGTTTTAGTAAATAAACTTTGATTTTAACTCTTTTAACTCTTCTTTGAATTAAATAATAATAAATGTCCTAATCTAATCCAAGTGGGCCTAAATGGTCATATTTTATTCCTAAGCTTTTTTTTGGTCGAATTAAACTTGTCCAATAGAATTAGGACATGTGTTAGGGTAATAGTAATATCATATTTACCCTTAGTTACCCTATTTACTATTAACCGTGGTAAAAAAAAGTAAAAAGTTACTATTCACCAAAAAAAATTTTTTATCTCATTGAACCACATTTTACTTACTGACATCAACCGTGTCTCTCGGATTTTTGAAATTCCATTCACAGAAGCGGTAAAATTATGTTTTATGCAAAATTCAGTTTTTAACCTTCCACTTAGTGGTTTCACTATTCATCAAAAATTGAAAGTTTTCAGAAAAATACCAAAATTTCACCCTAGGCTAATTTCGATATTTCGAGTCCAAAAATGAAGTCCATTTTGAAAAATAAAATTTCTAAAATTTTAAAAGGTGGTTATTACTGTTCATAACGGCTAGTTATAATAATATTCTAATAGCATATTGTTGTTTAGTGAAACTCGGTATTGCGTACGACGCAAGCTATCGAGGAAGGTCTCGATTGCGTGTAATGCAAGGCAAGTCAAGGATGCGTGTTGTGCAAGCTCCTTTTGGTGTAGCATACAACACAAGACATTAGTGAAATAAAAAGAATATTTTTCATAAAATCTAGGGCTGTTACAATATTTCCCTTACCTTAGGTCCGATTTGCTTCGTATGCGTCCGAACCTCCTGTATAATGATTTAAATAATTTCATTGACTTATTAAAGAATCATATTCATTGTTATGATATCATATATGGTTCACTTATGACATTATATTACCCGTTCTTTTGTAAAATCCACGTTAAACAAGCGTTTTGGGTAAAATCTTTTCATTTATCATAGGTGTTCTGACTTGTTGTTCTTGACATTATTATTACTTATATCATGATTTACTTACTTTCAGAATATAAAATATGATTTATATATCATATATATTCAGTATATATATATATAATAGATAGATAAATGAAATGAAAAACACCGTTCATGGAGACGGTAGTCCGTACGTACGCATGAATGCTGTTTTCCTTTCCTTATTGTTTTGAATGGAAGTAAGTAGATGAAATACATATATATATATACATAAATCCAGTAGCTTTATAATGTCATATATTTCATTATTATTTCTTATATATACTTTATAATCATTCTTAAATGGTTAACATGGAGAATGAATCTCATCGCGTCGTGGAGACGGTAGTCCGTACGTACGCACGAGCGATGATATCATTTCCATAAATATTGAATTGAATTGGAGTGGATTATACAATATATCAGAATCAATATGATGTTGTAATAACTATGTATAGTTATTCTTTACACCATTATACCCATCCATGTAAGGTGGTGGTGGAAAATAGATTACACCACGGCGTGGAGACGGTATTCCGTACGTACGCACGCGCGGTGATTTCTTTTTCCGTAGGATGGATAGATGGTGAAATAGGATTTTTTTTCATACTTATAATAACATATCAGTATATGAGTGATTCTGATGTTATTACTTCATAATGAAACAACCTAAGAAGAAGAAGTTGAAGAAGAAAGAAATTGAAAAGATCGGTAATGGATATTACCTCTTCTTTGGAACGCCTCTTTGAATCCTCCACTTAGGGAACTAAGATTGGTCTTTGAAGAAGTCCAAGACCTCTAGGATTTTTCTAGGGAAGTGTAGAGGAGAAAATGGAAGGGGTTGGCCGAGCTTGAGTGCTCAATTTGGTGTGAGGAGGAGGGGGAGGAGGTGCCCTTTTATAAGGGAGGAGAGGGGCACCTTAGGAATATCTCAACAAATTATTTTATATTAAAGTAAAAATCGGTTTATAATGGTTCCAAAGGGTATTATTTCGAAGCTAAAGTGGGGATGGGTCGAAATCCTATCATCCAATAGGATTTAGACAAGTTTAGGGTATTATTTTAACCTTATCAATTAGATTTAACCCTAAGTTAAATAATTTAACTTTTACCGTGTCTTTTTGTTTTCTTACACTATATGGTTAATACACTTACTATAACATGAAAAACGAACCCCAAATTGTTTATTATTAATATATATATCCTTATCTAAGTCATTTGGCCTAACCATAGATTTTTAGGAATAAAATAACAATTAATAATATAATATTTGATTTAAAAACTATTTTGTGTCAATTTTGACACTATTTGATATATGATTTTTGTGAAAGTCATAACAGAATTATATGTTCGAAACAAGTTTATTAAATCAACACTAATATATCATAGTAACCTAGAAAATTAGTGGAATTCATAAAAAGTCTCAAATTACATTCAGTTTGGTGTTTATAACATCAATTATGTCAATATTTCATTAATAAGATAATTACTGCATCATCTTTGTGTCATAAATAAATTAAATTATTTGATGTCTAAAAATTACAAATAAAATACCATTATGTAGGAAATCTTGTTAGCTTTTTAATGAATATTTATAATCTAATTTATCTTATGTATAACCCTATATTAAAAATGTTTTAGTAAATAAACTTTGATTTTAACTCTTTTAACTCTTCTTTGAATTAAATAATAATAAATGTCCTAATCTAATCCAAGTGGGCCTAAATGGTCATATTTTATTCCTAAGCTTTTTTTTGGTCGAATTAAACTTGTCCAATAGAATTAGGACATGTGTTAGGGTAATAGTAATATCATATTTACCCTTAGTTACCCTATTTACTATTAACCGTGGTAAAAAAAAGTAAAAAGTTACTATTCACCAAAAAATTATTTTTATCTCATTGAACCACATTTTACTTACTGACATCAACCGTGTCTCTCGGATTTTTGAAATTCCATTCACAGAAGTGGTAAAATTATGTTTTATGCAAAATTCAGTTTTTAACCTTCCACTTAGTGGTTTCACTATTCATCAAAAATTGAAAGTTTTCAGAAAAATACCAAAATTTCACCCTAGGCTAATTTCAATATTTCGAGTCCAAATATGAAGTCCATTTTGAAAAATAAAATTTCTAAAATTTTAAAAGGTGGTTATTACTGTTCATAACGGCTAGTTATAATAATATTCTAATAGCATATTGTTGTTTAGTGAAACTCGGTATTGCGTACGACGCAAGCTATCGAGGAAGGTCGTGATTGCGTGTAATGCAAGGCAAGTCAAGGATGCGTGTTGTGCAAGCTCCTTTTGGTGTAGCATACAACACAAGACATTAGTGAAATAAAAAGAATATTTTTCATAAAATCTAGGGCTGTTACAATATTTCCCTTACCTTAGGTCCGATTTGCTTCGTATGCGTCCGAACCTCCTGTATAATGATTTAAATAATGTCATTGACTTATTAAAGAATCATATTCATTGTTATGATATCATATATGGTTCACTTATGACATTATATTACCCGTTCTTTTGTAAAATCCATGTTAAAGAAGCGTTTTGGGTAAAATCTTTTCATTTATCGTAGGTGTTCTGACTTGTTGTTCTTGACATTATTATTACTTATATCATGATTTACTTACTTTCAGAATATAAAATATGATTTATATATCATATATATTCAGTATATATATATATATAATAGATAGATAAATGAAATGAAAAACACCGTTCATGGAGACGGTAGTCCGTACGTACGCATGAATGCTGTTTTCCTTTCCTTATTGTCTTGAATGGAAGTAAGTAGATGAAATACATATATATATATACATAAATCCAGTAGCTTTATAATGTCATATATTTCATTATTATTTCTTATATATACTTTATAATCATTCTTAAATGGTTAACATGGAGAATGAATCTCATCGCGTCGTGGAGACGGTAGTCCGTACGTACGCACGAGCGATGATATCATTTCCATAAATATTGAATTGAATTGGAGTGGATTATACAATATATCAGAATCAATATGATGTTGTAATAACTATGTATAGTTATTCTTTACACCATTATACCCATCCATGTAAGGTGGTGGTGGAAAATAGATTACACCACGGTATGGAGACGGTATTCCGTACGTACGCACGCGCGGTGATTTCTTTTTCCGTAGGATGGATAGATGGTGAAATAGGATTTTTTTTCATACTTATAATAACATATCAGTATATGAGTGATTATGATGTTATTACTTCATAATGAAACAACCTAAGAAGAAGAAGTGGAAGAAGAAATAAAGATGAAAGAATTGGTAACGGTAATTACCTCTTCTTTGAAGCGCCTCTTTGAGACCTCCTCTTAGGGCACTAAAATTGGTCTTTGAGGAAGACCAGAACCTCTAAGATGTTGCTAGGGAAGTGGAGAAGAGATTTTTGCAGGGGTTGGCTGAGCTAGAGCGCTCAAATTGGTATGAGGAGGAGGGGGAGGAGGTGCCCTTTTATAAGGGAGGAGAGGGGCACCTTAGGAATATCTCAAAATATTATTTTATATTAAAGTAAAAATCGGTTTATAATGGTTCCAAAGGGTCTTATTTCGAAGCTAAAGTGGAGATGGGTCGAAATCCTATCAAACAATATCATTTAGACATGTTTAGGGTATTTTTTAAACCTTATCAATTAGATTTAACTCTAAGTTAAATAATTTAACTTTTACCGTGTCTTTTTGTTTTCTTTCACTATATGGTTAATACACTTACTATAACATGCCAAACGAACCCCAAATTGTTTATTATTAATATATATATCCTTATCTAAGTCATTTGGCCGAACCTTAGATTTTTAGGAATAAAATAAAAATTAATAATATAATATTTGATTTAAAAACTATTTTGTGTCAATTTTGACACTATTTGATATATGTTTTTTGTGAAAGTCATAACAGAATTATATGTTCGAACCAAGTTGATTAAATCAATACAAATATATCATAGTAACCTAGAAAATTAGTGGAATTCATAAAAAGTCTTAAATTACATTTATTTGGGTATTTATAATATCAATTACGTCAATATTTCATTAATAAGATAATTACTGCATCATATTTGTGTCATAAATAAATTAAATTATTTGATGTCTAAAAATTACAAATAAAATACCATTATTTAGGAAAGCTTTTTATCTTTTTAATGAATATTTAAAATTGAATTTATCTTATGTATAACCCTATATTAAAAATGTTTTAGTAAATAAACATTGATTTTAACTCTTTTAACTCTTCTTTGAATTAAATAATAATAAATGTCCTAATCTAATCCAAGTGGGCCTAAATGATAATATTTTACACTTAAGGTTGTTTTTGGTCGAGATAGACTTGTCCAATAGGATTAGGACATGTGTTAGGGTAAAATTAATATCATTTTTACACTTAATTACCCTATTTACTTTTATCCGTGGTAAATAAAAGTAAAAAGTTACTATTCACCAAAAATTATTTTCATCTCATTGAACCACATTTTACTTACTGACATCAACCGTGTCTCTCGGATTTTTGAAATTCCATTCACAGAAGCGGTAAAATTAAGATTTATGAAGAAATTAATTTTTTTTAACTACCACTTAGTAGTTTCACTATTCATCAAAAATTGATGTTTTTCAGAACAATGCCAAAATTTCATCCTAAGCTATATTTCATATTCCAAATTCAAAAATGAAGTCTAATTTACCAAATTCATAACATATAAGTTGTATTAATTAATTTTATAATTAAATCCCGCTGTCAAAACAAATAGCGTGTTTTTAAGAAACAATATCTATCAAAAGATTGACACTTGTTTATGTCTGGTGTAAATGTGAAATTACATCTAATGACCAAGATTGTATTGAATTGTAAAAATATATTATAAATATACTTTAAAACCACTCAAATTAATAATTTATCACTATTAATTATTTCGATTAAAAAAGTTGTTTTTAATTAAAATTTAGTAATTTTCACTATTCATCAGAATATGAATGTTATCCGAAAAGTACCAAAATTTCACCTTAGGCTAAATTCGATACTCCGAATCCATAAATTAGGTCAATTTTGAAAAATAAAAATTACAAAATTTCAAAAGTGGTTATTACTATTCATAACGGCTAGTTTTAATAATATCTTAATAGCATATTGTTGTTTAGCGAAACTTGGTGTTGCGTACAACACACGCTATCGAGGAAGGTCGCGATTGCGTGTAATTCAAGCCAAGTCAGGGATGCGTGTTGTGAAAGAATCCTTTGTTGTTTTGTATAACAGAATCCGACCATATTTCATTTATACATTGAATATATATATATATATACTCAATGTTGCGTAGAATAACTATTATCAAAATTGTGTGTAACACGGTCCAAGAATAGTGTTGCGTATACTGCAAGCTAATACGGTGTTGCATATAGCGCAAGGTAATCTTGGTGAAGAATACAACACAAGACATTAATGAAATTAAAATAATATTTTTCATAATATCTCGGGGTGTTACATTTTCAGACAATGGAATTTGAATCCAAGGGAAAGACAATAGAAGGTGTGCCTCCAAATTTTTTACTTTTCTTTATGTATATACAGATTAATGGTAATTCAAGGATGGATACATTTATAATAAATTTATTTTTTTTGTTAAAAAAGGAGTTTAGATCATTGGAAGTTGATGTAGGTGATATGTCGAATGCAATTGGATTATGATTACTGAGGTTGTGTTTTGGTTTTATTTCAAGATTCTTCTGTTTTAGATTTGGTAGAAACATTTAATGTTCCATAGAAATCTGATTTTATATGTTTTTTATATCATCTAATCACTATTTTTGGGAGACCATTCAAAAATAAAAGATGGATGGGAGTATATTTTTTCATTTTGAGATCGGGTGAACATACCATTGTCTTTTTAGGAACAACTTCTCCATTTATACCACCATTCAAGATAGACTATTCATCCTAGAACACATAATATTTATAAGTCACTTTAAGAACATTTTTTGGAAAACATAAAAAGAATTGTGTATGAGTTTTTTTCAAGATTCTTAACCGATTGGTAGGTTATGGTAGAGAACAAATGACCTGTAGTTATGCTTAAGTATTTATCTATTCATTAGTGCAGATCGTAATGGGTTTTGTAGTAGTTCACCCAAATATGGTTCTTAAATATGATTCCATATCGGTGATAGTGGATATACTATAAAATTCATCCCATATATCTCCATTAATGAATGTAATACATTGGATTAACTGTATAAAATCAATATACTAGATGTTTTAAAGAGGAATGGTGTACTAGTTTTGATAGTGTCCGAAAGAGATCCAAGGTTTACATCTTGTTTTTTGGAAATACTTACATCAATCCCTTTGGTGTTAGTTGATCATGAGTATGAAGTATCACCCTTATATAGATGGGAAATCTGAGAAAACAATAAAAATATTAAAAGACATATTCCAGTCTTGTGTAATAGATTTTCTTGGCACATAGGAAAAGAATATAATATTTATGGTGTTATCTTATAATGATACCTATCAGGAATTGATACAGATTGATACTTTTGAATAATTTTATGGGTTTCATTTTCATTCCCCAGTCTATTTGATAGAAACATGTGAGACATTACTGTATTGGTTGAGCCTTGTCTAAGAGAATATGAAAAATATTTTGTTGATGATGAAGATAATGGAGATGACTTAGTGTCATCAAAAACCTTATGCAGATCATCATAAAAGACTGATATCATTCAAGGAAAGTGATCATGTGTTCTTGATAATCTCTCGAAGGATTATACATCATTATTTTGGGTAATATAGAAATTTATCTCCAAAATAAATAGTCCCTTTTGAGATACATGATTGGGTTGGTGAGGTGGAATATAGGTTGGCCAAGCTACCATAGTTTAGTAATGTGCACAATGTGTATTATACATCTCAATTGAAAAAATATTATTTGAGTCCTGACTGTGTGATTCGATGGAATCATGTTGACCTAGAGATTATTTCTTATTTGGTGAATGTGCCCGTGCAGATTGTGTATAGGAAATATAATGTCTTTCCTGAGAAGATCATCATTCTTTTATGGATTTTTTGGCAACATGGTTGGATTCCAGAAGAGAATTGTGAATGGGAGAAGGAAATGGAAGAGCAACAACATTAAATCTTTTATTCCAATGGTGGTTCACAACTAGTAGAGGTTAGAGAGACCAATAGTGTGGTGAATGTAGCACACTTGGATACAAGTAACTAACCCTTTATTTATTTATTTTATGTATTTAATTTTTTTGGTAATGTTTAGGATGGTTTAGAGGACATTTGATGCTTTTGGGGGTTATAAAGGTGATATTTTGATCAAGGTAATTAAAAACTATGAAACACTATTATGATATTGTGAAAAGGTAGTCAGCGGGATCTGGGTAGGCACATGGTTAGGCGAATGATTTAGCCAAACCGTGCGGCCACCCAAGATTAGTCGTGAAATGTGGATGAGAGGAAAAAACATGATTGGTGCGTGGTTTTTCATACCATGTGAGACATCCATTTAAACGGTTTTGAGAGGATGTTTTTGGTTCATGGTTATCACATAGGTTTTCTATCAAAATGACCTAACCAAGAATAATTAAAAATTATATCCTAAAAAATATCACCTGAATCTATTTTACTCTTAAACCTCCATTTTTCACTTATTTCTATCGTAACACAATTTTCTCCCCTCCCAATGGTTGTGAAGAATCCACCCTTCAGTATATGAGTGATCCATAGGAAAATATAGGTTCATTGAAGGTTAGATTTCATGGTAAGTCTCTATCCACTGTGGTATACCATAGATCTGTTTTATTTCTTCTCATGTATTCATAGATCTACCCTATTAGGGATAGATCAGTCAATTTTTTATTCCAATCATGATGACATATTGTTGTTTTGATACTAGGGAAGAATATCATAGGTGTTTTTTTATATTTAACTGAATTTGGTAAAATAATTATTGTCGTTCTTCATTTCCTCTATAATTTCTAAAGTAGGTGGCTTCACTCTTGACTCCTATTTCACGAACATGAAGCGTTAGTTTCAAATTTTTAAAATTTTTGGAATTTTATTCTCAATTTATTGTGAAAATCAGGTTAAAATCTATATTTAGTGATGATTTTTAAAATTGTGGAACAATTGTGAAAAGGGATATATTCAAGGATGTTAAAATGAGGATTTTAAATATAATTAATTCAATTAATTTATGGGAAAAAGGTTTTTGGAAAGTTTTCCAATAAAAAATATTTCTTTTTAAAAGTTATGGAATAATTAATTTGGGTATTTTTCATTAATTAGTTTGTGTGTGTTCATTTTCCATGATGTTACCCTGTGAAAGGGGAGTGTTCCATTGGGACAGTAGTATATGGTTAACTTATGATGAAATTGTTAGTCAACAAAATACCAAACATGAGTATGGACCTACCACCTTGACATGCATGTGTGGATATATGGATATGTGGAATGGAATGGTTATTAAAAAATGGTAATTTAAGAAATGGTTTTAATGATTTATTTGGTTTCTTCCCTTGGAAATGGATTTGGTTTGGGGAAAATTATTTTTTTATGAAAATTATTTAATTCTATGATAAAAAATGTTAAAATTATTTATATAAATTCTTTTATATATGTTTTCTAACGTGGTCAATCCTGGTGGTGCCAGTAGGGAAGTCATTTAGAAAAAAATCTACAAGGTTTTATTACTCACCACCTTCTTTATCAGGTTGGGGATATTGAAGATACCATTTTTCAAGACATAGGTAAAGAAAAAGTATCTCATTTCTTTAGGGATGCATCTTGAATCATCAATCTATATTGTGGAGTTGTATCATAGAGAATATGGGGAGGTGTTGAGTTTGTTTCCTTGTATTCCATAATATTTATAGTTTTTTCCACTTTTTACTTTGATATTGGTTGACCTCCACTTTGTTATTGTGGTATAGTTTGGTTTTGATATCATTTTTAATTACATTGAGTTGTATTAGATTTTTATCAAGCATTATATATTAATTTTTTTGGGGTTCTTGGTTGGGTTGTTTTAATTCTCAAGCGTAAAATATTCCCCAAATTGTCTTGAATCCCTTAGAATTTATTTCTAGCCTGATTTCAGTTAAGTCCTAGAAGTAATTTCACTTAGAAATAAGCCAATTAGGAGGAGAGGGATGTTGAAAATTATGTCTCTAAACAATTATATATATTATATGGACTATATGAGTAACCTGATTCGTTTGGTTATAACATCTCCAACCTGTTTAAAGTGAGTCCTACTGAGCAATCATCAGAATAATAATAATAATAATCTACTTATATATGTAATTATATCAACTCACAAGATATTATTTCTCAATATTAAGTATTATACCACAAATTTGGAAATATATATTTCATCATATAGGGTTTCTTTGTTATATTCAATCGTGTTAATAATTATCATTTCATGTTGATAATAGGTTTCTTAACATATCTATTTTTTATTTCTTCACCCTTAAGAGCCTTGACACATATATCAAAAAAGTTAGTATTAGAATTTGACTAAAAAAAATCTTCTTTTATTCTTTATTATTAGAAAGAAAAACTCATCTCACTCTTAATAACCTTGTAATGTTTTACTTCAATACTTTTATTCTTCAAAAAAATAAAATAATCATTTATTTTGCCTCTTGATAATATAACCATGTTTCATTTTCACTCTTTGATAAGGAAAGAATCATGTAAATATTATTTATATTATTTTAATATATTAATTCAATTATATTTATTACCATATTCCTCTATATATTCCCATTGAATATCATCTCCCCATGATCTTGGAAAAATCATTTTCATCTAACAACCATTATCTACTGATATACCCTGAATAAACATATTTATATTTTTAATGATCAAATATTTCCTCCCCTAGTTTCTATAGATTTTAACATCATTAATAATTTTCAAAAATTATTAATTTATAGTACAAGAATAATAATTAGTTATATTTTCAATTAATTATTTTTTTAATTCTACTTTTCAATCTGCTTTAATTATTGGTCAACTAACTACATTGTGATATTTGAAATTATTGGATAATATCTCAACATCACCTGAATTAATCTCAAGAGTCATCATTTTTTCTTCACTAGTACACCTTATATAGAAAATATGATATATTTCACATCATATAAAATATATCAAAATATACATGTCATTACTAAAAATATATTTATTTTTCTCAATAGAATACTACACATTCATATTCACATATCCCATACTGACTATAATATCTTATATACCATAGCCTCTTTGATATATTTCCTTTTTCCCTTTAATATCTACAATATCGTCGATGGTATATTACATAATCTCTAATTATCTTATGTATCATACTATTTTTACCTTTTTTTATAGTACACCATGTAATTAAGAAAACAAATTCCATATGAATTGGGATATATAATATATAAATAAGATAACTTATATAAAATATATAAAAATAGTCATTTATTATGAGATATTTACTATAGAACATTGTTGTTTGTTCGTCAAAGTATATATTCTTTATTTGGAAATCATATTACTTACTATATAAAATATATTCTATATAACACAATATCTCACTGGTTTTAATACATATCATCAAGAGAATATCAATCCTTATAAAGAGCTTAAATAAGCTTATAATAACCTATTTTGAGGGATTTTTATTATTAATTTTTCTAATTTTTATCTTATATAAAAAATTCAATAACATCAAAAAAATGTGTTAATGAGCTCTTTTAATAGTCTCAGGGAACCATCAATACCCCATATAAATTTAATCATTAAATATCTTTATAATATCGTAAATTATTCATCATAATATTCAACACAGTAACCATGGATTTTTTTATTATATGAACAACTCAAGAGTATATTGATAAATTTATAATTGTTTCAATATTTCTAAATTTCAATCTCAGTCTTCTCTAATGATCATTCTTGATATATCCAATATTTATTTCTATACATGTCATTCTTTACAATCCATGGATTCATTATAGTAATATTAAGATAGATTTATTATTCTCAAAAACAAAAATCTCATCAACATCATCAAGAACATTTAATAGACAGTTCTCTCTTCACATGATAAAGGACGTAGTTGTTTCACATAGTGGTCAAAAAAATATTTATTAGTTAATATATTTGTGGACTCTAATAAATTCTTAAATCATATGTGTTTTATTTTAATCATTACTCAAATAAATAAACACAATCATTTATATAATGTGTAGTATAATGTGATTTAATCTCTAGACTTTTAAAAAATTTCATGAAACCATTAAAATTTTATATGAATAATAATTAGATTTGACATGATGCTTCTATGAATATTCATATCGATGTACCATTTTTTGTAACATTCCTAGGCCATTTCATAGGATATATCTCAATATCAAAATTTAATAAATTTTTTGGACATATAATTGGATATCTAATACACAATGGAATAAAATAATATGGGTAATAATTTGGAATTTTTGTATTTTATCTCACTTTAAACCTCTTCAATCATTCCACTCTTCATAATCTAATAAAATCATCACATATCTGATAAATTTTGAAAGGATATATTAAAAATAAAGACAGCACTCTTTATGAGGAACCCCATATCCAAAATCTTAGGCCCTATGGAAAATAATCTTTTTTAAACAATAAATTTTATAGAAACTTGGATTACATAAGCTATGACCTTGTTTTTTTATATTATTTTCCAAATTTAATCATTACATATAATAAAAATCATTGAATCATAAGAATAGAAGAATTGGTTTAAATAGGTATTTTTTACATAGGATACTTATGTTATGATACTTGTGTATATTTATACATATTGATCCATGTTATACTCCCTTCAAGACCACCAATAAGTTATACTATTATTAATAACATTGGGAATTGAAATTGTAATAAAATTTTAATATTAAATTCTTATTAATTGAAAACTGATCAAAATTTTATCAATGGTTTTACCTTATGAATGTAATAAAATATGAATGAGGAGAAATATATTATTAAAATTAACATAATCTGTTATCATTTTTTATAACACATGATATATCAAAAAATATATATTCAATAAAAGGAGTGGTAAATCTGGAGAGAATATACATGATTTTGATAGAATAATCATATTAACATGTCATGTAAATGTCACATCCCCATAAAATCTACAATAATAAAATATGGTACAAAAATAAGCATTTAAAAAAATTATATTATTAAAAAAACATGTATGTTGAACCATTATATTGTGAATAAACTTATGCATGTATATATTTTGTATTTTGAAGAAATACAATCATTACACCCTAGATTTCATGAACTAATCCATTTATATCAAACAATTAAGTTGTAGAAAATATATGCACTCCAACCCTTTATGTTGTGATAAATTTAAACAATATCAAGACATTAGATTGGGAGAAATCAAAGCATCCACACCTATTATGTTGTACAAATACTCATGGATGTCTAGGATATTGGGCTGTTGATACTTCATGTGTACCCTTTTATGGTGTTCCTACTACCATTATAAACACTTATCAGTGGTCTACTACCTATGTACCCACGTGGGTTTTGTATAAAAATCTATGTATCTTCTTAGGGTTGGGATACAAACTTTTTACCCTCTTAGGCTTCAATTTCTACCCATATAACCACATAGTATTCAGTTAATAACACATGTACCCCATTAGACTTAACCTATTACTGGTGAACCCTCTTTCATATCATGAGAAATAAAAAAAATAATACAATTTTTTCAATATTGGGCCGAAACAATTAATCTTCCATAAATTTGTGTTCATGTTGATATAATCAATCATCACCAAAAAATGAACCCACAAAAAGAAAAAATGAGTTTCATAATATTTTTAAATGGTGTCAACCAAATTATTCTCAAGAATTTAAATTCATGATACCCTAAATTCCATCACATAAATATTTTATTTCATAAGATTATTTAGATGGAAATTTATGAAAAATAGAATGCAATGAAATAAATTCAATAGGGATAATGAGGATAATAGAAGATAATATGTTAAATATTATATATATATATATATATATTAATATTAATATTTTTTAAAAAATGTAAATGTTTAGGATCACATTTTAATTTAATTTATCCAAAGTCGTAGTAAAAATAGCTGAAATTTTTTAAATTATAATGATTTAGTTATAGATTCTTAATAATACATAATGGTCTTAACAAATGATTATAGTATGGAAGATAAAACATTATACATTTAAAATTTTTGAATCATTTTTAATATTTTTAAATTCTATTATTAAAAACACATATCATAAAAAATGTATCAATATATCATTTTGAGAAGTTAAGATTTAAAATTTTAAAGTCACATGAGACAATAGATAATATTGTTTAATAAAATAAATGATAAAATTTGATTAAAGGTAAAATATATAAAAATATGTTGAAATATTCATTAAAGACGATGAGAATTATTCTCATCAATAATATAGTTTTTATGGGGATGAAATTCATCAAGGAGGAATGTTTGAATAAAAATTTTCTTTTTTACTAATGAGAAACAGAAATACAATGTAAAATCATAGGGTTTGAGAAACAAATTATATAAGTAAGAATTTTATGGTTATTCAAAATAACACAACAAAATGGGGGTTAATGTTAATGAAAACCATACATCATCATTATATTCCAAATCAGAAACCTATTAATGGTAGAAAATAAAATAAATTTATAATTAACTTATTTATAATGAAATTTTATTATAAAATAAATCAATTGAAAATATATACACCGAAAAATAGAATCTATTTTTGAGAAAGAATCATATATCTATTAAGATAAATTTAGATACAAAAACACTTAAGGTGATGGTATAGTATGAAATAAAAGAACACAAGATGAATAATATGAAATGGAAATTTAAATATAATAAAATGAAAGATATTCAATTTGATTTAAGAAAAAAATTTATTAAACATACCATATAAAAGAAATAATGATAGAAAATATCAAACAAATCTCACAGATTTCAAAATAGAGAGAAATACCTTTTATAATACTCATGAATTGTTAAAATCTTTTATAAGCACGTGTATAATAAAAAGTTGATTAAAAATAACATATTTAAGTACCTTACCCTTAACAATAACCTATAAAAAACATTATTTATAATCAATTAATATTATTATGTACTTTTTCTAATTTCTTTTAATCAAATCTTTTAGTTTGGATTGTTGGTTTGGAATATGTTTTGTAATTGAGGTGAAATTTTCTTATTATAGATAGAAGGTTAAAGAAATTGTAATCAATATAGGTATAATAAAATATTTCTTATGATTAGTTATATTTCTCATTTTTTCATTTTATAATTATTTTTTGTTGTAGAATTTTATGACAATGTTGGTTATGATTATTTTTTAGAAATTTATAAAAATCAAAATGGTGATACAATAAAAATATTTTTAGTATTAAAATAAAAAATCTTAAAATATATAACATAAATTATATTATTATTAATGTTTAATAACTCTAGTATTTTTTTATTCTTCCATGATATAAATATATAGCATTCTTCTAGTAGGTATTTAAATTGACTTAAACAAGAACATGTTATATTATATAGAATTGTATGATTTAAAAAGTTGTTATTTTGGTATAATATAATTATTAGCAAATAATAATTATATTATTTTTAATCTATTAATTTTTTGAAATATATATATGAATATATTTTCACATGTAAAAAAATACTATTGTTAAAAATTAAATACATAACTTTCATGGAGCTGGTTGTCCACAAATATGCACGGGTGACACGATCATTTACATAGAACATATAGAATATATGAATTGGTATATTTTTAATTATAATTATAATTTTATAAATATTATATTAATACCATAAATATACTTTTTTATCCATCCATTTATGGTGGTGATGAAAACTCTTTTACATTGTTCATGGTGGTGGTAGTTCGCATGTATGCATGAAGGCGTCTTCATTTTTTTAATGGTTTTCTTAAGAATGTAGAAAAGTGATATTACATAATTATAACAAAATTTCTGAAAAATAATAACCACATATTATAATAATTCAATTTATTAATTTATTTTTATCATAAAATAGAATGAATGAATTTGAAGAGCAGGATTTAGAACATTACATATCACATAGGATGTTATCATATGGGTAACAGATTAATGATATTTAACATTCTATTTTGGTAATACCTGGGATTCTAATAAGTAGTCATAGTGATTAAAATATACTATATTAGTTTTAATTTCGAAATAAGTCATTATTATTTATGGATAAATGTTTTCGAAGTGACCATCCTTTATAAGTGAAGGGAATTTATTTTTTGTAAAAATCCATTAAATTTTCGATGATTACACATCAACATTAAAGGTTAAATGTGTCCAAATGTGTGTGCTTGTATAAGGTAATAAATAATATAAAATTAACACTAAAAAAATGTTGAAAATATTTTTCCATTTATTTTCAACCTATTTTCTATAATTTTTAATTATGGATTTTAACAATGGAAATTAGTTTTTAATCGTGTAATTTATATTTAAAAAATGTATGTTAAAACCCATTCCCAAATTCAGATTTCATGATCCATAATTTAAGGATAATATTATCTAATAATATTTCATATAAAATATAGTTAAATTTTAAATTAAAATAACTAATATATAGAACAAACTTTTTATAGAAAAATCTCCATTTTGCCCTTGTCAAAACATAATATTTTTATAAAATAATTGGTAATTATTTAATTTATTTTTTATTTTATACTTAGGTGTAAAAATATATTAATTACATTATATAAAATATATGAATTTAATTTATTAAACAAAAATCACACAAAAATAGTAATTTTTCTGAAAATAACCCATTCTTAATTATCATTGTCATTAATTATAATCATAGAAATTACTATTTTTTACTAAAATGAAATTTACATGATTATATAATATAGACATGTTAATAATAATTATAAATACAATATTATTTTTATATATTATATATGTAATGTATAATATTTTTTAATATATGGGAATTCAAATAATTTTCACCAAGAAAAATATTACTTATGTTCCCAAAATCTTAATCATAGGTCATGTAATGTTAACATTGTATATTTAAATTATATATATGAATTTATCAATATATTTATTATATATATATAATGTTTTAAAAAAAATTATATCCTTATTGTATTATTATGACATCATAAAAGTGATGGTTTTAGACTAATTAGTGCTTTTTCTCTATTCACCTAAAAATCAATTATTTTAAAAATATTATAGAAATTCATCCTATATTAATTTTAAGATGAATAATTAATTTTTTTTTTAAAATTATAAAATTTATAAATTCAATTTGAAAAAGGAACAATTTTACATATAATGAAAATCTATATTTGTTAAAAAATTCCATTTTAAAAATTTAACCATTTTATAATATTTCATAGGAATTTATATTTTATTACAAAATTTATATTTATGGTAGGTTTTTCATTCATAAATAGTATTAATAATTTTAGTCTAATATTTTATGGATTATTTCAGTTTTTTGTTTTGAGTGAAGCATGCATTCAGACATGTTATTGTTTTTCATGTATAAAATATACTCCAAAATATCGTTGTGTTACACTTTATCATAATCTATTTCTTCACATCATTATCGCACAATTTTTTTCAATAAAATCTTTTTCATTATAATTACAAGTGTTAGTGATAATATATATATATATATATTTCTATGTTTATGGAAAATTATTACTCATCGCATTCTTCAATCATGCTTAGAACTTTATCTTCTACCTGTTACGGAAAATATAAACTAATTCACACTCATTTCTCTGATATATGAGCAGTAATGTTGTAAAATACATGTCTAGGTGAGTAATCTATATTTAAGAAACATGGTATTTTAGTCTTGTTTTCAAATAACATCATAAAACTATTCATAATTTTATACCAAATGAAATTTATTTTTCCATGAGTTATTCAAGATGATTTTAAAAGTAATTGACCGCCTATATTCAAATAAAAAAATAGATGAAATATTTCATGTATATGATTGATTATCCCACTAAAGGCTATATTTTATATCAATAAATTTTCCCTAATAATATTCTAATTTTTCAATATTTAAAAATTAAAAAGTGTTTTTGATACATAAACCTAAACATTCTTTAATTATTGTTTATATTTATAGAATTAGATGAAAAATTATCATCATCACGATTGATCTTGATTTCTCCCCCAATAAATATATGAACTCCAATATTATAATATCTATTATACATTAAAATATTATCTAAATATATAATTTTGATAAAAATTGAAATTTCTCAAATAGGATTTAGGATTCTTGTCAAAGAACTACATGGTTAGAAATAATACTTCTCAAAACTGTTTTATAAACTTCTCTCTAAATGAATTTTGAACATTGATATAGAAAAATAGGATATATTAGAATAATTTGAGTCTCTATTTTCACATAAATGATAACATTAGGATTGATACTTACATTATATCCCAAAAAACAATTTCATATAGTGTTTAATTCATTTAGAACTCTTCATGATAACTCCATTTATTTTATAAAAAGGAACCTCGTTGGATGTCATAGTCTCCCTTTTAAATTTATATTTCCTGTAATGTGAAATAATCTTTTTCATATAATCTAGAAATACACAATAATTATTTTAATCTTGATCTATTTTCTTATACATATGTTGTTGGTGTAGAAAAAAATCATGAATTTTTTGAGTACTGCACTTATAGATTAGTATTTTACATGATTCTTCTTCAAAATACTTGATCAACATTTATTTAGAGACCTACCATATTCTATGTATTTTATTTCATATATAACACTAATTATGATATTTGATTCAAGGGTTACATCACTAATTCTATTTACTTGGTTTTCTCAAATTTTTATGTTTAGGTCCCCTTTTCAAAATTCCCAAATGTTCCATTTTCTCCTATAGTAGAATCACATTTTTTTGGTGAAGAATATTTTTCAATATTTTAGGGAATATTTTTCTGATTTTTTTTCTTCTACATACACAATACAAAATATTTTTACACAAGGTTTTTAGCTTATATCCATTGTCAGTTTTTAGAGTATTATTGTTTGATACATTGAAATAATTATAATCATTCTTACAAAATGTATATATTTTTTATATAAAATCAATAAGAATATAAATCTATTTTATGTAAATATTTTTCATTATTTTGGTGTTCATTACGGGATCTCATTTGTATTTATGTTAAAATAATTATTTTTCAAAATGTATACATGAAATTTCATTATTTTTTTGATTAAAATATTGTTTTGTATGTGCATTGAATTATGTTTAAGAAATAAATAACAATATAATTTTATAATTAACATTTATTTTCCCTTATATGTCGAAATATTGACAACACAATATTCCTTGACATTTTCTTTCCTAAATAAGATTTATTTTCATTATAAGGAAGTAGTAAAATATTTTCTAACATTCTCAAATCAAACCTAGTTTATTTAATCGTATTATAAATATTTTTCTCTTCTTTAATTTTAAATATTTTTTATTTTGGAAATTCAATAGAAAATAATCCAATGTTAGTATAAATATAAATTTCTACAACAACAAATAAAATTTTACCTGATATTTCTATATATATATAGATGATTTCATACTATTTTTAGAACTAAAGTGATAATTTTATAACTATAAATTTTATCAAGCATCTTAATTATAGAACATAGTCTAATATATTCCAGGGTCATCTTAATTTTTTCACATATAGATTTACCAATTTTACCCCCATTAAATAAAACATAATATAGAGAGTATTTTTATCAATCTTAGATGATATCAAAAAAAATTATTTTTTATTATTAATTATAAAAATCAAATCCCCTTGAAAATTTCTAATTTATTTAAATTATTTCAATGAATATTTTATATATTTTGAATTGACTTAATATTGATTATTATTAACACCAAAATTAGTTTTGTAACTTCATATTCTAGGATAGTATATTCCAATATTTTACATACATTATCATTATCATCAATGAAATTTAATATTAATTATATAACGAAGTCAATTTTTTATGGATATATAAGAATTGATATTTGGATTTCCAAAATTTCACGATGTTGTTCAATATTCCTACTTTTCTACCAATTATTCTTCCATTGTATCAATATACAAATCCACATATCATTTATCATCCTGTAGCTCATTTATAAACATGAACATTTATGTGAAATTTTAAATATTGTTATTTGCAGTTAGTTTTTTATTTCAAGAAAAAATTTATATTTTTTATTATACCCATACTACTCATATCATAAAATTGCTTTTTTAGATGATAATTATTGACTTATTTATAGATATATTAACACATTGATTCCATTATACTCATAATGAATCCAATTTATCATTATTCGTATAAACTAACATTATCATCATGAAGACTCCAATATACTTATGTTCATTAAGGATTTTTGTAAATTCTCTTCAATTTTTCAGCAGGGATGGAAAATATATTCTCTATATAAGGTAACTAAAAAAACTGATTCAAATATACATCATATATATGAATAACTAAGGAAATAGGAAATAATTTATATCTAATCCTTGTTTACTTGGAATGACATTACTACCAATTAAATATTCCATGTATGATAATAAAGACATCTTAGAGGGGTGAATTTATGTGAAATAATTTCACAAAGTTCTTTTCTAATTTAATTTCCCATCCTAAATTTCATTCTAACACATCAATTACAATGAAATAATCTTGTTATTAACCCAAAATTTTTGGATACAATGTTTTTACCAAACCAAATAATAAACAATCCATTGATAGGATTTAAAGAACATTGTTTTAAAGGTTCTCTCATGAATGGGTTTTTCCTCATGAAACTATGATTTTCAAGACATGTGCATCAGATCCCCATGCATCTCTATATCATTTATGTGAGGATCTATGACTTAATAAATTTTATGTTTGATATAATGAAAGGGTATTCATTTTCCCCCATCATCTTCATTTTCATGTAGGAAAATATCGTCCATTTTATAAACAGAAGCCTCTTGGATGGTAAATTTTTACCTATTTCTATAGAAAAAACCATTTTTTGTATTTACCATATCATGTATGTAGACGATATTTAACTTTTATTAATTTAATTAAGAGATCAAATCATAGTGTTAGTAAAATTGATTAGGATTAATGTAAATGGACTAACAAAAATGTGAACTAAAAGAAGTGAAGTATCTGTATTTCAAAATAGTTCATAGATAATTGGGATAGATCCTTGGAATTTAGTATGGGTATTATAAACTATATATTCTCAATCATCTATCTATTCAACCTGATATCTCCAATTAGGCTTCCAATTTACCACTTCAATAAGTTTTCTGACAGTATCATTGGGGGTATCATTAACTGGATGAATTAGTTATTATATTTTAGATGTAGATTTAATATATAAAACAACATTATTATATCTATTCTAATGAATTAATTATCTTCCATAAATGTGTTTAAATATTTCAACACTATCATAAAAACTATTCATATTTATTTTATTTTGGGTACTCATTCTGATATAAAAACCTCTTAGGCTTCATGGGCTATGAAGGTAAGGACGGTGAAGAGGGTGGCCTTGTAATGACCCAAACATTTATCAGTGAAATATCACCATTATTATAATTAATTAATATTTTATAAATCACATAAAATAACACAGATACCTTGGTAAAAAATTTATATATAAATAATGAATAAAATAAGAGGATTTATCAGAAATTAATGAAATGATACCAATATAATAGTAAAATAACATTTGGAATAGTAACATAACACTTAAGAATACAAATTTTATCAATAGAATAATTTATTAACCTTTTAAATAATAAATAAGATATATTATTTTTTAATGAAAAATATAATATATTAATATCATTAAATAAGTAGATAATTATTTTAGAAATGATAAAATAAATATTGTTATTTTTATAACTCATAAATATTTATTTACAAGTTTTTATCAAATCTAATGATTTAAAAGAAAATTTATTTTCATAAAATAAACTCTTAAATAGATATTTTTTGTCATATTATTAAAAGATAATTTTTTTAGATGTTATTTATTTTTAATAAGTATTATAAAATGAGTTATAATTTAAAAATTTTATTTTTTAAATAAATGATAAATTTTTATTAAAAATGAAATTTATCATATTTAGAAAATTATTATTTGAAAAACTAGTTCATTTTTTAAATCTTCCCATTAAGAAATCATTTGAGTTATTTTTTGGGATTTTTTTGAAAAACAATAATTTTTGATGAATATTAAAATATGATAATCTACGATAAAAGCTGAATACATGAATTATTTAGTCATAGATGATGATTTTATAATGTAATCATAAAATCTTGAAATATTAATAATTATTTTAATATATTTATTGATAATTCTAAAACTATTCAAATACATGACTTAAAATAATAAACTAATGAATAAAATAATGGGAAAACACCCCTCTCCTCCCAAAGAAATACCACACCTTGCCACCTCTTCACATCACACCTTCCGAGATAAAGAAATTTACCAATTCAACAAAATTATTTTTCCTAGCCCCTTCCCCATGAACAATAGGTTCTGGTCTATAATGAATTCCAGACCTAGGTTCCATAAGGATTTTTTCAAAGACAAGAATTCAAGAGCTAAAATACACTTTCTTTTTCTATTAATTTATTTTAATATATTTTTCATTTCTTATCCTCTCCTAAACTCCAATATAGAAATGTGAATTATAACTCTAGTATCTTGTATTTATATTAATTTATTCACGTTAGTTTAATATCCATCATCAAACACCATTCTCCCACCCTTTTAATCTAAAAATAAAGCCATCACCTGCAATTTTTCAATTTATTGACATTAGGGAGGATGCATTTTCAGCTTCCTTTTAATTATTTGAGGCTGTTCATAAAACCACTATAATGGTAAGTAAATAATTTAAAATTTATTTAATAACCATTTTTTTGTGCTGGAACTAAATTAAATACAAAATAATAAAAAATTGTAACAAAACATGGTTGAGAAGATTCAAAAATCTCCAAAAAATGTAAATGATTATCACTAACCTTATATCAATGGATTAATCCTCATTCCATTTAACCAAATGATATATATAACCATTTAGAACACTTTATATTCAATAATAATATATAATTTAAATTTTGGATAATTATAACCATTATATATAAACTTCCATGCTCAAATTCAATTGAACCTATCAAGAAAACAAAAACAAATTAACACTCTTGAATGACAAAATTTACCTCTATAACTCATCTAAAAGGATATAAATGAATTTAATAAAAATATAATAAATAAAATAGATGTATAAGTGGTTTTCTTTTTTTAAATAATTAATTTAGTTTAATTTACAGAGATATTAATGTAAATAAATCACTCAAACATAAGTTAAGGGTATTTTGAAACCCAACACTCTTCCATTGGGTTTTCCCTCTTTCACTCGAATTTTAGTGTGGATGTTCGAGTAATATTCCACAAATATCATTTCATTATCGTTCCATTTTATTTTTTGGATATACATGTTTCCAATATGATTATATTTTATATGTAAATATTTTTTTAAAGTACTTTTAATTCAAAAAACACATAGTTTACTTATCATGAGATTATTTTTTATTCACTCATGATTAATGATTCTTATACCAATTATATTATTCTGTATTTCATTTGGGAATCCCAATGTTTATTCATTAATGTATACTTTGTTAAATGAAACTGATTCCTTTCCATGGGATATTTTATGTCCACAAATGATATACATTTTATATGGAATACATGATAATGTAAATGTTATTATATGAAAGGTACGACTAGAATTATATAGCACATGAAATTTGTTCGATTTGAATGGTGATCCTAAAATTTTATTTCTCACAAATTGATTAGCTAATGCAATTAATTTCATGAGATAAAGTTAAATATGTGTGAACATGATGATATATTTGTTCACACCTATGTGTGGTAGTATAAAACTAAGACATGATGTTTTATTTTTTTTGAATTTTCACATTTCATGATTTATATAATGATTTCTATCTTGATTATAATGATGGTATCATTCTTATACTGTGATGATTATAATTATACTCACCCCATGTAATGTTGATCCTTGTTCTTATATATCATCTTAATAGTATTTTATCTTAACCATTTCATTGATGTATATTCTCACCTGATTACTTCTACAAAGAAGAACTCAACAACCACTAAGAATTTAAATAAAAAAGGAAATAAATAAATTTTTATGTTTTATTTTGTAAATATTATGTATGATCCTAATTTTCCCAAGATGCTAAACCATTGGATCTTTTTATAACACTTTATGTTTTTATCATTAAAATGATGTAAATATCATGTATAAAATTTTATGGTTACTATAGGAATATATTTCAGATGTAGCATCGATGAGATGTAATGTTTTCTTGAAAATTTGGTGTTATAAGTGCTTCAGGGATGATAGATTTATCGTAAGTACATTGAATGAAACTATTGTAATATTATAGAATCACTAAAAATGAATATTTATTCCCTATGGCTCTATATCTAACCTCATAACATGTAAATTTAGTGAGGCACAAGGTTGATTATCATTAAGGGTGACATCAACTTTTGGAACCATGTTTGTGTTGTATCCAATATAGTATTTCTAGGATTTATAAGGCCATAAATGAAATTTAGTGACGAAAGAATGTATATTGGTTTTATTAACCCCATCCTTGATATTGATTAGTTTTTTATTTTTGGTGTCACTAAGACAACCAATAAACAATAAAAATGTTTTTTATAGGCTCTTTTTGGATTATTTTATGAAAAGGATTACCCTAGGATGTCATCAACACCAATTAAAATTTATAGTTGGGATGAGTATTTATGTTTTATAGATATCCATGTTATGCATAACTTAATTATTTTTCATATCCAAGGATAATATTTAACTACTAGAGGGAATGGTAGATTTATAATAATCTACCTCATGTAATGTTGAATGTTGTTTGGTGAGACTGACAAAAAAACCTACACCCAATTGTTCTTCAAATGAAACTGTGTGCATGTGGTGTGGATTCCATTCAGTAATTTCACTATAATATATACTCAAATTCCTTTAGAATTATCTTTTTTAACCATTTGTTTTATGGTGCTGAAAACAATAATCTAGGGAACATGATTAGAGTGTTTACTGTTAGGTCGAGATGATGGCGTATCTGGTAGGTAAGAAACAATTCTTGAAATTAAGGAATCATATTTTTGTGGTTGGGTCATGTCACTAGAACCATTATCATGATGATGGACCTATCTTGGTTGTTCTAAAATTAGGATTCCTCCCCCTCCCTTGGATTCCCCATGAAAATAATAAATTCCTTCCACACATCCCCCAACATCTCACAAGGGTGATGGATTTTGTAGTATTCTCATTGTTCTTGTATAAAAATATATACAAATGGTTCATGCAGTATGGGCACTTTCCAAGATGGATAAAGTTTTCATGATACTATGAGATTTTTAATTTTAGATTTCACTGTATTATTTTGAAACAAATAAAATTTCTATATAAAGTAACATCGTTGATTCTCACAGGTCTTGATCTTTTCTGGTTGAATGTTTTTGATCTTTTTTGTGGTTCAAATGGCCTAAAAATCCATACAAAACACTTTTCATGTCATTAGTCTCATCCCATGGTCTTTCTACTGTCATATATGTATGATTTGGAGTCCCATAAAAATCGAATGGAATTACTTCACAATTGTCTTGGGGAAAAAGTTTTTGATTTCCCCAATTTCAATACCACTCAAGTTATGTTGGTTTCTTTGTTTCTAGTTTGGGTTCCATTCCACATAATGGTTTAGACATGCTTAATTGGGATTACCTTGGGCTTTATTATTTTGGATCCCCATGATTTTTTATCTCTTTATTTTTTCTTGTAATTACCCATCCTCATCATTTTTGTAAAATTTTAAAAGATGTTGATGTTTTAAATTTTCAAATGAAGACATCAAATGAAAAAAATAGACAGGAAAATAAAATTTCATTTGATAATTATAAAATGTTCAAAAATAATGTATTAATATACTTGTTTTTATATTTTGATCAAATTAAAGTCATGAAATATCTATTATTAAAATGAAATGAACATAGGTGGTGTAAATATCTTCTATAACACTATTTATTTCTTTTGTAAAACCAATATAGTGCCTAATTACTATTACAATCACTTAATTATTTTTTTTATAATAGCACTAAAATTTTATATTAGATCCTCCTAAGAACAATTCTGATCAATTAATTGAATTTTTCATTGGATAACATTGTACCATGTTGCAAAGTCAATATACAGAGCAACAATTTTCAACTACAAATTCATTAATTATAAAAAAAAGATGAATTTAGTCAAAAAAAATTCATGAATCAATTTCCTAATTATAAATACATGTAAAATAAAATTTTATTTGAGTTTTCTTATTGCTTAATATACATATCAAAATAATCATTGATATGGAATATTCTATGATGTAATTCCTGAACACTTTTATGTTTTATAATTCTATAGACATGGTCATCACACCATAAATAACAATAACTACTCGCTTTCTTCAATACTTTAATTCTTAATTGGAATATATTATATGTTCTCAACTCGCTAAACTATAAAACATTCTTCATACTTCTATCTCCCTCTCTCTGATGTTTTTAAAATAACATGAATATTATTTCAATAATTTGTGAATAAAAATTATATGATATTTATCACATTTATTTACACAATATTCAAATTTTATTTTGAATATCGCCTTGTATAAAAAAAAGGTATTTAGGATTGTGTTTTTTCCTAAAAATATCTTGAATCACCATGATTCATGTTGATGAATCCCCAATCCTATATTACTAATTTTTATTTTGACAATACATTCCACCAAAATTATTTTGAATATATTACAATCATTAAATTCATATAATGTTTATTTACATTGAACTAATATATTTTATGTGACCAATTTATAATTAAATGTGCCCTCGACAATAACCTATGTGATAGCTTGAGATGCACACTCATATATCTGGATCTAAACATCATGTAAATAATTTTTCATAAAATGTAATTAAAAATTATTCAGAGCTTTAAATAAATAAGGATCATTCTGGTCCAGGTTTTAGAGGATTATGAAAAACATAACATAATAACATATCTTGATACAATGTACAAAAATTTATTTTAAATTAACTCATTTTATCTAAAATAATGAACCCAAACTCTTTTAGAACTTCTACTGAGATAGTGAATATAAATAAAAAAAGTTGGCCAAGAATAAAATTCCATAGTAAGTGTTTTTAAAATCACGAGTTAAATATTTTTATAATTTATATAAAAACTCATTGAAATCATTTTATCAAATTTTATTTTTTATAAAATAAATTACTTTACATAATATAGCTTTATGTTTTTTAAAATAAAATTATAGTAATTACTATTCAAAACATTAAAAAATACATATCACTTTGAAAAATAAATTTATTTCCAAATATTATAATATTTGAGATATATAATTGAATTTTTTTAATGATTTATACCATTTCAATGAAGATAATGAATTTTTTGAATTAAATAATTCATGGAAATCCTTTAGAAATACAGGATTTCACAAGAATTTCTCCTTTAAGACAATATCCATGTTGAGGTTGTTGGTTTACTCTTGATTCCTCATAATCAAATTATATTCTCATATTTAATGTTTTACATAAAAAAAATTAGTGGGTTTTAATTTCTTTTTTTATTCCACTAAAACATCATTTCAAAAACTTCATAATTTTTTTAAGAGAAAACATTTTTATATCACATAAAATTTAGGAAAATATATCTTTAAAAAAACAACATATCATTCATAAAGATTTGGAGAAATCCATAACTTATAATAAATGCATTTCAAATAATCTACGTAAAGTAATAATTTACCATATAAATATACTTTTATATACATGAATGATCTTTCAAGAATAAATATTATGTATGGACACACCTATGATCATGAATCATTTTTATTGAAATAAAATATCATGTTCTATATTAAATGATATACTTAATCATTTAAAAACATTCATGACTTTGAAAAAAAATCACATTGAAAATAATATATTTACTTTAAAATAAATATTATAAGGATGAATTAAATTTATATCATTTAATAATACTCCCCTATATTAAGGGTTTTAATAAAATTAAATCTTTTTTTAAATAAGGTATTTTGAAAATAGAATTTAAAAAACATAAAAATTTATTTTTATATCATATTACACTTATATAAAAATGATTTTGAAAAAAACGTAGAGTTCAGAAATAAAATTCCCTTACAAAAATTATATGATTAAAATTTATTGTCTCATAAATTAACGGTTTTTAAAAAACATTATATGTGGGTTTTAAAATAGTTATTCCCTTTCCATATATCCATCTTATAAAATATCTTCTACAATGATAATCTACTATTAGCACTTGGAAATGGTAGTATGGAAAAAGGGAGGAAGAGGGGACATAAGAAAGAGTTTTGTTCTTTCCAATGGGTGAATATAAGGTCTATATATTTACAGATTTTCAGATACTATATAATTTACCTATTTCACACACTTCTTAAGTGTGGATAATTCATGAAGAAGTAGTTGGGATGATGAAGGTGAAATTACCAAAAACTAAAAGAGTGAATATATTTTCCACTATGTTTCTGAATAGTTTTTGGTTTTATTGATATTTGAGAGAGATAATAATGAATTTTTTTTTATTTTTGGATTTATGTTGTTGTAGTGACTAATATAACATTAGGGGAAATTATGAAACTATGGGATTTAAATTAAATAGATGTTATCGTTTTTTTAAATGATTGCTTTAATTTTGATAAATGTATATATATGTATTCATATATTTCTGCTAAACTAGTGAAATTAAAATCTAAAAAAATCAATGGTTTATTTTAATTTAATAACTCGTTTATTATCGCATGTCAATGCATCCCCAATATGGATTGTTTATAAATGAAAATGATTCAGAGATGGTATTGATATTAATAATTTCTATCTCCCAAATAACACTAATTTTCCAGTATTTTATTTTTTTAGTTTTAGGATTATAGAAAAATATTCGAATAAAAAATAAAATGGAGGTATCGGTTTTAAGGTGAACTATTTTTAGGTTCTTCATATTGGAGATTCCATTACATAAAATGAGAATTGTATTATGTTGGTATTGAGACTCTTAGGATGATTTTCTGGAGGAAGATGATGAAATAAAAGTCTATGAGGAAGTCATTTCTTGAAGAGATCAAACAGCTCGAATGTATTTGACTGAATGACTTGAATATGAATAGATGGTTTTAATAGAGAGTGAACAGTTCCCTACAAATAGTGCCACACATTGTAATTTAATTCATTTGGGATCTATGAATAGGTTAACCCATATCGTTAGTCTCTCATCTTGGGATATATGGTTGAATCTCAAACACACTTCACTCACATGACTCAATGGTCACATGGGAGACCCATCCAACACTCCATGAATGCACAGTGTACACATTTCTGGTGGTCATGTTTATATCCCATTAAAAATTATAAAGGCTCTCTATAATATAATAAACAATCTCTGTTGTAAACCATTCGACCAATGATATGGCCTGGTTGACCTACATTCTCACCTTAGTATTGGTGGATAGATCCTTGGCTGACCTAGGTTAGACAATTTTTTTAATACAATGTTAATTTAATATTACATATAAAGGATATTATTATAATATTTTATGTTTTTGAACATATTCATTTTATCATTATAAAAATTTGATTCTCATTCTATTTATGTTATATATATCTTATTTATTAATATTACTATATAATGTTATAAAAATACATGTTATCATGAACATTATACTTTATAAATATCATAATTTTTTTAAAAAAAATTTCAATTGTAATTTCATTAAAATAAATTATTTTGAAAACCAAAAAATTTTATATAAAAATAAATGTACTTTTAAATAATTAACAATTACTTTTCATTTTAAATACACACTTATTGATAAAATATCATAATTTATAAAATTATTCATTAATTGTTTTTAAAAATAATAATGTATATTTTGTAAAAAAAGTATCATATTTTTTAAAAAATTAATGCATGTAAATATATTTTAACTATTTTCATTCTATAATTTAAAAAAAATCATTATATTCGAAATAAAAGAGAATTTAAATTTAAAAATAAAAATATTATCCTTGGGAAAAAATTACGAAATAAATATTTCTATAATTTTAAATTAATTTATACTCAAAAATAAAATTTACTATAGAAAGACGTCTAATTTTATATTAATTAAAATTTATACAAACAATTATCAAATAAGACACTAAATAAACATCTAATTAAAAATATTTCATGAATTTTTATGATGTTCCATTAAACCCCCTTGAATGGAATTGCATCCTTTCAATTATGCTGATGTAATTATTTCAATTTTAATCATTATTTTTCAGGATATAAAAAATTTATGTATAAAAATTGTGTATACTATTAATATTTACATATATTTTAATATTCTTATATCCTCGAAAGAAAACAACAAATTTATAAATTATCCTCAATTTTTTCGTAATCTCCAAAGTTATCTAAACTGCTCCTTTGATACCAAATGTAATAGCCTAACACCATTAATTTAATATCTATTGATAAAACATGTGGTATATAATATTTATGAAATTTTAATCAAAAAATAATTAGTTATATACACAACCAGGGAACTTTATAGTCTATGTTTTGGTGTATTAGAAAAAAAACATCCATCATATTAGAGTTTAATTAAAATTTAAAACATTTTATTGTATTTACTCATGTTGGATCCTCAAATTAAACCAACCTCCATTTTATCTTTTACTATGCTTGAGAAAATATTTTTAAAATATAGGGAGAACATAAAATTTCCTTTTAAGGTGTTTTAGAAACTAGGATAAAACAAATACTTTTGTAAATACTATAAAACTGTTTGGAATAATTTTATCAATTATAAATCATTGGAATAAAAAATTGTTAACCAAAATATAGCTTTCTAGTTGTTGAAATAAAATGATATGAAGTACTTTCAAAGACGATTTACAATATGTATCACTTTGAAGGCCATTAATATTTTAAAATATGAAAACCTTTAAAATATTAACATCAATTTATCATTAAAATATTAAAATATTTATATGAAAATAATACATTTTTATATAATGAAATGATTCTTAGATACCCATATGAAAATAATTTGTTCACTAGGAGTAACACAATCATAAAAATATCCCCTTTGAGTTCATGGGTTCACACTTTGTTCTTCATCATCCCATTTGATACCCATGTTCCATGTATTATATAAAAACATTTTTTAGTGTTTAATTTTCTAATTTTTTCAAACTAAATAGTACTTTAATAAAATATAAATTATTTTCAACATAATAAATTTTTATATCACATTAAATTAAGAAAAATATATCATTAATAAGACATCACTATTTCAAAATTAATAAGATAAATCTACAATTTCTATTCAATAAATTTTTAAATGTCCCTGAAATTATTTGCTAATAATATCCATATACATGTACAAAAATGAATGAAATTTCATGATTAATTAAATTTTATGGGAACATCTATGATCATGTATGAAATTAATTGTAATATACAATAAATTATTCCATAAATGGTGTATTTTATCATTTAAAAACATTATCGGTTTAGAAAAAATCTTTGTTTAATGGTCATAATTAATTTGAAGAAAGAAATTTTAAGAGATATTATAATATAATTATTAAATACCCTGAAAGCTCAGTCAGAGGAGAACCCCTGACCATTTATTAAACAAAAGAAAAGGTACAGTAAATACAAAAGAATAATTCAGGCGAACATCTTGCCCACATCCAACCCATTCCAACCAAAACAAGAAAACTACATGTCATAATAGTCATACCCTTCACCATATCCAGAATAAAGTTCCTCCTCTGCAGTAGCTGATTCCAATTCTGATGACGTTTCATGTTGTTTCTAGTATTTTATAATACTTCATTCTAAGCATTAACTTCTCCAACGATGATTTCTCCTCACAGTATTGCACACGTGACACCAGGGTGTCCCCACTTCCCCTTTTAGACGAAGCCCTGGTGATCACTGGATTAGGCAGATGTGAATAATCCTTCCTGGGTTATCTCCTTGGTGGAGCAGTCATAATGCCATTATTTTCAAAGGCCTTCATTCTTCCACTATGAACAACATCACTGAAATAGGGTCGGACAACTCCACTATTTTCCTTATCACTTTCATAAATATCTCCCCATTTTCTAGTGACTTGCACAGAAGGAAGATCATTGCAATTTTCCTTGCGCACTAGCGCACCCTCTACAGCGGCCAAGCTCCCTCCTTCCGGCAGCTGGGATTCCCTGTTCTGATCAATCGGGGAGAGACATTGAGGGTTCGAAGTGATGTCCATATCATCACACACCACCTTCTACATTTCAACCTCATCAGCCTCCCTTTCCTAGTGAGCAGTCCGGACATCATCAGCTGGTTGAACTCCTTCAAACAGAAGGGGTACCTCCTCAAATTCTAATCCTTCAAACTGATTGCAGGTGGTGACAACCTGAATTCCCTTGGCCTCTGAACCTATGTATTTAGTAGTTTTAGAAGCGTTAGGTCCTGATTGACATAAGCCAGCAGTGTTCTCCAGCAAGGGCTATTGCCCAACACCCAGGTCACTCCTCAATCTGTCAAAAATTTTCCTCACTAATGGATTCGGGGACACCAGCACCTGCTTCATACCAGAAGAGCATGAAGTAGTCACTTGCTGGTTCACCTTCTACAATTGAGCTGGTGGAAGATGCTCCTCTGGCACTGCACTATTGGTTGGAGGCCCTCCCATCCGATCAATGACCCCATTCTCATCTATAATCACTATCACACCATTTCCAGTAAGTTCCATTATCAAGGCCTGATCTAAACCAATATGAACACCATCTCCACTGCATTTGGTCTTCAGCACTTGCGAGGAACCACCCATCCTACCACTGTGACAACCCGATGCCAGATGACCAAAGCAGTTGCAGGACACATAGTAGGGAATCCATGATTCAAAAATAACATCATGCTTCCAGTGAAACTCTTGCTCATCTGTCACCCAAATGTAAGGGACCGGTGACCTTGCAATGTTGACTTCCACACATGGACAAACAGGGTGACATACAACCTCAGTACGAGGATCAGTACAAAGATACCTCCCGACCATATTCTCGATTGCAGATAGAATCGATGGATTTTGAAATGAAAGAGGAAGACCAGGAAGACTTTCCCACGTCACGATCGTTGATGGGTCATGCCTCATATGGAAATAGATGCTCCAACGAAATAGGTAGAATGACGATCTGTTGAATCTTCTAGGGGCCCTGTACTAGGCGGTGATCAAGACTTCTTCGGATCCAAATATAATCATAAAATGCCTCGGGTCAAGAAATCCAACAGCTGCACGATCCTGTAGCTTTAATGAATCTGCAACAAAATGATCAAACAATTCAACCGACGGAAGATGTAGACAGAATCGAGCCACCAAGGTAAATTTGTAGAGATCCGTAGCACTATTGAGCTCCACCGGAAGCAGTGAAAGCTGTGGAGCCTCGCGAAAGAGATCTAGGACCTTCGATGAGATAGAGATCCTCGGGAAGGGTGGAAGGGAGATTGAGGAGGGTCTGCTCTTCCCATGCAAATGAATGCGCGAGACTCCTACCTCCAATCGGGAGGGGGGAGCAGGTTCCAGAATCATTCAAGCTAGGTCATCGGGGAAGCGGGAGCATCCAGCGCCTGCTTCCAATCGTCAAACGTGTTGTTGGGTAATGAGGTATATGGCTTAGCCTTGCCCACCTGGACGCCACACACCCCAGCTAGGCCCAAGGTGGCCAGCCCTTGGGCTTGGTCGAGTTCCACATGAGATGAAGGGGACGAGAGGTTCACTGACAAAAAAATGGTTTTCAATATAAATTGAATATAGTTAAAAAATAAATTATGCTAACAAAAAAATATAATATTGAAATTAAATATCCCTTACATAATTTTTTTAAAAACAATGAATTATTGGTTTTAAAAATAGAAACACTATTACATATTATATATTCCAAAAACATGCTTCAACATAGATACTCGACTAAAAATGCTGGGAATTCTTGGATAGAACAAGGATGGAAGATGGTTCCTGGGATGTATTTAGGGTTTTTCCACTGAGTGAAGATAATGTATGTATATATATATATATATGTTGGATTTTGGACACTACATAAGTTATCTACCACACACATTTCATAAGCATGGATAATACATGTGGATGGTGCTGGGATGTTGAAGGTGACAATAATGGAAAATAAATATGTGTACCAATTTTTCGATTATTATTCTTAATAAAGTATGTATTTTTAACTTGAGGAGAAATATTGGAACGATAATTTCATTTTTATTAATCGATTTCTATTTTTTCAATGATGGATATAACATGTGGGTAAATTAAGATACTAGGGATATAAAATAAATGCATGGTGATGTGTTATTAAAAATTATTTATTTAATATTTTATATGTATATATATATATTCATAAATCAACCCTAAAACAATGATATTTGGGTTAAAAATAATTATTTTGTTGTATATACAAATACATTATTAAGTCCATGCGAAGAATCACCAAAAAGAACTGTTTAATTTTCCCTCGCGTTATCATTGATGGAGATTGTTGTACCATAATGAAATCCAATGGTACAATTTTTTTATTTCAAGGGTCACAAGCCTATATATGAAGAAAAAATACCATGGATATAATGGTTTGAGAAGAACTATTTTTAGGTCATTTACACTGGTGGTTTAATAAATTGGTTGGAGCAGAAGAAGAAAGAGATAACAAGACTAATAGGTTGAGTATGTAGACGAAGATAAAGAATATATTGTCTTCAAGGAAGATGAAGTTGGAAGAGATTGACTGTCAAACACACGTTTGATCAGACAACCCAGATATAAATAGATAATTTCAAGGGAGTAAAAACAGTGTTCCACATAGTGCAACCCACATTGAACATTAAATCATTATGTATGTTCTTAATAAGATAATCTGTACTTATAGTCTCTGATCCTTGGCACTAGGGTTGGCTCCCGAACACCCTACACTCACACAACTCATAGCTTGTGCTTCTACACATTGTCCTATTGTCACTCCATGTTTGTTCCTTATCTACGTAGATTGTTGAAACTTTTCAAGACCATTTACATTCATGTAGGATCTATGTAATCTGAATCACACTATTAATTGCTCACTATGCCACCGATGTGATCGCTAGTTTGACCAATTTTCCCACCTAAGCAGTGGTGCATAGATCATTGGATGGCATGGGATGACAAAAAACTAATACCATATAAGTTTTAAATAATTATAAACTATAGTAATATACTTTTTTAGGTTTATATACAGATTTATTTTATCCATATAATTATATCATTCTCACTATATTTAAATTACATATATATATTTTTATTAAATTTAAGACATAAATTATAAATATTAAAAGTTATCAATAAAATATTTTGTTATAAATATCATAATTGATTAAATAAAATTTAATCAAATTTAATAGAATTAATACAAGGTATTTTGAAAAAAAACTATTCATATCATAGTAAAATTAATTTCAAATAATTTTAGATTTCATATACAGTTTTATTGATAAATGATTATAATTAATGAATTTATTTATTAATCATATTAAAAAAATAGTTCATATTAAGTCTAAAATAATTATATTTGTAAAAAAATTGAATGAAAATATATTTACACATATTTGATTATAAAATATAACGGAAATTTATAATATTTCATCTAAATTTGAATTTATAATTCTCATTAAAATTATTATCCATTGAAAATTTTTACAAAAGTGATATTTCTATAATATTAACATAATTTATTCTTAAAATTTAAATTGAATATCGAATAATATCTTATTTTATATTAAAACATAGTTTAGATTGAATTAATTATTAAAAACATCATTAAATAAATAGTTAATTAATAGAAATTTTTTGATGAAATTCTTGTGATCTTACAGGCCGACTAAAACTAAAATAATTTTTCTTCATAAGATATATAGTTGAAGGAATTTTTTATATAATTTTTTAGATTTTTTTATTCGTAAATTTAATAATTTTATCTTAATCATGTATTATTAATATTATATCGATTTAAAATAAATAATTTATTATGTTCTCATAAAATAATTTATGAATAATATGATTAAATTTAATAATATATTTCATGTTTACTAAGGAAATTATTTATGTGATCACAATTATGAATTTATAAAAAATTCCCATGCACTTGGAAAAAATATAGTAAATAAATTATCATTATAATTAGATATCATAATTTTTAGTTATTATTTACATGATAAGTAAACCTATGGAAATATGGGTAAAAATCTTTTAGTTTACCTTATCTTGAGTTGCATCATTCCACTTTTGACCTTTGTATCTTCTTGGTTGATTTCACCATGACATAAAATCTAAAAAAACACCCCTCCATGGAGATCTCTCCATTATATATTTTATACTAACATATTGGTTGATAAAATAATATAAATATTTATATGGTTTTTGTAAGTGTAACCCTTGTAACACATGTCATAGAAACTTAATTTGGGAGTAGTGACTAATAAGAAATCCTATATAATTTAATAGAAATTTATCACTTTGTCATAAAAAAATATTAAATTATACAAATAGCCAAGGCATACATTGACCTATCAGGCTCATGACCCATCAAAAATAAGAGACAAATACACATTAAAATTAATATTATAACGTTTATATCTATCATTCAGGATTAATATAAATTACTGTAACTAAATTAATTATATTACTAATTAAATAATTTATTTTTCATATTATTAACCAATAATTTTTATTCATAGTAATTTTAAAAAATATAAATTATTTAATTTGAAATTAAATTAATAAAGTAAAAATTTTCTATATGGAGAATTCATAGTGTGTACCCATTTGACGCATGTGGAATGGTCATTAGTAATATATTACATACTCACATATCTTATAGCATACATGAAATATCACACAATTAGATGTTGGGTAATGTCATATAAGAAATATTAAGTACATGTTAAACCCAAAATTTATACTACTTATAAGGAATTTCGAGTACATGTCTTTTATGGGCCATATATAAAGTGTATAACTAAATTTAATGAGGAAATTAATTGTGTGTTTAAAAAAATTACATGGTGTATACTATTAATAAATGACCCACATAAATCCGTAAATAAGGTTTAATGGTGCATTTAATTTTCATTCCTTGTAAATTAATGCCTTATATGACTTGTAAAAAATTTTACACACCATGTATCACTTTTTTGTCCATCTAAAACATGAAACTAAAACATTAGTCTATATTCATCATATAAATATATGGCTTACATTGTATATATAATAATTACACACCATATAATCATATCTATACTTGTTTCTTATATTTATATGATTACAAAACATTAAATAAATTCATGATTCTTATTTGACCACATGGTTTCTAAACTGTGTAGTAATACACAGTGTGTAATACTGAAAAATCTATACAATTCGGTTTTGGTCAACATATTGACTGGTAATGTTGGTGTGAAACCATCGTACGGCTAGAAATGTATTTTTTTTGTTGTTTCTTGGTGTGGTGTGTTGGTCAGAGTGAGTATCTCAATATGTGTTGGGGTGAATTGAGTACCCTAATTAAAATATCTTTTAAAAGTATATTATTTTGAAATCCCCAAAATGTCTGAATATGAGAAATTTTATCAAAATAATTAGTATGAACCTACAAAAAACATAGGTGTATCTATAAAAAGGACATCAATAGCACTAGATAAAAGCATTTTTAAAACCCCCTATTGGTAGTTATAAGAAAAGATTTGTTAAAGGGGAAAATTATTAGTGCTTTTTTACAAGCAATAATAAAGGTCAAACTTTTCTCCGCACTTTTAAAAATGCACTGATAAATGGAGAATTTTATCAGTTCGTTTTTTGTAGAACACATAAATGGTATATTATATTAAAAATTAAATTTCTTCTAAAATAATATAATTATATAAAAATATATTAATATTTATATAAATATAATATATATTTTTAAAATATATTTTAGATGTGGTAAATATGCATTTAGACTAAATATATAAGATATTTAGTGAAAGTGAATTATAAAATAAATAAATAAAATTATTTATTAATTTGAAAATAATTATTGAGAAACTGTAATTTAATATTAATTGGAAGAAAAAAATCAACAAAACAATAAAATATCTGAAATAAATTGAAAATGTAACTTGAACTTCAAGCACCCATAACTTTTGATCCGAGTGTCTATTTGGTCTCTACCAAAAATCAAATCAAATATTGTGATGAGATATATGTCTTAGTGACTTAGTGTAAACCCTATTCTACATTTTTAGGCCAAAAAAGCACATAAATTCTCAAAACAGTGTTTTTTGTCGGGGTAACCAATGTTTTTAAAAATCAATGAATTTTCTACCATATTTAATTGGGGAGTTTTGACCTTTTTCTGTGGGGAATAAATTTATTCCGAGCTCTTACATTCATATTGATATTATGGATATTACATTTTATCATTTATCATAATTTATTGTTATTTATAATCAAATATATAATAATATATACATATTTTATATATATTCACACATATGAGTTTTATTTTATAAATAAATTAATAAATATATATTAAAATATATTAATATATTAATTATTATATAAACATATATATAAATATATATATAACAAATGCACTGAAATATAAATATATATATATCATTAAATTTAAAAGTATATAGTATAGGGTATTGGAATATTAGTTTTCCTAAAATATGGAGGTCATAGGTTCAAAAATCACTGGAGGAAAGGTGCATATCGGAGGGTTAGATTATCTAAAGAACTTTTAAAGAGGTTGGGGAAGCATTTATAAAGGGCAGTGTGGTAGAAGCATCGTTAGGGGGAGGGGCTGGTGGTGCATGTAATTTTAAAAAAAACATTTCTACCCTTTATCATTGGGGCCTTTATTAGCACTTTTTTTTACTATTAATGGCCCCATTTAACATCACATTTTTATTGTTGTTAAATGTAACCTTTAACAGTGCTATTAAATGTGTTTTTAAGGGGAAATTTTGAAAATCCTTTTTTATGGTTGTTAAAGGGGGACATTAAGAAACTTTTTTAGCCCTCATAAAATTTTCGATCATTTAACCATGCTCAAGTTATCTATTCTTTTTTAACACCGATAATGTCTTATTTTAGTTCATGATAAAGGCTATTTTTGTAGTAGTGTGATATATAACTTAATATTTAAATTTCTTATTTAAAAATTAATTAGTTCTAAGATGAATAATATAAATAATATTATTTTTTCCTTTGATGTCAATTTACATGATCAAAATATAATACGGAGAGAAATTAAGATAAAATATCAAAGTATGAATTTTTTTTATAGTTAAAAATAGTTTTTATTTTTAAAGAAAAAATGAATTAAAATAAAATGAAAACACACCATTGAAAAATGAATATAAGAGATTCTACCTCATGTCAATACTTAGTCCTCTCCACATGGTGATCACCATCCACCAATTAATTTAAATAAAATAAACTAGACAATCTGAAACATGGATTATGATAATAAAACAATTTACAACTATCCAGTTCACACATGAACTCTTCCACATTTATGTGTGGGATTAAAAAGAAATAGGCCACACAGTGAGCTCTACAACTCTTATCTATAGGAGAAACAATTTAGAAAATCTTTTGAGAATATACTTTTTATCTTATAGTTTAGTGCAGAAGACAGTGTGCATGTGTTAATGCAGAGTAAACCCACACACTAGTCAAAATGCAATAAAAATAAACCAAATGAAGAAATCTAGTAGTGTAGATATTATAAGTTCTTGGTCTGTTGCATTGTATATTGTGACTCTTGAGTGGAATCAGCAATGAATCTTGAGTCATGTTTTTTATAATCTTCATGAAAAACAGACCACCTTGTAAGTTCCCGAAATATACTTATCATTTTCCTTAATTTTAAATAATTATTTCTCAACCTCACGATTTGAAGGAACATTATTCTTGAAGTCTAGTGATCCCAAAATGAAATTTTGAATGTTTTATGAGTTTGTTTAAGTAAACTAACATGAGTTATTTTCAAACATTTAAACCATTTCTAGGATCAAAAATCCTAGGTCGCCATTGAACTTGGAATGATAGGTTTTGTTTAGAAAGGACCTTACTTTGAATGATAACGGTCGGATGAAAATATTAATTTTTCATATTTTTTAGAAATTAATAAAATAACATAAAAGGTTATTTTATTTTCATTTCTCACCATTGATCAGTGAATGGTGGTGGTGGAGTGTGGCAATGAGGCTCATTAAAGGGATCTCTTTAATGGATTATTTTTGTGAAGTGTAACAGATACATGGTATCATAATTTAAATAGAACAACAGTGTGACATCATAGCATAATAGAAATGTGGCAACATTTTTTCAATTAATGGGTTAAGGCATTGAAGAGTTGAGAATTAATTTGTGGAAATTTTCTAACAAACATGTGCCAATAAATCTCTCTATTGATGAAATGAAAAACATTAGCAGAATCACTAGCAACGTCGACAAAAAAATAATAATGAGACCCAGAAGTAATAATGTCTAATAGATCCTTAATCATTGAGGGTGGAGTGCTTCAATAACGAATATTGGTCGAGAAATAATTTTTTTTGTATTATGTTTTCCATGTTGTTATTATAAAATGATGAATGCAGATCAACCCAAGAACAAGTAGATCTGTGGATTGTGGGTTATTGTGGGTGGGTGTAATTCTTGGTTTTTTCTAATTGGGATTTAAATTATTTGTTGAAGGAACCTCCTTCCCCAATCCTCCCCCTATTTTGAAACTATAACGAGGAGGGAATGGGACGACATGAACATTGTTTTGAAACCCTCCGTTATTGAGTTCTTCTTCGTCGAAAATTTGGAAGGGGTAATAAGGACGATTCGAGGCATTCACAGGGATGATGACACCTAATGGAACCTGGAGGCACATTTACTGCAAAAAACGGACCACCAGTGCAAACTAGGGGGCCCGCGACGGCAGTTGCGGTCTAGTGGCAATGCACCACGATGGCGCACCGGAGTTGGCTCCCACAATCGGCTAGGGTTGCGGCATAATAAGAGGTGCCACCAGCTGGTGTCAGGGAATCGGCCCCTTTGAAGCATCGGTGGAGTGTCTTGTAGCTGCAGGCATTGTTTCTTGAGAGAACACAGTCCCTTGACTACCTACGAGAGTACTGCCAGCCCCGTAGTGGCATACCTTTGTTGCTTGACTACAGTGGAGAAGGCGTCCCCATAGATGACCCGCAGGGCGATGGGAGCTAGACGTGGCTTTCAAATGAATCCTGGCATGGTGGAACTAGTCTGCCAATGGTGGACCGAATTTATCCTAGGCTGGACCTGTGGATCAATAGGCAGCACCTGGCCGGACCCAGGCTGGGACGGGTCCGGGTCAAGTAAGTAAACCCCAGTCGGGTCAACAGACCCGGGGTTGGTTCAGTGATCTAGGGTCAGGTCAGCAAAACCGGGTAGAGTCAGTGGATCCGCGTTAGGTCAATGGACCTGGGTCAGTTCGGGTCAGTCTAATGGAGTAGGACCAGACCCGGACCCCATTAGTGCCTTGTTGAAAAAATGAGAATATCTTTTAAATTTGTCGTCTGATTGACGATCCGTTTATGGTATCAGAACCCTCTCGATGAAGAGTATCTTTTTAAATCATCTATGGAGGATTTAATGGAAGTTTAAATTCAAATAATGGCTTGGGGAGCAGTTCTCTATAGATAAATCATGCTATGTGCGGAAACCCTATAGTTAGAATAGAAGTACATATTACTGACAAGGGACTCCATGTGGATCAACTACTATGGCACAGTGGGAAGCGGCTTCGGTGTGACCTGGAAGGCCCATGGTGGGTAGTGACATCTGTATGACTTGGTAGACCCAGGTTACTCAATAAGATGAGTTCCTTATTATGGCTAGTGGGAAGCAGATTCTCTGTGAACAAGGAAGCCACGGTGGGGAGTGTCTTCTGTGTGACCCAACATACCCACAATACTAATAATGGATGAGTACCACAACAGTCTAATGTTAGTAGGAAGTGGATTTTGTGTGACCCAGTAGGCCCACTATACTCATTGAGGAAGATTTCACTAGTAGCTCATGGTGTACGGCATTATGACTCATTGTCTTACATTCCTACTCTATAATATACCTAGTGTGAGTTTTCTTTCTTCATGATAATGCTTCATGTTTTGTTTTGTGTATTTCTTTTTGGACTTTCAATTATGTTTTAGGGTCCCTATTGAGTATTTTTTACTCACCAATGAAAGGGCTTCACCTGTACATGTTGTGTTTGGTGTAGATGACCGGCACCTTGATGTAGGACATGGTGGCCCAGGACATAGTGGTGCCCAGTGAGACAAAGTGGGCGGGGCATAATTCTATAGATTCTAAATTATACATTGTACATACCCATCAATTGGAGTTTTTAGTGTATGGATTGTCATACATTCTTTTTTACATTCTCATTTTTCAGTTAGTATTTCTTTGGGTATGTATTCTGACCCATTTTAATTTTTGTTGTACTTGTACTTGGTGGATATTTATATTGGAATTTTTGTATTAATTTTACAAATATAGGACCTCGTTGTGTTTTCTTTCATACAGGTACTAAAGAATAATTCCTCCCACATTCAGATTGATGCCTTCAGTGCTAGTTTCTAACCCCTCACCTTTGTGAGGTGGTCTTGGTGTATGTCACGGCACAATACCTAGGGGACTGGTCAGAAAGAAGGAGTATTAGAGGTGTTAAGATCTACATCATATACTGAGAGTAATTTTTTTCTATTAGGGAAACAGTTTTGAATGTTTCATGTTTGGATTTCAGATTCGGGGAGTCCAGTGTTGGTGTAGTGACTGATGTATCCATACACTAAGAGGCTAAATTTTGCATTTAGGCTCTATACATTCAACTAATGACTAAATAAGTACGTACATATGATCTTCTTGAATACGTGTCATCTCAATAGGTATAATCATATTATTTTGGTACATATTGATCTATTTTAGGATTCATCCACGCAAATAGCTAGTTAGGCATCTAAAACATGATAGTGTGGAAAGTCGCCTAGTGAAGAGGAGTCGGTTTAGGGGCCAGTGCTAGAGATGGCTTCTTCGGGTGGTGCACTAGTGTTTCCACAACTTGTTGATCACTAGTTATTACCACAGTTACTGATAGAAGATGTACGCAGAGTCAGTGTCTTGCATGAGTTTCCAAAATAGAGACCTCTCAGGTTAAGGGGATAGACAGATCCCTATGTCGTTGTGGACAGGCTAGAGGCAGTGAAATGGGTCATCCGCATAGTGAGGGCTCTTCTTGACTAGATTAACATCTTGTCAACGAGCCTTCTGTATTTCTCATCATGAATATTGTGGAGCTTAACCATCCAGATGCATGTTGAGGTGACCCTCACATGGAAATACATTGAGAGGAATTTTCAAGATGAGTTTTTACCCATTACAATGTGCTCTAGGTGCATACTGAAGTTTCTTCACCTGTAGGAGGGTATCATTTCAGTATCTCAGTACTCTACAAGGTTTGAAAACCTCCATCACTACTCTACATAAATGGTCAAAGACCCTTTCTTCGAATCCTAGACCATTGAGCAGGGAATCAAATATGAAATTTGGGTATCCATGGTGTCTCTCAGCATCCCCACCCAAGAAATGATTGTTGGAGAAAGCGATTCATGTGGAGAGCTTCCTAAAAGAGAAGGCACTGATAGCGGGGGACACTAGTAGACCTCTGATGGTAGAGTTTTCAGAGGGGAGCAGTAGATAATAGACACACGAGACAAAGTGCTCTAGGTATTTTAGGGGATGCCCCCAGGACTTTGGGTCGGTAGTGTGGGGATCCCAGAGTAGAGGGATTCAGTAGGGAATTGTGATGTGTTTCATGTACAGTGGGTAGGAACACAAGGCTCGTGACTGCCGGACCCACAGCACGGACGATCCATAAACGGTCGAGGGACCAACAAGGCATATACAGAGGTTTGAGGGAGGAGGTCCTCAGGGCGGAGGACATTGAAGGGGAGAAAGACGAGTCATAGGTAGTGGATGATAGATCGAGGTGCTACCACCACCACCCCCAGGTTGTCCAGCATGAGCTCAAGTAGCCAACGGACAGGGGGGACGATAGCTTAAGGCGATGGAAGCCTATGACCAAAAAACTCCAGAGATGATTAGAGGTATTATCTATGTCTTATCATCCTTATTTGTATTTGTCATAGACATAGGTTCTAGTCACTCTTTCCTTTCCACTAATCTCATTCAGGGCTTATAGAATCAGGTGGAACCGTTGGCTTGATCTTTAAGATTAGAGACTCCTACCAAATGAGATTTGATGAATACACACTAGTTCTGGTAGCACGAGATTACTCAAGGGGGTGGGAGATTCGGTTGGGATCTCCTAATAGCGGCATAGATGCCTTACAACGTCATCTTAGGAATGGAATGATTATCTACAATATATAATTAGATCGATTGTTTTAGGAACAATGTGCGGTGTGTCTATGAGGATGGGACCAGATTTCCCTTCATCGGTGAGAAAGGGACTTTTACAGCACATGATGGACTTTCTTAGAGGATGGTTTATCCAATCACTCGCCATTTGGTTAGCCTTACCCTCAGTGTGGTGGATGAGGGGAGTCTGATCTTTCATGTAGAGGTGGATGAGTATGGGGATTTCTTTCCCAATGATGTTCCAAGACTACCTCCTCCTAGGGAGGTAGACTTCTGCATCGACATATACCTAGGGAAAACAACAATATCCACACTGGCATATTAGATGGCCCCTGTGGAGTATGGTGAATTAAGTGTACAGCTGGAGGACTTGCAGGATAAGGGATTATTGACACCTAGTGTTTCAACATAAGAAGCCCTAATGTTGTTTTCCAAGATTGAGAATGTGATTTTAAAGATATGCATGGACTTCCAGAGCCTTTACCAGGTTAGTATGAATATAACACCCAAAGCTTCCATGGTATTCTGCTATTTTAATATTACAATAGCTTCTGATGTATGCAACACCAAGTTCTAGCACACCACGACCAATCAAACTAGCCATTTAAAAAAGAAGTTATGAATAGTAATACACACTTTTTGAAATTTTTTAAATTTAATTTTCCAAAATGGACTTCATTTTTGTATTTGGAATATCAAAATTATTTTAGGGTGAATTTTTTGTTTTTTTTAAAACTTTCAATTTTTGATGATTAGTGGAAAACACTGCGTTATTGTTTTATATCGAATTTTTATTTTAATAAATTTTTATTTTATTTAAATTTACTTTAAGTAAAACTATATTAAAAATACATGTATAAGTTCAATAAAATTCATTGGATTCATTTTATAATAAGATTACATATATATATATATATAATTTTATTGAATTATATAATGACTTTTACCCACCTTCTAGGCACATTTGAAAATTTGCATAAAACATAATGTTACCACTCATCTGAATTTAATTACAAAAATCTAAGAGACACAGTTGACATCATTATGTAAAATGTGTTTCAATAGGATGGAAATAATCTTTGATGAATAGTTACTTTTAATCTTTATTTACCACAGTTAAGAGTATATAGTGTAATTAAAGGTAAAAATGATGTTATAATTACCCTAACACATGTCATAATTCTACTAAATAAGTGTTTTTCTACCAAAATTAACCTTAGGACAAAAATTTGATTCTTTTTGATCCACTTGGATTAGATTAAGAGATTTATTATTGTTTTATTTAAAGATGAGTTAAAAGTGTTAAATTCAAAATTTCAATAACTAAAACATTTTTAATATAAGGTTATATAAAATATAATTTAGAATATAAAAATTAAATAGAAAGATAATAATATTTCCTACATCATCGTATTTTTATTATAATTTATAGTCATTATATAATGGAATTTATTTATGACACAATAATAATGCAGTAATTAACTTATTAAAGAAATATAAAAAAAAATTGATATAATAAATATAAAAATAAATATAAATTGAGACTTTTAATGCATTCCACGAATTTTCTAGGTTAATATTACATGTTAGGGTTTATTTAATGTATTTTTTATATGTAATCATGGTTTTTTGACTTTCACAAAAACCATATACTAAATAGTGAAAAAAATTGGGAAAAAGGAGTTCTTAAAAAAATTATAATTAAACAATATAATATTCCTAAAAATCTAAGGTTACAAAAAAAGACTTATATAATTATTTATATTTCATAAATGAACCACTTGGTATTCGCTGGGCAATATATATTATGTTTATTAATCATGTAATATAAAAAAACAAGAAGACATTGTAAAAGTTAAACTATTTAACTAATTGTTAAATCTAAAAGATAAGGTTAATATTGTGACGTAAATTTTCCTAAAAACTATTTTCTGAGAGGATTTAAACCCATCCCCACCCTAGAATATAGATAAACTCACTTTTATTTATTATAAAATGAATGTGATTTTATAATAAATTAATATTTCATGTTTTTCTAAAGTGACCCACACCACAATTATAAAAGGGTATGTCCCCTTCTCTTCATTTCACACCTCCAAAGACATTTTCATGGACAAAACCTACTCAAATATCCTCCCAACTATCTTCAATTCAACATAGAGGTCTTAAAATGATTAGTAATCCAACCTATGGAGACTTTTGGATCAAATCAAAAGATAGCACCCGAAGAAGGGGTAATAATTTCATCACCTCTTTCAATGTTCATTTCTTCTTCCACTTACTTATTATTTGTTATTCACATTCAAAAATAATAACTCCAATAACATTTACATACTATGATTTTATTATCAATATGATATTACCTTATTCATTATTCTATCCATCCATTGAATGAAAAAGTCACCATACGTGCATACGTACGACTTACCGTCTCAACGTCATGATGTAAATTGTTATTCAAAAATTTATTATTTGGATGGGAATAATAATGATTATAAATGATGTAAAAAATAAATAAATTGTGTTAATGATTCTGAATATATGATGATCATCCATTTATAAACAATTTCACCATCAATTGAATGATATTTTCACCCACGCGTATGTACGGATTACTGTCTCCATAAACGCGATGAGATTCCTTCCCCATCGTAACTATTCAAGATTAATTTTCATTTTATGATAAAAAATAAATTATATGAACAAAATATAATTCGGAATATGAATCAAATCCATCCTATACATATCAAACATGACTTATTCAATAAAACTTATAAAGAAAAAGAATCAGTTAACACCTGAAACAATGATACTACTGAAATGTTATTTACAAAAAAATATTAGAAGATCATATATGATATCATATTTCTGTATGTGGTTATTTTATAATTTAATAAAAATTATTTCACTATTTTAAAAGAGGTGAATGTACCCTTGACCAAGAAAAATTACATGTTATGTGATAATTTCACAGTCTTTTTTATCTGATGTTGTTTATACGTGAGTATCTACTTAGACCTCTTTATCATTCACATCTATGTTTTTCTTAAATGTATTTCAAAACATTTTAACTATTTCATATAATATATGTTAAAGTAATGTATACCCTTTTTGACTTTTTATAAAATATTTTTAATGGAATCATTCAGCAGTTTTCCAAACAAAGTACTTTATAACTTTTTTTATCAAATTAAGGTAAAAATGTTTTTTTAACTTATACAGATAGTGTGGCTATTTTATACGGTTATAAATCCTTCAAAAAATACCTTAAAATATTATAAAAATATTTTCAAAATAAATGTTTTATTTTATAATTACGTGACTTTTAAATGATATCCAAATAGAAAGAGATATTTTTCTCAAATAGTTTTGATTTCATCTCTGTCAAAATCAGTTGATGGATTTTACACTTGTTTGAACATGATTTATTTTTGTTACAATTTTCAATATTTTATTGAAGTTTTTGTGATATTTTTTATGTGTATGTGTTATTTTTATACCATTAAAGGTTTATGGTTAAAGTATTAAGATTTCATATGCTAGTTTTAATATGATTGTTTTTGTTATGTTTCAAACTTTTTTAACGAGGAATACATTGGACATAGTAAGTGACAGGTTGAGCCCTCTATAGCTCCTTGATTCATTGGTAGGTCTCATTAGACTAAATACTATCTATGAACAAGCCCTTGAAAAAATCTTATTTGTTTTCTTGGAACGAGGCCTTAACTATGTGGTTATGATGTCCAGCATTATTCATTCTATCATTATGAAATTTGATATTGATATTACATGTGATTATTCGACTAATAGAATATCCATGTGAATAAGTAAATTGAATTATTGGATTTATCATTGAAATATTATGCAGAAGTGAGTGTTTAAAAGGCTTTTGATTTATTCTTATACATTTCCATCAATGATTATTATTTTTATGATAGTTTCCTCTATATTGTTATCCTTAATGAACATCTTATCTCACCCCTTTCTTATGTTTTTTCCCTAGGATGTGGAGACATATATTATGACTGACCTATGGGGATAGGATATGGGATATGAGTGTGTTCTAAGGTGAAACAATGTTGTTCTTTTTATTTCACACTGTAATATAAAACTTATGAATGTATCCGGTACATCCAAGGATACTAAATTGATTGGTCTTTATGACTAGATCTCTTCTTATCATGCCAATGTTATGTAATAATTCACTAACTCTAGGTAACTAGGGTCAGGGCGTTACAGTTGGTATCAAAGGAAATTTAGTACAATCCTTGGAATCTAGATTTAGAAAAAAAATTATTAGAAAACATTAACCTAAGATAGACTTGGAGGATTAGTATAGAGGAACTTCATCGAATTTTTTTAATGTAGATATTTTGTGAATTTTACAAGAAATACACATGGGTCTAGATACAATCAGGTAGAGGCAACTCTCGAACATATGTATCTAGGGGTAAAACCTAAAAACACCAATTTGAGTTAGACTTGAATGGGTACTAGTTCATGACAATGGGACTTGATTCACTCATAGTTGCGACACTCCCAGGGGAAATTTTTAAGATAATTCTCATTTAATTTATACACTATTATAATGAATTTATGAGTAAATACTTCTCAATGAATTTTTTTACTATTATTTATTATATGCATAAACTATCCAATTTATGTTAGGTATTTTACTAGTTTGTATTTATGTATTGTGTTTCATAAACTAATATAGTGTATTATATTATTTAAAAATGTCTCCTAGTGGAAGGAATGGAAATTTTATCAGCAAACATAATCCATATAAGGATTTACCTCCTACTCAAGATAATTATAGTCTAGCCGGTGATGAAACTAGTGTAGAACAACTTATAACAATACTAGGACAACACACTTAGGTTAAGAATAATAACCTTATCCATATGGAGCATCCTAATACACAATGTAGAGGATCAATTTTAGACCACCTCATGATGAAATAAACACCAACATTAAATTACACAACAAATCCATTTCATGATGAACATTTTATAAGTTCTTTAGAGAAAATATTTCATGCTTTGGGTAGTACCAAATTTGAAAAAGTTGTCCTGGAAGTTTATCACCTCACATGAGATACAGATCAATGGTGGTCATTAATTCAAAACACAAAAGGGGATTAAGATCTATCAAATATGAAATGGAGGAAGTTTATAGATAATTTCATTGAAAAATACTTTTCTATTAAACATCAAGAAGATATAGAAAGGAAATATTTGTGTCCAAGATGAAAGGAGGAAGAGAATGTGAAAAAGTATGAAGATAACCTCAGAAGGATAGAAAATCATGTTGCAGATTATATATGTAACCCATGGAGTATTATTTATCAATTACTTGATGCGTTAAAACCATTTATCCATCGAGCATTAGTCTCACAATACATCTCATCAAATGAAGATATTGTATCATGTGCTATCAAGATAAAAAATAAATTTTCTATGTCTTACAACATTAAATAAAATAAATGAATGTAGAGATCTGATGAACACTCTTGAAATTATAATAAGGGGAAGAAGGGAAAAGTTGAATTTATATCCTGTAGTAAATGTGGGAAAACACCCTGGTACTAGCCTGAAGGGAATGGGATTTTGTTACAAGTATGGAGAAAAATTCAATAGGATCATGATTGAAAGGGCATGAAATAGGTTGTTAATGTTGAATTATACAGTTATAATGAAATAAGTCATTATGGTACTGAATTACCAAATCACCAAGGGAACATACCTCGGAAAATACCAAGGGATCAAAGCCAAGATTATGTGATCATTACTAATGAGGTTGATGCGCTGAATGAAATGGTGATATGTACTTTAATTGTTTCCTCAAAAGTAGAAAATTCTTAATTTGATTTTGGATCATCGCTTTCTTTCATATCTTCCCATTTTCCATGAAAAATAGATATTTCCAATATGTCTTAACATGGTATTTGATAGTCAAAAATCCTAAGAGAAGTATCATTGGCACAAAGTTTTGTCAATAAATTACCATTTTGGCATATAAACATGATTTATCTACTGATACTATTGTAATACCCATGATTGAATTTGCTATAATCCTCAGAATGGATTGTATTTCAGACCATGATGTGAAAATTTATTGTAAGAAGAATGATGTTAAAATATTTTATGATGATAAATAATCCCTTATCTTTAGAGCAGAACCTTCACCATCTGATTCTCATCTCGATCCACCCCTAGTAGCTCTACAGAATTAAATTATTGGGGAGGAAGAGATTGAGATAACTATGGGTGAGGAAAGAAATGTTCAAATAGAAAATATACCGATTGTGCATGAATATTTTGATGTGTTTCTAGATGATTTACTTGATCATCTTCTAGATTGGGAAATTAAGTTTTCCATTGATTTAATTTCTGGTTCAAGGCCTATATCGAAGACCCTATATAGAATGGCTACTGTGGAATTACTGGAACTAAAAAAAAAACTAGAAGAATTTTTTTATAAAGGATTTATTCTCCCTAGTCTTTCCCCATGGGGAGCCCCTATTCATTTTGTTAAGAGTAAATATGGATCTATGAGGTTGTGCATTGACTACCAGAAGATTAATGTTATAACAATAAAGAAAAAGTATCCCTTAACTCGTATTTATAATTTATTTGATCAACTTCATTAAGATAAATATTTTCCAAATATGGACCTTCGATCTGGATATCATCATTTGTTAATAAATAAAGAATTCATTCCGAAAATATCATTTTGTACTAGGGATGGGCATTGAGAGTTTACAGTAATTCCTTTTAAACTGACTAATGCACCCAATTTCTTCAAGGATCTAATGAATACTGTATTCAAGGTGTATCTAGATGAATTTTTAGTGTTATTTATTGATGATATCTTTGTATACTACAAATGCTATAAAGATCTTGAAAATCACATGCACACTATTCTAAAGACTCTTAGAAGAAATGAATAATATGGAATGTTCAGCAAGTGTGAAATCTATCTTGAGGGAATTTTTTTTCTTTGTCCTATTTTCTCTAAGGATATAATATCTATTAATCCTTCTATGATAAGATAAATCCAAGAATGGACAGAATTGACAAATATAACTGAGGTACGCAGTTTTATTGGTTTAGTAGGTTATTATCAACATTTCATCTAGAACTATGCCCCATTGGATAACCCATTAACCAAGATCACACATAAAGGGGTTAAATTTTTTTGGTCAAAAAGTGTGAATAATGTATTGAAGAACTGAATTAATGATTAGTAAATGCTCTAATCTTGAATCTACCATCCAGGAATGATGGGTTTGTTATCTATTGTGATACTTCAATGAAAGGAAATGATTGTTTATTTATAATAAATGATATATTTATGTACTATACACCATGGAAGAAATATTTAATGATCAAAACTATCCTACTGATGATTTGGAGTTAGAAGCTATAATATTTTCTTTGAAGATATAGAGACAATATCTATATGGTGAAAAATGTGAGATATATGCCGATCAAAAGAGTTTAAAGTATATTTTCTCCTATAAAGAACTGAACCTGAGGCAATGATGATGGCTTAACTACTCAAGGATTACGATTTCACTATACACTACCACCCATGGAAGGAAAATAAGGTAGAAAATGCTTTGAGCAAAAAGGATCATGGAGTTTTGAACAAGATGACAGTTGAAAGGTATCCTTTGTTCATGGATCTAGAAAATATGGATATGGGAATAATAATAAAAGGTGAAACATTAATAATTTTTCAAATGGATTCCAAAAAATCTTTATAAGTATGGTAAAAAGTTCTCAGACATATGATGAAGAGTTTCAAAAGAAAATTAATGTTGTGAACGATGGAAGATTGTTCAACTTCATATATGAAGATGGAATTTTGAAATTTGTGAAGAGAAATTGTGTTCCCTATATAACTGATCTAATATGAGAATTTTTGGATTATTCTCATTGAAACTATATTCCTATACACCGTGATAGAACTAAGATGTATATAAATTAGATGGAACATTTTTGGTGAGACAACATGAAGAGGGAGAGTGAAAATTAAGTGTCAAGATGTATGGTTTGTGAATAGGTGAAGGATGGAAGACAACATCCTGGATGATTCATACAGCCTCTTCCCATACCTAAGTTGAAATGGGATGATATTACGATGGAATTTTTCATGGGGATAAAAAAGAATCCTAGAAGGAATGATGTAATATGGGTCATTGTTGATCATCTTACCATGTCAGCACATTTTATTCCATTAAGAGAATATTTACCACTTGAACGTTTAGAAAGACTATATCATAATGAAGTTGTAAGACATCATGGTGTACCCCTATCGATTGTTTCTGATCGTGATCCCTATTTCACAAGAAGATTCCAAAAAAGTCTTCAGAAGGCCCAGGATACTATACTTCATTTGACCACTTCCTATAACCCTCAAACTGATGGATAGTCACAACAGACTCTTCAAACCATAAGAGACATGTTGAGATCTTAATCCCTTGGCATTCAAGGTTTGTGGGATCATTATTTACATCTTGTAGAATTTTATGATAACAATAGCTTCAATTCAAGTATTTAGATGGCACCATATGAAGCGTTATATGAAAAGAGATGTCACACACAAACTTATTGGGACAGTGTTGGTGAAAGAAAACACGTAGGAAAAGATTTTGTTGAGGAATCAATGGAAAAGGTGACGATTATCCAAACCCATATCTAAGTATCTTGAAGAAGGAAAAAGAGGTAATCCAATAATAAAAGGAAGAATTTGGAATTTAAAGCATGAGATCATGTTTTCTTGAAGGTACCTATTTGTAAGGGTGTTATACAATTCGGTAAGAATGGTATGTTAAGTCCCATGTACAAAGGACACTTTGAAATTATAGAATGAATTAGAGTTGTATCATACCATTTAGAAATTCCACCAGGTCTCTCTATGGATCATGATGTGTTCCATGTAGCATTGTTGAGAAAATACATGCCTAACACAATGCATGTACTCACCAATAAAGAATTAAAACTAAAACCTGATAATTTTTATTATGATGAACCCTTCAAGATTATTGATACTAGAGACCAAGTGTTGAGAAACCAGATGACTCATCTGGTAAAAGTTCATTGGAGAAACCATAAAATGAAATAGGCAACATGGGAACCTGAGGAACATATGAGGAAGAACCACCTGAATCTTTTTATGTAGTAATATTCTAGTAATTTCAAGGACCAAATTATTTGGATGGAAGAATGTAACACCCCAAGCTTCCACAGTATGCTTCTATTTTAGTAATATAATAGCTTGTATTGTACGCAACTTCGAGTTTTACCATACCACGACCAATCAAACTTGTCATTGAGAAAATAGTTATGAATAGTTAAACCCACTTTTGAAATTTTCTAAATTTTATTCTTAAAAATTGAATTCATTTTGGATTCAGAATATAAATATATTTTTAGGGTGAATTTTTGGTATTTTCATGAAAACTTTCAAATTTTGATGAATAGTTAAAAACACTACATTATTGTTTAAACTGACTATTTATTTAAATAATTATTTTATTATTTAAATTTATTTTTAGTCAAAATAGATACATAATACCAATATATGTTCAATGTAATTTATTTGAGTCATTTTATAAAAAGACTAGATATATAAAATTTTATTGAACTATTTAACTCCTTTTACCAGCCTTCTAGGCACAATTACTAATTTTCATAAAATGTAATTTTATTACTTCTATAAATTGAATTTAAAAAATAGGAGAGACTATATTTACATTAGTAAGTAAAATTTGGTTCAATGGGATGAAATTAATATTTGTAGAATAGTGACTTTTAAATTTTATTTACCACGTTTAAAAGTAAATAGGGTAATTATAGGTAAAAATGATATTATAATTACCCTAACACATGTCCTAATTCTATTCGATATGTTTTTTTCTAAATAAATAAATCTTACTACAAAAATAATATTTTTTTAAACCACTTGGATTAGATTATGACATTTGTTATTATTTTATTTAAAGAAGAGTTAAAAGTGTTAAATTCAAATTTTAATAAATAAGTCATTTTTAATAAAGGGTTATACATAAGATATCTTCGACAATAAATATTAATTAGAAAATTAAAAGAATTTCCTACATCATTTTATTTTATTTATAATTTTTATAAATTATATAATTAAATTTATTTATGACCTAATCATGATGCAGTAATTACCTTATTAATGAAAGATAAAAATAATTTATATTAGAAATATCAAAATAAATGTAAATTGATAATTTTTATGAATTCCACGAATTTTATAGGTTAATATGACATGTTTGGGTTGATTTAATGTATTTGGTTTTAGGTAATCATGTTTTTTTTACTTTCACAAAAACCAAATACTAAATAGTGTCAAAATGGACATAAATCTGTTTTTAAAACAAATATTGTATTATTACATGATATAATATTTCTAAAATCCATGGTTCATCCAAAGTACTTATATAATGATATATTTTTCATTAATTAACCACTTTGTGTTCTCTATTAATTTTATAGAAAGTATATTAACCATGTAATATAAACATACAAGAAGACAGTGTAAAAGTTAAACTATTTAACTAAGAGATAAATCTAAAAGATAAGGTTAATATGGTGACCTAAACTTTTCGAAAACCAATTTATTTAGAGGATTTATAACATTCCTCACCTTATCCATGAAGTAAATCCATTTTTAGAAATTATAAACATAAAATAATTTTATAATAAAATAATATCTCAAGGTTTTCCTCATGTGACCCTCATCTCTCTTATAAAAGGGTACTTCTCCTTCTCTTAATTTCCCACCTCCAAAGAAATTTTTATCAGAGAAAACATAATAAAATATCCTCCCAAATACCATAAAATAAACCTAGAGACTTTACTTTGATCATAAATACATCATAAGGATCCATTTTGATCAAATTAAAATGATGTACCTGAAGAGGTGGTAATAATTTTATCACCTCTTTAAAAGTTCTTTTCTTCTTCGACTTCTTATTTATTTGTATTTCCCATACAAAAATAATAAATACAGTCCCTTTTATATACTGTTATGTAATTATAAATATGTTACAGACATATTAATTATTCTATCCAACCTATGAATGACAAAGTCACCAAACGTGAGTACGTACGGCCTACCGTCTCCACATCATGGTGTAGTTTGTTATTCAACACATCATTATTTGGATGTAAATAATTATTATTATAAATGATGTAAATAATAAATATAACATGATAATTATTCTTTATATATTATATAACATCAAATTACATACTATTTCACCATCAATAGAATGATATTTTTTCTCGTGCATACATATGGATTACCATCTCCACGAACATGATAAGATTCATTCCCCATCATAACCATTCAAGAATAATTTTTATTATATGATTTAAAATAATGTTTAAGAACATAATATCATTCTTTATATGAATCATATACATCCTGTCCATAACAAACAATACTTACATAACAAAACATATCGAGGAAAATGAATCATTTAACACCGAAAACAATGTTACTACTGAAATATTATTAACACAAAAATATAAGAAGAACATATGTGATATAATATATATGTTTTTGATTATTGTATAATTTAATAAAAATCATTTAACTATTATACAAGTGGTTAAAATACCCTTAACAAAAGAAAAATTACAAGGTAAATGTTAATTTTACAATCTCATTATTATCTGAGGTTGTTTGTATGTGAGTATCTACTGGGACATCTTTATCATCTACATATGTGTTTCTTAATAAATTGTTTCAAAACATGTTTTCTATAGCCTAGAATATGGTTTAATGTAATTTCTACCCTTGTTTGACTTTTTTAAAAAATTAAAGGAATCATTCCATCGTTTTCCAAGCAAGGTACTTTATAACCTTTTCAAAAAATTAAGGTAAGAATATTTTTTTATCATATACAATGAGTGTGGATATTTTCTGCCATAATAACATCTTTAAAGCATACCTTACATGATAATAAGAATAATTTACAGATAAATGTTTTATTTTATAATTACGTGAGTTTTAAATTATTTTAAAATAGAAAGATATATTTCTCTCAAATAGTTTTCATTTCATTTATGTCAACATCGGTTGATGGATTTTACACTTCTTTGTAGTTTATTTTTTTGATAAAATATTTTATATTGTATTGATGGTTTTGTGATATGTTTGACTATGGATGTGTTATTTTTTATACCATTCATGGTTTACGATTAAATTATTAGCATTTTGTATGCTATTTTTAATATGAATTTTTATGTTATGTTTCATCATTTTCATATAAGGAATGCATTGAAATTAGTATGTGACTAATGGATCCCGCTATAACTCTTCGATGTATTGGTAGGTCTCATGAGACAAACTATTGTCTTAGCTCAAGGCCTTGATAAAATATTATTTGTAGTCTTGGCATGAGGCCTTGAATATGTGGTTATGACATCATGAATTATGCATTACATCATTATGAAATTAGTTATTGGTATTACATGGGATTTTTCGACCAGTAGAATATTCATGTTAATATGTAAATGGCATTATTTTATTTATCATTTTATTATTATATTGATGTTAAAGTTTAAAAGTCTTTTGTTTTAGTCTTATAAATTTCCTTAAATGTTTGTGATTTCTTATGATAGTTTCCTCTATATTGTTATCCTTACTGATCATCTGAGCTTACCCCTTTCATGTGTTTTATTTTTTCCAGGATGTAAAGAATTATATTATGACTGACTTTTACGGGTAGGTGAAGGGATATTTGTGTGTTTTAAGGAGACAAAAAAATTTTCTTTTAATTTCATAATGTAATGTAAAACATATTAACGTATCTAGCACTTCCAAGGCTACGAAACTGATCGGTATTTCATACATGATCTCTTGGGATCATACCAATGTTATTTAATAATGCACGGACTCTGGGTAACTAGGTTTGGGACATTAAAGAAAAGAACAACTATTCATTGTCAAGGATTGATGACATCTTTGACCATATGAAGTGATCATGGGGGTTCTCAAAATTTGACCTCAGATCATGCTATCATCGAAATTAGGTAAGGGATGAGGATGTACCAAAGACAACCATTAGATTTTGGTATGTCCACTAAGAGTTTTTGGTTATGCCTTTTGGTGTGACCAATTTTCCCATAGTGTTCATGGGATTGATGAACTAGATATTCCATCAATACCTTGACCATTTTGTCATAGTCTTCACTGATGACATATTGGTGTAAATGGAGTTAGGGGTAGAGCACACTACACACCCATGGATAGTCCGGGATACCCTCTGAGAGAACCAGCATTTCTGTAAACTCTTAATGTTCCAGTTCTAGATAATGGAGGCCATATTTCTGGGACACGTCATCTCGAAGGATGGTGTTGCAGTGGATCTATAAAATATAGAGACAATGCTTACTTGGGATCCACCCAGGAGAATTATTGTTGTGCGATGTATCTTGGGGTTGGATGGATACAACTATAGGTTTGTGGCTGTATTTTCCAGAGTAGAAACACCTTTATCATCCTTGACACTGAAGGGATATCACTTCATGTTGATGAATAAGTGCCAGCAAGGATTCCAGGAGCTGAGGTAGTGACTAATGAGTGCCCCCATCTTGAGACTACCAAAAGAGGAATTTTGGTATATAGTTTTCTAAGTTTCATCATAGAATGTAAAAGGATGTGTTTTGATGAAAGAGAGAGAAATGATAACCTATAGATCATAGATTATGAGGCATCATGAGCCAAACAACACGAACTAGGGCTTGGTGTTATCATAAGTGGTCTTTTCATTGAAGATGTGGCGAAACAATTTGATGGGTGACTTGTTTAACATATCTCCATTAGGTTTCTATGACTGAGAATATATATATATATATATATATCCTTTTTCCATTTCCCACTCCTTGGGATTTGGCTACTCTCCTTCCAGGAGAGGAGATGACATGTGAGGTATGGAACATGCTTTTCAGGTCTATATTTTCCTGGATGGATGAGTTTACTCTCCTGCCAAATGCAGTGAAGACTAGATGAGAACTTCATCCTCCCACAATTTCTAACTTCATATGATTAGATGATATTACATTACTCTTTTAGTGGGTTGAGATGAACTTTTTTTTGTTTTTACCTGCTTCTGTATACTAGTCTTCTTCTGTTACATCTCTTACATCTCCCCTCTCTAGTACCTCTCATGCTTCTACCATGACCTTTCAGGGAATCCTACTGGGCATTTTTATACTCACCCCTACATGGAATTTTCCCATAATTGGTGTCCCCTTGAAAAAAATAGACATGTTGATTGTGATATTTTATGAGCATAGGCATACTAGATTCTTAGAATGCATTTAGGGCTCGTAGCATGGGATTTAGGAGTTGTACTCTCCCAACTGTTTTACTTTTTGACATGTTACAAGGTTTTGAAACATTTCTCGTTAGGTGTGTATTTTTCCTCATTACCTTTCATCTTTATTATTCATGTAATTGAACTGTTTATAGGTCTAAGAATATATGTTTGCTTTCCTTTTATAGTAGTGTTGTATATTTCTTTATTTTCCTCTGCACTTTTTTATTGAATTGGATATGTGTGTGTGTACATTTTCTTAGTCAAAGGCCTCTCATAGATTGTTGTGTCTTCAGCGCTAGTCTCTAGGCCTTAGACTATAGGGTTAGGCTTGGGGTAGTTTCAGCTCAAGCACTGATATGGTTTAGTTCATTATAAGTGGTATCAGACATGGTTTGAATTTTGGGACATTTTTTATCACTTCCCTAAAATTGTCCTGGTTGGGTTCAGGGAAATAGTTTTGAAGTGACTCAAGAGGAGCTCTTAGGATAGTAAGTCCAATAATTTTATGGGTAGCCAACATATCCAGTCATCAGGACCCTAATTAGACTTTTATAGACTCGGCACACTAAGACACACTTTGTAGGGAACAATGGTACATGCATTATATAGGATTGAGTCCTTGACTATCCTTCTTGAGTCATATCCCCATCGATGTTGATATATATATATATATTCTCATATGATTTCAGTACTCCTTTATAACATTATGTATGTATCTGCAATGACAGATAGCCAGTATACAAGATCAAGATCATGACGACGGATTTTTAAGTGATAAGGCCTAAGTTCAGGACCCATCATGTGATCCCCTTTCTCTAGGTTCTTAGGTAGAAGCACCCCTACCTATTGAACAATAGGTATCCATAGTGGAGTGGGCTAGGGATGTGTTCAGTCTGATCACACTTTGTGAGTTCCATCACCAGAGACCACTGAGGTTCCACGGTGATCTAGACCCTCAGACAACAGAGGTTTGGCTAAAGTTGGTGATCCACCTCTTTCGGATTATGAAAACATCAGATAATCAGATGGTTGCTTTAGTAAATGGCTTTTTCCATAGAGAATATGAATGTTGGTAGAGAATGGTTACTCAGAAACACAATCATTTGGCACTATCATGGGACAAATTACAGAATTTGATTCTTGGGGACTTTTACCCCACCTTGTTGTGCTCCATTCGACTTAAGAAGCTTCTTCCGCTATGGTAGGGAGGAATGAAGGTCACATAGTATGTGCCTAGGTTCACAGATCTTGAAAAATACTCTATGGACATGATCTATAGAGACTAATTCTGAGCACAGATGTTCGAGTAGGGATTTTGAAGATAGATATGTGTTATCATAGAACCCATGTGAATCCCAACCTCTACTGGGGTGATAGAGCAGGAATTAGTGATAGAGAACATTATATCAGAAAAATTATTTATTGGTTGTTGTGGCAATGAGAGAAACAGAGTTGAGATGTCTGCCACAACTAGAAGATGCCAGATGACGTGATCTCAGCATAGGATATCTTCTCATGTTCAGACTCAGACATTAGGTCAGCCCACATTGGTTCAGTTTTATTATTGTGATGGGTGAGGTCACTGGGAATGAGGCTTCCTGACCAGACGTGTTGAAAACATTAGGCGGGTAGTAAGTGGACCACCACGGTAGAGATAGTATCGTGATCTGGGTGTCCCCAAAGAGCTGGTGATGGAAGAGGAGCGGGAGAAGTTGGAGGTGGGGTAAACATTTTATGGTCTTTCCCCCACCACCATGATGCCCCCGTCAGGCTCAAGAAATTGTCAGATGGGTCCATGGACAACCACAATCATATGATTTCTACGATCCTATATAGCATAAGAAGATAATAGGTATGCCTTCTGTCTTTTCTACTCTTTAGAGTGGAACTTGTTATACACTATGTGAGATGCTCTTTTCTTCCTACTCTTTTATTGGGATTTTGTTGGGGTGACACAAGGTGTCAGTGTAACCATGTGTCGGTGCTGTTCAATATAGCCTTGAATACAAGAAGAAGAGGGGTACTTCCCCCGACTGAAATGTGCTTTTGTGAAACAATAAAACCCATTAGAGATTGTCAGTGCCTCCAAAAGAGGATAGTATCAAGGTTTGGTGGATAAGTCCCTTTGACTTGTGTGTTCATGGTGGATTTTTTTAGTGGAGTGTTAGAGAAGGTCTTGGATCTTCTAGTGGATTTGTACCACTTGACCCAATTTTTCTTCAGATTACACTAGTGGGATCAGAAGAGTGCATGTTTTGGGAATTACACTCCTTCCAAGACTGGAATAGATATGCGGGGTAGGCCACATAAATTTTGTTTCTAGCCTCTCACAGTTGGATGAGTTTACTCACCTACCCTGTTCATTGGTACCTTATGCGATCAAAATCAATCTTTATATTTTTATTAAGTACATGTAGAGTTGATGGAAAACCCATGAATAGAACAAATAGACTCACTATCCACTGCAAGAATTTTTCAGATCAGTTGACATCCCTACATCTAATCTTGGTAGAATAGGAGGGTATAACTTTTCCTCAGTCGACGGTGTTGACCCTTTCACTCCTCGAGCATGTATGAGATTCTTGGTTGTGATGCATCGACTATGAAATCATGTTTTACCATGTATAATTTGGGGTTTCACCATATTGATATTCTAATGGAGGGAATCACGCGACCCTATTCCAAGAGAAAACCATATGAGGATGGACCATCCCTTTTTTTCAGGTGCTATGATAGTACAGAAACTTCCCGGAGTTTCCCTAGGAGTGGGAGATCTAAGTGCGGGCTCATTATCATGAGTTTCATACCTGTTTTGTCTTTTTGTTAATGAAAATCATGAAGGTAGGAATAATATAGTGACCTTGGGTTTACCCTTTATTTCTTTAGAATATTTATAAATATTATTCCAGAGCTTGGAACTGAGACAGGGCATAATTCTGTGAGGCCTGGTGCTATCATAAATTAATTGTATAAAAATATTGAATACATTTTATATTACACATACAGTTAATTAAGGAAAATTGTATATCTCTTAAACGTTTGATCAGATCTAAAATTTGAGACAACATTTGGGTCTGGAACATGGTGGTTCCCATATGTGTGATATAAAATTAGTCGACGTGGGACGTTCGGACCCCTCAAACATTAGAGGTATATTAAATGTAGAAATTAAATTATTAATTATTTTATTTAATAGATAAATTAATATAACAGTCAATGGAGGACTTAGTGGATAAATATGAGACCACCATTGAGTTCAGAATGTAGGCTTTACCCTAGGTGGGGTGTAACATTTTTCAGTGTCACGAGGATGGATTATGTGCCATCATGGATGATAAGTTAAATAATTAAATAAATATTTAATTAATTATTTGGTTAATATTATTTAAACTAATAAAAGTTTATAAATTCATTTATTATAGGGGTTACCCTTATAATTTAGTTTTTCCAACCAAGAAAACCCATCAATTCCTCTCTTCTCCTTCTTTTTGAAAACGATGAAAAAAATGATGGATCATTGGATCCAAAAGGATTGAGGTGTCATGAATCAACGAGTCTCCACCATCATTGGAAATTGTGTTCTTCATCAGAAAAATATTCAAGACCCAACTAATTGTGATTAATCATTGAGCATTTTGATTTCTTGTCCGCGAATTGGCTTCCTTGCACGATCCTAGTAATTGAAATAAACTATTTTTTTAAATTTATTAATTAATTTTCATTATTATTCGTCCATCATTCTAACCATGATGAATTGATGCAAAAAAAATATTCAAGGTTATTCATCAAATTTTTGAATCATTATTTTGTTATTCGTACTTCACCTATTCATCTTCAGTTTATTTTTTGGTCATTAGTCTAATAAACACCAAATAATCAATTATCACAAAATTGGTTCCAATGTACAACTGAAGAATCATCCATTTCAGACCTGATTATTTCTACAACAGATTGAAAATAAAGATCAAGATTTAGATTGACAAAGAGACCATGCACCAAGAAATTTATTATTGAAATGGGGTTGAATCAGGATGTTTGCGGTGGATCTACATGGTTTGGGCTTACCACGGTGGTTTAAAATCTAGCAGCACGACCAGTTGAGGCATGGAAATTATCAGCAGAGGCTGAGCAGTTCACCTGGTGTAAGCAGGGCAAGGTGGCATGCAGCTGAACGAGTGACCGACAAGGTGGTGCATATTTTAGAGAGTGCAGGATGAGGTGGTAGATCTCAAGAATGATTAAAATGGAGAGATTTTTGCGTTCTTCATGCGAGATTCCAGGGTACCATCATCTGAGGGGGAGCTATTTGGTAAGGGGGCCTATGGACATTAAATTTTCCTTCCTAATACACGTAAGAAGATAAAGGCATATGGAATTGAAAAAGATAAGTGTAAATGAATTGGAAATTCAAAATAAGAGAAAATAGTGGGGGGGTTCATGCATAACATGCATGGAAATCATTAGAGAGGTTCCTCATGCATTCATCACTTGATTGAATATAAATAAAATAAAAAATAAAAAATAATAATAATATAAAATATTATTATTATTATTTTGTTATCAAATCTTCATCCGATCACAACTTCTCTGTATGGTGTCCGATTAGCTTTCCATTAGTGGAAACATGAACTTGTGATTAGGATCATTGATTCAAGTCCAATATTTAATGTTAAATTATGGTTTGTGGATTGGGTCTAGGAAACACCCCACAAAAATAATAATAATATTGTTACAGAATCTTGGATCTATCATAACTCTTCCAAATGACATCAGATTGGTGAGCTGTCAGAGGAGTTGTGACCCTGAAATTGAGGAACACTTTTCATGACCATTTTCTAGGTGTTTAATCCACAGGAGAGGTGTGGGCCTCGTGAGGCTCAGTTCACACACGTTACGGTTAAATGCACATTTTTTCCTAGGTATTCTGATTGAACGTATGAGTAGTCCATCTCATTTGTTTTATCATGAGGATTAAAATGACCTGATCCGTACAATTTTTTTGGGACCAATGTGTGGATCCCATATGACACCATTCAATCACAATGCGGAGATATATGAATTTTCCATTGGATATCTATTTAGGGTGAATGAATAGTCGATCTTGTGTTTTCTCTCCACGAATCACAATTGTGTGATCCGTTTGGTTATCGAGTTCCATTTGAGGAGGTTATCTAGTAAAAGTATATTTTCACCCCTCATTTTAACAATTAGAAATTCTCACGCATCAACCATTTGTATAGAGATGGCATGTACTCTAAGAGTACACTAGTACTCATAAGGGCACATGATTTACAATTTAGTACCTTGAAAATGGATAGGTACAAGACCAGGGGAATAGGCGGGTCCACACAATGTGGGGGACCCACACCAACCATCTACCACTTTACAAATCTTCTATATCTCATATCACCAACATTTAGACTCGGACATTGGAATATGAGTAACATATCTTGAGTGTTTTTTCGTGTATAATGTTATTGATCCCTCCATAGTGGTTTTTGAAATATTATGTGAGATGCTCAGGGTGCAATGCCTTTCAGGGGAGACACCCGATGACTACAATGGAATTTGTCTGAGAGGTACCATCTAGCGGGGATGACCAAAGTTCTTCAATGATTTTTTGAGAGGAACCATCCATTAATGATGGACAGAATTAATTAATGATTTTTCAACTAGGAGCATCCAATAGGTATGGCCAAAATAGATCTGGGTTTACCTCCAGATGGATTGCCAAGTGGACCCCAATAGCAGTTCCTTGTGGAACTCTTCAGCCAAGCTAGGCATGGGTCCTCAATATTTTCCAACTAGAACCCTCAATTTGAGATAGAGATGGGTCCTCGAAAACACTATAGTAGAACCCTCCAGACAAGCTGGGGCATGATCCTTAACGACAGCTGGTTAGAACCCTCAAACTAGGTTTGGGATGGCTCCTCAACGACACTAGAGTAGAACCCTCATATCAGGCTTGGAATGGGTCCTCAACATTAGAGGTCGAGGCATATATTTTTGGTTTCATTTCATCGAAGTATTGTATGTTGCTTTATTTTCCACTTCACTTTTTCAATGAGTTCATTGTGTGTGTGTAAAATTTCTTAATCAAAGGCCTCCCTAAGATAGTTGTGCCTTCAGCGCTAGTCACCAGCCCTTGGCCTATGGAGGTGATCTTATGGAAGTTGCATCTTGAGCCTCAGTATGGATTGGGTATTTACATCATAAGTTGAGTATTCATAGTAGGAAATATATTTAGCTATCAGTTACTCATTTAAATTGCTAGATCTTTATTTCCACATCTCATTTCATCTCTACCAAAAAATTGTCTTTTCTTCTATTTTTTCAGGAGGGAATGTGGTCCACTTTTATTAGCAGTAGTATGAAGATCCAAATCAGATTCTCTTTCATAATACACATTCTGGAATTCTTTTTTTCACACATTTTATGTACAATAATAAAAATAGTAAATGGTATTATATTGATTAGTATAGTTTTTAGAGTAATGTTATTCAAAAATATGTAATGTAATTAAAATAGTGAAATTGTCTTAAGATCTTCTAGTGTCAAGCTCTCTCTGGTAGTATATTTCTCTGGAAATATGTTGTTATGATGGTATTCTATATAGTTGTATCTCATACATATCCAAATTTCAATATGATGGCATTATATATGGTCTCACAGTGTATTATCTGATTGTGTCTCAGTCATAGGTAATTATTTCGTGTTGATGATATGAGTTTGATAGATTGAAATCATGGTATTGTCTCAGACGTAGCCAAATTTATTTTTTGGAAGCATGACATCCTGGCGGTGTGTCCACCAATGATGTCTCCTACTTTGTCAATTATTCAGTCTCAGACTTAGATATTTTTTTGTATTATAGATTTTTAAGGACAAAGATGTCTGTCTCAATGATGTCTTATACATAGATTCCTTTATAACATTATCTCATAATACATATTTAATATAAGAAAACATATAATTCATCAATATTATAATAATATTGATTTTTTATCATTAAAACATGGAGGTATATATGTTTAATATGGTTACATCATGTGTGTATTTTTTTTAACACGTAATGTTTTACCATATTATCTTGATTGAATGTATGTCAAATTTACATGGGTTATTGTGATGTTATTCATTTTATTTTGTCAGACTATCTATTATATTAAGGTAAATGATGAAGAAATATCAAAATTAAGTTTAATGAATAAATAAAATGGAAATGGGAAACTAACATCGAATGTGTAAATTATTCATTGACTTAAAAATGAATATAAATTTAAATAGGTTTCTATAATACAATATAATGTATATAAGAACAATGGCAGTGCTAGTGGTCATAATAACCAACTTTTTTTAGATTTAATTATTAATCATCATGATTACGAAGGATAAAAAACCACTTAATAAATATAAATGAGAAAATTTTACAAAAAAACCTATAACCAATAGAGGGGATCTATAAATATTAAATTGATAATAAATTTATTAACCAAAATTGCCATGTTCTTGAGATTCCATCTTCAATGAAGATTTTGATCTTTCAAAATAAATGTTCAGATTGTACGAACATTTCATAATGATATTCTAATGAAAATTCAACCTTATAATAAATCACACATGCACAATGATCTCCAAAATATTATAAGGAATTTTGGGGTTCTATAACAGAAGATCTTATCATTGTTTATTGTTCTTATTCATCAAAACACAATCTATTTTGTATGAGGATTTTATTTTTCTCATTGTCCAATATAAAAACTCGATCAATGAGGTTGATGAATTTTCTTACACCTGAGAGTAACCCTTATAATAGAAATTTATATAGTGAGAAAAATAATATACACCAAAAAATTATTCTCAAAACATTCGTTAAACCAAATGAGATTTTGTAACATGATATTTGTAGAGATATGTTAAAGTATAAATAATTTTATTCTGAAACATAATTTTCTATTAAAAATTACTGAACTCGACTTCTAAAAATAATAATAACATTACTATTATTATTGTTATTTAAAATATGTAAAAGTGTCTCATATATAAAATAAATATCATTCAATAAGAAATATATTAATATTTATTTAAATTAAATTTAATATATTATACCAACTAGACCACTAACTCAGTTTACGTTTCATCATTTTTCTTGCAAACCATTAAAAATATTATTCTTCTAAAAAATAAATAAAACTTCTTTTAAAGGTCACACAAAATATATATTTCTATAGATAAATGTACTAGAAAATTAATATTTAATTAATAAAAAATATTATTTATTACCATGTAAAAAATTGAGAGTTAAGAATTTTTTTATATAATGGTCCAATGAATGAATATTTATCTAAATGTTGAACTCCAAATAAAATATTGTTATTAAATATACACGATCAATAAATGAAGAATAAATATTATTCATTAATTTTCATAATATCAATTATCCGAAGTGTTATATAAAAATAGTTCTTAAAAATTATTTTTAAATAAACTTAGTGGGTGACCCTCTATCTCACTTCCTTAATGGCATTGAGTGGGTCAACCTAATGCCTAATATTAACATATTGATATATGTAAATGCTATAACAGGGGAATAAATAAAAAAATATATCCAAAAATAAATAAATAAGGTGTAACATAATTCCTCTGTCTTGATATCTCATAAAAATGGTTTCATAATCATGTTATCACCCTTATACATGATAGGTCATTTTATGATTTACAGGATTCAACCCAACGATCCACCTGGCTTAGTTTTTATTTTGATAATTCTATTATAATCAACGGGATTAAATATCAACTTCTACTATTGGAAATAGTATATACATTACTGATATATTCCTTAATGAAATATCACACATGAAACACATAACATACCCTACCTCAATTTTAGGATGTTTTTTCATGGTTTTCATCAATACATAGATGTTTATGACTGCTGATATACATTAATAATAATATTATGTAAAAGTAATATCAAACTTGTTTGTGGACAAAAATATCCAATATTATGTAAACATATGGAAAAACTACTTGCAGTTTAGTTATCATGACCTTATATCAAGGATATTACCAAGGAATAACATCATGATAGGATACCTCAATGTATTAAGTTCCTCCTACCCCTGATACCATGTATCATCTATGTCCAATTAGTTGATTTATTACTAATATGGATTATGTATTTAGGAATATCATTATAAAAATTCATGTTTTCCTTCATAGTAGGGTAATTATATGGTCATCCAATTGAACATATACACTTTGGACATTATCAAATAAATTTTATATAAAATAACTATCAAAATGTGATAAGAAATTAATTGATTATCATAAATTCAAATCTATATAGGGGACATAAATTATTATTTTGTTAGTTTTAGGGATCTAAATACGGCAAGTATCTCATTAACATTTCATATATTTATTTAAATTATTTCAAAAATCTCAATTAGATTTGATATATTTTTTTCTACTATCATTGAAATAAGTCAAAATGTGTTTTTATTCTTTTATAAGTTATTATTTATTGTATTTTATTTCACATGAATCTCTGCTTTTGTCAAAACCTTCAACCCTTATGTAATAACATGTGACATAAACATTCCTAACTATAATATTTCAATACAAATTGTTTTAACATATTGTTATTTATAACTATTAAGATGAATATTTAAATGTTTTTTATATTTAAGAACTAACACATCATTTGAATAAGCATTATATTAAAAATTATAATTTGAATTAGTATCCATTATTGACAAAAAATTATTAATATAACTCTTAAGAATATAATTAAAAATTCCAGAATAAATAGTGAAGTTATCATTAATTAGGATAAATTTTTTTATTTATATCATCATCATCGACAATTTATTTTAAGTTTATATTCTTTTATTTGGAATTAATAACTATATATATAAAATTATGACCATTAATATACCACATACCTAACTTACCTCATAAATTTTCCTTTAGATATTTAAGATTCCTCGTGATGTGAATTGATAATGGGGTAGATAAAATTATCTCAATAAATACATAGTAACTACGGTTATTATCATATACCAAGGGATATTGTTCTCTCTAAATCATTTCATTATCCAATGATAAGTAGTTATATGACCCTTTTATTAAATTTATGCTAAGAATTATTTCTTGGGACAATTAATTAATTAGTTTGGGATATTTTCATGTTGTATTATTTGAATTAGTTTAATTAATGACATGTCATTACATCGAATTTGTGTTAAGATTCACATGAATGAAATGACTAATCTTATTTTAATGAAAATATTACAATATTTTTTGTGTTAATAATAGTGAAACCTATTTTAGTTAATTTCTGGTCATAAGTGAATGAATATTTTATTTTAAAGAAATGTTTTGTTCTAATATTTCATAAAATTTTATTAAAATAAAATGATACATAATAAAACTAAAATAGTTATTGTTTCCCTATGAAGATACTGGTGTAATAATGTTTTATTCGTATATGAGTTTCCTATGTTGTAGATATAATTTTACATGAAAAATTAATCACATTGACCTAGGAAAGATCATGATGAAAAAATAATTATTGTTTTGTAAGTGTTTTTCTAAGGAGTGAAGTGTTACTTTAATACTAGGTAGGGGGTGTTGATTTTCATAGGATATTCGAATTCCTAATTACTGACACCATGTGATAGTGGTTCATGTTTCATTTTAAGTTATGTGAAGTATATCATAATATAGTATGAAAATTTCATCACATCCACTTAGTAAACAATGTTTTGGGAATTCGATTGTTAGTGTTATTAAGGTGTATATCTCTGTAGTATAATAACGTTTCCGAGAAGAAGTATCTCAACTATAGGATATTGATAAATTGAGTATAATATATATTTTAAGATATAAATCCTCTCAATTCTATAATGATATGTTATGATATGAAAACAATTTATTCCCCAACATCTATTAAATTTTATGATCACATCTTTTCTGGAGGAATCACACCACAATACCAATTAAATTGAAGAATATATAGTAACTACCCTATGGATATGAAAATAGGAAGAAAAAAGGAACCTTAGGAAGATATAACTTGATTTTCAAGAGGGATTTGATTGGTTTTTGAGGATATGAATAAGGTTTTACTCAATAATAAAATTATTTAATAACTAGAACCTTAAGAATTAAATATTTTTTAACTATGTGGAACTCATTACTAATCTTCAATTTGGAAGTAAAATACAATCCTTTTGTAACATTCGTTGATCAATTAATATGAAATTGAAATTTGGGTAGTGAGATTTTAATCCCCACATATTAAGGATTAGATACATAATAGTAAGGGTTCGTGAACCCTGAAAAAAAAATTTGAAAGTGTTTTCATTATGAGTCAATATCCCATCCCTATATCATCACAAAAAAGTTCAATTGTACACTAATTAGTTATGGGTAAAAACAATATCGAGGGATGTTTTATTGGATACCAATAATTCACAAATACTCTCGGTATAGGGTTGAACTTTTATGAACCATTCATATAGTAGCAAATAATTATTACCTAATGATATATATAGTTATATAAATACTTAATTAAATTTCCAAGGCTGAATATCTTTTTTTAGTAATGGTTTTGTGTATATTCTTGAGGTTATGTGTTTTTTTTAAAATGACATATCATTGGTTGAAAAAAATACCTAGTGTAAATTAATATAGTTATTAATAGTGTATTCTGTCTATTCAATGGTAATGGATTCCTTCAATATCAATAGTGTATGGTTCCATATAATATGAGACTTTTAGTTTATGATATGAATATGATATAAAATGGTTTTTATCATCAAAATATGGTAATGACCTATAAAAATCAATAAAAAATTAAATGAAGATATGTTGTTGTCTAATGAATTACACTCGTAACTATTAAAAAAATTATTGATATAGGTTATATGAATGACGAAAAAATGGAATCTTGGAAAATCTACAAGATATAAAATAATTAGTATAAAATTAAATTAATCAAATTTAAAGATACACTAGTCTTAATTTAAATATATATTCATAGGAGATGATGAATTATTCATTTTAGTGAAATTAATAATAACATTTATTTTCATGTAAAGATAAACTCTTGAAAACTCCTCCACCATGATGGATCTAATAATTATCTTTTGAAATATTTACAATCTAATGATTTCTATCTTTTAGGATGAAGAAATTGATTTGTAGACTATTGGATAACATAATAATTTTCCAATTTCTTACAATATGAGGAGAAGATAACATTAAATGGAAATCTAAAAATGTAGATTAATATTATATTTAATACTAATAAATTATTGAATCATGTTGATCCAAATATAATACTTAATCTTGAAACTAATGTTTTCAATAAAGTAATATACTTTGAAGAATTTACTGCTCTATTATAAGAAGTAATACCTCAATACATAGAATATATAGAGTCTTACTATTGTATAAGTGATTTTTATATTAAAATAATACTAACATTTCTATATGTTACACTTATAAGAATGTTAAATAAGATAAGGATAATCAATCAAATTGATTATTTCAGGGAATGAACATGGATAGTGGTTGTACATGGGAATATAATATCAATTCTAAAGGAAATTCCCATGAAAAAAATAGAAAAAAAATATTTTCATAATATAACATTCAGCATCTAATGATGAAGAAAACTTATGGAATTTGGAAATAATTATGATAAAATAAAAATAATGATATCTTTCCTTGAGTGTAGAGTATAAAGAAGGAAGTATTGTTGAATAAAGAAATAGTGAGGATACTATAAAATAGTTTCATCGTAGATTATAAGTCATGGTTTTATTTAACGATAATTTGAGAATAAAATAATAAATTATATTTGTAAATATAGAATAGTAATCATTAAGGAAAATCCTTAATTAATAAAAAGATAAAGATAATAAAAATAGGATAATGAGTATAAAATAAAAATGGGAGAACACATTGAAATTATTAAATCTAGAGATAAAATTATTGATATTAACACACAAAAATAAATTTTAAATAATGTTTAGGTGAAGGAACATTATCCTAGGATAGTGTAAAAAAGAAATTATTTAATGAAATAAATAGATTTTGATATGGAAGTATAATTTAATGAACTTAAAAAACATCTATAGTTGAAGTGAAAGATGATAATTCATCTATATATCATAGAGATATTTTTATTTTTCTATTCACAATTTTATTAGATGCTCAATCATCCAATTCAAGTGTTGAATGAAATAAATAGGGAAATAATATGGAAATTATATCACCAAAAATGAAAGATACACCTAATAATATGTTTTATGATGATGATATAAATTTCAATTGAATATTTTTGATGAAGGAAATAAATACCATTCCCAATAATAATTGAAATGTTATGGTAAAAAAGGGTTTCATAGGATTGATATGATTGAAAATAGAATAATATATATAAGGTTTTATTGGAACATGATTTGATCATTTTGTGGAACTAATTTTTTATGAGAGGAGATTTCACATAGATATTAAATATTGGTGTAGTGGAGTTTCTTGACAAATAACATACTTATTCCTCTATAATCTATTTTTTCCTCATTTAATGAATGTTATTGTACCAAGGGAGTTTAAATGTAAAATTAAAAAATTATATCTTAGAAAACATCTATCATATAAATTTTAATAGTATAATATTTTTTGAATCTATTTACAATACATATCAACCTAAAAATACCATCAAAAAATTTTTAACGTTGTAACTAGAGAAACAAATGAAAAATAAAATTTCAATATATTTTACGAATATTGAAAGTTATAAACATGTAATGGTTGTAAAAAAAAGTGACCCATGATTTTAATATATTGAAATTTCATAACATTTTTACAATACTTAAATGGTATAGAAACAAATGCCCAAATATTGTACTATTATAGTGTATTTGGATACATGGAAACATAATCTCTGGTACAAAATTGAGCTACATCATCTCCCATTGGGTCATTAATTAATATAAACCCTCATAAAAACATCAAACAAAATATATATCATCATAACATGGGGGGAGGGAACATAAAAAGAGGTGATCATGGAACTTCAATAGTGGTAAACAAGGGAGAAATGTAAGAATAATAATAACCATAAAGGTATGAAAAAATTATCATGAAAATATAATATCATACCCTTAATATCAATGATCATATACATGAATCAATGAATAAATCATGGTAGTTCATAAGACATGAATCATTAGAAAACAAAGAAAATAATCCATGAAATAATAACCTAAGAAGAAAACATGGAATTTTGGAAGACACATAAAAATATATAATGATTTCTATAGTAGTTAAGGAATCACTGTCAAGGCCATATTAATAGACAAAGTCCATTACTGATCCGAGTTAACACCCCATTCTATCCATGTATTACTAAACCGAGTTCACTCCTCGTTCCATCCCTATAATACTAAAATGAGTTCATTTCCCATTATAGACCTGTAATAACAAATCGAGTTCATTTCTCATTCCAACCATATTTATCTTGTGATATATAAATCTTTACCCTATGCATTGAAGGGAGATATAGGTCTCAACCATCTAGTAGTGAAATCATACATAAATGTTCCACAAGATCATAAATAATCATATCATAACACATGAAATTAATTGGGTATTATAAACATGGAATCTTATCATAATCTATCGAAATATACAGGTTTCATAATAATTTCATCATGAACATAACATGTGAAAAGATTTTGGTTTCAAAGTCATATAACCCTTGAAAGATATATATGTTTCATAAACATCCTTCCATCCGAACATAATCCCTTCAAAGAAAGAATATAAATAGAAGCATTGAATAATTTTCCCATATAGGAATGATTAGAAACAATGTATTATATCATAGATGGGAAATAATTTTGAAATATCATTTAAAAACAATTCATGAGGAAAATATTGTTTCTATTAAGAAACACAATTTTTAAAAAATAAATCATTTTGAAAACCGTTTCAATTGAAAAATTATTTGAAAACCTGTTGTGGAACCATTGAAAACCATAATGTTTTTTAAGTATTTTTCCATTGAAAATGGGCTTCAAATACATTTTGAAAACATTTTTGAAAACATTTTTTGAAACATAGTTTTTGAATATTAATGATTTATGATCGAAGAGAGAGATTGTCATATTTTACATAAAAAATTATCATAAGAACCAAAGAGTGGAACAATTGTACTAATACATGAGAATATATTGAATAAAAAGAGGATAATAAATTTCCTGAGTGTTATTTATATTTGGATCAAGATATTTTATTAATTTAATCATAATCATAAACAATCTCGGAATGGAAGGATACTCTTTCAATAATCTCTTATAAATTGGTAACATGGGATCTTAACCTCCTTATAAGAAAATTAAATTAAATAAAGCATAAAATATCATTAGATGTATTATATTCATCAAATAACACGTAAAATTGAATTATATACACATTAAAAATAATTTTAGGTGCTCAACAAAACATGAGTGTCAAAGAAGAAAAATTCAGAGAAGATGATTTTTCCGATTTGGAATCTTATGAAAAATAATCCCCAAGAAATAAAGATCATAAATTTGATAATTGAATACCCATAAATAAAAATATAATATAAATAGAATACATTCTTGTTAATTACACACACCATAAAAAAGAAGTGAGTTGTGTTTAAGGAATGTAACTCACAGAAATAAAAACGTGAGACGAAATCCCATTACCTTATATCGGGACTCTCTTCGTACTCATTCAATGAACCTGTATAATAAATTTAAATTTATTATACATATTTTATAGAACCATGTTATAATATCTAATACCATATACGGTTTTATCATGTCTTTATGTTACCCTCATTCCTACAACCATATGTTAAGGTTTCACTTCATGTAATATTCGCTTTGTTCTTCACATGTGTCTTAATTTTTTATATCTTGGGTCCTTACACTTATATCATTATTCACGAATTTAAAACATGATATAAATATCATATATATTGATTATATTTTTATTATAATAATCCATTTAATATATAAGTATCAAATAGAATACACCATTCCTTGAGATGGTAAGTCGTACGTATGAATGAACGTTGTTTCCATTTTTATTTTCCTATTGAAAGAAAAAAATAAAATTAAATATATTTATATATATTTATAATATCATTATATTATAATTATAATGTAATATATATCATTTAATTTTTCTATACCCATATTAAATTCATACAATGTTGTGTGTAAATTAATCACATCGCTTTGAGTGGGCAGCAGTCCACACTTTCTCAAATGAAATTATCATATATACACCAAATTTAATGAAAAATGTATGTGTTGTAAATGGAAAAAAGAAGATTAAATACATAATAAATTTAATATATAACATATATAAACATATTTTCTATCATAATGTATATCATTATAGGAGGTAAATGAAAAATAAATAATCATTATTTAATAATGTCTTGGTTTGATGTACATGTAAACAGTATGTTTATTTCCCATTAGATAGAGGTGTGAGTATGTGTAGGGGTAAAACATATCTCAAAAAATCCTAGTATATTTATCATAATTAATTTTCGGTCAATCATGGAATAAATATTGTGTAGGAGGTGAATATGTAATATATAAAAATGATGCTTGGAAGAAGGTGTTACCTCTTAATCCAGGAACTCTTTTTGGATTGTGCCCAATGGATTATTTAGGAGGCCTTAATCCCAAAATTAGGATTCAATGAGAAAGGGAGTTGTGCTGGGAACAGTACTAGAAATATCTTGGCCGAACCTATTTGGTTTTAGAGGTGTGAATAAGATAGAGAGCTGGGGGCCTTTTATTTGGAAGGAAGAGCGACCCTTATTTAAATATTTGAAGAGAGAATTCCACCCACGTTTTCCATGTTTCATATAGATCAAATAATAATATTAAGTATAAAAAATGGAGGATAAGGTTTAATTTTGGCTATAAAAGTTATTTTATACAATTTAATAAGACTTTTTGATATTTAAGGTTATGTTTTGGTCCATTATTAAACTTAATTTCACCTTAATTTATATAATTGATTTTAATCACTTTCACTAATATTTTTGGTCAAAAACTATTATTACATTATTAGAAATTATAAATTATTATTTCTATAAATATTTAACCATTTTTAAAAATTATAATAACATATTTTATAGAAACTAATTTAAAACTTTTCCTGTAGTGGGATCGACAATGTGGGGTTTTAAAGTAAAACAATTTAAAAGTTTGCTTTGTTTTTAGATCCAATTTAATGTAAATTTGATCTAAATGACCCAAATTGAATTAATTGATAAATATATAATATATTTTAACATTAAACTAATTTAAAATATAATTTAACCATATAAATGAATTATTTGAATAAACAGTTCTGAATTAAAATCTGGTATTTTCACTATTCATCCAAAAAATGAAGTTTCTTAGAAAAATCCTACAATTTATCCCTAAGATAATTTATAAATTATAAATAAAAAAATAATGTTTATTTTATCAAATTTAATTTCTATGTATTTCTAAAATAAATAATATTGTTTTTATTTAAGGACATTATATTAGTATGTTTGATAAAATAATACTTTTAAACATATGGGGACTTTATCAAAAATTATATTTTTCATTATAAATATGTTTTATTTATATTAAATTATTATAAAAATATTTTAAATTTATTTATTAAAATTCAAATTACTATGTTTAATGGCTAGGTTATAATTATTCCATATAAAAATTTATAGCAATAAAATGATATATCATAGAAACATCGGTGTCGCATGTAACATATGACTAGTCGATGTTCCCTGTAATGTATGAGAAGTTCATCTTATGTGTAATGTATCCAAATTCCATGCTCTATGAATGGAATATTTTACATAGTTCATTGTAAGACATATATTAAAATTTAATTTGTTCCAAAAAATGTTCAATAAAAATTCATGGTGTTACATTCTACCCCCTTGAAATAAATTTATCTCATTCAATTCATCACTCAGGTAAAAAAAGGAAGCATAATTATTCTTCTTCATACCCTAAAATTACCATGTATCTTCTTATGACTAGTGATTTTCCCACAAAACATTTAATATGTGTGTGGTCTTTTTTTGAATAACCTTCTCTGATCAGTCCTGAATTTCAATAAGTTGTTCTTTATAAGATAGATCCTAATCCAGTGGTATGACCATTGAGTTAGGTACATGTGAAACTTTAGTTATGTACTTTCTAAAGATATATACATGCAACACATCATGGACTTGAGAGAGATTTGGAAGAATTTTCAAGTGTTATGATACCATCCTGATATGATCATGAAATCAAAATGATCAATATACCTAGGGCGTAGTTTCACTTTCTTCAAAAATTTCATATCTTTCATCCATGGTGAGATTTTTATAAACAATATTTCACTAACTAAAAATTATAGGACATTTCAGTTTTTATCATCATAAATTTTCTTTTAAATTTATGCATCCTTGATATGTTTTTGAATGGTTCTAACCTTCTCTACCATTTTATTAGATATATCAGGTCCCAATAGCATTGTATCTCTAACTTCATACCAACACATTGGAGATCTACATTTGTTCCCATTAAGGGTTTCGTAATGTTCCATCTGAATGATTTAGTGAAAGCTATTATGCTAAGAAAAATCAACTTGAGGAATGTGTTGATCCAAACCATTGTGGATATTTGGAGGAAACGATCTAAATATATCTTCTAGGGTTTGAATTATTCCTTCATAATAATCATCTTTCTTTGGATGATAATCAGGGAAGAACTCCATTTTGTGTCACATTATTGCTAAATACTTCTCTATAACATTGAGGTGATCCTCAGATACCAATATAATATAATGGAATGTCGTAATACATGCAACCATACCACTTCCTTAATGTTTTTATTGGATATATTATTTAGAGATAAGTCTTCTCTGATAGTGATGAAGTGTTTTATTTTTGTTAGACAATTGACTTTTACCCATATAGAATTTAAACCATTATCATATTTGAGTAGTCCAATGAAAAAAATATAATGTGATGTTCTTCCATTTCCATTCTGGTATGCGTAATGGTTTCAACATCCCTTATTAATTTTATCTTTAAACTTTTACTTATTGGAAAACCATGCACTGAGATACAAACTCTAAGATATTCCTTGTTGTTCCATTCCACTAGAAGTATCCTTTCATATACCTATACATCTTTGTACTTTAAAGAAGAATAAACAATGAAGAACAATGTTCTTATACTAAAAAATCCTTCTTCAAATCATGTATTGAAGGAATACATACATGGTTCCTAAACCTCATCATTCCATCCTGATCAAGTATAATCTTATAAACATTTATAACATTATTTTTCTTCTCTACATCTTCCTTCTACACCTCATTAATACTCACATGGATATAGGGTTGAACATTTATTTGAGAAATATTATAGTTTCCCTGTCCTTCAAGATTTCCAGCACTATCCATTGCAAATCCTAAAATATTGGATCTTTTGTGATACTCATATTATATAAGGGGGCATGATCCTTCTGACTCAAAGCATCGACCTCCTTGTTCGGTTTCCCAAGGTGGTAATGTATTGAGTTGTCATAATCCTTTATCAACTTTAACTATCTTTTATAGAGCATGATCAAATCCTTCTATGTGAATATATATTTCAAAAATTTATGATCAGTATATATATTCCACTTCTATCCATAATGATAGTTCCTCGATATCATTAATGAAAAAATTACTGTTGATAACTACAAATCAAAAGTTGAGTAATTTCTCTCATGAATATTCAACTACCACATGTCATTAGTGATAACTATGTGATTATACTTACGAGAACATCCCAAATATTTATTGGATGCATCATTATAGATTAAAAACCCTTATCCAGTATAGGTGAATGTAACCATCGATGCACTGACAAAACTTATCATCAGTTCCTTGAAATGTTCCCCATATTCATATGTCCAGAGGAACCTGAAACCCTTCTGAGTTAACCTGGTTATAGGATTATATAGTAAATAAATTTTTTTCCATAACCGTCAATAATATCCAACTAATCTAAGAACTCTACAGATCTAAATCATTGTGTTTGGTCAATGATAGTATTAAATGGACTCCATATTTCATGGATCTATTGTTATACCATGCCTTGAGATTATGTGACCCAAAAAAACCTTTTGCATCCAAAATTACGACCTTTAAATTTTCTATATAGCTTATCATTCCTTATTGTCTTTAGTTAAATAGGAATGTAATCACCATGCTCTTCCTTTCTCATTGAATATATAAGAATATAATCTATAAAGACTAACACAAACTAGTAGAGGTATTCTATAAATATTTTTTTTCATTAAATTAATTAATATAAGAAGAGGATTAGTTATACCAAAATACATCACAAAATATTCATATTCTCCATACCTTCTATGGAGTGTAGTATTGTATTTATCCTCTTTAAAGACCCATAATTTATGAAATTTAGAATGAAGTTCAACCATGGAAAAGTTTTTAGCACCACACAGTTGATCAAAAAATCATCAATATGGGGAATATAATACTTTTTATTGATTTTGATCATGTCGAAATCCCTAAAATAAATTAAGAGTATGATTTATCCATATTTCATTTTGACAAAATGAAAGAGTTCACCCCAAGGTGGCACAATCCGATGAAGGAATCTCTTATCATAATTTTCTTGGAGTTTCTTCTTTAATCCATGCAACTCAATTAGAGAAATTATATAAGGAGACTTTGATATTGGTATGGACAATAAAATTATTTTCTATTTAGAACTCAAAATCACATTTTGGTGGAATACTAAGAAAATATTTTACAAAATATCAACGAAATCTCAAACAATAGACATATCATCGATATAAATTTTCTCACCAAAAATTATCGATAAATAACCCATTTGAATGGGAATTAAGACTCATACAACAGAGGTAATATCCATAGGAATATCATGGTTATCATCACATTGAAGGATGATCATATGAGGGTTTTAAATAACAAACATAAAAATCCATTACATTAAAATAGATGTTTTATTATATAGATAAATACAATCCAAGCATAAGATGACATTAAATTCAACCAAAGTACGAATGAAAAGATATTTAAAAAGAACATTCCGACAAACATCTACCGAAAAAATCATATAATTGAGATATAATCATCGTACCATTAAGGTATTTTATATATAATTTGACATATAATTGTTTTCGTGGGATTTTAACACCCTTAAGAATTTATTTTGATATGAATGAGTGGGTATATCAAGAATAAAATATTACATTAGCAGTTCTAGAGAGGATGGTAGATGTACTTTTCATCACATAATTATCGCACCCCCTCATATGAAATAGTGATTTCATGTGATTTCACATTTTCCCTAGACATAAGATGTTGTTGACATAGATCATCATCACCTGCCCTTTGGGGTTTGGCAGTGGTTATTATAATTCCCATTCTCCTTATACCTGCAGAACTAAAACGTTGGAGGTTCATTTTGTGGAGCTTTCTCTCCATTAGTATTTTGAGATAACCTCTTTCAATCCATTAGACAATAAGTATCCTTTTAACCTTCCATTCTTCACATAAATCAACTACTAGAATCTTTAAGAGAAATTCCTCCATGATTCATTCGAAATTTAGAACATAAAGTAAAAGTCATCTTCTTTTCTCCATGGATTTTAGTGTTTCCTTTGAACTCTATTTTATTCTTTTTATCAAAACCATTAAGGTTGATTTTTGACTCAACTCTCTATTTCCACCTATATTTCATAACACAAAAACTCGTCATAAATATAAAAGTTTCTTATGGACATTTCCCTTTGGAGTCTTCTATTTATGACATTTATGCACCTAAGATATTTAATTTAATGTACGATGATAATTCATGAAGCATACCTCACAAGTCACTTGAAATTAGCCTATTTGGTACCAAAAGATCCCTCATACATTTGCTTCAACCAAAGGAACTCTTTATTTATCTTGGTATAAAGAATATGAGGAATCTATTTGTTGAAAAATATTTTCTAAAACATGTAGCAATCCATGGATTCAATCCCATATTGCATCCGTGTATTCTTGATTAGAGTCCACCACTGGTCTGCTTCTCCTTCTAAAGGATCAACAAAAAAATAACATTCTCATGCTTCAAAAATTAGATATTGGAGAAAATATTATCAATAGTACTGATACATTATTAAGAAGGAGAGGGATCATAAGACCCTTATAAAGAATGAGGGTGTTTCCACATGAAATAATTAATAAAAAATGGTTCCCTTATTTTCTAATTTGGAAGTCAACAATGATTCATATCTTGAGAAAGATGTTTTGAGCATAGAAATGAGGTAATTATTTCAATATCCAATAAGATTAAGTTTATCATGAGGAAAATAATTTCATTGTCTATCTCAATCACTGTTAATGTGGTTCATTTAGGTTATTGCCGTTGAATAAAATAACAATGCATTGAGTAATAAATAATTATCATATCAAGGAACCAAATAATTCGAAAAATACACTTATAAGATGACTAAATTATTACACTTTCATTGGTATATGACACCATAAGATTATACATGGTTATTAATGTCCAACTTCTATTAAAATCATTAGTAATGGTCTATGAAGAGTTTTTGAATTCTCAAAGCATATCCTCCAAGAGTGTCAATCCAGTTGCATAGCAAGGCCTGTTTTTATACACGATATTACCCTCAGTTAGGCCCATAACATCATTTCAGGGTTGTTACCCATTTGTACATCTTTTTAAAATACACATCCATATATAGTATTTAGATATGGATTTATTCCTAGTAAAACACTCATTATGTCCTTTACTAAAATAACATTACATTTTCCTATACTTATTCATTACTTAGAATTATCCTTAGACATGTACATAGAATTATCAGTAAGGTTTTCTCATCCTAGTTTCCAAAGATTACTAAAATTTTCTCTGACACCAACTATAGTGACCCTCTCTTTTCATACATTAACATTACATAACTTTTGTAGAATACTTAAAACATTATACAAAAAAATACCCAAATACCATACTAGTATAGTGCCTTTGGTATCATGAAAACATAAACATTGGTGCATAAATGTGATACATCATGTCCCACTAGTTTCTTCTTGACGATAACCCCTCTTAGAAATAAAAAACAGAATACATGACTTTATAACCTTGGGGGAAGGAAACATAAAAATCAGTGGGATGCGATTCTTAATAAGGGTAAAAATGGAAGATATGTAATAATAGTAATGAACATTAGGGTACGATAACATGATCTAGAAAATATATTATCATACCCTATATATTAATGATCATATACAAGAATCAATTCATAATGAAAAAAAATCCATAAGAAATGAATCAGAAGGAAATAATGATCATAGTTCATGAAATCGTAACATAGGAATAAAACATAAAATTTAGGTAGAAAAATAAGAATATATAATTATTTAAATAGTAGTAAATGCATTTATTAAAAGGCCATATCAGTGGAAAAATTACTTTACGGGATCGGGTTGACATCGTGTTCCATCCCCGTATTACTGAACTGAGTTCACTCTTCGTTCTAACCCCATAATATTAAACCAGTTTTATTTCCCATTACAGCCCTAAAATATTAGACTGAGCTAATTTACCATTCAATCCCTGTATATCTCATGAGATACAAATATATACCCAATTCATTTTAGGGAGATATATGTCCCACCCATCTCATAGGGCAATCATACACACATGTACCACAATATCATAAATAATCTTATCATAACCCATGAAATGAAATGGGTATTACAGACATGTAATGATATCCCAACCATTGAAAGGATACGTGTTTCATATTCATTTTTTCATATATATAACCTATGATATAAAGTGGGTTTGAAAATAATATAACCCATGAAAGGGAAAAGGGTTTAATAGACATCATGCCAAAAAAATGTATTTCATTAAGAGAAATAATATGAATGGAAACATTGAATAATTTTACCATAATATCATGAGTAACAACAATGAAATTTATCTTATATGGGAAATAATTATGAAAACTCTTTTTAAAATAGTAAATTAAGGAAAATCCATTTGGCATTGAAAAAATATTTTTAAAACACAAAACCTTTGAAAAACCATTTTCATAGAAAATTGCTTTGGAACTTTATATAAAGAATCCTTGAGAACCATAAAATGTTATAAATTTTTTTTTCATTTAAAATGGGATTAATAGATATTTTAAAAATATTTTGGATAATATTTTTGAATTTTTTTTAAAATATGGGTTTTGAATACAATTGATTTACGATAGAAGAGAGAGATGATCATATTTTACTGAAAATATTTTCTTATGTAAAAAAGAGTCGAATAATGATTCTAAAAAATGAGGATATCGTTAATTAACAGAGGAAAATAAAATTCATGTGTGTTATTAAGATATTTATCATGATATTTCATTATTTGAAATATAATCATAAACAATCTTGAAAATTAAAGAGATTGATTCAATAAACTTTTATCACATGGTAACTGGGGCTCATACACTCTATGTAAAAAAATTAAATTAAGTGAAGCATAAAATATCATGTAAATTAGTAGATTCATTATATAACATATAAAATGGAATTATATAAACCTAAAAAAATTATTTATCTGTATAACTAAACATGAGTCTCAATGAATGAAATTTGAGACAAACCTATTTTACTCATTTCGTAACTTTTGAAACTAAAAAACCCATGATTGAAAGATAATAAAATAGATATGGTAATACCCATATATTTATCTATATAATACACATAATAAATTTGTGGTAATACATAAACAACACAATATAATTGAGTGGTGATTAAGGCACATATCTCATATAATTAAAAATTGAGATGAAATTCCCTTAACATGTTTGATGACTCTCATCAAACACTTTCAAAAAACATATCTAATAAATATAAATATTTTATAAATATTTTACAGAACCATATTCTTATATATAATACCATATGTGGTTTTATCATGAACATATATTACCCTATTGTTAACAAACCTATGTTAAGGTTTCACATCTGGTAGTAGTCACTTTGTTCTTCACGTTTGTCTTAATTTGTTATATCTTGGGTCCTTATACATACATAATGAATCCAAAATGTAAAAATTATATAATATCATGTATTATCAGTATATTTTTATTATGAAAATATATATAATATAGAATTATGAAATTTAATACATCTCTCATGTAGATGGTAATCCGTATTTACTCATGAACATTGTTTCCGTTTTTATTGTCTTACTAAAAAAAATAATGACAATGATATGTATGTAAATATTTATAAAATATAATTATTTTAGAATTATAGTTATATATATATATATATAATATAATTTCACAAAACTATTCTTTAATACATTCCATGTTGGTTTTGAACGAATCACATTGCTTTGAGGGGCTGTAGTCTAAACATCCTCATAAGAAATTACCATATTTGCACCCAATGGAAAGTAAAAAATATATGTGTTGAAGAAAGAATAAATAATATTAAATACATGAAAAATATAATATATAACATATATTAATAATTTTCTTTATCATAACATCCACCATGAGATATGGTAAAGGAAAAATGAACAGTCTTCATTTAGTGAGGTTGTAGTTAGCTGTACGCGTAAACAGTATGTTTGTAACCAATAAAATGGAGGTGTGTGTAAGTGTATGTTGAAACCATATAAGGAAATAAATCATATAATATTTATTATACCAGATTTTTTATACATTCATATACCTAATATATGGGAGGGGTGGATAAGGAAAATAAAACCAAGGACCTTGAGAGAACGTGTTACCTCTTAATCGGGTAACTCATTTTTTGTGCCAAAAGGATTCCTTATAATTCATTATTAATAAAGGAAGAATTATAATAGTAATTTAGGGATGATTGGAAGTTTATATATAATATATTTCTCATAGAATATGGGTTTTATAAGTTTTAAGAAGAGGGAGATGTGGTGTCCTTTTATAGGGAAGGAGGAGTGGCACACTTGTAAATCCTTGAAGAGAGGATTCCACCAACGTTTTTTAGGTTGAAACTGGATACAATAATGATAAAAATTACATCCAATGGAGTATATGGTCTTAATATGGAATTAAAATTTATTGTATACATGTTTATATGCCGTTTCGGGCCTTAAGATTAAGGTTTAGTCCTTCAATAAGCTTAATTTAATCTTAATCGATGTAATTAATTTTAATAACATTCAATAATCATTTTTCTCAAAAACAAAGTCGACCTCATTAGAAATTATAAATAATGAAAATTCAAAATATTTAATTATTTTTTTCAAAATTATAGTCACATAATTTGTAGAAATTAATTTAAAATTAATATACTATTCGGGTCGACAATGCGGGGTTTTCACGTAAAATCATTCAATAGTTTTCTCAGTTTTTTTTTCAAATTTAAAATTGCAAATTGATATAAATGACCTAAATTTTATTAATTGATAAAAATAATATCTAAATAAATTTTTAAAACATTTTATAATATAATTATTATTTATTTATAAATTAAATAAAAAATTTGTTTGAAATTAAAATCTGTTATTTTTCACTATTCCTCCAATAAGGATGTTTCTCAAAAAAATCCCAACATTTCACCCTAATATAGTTTTGCATTATAAATTCAAAAATTAAGCTTATTTTATCAAATTAAAAATCCAAATTTTTCTGGAATTAATATTATTGTTTTTCACAGATTGACATGAAAAGTAATTTGTTTGTGAAAATATTGTTTTATAATATATAAGGACTTTACATTAAATTATATATAAAATTATTTATTTTTTTTAAATAAAACCGTTATAAAAAATAATTCAGAATTATTTATTACTATTCATATTACTATGTTAAATGACTAGGTTATAATTATCTCATTTTAATAATTATAGCAGTAAAATTATTGTTTGTAGAAACATCATTGTTGTATGTAACGTATGCCAAGTTGATGTTCCATGTACCATATGAAAATTTCATGTTTCATATAACATATTCGAAGCCTGTTCCATGTCAATGGAATGTTTGATATAGTGTATTGAGATACATAAATTAAAATTAAATTGATTTTAAAAAAAGGTCCATAAAAATATAGGGTGTTATATTCGAAACCACTTAAAATGAATTTTTCAATAAAAATTCTTCACTTGATTAAAAACAAATAAGGATACTTATGCTTTATTATATTATCAATTCCCCATGTATCTTACTCTAACTGGTGATTTATCCACAAAACATTTACCAGGTGAGTGGTCTTGTTTTTTTTAAATACCTCTGATTGGTCTAGAATATTAACTGGTTGATCATTGTAAGACATATGATGCCCCAAAGGAATGAAATATGAGTGTAGTACATATGAAGAGTCAGGTATGTACTTCCTTAGGAGAGATACATGGAGAACATCATGGACTTCATAATGATTTTTAGGATGTTCCATGTGATAGGATATCATCCTTATATGATCAAGAATAAAAATAGGACTGATATACCTAGGGATTAGTTTCCCTTTCATCCCAAATCTCATAAATATCTTCTAGGGTGAGATTCAATGAAACACATTTTCACAAACATTAAATTCTATATCACTTCGGTGGTTATTAGCATAACTTTTCTAACGACTTTGAACTGCACTGATTTTCTACTAAATGTATCTAACATTATCTTCCATTTCTTCAGGGATCTCGTGTCCCAAGAGGTTTCTTTTTCCAACTTCATCCCAAAATGTTGTAACTCTAAATTTTTTACAATAAATGTCTTCAAAAGGTACTATACAATTTTTTAACTGAAATGTATTTTTGTAAGAAAAAAAACATGAGGAAAGTGTTTATCCCATCCACATTTGGTATCTAGAGAACAAAATCTCAACATTTCTTATAGGAAAAGAGTTATTATTTCAGACTGACCATCAATCTAAGGATGATAAGCAGTTTTGAAACTCAATTTTGTGTCAACTGCTTCTTGAAGACTTCTTTGGAATATTGAGCTAAACCTTATATCCTAATCTGATACAATTGAATTTTCTACTCCATTCAACCTCTCTAGTTCCTTAATGTATTTCCTGACAATATGATCTTGGGGGAAGTCGTATCTGATATTGATGATGTGTGCTATCCTAGTAATGAGATCAAATACCTCCCATAGAGAATTAATCCTTTTAGAGTTTTAGGGAAGTACAATGAAAAAACACATAGAGATTTTCTCGCATTGGCATTTTGTTATGGGTAATGGATGTAACATCCTTTTACACATTTTTCTTAAACCTTTAACTTGTTATCACATGGAGCACCGAGATACAAACTCTATGATATCGATCATCATTCTATCCCACCTAAAATATTATTTCAAGTTTCTATACATATTCATATATCCATGATGAATATAGAATAAAGAACCATGATCATCGTCTAATAGATCCTTCAAATCGGGTATGGAAGGATCACATTAATGGTACTTGAACCTCCTTATTCCATCGTGACCATGGATAAACACTGGAAAATTTCTAACATTCTTTTCCAGTTCTACATCTGCCTTCTCCACCCACTTAAACATCACATGGACATATGGTTGAATATTCATTTTATAAAGAAAATATTTTTTCTATTCCTTCATGATTAATAGCTCCATTAATTGAAAATCAAAAAACATTGGATCTTTTTTATCCTCATTAGGGATAATATACCATGATCCTTTCTACTCAATGCATCATCCACCATGTTAAATTTCCAAAGGTTTTAATTTATTGTGTATTCCTAATCCATTATCAACTTTGCCGATATTCTTTTCTGCATGTTCAACTCCTAGTATATAAATATATATTTCTAACTATTATGATCATGATATATATCGCACTCTCCTTCATAAATATAATGACTTCATATGTTTAATGAAAAAAATTAACAACTGTAAATATAAATCATGAGTTGGGTATTTGTTCTCATTAATTGTGACTTGTCATGAGAAATAATCAATAAACATGTTATTATGCATAATAACGCATCCCAATACCTTATTAGATGCATCGTTATATATTGAAAACACTTTTTCTGTATATCTTAATGTAAACATAGGTAAATTGACTAACCTTCTATTATGTTCATTAAAATTCTCTTCATATTAATATTTCTAGTGGAACATGAAACCCTTACAAGTTAACATGGTTAGAGGATTAGATTATTATGAAAAAATATCTACAAACTGTAAATAATATCATGCTAAACAAATATATCTATAGATATTAGTCACTATAGTTTGTCTAGGCCAGCATTCAATAGCCTGCATCATTGATGGATATACTACTATACCATCTCTTGTGATTATGTGACCCAAAAAAGGAACCCTTTACAAAAACATTTACACTTTTAAATTTTACATTTAGCATATCCTTTCTTAGGGGCTTTAGTACAATTATCTAGTGATATTTATGCTCTAAATCTCTCTTTGAATATATAATAATATCAACTATAAAAACTCCTACAAAATCATCGAGGTAATCTCTGCACACTCTATTCATTGAATCCTTGAAGTTAGTAAGGGAATTAGTATGAACAAAAGGAATCACTATTTATTAATAGTGTCAATATCTTGTACGGAATTCCATCTTGGGTATATCCTCTTATTGGTGCTTAATTAAAGATGTCCATAATGAAGGTTAATCTTGGAATAGTATTTATTTCCACATAGTTGATCAAATAATTCATCAATATAGAGAAATGGATATTTTTTCTTGATTGTGATCTTGTTTGACTCCCAATAAACAATATAGAGAACCATTGATCCACATTTATTTTTTAAAAAAAGAATGGGTGCACCCCAAGGTGACACACTTGGTCAAATGAATCCCTTATCATGGTTATCTGGGTGTTTCTTCATCAATTCCTACAACTTAATCAGAGCCATTCAATCACTATACTATGACATTAGTGTGGATCTAGGTATAAGATCCATTATTAGATCAACTTCATGTTTGTGTAGAATGTGAGGAAACTCTTCTGGAAATACATACACAAAATCATGAACAAGAGGCAAATCATCGACTTCAATTTTCTCCCCCACCATTTGAAGTAAAAAACCCTTTTGAATGGAAATTAAGATACATAAACTGGATGTAATATCTACAAAAAGTTCATACTTATCGTCACATTGATGGATGATCATAGGAGGGTTTAAAATATCAAACATAACTTCCCTTCCTTGAAAATTGATGTGGAATTTTGGAAGAGAAATCCAATGAATGGCTAATATGACATCTAATTAAACTAAATGAATAATGAAAAGATTTTCAGGAATTACATTATCATATACTTCAACAAAAAATAATAATAGACATTAAATGAAATCATTAGTTTTGTTTGAATCTATAAAACCCTTAAAAATCATTAGACATGAAATGGTGGGTAGATCTAAAATAAAATATGACATTATTTGTTCTGTAATGGATGGTAATTTTTCCATTCATCACATTGTTATCACAACCCTCATTATAAATATTGATTACATGAGATTTCCCCTTGTCCTTCATCTTAATAGTTTATTAACATCGATCATCATCACCAGCCCCTGGGGTTTGGGTAGTGGATAACATAATTTCCATTTTTTTTGCACATGTCTCATTGAATTGTGGGAGGTACACTATATTGAAATTTCTATCCATTAGAATTTTGAGCTAACATCATTTCATCATTTAGAAAATAATTTTCCCAATGACATTCCTTTCATCACTTAAAACATTTACTAGACCCCTTACTAAAAATCCATCCATGATTATTAAAACATTAATAGCATAAAAGAAATAATCATCTTCTTTTTTCAATGGTTTTTAAATTTTTATCTGAACTCTATCTTCCTTTTCTTTTTAAATCCTTAAGGTTGGTGCATGAATCCAACTTCCATTTCAACCTTTGTTGCACAACACACAATATCTTAGAAGTTATAAAATTTTCTTACCGAAGTGCCCTTATAAGACATGGATTTAAGACACTTCAGAACCTATAAACTTTACATTCTTATTGGATAAAAATTTAGGAAGCATACCTCACATGTCAGGTGAAATTAGACTCGTAGGTTCCAACAGATTCATCATCAATTTTCATCAACTCAATGATATATTTCTCTATATTGATATGAATAATCTAAGGAAAGTACTTATTAAAAATTAATTTCATGAACTCATTCAAACCCATGGATTAAATCTCATCATGAAACCTTTTATCCCTGATTAGAGTCCACCACATCTCAACATCACCTTCAAAATGATATTCTTCCAAAATAACTTTCTCATTTCTCTGAACACAAGAGAATAGATACAATCTATTTAGTAGTAATAATTCATTATTCAGAAATTAGTGGATTAGAATACCCTCTGAAAGAATGTGTATGTTTCCTGATGAATGACTCAACAGAATATTGGTCCATATTTTTTTCATTTAGATGTAAACCTTGATTAATAGCTTGATAATGTTTTGTGATGATAGAAATGAGATTGTTCATTCTAGATCGCATATCATTTGGTTTCAAATGAGGGAAATCCTTGAATTTTCCATTAAAATTACCAATAAGGTGGTTCCTTCTGGTTCAATCCATTAACTAAAATAAAAAAACATAGAGTAAAAAACAATCAAAGAAACACATAAACCTAAAACGTAACTTATAGGATGTAAAAATTATGAGACCTCCTTTAATATATGACACCTTAGGTGTATACTAGGTTATTCAAAGTAAAATTCTATATAAATCCTTTATAATGGCTCATGAAGATTTCATTAATTACCAAAGAATATCCCTGGGAAGTATCAAACCGAGTGTGCAACAAACCCCATTCTCATGTACTAGATTATCCTATATCTAACCCAGAACATCTTGTCACAGTTTTTACACCTAGGTGTATATGTTCTAGATCTATATCCACATGTAGTATCTAGAAAGGCTAATATTATAATGAATCCTCTCACTCCATATTATACCGAAATTAAGATAAACCTTCATATACTTTTCTTTATCCTTAGAGTTGTCCTTAAACATATCATTAGAGTTCTCACTATGGTATTTACATCCTAGTTTGTAAAGGACAACTAAAACATTTCTCTTATACCAACTATGAAGAGCCTCTCTTTTTATTAATTAACATTACTTAAATTTTCCAGAATACATAAAACATAATACAAACAACTACCCAAACACCATACTAGCCTAGTGCATTTTCAAACATGGAAATATAAACACTTATACATAAATGAGATACATTTTCTCTAAATTGGTTTTTCTTTACTTTAACCCTTCTTAGAGAAATAAAACATAATACATATCTTTATAACCTGGGAGGAAGGAAACATAATAAGTGGTGATCTTAGATGCTCATTAGGGGTAAACATGTGGAATATATATTAACAATAATGAGCATAAGTGTATGAGAACATGATCTAGAAAATATAATATCATACCATATATATTAAATTTCATCTACATAAATCATGGTATAAATCATGGAAGTAAGTAAAAAATGAATAATAATTAAATAAAGAAAATAAATCATGAAATCATAACATAGGAATAAAAAATGGAATTTTGGAAGACACAAATTCATGTATAATGATTTCTGTAGTAGTCAACGAATTGTTTCCAAGCCATCCTAGTGGAAAAATTCCTTTGTTGAACTAGGATCACACCCCATTCTAGCCCTGTATTACTGAACTAATTTCACTTCTCATGCTAGATTTTTAATACTAAACATTGTTCATTTCCCCTTCAATGACTATAATTCATAATAATGTTCATTTCTTATTTCATCCATTACTATCTCATGAGATATAATTATTTTCCCAACGTATTAGAGAGATATATAGGTCCAAAGAATCTCATAGTGAAATATTACATACATGGGCCATGAGATTATAAATAATCATATCATAACCCATGAAATGAAATCGGTATTATGGACATGTAATCATATCATAACATATGTAATGAGCTATGTATTATAATAAGTTAATCTTAAACATACCCTGTGAGAAGAAGTAGGTTTTAAAATCATATAAAATGTGAAATAGAAATAAGTTACATAAACATCATGCCCTCAAAACATAATTCATTCAATGAATGAATATGAATATAATCATTGAATATTTTTTACATAAGGGCAAAAGTAACACAAATGGATGATATATAAAAAGGGAAATAATTTTGAAATGTCTTTGCAAAACATTTCTTGAGGAAAATATCCTTTTTGCATTAAAATTTTCTTTTTAAAATAATACCTTTTGAAAATATTTTTCATTGAAAATAGATTTGAATACATATAACGAAATCATTGAAAACCAGAAAACATTTATAATTCCTTGAATGTGGTCTTCAAAGATGTTTTGAAATAATTTTTGAAGAAGTTTTTGATAACATGGTTATTGAATAGAATAGATTTTTGTTAGAAGAGAAAGACAATCAAATTATACATAAAAACATTATCTTATGTAACAAATAATTGAAAATTGTAATAAAAACTAAGGATATCATTAATTATAAAAGAAGAGTAAAATTTATGATTATTATTGAGATATTTATCATGATAATTCAAAATATTTTTGTCATAATCATATATAATTATGAAATTAAAGGATATTTTTTCAATAAACTCTTATCACTTGGTAACATGAGATCATACACTCCATGTATAAAAAGGAAATTAAATAAAGCTTAAAATATCATAGAAATTACTAGGTTCATGATATTATAGGTAAAATAGAATTATATACCCCATGAAATATAATTTTTGTTCATAACAAAACATGAGTCTGAAATAAGAAAAATTACAACTAACCTATTTTAATGATTTAGTAACTTTTTAAACATAAACCCCATGAAAGAAAAATCATAAAATAGATATGTGAATACCCAAAAATTTATTTATAATAAAAATATAATACATTAATGTTAGGTAAATAAACTCCAAAAAATATGTGTGTGGTGATTAAGGCATGTATATAATGGTAATAAAAATGTAGTTTAAACTATGTTACCTTGTATCTTGACTCACGTCGTTCACATTCAAACCCAATTTTATAATAAATATAAATTTATTATAAATATTTTAAAATACTATAATATTATATCTCATAAACTTTTTTTATCATTACCTTATATTACACTCTTGTTAACAACCATGTGTTAAGGATTCACTTCAAGTAATATTCTCGTTCTTCTCCGCAAGTGTCACAATTTGTTATATATTGGGTCCTTATAATTATGTAATGACTCTAGAATGTAAAAAATTATATAAATATAATTTATATTCATTATCTGTGTATAATAATATTCTATATAATCTAGATGTAAAAAATTGAATACACTATTCATTTAGATGGTAAGCCTTACATGTGAATGAATGTAATTTTTGTTTTTATTATCGTATTGAAAGAAAGAAAGAAAAACATATTTGTATATAATATAATATTATATATTTATATTATATATTTAAATAATAAATTTTATTTTATATATATTATATAAGTTCACTAGACCCACACTCAGTACATTACATTATGTGTTTGATAGAATCGCGTTGCTTTGAAGGGGCGGTAGTCCACACTTCCTAAGAAGAAATTATCATTTTTCCATAAAATACAAAGTAAAAAAGATAAGCATTTCAAAATGAATAAAATAGATTAACTATATAATAAATATAATATATAAAATATATAAATAAAATTTCCATCAAAATATTCACCATGAGAGGTGTTAAAGGTAAACTGAACAATAATTGTTTAGTGTGTCGGTAGTTCGTGATACACGTAAATAGGATGTCTGTTACCCATTAGGTGGAGGGGTGTATACATTTACATTGAAACCAAACCATAAAAACATCCTTGTATATTTAGGATACTGTTTTTGTTATAAAATCATTTAATAAAGATAGTTTATAGGGCAGAGGAGGAAAATAAGAGAAGGATCTTGAGAGAAGGTGTTGCCTCTTAATCGGGTAACTCCTTTTGGTTTGTACCAAAAGAATTTCTCATATGACTACATAAAAAATAGATGATTCAAAAAGGAAGTGATGGATGTTGGTATGTGTATTGAGAAAATATTGTTTGAATATAAGTGGTTTGAGAGGTGTCATGATAATGGAGAGTTGGTATCCTTTTATAGGGAAGGAGGACTGGCACTCTTATAAATATTTGAAGAGATAATTACAAACATAAATTTTATGTTTCCAGTATATCCAATAATGGAAAAAATCTTATTAGAGGGTTTATTGGGTCAATTAATTCCGATATAACATCTCTTTGATGAGAGAATATATCATTTTATTCTTTAAGGTTATGGTTTAGTACCTTAATAAGCTTAATTTAACCATAATCAATGTAATTTATATTTATCACATTCACTAAAATTTTTTCTTTAAAAAAATTAATATATTATAAAATATAAAATTTTCTAATTCCAAATACTTAATAAATTTTCCAATTTATGGTCACATATGTGGTAGAAAACCATTTAAAACTAATCTCATGATCGGGTCGACAATGTAAGTTAGTAAACATAAAATATTCAAAGGATTGTTATGTTTTTATATCCCGTTTCTATGTGTAATTTTTTACAATGACCTAATTTTTTTTAATAGATAAAAATATTATATAATTAAACATTTAAACCAATTTTATATTTTATTTAACAATATAAGTAAACAGGATGAAAACGCCGCTTCCAATTAAAATCTGGAATTTTCACAATTTTTTTAAAAATATTATTTCCAAAAAAAATACCATAATTTCTCTATAAGATAATTTCAAAATTATAAATTGAAGAAAGATATTTTTTGTCAAATTAAATTTCTAAATGATTCTAAAATTAATTAAATTTGATTTCAAATATGGACATAAAATGTATTTTATTTTAGAAATTTTTATTTTTTATATATATAATGACATTACAAAAATTAATATATTTAGTTATAAAAATGTTTTATTTATATAAAACCTTTATAAAAAATATTTTAAAATTTATTTTAATATTCATATCACTATGTATCACCTATGTTATAATTATGTCATTTAAATAATTATAATAATAAAATGATGTTTCTTCGTAACGTCGGTGTTGTATATAACATTTCCAAGTCAATGATTTGTGTAATGTATTCCATGTTCATTTTCTGTGTAACCTATGCCAATTATATTCCCTTTGAATGAAAATTTTGAATTATTTTATTAAAATACAAGAATTAAAACTTCATTTATTAAAAAAAAGGTCCCTAAAAACTCGTGGTGTTGCATTGAATATTTCTAAATTGAATAATAAATTATAATACATTGGCACAAGATTGAGGAAACATATCATATATCACCCAAATAAATATTTAATTATATCTAATTGAATATTAAATGATCCTTCACTTTGGAAAATGATATATCAGTAGATTTTAGAGGAGTTGGATACAATAATATTAGTAAAAAAGAATCCATTGGTGATCAATTTTTTGATGGGTTAAGGAAAATTTAATTTAGACTTTATAAAAAAATTATATTGGAAGTTATTGGTTATTTTATAAGAATTAATTTTTGAAACTAATTTTGAATGATGGAATGAGTAAATTGAAGATAAAATAAACAAATGATAAAATTTCTAGATTATGATCTTAAATATTTTTATAAATTTAGAAAAAAAAGGTATAAAAAATAATTGGAATTACATAAATAACTTTTATGGTTATAAAATTATGGATAGGATTGCAATGAATGATTATATAAGTGATCTATTTAATATCACCTTATTAATAACGAACATGTGTTTAATAGAATGGAACAATATGACTGCAACATTTTAGTAGAAATGAAAACAATGAATCCAATTGGGTTAGTATACATTGATGATTTCAGACCAATGATTTTGAATTCAAAAAAAAATTGAACTTTATTACCTTTTTTATTATTTTCAAGCATAAATTTTGTATATTTTATGTCAGTTAAATCATGATATCTTCAGAAACATAAACAATTTTGAGAATTTGTAATAATCACACATGGTTTCCCATTGATTTATTTGAACTGAATAATATATATAAATATAATAATTTGGTGTTTGAGGGATATATTCTAAATTATTAGATAAGAAATGATGATGGCAATTTATACAAATCAAAAAAATGTAATTACTGATAGAAGGAATCGAATCATAGAGTACATGTGAATAGATCATAAATTAAGGTATGAAACATCATAATATTTTGTGAAAATATCCCAAAACCATGGATTTATATATCCTTAACTAGATCCATATATGAACCATTTCATTTATTACCCAATATAAGTTATAGTTAATAATTAATCCATGATTAAAGTGATTAATGGTCTTTAATATCCTATGATTTATCTAATATTCAAGTAAAATATATTTCTATGATTAATGGGAGATCCTATGAAGGTATATATCATGGGTATTCACCATAATGATGATGTAATTATGGTTGTAAAATGAATCAAAAGAATAATCTTTATAATACTAATGTGATGTTATTAAAAATATTACTCATTAACAAGAATAATTTTTCATTAATGATAACATTGAATGACATGAATCTATAGAGTATTAGAGTATTCTTGAATAATGCGTATATTTTTATAAATACTTTTATGATTATAGAAATTGCAATAATGAATAATTATTTGTTAAAATAGGATACATTTTTTAAAGATATAGAAAAAAATTTGGGATAAAAAACGTTCTTATGGTAAATAATAAGGATTATAAACCATAAGATTCTATAGAATTTCTAATCACACAATCTTTCATTCATAATTTGAACCAAAGATTATTGATTAATCCTTAAATAATGAGTATTGGATTTCTATAATGGAAGAACATATGATCCAAAATGATAAGAAAAGATTCATGGAATTAGTGTCATATCTAAAAAAATATTGTGATTGATATTATGTCAGAATTTTAAAATAATCTCATTAATAATGGTGAAATATCCTATAGAAAAAGTTTATTTATAAATAATATTATCAAATTGGGGTTATTTATTTTTCTAAAACTATTTTACTAGTCATTATGGGTAAAATAATATTTTTATTTATTACTATGAGTTATCAACTTTAATAAATGATTTATCAAATGGAAAATATTTTAGTGTTTCTTAATAATAAATTTGAGGTAGTTTACTAAATTCAAAGGCGATAAGGGTTTAACATTATCGATGATGGTACTTGACTACAATGGATAAAGACAAAACTATTTGGGAATAATAATGTTCCCTAAAAAGGTAGTCAGTGCAAGATAATATCTTTCTGTGCATGAAATTAAAAAATAGAAAGTGGTATTAATATATTTAAATAATATATGATATAATAAAACAACTCATTATGATATTTTTATCAATGAAATTTTTTCCAAGAAACATAAATTGATATTCTGAGAAATTTTCTACCCAAATGAGAATGCTTTTTGAATTTTATATTTTTGGTGAGAGTATACTTTTATTGGGTATTTGAAAAATTATTTTGTTCAATAAGTATATCACATGATTAATTTTCTCTTCTTTTATGTAGAATTTTTAGAATATAAGATTCAATATAAGTTTCCACTAAAATAATACATCAAGAAATTATATCTAGGGATAGATAAGGACTATTTTTTAATAAAATCAATTTATGAAGAAGAATTTGAAATCTAATATATTTTATGGTGTTGAGACTATATATTGTGTCAACAATTAGACATTGGGCTTGATTCTAATTAAACCCAAAGCACTCAGATCTTATAGATGGTATTCATGATTAATGATTACGGTAAAATAAAGACACATAATTTTTTGTTTAGGTTATGTTAATGAATTTTTTAATAGATATTGTAGATTTAAAAGGCATCATATAGAGGATATTTAATTATTGTAGGTTTACGTGTTAAATTATACTCAAAGAATATTGAATTTGGTTAGACTTAGCATAGATGATGCCAATTATATTAGACCATTATAAGATATAACTCAAATGATTTATATAAAATCACAACCAAAGGATATAAGGGTAGATATTTCATTCCCATATCTAATAAATATTATTCAATTATGTTTCAATTGAATCTTGTGAAATAATAATTATATATATATATTGGGTGTGCTAAGATTTCATTGGAATTTCATTCTTCTAATGAGATAGTATTGAGAATATTGAAGACAATTATTTTTTAGGATGAATTCACAATTGAAATATTTTTATTAGGACACATGTATTTCCCAAAATCTCATTATTTTTTATTTAATTTATATCACTAATTTCATTCCATATGTTTAAAAACTGGGATAATATAATTAGATCAGTTTTTTAATTAGTGATTGGATATATTTTCTTTTTTATTCAAGCATCAATGGAGAGAGGGGTTGGGAATTTTTCTCAGTCAAATAGATATTGATTTTTAAAAGCTTAATATTAGATAATATCCCTTTAGAAATTGATTGTCTAAGATGAGATTATTTGTTATTTTCATGTTTTCTAAAAATTAAAAGGAGGATATCAAAGATTCCATTAAGGTATGAAAGAATCTTAATGATGTGAATCGATAGAGGTGGATTTTAATTGATCTCAATTGATAAATTTTCACAATAGATTTGATCTTATACCATGGTATGGAGTTATTTCATATTCACCATTATATAATATAGTGGGGTTTTTATATAGCATTCATATTTAATTCATATTATATGTTTTTTAGAAATAATTTACTGATGAGTTTGGTTTTTTTCATATTTTATTCCTTGAAGACATTATTATGGATTAGTTATAATCTCAATAGATTTAGGTAAATATAGAAAATTAATAATGTTATTATGTTTTAATACTAATGGTAAAATGATTTCATCACTCATGGTAATTATTTAAAATATGTACTGGTTTAATCTCATGTGATTATTGAATGATTCCTATATGATAAGTATGTAATTTTAGTTAATATTCTCTATGAAATAAATAATCAATCATGGTCTGGAATATACTTTTAACTATTTTAGTTATTTAATGATGATGATAACTGAGGAAATATTGAATAACTCATAATAAAATTGTTCAAAAGAGTTAATAATACATGATAAAGGAATGACTGTTTAAACATAATGTATATGATAAATTTTCATATTTTTTATACAATTACTAATCTATAATATAAAATATATCATCATTTAATATAATTGTTTATACCACAATTGGTGGTGAACTGTAGAATACTAAAATATTATGTGTGGAACGATGCTTTTATCAATGGGAAAATAAATTTTTTAGAGTATTCTCATTTTATAAAATTAATGTATAATATTCCAAAGTGAATCCTCCAAAATGTAATCAGTATTATTGTATAATATTTCATAGTTATTTGTTCTGGAATAATTGAATATATAATTCCATAATAAACTTGTTTTGAAATAAATCCATTGAATGATATTATGATATTTTAAGAGATAATGGTATTTATTCTTCACTATCTTATGGATATGATGATAAACATTAAACAGAAAGCATCAATTAAAAACTAAAGGTATATCTAAGAATATGTGGTAACATACATAGATATATAAATATCTATCAAAAGAGAAGACATTAAGAGATCCAATAATAATTATATAATTCATTTCAAATGGTATTAAAGAAAAGAATATGAGTGAAAACTATTTATAAAATTCAATAAACACGTGAGTTATGGGTGTAAATAATTATTCAAATTTTTTATGATGATTATTCATCTAAAAATAAGATATTTTTATAATTATTATTTATCATTTCCTAGATTATTTAATAATAAATTAATATATGGTTAGTGATATCATAATTATCACACACTCTATATTATCCTTCTGATAATATGGGTTAGTATGATTTCAAAAAAACCCTATGTTTAGGTGTATTATTATTTAATGTCACCCTATGAAATCATCACCAGTGTGATCTTTTAGATATTAACTAAAAATCCTTAAAAAATTTAGATGAAGAGTGATTTGATGTTTTTGATTCAACCAATCCACCCTCATCTCAGTAGTGGGTGACACTATCCAAGGCCTTTTACCATCACATCTCAAAATAAATCATTTAAAAAAAAGTTGAAAAAGTAACTCTAGATCAACCTTAAATTTTATAATAACTATTATAAATTAATTCCTTTATGAAAGATCGATAAATATTGATTATATTATAAAAATATAAAATATAAAATTTATTATTCCAACAATTCTTCTAGAAATATATTATAATTATCATTATTCTTTAAATTTTACTAATCATCCTAGTTCACAGTTTTGAATCAAAAAAATTTAGGTTTCCTCATAACTAATGTAAACCACCAATTTTTTGATAATATTACTTTAAGTATAATACAATGTTTGATATTTTGTGTTATATACAACAATTATATGGATCGATTGATGATATATGATAGAAATATTACTATTTAATTCAGATCATTATATCCTTGCTATTATTTTGGAAGATATGAATTATAATAAATTTGTTATATAATATAATTTGAATGGTTTTAATTAATAAAAATTGTTGTAAATAAAACATAGATTATAAATTGTTCAATAATTAAGATAAATAATTTTGAAGTACAAATATATATTTTTCATAAAACTAAATTTATGGACACATTGTATTTTAATTAATATATTAAATTAATCACAATTGATAATTTATTTTCATATAATGTGTTGAATATAAATATAGTTAAATTAATTAACATAAATCTCATTTTTGTTATTGGTAAAGGGATTAGTATAATGCCAATTTATGAATTCAATAATAAATTGTTATTAAAAATGGGTTTTTTCTTTTTGTATATGTATATAGTAATTTTCATCCCCCACATTAATAAATTGTAATTGAAAAAATGTTCATAATTTCTTAAATCATCATGTAAAATGTAAAATATTGAGACATAATTATTTATTTACTTTTAAAAAAATTCAAACTCTTTGATAACATATGATGAGCACAACTCTAGGATTAAATGAAATGTGTCACACTATTTAAATAATATTAAAACATGACCATGATAACCTATCCATTAGATATAATTTATGAAAAGAAATAACTAAATCATGAGTGTTATATTTTTTGAAAATATATAAAATAATTCAATTGTTATATTTTTAGTATTAATAAAATAATATTTTATTAAAGAAAACACAAAAGTTTTCTGAAAAACTATATTTCTCTAAAAGGTTATTCGATCGTTCATTGCATAAATAATTGGGAATTTTTTTCTACTTTTTAAATATTTATTTGTCAAAATAGAATTTATTTTATTAAATATATATTTTGAAATTATCTTTTGGTGAATGATTCATATTTTATAAAAGGATAATGTTTTTCATAAATAGTGAGAAATACTAATTTTGATTAAAAACAACAATTCCATTTAATTTATTTAAAATGAAAAATTATATTTTAAATTGGTCTAAAATTAAAAGTAGATAAATTTTATAACAATTCAACTAATTTATGTCATTTTGATCAATTTTATGTTTAATTTCAATATAAATTTTCTTCACACATATGAGAAGATTTCATTAGAAAATAGTTTTTTCATCATGTCTCTAGGATTTATATTTAACTAAATTCTTCTAAAGTTGGGAATAAATTTTATTATATAAGGATTGAATATTTTTAATAAGATAAATTTATATAATCTAATAAGTTCTCTATAATATTTTAGAATAATGAATAGTAAAAAATGTTAAAATTAATTACTACGGTGAATGTACAAATGAGTTCATCGGAGATTTAACTTATAAGATTAGGGTTAAAATGACATTAAACCGGTCCAAAACCCATTTTATATCTATATTTTGACCATATAACCAATATGGTTTGATAATGAATCATATTTTAGGGATTTTTATGATAAAATTGGGGATATCACTTTTCCATTTCAAAAATCCTAAGTATGTATTCTCCCACACATATAAAAGGCCACCCCTTATCATCTCTTATTAACACAACCAAATCCATTTGGATCATCCATACATGAAAAAATAATCTCATTACTCAGCACCAACATTATAGTATCTTTGGTTTTATCTAAAATGTATCCTAAGAAGGGTTTTTTTGTAAACCTAAAATGGTCATTTGATGGAGAAGTAATATTCTTAAAATGATTATTATTTTTTATTTATTATTAAATATACTAATAGATTTATTCAATCATGATAATATAATATCAATATTACCTCACATATATGAAGATGTTATAATGTTAATTGAATAAAATATATCCATATTCTATTCAATGAAATGAGGAACAAAACCATTGATCCTGTGTACTGCAGACTACCACCTCAGAAACTAATGTAACTCAATTTCCCTAAAAATATTTCATAGTTAGAAGTAATTATGGATTTAATATTTATATAAAATAATTATGATATAATTATACATTTTTAATTATAATATAACATATACCTTCTTACATTACATTCGATTTTAAATATTATATTGTCCTTCATTCGTACGATGGATTACCGCCTCACAAAGTGATGTGATTAGTTTTTCACGTAAACCTTACATGGAAGGTAATAAGGATAAATATAATTAATATTATTAAATATATTATATGATATAAATTCTGAAAAATTATTATATGATGTTATATGTTTCCCTTTCACCCATTAATGGAATGTTATCATCACTTAGGCATAAGTATGGCCTGACATCTCCCGAAAGCGAGGTGACTCATTTTTTCTTACCATTCAATAAGGGTAATAATAATATTTATAATTTTTAAATATGAAATTTATAAAATAATTGTCTTTCTGAAGACTATTTAATTATACCCTATGTACAGTAATGGGATCCTTCATTTAAAAACATGCATGTAAATGAATGTAATTTACACCCGAAACAATGTAAATAATGTAATATTATTAAAACAAAGATTGATAAAATGTTTTAGAAAGAAAATATATGATATTTTAATTAAGATTATTATTTTTGTATAGATTAATTACATGCATAAATCCATTATGGAGTATATTAAATCATTTTCATCAAACTGATGGTGTGAGTTAAGGGATAATGTCTCAATTCTCATTTCATTGAGACGTATTTATTAATATAAACATATTCATTTTTACGTGGGGCATATACTAAATCATTGATTTATTTAACACAAATAATTATTTATTAATTTTTATTAATCTGTCATTCTATATTTATTATTCAATGGGTTACAATTTAGAAGTTACCATTAATGTATAAAAGATATTGTAAAATATAACTTTCATTTATGATTGATAACATTATCATCAAAAAAGAAATTTCTACTCAAATTTTATAATTGGATATTACATTTAAATTAAATATAAATATTCTTTTCTATTTATATGAATATTTCTTAAAACACATACCTTTTATATCAATTTCTTTTACATTAAATATTATTTGATTAAGTAAGGAATTATTGATAAATACGTATCCTTTACTCAATATAAATATTTGGTGATAATTTTTATTGATCACGAATTAAATTGATTATTTGATATCAGGTAAATGATATAGAAATGCAATTGTGGGTGGGGTTCATCAATATATATACCCTCGATTCATCAACTCATCTCATGAGATAAATCAGTTGGCTAAATCAGATGGATTTTTTCCAGTATTTCTAAACCATCATGTGCACGGTCATGAAATTAGTGGTATCATGATGCCTGAGATCATAAAGTCCAATTATAAATAATTACCATCATTTATAATTTTTTTATTATTATTATAAAAAAATTTCTAATTTATATTCTCTCTGTATGCATTTATTTTGTTGTTTGTTGATTAAATGGAATGTGTGCTCAGTTATTTACCTTTCTATATTCAATATGTCTTATTTCATGCTGATGTTATTGATTATGTGGTATTTTGTTTATGTGATTCACCATTATATATTGAATATTATTTATTTAATCATGATATATTCAAAATTATATAGCTGTTACTGAACATTTGAGATCTCCCTTATTTGGATTCATTTCCCTAAGATATGAAAAAGTAATCATTGAATGAGTTTTAAGTATGTATATAATTTTATTTTGATAGGTATTGTGTTTTTTCTATTCCTAATAAAAAATTGGTATCCTTTTTTTATCTATTTCATTTATACTACTAAACTATTCAATCATTTAAGATGTGATCACTGTATCTAGTTCCAATGTAAAAAATGTAGACAATGACTCTAGATTAATAGAGTTGTGGACAATACAGTTGGTATCAAAGGGTGTTTTATAGAAACCATGGGAACTATATTAATGAAAAAATAATTTATAAAATATATCCCTATGATAAAATTTTAGGATAAGTATAGAAGAACATACTAATGTATTTTACGGTAGAAATTATATGATTTTCCTGAGAAATACATCCTAATATAGATACTAAAACTATACCAAGTTATAGAACATTGATTTCTAGGGGTAATTACTCCAAAAATGGAAAATAAATATTAACTTGAGTATTTTCAAGTAAACAATAACAATACATACTAATAATTTGTTTTTAAAATTTTTGGTAATTTAATTAGGATAATTTAAATTTTCTTTACAAAAAATTATGAAGAAATTGAAAATAATGATATCCACAATGAAAGTATGATTAATATTCATAAACAAAAAATGTATAAATTTTCAATTTGTGTTCAGTTATAAATTAGATTCAAAATTATACATTTTTATTTAAAATTACAAATTTTATGAGATAATTTAATACATACCATTTTTTACAAATGGATCTTGTAATAAAGAAGGTTATCAACAATAATGGAAAATGTAAAGATTACACTTCTTGGATATCCAATATAACTTTTATTGAAACAAAGTAGCTTGTACAAATTTTAATGAAACATAATTAGGTTATGACTAATAAGCTTTACTAAATAGATTATCATGTTATCCCATAGTGTGAATATCCTATGTGGGATTTCATCATGTGAAAAAAAACAATCATTTAGTAGGAATACTAATCCAATGGTAGCTAAGAAATGTATTAGGTATCTTGAGAATATATTTTTAGTCTTAAGGGGAGATGAAATGGAAAATGTTACAATTGTATTGTATTATCTCAAAGGTGATGTTGATCAATGGCGGTCCTCCATCAAAAACAATTAGTGAGGAAGTGGAAATAAAACACATGGAAATATTTTACAGACATTCTTTAACAAATATTTCCCTATGGGAGGTAAAAACAAATGATAAAAAACACCATATAGTAATTAAAAATGAAGCATAATGTCTTGTATATTATGGGGAATCATTTACATGGCTAACCAAGTATTCTAAATATTATGTACGTAAAATAGAATTCAACATTAACCATTTATTTGAAGGTATTAATCCATGTATCCTAAAGATGATGGTCACCGAAAATATTTCTTTATATGAAGAATTATTTTTTGAGAAATTAAATAAGAGATGGAATCCTCAATATCTTACATGTTCAAGGTGGATCAATAAAATATGAAGTTGACTGAGAACCAAGAAAAACGTAATGTGTCAATGAATATGTATATAATGAATTAATTTTTATCTTACAGAAACTATGCAACGAATCATATAAGGAAATTATTGAAATTGAAGGGTATTTTTTTATAACTAAGAATATATTGATCATTTGGATAATTAATGAAATAAGAATAAATAAAACCCTACTATTCAAATTTTCAATAATTTGAATATGGAGAACAGTGAAAAAAACACCCGAATAACCATAAGAATAAAATATATTAGTGGACTAGTGGGGATGTCTAATATTATATGATTACTATTGATGAGGTGGAAGTATCCAATGAAGTGGTGTTAGGTACATTAATCATAGCATCAAATATAGCCAATCAAAATTTTTATTCTGGTTTATCAGACTCTTTTATCTCTTCTATGTTTTATAATAATATTATATACTTTTCATAACCTTAAGAAGGGTGATATCAGAAAAAAGACTATTAGAAGGCCCACTATTATAATAATTTGTTGAGAATTCCCCATTTTAAATTATAAACATTCATTATATGTAGACATCTTTATCATACCAATAATTGACGTTTATATATCCTTATTATGGAATAACATTCAAAATAAGATGATGAAAATTATTTTATGAAGAAATAAATTATTATTAAAGATAAAGATATTAATTCTTCATATTTAGTGTGTATACTTCATCATCTATGTCATGTTAACTTCCACCACTAGTATCTCTTATGAGGGAGATTCATTGTGAGGAATAGAAAAAATATTTAGATAGATAATGTAATAGACAAATTGAGATTTTACCTATTTTTAAGAGAATATATTGATGTATTTTCTAATTAAATATCAATAGATATAGTATATTCTGAAGCTTAGATTTCCATTTATTAAATCCTTTTTGTAACACCAATATCAAAACACCATATAGAATTGAAAGTGTGGAATTAGTAGAGATATTAAGAAAACTAGAGTAGTTGTTTGATTAGAGATTTATTCATCCTATTATTTCACTATGGTGATATCATATGCTCATAATTAATAATAATGATGGATCTATGAGAATATTTGTGCACACCTATCGTGGTGCGTGGAAAAACAATATTTTAATTACCTATGTATAGTATAGAAATTGATCCCAGGTAGTCTCCTGAAGAGGAGTGCACAGAAAACAAGGTTGACACTTAATGTAGGTTTTTTTTGAAAAGGATTGGTTTTAATTAGTTTGAATGACTCTGAGAGAAATAATATGCATTAACTGATTGGTGTTAACAAATGATAAACACGGTGATCAGATTGGGATCGACTATATCTGGTGTTGTGCAATAATGGTTTCCAAATTTCATATCTTTTTCTTTCTCTAACTGGTAAGAGATAGATTCATCTACTAATTCCTATATCTACCATGATCAGATATATGTGATGATAATTTTCTTATCCAAAACCATAGATTTTTCTATCCTTCATCCAATCTGTTTAGGGTTTCAGAAGGTTTCTTGATTAATTAGATCAATAACTAACTAGGAATTGTTGGTCCCTAATAATCCAATATTCTTAAATACAATCCTACACACTTGTTTGACTACCATCAAGCACTCACCACCAAACCCAAATCTTTTTCCAGCATATACAGATTAGATTTGGTTGGAGGGAGATGTGATCATCGACCAATGCAATTTATTATAACAGAATCATAACCTAAAACAACTGAATTCTAAATTTAAATCTTAATTAAGAATTGTTTCCAAAATAATAAAGGATAATGAATTTGATTCATTTATATAACAATATATCAATAATACACATAGTTCTTGCCTCCCCTCTTCCCAATCACTCAAATGAAACTACCCCTCCATGGATGGGACACGCGAGATGATGCTGGAGAGAAAGGACATTTTATTGTAAAGAAAATGAAAGGAAGATTTAGAATGACATTGAAGGAGATGGTCCCCAAGTGTCCCTTGGATTCCTCCCATCTCTAAGAGTGGTGTTGAACAATCCCTTCAGAATTGGTGAACTCCTCCCTATATACTCTAAGAGATTCCATCCTTGGGTCTTCAATTTTCAGATCTTCAAAATCATAGATTATGATCCCCTGCAGATTCTATCCACCGAAATTTTGATCATGGTAGGCCAATTTAATGGACCAATTTTATATTATTGTCTTCTTGAATGTTCTTCCAAAATAACCATAATGTTTCATCGCAAAATTTCAAATTGATCATCACTGTGTAATATGAGATATAGAAAATTAAATGTGATATTTTATTCTAGATGAATGTTTTCTTTTTTCTACCCCCAAACATTGAGCATTCATGGGATGCCTTAATGAAGTAAAATCTTTGTAATATTCAACACAAGAATGCATAATTTTAAATTATTTAAAATACAATTTAAATCACATAAATTGTATGTATGTAGACATATTTATAATTAATTTAGTGAGGTGGGGTCCACGCGGTCATCCAGAATAATTTTATAACATTATTGAATTTGTCTGACTATTGTGTGATCTAATTAAATCCTGGTTCAGAAGAACAATATCAAGAAATAAATATAGTAATCTAATAAATAAATAATCACATAAATTTGATTTATATTTTAAAATATATGATCGAATTACTGAATCTATCAAAATCATTCTATATTTCCAAATTAAGCAGGTTTCACATTTAATCTCAAAGCAACCTATAAATTAAAAATTGATGTACATAACAAAAATTGATAAATATTTCATTAATAAATAATTTAATTAAATGTAAGAAAGATGAAAATATAATCTATATCAATTCCCCCACACATAAACTATTCCTGTCATCAAGAAGAAATTCTTAACATGGTTTTAAAAGTGCACCCATGATACCAATATTCATATATAAGGACAATAAAATCATTCCATTATAAATTTAAAATAAAATTTTAAAGTACCACAAAAAAGATCAATTTAATTTCCAATTTTCTAATGAAACTATCAATCCATGTATTTAACTTTTCCCCTTTGAAAAATTATGGAGCTTCTCCTTTCATTCTTTCAAGCTTCTCAATTTATTATTATTAAACATGGAAAATCATGATATATATCTCCATTAAATAATTTCTCTAAACACTCATGATACAATTAATGTGGAGTAATTCTCACTTAATGGGAACATTCTTCTTATCCATAGTCTTGTAAAGGTACTACTTTTCCACTTTATAAAGACAAAAGGATCATAAAATCAAGGGGACGTGCAATAATGTTTCAAATGACTATGTGGATTAAGGTTGGTGGGTAAATGATTGAAATAATTTAAGGCCAAAAGTTAGTGGTTTGAATCTTAAGTACAATGCAAGATTAATCAAGTGAAAACACAGGATGGACCTCACTCAAATCTCCTTGAGAATGTTAAACATATCACCACCCCTTTTTATGACATGGGACATGAGTCAATAAATGATTTAAAATAATGATATAATCTATGTTATCCCCTTTTATATTAAATCTCTAGAAAGGCCAAAATTTAATTTTTTTTATACTCCATATAAAAAAATCATTATTTTCAATTTTTTAAGGAGAACCGAATGAAATGAAAGAATCATAATGAAATGATGACTCGAGCACAATTTTCTAACAATGCATTGCCCAAAAGGATTAAACACACCTAACACCACCCAAAAATTATACACATCCGAATGAACCCACATGAAAGTCCCTTCCCCCACACTCAAACATGAAATATCCATGTAAAAATTACTAAATGTGCAGGTTGGTAACGAAAAATCAGAATTTAATGTGTATTAAAAATAAAAATAAAATTCATCGAGTCTATGGAATAACTAAGGATAAATGTAAGGGTCAGCCTCGGGTAAATATGTGTCTAGAAAAAGTAGTAACTCAATCATTTTAAATGTGTTTTTTCACATTCATAGCATTGACATGTTTCAATAAATGTTCTGGCAGGTGGAATGTCCCTAGATAACTCAAGAAATATGATCAAGATAAAATAGGAAGTATTTTTTCTATAAATACTCTTGGGAATAGAAATATGATAAAGTAATATCACTCAGGGAATGATTAATAATAAAAAATTATTTCACATGAATTTCAGTAATTCAAATAATGAAAAATTTTAGGGAAATTTTATTTACTTGAATATGTTAATTCCCCCAAATCATGAGTCCTCATTTCAATATTCAAGATTTACTATAATCATCTAATTATCAATTTTAATCATTTAATCTCATTAATATTGAAATCTAAATCAAGTCATCACTAGATTCTTAAAATACTCATGTCTTTTAGATAAGACAAGTAAAACATGTATTTAAGATTGGGCATTCATTTTCTAATTAATTATTTAAAAAACTAAAAATTTAGGGAATATTGTTGGATAATATTAAATTGAAACTGGTATTACCCTTTCAAATGGATCCTTATATTCACGATGTGTAATCCCACTACAACTTCTTTTCTTGCATTCTACCTGTCTTCAGGGTTCTTCGTTAGCTCGAAATTATTTAGCCTAAAGCATCTTCATTAATAGACCTAAAATATAAGAATAAAAACAATTGATAGTGTAGGAATGTTCAATCATGGTGGTATATGAACATGATGAAAAGTGGCCAGTGAGGAAGAAAAAACGTGGGTTTCCTCCCGAAATTGCTTTTGAGTAACATCATTGGCTCGACTAAAAATGGATTTTTTTTTTCAAATTCCTAGACTACAAGATTCTATCCACAACACTTAATTAATTCATTATCCTCAATGCTTGTAAATGTATTTTTTTTATGTTTTCAAAAATATAGAGTAATGGAATTTAATCATGTTTAAATGAATAATGAAACCTGTTAGGTATTAATTTGTAATCAGGGTTAAGGAGTGAGATCTCGACCACTGGTTCTTGAGGAATGATCCCATGGAGCTTCTTTAACCTCTACCAATTTATAATGAACAATTTTCCACTACCTTCCTTTTTAATCTGCACAACACCAATGGATTATACATGAATAATAATAAAAGGTCCTTCACATCTAGAATGAAGTTTACCTGAAATAAGCTTATGTCTCCATTTGTAAAGTAACACTTGATCTCTAGGGTTGATTGTTCTGGGATGAATCATGTTTTCATGTTCCATCCTTGTTCATTATTTTTATATCATTTATTTCTCAAACTATTTTCTTCTAATTTCTTCTAACTCTTGCAATTGAAATCTTCTCTCTTTCCTAGCATTCTCAAGGTCTATATTCATCTATCAGACCACCCAGTAGGCTCTATGCTCCAACTCCACGTGTAGGTGGAAACACATTCCATAGATCAATCTATAGGGGATCATCCCTATTGTTTTCATATAAGATGTTCTAAATGTACATAAGGTATCATTTATCCTTTGGATACAGTCCTTCTTATTGGGATTAATAGTATTTTACATAATGGATTTGATTTCTCTATTGGAGACTTCTGTTTGGCCATTTGTTTGGGGATGGAATGGGGTGGATGTTTTATGATGTACCCCAAACATTGACAGTAATTATTTCATTTTTATATTTTATAAATTAGTTCTCTGGTCACTGATGATTGATCATGGTACCCTAAACTGGCAAAAAATGTTAGCCCTGAAAAAATAGAAAACAACATTAGCATCATCAGTTATGGTTGATTTTTCTTCCACCCCTTTTGATAAATAGTCTACAACTAAAATAATATATGAATTTCTAAATGAAATTTGGAACGATCCCATGAAATCTATCCTAGACATAAAAAATTTCAAAAAAGGATATTTGTTTGTTAAGAATTTCATGACATTTGGATATGTTACCAGAAAATTGGCATGTTCACATCATTTACAAAATTCATATGAATCCTTGAATAATTTGTTCCAATAGATTCAAAATTCTAAAACATTTAGTTTAGTCCTCTGTGGTCCAATGTGGCCTCCATAAGATAATTAAATATAGAATTCAAACACTAATTCACTTTCACTTCATGGTATGAATATTCTTATGATTTATCATTACAAATTTTCCACAGATATGGGTCCTCCCAAATATAAAATCTTGATTCATATTTAAGCTAATTTTTTGATAAGATATTAGATGATAGGGTTCCTAATATTTAACCAAATAATTGACAATGTTGGCATACCATGGTACTTTATTGTTGATTATGTAGAGTTTTTTTCCAGGAAACTCATCGTTAAGTGGGTTCTCATTTTGGATTTCAGATTCAGCGGTGTAGGTTAGTAGACTCAGATGATCAACCATTTTATTATCAGTACCATTCTTATATTTGACTTCTAATTTGAACACTTATAATAGTATCATCTATGTCACCAACCTTGGTTTAGAATCCAACATTTTCATTAAGTATCTAAGTGTTTCATGATTAGAAAAAGACAACCAATTTAGTGCCAAGAAGATATTATTAGAATTTATATAGTGAAAAAATGACTATAATGAAGTCCTTCTTAGTAGGTGTGTAATTTATTTTAGTTTCATCCATGGTTTTTAATGCATATGAGATAACTTGAGGATTTTTGTCAATTCTTTGTGATAGTGCGGCTCCCATAGCTTGGTTGGAAGCACCGTACAGTAGCGTGAAAGGGTAATCCCACATGGGTGGCTATATTATTTGTGGCGTTATCATCCTTTCCATTAATTCATCAAATGATTCCCTACATTCACAATCAAAATTAAATTCATCATCCATTAAATGTAATCCTGAGAGAGGGAGAGAGAAATTTTACTGAAATCCTTGTTGAATCTTTTAAAAAATCATGCATTCCCTAAAAAGGATCTAACACGTTATAAAGAATTTGGATATGGAAATGAATTTATTACATAAAAATTTGATTTATCAACCATAATTCCTTTTTGTGAAATTATGTGACCTAACACAATTCCATTTTCAACGACGAATTTACATTCTTTAAAATTCAATAGAAGGTTCTTTTCAATGCATATTTTCAAAAAAAATTCCAAATTTTTAATGACATAATCAATGGAATTTTCAAAAAGTATGACATCATCAAGAAAAGCCTCTATGCAGTCCTCAATGTGGTCTTAGAAAATACTCACCATTCACCGTTGAAATTTACCTGGGGAATTGCATATCCTTAAAGACATCCTTTTTAGGTAAATGTTTGAAAAAGAACCATGAATTTCATATTCTATTGGTCTTTTGGTGTGATTGGTACCTAAAAATATCCTATGAATCCATCTAAAAAATAGTAATGACTTTTTCTATCTATCCTTTCAAGCATCTGATCGATAAACGGAATAAAAAATTGGTCTTTTCTTGTAACATGTTTTCGCTTCTTGTAATCTATACACGCCCTTTAGTTGTTTTGTACTCTCAAAGGGATTAGTTTGTTTCTTTCATTTTTAATATTGGAAAGGATAGTTTTCTTAGGGACAACATGAATTTGGATGACCCATTGAGAATCATAGATTGGGTAAATGATGTATGTTGCTAATAATTTCTCTATCTCCTTTTTAATGACCTCCATCATTGTGGGATATAATCTTCTATGAGGTTCTCTAAATTGTCAGAATTAACTTTCTAAAAATATATTATGAGAGTGTACCTTAGGTTTGGTTCCATGAATATCACATAAACTCCATCATATAGCTTTCAAATTCCTTTTGAGAAGGTCAATCATGTTTTGTTCTTGCTAATGGGATAGGTTATTGGTAATGATTACTAGAAATATATACTCTTCCATTAGGTAAGAATACATAAAATCACAGGGTAATGTCTTCAATTCTATACATTGGGGTTGTTTAAGGGACTATGTTTCATTTAGGTTTCCTACTTATAAGGTTTTATTATCTTGTATAATGTCATTCCCTTTAAAAAAACATAGAAAAAATCAGATTTTACATCATCCTCCAACATTATATCAGAATTTAATATTCATGGGAATTATAACATTCAAATGAAATGTGTTATCCCACAGATAAGAAGTTGTGAAGCATAACTGAGCCTTGAATTTGTTCCATTCCGTCATTATGGGAGATCACATAAAGTGAGTGATTATTGGATGGATGTTTCATCGTATAAATAATCTTGAAGTGTATTGTACTATCTCCAAAATACATAGTGATTGTTTTTTCATGCACATTGATGATCATCCTAGATGTTTTTAGGAAGGGTCGCTCTATTATGATGGGAGATTGGGCTGGTTATCGGTTTCCCTCCATGGAAAGGACATAAAAGTCTGCAAGGATGATTAATCCTCTCATTCCTAAAAGTATATCTTCAACGACTACTGCTAGGAAAACGGTGGATATTTTTTCTAATTGTACCACCACATTATATGGTTTTACTTCTCCAATCTACAAAAATGAAAACACTAAGTGATGTATCTCATTTATCAAAGCTTCGAGATCACATAATGAATTTCTAAAATTTAAAGAACCAATAGTGCACAGAATAATGAATGTCTCTAAATCAGGAAATTTTTGTAGTTTCAATGGTGTGAGCAATGCTGGGATTCTTATTCCTATGTTTATATATTCATTTCTATCCAGCCTCATTATATTAGTACCCAACTCCTTTAGAAAATTTTCATATTTAGGGATTTGTCAAATTACATCCAGTAGTGGGATGTTAATCTCTACTTTCAAGAAGGTTTCCTGAATTTCGCATTGAAGTAGTTCTTCTTCACCCTTATTTGACTCAACCAATGAAGATTTTAATGTTGTAGAGATGTACTTTTTATCCCTTTTTTGTTTTTGAAAATTCATTTCTAGTATTTCCTTCATGATCCTTGTTGTTTCTCCTTTATTATTGACTCCATCTTTTGATTGGATGAGACAAGATTCATAAGGTTCTTTGGAATTGTCCTCCTCACATCGTTCTACTAGTGTGAGCTCCTTCCCACATCAGGTAATGATTTCACTAACTTTATCCTTTGGATTGGGAATTGTTCGTTCTAGAATCATGGTTGGGTTTTTGTACATGATTTAAACAAGACTTCCCACCATTTCTCTCAGCTTATCAACCTTATCTACTAGGCCCTTGTGGTTGGATGGTAATGGTTCTATAGAATTTTGGGTGTTACTGAATGGTTATTCATATTTATTTATTTGGAATAGTGGTGGATGAAAGGATTTTTATTGTTTGAATGGATGTTTAATGGATTTTTGGAATATAAAGGGGTTATGGTATTTCTTCTGCTGGTAAAGTGGTTGACCAGGGTGCTATTTAGGATTAAATGATCTCATCCGGGTTTGTTGGTTCCCAAATCTATTTTGGGATTGGGGTTGATGCGGTTGATTAGGTAATAATTTTCATTGTTGAAAGGTCATAGAGAAGTATTCTATCCCTTGTATCTCAAGGAATTGGTCAGTATATTGAGAGTAATAATAAAAAAAACCACATACCTAAGTTGAAGCTTGTTGTCCATTTGATTGAGTTACAGATATCTGACGAACTAACCATGTGAGGTCATCAACATTGGTTTCAATCAATGCAGTTGAAAAAAATGTTTTTACCTCCTGTATCCTCTTTTTTTTCATTCCTCTTATTCCATTTTGTTTCTAGTTTTTCACAATCTTGTCAATTATTTCATGAACATATGTGGGTAACTTGTCGATAAAAGCTCACCATAATGAGGAATTAAGAATATTTTGATCATTCTAAATAAGGCCTTGGTTTAAGAACACCAAGAATTTGTGTTACTCAATTTCATGATGTTGTAAGCTGGAACATATCTTCTTAAAGCATTCCTAATATCCATAGAGGGTTTTTTCAGTTGATTAATGTATGAAATAAGTCATCATTTTTATTGCAGTGCTCCTAGATGTTGGGAAGTATATTTATAGTAATCATCTTTTCATATCTTCCCAATCGTTGATCTGTACAAGTTGTATATTTTACAACCATTCCTTAATTTATCCTTCACGTGAGAAGGAGAATTCCCTCCAGTGAAATTGGTCTTTGGGTGCACCTCTTTGTCGGATGCTTGATCTTGTGAAGCTAAATTTCGGCATGTGTCGGTTTGGGTCATCTCCTACAAGACTATGAAATTTTAGAATTACTAGAATCATATTGACACACAATTAAAAATCATTTGGGGAAGTAGGTACAATGAGTTGGTTATTTTTAATGGCTAATTTAGGTGTGCATAAATCACACAATGATTGGTTGGGATTGTCTGCAATGATCTTGGGTTCCTAGTGAACACATAGAGTGTCACTAGAATCTAAGAATTTATGTTCTTCACAATCGAATTCCATGTTCCTTTTTCCCAATTTGTTAAGTGTTCTATAAATTCAAATATCAAATTGATTTAAACGGTTAGTTGAACTAAAACTCATTCAATAATGATTTTTTAATTGGGTTTTGAGGAACTGCCTCCCGGGGAATAATGCCATGTTTCACCCACGCCTGTCATGGGGCATGGAAAAATAGTAATTTAATTACATATTAATTATATATCAGTTGATCATAGGTAGTCTCCCAAGGAGGAGTGCACACTAAACAAAATTTTCACTTTTTGTAGGTTTTCCGAAAAGGATTGGTTTAAATTAATTTCAATGACTTTGAGAGAAATAAAAAGTGTGAATTTATTGGTGTTAAAAAATGACAATAGTGGTGATTGGATTAGGTTCAGCTAGACCTAGTGTTGCGCCATCATGGTTTCCAATTTTTTTCTATTTTTCTTCCGTTAACTTATAAGACAGAGATTCATCTACTGTGTCCTCTCTCTATCCCTTGGTTATATAGATGTGATGAGAATTTTCCAATCCAAAACCTTATATTGGTCAATCATCCTTCTAATGTGTTTAGGGTTGCATAAGGATTATTAATTAATTTGACAAATACCTGACCAGTAATTTTAGTTCTCTAATAAACCAATATTCCGACTTACAATCCTACACACGTGCTTGACTACTATCGAGCACCCAAAACCTAACCCTAATCTTGTTCCACCATATATATTATAATTGGGTTGAAGTATATGTGATCATCGACCAAATAACTTTATAATAATAGATTCAAAACCTAACACAACCACATTTAGAATTTAAAACAGAAGTATGAATTGAAACCAGAATAAGAATGAAGAAGTAATTTGGTTCATTTAAGAACAAGAACTCAAGAACACACATAGATCCAACATCCCCTCTTCCTGATAAATCAAATGAAACTACACCTCTATGGATGGGGAAAGCGAAAAGATATGGGAGAGGATATACATTTTAGTGTAATAAAAATAAAAGAAAGAATTAGAATGATTGTTAGCTCCATAAGGCTGAATACCCTAAGAGGGGGGGGGGTGAATCGGGGTATGACTAATTTAAAATTAAAGCCCGTTATGATCTTGTTTATCAATTAAGAAAAACACTATTCTCCCTCTATCATGTTGCACAATATAAACAGAAATTATGTCATGCACATGACTCACAAATTTTACTTTGTTCACCATTAATGGCTACGTCCACGGAGCATACGCCGACAGGTTGTCCGTCGTACCAAATTCCACTACACTTCACTTGATGTGGATTACAAGTTTTGGGCTAGATCACTTGTATTCTCAGGAACACTGCCTTTACAATGTTTAGGGTTACCTCACTGCTTTCCCAAGGGTCACTCCCTATTTCTCTCTCTCTGGATCACTGCCGGTGGAAATGATCACCTTCTTCCTCTTCCTTCGCTAACTACTATGGAAAGGATCCACTCACATTTTATAGACCTGTAAGTCTCTTCATTTTCTTGAAGGAATGCATCTTCCTATGTAAGTAGATGATCTATTGAAGTCCAACTTTCACCTGTAGATGAATATCTCATTGCACTGAAGGTATCGGGAAAACTTCCAGCTTCTACATAGCATGAAAATCACTGCCGGAAATAAACCTTACATGGCGGGAAAGTCTATCGTGGCACGCATGTATTGGCACACAAGTCACAACTAGCATGCAAGTCTTCATAAACCACTTGCGCGACACAAGCTTCTGCAACTCCAAACATACGTAACTCACTTCCTTCCTTGCTTAAACAACCTTAGGCGCACTACTAACACTTGGTGTGCAACTTCCTTCTCTGGCACACAAGTCCCACTTGCATGACACACCACCACTTGCGCGACCACCACACCTGTGTGATGGGAGATCTGAGTCTTCAAAGTGTTGAACTCCAGTGAAGAATGAGGAGTGGTGGTCCAGTATATATAGGCATTTTTACCACACTACACGATGACGCGCAAGTCAACCCTCAATGCCCATGTCTCGGCACGCAGGTCTCTTTCCCTGCAAGTCACTCGCACGACCCACTTCCAAACATGCACAAACCTCTTTCCTATGAAATATTTTGATCTTCTAATCTTGAAAAACAATATGGCACGCATTTTTCCAAGCCTTCATGTACATGGCACACAAGTCCCTTTTCCAAAAACCACATTTCTTCATTTTTCGATTTTCAGGTCGAAAAATTTGGCAAACACTAGAAAACGGCACCACCTTGTAACTGTTCTTTTTATGCTGCCTCCAGATCATTTATTCCTTTATCGAAGTTCATGAATCAAACATGGATCGTTGACCACATCTCTTGAACTCGACATTCCACCATGAAATCCCCTTTGTCAAATAAATTGTATGTCACGGTTTTCCTTGTCGACAATCATAGCATAGGTGTCCACTTTGTCAACAAACAAAATCACCTCAAAAATGATTCAATGATGTCTTGAGGGATTTTTTCCCAACAATCTCCCACTTTGGGTTTGATGAAAACTCCTTCATAAAAGGATACATCGTTGATTCTTCAGCCACCATTCGCCTTTTGCGATTCTGATAGAGATCAAGGATTTACTCACCACATACTCTAAGCCCACATGAGAAATTCTCGGCATGAGAAACAAGAGTAAATGAAACGTTCATCTATGAATCAATTCATATCTGACATCCACTATTGACACCAAACTGATACCAATTTTTACCAAACTGATAAATTTTTTTGGAAATCTTCTTACGACATTCCAAAATCTCTCTTTTGATTTTATCATGATCATCAGCTGTCGTGATATCTATTCTTTGATCGATCCCTTCTAGCATCATCAGATTTTATATGCTCTCCCTTCCTGCTCATAGATTTAACCCATCTTTAGCCCTATTTCATGTGTTGACCAAGCTAAGCTCTAGCTAAGCACATTCAACTAGCTTTAACTCCCCCTATCTGGATGATCTACCTATCAGCTTCTCCCCATATCTTTCATGATTTATCACATCTAAACACTGTCACCCCCTTGAACCATCACTCTTTTCTCCCCCTTTGTCAACAAACCCAAAGGTTACTCCTTTGCAGTCTGTAACAGAGTAGAGAACACATATCATCACATGAGAGAAAACACATCATACCTCGGGGAGAGGGGGGGGGGGGTACACGTCCACACTATTTCAAGTGTGGGGAGTCGACTGAACCCCCAGAGCTAGTCGATGCCTTTCAAATTCTTCCTTCGTTATGGCCTTTGTCAGAATGTCTGCAACCTGTAGCTCTGTAGGCACATACTCCAACTTCACGATTCCCTGCTCAACATTCTCCATGATTAAATGATATTTGATCTCAATGTGCTTGGTCCTTGAGTTATGGATGGGATTTTTTCTAATATTTATAGCACTTGAGTTATCACACTGGATTCCGATTAGAGACTTCACTTCATCTCCCATATCTTCAATATGTTGCTTCATCAACAATAACAGTGTGCATTCTTGAGTGGCCGCAATATACTAAGCCTCCGCGGTGCTTAAAGAAAATCAATCTTGCTTCATGCTTAGATAATAAATACACAATCCACCAAGATAGAATTCACCTCCTGACATTTATTTTTTATCATATGTTGATCCATTGTGTCATGGATATATCGAAGTATTATTTTCACTTCAAGTATGAGGATTTCCTTGGGATTACTCTGATATCATGCTGCTTGGAATGTGGTGAAAACAATATCAGCCCTTGTTATAGTTATGTACAACAGACATCCAATAATTTTCCTGTATTCAGTTATATTAACTGCCTTTCCATCCTCATCTTTTGATAATTTCATCCGAGGAGCATCCAGAGTCTTCATCTCCTTGGAACTCTCCATTCCAAACCTTCTTAGAACTTCATTGGAATATTTAAATTGAGAAATGAATGTTCCATTCATTCCTTGTTTCAACTATAGACCAAGTAAAAACGTTATCTCTCTAATCATTGTCATTTCAAACTCATTTTTCATGAATTTGGAAAACTGTCTACACTGAGTTTCATCTGATCCGCCAAAAATTATGTCGTCGACATACACCAGCACCATCATCCTTTGATTACAGTCATTGATGAAATAGAGATTTTAATCAACTCCTCTACGCTAGAAACCAAGATTCTTCAAGTACTGATCAAGCCTTGAGTACCATGACCTTTGTGCTTGTTTTAGCCCATATAACGCTTTCTTCAGCCTGTAAACTTTGTTCTCATCCTCATGAATGAGAAAACCATCTGTCTTTTCAATATACACCCCCTCTTCCAGAAATCCATTTAATAATGTGTATTTTCCATCCATCTAGAAGACTTTGAACTTTCTTTGCACTACTATGGCCAAAAATAATCTGATAGTCTCCAGCCTTGCAACTGGTGCTAATGTTTCATCAACATATATTCCCTCTATCTGGGAGTATCCCTTGCACACTAGCCATGGTTTGTTCCAAATCACTGTGCCATCTTCATTTATCTTATTGTGATAGAACCATTTAGTCCTGATGAAATTCTTGTCTACTGGCCATGAAACAATCTCTTGGGTCTGGTTCTTCTCAATCTGATCAAGCTCTTTATTCATAGCCTGAACCCAGTTTTCATCTTCAGCTGCATCAGAAATACATTTCGGCTCCACCTAAGACAAAAATGATTTTTTCTATAATGATTTAATTCTTTGAGTCTGAACTGGAGCTGTCTGATCACCAATGATATTCTACCTATCAATTTCAGCTTGACTTTTTGGCTTCCTTACAAACACAGACTTGACACTTTCGTGTTCATCATCAGTATCTTTTTATGAGTCATCCTCTGCCACTTCTAATCCCCCTTTGTTGCTTACCTCATCATCAATTTCATCTAAGAACTGTTCATTGGGTCATTGAATATTCTATTCATTTCAAACTATTGTGACATCATTTCTCTCAACAATTTTTCCCATCCTTTTGTTGAAACATTTATATGCTTTGCTTTTCTCGGAGTAGCTAAGGAATATCTCCTCATCTCCTCCTGACTCAAACTTTCTGTGATTTTTTTTGTTGATAATGAAACACTTACTTCCAAAGATTCAAAAGTATTTCAACGTTGGCTTCTTTCCGTACCACAGTTCATACGGAGTCATCCTTTGCTTCAGACACAATGGAGACCTATTAGAAATATAGGTCGATGTCAAAACTGCTTCCTTCCAAAATTTCTATGGTAGGTCCTTTTCAATAAGCATTGTTCTGGCCATTTTGTTAATGATCTTCTTTCTCCTTTCAATAACTCCATTCTGTTGGGGAGTTCTCACTGATGAAACTTGATACATTATCCCGTGTTCCTCGAGATATTCTTCCACTTGACTGTTTGTGAATTCTGTACCGTTATCTGTACGAAACATCTAAATTTTCTGCCCAATCATCATTTCTGATTCCATCCTGTACTGCTTTATGCAAATGAACACCTCTATCTTATGGGTAATGACACATACCCATGACATTCTGCTATAATCATCAATGAAAAGAACATAGTACCTTTTCCCATTTATAAGTTGTGGTGAGATAGGTCCACATACATCAGCATGAACCAATTCGAGCACTGTAGTCTATTTCTGTTCCATTGGCCTCTATGTCTTTCTGATAAACTTCCCTTGTTGGCAAGCATCACACCTATGAGTACGATCACATGATAGATTTGGAAGGTCTCTAGTAGAATTACACTTTACCAGATCCTCTATAGATGGTTGGAATAGATGACCCAGTCGCTTATGCCACATCTAGTTTTTTTCCACTCTGGATAAAAGGCATGTATCTTCTTCCCCACCAACAAGGTAGAGATTTCCCTTTGTCATTTTTCCCTTCTGAACAACTCCTCCATATTTTCCTTTCACGTCACACATCTTCTGGGTAAATCGGATTGAGTGCCCAGAGTCACATAATTGACTAAAACTAAGTAAGTTATGACTAAGACCCTCTACAACCAAGACATCATCACATCTCATTTCTTTTCCCCCAAACATGGCTTTCCCTGAGACAACAATCTCCAGGCCTTCATCATTTCAAAATTTGACAAATCCTTCTTTGTCATATTTTATGCCTGTAACAAGATCCTTATTACCCATCATGTGGGATGTACAACCACTGTCAAGGATCCACACACCAGATCCATCTGATACTTTATGGGAAATATCCTCAACTACTGCCATTTATTTTTTCTTCTTCTTGGTCCATACTTTTTCCTTCACACTCGGCATAGATTGAGACTTCTGATCTTTCTCAGAGTATGATGGACCGACATAATCTTGCAAGGCCACAAATCAATTCTGCATTTTTAACTCACCCGTGGGTTTATTGATCTGCTGCTTGTGAATGTTTTGATTCTACTTTGGATCATTTCTCTGTATGGTCAAAGTACAGTACCTAGCCACGTGTCCAAATCCTCCAGACCAAAAATAGTGTCCTTCGAAATATATTCTAGAAAATCGTTCTCTGTTTGGATGCCTCCTCTGATCATGTTCCCTTCGATATCTCTTGGATATAGAACACACATACTGTGAATGTCCCGTCTACCCACAACAATAACACCTGATATATAGTGCATTACTTCATGGTAATTCAGCATTACAATTTCCCCCATGGGATCTCTGAATAATCTGATTCTTCTTTGTGCCCAAATCGTCCTTTAATCGTGGGAGTGGTTCTTGCGGTCTGACTTCAATTCTCACAGATTTTTGTTTCTGATTAAGCCTTGAAACAGCTTTAATGTCTAAGCTCAATTGCTACTTCTTCCATGCTGAACAACTAGGCTCCTCTTTCGTCTTTTCAGTCTTCAAAATAACCTGCTTTCCCAAGAATGTGTTAGGAATCAAAGGTTTTTCCTAGTCTTTTACTTTTCTCTACAGACCGACAACTTCCTCTTCATGCTCTTCGATACGTTTGACTTGATCTTTCAATTTTCCATTCATGAAATCAATTTCCCTTTTCTGTTCTTCAATTTTGTGCTTATGCTCATCAACCTTTTCTGTTCTCTCTGGCTTTGAAGACTTAAGATTTTCTATTTCTTTTACAAGCTCGGACTTCTCATCTTCCTGCTGTTGCATGTAGAGTTTGGCATCATGAACCACCTTGTTTGATTTCTTTGTTTTTTCTCTCCAAATATCTATCTTTTCAAGAGCTGCTTCTAATTCAGCTTCCATGTCAACTCTACCTTCAACTTCTTCTTCTTCTTCATTAGTGTCAGTTTCTTCCTTTTCATGAGCACTACTGACAACAGCCACCATTTCATTTTTCCATGATCTTTACAATTTTCAAACTCCTCAACCTCTTCATCCTCATACTCATCTATGTCTATTTCTTGTGAAAGAAGATTCTTCTTCTTGATGAAATTTTCCTTGAATTGTTTCTTCCCTTTGACAAATGTTGAAGACTTATTCTTGGGAATTTCGACTTCGTTATCATAATTATTGTTATCTTGAAACTTTTTGGGGCACCTTGCAGCAAGATGACCAACCTTTCCACATCGAAAGCATTCTAGTGGATGTTTTCCTTTAAACTTTCATTTTCCTCTTTGAAAATTTGACTAAATGAATGACATAACCTCTTCTGTCTCTTCTTTTCCCTGATAATCTATAATGGTGAGCTTCTTCATAGCCTTAAATATCATCACTTTGGATTTCCCCTTTTCCACAGCCTTGTTATCATCATTCCTCATTTCATATGCAACCAAGGTACTGTCCAAATTGTCAAATGTCAGCTCTTCGTGATCCTTATCTTCTAGAACTGAAACTTTCAGATTGAACTGAGGTGAAAGCTTCCTCAAGATGCGCTTTAAATTATTTATGTCTTTAATGACTTCACCATGTCCTCACATATCTTCCACAACAATATTTACACTGTCAAAGAATGCATCAACAGACTCATTAGGTTTCATCTTCAGATCTTCATACTTATTCCACATCACTTGCAGCTTTGCCTCTCTGACCTTTATATCTCCTTCATATATATTCAATAGATTTTCCCACATGGCATGTGACGTTTTTCATGACATCACCTTTGTGTAGATGGGATTAGAAAGGGATCCTCCTAAGGCATTGATTGATTTTTCATCAGCATCCAACTCTCTATGCTCAGCTACTGATAATTCACCACTATTAATATCAGTTGTGATACCATGTATAGCTGCTGAGAACACACCAATTCCCAAAGATCATAAATAGTGTTGCATTCGGTTCATCCATATCTGAAAATTACATCCGTCAAAGATCAGAATCCCTTTATGATTAGTGACCTCCATTGAAAGAAGTCCAAATTTCAACCTTTCCCTCTGATACCAATTGTTAGGTCCACAAGTCTAAATACCCTGAGAGGGGGGTGAATCAGGGTATGACTAATTTAAAATTAAAGCCCATTCTGATATTGTTTCACTGTTAAGAAAAACACTCTTTTCTCTCTTTCCGGTTGCACAATATAAACAGAAAGTAAAGCATGCACAGGACACATTAATTTTACTTGGTTCACCGCAAAGGGATACGTCTAAGGAGCATACGCCGATAGGTTGTTGGTCATACCAAATTCACCCATAGATGAAATTCTCTTTTCACCGAAGGTATTAGGAAAACATCAAGCTTCCACTCAGCATGAAAACCACTGCCGGAAATAAACCTTACATGGCATGAATGTCTATCGCAGCGCACAAGTATCGGCACGTAAGTTACAATTGGCGCGCAAGTCTTTCTCAACCACTTGCCTGACACAAACTTCTGAAACTCCAAACCTACGCGACTCACTTCTCTCCTCACCTAAACCACCTCAGGCACTCAACTAACACTTGGCGCACAACATCCTTCTCTGGTACACAAGTCCCACTTGCACGACACACCACCACTTGCGCGACCACCACACCTGCGTGACGTGAGCTCTGAATCTTCAAAGTGTTGAACTTCGGTGAAGAATGAGGAGGGATGGAATAATATTTATAGGCAATTTGACCACTCTGTGCAATGGCGTTCAAGTCAACCCTCGATGCGCAAGTTTCGGCGTGCAGGTCTCTTTCCCTGCAAGTCACTTGTGTGACCCACTTCCAAACTTGTGCGAACCTCTTTCCTTTGCCATATTTTGATCTTATAATCTTGAAAAACCATATGGAGTGCAAGTTTCCAAGCCTTCATGTACATGACGCGCAAGTCCCTTTTCCAAAAACCACTTATCTTCATTTGTCGATTTTCAAGCCCAAAAATTTGGCAATCACTGGAAAACGGTGCCACCTTGTATATGTTCCTTTTATGTTGCCTCCAGATCATTCATTCCTTTATCGATGTTCTTGAATCAAACATAGATCGTTGACCACAAATCTTGAACTCAACATTCCACCATGAAATCCCCTTTGTCAAAAAATTTGTATGTCTTGGTTTTCTTTGTCAACAATCATATCACAATTGTCCACTTTGTCAACAAACACAATCACCTCAAAAATTCTTCAATGATGTCTTGCGGTATTTTTCCCAATAATGATGTTGATCGAGATGGTCCCTATGTGTCCCTTTGCATTCTCTAATATATGAGTGTATTGTTGACCTCTCTCTATTACATGGTTTAACTCCCCTTTATATAGGCCATGTCATTCCATCCTTGGGTCTTCAAATTTCAGATCATCAAAATCTCAGTTTTAGATTCTCTGCAGATTTTGACCACCGAATGTTTGATAATAGTAGGCAAATTTAATGGCCAAATTTTGGAATAGTGTCTTCTTAAAAGATATTCCAAAATAACCATTACGTTTCATACCAAAATATCATATTCATAAATCTTGTGTACTATGAGATATGGCTAGTTAAATTCAAGATTTTATTCATGATGAATGTTTCCCTTCTCTGTCCCAAAATTAGAGCATTCATGGGCCACCTTAATAAAGGAAAATATTTATAATAATTAACAAAATAACACCCCATTTAATATTATTTCCAATAACATTTGAATCACATAAATTGTATTTATGTATACCGATTTCTGATTAATTTAGTGAGGTGGATCCACACAGTTGTCTATAATAATTATCCAAATTTATATAATTTTTCTGACCCATGGATGGCCGAATTAAATCCTAGACCAGAAGAAAAAGATGATGAAAATAAATATACGAATAGAATAAATAATAAATAACCTAAATTGGATTTATATTTTAATTGATATTCCCTAATTACCAAATCTATTAAAATTTTTCTATATTTTAAAATTATGCATTTTTCACATTTAAGCTCAAAACAGCCTATAAATACAAAATTTATGTACATAATGAAAATTGATAAATTTTTTGTGATTAAATAATTGAATTACATATAAAAAATGATTAAAATTATATATATATAAATTATGAATTGATAATTTGGAAATCAATGTTATTATGATTAATTAAAAATACCATAAACCTCATATTGCCCAATTGTTAAATCAACTTCACGGAGCTCAATATTTTTCCCATGTTATCCTCTATTATAGGTATCATCAATTGATATTAAGAAATTAGGTAATTTTGAATAAAAAAATTAGAAAAAGTTATGGATATTTAAATTTTATTTTAATTCCATTTGGATTGACTAATTCACCCACTATTTTTATTGATATAACAAATATTATTTTCAAAGAATAGCATAATGTTTTTGGAAATAATTGATGATATATTGGGGTTCTATAAACGCTAATGAGATAGTTAGAATCAATTTTGGATCACCCATGACACACTTAAAATAATTTTATTATATAATAAATTCGGTAATTTTGATTTCTATCCCTAATAATTTTATTTTCTATAGTATGAAAATTTTATTCGATAACATGTATGGAATGAAATACTAAGAGTTAAAAGGAATATATAATCATGAGAATTTAATTTATATTTAATATTTTAAATTAATTAAATATACTTTATAGCATTTAATTTCTGCAATGAAGATTTTTCATTCATAACACGCAATAATGTATTTTTTTATTACTTTTGCTATATACAAGATCATGTTTAACTGAATACTATTAATTTTATTATATAAACTGAATATTATTTGTTCGATGTTAAATTTTTCTTTATAAATATGATTAAATATGTTGTGAAAACATACTATTTAATTCATTAGTTAACAATTAATTAAAAATGAATATAAAACCAATATAATATAAAGGGAATGTTTTTATATTAAAATCTATTTTTATACACCAAAGTTGTTTCATCTTAATAATTTAAATTAATTAATATTATTGGATGATCGTAATAAAATCATTATATTATATATTTAATATTCTTTTATATTCTTTTAATAAATTTTGTAGTCCTAATATAATAACAAAGCCAATTTTATGCATAAAAGCTATATTTTTGTAAATAGTGTTTTCTAGTTGTTTAATGGTGTAATTGCTTGAAAAAGTAATATTGAAACTTTTATAAATTTTATTTTAAAAAATATATATTTAATATTTTAAATATGAATGTGAAAATTACATTCGAGGGAATTTTTTTTATTTTCCAGTGAAATTTCAGTTTTTCATGAATAGTGAATAACACTAAATTTTAATTGAAAACCAACTTTTCATTTAAATAATTAATATTATAAAACTATATTTTAAATTATTTTTAATGTTCAATTAATTAAATTATAAAACTGTTAATCCAATTAATTCCATTAAAATCATTTTCATATTGAATTAGGATATAAAAACATTTTAAATTGATAAATATTTTCAAATTAAAAACTCATTTTCTTGTCACCTCTCTGATATTATTTTTAAATTAATTTTATCCATCTATATGAATATAATTTAGAAAAAGGGATATGAAATATAAAATCATAATATTTCATAAGTCAAATTATACTGACCTATATTTTTATCAAAACAATTATTTAAAACAATTATAATTAATCACCATGATTAAGAGATAAACGAGTTTACCGATGAACTAAACATTAATCATAAGGTTATAAATGACCAAAAAATTGTCCAAAACACATTTTATAGTCGTATTTATATTATTAAAACCATGTAATACAATCTCAAGACCCTGTGGGACACTTTCCCATGATAGTGTCCCAAATAATTTGTTGTGTAATGAAAAATACAGAAAATCTACCTTCCTTGTGATTAATATTTATAAAGCTTTAGGATAGGGAAATAAAAACCTTAGTTCAGTTTATTTTAATATAGAATTTTTTTAACATAAAAATTTACCCTTCATTTTTAGAGATGTTTTATTTACTTAAATGTTTTATGAAACGCGATCATAGTAATTATTTAGTTAATAATCAAATCAAATAAATGGTACTAGAAATATTAAAATTGATGTAAATAGAATGATATATTGTGTTCCATATTTTTTTTATTAATTAATACTTTTATAGAGGTTTGAACTTTTTATATTCAAACTCAATCATTATCTTCATTTTTATAAAATTAAATTAAATATATAGTGTCAAAAATGACATTAGTGACATTTTATGAGAAATGATATTTTATTGAATGATTTAAATTTATTAAAAAAACAATAATTTGATAAGTTATTTTTAAGGTTAATAATTATATAACATTAATGGTAAAATTATACTATTGTAAAAAATATAATCACCCTTAAATTTTAAAAAACATAGTTAGCACAGTTACAGTTTAAGTGGTTTTTTTAACGTTACTCGCATTTCTGTTAAAATTTTTATCCAAATCACAAAGGATTTTAATTTTATAGATTAAGTATAATATTTTTAATAAGAGTATCAAGGTTTTATAATAATTTTCAGTCTAATTTTTCTTAAAGGATAAATTAAATTCACTATATAACTAATTAATATAAGAAAAAAATATTGAAATCGTAAATAAAGGATTCTTATGAGATAAAGAAAAATATATATAAAAAATATGTTATATATTGTGTTCGTGGATTTTATTGATCCAATAATCCCTTAATATCATTAATTATCAATATTTTATCCACTTTAGGAAATATTTACCCCCTAATAGTGTATACATTTGAGTATTTACAATAATTCCACTACTCCTTAACTTAAAATAGCCCTCACTCCTCCAAACGTTTTCACACCACTGAATCCATATGAACCAAAATGGGCTAAATAAATCACTCAAAAACTTCCATAACCTAATATTAGAAGAATAATTTTGTAATTAAATAATAACTTTCACGGTTTTTGTGAAAACCTAAAGAGGAAACCCAAAGAAGTTGTAGCATTCTTCTAAAATATTTTTTATTAATTTTCTTCTCCACCTAATCCAATTATTATTATAAAATTATTATATAAAAAAATATAATATTATACATATTTAGATATTGTTATGTTATTTTTATGACCTACATAATCACGCAATTCATTCAATGGTGTTACTAATTCATTTTTCGTGTGTATGACGGACTACCACCTCGCGAACTGATGTCGTTCGGTTTTTCATTAAACCCATTCATGGTTGGTAATAATTTTGGAAACACTATTTATATATGATGTATATGATATTTATTTTTTTTAAATTATTTTTTATTTATTATATAAAACATCATTACCTGATTTCTATATTTTGGGAATACAATAACATCATTTATGTGTACAATGGACTACCGCCTCACGAATCGATGTGATTCTTTCACAAATTACATTGAATGTATTAAAAATGTATTTGATAAAAAAATGTGATATATATAAAATAAATATTATATTTTAATTATAATATATATATATCATGTTATTTTCTTTATTTAAATATGATAAGAGAATGGATACAGTGTTTATGCGTACGTACGACCTACAATCTTCATGAATGATGTATTTCATTTCCCATCATAACATTTTATAGATTACTATAAATAAATATATAATGAATATATATTACATTTACATATTGCTTTATATTATGAATATATATATATATATATCAATGTCAAAGTAAGTTGAACAAAAAAATAATTCAAAACATTCATGAAAATCAAGGCAATTGACACTAAAAACAATGAATATAATTCATGATTATTTAAAATTAGGTGATATTATGATATAAAAGGATAATATATAATATGATAAATGTTAATATGGTTATATTATAATGTAATAAACAGATTTATACAATTATAGATTAGTTTAAAGATCACTCAACCAAAAAGAAGTGTAACGTAAGGGATTTGGTCTCAATTTACATTCATCTAAGACTAATATGTTATTATGCACGAATTCACTTTTATGTGGTGTATATACTTCACCTATGGAATGTAATATCATGATTAATTCATAGTAAATTAAAATGTATCATTAAATATTAATTATCTCATACGGAGTGATTTGACTTCAAATTTACCATGTGGAAAAAGTTATCGTAAAACCTCAATTCCATTTGTGATTATTAACTTCCACTTGAAGAAAAAAAATCATTTGAAAAAAATAATTGTAAATTATATTTATTTTTTGTATAAATATTCTTGTATGATGAAACTAACTATTTCCTAAATCGTAGTCCATTTTCTAATACTGTTGTTTACATTGAATGATATATGATTTATAGGGAAAATATTGATAAATATATATCCTTTACTAAATACATATATTTATTAAGGCACATTTTTTTTCAATTAAATATATTATGTCATATATGAGGAATTTTTTGGATATAAAGTACATGGCATGGGGTTTAACACCCAGATGTTTTATGAGATATTTTCTTAAAATAAAATTTATTCCTCAGTAGCTTTATTTGCACGCAATCATTAGTTTAAACGAACCGCGATGTGCCCTTATTATAAAATTACCATTCTATCTGAGTCTTTAGGTTACCAAGAATATTTATAACTAACTAATGAAAATTCATTACGAATTCTTTGGCAATAAATTTTTTTTGAAAAATATAAATCAATTAAATACTTGTATTTTTGAGTGAATCAATTTTTTTAATGAAATTAATGAGATATATATGTGTTATATAATTACTAAAATATTTTTTATATTCATCAAATGGATATTTATTCATAAGGTATGAATAGAGCCCTATTTTATGTATAAAGACGTATTTTTTATAAAGGATAATTTTATACATTTGAATGGCGAACCCATTACAAATTATGATTATGAAACATTAATAGTTTTTATATGAAAAAAGAAACATGTTATTTTAATGTGTGGTATAAAAATTTACTTTCGATTAATTTGTGATATTTTTCTGATAACATTCATTTTTTGATGAATAGTAAAAATATGATAAATTTTAATTAAAATAAGTTCATTGAGATGCTTATTGTGGTAAATGATAATGTTTAATGGTTATAATGTATAAATATAAAATATTTTTATCATTCAATATAATTTATTTCATTATAATTATTTTTACATTGATTTCATAGTTAAAAATTATTCAATCTTTTGCAATGTTTTAACTTTTAAAACCTGGTTTCTCATTTCAAAAATGGGATTAATTTTTAATTAATTAATGCAACATCTTTGTTTTCAGTTTTGAAAAATTGATTCTATATTTTGAATCAATAGGTCTAAATTATATTAATAGTATACTTGTAGTTTTGGGCTTTATGAATAATAAATTTGGTAATTATTTTTATTACCATGGTTATGGTAAATCAGGTAATTAATGGTAAACATAATATTATAAAATTACCATAACACCTGTAAAAACCATATTTTATAACTAAATTTGACCTGTATAATCTATTTTTTAAAATTTAATCACATTATGCCCACATACCTATGAATATGACATGATTTTAATAAAAACTAATGAATGTGACAAAATATCACAAACTCTTTTTATATAAGTATATTAAAATAAATATATTGATAAATAGGAGGTAATATCATATATATATATATAGTATTTGGAAACAACAAATAATTACCTATATCATATGAATTTATTTATAATTTTTTTAGATTAAATAATAACCATTAATGATGACACAATAATGATGTAAACATTATTTTATTAATAATAATAACAAATAAATGGTTTTAAAAATATTAAAATAAATATCATATGAACTAATTATTGTGCTCCACGAATTTTATAGGTAAATATTACATGTTAAGAGTGTATTTAATATTTTTTTCAAATTTATCTACTTTGTGTATTTTTTTAAAGTCAAATAAATGGATAGTGTCAAAATTGACACTATTTATATTTTAAGAAAATAACATTTTATTGAATTATTTAGAAATTAAAAAAAAATTAAAAATAAAAAATAAAAAATTATAAGATCCAAGATGTCCTAAAATATCTATTAATTGTCAATTAAAACCATATATGTAAGTATTTATAACCATTAAATATTTAGAATATTATTACCATAACTAATATTAAATTGAATAACTAAGTGTCAATTAAAATGATGTGGTTTACTTTGACAATATAACTTGTCCAAAATTTATTTTCCAATGGGATTTCCACCTTATATCATATAATATTCTAAATGAGTACATTTTTATGTTTTTTTGGTTGGTTTTAATTTTATTATAAATTATTATTTTTGATGTTTCCAAAAGTGCCCATCACCTCTATTATAAAAGGGAACCTCCTCCATCACCTATTCAATTCATTTTGAGCATTCAAGCTCATCCTTCCCCTATAATATTTTTTTATCAACTTCACTATTTATATTCTAGTTTTTCAAATCATCTTTAATTACCAACTCTAGTACTCTAAGAGGAGATTTAGAGGAGGCACATCAAAGAAGAGGTAATATCATTTACCAATTCATTCAAACTTATTTCTTCTAATACATGATTTTCATTAGTTGTTTCATTATAAAGTAAAAAAATTAATTTTCACTAATATTTTTATATGTTATTATAAACATGAAACAACCATATTCCACCATCCACCCATCAATTGAAAAATAAAATCACCACGCATGCGTATGTACGGCTTACAGTCTCCACACTGTGGTGTAATCCATTTTTCACCACCACCTTACTAGGATGGGTATAATGAAGGAATTAATAAATATATATGTGATTGATATAATACTATACACCATCCACTTAAATACCACTCAACATTTATGGGAACGATATCGTCACTCCTGCGTATGTATGGCTTACCATCCCCACATTGTGATGTGATTCATCCTACATAATATTTCTTAAATAATGATTATTTAAATGAGTATAATGAATATATATGACATCCATTATACCAATACCATGATTTAGAAGTTATAACTATAACATAATAATAGGAATGAGAACTTATCTGAAAAAACATGCATAAGATCATAAAGAAGATATACCCAAATAATGAGTAACAATGAGTTGTTACAAACAAAAAGATGAAAATATTATCATTAAAGTTGTAATAAAAATTATTATGATTCTAGAATTAATCAATAACGTTATTTAAATAATTATACATTTGGTTCTGATAAATACAAATTATATCAGACCTAAGGTAAGAGATAGCTTTGTAAATCTTGTTTTTATATGAGATTATTTATTCGTAAGTTTTTACCAGGGTATAATTATAATTTACATCCTTGTTTCAAAAATATGTACATAAAAATATTATTTATATTCTTCTATAACTATTAAAATTCAATTTTACCCATTGTTAAATTTTTACTAAACGGTGTGAAAGAAAACTTTTTTTATTTTCGGTAGGAGGTAGTTTTTGACTTTTCTAGACAAATTAAAAGAAGAATGATTTTTTTAACTTGTATGTAATGAAAATATTTTTATGCTTTTATAATGAATTATTTCCATTAACAATAAACTACATGCTTAAAAGGTTATTATAACATAAAATAATTTATTCTATAATTGTGTGTCATTTGGAAGAAGGAAACCATTTTTGAAGAAGAAAGGATATTTTCCTCAGAAATTAATTTCAAGTGTTTTCACAAAATTATTTTCCATATAAGATGACACTCTTTAAATAAGTTCTTCTTTATATCCCTGTTATTATAATGATTTTATAGTGTATATGATGGAATGTTATTTACGAATTCAATTTATTTTATATCAATTATGATGGAATAATTTTTAATAAAATAATGTGATTAAACAGATTATGTTATAGGGAATGTTTTTATATTTTTGTGTTACACGTAAGAATGGTTTCATTATGATATGGGGAATAACTATATCTCCATTGAATTCATTGAGAAAATATTTATATCTCATGAGATAGATATGGATGGAACGACAAGTAAATCTGATTCTGTAATACAAGGATGGAATGAATAGTGAACTCAGTTCAGTAATGGACTTTGTCTTCTATGATGGTCATGGTAATAATCCTTGACAAATATGAAATGATTTTATATGATTATTTTTTTATGGAACAAAATTTCACATCCTATATTATAAATATTGTGATTTTATTTTACTTTTATGATTTATCCCATGACATGATATTGTGATCTTTTATATATAAGATAAGATTCTAAAATATTATGTTTATGATTGATATATCTCTTATTTACCCTTATAGAGAAATTAAGCTCACTATTTCATATTTTTCTTTTCCCCAAGTCATGAATAAGGTAATTATGTATGATATTTCAAAAGGTAGTATAGTTATTAAGAAAAAAGAGGGAGATAATGTTGATGTTTTATGAACCAGTTGTCTATGTTTCCCAGTTTTTAAAGTCACTGAACCTATACAGTCATGGCCTAGATTTGTTAAGTTATGTCATAAATATTCGTAAATGTTGAAGTGATATATATATGTAACAAGTGGGATATTATAGTTGGTATCAAAGAAAATGTATATCTATCTTTTTTTAACTATGATAGCACAACCTAATTAGGAACCATAAGGATATGTCTACGTATAGGTTACAATCCTATCGATGTTTTTTAGATATTTTAATTAATAAACTAAGATAAAACCTAAAGTGTCCAAAAATGAAATTGTATTCATGGATATATGGTTTTCCTATTATGATTAGTGTTTCTAACACTATGCTTCTTGGTTTATGTTAATGGTTGGAACCCGAAGGAACCAAGTTAATTCTTAATGCGATGAGAAATGCGATGATTTTCCATCTGAGCAACCATATGTTATGAGAGCTTGAATAAAAAATCTTGTATCAATGCTCCCACAACATTCTCAATCTATGAATAATTAAATACATCCAAATGATAAAATCATAGAGAAACATTCTATTGAGTCCTTCATCAGACAACGTCCACCTTCATTCAGCAGGTCTTCGGATCCATTAGTAGCTGAACAATGGATTAGTACCCCTAAAAAATATATTTCCAGTTCTAAAATTTTCTAAACATGATAAATTCAACTTAGTAGTATATCATTTGGAAGACCAATCTGATCAATGGGAGAATATTATCAAGAATATGAGGAAAATTGATGAAATTGAGTCCATGGAATTGTAAATGTTTAAGATATTATTTTTGAAGAAGAAATGTACTCGTATTATTCAAAAAAAATATAGAGAAGGATTTCCTGGAACTTAATAAAAAGAATGATGCATCTATTGGTACCATGATTTAATTTAACAGGTTTAATGAGGGCAATCCACTAATTAATACAGTTCAAAATTGCATTTAATAATGTATAATTTTTTTGAATTTATGTAGACTATATAGTACTTATAATTATATTCTGAGAACTTTTATGATGTCTTTCATGAGTTACAGAAAAAATATATACTTATATTTTAGGTATTTACATGATTTTCCCCTATCACACTTATAAATTAAAACCACCTCTCCTCTACCACTCACAAAAGTTTATATAGTTATCTAGACCATTATTTCCCCAAATAAATTCCCATCATTTTTACCTTATTCTATAGTCTCTTATCTATCAAAATTTATATCTTGGAAGGCTTAGTATGTAATTAAAGTAGGTTTCTCAAAGAAGATGTATAATTAATAACATAGTTCTTTCATTTCAATTTAATCATCCACATCCTTCAAATAATAAATAAACCCACTAATATAATAAATAATACCTACCATATATTGAAATTCAATTATTTTATTGCCTCAAACCTTATTTATTTCTTTTTCCCATCCTATGTAAAATAAAAAGATCATTCATTTGTATGTGTGAATATCACTTATACTAAGGGGTGTGCTTCAATTTTCATTAACATATCACAAGGATGGTTATTATGATCGATTTGATTAATATATATGATATTAATGACTCAATTATGACTATATAACAAAATATTACATAACATATTACGCATTCATTTATTGGAAAAAATGTAAATTCATTCACACATAAGTGTGGAATATCACCTATATAAGGTGATGTTTTTTTCTCTTAGTCTATGTATTTTGTAGAGAATTTTAATTTTTTTTCAAAATAGTGAGCACAATGGATATTAGATATAAGTAATTAAATAATAAAAAAGTCTAAAAGATGGTATTTTACATTTTTCCTATTGAATAATGTGAAATAATTAACTAGGGAGATAGTTATAATGGCTATAATATTCTTCATTCACTCCTTTAATAGTAAAATCATTATTAAGGATGTTTTCTTCATGGAATATATGTTTGATAATGTAGTTCATGGAGGAGAGCACATACAGTCAATTAGACTATCTGTATTTAATCATCTATGAGAGGTGAATCACTCACATCCTAACAACTTGAACAATGGTGGTGGATTCACATTAACACAAGATGTTTCTACAGATATATTGTCTTTCAATACAGATATCTCTAATAAATATAATAATTTACACCTCAAGATCATTATAATAATAACAAAGACCATAGATATCTTCCACCATGTCCCCATTATGTTCATTAAAAATGACCCCATATCCTCTAGGACTCAGATTTCCCCTCGATGCACCATCAGTGTTGCATTATAGGCATCCGGGAAAGGGAATATTCTATAAAACCTAAAGAGTTCCATCAGGTTTGGGAATGTTTCTTGTTATATTTAGTATTCTAATGATAATTAAGGCCCTGACTATGTTGATGTAGTGAAGTACATATAACATATTATCATTTCAAATTACATTAATATTCTCAGCAATAGAGGTTTGATAGTGGACATTCTTCTGCACATGAATTTTCTTTATTGAAGCTCCTCTAAATGACATGAATCAGTTTTCACTTTTTACTCATAAGAAAAGAGTGATCCACTTTAAAAACTCTTTATCAAGGATAGCACAAAGGAAGTCTTGGAATGTTATTTTTGAGTTTTATTTATTTTAAACACATATTCATGTTAAAATTATTTTCATGATGATTTCATTTGATTTTTTTATAATATATATTCAGAAATTATGTTATATTCATGGTTTATTAAAGAAATATTTTTATTAAAATGTTTTTTATGAAAAATAAAAAAAATTATAGCTTTTTAGGTTAACAAATTGAATAATAAAATTTTATTCATTTATTACCCTTACTTTGTTTTTTTCCTCATTTAAAAATTTCAAATTATTTATATATGGATTAATAATGATTATTAATGTTAATTAATTCAAATTTCTTATAATGGGAGTTACATTAATTGATGAAACTATTTCTTTTTAATGAACATGTTTTATTAGAAGAATTGAGGTTGTTTCTAAATATAGAATTTTTAATGTGAAAAATTTAATAATTATATTAAAAAATAAAAATATAAAGGATTTCATATTTAAGTGTGGAAATATATTCCATAAATCAATTAATTTATTTTATGGCTGAAATATCTAGGTTCGAAGTCCAATTTATTATTGATCTGACTTGTTTCAACATAATACCTCAAGTACACCACATGAAAACCATAGGTTGACAACTAGTAGTGGGGTCTAATAAAGTATCATGGGAAGTCTATACCCTCTGTATTGGATAGTGTAATATAATATAAAATATCCAAATATGATTCATCATGAATAAAAATGATTAGTACATAATAAATATAATAAATTTATATAATAATGTTAAATTCAATAAATTCCAAAATAGCAGTGTCATACCACAAATTACAACCAACTTTATTGGCCACATATACATACCATTATAAAAAAAACTGTCTCCATGAAATTTACAAGAATTTCCTCATCTTAATAACCAATTTTATCTATGATGTCTACTAGATCATGTTATCCCTACCCTCAACCCAAAATTGTGACTAAAATAACCATGTGGGAGAATATTAGGTACACTTCTACAAAAGATTCCTATGTTGGAAATAATTATAAAACCTAATAGGGAACCATGAATATGGTCACATACCAATGAGTATATGAAACAATATGTTTTTATGCAATTTTCAATCCAAATAAATAAACAATGAAACATAAAATATAAAAAACCAATAATACATACTTTCCCTAAATAAGAGAATATCTCTGATCACATTGTAAGAACAATTTATTCTTATATACCAACCATATTGGTTTTTTACATTGTCCTATTAACCTATTCAGTAATACTAACTTTTTATGGTGGTGGGGTGCCTCTAATAAATCAATGAAATCGCGTGAACAATACTAATATTAGATCATAAGTCATAAAAAATATATACAAAAAATCATTTGCTCTAAAGGGAGTATACTCTTCCAAAAAATATTAGTGTCTCGATCTGATGAATAATAGGAATATCTCTAAAACACATGTACCAATATTGGATTAAGGATAAATCATTGTATCCTTGTAAATAATTGAATCAATTTCATTCCCCACATCCTTATTATTAATTGATGGGTCCCCATCATACTGGGCATCCTAACCATGATGATTTAATATCATCAGGATCAACTAGATGGTTTATGTGGATGATATAGTCATCGCATAATAATAATCATAATTTCATTAAAAATATTCTCCCAATACTATGTGATTGGATAATAGTCATAATATATATCATATTGACCCATGGAGTCGAGGGAGTCCCATATAGACTCGAGGTTAAATCCTGATGTCCCAAATATTCTTCAGATGGATAAACCCAAAGATCCCATTATACATGTAGGGAATCCACGTCGACATCATCATATGATACATAGAATATTTATATCAAATAATTCATAATGTAAGATTATAGGAATCACCAATATGAATCAATTAAATTATCATCACATCACTCCAATAGATAGGGTTCTGGGACGCACTTATAGAACCACAGATATATGGTCAATAATTACATGAAGGCTTGAAATTAAGGCTGATGGTTCTCCAAATAGATAAACCCATAAATATAAGTGATATACCCTTGAGTTAGCATGTTCCATACGAATTCGTTGTTAAAATACACTTCAATACAAACAGAAGACATACACATCCACATCGGGTCAACTAGTTGTAGGATCGAAATATAATATGAGATGCTCAATATACAAGAGGGGGGGTGAATTGTATCCTTTAAAAATTCCTTTGGAACCTTTAAAGTTAGTTATGAATAACTAAAGTTTCCTTAAGAAAAGGAAAGGGCTAAGTTTAACAAAGTTAAACTAAGTAAATTCACAACACCTCTAACACCGAACTGAACTTGGAAAGAGATTCCAAAAGTAGGTTCCGGAAATATGATTCCGGTATTTGAAACTTAACAAAAGTTACAATATGAGATTCTACCTTAAAGCATATAGAATCTAAAAGAATCAGAGTAAGTAAGGAAGTATAAGAAAGTTATACTTTCCTTAAGATACAAAATGCAGCGGAATAACAAACAAGTAGTAAAACTACTAGTAACAAGATATAAGTCTTTTAACCCAAAGAGAAGGGTATCCAACAACCTTGGATAAAGGTCCCTTGATTTATACTTTCAAGCATGTCTGTCTTACCCACACCAGGGTAAGCCCTCGATACGATGATCGGAGTCTCTGTCTTGCTATCCCCGCAAGCCATCAACTTCAAGGTAGTTGGTAACCTCTGTCTTTCTCAGCAAGAAAACCCTCGATCTTTAAGGTAGTCAGCACCTCTGTCTTTCTCAGCAAGAAAGCCCTCGATCTTTAAGGTAGTCGGCACCTCTTTCTTTCTCAGCAAGAAAGCCCTCGATCTTTAAGGTAGTCGGCACCTCTTTCTTCCTATCCCCGGAAGCCCTCGAATGTAATCACCAACATTCGGAGTCGCACGAAGCTTTGAGAGTTAATAAGAGACTCTCTCTCTAGAAATCACTTCAACAGCATGTATGCACAAAGTCCAAAATGTTCATCCATCCATTGTGAGCTTTTTCAAATGAGCTCCTATTTATAGGTAAGGTCGGCTCCTTCTCCAACGGTCATATTTCCCTTAAAGTTCGGAGGGACCTGTACACGTGTCACTTAGACAACGGTTAGTTTGTAACAAAACAGACGACATCGTTTTATAACAAAACAAGTGTAACAGAATGTACGACATCATTTTAAACTCTAACATAAAAGTTCGGAATAGAAACTTCGGAGTGAAGATTCGGAGTGAACAAATTCCGAGTGTATAAAACAATGATAATCAGATTCCGTTTTAATAAGTTATTTCGGAATGAGAATTCGGAATAGGATTTCTTCATTAGAATTCGTAATGAGAATTCTTCTTCAGAATTCGTAATGAGAATTCGGAATGGGATTTCTTCATTAGAATTCGTAATGAGAATTCTTCTTCAGAATTCGTAATGAGAATTCGGAATGGGATTTCTTCATTAGAATTCGTAATGAGAATTCTTCTCCAGAATTCATATTCTGAATCTGGAATAGAACTTAGTCAGAGTTCATATCCGGAATTCGGAATGAAACTTCCTTATAGTTCCTGTCCAGAATCTGAATCCTAAAACAGAATGCTTTATATCAAAGCTTTAATGATTCCGAAAAAAATGATTCCGAAACTCATTCTTAAGGAAAAAATATGAGTGAAAATATGATGAGGATAATTTTTCTTATAAAAGCGTTTTTCCTTATAAAAGCAATTTTCCTTATAAAAGCGATTTTCCTTAAGAAAGCAATTTTCCTTATAAAAGCGATTTTCCTTAAGAAAGCAATTTTCCTTATGATAAGGTGTTTGTGATTTTCAAAACAAGAAGGAATGGAAAAGTCATAAAGAAAACCTTATTGACTCAACAATCTCCCCCTTTTTGGAAAGCACAAACATCCTTACGAAAAAGCTATTCTAAGAAGAAAGAAACACATTAAAGCTTATCTCCCTTGGTTTAAGGATATAGATGAATACGACTAACTCCCCCTTAGGCTTTGAAACTCTGAGGATCGTATTCATATTTCCGGAGTGATGTTTCATAAGAAGGTCTTCTTTAAGAAAAACTCCCCCTTAAACAAACTCTTATTAGAGTTCTTTTTCCTTGGGTATTTTTCTTTCTCCCCCTTTGATAAACTCTTATTACAGTTCCTCTTTTTCTTAAGGATCTTTTCCTTCTCCCCCTTTGTGATTTTCAAAAAGAATTGGAGGAATGGAAAAAAAACTTAACAAAGTACCTGAGACATTAGTAATAATAACAAACGAAATGACAAGCACAATTCTCATTAGATTTTCAATATCAGCAACAAAAGAAATACAACAAAAAGATCGGATTGGTTATTTCGGATCTTTCTCCTTTGACATGAGCCCCTTAAGAATCATCTTGATCTTCTTTAAGTCATTGTGATCTTCCTCTGCTTGCTTCTCTAAGACGACTATTCTTGCTGACTGAGCTTCAATTATTTCTTCCTGAGCCTTCAACTTCTCTTCCTGAGCTTTCATCTTCTCTTCCTGAGCCTTCATTCTTTCTTCAAACTCGATCCGATAATCCCTTTCATATTTCCAACATTGATTAACGGAATTGAGCTTTCCATTCAGATCTCTCACTTCCTGAATCCGAAAGTTCTTTTCCTCTGTCAATTTTTCTTCGAATGATGCAGTCAGCTCATGAAACTTCTTGTCCTCGGTTTCAAATGCATCCTTAACATTATCCTGAAACTCATCGAAAAGCCTCATCTCTTCCACAGTTTTCTTAGACCAGCTTGTCATCCTCTTGCAAGATCTTTTATTGGCTTCGTAACCAATAAAGAAATTTTTGAACTGAGCTTCAATCTCAACACATTTATCCATAACCATGGATACGGAGTCTATTTTCTGATTCAGCGCATGTTGGAGCATCTGGCATCTGGAATCTATACTGGAGAAGGTTGGAATGGTTCCCACCAACTTCTTTAAGGACTGAACAACAAAGTCGTGCCCCAACGAGGATGACTCCGAATCTGAAATCTTGCTAGGAGAATTTTCTTCTTCAATAAGATCCAACTTCCTCTTAGAAGAACTACCAGCTTCCTTCCTCATCTTCTTTTCTGAACTCGGGGTATCAGCCAGAATTTGTTTCCCCTTATCTTTTTCCGGAATAGAAACCTGTTCCGGAGATTTCTTCTCGCTATCAGAGAATTGAACAATATAATCTTCCTCATCAGCAACTTCTACATTTTCCTTCTGAGCAGCATCAAGTGAAAGATGTTCTTCTTCTCTCAGACAAGAAACGTCTTCTTCACCTTTCTCTTCTTCCATAGTCGGAGTAACAAGCTTCGAGGATTGAGCTTCAGATGTTCGAAGCGACAAGTGTTTCGAAGGAGTTCCTTTGTATTCATTTACTTGTTTAAGCACATCTCCTGTCTCACCACTTCCTTCAGCAGTTTCTTCGACTTGTTCCACTTGCTCTTCTTCCTCTGTATTCTTAGCAACATTCTCTTCCGGAGCAGCAAGATTTCTTCCTGGAGTCTCAGGTAGAGATTCCAGAGAGAAAGATCTCGGAACGGGAATGGTTGCTGAAACCATTTCGTTGAACTTTAACAAAGCTTGCACAGCCTCGGCTTCTGACATTTTCTTCTTCAGTTTCTTCTCCTTTTCTTGCTTCTCGGGCTCATCAGCAGCCTTCTCTTTCAGAGCCTTAGCCTCCGCAGGATCCAATCCGAACTGCGGATCCCCTTCTTTTCTCTTCTCCTTGTCATCTCTCCACTTTGCTGCAACCTCATCAGTATAGGTCTTCTTCTTCTTAGGCTTAGGAGGTGCGGAGTAGACTTCCTTAGACTTGGGTTCCTCAGCTTCGACTACCACTTCTTTCAGCTTCCTCTTCAGTACCGGCATAGATGATTCCAGATCAGCAGATTTCGGAGTCACTTCTACTTGTGAAGGTAGATCAATAAACTTCCCTGACTCCTTGTCAAAAGCTATATTCATTCTCTTATGAGTGGCATCACTAAGCAGCATGATCTTGCACACCCTTGGTTTGGAACTACAAGCTACCTTGAAGGACTCAAGGCACCGAACTATGAGCTTTGATAATATTGCTGGGTACATCACGATCTGAGCTCTCAGATTCCCCTTCTTCAAATTCTCAATATTAAGAAGAATATGCTTCATCAAGTTAAACTTCCGTAGATTTATCAGGAAATCTAAGATATATATCTCACTCATCTTCAGACTATCCTTATCACCTTTTCTCAGTACAATAAGCCCTTGTACCCATAACTCTAGCATCCAGAAATTTGTAGATAGGCTTGCTATTTTCGGAGCCTTGTCATCATCTAATCCGAGAATTTATAAGGCCTTTTCCTTGTCAAAACTACCCAAAGAGTCTGGCAATACGTGCGAGATAAACTCAGCTTCACCTTCATAAGATAAACCTACCAAGCTTGCAGCCTTGGTGTAAGAAAGCTTATATGTCTTGCCATACGATTTGAAAGAAAACTTTTCTCTATTATCTTCGTTGAAGAAAGCAACTGACTCATAAAACTCAACAAGCAAGTCAGAGTAGACTTCATCTTGGTTGCCGGTTTTTGATACCGCAACATCTTCCCAGCCATTCAACTTGATATTCTTTGAAATAATAGAATCGTAGTTGCTGAAGAAATTCTGATGAACTAACCTCTCTCTGTAGATTAACCAATGAGAAATGGGCTTGGTTGAAGACATTTCTTGAGAAGCTAACTCTGCAGACATTCGGATCTGAAATCTCTGAGAAGTTCGTAATCAAGAAGACTGAAGTTCGGAATGGCCTTAAAACAGAGGGGCAGAGCTTCAGCACGCGAGAGCTTTGAAACCGATGTGGGATTAGAAAAAATAGGACCCCTTTATATAGGCAACGAGATGACGGTTCAACTTCCTCGGTTGATCTAATGGTCTAGAATGATCTGGGATCAAATCTGACGGTTTAGAGCTTGAATCCGATCTTTTTGAGGTTTTTATTAAAGTAAAGAATTAAGAAAACTATAATCCGAGGTCAAACTACAAGAAAATGCCAGCAAGTAAAATATGATTACGAAAACTTCAGTAAAGAAATCATACCTTTCGGATTGACTTAGGAGGATTATTCGTATTGGAAAAAAAATGACTACGAAAAACTCAATACGAAAAACTGAATACGAAAAACATAATACGAAAAATTTAATACGAAAAACTCAATACAAAAAATTAAATACGAAAAAGTAGATACGAAAAACTAAATACGAAAAACTCAGTACGGAAAACACAGTACGGGAAAAAAATATGAAAAACTTAATACGAAAACGTAAAAACGAAAAACCCAATACGAAAAATAGTTTTATGAAGAAAATCAGTACGAAGAATATAGTATGAAAATTCCTTTATGAAACTTCCAGTACGAAACTATCATTCCGGAAATGTTCAACATGAGTACTCCCATCCCAGAAGTGTTTTGTTCGAAAATATCCATTCTGGAAAATCGTAGTTCCGGAAGCTCCATTCCGGAAATCTTCATTCCGAAAAAGTTGGAAACAAAATTTTGAAAAAACTTTGTTAAATAAACAACCAAATGTACTCCCCCTATGAAAAGGAGTTTATTACTGTAAGGAGATTTTTTCAGCAGAGAGTTAATTAAGAAAGATTACCTTACGGTTATCATTCCTAACTTCTGTTTAATATATTCAAATCTATTAGAAGGCAAAGATTTTGTGAAAATATCATCAAGTTGATCTTGCGTTCCGATAAATTGAAGAATAATATCTCCTTTAAGTGTGTGATCCCTAAGAAAGTGATGCCTAATATCTATGTGTTTTGCACGGGAGTGATGTGCAGGGTTCTTACTGAGGGCAATGGCACTTGTGTAATCACACAAAATTTGAGTTTTGGTAAAACTCAAGCCATAGTCTGTGAGTGTGTGTTGCATCCACAACACTTGTGCACAACAACTTCCAGCTGCTACATATTCAGCTTTAGAAGTGGAGAGTGCAACTGAATGTTTCTTCTTGCAAGACCAAGAAACTAATGAATCTCCTAAGAAATGACAAGTTCCGGATGTACTTTTTCTATCCATTCTACATCCACCAAAGTCAGCATCAGAAAAGTTTTTTAGAACAAAATCATTTCCAGAAGTATAAAATAATCCTAGATCCATGGTTCCCTTAAGGTAGCGAAAAAATATTTTTACTGCCTTTAAGTGAGATTCCTTAGGATTGGATTGATATCTTGCACATAAGCATACTGAAAACATTAAGTCTGGTCGACTAGCTGTTAAGTAAAGTAGACTTCCAATCATACCTCTAAAAGATGTTTGATCTACTGGTTTCCCAGCTTCATCAAGATCTAAAGAGTTTGAGGTACCAATGGGAGTACTTATACTTTTAGTGTTGTTATAACCATATTTTTTAAGAAGATCTTTAATATACTTATGTTGAGATATGTAGGTTCCTTCTGGTTTTTGAGAAATTTGAAAACCAAGGAAAAATGTTAACTCACCCATCATACTCATTTCAAACTCAGATTTCATTAGACTAGCAAAAGAGTCAGTCAAAGATTGCTGAGTTGAACCAAATATAATGTCATCAACATAAATTTGAACAATCAAAACATTTTTCTTGTCTTTATTTATATAAAGGGTTGGATCTGCATTTCCCTTAACATAGTTATTTTGAAGCAAAAATCCAGTGAGTCTATCATACCATGCTCGTGGGGCTTGTTTAAGGCCATACAAAGCTTTGGTAAGTCTAAAAACATGATTTGGATGTTTTGTATCTTCAAAGCCAGGAGGTTTTTCAACAAAAACTTCCTCTTGAACATAACCGTTAAGAAAAGCACATTTCACATCCATTTGAAATAGTTTGAAATTAAAGAATGCTGCAAAGGCAAGTAGAATACAGATAGATTCAAGTCTAGCTACTGGAGCATAGGTTTCTTCATAGTCTATTCCTTCTTGCTGATTATAGACTTTAGCAACAAGTCTAGCTTTATTTCTAACTATGACTCCATTTTCATCACATTTATTTCTGAAAACCCATTTTACTCCAATAACAGAAGTTTCTTTAGGTCTTTCAACCAAGGTCCAGACTTTATTCCTTTGGAATTCATTTAGTTCATCTTGCATTGCTTTGATCCAATCATCATCACCTAAAGCTTCATCAGTGCTTTTAGGTTCTAATTGGGAAAGAAATGCTAGATGTTCTACTTCATTTCTTAAGGAACTTCTAGTCCTTACAGGTTGATTTACATCACCAATGATACTATCACTGGGATGATTCTTAAGAAACACCTGATTTGGGTTTTGTAAAACCTGTTCATCAACATAGGGTAGAAAGTCTTCTGGGGTAAATGTTTCAGAAGTATCTTCTAGAACAATTTCCTTATCAGAAGGTTCTTCTATCAAAGGTTGATAATCAGTTTTTGAAAACACATCCGAATATGTAAGTTGGGATGGTTTAAAAACAAAAGGATCTGATTCATCAAATTTCATATGAACTGTTTCCTCAACAGTACAAGTATTTTTATTAAAAACTCTATAAGCCTTAGAGGTTGTGGAATAACCTAAGAAAATTCCTTCATCTGATTTTGGTGCGAATTTATGTAAGTTATCATTAGTATTCAAAATGAATACTTTGCAGCCAAAAACCTTGAAGTAGGAAAGTCTTGGTTTTCTTCCATTCCATAACTCATAAGGAGTTTTATTAAGAAAAGGTCTAATCAAAACTCGATTTATAGTATAACAAGAAGTACTTACAGCTTCAGCCCAGAAATGTCTAGCAATAGAATATTCACTCAACATGGTTCTAGTTATCTCTTGAAGAATTCTATTTCTTCTTTCAACTATACCATTCTGTTGAGGAGTTCTAGGTGCTGAAAAATTGTGAGTAATACCTTTCTTACTACAAAAAGTTTCAAAATCTGAATTTTGAAATTCTCCTCCATGATCACTATGAATAGTTTTCAATGGAAGGTTTTTCTCATTTTTAACTTGAGCTCTAAAACTTTTGAAATAAGAAAAAGCTTCAGATTTTCTTGCTAGAAAATAGACCCAAGTAAATCTAGTGTAATCATCAACTAGAACAAACACATAGTATTTTCCTCCAATGATTCCAGTTTGTGTTGGACCGCAAAGATCCATATGCACTAACTGTAATGCATCGGTTTTTGAGACTTCACCGATTGACTTAAAACTAGATTTATGTTGCTTTCCATATTGAAAAGGATCACAAACTTTAGAATAATCAAATCTAAGCTCCGGTAGATCCTTAACAAGTTTCTTCTTAGAGAGTTTACATAGGTTCCTAAGATTACAGTGTCCTAATCTTCTATGCCATAACAAAGAATGATCTTCCATTGCACTTAGGCAAGGTAAATCTTGGCTTCTGAGGTCTTCTGAGTTTAAGGTGTAAACGTTCTCTTGCCTGTTGGCTGAGAGAATAAATTCTTCCTTGAAATTGTGAACTAATCATTTATCATTCCTAAAATTCACAAGGTAACCTTCATCACATAATTGACTTATGCTAATGAGGTTGTGCTTAAGACCTTTAACTAAAAGAACATTTGAAATCAAATTTTTACCTAAAAGAACAATATTACCAATACCAACAATCTCTCCCTTAGCATTGTCTCCGAAAGTTACCTTTCCTCCTTTCGTTTTGATAATCTTTTCAAAAAAAACTTTTGTTACCAGTCATGTGCCGGGAACATCCACTATCCATGTACCATGTATTGTTGCTGGTACTTTCTTTATTTTCCTGAAATCAAGAAGAAAATTAGACTTTCGGAATCCAAACTTGTTTGGATCCGAGATTTCCAGACAATAAAATTTTTGGAACCCACATTTTCTTAGAAAAGTAAGCTTTATGAAAACATAAGGATTGGGTTTTGTTTAAGGAACAATTTCTTGCCCAGTGACCACCACATTGACACTTAGTACAAAATGGGGCACTTTGAGGAACAAAATAATTGTTGCTGAAAACAGGTTTTGCATGGGTATAACCAAATCCGGATTTATTTCTTAAAGGTCGTATTTGAGAATACATCTTCTCAAAATTTTCTTTACCATGGGTAAAGTTTGATAAACACTTCTTTAAGGAAAAAATTTCAGACTTGAGTTTTACAACCAAGTTTTTATCCTCAAAATCATTAGTTTTAGAACTAGAGTTAGGCTCGAAAACATTTTTCTTAGAAATTACTTTTTCTAATTCTTTAGAAAGTTTGTTCTTCTCAGAACTTACTTCCTCAAGATTTTTTGAAATATTTTCAAAATCATCATTTTTCTTATCAAGATCTTTAGAATGATCTGATATCTCTTTTGTAAGAATATAATTCCTAGAGTTTGCCTTATCAAGTTTCTTGTTGAGTTTGGAATTCTCAATCTCAAGAAGTTCAGCAAACCTAGAGACTTCTTCAAAAGTAGGTAAAGTATTTTCCTCATCAGAAGATGATTCTTCATCAGAAGAGTTATAATACTTACTATCATTAGGATTTAAAGAAACATTGGTCAATGATTCAGCATTTCGTACCTTAGCCATGAGACAATGATTATCAATAGGTAATCTGGCTATAAGACCAAGATTCTTCTGTCCTGAAGATTTATACTCAGAAGATTCATCTGAAGAGTCACCACCACTGGCACTCCAGGTGTCATTAGCTTTCAGAACATTCTTAGCTTTGGCTTTATAATACTTCTTCCTGTTATTGTCTGAATGTCTTTCCTTCCTTTCTTTCTTTTTGAGCATAGGGCAATCTGGTCTAATATGTCCAACTCTTTTACATTCATAACAAGTAACTTCTCCATCTTTCTTATCTTTCCTGTCCTTCTTCTTATACTTGGATTAAAAGTTTCTCTGTCCAGCTATCTTGTTCATCCTTCGAGCAAGATTGGCTAATTCATTTTCTGAAACTTCACTCTCACTAGATTCGGATTGGAAAAAGACTTTCATAGACTTGGATCTGGTTACTCTTTCATGAGTCTTAGCTTTCATCTGATTCGAAGTTGTAGTAAAAGCAACAGTACCATTTCCATTCTTCTTCTTGATGTTGTCAGCATCTCTCTTCATTCTTGTTTCATGTTGTAGAAGAGTTCCAAATAATTCATCAAGAGTAATTTGAGTTACCTTCCTATTCTCATCTATTGTTGTTCTCTTGGATTCCCACTCATTGGGCATAATGTCAATTACCTTGTCCACAAGAGCTTCATCATCTAAACCTTTCTCTCCCATAGACTGTAGACTGTTGACAATAGTCATAAATCTTTGTTGAACTTTACAGATAGGTTCTCCATAAGGAAAATTGAAGCCATGATATTCAGCTCTAAGCATAGCTCTTCTAGTCTCGATCACCTTAGATGTCCCAAAGTGTGTAACCTCTAACTTCTTCCATATACAGTTAGCTGCTTCACAAGAAGAAATTTGGCTATATATATTCCTGGTCATTGAACATAATAATGTGTTGCGTACCTTATAGTTGAGTTGATATTCTTGCTTCTCCTGGTTAGTAAAGGTTCTGACTTCCTTGTCAGGAATTTTATAATCACCAGTAAGCATGACAAAGTTGTCTACTCCAGTATTGATAACAAAAGTCTTCATATGATCTCTCCAGTACTCATAATCATTACCATCGAAGATTGGTGGTCTAGTAGGATTCAGGTTGTCAATAGATCCAACATTAATTCCTGCCATACCAAAAATAACTTTGCACACAAACTTGTTAGTAGAAAAAGTTCATAATCAAAAAGTTCGGTATGAGAAAAGTGAGCAAAAAAAACTTGTATGTGAGTAAAAGTATTTCAGTAACCTTGGATATGATACCAAATGTAAGAATGGTATAGAGTAAGAGGTTTCCAACCTCTGATACCAATTGTAGGATCGAAATATAATATGAGATTCTCAATATACAAGAGGGGGGGTGAATTGTATCCTTTAAAAATTCCTTTGGAACCTTTAAAGATAGTTATGAATAACTAAAGTTTCCTTAAGAAAAGGAAAGGGCTAAGTTTAACAAAGTTAAACTAAGTAAATTCACAACACCTCTAACACCAAACTGAACTTGGAAAGAGATTCCAAAAGTAGGTTCCGGAGATATGATTCCGGAATTTGAAACTTAACAAAAGTTACAATATGAGATTCTACCTTAAAGCATATAGAATCTAAAAGAATCAGAGTAAGTAAGGAAGTATAAGAAAGTTATACGTTCCTTAAGATACAAAATGCAGCGGAATAACAAACAAGTAGTAAAACTACTAGTAACAAGATATAAGTATTTTAACACAAAGAGAAGGGTATCCAACATCCTTGGATAAAGGTCCCTTGATTTATACTTTCAAGAAAGTCTGTCTTACCCACACCAGGGTAAGCCCTCGATACGAAGATCGGAGTCTCTGTCTTGCTATCCCCACAAGCCCTCAACTTCAAGGTAGTTGGTAACCTCTGTCTTTCTCAGCAAGAAATCCCTCGATCTTTAAGGTAGTCGGCACCTCTGTCTTTCTCAGCAAGAAATCCCTCGATCTTTAAGGTAGTCGGCACCTCTGTCTTCCTATCCCCGGAAGCCCTCGAATGTAATCACCAACATTCGTAGTCGCACGAAGCTTTGAGAGTTAATAAGAGACTCTCTCTCTAGAAATCACTTCAACAGCATGTATTCAAAAAGTCCAAAATGTTCATCCATCCGTTGTGAGCTTTTTCAAATGAGCTCCTATTTATAGGTAAGGTCGGCTCCTTCTCCAACGGTCATATTTCCCTTAAAGTTCGGAGGGACCTGTACACGTGTAACTTAGACAACGGTTAGTTTATAACAAAATAGATGACATCGTTTTATAACAAAACAAGTGTAACAGAATGTACGACATCGTTTTAAACTCTAACATAAAAGTTCGGAATAGAAACTTCGGAGTGAAGATTCAGAGTGAACAAATTCAGAGTGTATAAAACAATGATAATCAGATTCTGTTTTAATAGGTGAATTCGGAATGAGAATTCGGAATAGGATTTCTTCATTAGAATTCGTAATGAGAATTATTCTTCAGAATTCGTAATGAGAATTCGGAATGGGATTTCTTCATTAGAATTCGTAATGAGAATTCTTCTTCAGAATTCGTAATGAGAATTCGGAATGGGATTTCTTCATTAGAATTCGTAATGAGAATTCTTCTCCAGAATTCATATTCTGAATCTGGAATAAAACTTAGTCAGAGTTCATATCCGGAATTCGGAATGAAACTTCCTTATAGTTCTTGTCCAGAATCTGAATCCTAAAACAGAATGCTTTATATCAAAGCTTTAATGATTCCAAAAAAAATAATTCCGAAACTCATTCTTAAGGAAAAAATATGAATGAAAATATGATAAGGATAATTTTTCTTATAAAAGCGTTTTTCCTTATAAAAGCAATTTTCCTTATAAAAGCGATTTTCCTTAAGAAAGCAATTTTCCTTATAAAAGCGATTTTCCTTAAGAAAGCAATTTTCCTTAAGATAAGGTGTTTGTGAATTTCAAAACAAGAAGGAATGGAAAAGTCATAAGGAAAACCTTATTGACTCAACACTAGTAACCAGGGAAACCACTAGGACCCCCTTGGTCACAACATTATATAGGCACCCTCACATTGGTCTTTAGTATTGATCTAGGTCTTAGGTATAATGTCAATTCTTGGGGTAAACTATGTCCCCCAAAAACATCATTAGGATAACATGGCCTATTGTACTACATATAGAATCTAACAATCAAATCCTTCGAGAGATGGCACAAGACCCATATCAGTCCTCAAGGCCTACTAGAGTCAAACTACTCACCAACTCATTATCCATATCCTAGGATTGATCCAACAATTTTGATCTCAAATCAAGGGTGATTAGGCCCTATCAATCATAGTACAAACTTTGATGGATTTTAAAAATCTAATCATATCGTAATATAACCATTAAGGTCTTAGGAAATATTTTGAGAAGGCGTCTAACATGTTTTTAAAGGCTTATAGTTGTCCAAAAAACCTTTTGTTGTCCATCCAAAATCATATCATCCAACTAGTTGAAATAATTTAAATAATTATAAAATATAAAATTTATTTAATTCATTAACAACTTATTATATTTAGTTACTATTGTACATATGGCGGTGAGTAATTATACCACAATTCAAATAATCAAATGCATTAAATTTTGATTTTTATGTGATACAACATACCATTAGAAAATATTTTTATAATATATTTCCAAATGTATGAAGATCTACCCAGGACTTCCTAGATCCATTCATCCCTATTCCCAGCTCATGTAACCATCCATTCTCTTATATCATGAACAAAACCCCAAAATATTTATTTATAAAAAATTAAAATTAATTCAAAAAATATATTTAATGTGTATAATACTTGGAGAGAACACACCAAATATATGAATAGAATAAAATCCAAATCAAAACAGTCACAAAAATTCGACAATATATCCTTGATAACTATTTGATTTCAACCATTGAATAATCAACAATTTCAATAATAAATATAAATTAAATTTACCAAGAACTAAAAATAAACACATAGAATGGTGTACCATTAATGAAAAAAATATCGACTACAGGTTAACCTCATCATCAGAAATCCTCTGGATATGCATCATGAATGTGCTAATTGATTCTAAATATTTCACTATTTTATGGTGAAATCATAAAAAACAAAATGATAAATACAACCCAAATTGATCATGAAGAATTTCAGAAGAAAATAGTATGGATGGTGTGGAAACCATACCTTAATCTAGCATGAAAAATTTTCAATAACCACACCCAATACAAGGGGAAAACCAAGAGGGTGATTGTGAGAGACCTAAAAATGTTTAAAAAAATAGGGAGAAATATATGGGGCTAATCCTCTTAATATTAATGTAAGAAATTAAAATTTCCTCTAAAAAAATTCCACCAATGAGCCAGTGGGGTATACAAGCTAGTTGGTGACTCTACTGTAAGATTGGAAGAAGAATCCACTCATCCTCTCTAAAGGATCCACAAATCCCCATGGATGGCCACTTGAGCCTCCATACAATGAAAAATAACCTCATTGATGGTGTTCTAAATCTTGAAAATTAATTAGTAATCCCAGTTCTGAAATGTTAAGAAGTTATAATTATAAAAATTAAAAGACATATTAAAATATATATTCCCATGTGATAATAGCATCTTAAAATATCCCCACCATAACACATATCATCATATATTTGTGTTAGTGGTTTATAATATATTTATCTATACCTATCGAAATCATCCATTCCACATCAAAAATTTGTGGTCGGACGTGAATTTCTAAATTAACATATAAATAAACGGTCATATTTGAAGACACTCAAGCCTCTGAAATGTGATCTTATGCCCATAACTATTTTTGAACTCCGGAATGAACCATTCTTGAGCCAGTATAATCCTAAACACAATCATATTTTCATCCAACTGTCCATTTATCATATGGTTCTCTACACATTATGATAGTGATCATAATGAAATAACGTTATTTATTTGTAAAACTCCCCATTGAAATTTCTAATTGGACTATGTACACTTTTTCTAATGATTCAATCACTATGTTATCCAATTTTATATTCCTAAACATACTTTATAACATTGATCATGAACTGGTATAACTCCTTGTTATGTATTCTAATGAAAATAAACACATACCCAAAAATTATTCCAATTTCCATACATTCTATTTTTTCATCTAAAAGACCTGATTAATTATTGAAACAATCCATCTTCTCCAAAATTCCCTACCTGATGCGGTTTCTACTTAATTATTTCTATATAATGGAAGAGATCAGTCTGAACTCCTCTAACTGGCCCTTTCTATAAATTCTTATCTCCCACTACTGATGCACCACTAAACCACCTGATCATATCTCTATAGAGAAAAATATAATCCCATGATCATACAAGAATTCTCACCCAATCCCATACCCTATATCTAGTGGAATTTCATGGTTTAAAAATCCACCTAAAATTTATTCCATTATAACATACCACAAGCACTGGTGAACCACCAGACTCACCACATTTTGATCATCATCAACCATCACGAGGTCCACACCCACACTCACACACCAATGACATGAAATCCAATACTATAACTATCATTACTTTAGGAATAATGTCATCCATGGATCCATTTAAATAGAATAATTGAAATTAAAATCATTCATTCAATGACCGATACCATACCCATTCAACCATTCCCACATGAGATTTATGTGACCACATTATACATCTCACACCCCAAAATTGGATCAACCTTTCCATCACAAAATCAATCCTCATTTTTATTCAACACATCCCATGTCCAATCTATTACTGAGCACAATGATTTTCTAGTCTAGACCTACTCATATATTATAATATAACCAATACATAGCTCAATTTATATTCCTAAATCATGGGAACATCATACTCTTTACCCTCTGAATTTCAATCAAATCCAACATTCACCACCCTCTACTAACCATCAGTGTACTTTAAATAAAATGGATTTACATGAACTTCTCATGAATCACATAAAGACTTTCCATTATCCAAAATTGGTAGAAATTTCCTTTAATGGACAATATTCCATCACAATAGATCCATTTTTATAATATCATTCCCTATAAGGTAGGTTACTCTATATCATCATAAAAATAAGTGTCACATCAGTACTTCTCAATCCTTGAATCTCACTTGACTTATTAATTCTTAATAATTAAGATAGATTCTATGTGGAAACCATGTGAACCATACACATCTCATCCTATATATCAAGTGTACAATCCCATACAATTATATCATATACCTAAATCTTGATTCTATAATCTATAAAATAAAAAACATAGTGGACCATGCTCCAAATAATTTCTACTCTCTAATTTAGGTACTAAATTAGACCTCCCCCCAAAATTAGTCACCGTACATTTTCCATATTATATCATATGATCACTCACCAAATGGTGTTTTTATTAAATCATATTACTCCATCCATTCTCGAAGAATCTCTAATAATATCTAAAAACATTTTCATCATGAAACACCATTCAAAGACCTTAATTCCTTACCCTAGGATCATGAAACATTTATGAAGTTCATTAAGAATTATTTAGCTAAGAACTCAACCAGCATCAATATCAAATTCACTCACGGTAAATCTTAATAAAATAAGTCACCCTCTATTCTATAATCCATACTCCTAGAAAATCTATTCATTAATATCAATATGAGTGTACCACCCTCATCACTACATCTAGCGGAACAAAAATTCCACACTAAAGCCCAAGTGGTTCTTACTCAACTAGTACTTTACACCGACACAATATGGTCCAAATATATATTATGTTATTTAGGGATCCCAATTATCGTATAAATTCTAGTAGACTATAAACACACATCTTGGGAAACATAACATGGTTCCATTTAATCAAAAACATAGACTAGCTCATAACCCACTGCTAGTTCTCCAACCACTGAATGTCATACATGATCTTGTATTGAACAAACGACAGAAACACATGTTTCAAAGATCATTATAGCATCTAACAACATATATTCATATGACTCATCAATTCTAAAACACCTTTCCATAATTTAGAGACTCGCACAAGATTCCACAAATGGAACTTTTCCAAGAGAATCGTAACATATATAAGAATGCACATGTTTGGTGAAATAATATTAGATAATCCATACTAAGGCAAAACACAACACATAATGTTTTATTATATAAGATTCTATTCTAGGATATATTGAGAAATTCAATATAGGTTTTTAGTATAAATTTTAATTTCAAAACATACACAACACTCACCCTAGGGGGTTCATCTATAAAAAATAGAGTGCTTTTACTGACCCCTCAAGTCACCAAATCATCATCCAATAATATTAATATAACCTCTAAAAGAATTAATTTTAAATAAATGATCGAAAAACTGATTATAATTCCACCAAGAGTATATTTCTTAATATTTCATATGATCTCTTTCAAAAACATTGAAAAGAAGATCGTAATTTATAAATTAGAAAAATATCACTGTCCTGCATTTATTTTCTGGAACCTATATACCTAATAATGATTTAACTGATTCCATATTCTTCTACAGGACATGATCCAAATACAAAATTTATAACTTTCCAATGGGATAATCTAGTGTTAATAATACAAAAATTATAAATCTAAATCACCATTCTTATCATTCTACATGAAAATATAAATCCAAAAACATCAATCCCTTAACCATGCTATCCTCTACTTCCATTGCTAATGGTGTTCATGATGCACCACTCCAGATTCCATCATGATCCCCAACACATCCTTATGCCTCACATATATAAAATACCAAAATAGTAATACTTAATAAAATTTATTTTATAGAACTTTGTAATTTCCTATACCAAAGGGATCTCGACTAGTATCTAACCAATTCTATATAATTCCCTTAATCAAAATTATCCAAATACTAGAGAGTTCTGAATCAAAGGTGACATCTAAAGAGATATCGTGGATATTATATAGACCATATATATTAGTGAATAATTGTATATAAAAAACAAAATATCATCTATCATGAATAGATAAGAAAAATAAGTAATAAATATAATAATTATAGATAATAAATGTATAGATCCATAGGTTGGATTGACAATTAAATGGAGAGGGTGATTCAATGGTTTATTTTTATGAATTCATTTTCATTAAAATTAAACCTCTTGAACTTTTTATGGTATGCAATATACTAAATATCACCGCTCAACCTCACCTTATGTGAATTTGTATGATAAAAATGGTATTATATAGAATTTACAAGGTTCAATAATGAATGGAAATCATCTTACCAAGTTCTTTAGATACCCTAACACAAATTTATCATTATAAAAAATGTGAATAAAATTGATTTGAGCTCCAAAAAAATATTTATAATCTCTCTCTAACTAAGAGATATTGTTTTCTTTTGGATCTAACAGAAATAATTCCTACTCTAACTCTATATGAGAGACCTATTCTATTCATGTATCCAACCAGTGTAATCCAGCTTCTCTTGGTACCATTTAGAAGACTTCATCTTTGTTAGAGGCTTGATCCACTATAAGACGATATTTTATATTCCTCAATGATATTTTAGGATATGACTTTCTCATTTACTCTTTCAATAATATCAGTAATTCAAATCTTGAGACTCTTTCCATATATGGGGAAATCCAGATTATCCTTAATCATCTAATTCTCAGGAGCACAAGTTGATTCTTCTTTAAAATACTCTTATATACAAACAATTTTTCAATTCTATAAGACAATATAATGATATCTAAAAGGATATTGAAATACTAAATTAATTTTTAATCTCTTACATGCACATATTTATGCCCAAAAATAAGGTGAATGGGGTATAAATATTTCATGATTTAAATTTTCCATTTAAATAATCATATTAATGTTCTTATAAATAAAGACATTTATTCCCCCATAAAACATTAATAAGTGAACAATATAGGGTATTGTAAATACTCATTTTGAATAACATATAGAATGTGGCTATTACTTTACTCAGTCATCTCACTTGAAATACCTGAATGGATACTATTATGAAATAATCCCCATTTAAATACACATGAATTGCAATGGTTATTTTTATTATTATTAAATGAAATATAGGATTCCATTTTATCCATGTTGTGAATCCACATAAGGGGTTTATGTATGAAATCATCTTCATACAACCATGTTAATATACATGACTCACCCCTTTTATGCATTCATTAATATTCATGAACCTCATTTATAATTCTATAAGCACTAAGTTTATGCATTAAATATACAAAGAAAAACCCATGAATGAATCATTTATGAATAAAAACATAATAAACACCCAAGAGAGTTGGATTCTTCATTTATTCTCTTACAAGATACAATCACTATGGATTACTCTAGATGCAAACTTGAATGTTTATCAAAAACCTGATAAATCAGACTTTATCATTCTTTCACACACTGTACTGATTTTATAATACCTGAAAACTCAGTCCTCATCATCGGGAAAGATACACATGATCCACAAATCATAATCATTTTAACATGAGTGTATTATTTTCACTATTTATTATCATTTAATTATGAAGAAAAAAATACATGAAGAATCGGGCTTCAACATTCTTATTCATTTGGTGAATGGAAGTATAACATCATGAATTTATCATTTTGTTCATACCTGTGTGATAATCATGACATTTACTACATCTATGTGTCTCTACATCATTAAGATACCACATGGTTCAATATATGTATTCATTTATGGAAGATTATGAGTTTCATATGGGATTAATGTTATGGCCTTTCCTGGATCACAATATATTTATGTTTCCATAATTTTTAATCGATGAGGCCTTGATAATATTTTTAAATCACCATCAATGTTTAATGAATATACATGAGTAGAATACTTCAATCATGAAGGGAGAGAGATGACACTTCACTTGATCAAAAGTTCTAGGTTACTGTGATTGTATGGTTATCATTATATCTATATCATTTGATGTGGAGGAACATTTACCAAAACATTATCCATCCCATATCAAACATCAAACAATACTTATCTCGGAATTATCAATCCATTTGTTTCTTCATCTCACCAAAAGAGTGTTATGGGGACTACTAATGAACCTCTGCAGGCACTACCCCATGTTTCCTATCATTATCATCATTCTACCCTACAAGGTGGTGACACTAATGCTCTCATGAACTATCTTCTGTAGACCTTACACAAGAGCCTTCCAGATACCTCTATGACCATGTTGGGACTGTAAGCTGGCTCCCCTGATTTGCTGAGGAACCATGACCAATAATTTTCGCTCGAGCATGATCATTTCCCATTTGTGGCTATGCTCATGTTTTTACTATATGTAATTTTATAAAATACATAGAATATACTCAATGTAAATAAATTTGCGACCAAATATAAATTTCCATAACACCGTCTAAACAATTATTCTTCAACAATACCTCCTGAAAAATAAATATATTTTTCATTGAATTGTTCTAATTTGTCAATAAAATTATTCATTATTAAAATCATAATATGCATGGTCATCAAATCTTCTTCCACATTATCATGAAATAAAACACATTTCATGGTCATCTTGTAGTAAAAAAATATATATTCTTTTGACACAAGTCCTTGGAAACTATGTTCACTTGAATAATACATTGAGGTAACATGGATAATATTCCAATAATTAAATCTAATACTATTTCATGAATCTATAAAATTTATATTAGATTAAACAATTAATCCACCAATACATATTTATTTATTAAAAATAAATTATATATTGGATCAATAATATTCCCATTTTTTATTTTTTTATCCATATCAACATATATCAATAATGTCAACATGTGATGAAAATATTCTCCCCCTTATTGGAAATAAATTAAAAAGACAATTGGGGGGTCTTCTCAACTCAAACATATGATATTATCTCATATATGAACTATAATGATCCCATCTAAGAGAGGGATAATCAAATGTGGTTCTCATTACAAAGAGCCTTTATCATTTTAATTTAATTGTACGTTGGATGAACCAATTTATGAAAAAAAAAGAGATACAATAATGGTTTTAAAAGCTCTATATATGTTAAATCATGCTCAAGAATTCTCAATTATAATTAAAAGGATTATAAATGAACATATTTTTGAATATAATGCTAAATACTACACACATTTGAATAACCAAACAATAATATTTAGGTGTAAATAAATAACACCCCCTTTATCTCATCTTGACATCAATCAAGCACTCCCAATTAATAAATAACATAATTCAATTAATAGTATAGATATGAGTGTGATTTTAATTCCTCAAACTTCTTGTATTCTCTCCCTCAATGAATTTACTTCACCATCATCATTGGAATTGGTAAACTATTTGTTAGGAAACACTTATCCTTAAAATTTTTCATGTTAAATTATAAAACAAATGGTGAAAAAGAAGAAATTTATTAGACATTAGAACTAAAATTTAAGATGAAAATTTTCTCCAAAAATAGTCCATTATTTCCCCAATTATTTGACATCATCTCATTGTTCTTATCCATAACATATTGTTTTAAAATATTTATGTTTTGTTCACATACCACGGTCGACATATAACATTTCTTTTCATTGGGATTTCATTAATCTTCCCCCTAATACATGCCTCATGTTTTTTTATAAATTGACATATTTTTCCAACATTACTATTTCATATACCCAAAATTCCAACAATACTAATATAGGCATATAATACTTATTTTCATCGTTATTATGTAATCAATTTATTTTTAATATAATATGATCTCTATTTCATCAGAGTAGAACCAAAACTCTTTATGGAACATCATAGGGAATATTTATTCATGCTTATTTCCACATCCTCCCTTGATGTGGTGGTTTTAACAACATTTTCATCATCCATATATTCCTATATTTGGGTTTAAAACATGTGGAATTACAGGAAATATCGTTAGAACTTGAAAAAATTTCTATGTTATGGGATAAGTTTTTCTTAGATGATGGATATATTTTATTATAGGATGGTGGAATTATTCTTTTTAAATCATAACTGTCAACAAAAACATGAGTGTTAAAATATTTTATTTTATCTATTTTGGATGTTTCATATTTTTTTGTTTTTATATTCATCAATGTTACTCTGAACTCTAAACACTTAATGTTTAACAAGTTATTATCATCCTCATATATTCATATATTTTCTTCCCAATTCTACTTATAGCTTCATCATTTTATCTGAAGACATTTTTTTATTATTGAAAATAATTTCTAGTTTACTTAATCTTATTAGATTTACCATTTGTTTGAGCAGTTTTGAAAAAAATAGTAAATTTGTGCAATATTTCAAATTAAATGAATGCTTCAACAAATAAAATCCTAAATAAATTGTTCTCAGAGATTTTTTTTCAATTATCTAATAGATTAAAACCACCTTTTATTTAAAAGATTAATTACTTCATCCTTCTATTTTAATGGTTATTTGAGAGAGTGGTAAATTAAAAATTTTGTTATCCAATACATCTATCATAGCATCCTCTAATTATTCATGCAATATCTTTTCATCATGATGTCTATTTAAAATTAAATGAATAGAATTTATCACTTCTTTGTTAAAATTTGGTACATGTTAATTAAATTTAGAATGAGTATTAACAAATAATACATTATAATTAAATATTGAAAATACATTAGAAGAATGAAAATCAAAATATTTATTGCATATTGTACCTCATTCATTACAAGTGACTGAAGTCACTTATTTTACTTTGTGATTCTTCTTCAGCATCCTTTCTTGTTTCTTCTTTATATTCTTTTGAGTCCTAAAATAAATCTATATTTGAGTAAAATTACTCATTTCTAGAAAAAATCACTCCATAAAGACTCGATTAGATATTTAGAGGTGACCTATCCTCTTATACAACTTTTAGAGCCCTATACCAGATTGAAAACTAATATAGGAGGGGTGAGTCACAATTTATGTTTTTAAAAATTCATTTTTATTAAAAATTAATCTCTTTACCTTATTAATGATCTGAATCAATTATATATTATCTCTAAATTTCACCTTGTGTGAGATAGTAAAATAGGATAGGCTACCACACCAAATTTTAAATCTTCTTGAATTGAATGCCAAATCCCTCTCATATATGTTATACACTATAACATGTATTATTCACTATCAAATAATGGAAAATATTTACTCTAATTTACGACTAATAAAATTCTTATCCCAATACAACTGAGTGAATCTGTTTTATTTTGCCATTGATAGAATGTATTCTTGATTCGGCCTCGACCGAGATACTCCATCTAATCCAGGATCTTACATGAAGAGTTCAACGGCTCCCAAAACTTACTAGAAGACCTAAACATTGTTAAAGGGTTAATCCACTATAGGATGATATTTTATCTTCATCCATGACATTGTAGGATCTGAAATTCTAATGTATTCCCTCAAGAACATCATAAATTCTTGTCAATATTCTATTCCATATGTCTTTCAATATAGTATATCACCAATATTTGAATTCTTTAGAACACATGTTGAATCTTCTTCAAAAGACTCTAGAATTCAAACCATTTCTATATTTTATAAGATAATATATCAGGATCTCAAATTACATTGTAATGTTGTAAAAAAATTTCATCACATGCATGAACATGTTTATAAACAATATTGTGTTGTTTGGGGTGTCAATCTTCCATGATTTAAATTATGCATTTAAATTCTCATATAAATGTTTTTATTGATTAACAAATTTATCCCCTTAAAATATTAAAACATTATAACACAATCATATTATATTTACTCATTTTGAATAAAAAATTGATTGTGAATATTATTTTAATCTTTAATATCACATAAAATACATGAATGTGTGTCATTATTAATGAATCCTCATTGATATACCCATTAATTTTGATGGGTATTTATTTTTGTAATGAAATGAATCATATGATTTCTGTTTGTTCATGCAGCGCATCAACCAGAGGGGTTTAGGTATAAAATCTTATTCATGTAGCTGTGTGAACATCCATGAATCATCCCTTTTCATGAATTCATGAATATTCATGCACCTCATTCAATAAACCCAATGTTTTTGGGATTCTCCATTCTATACATGGCCTCATAATCAGTGGTGACTCATATCTTTATGATGAAATCTTAAACTCCCTAGAGACTAGAGTTTTTTATTTATTATCATACAGAATATAGTCCACATGAATTACTCTACATAAATACATTAACAAATCTCAATCACCCAATGGATATGGATTTCCCACTCCATCACTTGGATTATTCATCTTAGAACACCCACACATTTGGAGCTCATAATCATAAAATATAGGAAAACCCTCTATTCATTATCATATTCACCCTAGAGGATCATGTTATTTGTTACTTATCCTTTGAACACACATATAAAAAATACATAAGAATAGGTCTTCACTATTTTTATTCATTCTATGAATGAAAGTGTAACTAAAAACATTTATTATTTGGATCATTATTGTGAGATAATAATAACATTTACTACATCTATGAGGCTATAATTCATTAGGATGCCACAAGAATTAGGATCTTTGTTAATGAATGTATGTGAATGAATTTTAATATTGATGAATGATACAGGTATAATGAATCATAATATTTTGATGTTTTCAACATTTTTTTTCATATAGAACTCTGTTTTATCTTCATACATTAAACAATGGCGAAATACCTATCATGCAGTAGCCTTCAATCTTTAAAAGTAGAAGATAACACCTATCTTTATTGAAAGATTTATATTAGAGCAATCATACCATACACATAATATAAATATAATTTAATATGGTGTAATAGTTACCATAACTCTTTCCATTCAAAATCAAACAGCTTACAAGGCTTAGCTCAGCTTCATAAATCAATGTGTTCCTTCAGATATCCAGAAGTGAGTATTGTGTTTCACTCTCGATCCTCTACCAGCACCAACCCATACTAGATCTATTTTCTAAAATTTCTACCCACACTATAGTTCAAATTTTACTCCCATGAAAAATATCTTTTAGGACTTTCACAAAGTCTCGCTTGATACCTTTGTTGCCATGTCGGACCTATATGCCGGCTCCCCAGCATGGATGATATTTCTTCTACCATAATGTGGGATCAAGTTGGATCATTTACCATTTATGTTATTCCTAATTTCTTCAGTATACATATTTTTATAAAATACATTGAATATAGTATAAGAAGATAAATTTGTAACCAATTGTAAATTTCCAAGCCATGATCTCAATTATAATTCCTTAGCCATACATCATGTAAAATAAATAATTTTTCCCATGGAATTATTTCAATTATTATTCTAAATTTTTATTCATCTAAATTAATATGTTTATGGTTTTCAAATATTATTCAACTTCTTCATGTAATAAAAAAATTCGAGGGTCATCTTGTAGTAAACAAAAGTGTCATCTTTTGAAACAAGTCATTGGAACATAATAACACTTTAAAAATCATATAATTTAACATATAATGTTTTCCAAGAATAAAATACAATTTCATATCAGAAATCCATAACAATTATCCTCACACAACCAAATAATCTACAAAAAAATATTATATTATTAACAATAAATTTATCCTAGGCTCAAAAAATGAAATTCAGCAATGGCCAAGACATTGATGTCATACAACAGCTGAATTCCCACTAAGAAAATAACATATACATAAGGGTATAATTGAAAATAAATTACATTTTATCTATAAAATCATTTAGAATAATCTTATAAAAATATCCAATCTCATCCTTCATATATTATTTGCCATGAAATACTAGGCCTCACAACAATAATATGAATTGAATAGAAATTTTAGACTAACTCGGGTACCCATATTAAATTAATTATAGAGTAGGGTGTGTCTACATACATATAAGGGCACTAGAAAAAAACATCTCCTGAAAAAAAAACATATATAATGATATGTTCCTTTTAAAATCACAATATAAAAAAACTATAAAATATTAAAAAATTAATTTCATTATCTTAAAGCATGAATATATTTATGAACATCATGTAGGTTTTTCTAACAAATTTAATAGACATTAAATTTTTAATACTCATTCAAGTCAAACTGATTACCCATACCTTATTCATCAAGTGTTAGGGTTTCTCTTAGAACAGCATGATATCAGGTAAAATATATTAATTTAATGTCATCCTAAATAGATAATGAATCCAAAATTTGTAGGATATAAATGCCAAATGATCATTATGAATGGTCTATGGCTAGATCTTTGGTGTCATGGGAATATTTCCAAACTCTAAGGGAAAATAATTGATTGAAGTTGATTCCTGATATTCAGGGAAATCATTGAATCAATGTTATCATCCAAATCACTATACCTAATGGCTAGGATCCATTTTTTATTCAGTACCCCAACCAAGAACATATAATATCAACATGATCCACTTACTGGGAATTATTTATGACATTGGAATGTTAAAAATAATAATCAAACTCATAGTAAATTTATCCTTCAATCCTACAAGTTTGGATCAAAATAATGAATGAAATACTATAGAACCATGGTATCTAGAGGTCCTATATATACCTGAAGTTCAATCCATGTATCTTAGATATCCACCACATGGATCAACAATATGTTATTAGGATAAATGTAGGGAATCATCAGTGACATAATCTCCAAGACTTATTATATCTATATTACTTGTGTTAAATTTTTACATCCTAGGATGAAACTTTTGGAATCTAATAAATAATCATCACTTTAGTCTCATATACTAGGTTCAAATAAGAATATATGGAACCATAGATTCATCCAAAAATAAAACATGAAAGAATAAAAAGATATTTTATATTTGTATAAATTCATTTGGTTATTTCATCTTCCCCATGAAATTACATGTTCTGTGTGGGTTCTATGGGTACAACCACTACTTTCTCTAACTATTGCATATATACCTGGTCCGGGTTGGTTCATTACTGGGGATCCCACTAGATTCCACTTAGTTACATAATATTAGCGACATCCTTAAGTGGTTCTACCATCTCGATCTATGTCTTATTTTATCAACTGATGCCTAATTGATACTAAATCCCTCAACAACATTATATGTGAAAAACATAACTCATAACCAATTCATGATAACTAAAATTGGAAATATTGTACAAATTGAACAAGTATAATATCAATCTTCGGGGACTTACAGGTTCAATATTATCACTATCCTTTCATCCATATCATAGTTTTATTTCATATAGGTGAGGCTCATCTCTAGGGTCACTATGCCATAATGATCCCAGTAACACCTCTCAAGTTGTATAAAAGTATCATGATATTAAAATATAAGAATGAAATCCTTCTTTCATTTTTGTTAGATCTAACCAACACATATCTAATGGTCTATAGTAGACCATGACACATTGTGCAGTCCATCAATGGTAATTTCATCTCACTCAACCAAACAAATGAATACTAATAAAATTTGATATAAATTAATTTACTCATACTACTTATTTATTTAAAAGTAAAATTACTCTGTGTTTTTAAGGATGGATTCCAAAAATATTATAATAAAATGAAAACAAACCATAGGATGTTTATGTGAGAGCACATACCGTTAACTAATTCATTTGAATTTTGTTTTTGAGGGTTAGAATATCTAACTAGCCTCACCAACCTATGTCTTTTCTCTATACCATATTTCATTATCAATCGAATTCCTCACTCAATAAATGAATGTCATAAATAATAATTATGTTAAATAATCATTTAATTACATATTTAACTAAATTTTGGAATATATTGAGAAAAAAACATCACACTTTTATGATGTAGAGAATCTATATCCATCCAGACATAGTAGGCACCCAACAAACCCTATCTACTATTAATTGGGAAATAAATTAATTTCAAAATAACTTAATCAATTAATTTAATTAATCTTGACCTAAAAATAAATTAAACTTCTCCATGGAATACTATTATTGAAACAAAATATAAAACCCAAAAAATCATCTTACAACTTCTTCTAGCTAGGATATATGAAATACCCGATTCATTCAAACAATTCCACCATTATATAGGGATATAATAAAAATTCACACAATCCAAACATAGTTAAAGTTTCATGAATAACTTGGTAATATGATTATATGGGGGGGTGATCCTGTAACATGATCTTATATGGAAACAACCATGAACAATACAAAAACAAGGGAGAAACCATGTGGTGGATAGGTAGAGACCCCTAAATCATGAATAAGAAAATTTAATTGAATAAATGGGACAATTTATTTATTATAAGGCGGAATTTTCACCATAATATTATAAATGATTAGATAGTGGAAGAAATTGGTTGGTATGTGGAGGCCACTAGCTGGCATGTGGCCATTAGAAGTAGTTATTGCTACTTCCATACATCACTAGTTAACTATAGACTGTTGTTCATATTCTGCTACTACAGGAACATAGCCTCTCTATTGGATCCTATATGCCTTTGAAATTAACCATGAGCCAAAAAAATGTGAAAAACACATAATTGGATTTGTTTAATCTCTCAATGAATTATTTTGAATAATGGTTCACAAAATGACCTAAACACTAATTTGAAAAATAAAATTTATCTTAAAATTTCCATACCTAAAAAACATAAGATCACAAAATGGTTATGTTGTTATTTTTAGATTTAGTATAAGAGTAATGGTTTAGATAAATGCTGAGGTTAGGATTAAAACTATTGAGGATAATTTATGATTTATGGATAACATCATTGTTTCAATCAAGTATGGTTGATCATATATTTAAATTAATAAGTAACACTTTTGGTATTTTATGGGACGAGGGTTTATATAAATTATGTATATTTGGGGTGAAATTTGTGGTAATAAAAACCTTGAGTAAATTATGTGTTTTAGTAGAAATGTTATTTGATGATAAATTATTTAATATTATGTAGGCATAAGTAAAAATTTATTAATAACCACAATGTTTAAGATGATGATTGATGTTGAAATAATTATGGGTAATTTGGATAAATTATTATTCAATTTTGAATCATATACTTTATCATAATGATAACAATGGAATTCAAATATTATTTTCTTCCTTAGTGATTACTATTATTTTTGAATAAGTTCAGTATATTGGGAACATTAAATGTTTAGCATAAATGGATGTTACATGAAATATATTAATTTAATTTAAAGAACCATATATGAATTTATTATGTATTTTTTATAATATTATTTATATTATATTATTATAATTTGTACATTTTCTCATGAAACATTATGTGAGATTTATTTTTTTTGGGTTAAAATGTTACATTTATTTCAAAATAATATATGTTCAAATATTTCTAATTTTTGGGATTCCATTCATTTAAGAAATAATTTTTTGGTCATTAATCATAGTTATCTGTGAACATTCATAAAATTTATTATTAGGTTTTTTTGTTATGTCATTGGAGAAAAATATAGTATTATATCATATTATGTGTTTAAAAAAAATTTATATGATATTATATTTCGATAACTATTGTGGGTTTTTGAGAAAGGATATAAATTTCAACATATTTAATTCTTTTTTGGATTTTTTTCATTTATTTAATGATAATTTTAGTTCAACATGCATGATAAAAAAATCATCAATTTGAATATGAGATGAAGTTGATGTAGAAAAATGCTAGAAACAAAATCGAATGAAAAAAATAAGATAATGGTATGGAATTAAGAAAGAAATTATATTTTCCTCTAAACTTGATATTTATGGTTAATGATTTCCTAAAATTATGAAGGAGGGTAATAAATCTATATAACATTAATAGAAAATATATCATATTTATGAAGTTAGATATGTTTGAAATTATTTCAATAGAACGAGCCTCATTATGGTAAATTCATGGTTCATGAAATACATTGTAAATTATGATTTTCATTCTGATGTATTTGAAAAAAAATTACTTTAAAATTTTGGTTTTATCAATGAGAAATAATATAATGACCCCAAACCCATTAGTTGTTAGGTAGTTTCTTACATTATTACATTTTCATAGATATAAGATTCAAATCCCAAAGGAAGGTAAAGTTTAGATGTTTCATAATACAGATACATTGATGATCTCCATTTTATATTGGCAATATACAATTAAGAATAATACATAACAAAGTGAAATTATCATCATCCTTGAAAAACCATTCAAATAATTCATGTACATATATTTGGGAAAGGGGTCAAAATAAGGGTGAGCACAAATTCTAATGTTTAAGTAAAATGGAATATTTCATAAATAAATAAATAAAAATCATCAGGGAAATTTATTAAAAACCACACGTGAAAATTAATCAATAACTTGAATATAATATTCATGGAATAAAATATAGTCAATAATGCGATATCAATAACGAAATGATCTTGAAACATGACCATGAATATTCTAACTAATTGATTAATCTCATGGAATAACAATAAAGATGAAATTAATAAGGATGTATATTGAAACAATAATGATCTATCTAAAATATAGTTATTATAATTATATATCTTCAAGGAAGATACTATTAGATTTATCCTTGGGAAATTTTATATACGTGGGTAGAAAAGTGTCAGATTTGGCCAAAAAAATTCATATCATGAGACTACTGATGCATCAAGGGTGTTGGTCGGAGTGGATACTCAAGACGGGGGTGAATTGAGTTCCAATTAAAATTTCAGTTTAAAAACATTGTCTTAAAAACCCCCAAATAAAATACTGAATTAAACTGTAATGAATTTATATCAAAGTAAAGGTTCTGTTGGTTTCTCAAGGTATTGATTATTTTCGAGTTAATCCAAATAGAAGAGTTGATTAACTTTTGAAACTAACTTACTGATTTAAAACTAATATAAACACTTGCTAGTTCAATTATCAAAGTGACTTTAAAATAGTTTTGGTTTTAAAGTAATTAGCAGCGGAATAAAAAGGAATAACATTGAAAGATATATCACAAAAGATATAACCAAGAGGTTCAGTCTCAAGCCGAGACTTAGTCCGCTCAAAAATTTATATAATTTTGATCCACACCCTAGATCGGGGTTCACAATAGTTTACAACTGTCCAGGTCTAAGACCTCTACCACTATTATCAGTGGGAACACAAACAACAGCACCGACTGTCCAGGTCACACATGACCTCTACCACTATCCCAGTGGGGAATAAAAGATGTAAGAGTTTGAGTGAGGATTTACATATCCTCTAGTTAAAGGAAAAGAGACAGTGTGTGTGTTAAATATAGCAGATAACACACACTACTCAATATGTAAAAAGATAAATCAAAGAGCAAATATTTAGAGTTTAGAAATGGCTCTAGTGATTGTCATGTAGTTCTGGACTCCATTGATTGATCAGAATTTGCTCTAAGTCCTCCTCTAGTTTTTTTCTAGAAAACAGAGTATCGTCTGTTTCCTTTTCTTCCAAGTGTAGAGACATTCGATGAAGCTTTTGAGTTGATGTTCTCTTTTTCATTCTTAGATCTTCTCTGGTATACAGAAATGTTTGTGAGCTTCTAGTAAGTTCAGTCATATCTTTTCATTAACACTTGGTGGTTCTTCTAGCACACCCTTGGTATGTATGTCTCTGTGTGTTTTTGTATTCATTCCCCTTCTTTCATTTGAAAGCACGAGCTCCGGCAAGACACAATTTACTTTTTTCAGGTACGAGGTATGGTTCCCTGAAATCCAACAACACATATTAAATAAATGTCAGTTTATTAAAATATACCTGATATGACCACTGGTTAGATTAAATAATGATAAAGAAATTAAAGCAGCATCTGGTTCTGTCTCTGGAACGGTGGCTTTGGATATCGGTAGCCTTATGTATCGGTAGGTCTGAGTATCAGTAGCTTCTTGTGTAATAGTAGCCTTTCCATCGGTAACTCTTCTCTTGGTAGACTTCATTTGTAACAGTATGCTTTCTGTCGGTCGACTTGATTGCATTGGTAGAGGTAGACTTTCTTGTATTGGTGGGCTTTCACATATCGGTAGGCTTTGCATAACGGTGACCTTCTTATATCGGTAAGCTTAGTATATTGGTAACCTTCTACGTATCGGTAGACTTGAATACCGGTGACCTTCCAGTATCGGTAGGATTTGATTTAACGATAGACTTCAGTATATCGGTAGCTCTATATCGGTAGCTGTCGACTTCGATGTAGCGGTAGACTTGAGTAACGATGAGCTTGTAACTGTAACTCTATCGGTGGACTTGTTCTGTAACAGTTTCTAGTCCGTAACGGTAGCTACTGTCTCTATCGGTGGCTATATTCTGTCAGAGCATTTTATTGGCAGAATGAGTAAAGTCAGAGTATACATATAATAAAGCATATTTGAGATGTATCAAGCGTAATTAAGATAAAAATAAAATATAGTTGGGATTATCAAAATATAATAAAACAACTCAATTCCCAGAGGGTTAAACAAAGAGGATTATATTAAATAGTCCATAACCCATGAAATAAATGTCCAAAACATTCCTAATATATCAAATTATCAATTGAAATAACAAAAAATGTTCCTTATTATATATCCATACTGAGTAAATAACAGAGATTTATCAACATTTTCCCAATAAATCATATAAAATTAATGTAAAAACCATATGTAAAAATCATATATCGTTTATGAAATAATCATATTGATGATATAATAATATTTGTATTAAATATATATATAATTTCTAATGAAAAATTATTACATGAAATTTTTTGTTTCAGGATACTATTAACAATATCAAAAGGTTTTGACATTCTACAATTTGTTTTACCACATGGTAATTTTTATATCAAATCCAAGTGGATGAGATAATTCCAACTGAAAAATAAAATACCATTACTTATAAATGAATCATTACATTACCTATAAAATTGGAATTATATATTCTATATAAAATTGAATTGGGGAAAAATAATAAATATGTCTCAATGAAATGTAAATTGAGACAAAATTCCTTACATTGCACTTTCCATTAGTTAAGAATGATTTGACCTCAGGGATAATGGATTTAAGAATGTTATTAACTTTATCATGAATAATATAAATATTACTAATATAATATTTTATCTTTTAATAACATATTATCTTTTATTTGTTAATAATCGTTCATTATTTTCATTGTTTCAGGTGTTAATTACCTTCTTTTTTCGAGTATGTTTTGAATTTTTTTGTTTATATTATGTTGATATTGATTTCATCAAATAATTAATATAATACCTTATTTAGATATAATTTTTATTCAGTATATATTTATTTAGAGTAATCCATATAATTTTCTAATAGAAAATCAAATGCACCATTCATGGAGATGCTATGTCGTAAGTACGCATGAACAATGTTTCCATTTTCATATCCTATTGAAATAAATAAAAGTAAATGATATATATATATATATTATAATTTAATCATCATCTTAATGTCATATATATATAATATTTTTATTAAATTAATCCTTAATACATTCTATATAATGTGTGATTGAATCAAATCGCTTCGTTGGGTGGCAGTCTGTCGTATGTACGAATGACATTATCACATTCCCAGAAAATAGAAATCATGAAGTTATGTGTTATATAAAAATTTTAAAATAATAAAGGAGTCATTAATATCATATATAAATAGTATTTCCATTATTATCCCCAAAATTTTTTTGATTTCATTGAAAAATGAACGACATCAGTTAGCGAGACGGTAGTCTATCATATACACGAACAAGGATTTCGTAAACCATTTAATGAATGTGTGTGAAGTTATTGGTTTTAACATAAACATAAGGAAATATCATAACATGTAAGACATTGAGGATATTTTATTATCCCATAATAATAATAATTGTAGGTTTTTGAAAAGAAAATAAAATTAGAATACTTCTCGAGAACATTACCTCTTCATTGGGTATTCTCCTAAGGTTTTACTAAAAATATCATCTATTTTCATTCTATCCATATAATTATACTTTTATTAACTTATGGTTTTAGGGGAGTGATTTGGATAGATTGAGGTTGATAAAAATCACTTGAGTTTCAGGTTTAAGTTGTCAGTGTGGCTACTTTTTTATAGTTGAGGAGGAGTGGCATTCTGTTTAATACAAAAAAGTAGTCTTTATTAGGAGGTATCCCTTTTTTCATGGGAATACAAAATTTAAAAATAATATATTTTATATAATTATAGACTATAAACACCTCCACCACAAATCATTAAACACATTTTCATCATTTTGATTCTTAACATCAATATTTCTCTCCTTTTACTGTTCCGATTATTATTAAGTTAAAAAATTATATAACCTTGGTAGTTTATTCAATAAGGATAAATAAAAATGAGTATTATTAGATAATTTGGTAACATAAATTTGAAAAATGATAAATAATTTATAAAATAGAGTATCTCACATGTGATAGAAATTAATTCTAATAGAAGTGCATGTAATGTCCAAAAACATTACATTAAGACAAACCACACAAATAGATCTTTTTTACTATTTAATAGTACATATAATCATTATAATAGGAAAACCGGTCTGTGAATAAACCTTATTTTATTTCATTAAAATTTTAGAATAACTTTATATAAAATTTTATTTTTATAAATTTTAAATTATTTAACAAAATATAATGTATTATAAAATAGCATTAATATAAATTTTGACATTATTCATTTAATTTGAACATAAAAATTTTGAAAACAATATTGCAATTTTACTCTATTAATTTCACTTTTGTGTGACATGTGATATTCATTAATAAAAATAATTTAGTATCATAATTAAATCAATTCTCATCACTTTTTATATTTTTAGGATCACGTATCTTAATAAATTATTAACTAAATAATTACTTCATTTGTTATTATTAAAAATTTACATTATTTATTTCACTATAAAAAATTAAAATAAATTATCATGATAGTTTAAATTAATTAATATTTCAAAATTATTTATATAAATTAACATATGTTATTTTCCCGATATCTCAATTCATTATTGAAAATAAAATTATGATAAGAATATTTTTTCCTTTTTCTTTACATAACATATTATATTAGTAAATTTCCTGTAATAGTATCCTAATAACTTATAAAAATATATCATAAGGTGTTAAGGGTAGTAATATGTACATCCAATGTGTCTTGTATATGTTTTTAGGTCATTTTAGACCATATATTCTATATTTCACTACAATGTAAACTCATTTTTTCCTTTAATCGCTATAATTAATTTTAATTGCTCTTACTAATTACTTTTTGAGAAAATTAATTTTTACTAATTAGTAGTTTTAAATTATTGTGTATTTAAATTTAGAATCAATTTTTTTTAATTCAAATCATAGAAGTGTCTTATATTAATATAAAATCAATTCTAAAGACTTTCCGAGAAAACGATGTTGTAAAGTGAAAAACATCAAAAGATTACAATGTTTTTATATTCAATATCAATATAAAATAGATTCAAATGAATTAAAATGGATTAATAAAATTTTAATTTAATTTTTTTTTCATTAAAACTAATTAAAAATAATGTTTTATAAAAAATATTATTTAAAATAAATCTCTGATTTTAATTAAAAATTTTTATTTTTCAGTTTTCATTAAATAATTAAACTTCTCAGAAAAATACCAAAAATTCACCCTAATATATTTTTGAAATAACAATTTCAAAAATTAATTTTATTTATTTCATGTAAAATTTATATTATTTTTCAAATTTATTTTCAAAACAAGTGATCCATTAAAATGAGGCAAAACTGACTTTAGAAAAATACACTTTTTTATAAAACTAGTGCTGTTATTTTATTATGTATATAATAAATATTTGATGAATTTAAATAAACTATATTGAATATATATTATATAAATATCATTAATATTATTAAATAATTTTAATTAATTTAATTTATTAAGATAAAAATCATTTGGCACCTAAAAATATATTTTTATAAAAACATTTCATTTATATATAATTGGTTTTTATATTCATTTATAATTAATTGGTAACCAATGAATTAAACCATATATTTTCATAAGTTATTTAATACTATTTATAAATAAAAAATTTACAGCTAGGAGTTAGTTTTCATTTTAAATAATAATATTAATAGTATTCCATAAAACCAAATCTTTCAAGTAATGCAAGCCACTGAAGAAAGTCATTATTGCATGTAATGAAAGCTAAATTAGTGTTTTTTACATTGAAAAATAAATAATGGATTTAATTTATTTAAAATATTAATCATATTCTAAATTCATGGGATATTATAGTCCCTTCTATACATGGTGTTGTATGTCAAACACATTATTGAATAAAATGTTATTCTTTTTGAATTTTAGGGTGTTGCATTCCCCCCAACTTAAATTAATTATTTTTTTCACAATTCAAACACGACCTCAGTAATCAAGTGTCTTACATTTGGAAATACAAATATTAAAAAAATACACACCATAAAAGAGTTAATGAAATAACCTCTTAATAAGAGAGAAAGGAAATTATAAAACTTTTTTGGAATAATCACATAACTAGGTTTCTAGATATGTGAACAGTGGTTAGAAATAAAGGCATAGGCATGGAAGGGAAAACTAAAACTTGATTAATGAGAGGTATAGATAAATAACTTGTCCGATATAATTCTAGTGAACACAAAACCAAAATCTAGTTGTCTAAAAAAGGTTAATGATATCATAAAAACTGATAATAATAAGAAAAAATATTTGTTTGAAGACCATTTTCCTAGAGTTTAGGAATTAGTTCACTATAAAAGAATATAATAAAATATAAATAATTGATGTGTGTTTATTTGATAATAAAAATCATATCATTTGGTTATACTATGAAATATTTCTACTTCATCTCTTAGAATGTGTATCATCATATAGATAATTAATACATTAATCTATTAAACCTCATCCAATGTTCAACTTAAACCATATCATAAATAGATAACTTGTCTATAATATTATGATCCACCACTTTAAAATAATTTACAAGGTAGTTATTAGTATCTAATTTTCATTATCCATATCAATCATTGTCATTATATAAATATTAAGAAAATATTAAGTCATATCTTTCCCCCAATAATGTACTTTTCTAAGATGTTTGACTTATCACTAAATCATTTTCTTATTCATTTATACTATTAAAATACTATTTAAATTAATTAATTAAATAGAAATAAAGTTCAGTAAATATATATATCTAAATTCTTTTGATTATAATATCAACAAAAAAATACTTTTAAAACATTCTTAATGGATCAAAATACAAAAGAACATTAATCATTCTTGTTTTTTTTGTATCAATACAATAAGCATGACCTTGATCCCTTAGCTTATTCTAATTTATATTCCCTTTATGCACGAAGAATTTATTTGAATAGTTCCCAATTTCACCATTGTTGAAACACTGTATATCATTCTTTTCACTATCCCCTTTTCATTATTTTTCTCGATGACCCTTTTCTATGCACTTATAAAAAACCTCAAAAACATTCAAGAATTTCCTAGGGTGATTATTTTCACACTTATCTGATGTGTTAAAATCCTTCCTTTCATTATTCACATTATATATCATTTTACCTATTATCCTATTTTCAAAAACATCCCTTTATAGTTGTAAGTCTCAGACAATTATTTATATGTCTTGATAGAATAAATCACTACTTCATCATCTAAAGAAAAAGTTTGAGACACCATCAACCTTCAGATACTCGGTTTAAACCCATCAAATAAGTAGTCAATGCTGTACTCCTTATTGCGTATGTAATAATTATCATATCTGGAAAACATTTTTATGGTTTCTTCATTCTAAACAACACTCTCTTATTACTTTTTATTTAATACAATTAACATTCTCTTTATCTCAGTTTGTTGCTTCTAGGGAAAACAATTAGTTTTAAAATACCACTTTAAAAGAATTGCATTCCCATAGATCTATTTCCTCTTCATCCATAGTATTATTGTTCAATGACCACCAGTGATCATTATTTTTATTGATACAATATACTATAAGTGTATCCTCTACCTATTTATCACATCCTAGTGCTATAAATATTTTCTCCAAATACCTAATCCATTTCTTAGCTGCTATAAAATCAGTTGTCCCACTAAATTATTGGGGATCTTTTCACATAATTTGGTCTTTAATTAGAGTATATCAATATGGGAAAAAACATTCTTTGGTTCAATCTAATTTTTTTCATAACGTGATTAAGAATCACTAATATATCCATAACATTCTCATATTCAATACTATCTATATCACTTTTCTCTACAGGGAAGCCTCTACATTGGACACAAGTACTGATACCCTTACTTTTTACATGTTATATTTATAAATAATGGAATAATATAGATTAGATCATAACATTATGTAACATAATTTTTAATCCCAAAATTAGAGATATACTTATCATAAATTGAAAATTTTATCCAAAAATAATCCCATAATTGTAAACATGGATTCTTTCAAATGTATTTACTTTCTAATTCATCATAATGATTTGTAAAAAAATTATGAATTATCATTATAATATCTCCTTGGATTTTCAAACTAGGCACACAGTAAGACCCATTTTTGTGTACCAGGTTTTTCTCGATTCAATCACAACATGCCCTTTTCAATGTTATAACCCCTAGTTTTATCTATGCAAAAAATACAACCACTTGTAGTAGTGTGGCTCATCTGTATTTCTTGGAAGACCGACATAATATTTACCTTACCAATACATTAAGATATTGAAATATAATTATATTTAAATACTATCATAGTTCTATGTCACTTAAACTATGTTTTCCGAAAACTAGTTCCCAAAAATTATACCAAACTAGATCTGATACAAACTATAGTTAGGCCAACCGATGTATCTTAGAGGTGGTTCCTTACATTGTTAAATTGGAATATATTCATGATTAAAATCCCAATAAGAAAAAAAATTTAGATGTTTTTGAAACTATATACATACATGATACTCATTTTACATTGGTAATATAAAATGATACACAATTCATAACAAATTAAATTGCTATGTATCCTAAAAATATTTTTAATAATTCATCTTCATATCATGGGGAAAGGAAAAAAATATTGGTGATTTAAAATTCTCATTAAGGTTTTACTAAAATTGAAGATGTAATAAAAAAATAAATAATAATGATCATGTAATGTTAAATTACTAAAATAAAAAACAATTAATAAATAACTTGAGCATAATATGGGTGGAATAAAATATGATCAACCCTATAATTATTAACATGATCTTAAAAATTGAAAATGGATATTATAATTAATAAAATAATTATATGGAATAAAAATAATAATGGAATGAATAATTATGGAAATATGAACTGTCATGATTTATCCTAAAGATAGTTACTTTTAATATATATCCTCAAGATTGTAAAAATTAATATCTATCGACAAGAACTTTTAGGTCTATAGGTCTAAACCCATCTGATTTGGACAATTGATTCATCTCAATAGACTAACAATGCATCATGGGTATTATACGAACTGGTTTCAGACTCTTGTAAAACAAGTCCAAATCATTCCATATATATCAAATAATCAATTTAAATCATAAAAAACAGGGCTAATCATATAGACATATAATGTATATGATACAAATTTATCAATATTTCCCCAATATATCAAATTAAATTAAAAGTAAACAACATATGTAAAAATTTAATATGGCTTAGGAAAAATTATTATCCATAAAAAATATAATTTATATTAAAAAAATATAATTTCAAATGTTACAGTTTTATAAAAATGATATCATCCCAGGAAAGAGATAACAATCACAAAAAGAATTGAGATTGTACGATAACTTTTACCACTTATTAATTTTTAATTTAAATCTTTATGTCTGAGGTAATTAAAATTGAAAGTTAAAATACCATTAATTATGAATTAATCATGATATTATTGTTTAAAGGGGTAGTATATACAACACATAAAACTAAATTTGTGTATAATAATACATAATTATCGGTGGAATATAAATTGAGATAAAACATCGTATTTCATGGATTCATTTTGTTGAACACGATTTATCCTCCATTATAATGATTTTAAGAATATTACTTACTTAATATAGAACAATATTAATATTCATAATATCAAATATGAACATTTTATAACACCTTATCACCTGTTTGATAATAATATTTCATTATTTTGATTGTTTCTGGTGTTAAATTCATTATTTTTAAGTATGTTTTCAAATGTAATATTTTTGTTCCTATATTTTAGATAATTTTTTCATCATATAAATAATTTAAATCATGATTTAAATATGATATATATACATTATATTTTTATTAATATTAATCTTTAAAATTTAGCGATAGGAAATGAAAAACATCATTCATGAAGACTGTGGGTTGTACGTATGAATAAAGGCTATTTCAATTTTTTTGGTATTGAATGAAATAAAATATATATATATATATATCATCAAATAAGTATCATATTTATATTATTTATATCACATATTTTTATTAAAATAATTATTAATACATTCCCTTTATTGTGTGAATGAATCACAACGATTCACAATGTGATAATATGTCCTGCACATGAATGATGATTTCGTAAACCCTTTGATAGAAGTTTGTAAATTTTTAGGTCCAAAAATTAACATAGAAAAAATATTTTTTTGTAGAATATACTGAGGATAATTAATTTTAATGTAATAATAATACATGAGAGAGGTGGAGAAGGAAATAAAATAAAAACACTTTTAGAAGAACGATACCACTTCTTTGAGTATCCTCTATAGTTTTATGCTAAAAATTTAAATTATTTTATTTATACCAACAATAAGGATTCTATGATGAAGGGATAGACTTTTGGGAGTGATTTTGGCAGATATTGGTCGATACAAATGTGTTGAGTGGTGTAAAGAAGTGAGAGAGTGAAATCTTTTTTGTAGTTTAGGATGAGTGGAATTCTTTTAACACTCAACAGTATTCACTATTGGAAAGTCTCTCTTACTTAATGCACAAAAAATATTAAACGGATGATATAATTTAGTGGAATAAATTTTTATTTACACATAAAATACACAAAAATAAACACATTTTTACCATTTTGATCCTTAACATATATGTTTCTATTCTTTTACCATTTTGGTTTTTATTAAGGTGAATTATTTTCTATCCAATGTAATATATTAATTAAAAATAAATTAAATATAGAAATGTTAGATAATTTCTACCCATTTATTTTAAATATTATATCTACTTTATAAAATTTAAGATATCATGTGTGCTAGAAATTAATTTTAATACAAGCGTAAGTAGCGCGATGAATACACAAATTTAAACCTAACCATGATAACAATGTTTTTAACTATTTAGTGGTCAATATAGTAATTATATTAAAAAAATTATTCCATGAATATACCATATTTTATATTTATTATAATTTAAAAATCACTTAATATAAGATAAGATTTTTCTAAATTTGAATCAATTAATAATATATCATTTATTATAAAATAGCAATAATGTCGATTTTGGCATTATTCATTTAATTTCAATTTTAAAATATCATGAAAATTATGTAATTTTTATATTTTAGGTTCATAGATTTGTAATATGAAATATAAATATAAAATAATAATTTATTTAAATTATTCAATAAATTTTGTACACCTTTAATATTTTTAGTATCTATTTTCTTATTTAATTATTAACTATATATTGTTGTATCAACGTTCTGTAAGAATTTAATGTAATAAATTCACCTATAAAAAATTAAAATAAATAAACATGATGTTAAAAAATAATTTATATTTAATAATAATATATATGAAAGAACATATGTTTTTCCCCAATCCTATAAATTTATAGAAATTTAATGTAAGAAAAGAATATTTTTTTCTTTACCTAACATATTATATGGTTAAATTTCATTGAATAGTTTTCTATTGACTCATAAATATATATACCCTGGTTTTTAGGGTATAATTATGTCTATAAAATGGGTCTCTGACAAGTTGGTACATCATTTTAAACTTTATATTCTATGTTTTACAACTAAGTAAACCAGTTTTTACCCTAGTTGTTGAAATTATCTTTAATTTATTTAACATATAAATTTTGAAAAAAAATTAAGATGGACTTATTCAATATTATATATTATACCAGTTCCAAATATGGAATTAATTTTTAAAAATTCAAATCATATATGTGGAGCAATCTAGTTTAAAATCAACACACTAAACATGTTCAGAAAACCGGGTTTTAATGAGAAAATGATCAAAAGTTTACAATGTTTTTATATTTTATTTTAGAATAAAATTTACTAAAATGGCCTAAATTAGATTCATTAATGTATTGTTAAGCTATTTTAACATCAAAACTAAATCAAAAATTATTTTGACATTTTAAATTATTTAAATTATGAGGAATCTTTAAAATAAAATTCCTTATTTTTCAGCATTCTTTAAAATAAGAAACATCACAGTGTAGTACAATAAAAATCACCCTAAGATAACTTTTAAATAATTCATTAAAAATGGAATTTTTTTATATAAAATTCTAAAATGTTCAAAACTATGTTTTAGGACAAGTGCATCATTAAAAGGAGGACAATACGCCATTAGAAAAATCTTGCTTTTATGCATAAAATTTGATATGTTGTTATTTTATACCTATTAAATAAATTATATGAATTCAAAAATACATTTTATTGAATATATAATATAGAAATTTCATAATTATCAGTATATAATAGTACTTAATTGAATTTATTTAGATAAAATAATTTTGGCACATATAAATAGTATTTTATGAATACAATTTCTTTATAATAAATTTTTTTTTATATTAATTTCCTGTTATTTGGCAACCAATTAATTAAACCATATAGTTTTATGATCAAGTTAATACTATCTATAACCTCCGATTAAAAAATTGGAGTTAATTTTCATTTTAAATATTAAAATTAATAATATTAGGTAAAAATCTATCTTGCATGTTATAAAAGCCTTCGACGAAGGTCATTTTTGCATGTAATAAAAGATACCTCAATATTTTGTGCATTTAAAGATATAAAATATATTGAATTTATTGAAAATAGTAAATATATTATAAATTATTGGAAAATTATATTCCCTTATATGATATGTGTTTTCTTTCATACAATCTATTGAATAAAATGTAACTCTATTTGCATTTAGGGGTGTTACAAATAAATGGTATTTCATTCACCTTATGAATATATTTTTTTCCCATGACTTGGAATAGATTCTATAATTGTATCAAATATATTTTTTAATTTTGGGATATAATTATGAAGAAAAATTTATCTAAAGGGTGTTTAATTTAACACTACAATTTTTTAAATGGAATATTTTTAAATAATAAAATTAATAATAAATAATATATCGATTATTAATTGGATAGGAATGATGATAAAATCATTTTATGGTAAAAGATAAATTTTTTAAAAGATTATTTCTATTTATAAAATGTATTTTTATCTTAATATATTACATTAATTAGTATATATAAATGAATCTAATGAAATCTGGATAATATATATTAGATAAAATTAATTAACATTCATTTACTATAAATTATTAAGAATGTAATGAGTATAAAGACATTTTATTTTTGAAAAATATATGTTCCTCAATTTTTTGACTACTGTGTTCAGATATTACAATATTATATTGGATCTTTTAGAAAATTTATTTTAAAATGTTGAATTATGTTTTTAAATAAAAATATTAAAATTAAAATTGAAGGACTAATATGTATTTCAATGAGCGAACTCATTTTTGAGTGAATAATGAAAATTGAGATTTTTTAAAAATTGTTTTTCCTTTTCAATAAAAAATAAATTAAATGTATCATTATGGGTTTTATTTAGATTTATTACAGCATAATCATAATTTTAATAAATTTAATTAAACTAATTCTATGGGAATAAAATAAAAATTTATTTTTTAGAGGAAATTATTTTTTTATTAAATGATATATATTTTTAATTAATTGGTTTTTTATCATATATTATGGATTTAAATTAAATTTTATTTATTACACATTTATAAAATAAATTTAATAAAATGTATTTCATATTTTTTTTACTATCTAGATATAATTTGGTGATAAGGACAATTTTTTTTCTTAATTAAAATTAATATTAATAATTTTTATCAATATAGTATGGGAAAATTGGTTTAATATAGGGTGAATATATAAAATAAGTTATTAATATTTCTCAAAAAATAATTTTATTTCATTTGGGGTTTTTTTCTACTAGAATCATCCTATATTAGAAAATATTTCATTTTGGTTAAACTTTCCTTAAATTGTGGAATTTATCATATTTTAAGTACACGATTATTTCAAAATTTCACTCTACTTTTAATAGATCTAATATGATTTCTATAAGTACCTGGCCTAAAAAATTGCATAATCTTGAATCAAATGAATATTTCACATTGATGATCTTTTCAGATTTAGAGTTTTATATAGTTAGGTCATTACTATTACATCACATCTCAAAAATTACAATGTAGACACTTCTACTCAGTTTCAATTTTTTTCATAAAATAAAAACACTTGAAGAAAATGAAACATGTCTAGTTCTTGTTTTAGATAGAAAGAACTTAAATTGATCTCATCCTTCACCCTATTAAACTTTATGTCCTGTGAAAAAAAATTCAAAAACTTGGGATGAGCATAAAAAGATCAGTAATGGATACACACAGAAGAAAAAATGTTATTTTCTTTTCAAAACAACATGTAAACCATGAAAAATTTATCATAAGTAATACTTTTCACCTTTAAGATGTAATAAATACTCCTCATTGAATAAAAGATCAATACATACCATTTTGTAACAAAACTATTACCATAAAACCCCTATAAATAACACATAACATATAAAGTAAACTTGGGACATAAACATACTTAAATAGAATAACTATACATTCGACTCCCACACATATCACTAAATGGAATAGCCATACGGCCAAATTCCATACATATCACTAAATAGAGTAGCCATATAGTCGAATTCCATACCCAATGAATTGGAGGTTATAACGTAACCACACGTATTGGTTTATCATGGAACCACCCGTCATTTGATTTATCATGTAACCACCCATCAAATTTCCATGTACCATTATAAAATCATAGCACATAAAATATTGAAAATATAAACATTTCACTAATAAAATTCAATTTGAAATCACAAGAAATAATTTCAAAATATTGAAATAATCAATCCATTTCAGAAACCATTTTCAATACCAAAACACCCAAAAATAGAATAAGGGATTTCCTTTTCATTTTATAAAATATTAATGCTTATAAAAGAATCCAAATAATGATTATGGTGGCGGAGAGGTAATTGACACCGTAATTTCTAAAAACATTCTATTTGTCATTTAGTAAAACACTTCATAGAAAAAATATTCCCTTTGAATTAATGTAAAATCCAAAGGGTTTTATTATAAAATGTGTAAAAGAAGAAGGTATATATTATCAAAAAATGCATCAATGAAAGATGATTGAGACGAAATCCCTTATAAAAATTCGACAGCCTAACAACGTCACTTTAAAATTCAGAAAATGATTTTATTTGATAAAAAAGTGTATCTCATCACTTGGAAATAAAATTTACATCAATAAGGATATATAAGAACATATACCAACATAGTCATATGTAAATTTAAAGACATAACAAAAACGAAGTCTTCTAAAAAGATGACGGTGAAAGGTTCCCTTACTGATATGGTAACTTTTCAAACGTACACCGCTTGAAATAAGGATCATAAATAAAGATGTAAATACCCATAAATGATATTATATTACACAATGTGTAAAATAATTTTCAGTACATACACCACACAAAAGGAAGTAGTGTCAAATATAGCATGAATCTCATAGGAATAAAAAGTGAGATGAAACCCTTTACCTCGTTGTAATCAATTGAGTCATATGACCAAAAGTTAATAACCACTAAATTATTCACATAATACCATAAATATAATGAAAATAAGGATAATATATATCAAAATTCAGTACACAATACACCACATGAAATAAATAAGTGGCGAACAATGGAAATCTCACAAAATTAAAAGTGAGATATGAAATCCCCTTACCTCATTGTCTGACTTGACCTGTTCATTCTTTAATCTCCAGAATAATAAACTAAATTTAATTTATACTTTATTAATAAATTTTTTTAATTTTATTATTATTTTTATATCAATTATTACCATGTTATAAACATTTGGTAATCATTTAAGTTAATAATGGTCATTTTGTCGATATTTGGTACTTGAGTCAAGAATGAACTTCTTATAATTACAAATTGTTCATGTGGTCAAACATCCATTATCTCCAGAATTAAATTCATGATTTAGATATCATATATATCATATATATCTAGTATATCTATGTATTTATAACATTACATAACATTTGGATATAAGAAATGAAATGCACCATTCATGGAGACGGTAAGCCGTACGTACGCATGAATGCAACTTTCATTTATATTTCTTATTTTATTGGAATTAAAAATAATGATACATAGGTATATTATAATTACAGTATAATATCATTAACTATATCCTTAATATGTCCCATGTATGGCATGAAAGATTCATATCACTTTGAGGGGGAGGTAGTCTGCACTTTCTCAAATGCAATTACTACGTCTACCCATAACAGAAACCATAAAGGTATGATATAAATGAAAAATACAGAAGAATAAAGAAAATATAAACATAAAATATATCATATATAAATTAATTTCTATTTTAATGGACACCATGATAGGCGGTAAGAGATAATCGAAGAATCATTGTTTCATGAGGCGTTAGTTTTCCATCCATAGAAACAATATGTTACTCACCCATTAGATAGAGGTGCGTGTAATTGTAGTTAGAATACTTCTCATAAAAAAATTTATTATATTTATTATACTGTTTTTGTTATAAAATAAAGTAATAAAAAGAGTTTAGGGGGTTGGAGAAATAAAATAAAACAAAATAAAACAATATAATTTAAGAGAAACTATTACATTTAATTTGGGTATCTTCCTTTGGTTTGAACCAAAATGACTTTATAAATTGCCCTCTACCTAAGTTAAGGCTTCTTGGAAGATGATAACGATTTAGGGAGCTTAATTGGGTAGATTTTGAACGATCCAAAAGGCTTGAGAGTTGTGAGGAATTGGTTAGAAGTGGCGTCTTTTTAATAAGGGGGAAGGGGCTCTTTAGGAAAGTTTTAAACAATTATTTTATTATAAACTTATCTTCAGATTCCAAACGTCCGAAAATCATTAATTTAGAAGATAAGATGACTCATGGTTGAAATTAAATCATCCAATAAGAATTTTACAAGTTTTGGATTTTATTTTAATATTTATAATATTATTTATTTAAATCATTTATTAATGAGGTAAATATTGCATCATTATTGTGTCACATATAATTTAATTTATTTGATGTATAAAATTTATAATAAAAATACCATGAAATATTAAATCATTTTATCTTTACAATTAATATTTATAGTCTAAAAAATTACTTAGATGACCTCATGTAAAAATTGATTTACTAAAATATATTTGTTTATGTCATTTTTGCCTTTACTTTAAGTTATTTAAAATAAAGTTTCATTATCATTCATAAGTTGCTATATGGGGTCCAAAAATAGACCAAATTATTCCCATGGTCGGTCATTACTCATCCATTATTTTTAGGACAAGTGTTAAGGTAATTTGGTATTATTGTGATTTTCTTTTAACCTTGAATTTCCCTACTTACCTTTAACTGCTGTAAATAAAACTCAAAAGTTACGATTCATCAAAAATTATTTCCATATTATTGAACCACATTTTACTTAATAATAACACCCATGTTTGTTGAATTCTCGAAATTCAATTTGTAGAAGTTGTAAAATTTCATTTAAATGATAAAATCGGTTTTTGAACTACTACTAAGTGGTTTCACTATTCATTAAAAATTGATGTTTTTCAGAAAAATACAAAAAAATTCAGCCTAAGATATTTTTGATATTCCAAATTCAAAAATGATGTCTATTTTACCAAATTAAAAACATAGAATTTTAATTAATTAATTTAAAAATAATTCTTGTTGTCAAAATAAATAGCATGTTTTTAAGAAACAATAACTATCAATAGATTGAAACTTGTTTATGTCCAATTTCAAAGTGAAATTAATTACAATGACCAAAATTCAATTAAATGGTAAAAATATAATTTAATTACACTTTAAAACCAATTAAAAATATAATCTAACCATATAAATAAATTATATTAAAAGTTATTTTTGAATTAAAATACAGTATTTTTCACTATTTATAAAAAAATAAACATTATCAGAAAAATACAAAAAAATTACGCAAAGTAAATATTGTTATCCCAATTCAAAAAAAGATTTTTTTTCAAATAGATCATATATAAGTCACAATAACTATATTTAAATAGGGTTCTCTATTAAAAGGAAATAAATCAACTTTTTTAAGAATATTAGATTATTTGTGCTTAAAATTTGATTCATTCACATTTTAAGATACTAACTTTTATTGGATAAATTTAAAAACATTTAACAAACATATATAATCATATTTTAGTTAGTTCTATACATTCCTTCCAATACAATGGCTATGCGTTAACTACCATTTAAAATAATATATTTATATTATTATAATTCAACATAATATTTCAAAGAAACCCGTTGTTGCGTATCGGGTACGCCATCAATCGTAGTATCCCATTTAAAGTAAAATTAATATTTAATCCAAAAAAATATTATTAAATATGAAAATTTCTTGTTCTTTATTTACCTAGGATGTTACAATTTCATATAGATGAAAATATTATTATGATATTTTTTTATATTTAATTTTGTTATAAATACATAGTTTTTATTATAGTAAAATATTTTTTCTTTATTGATGGTTTCATTACACATAATATTTACACAGTGCTTACATAGTACTTCTACGAGATGTAGACTAATAAATTAAATGAAATAAAAACAACGAATGTAATTTTTTTTGATATTTTATTCTATTTCATCTATATTGAATATAATTTTAAATTTTATGTGTTTTTTAATTGTTTAAATTCAAATCCCTTTGTTATTGGAGATAATTTAAAGTCAAAATATTTGAATAACTATAAAAATGACATAATTCTATTTAGTGATTATTTTTTACAGAAATCATTAGAAAATCATAAAATATTACCATAAATAAATTGGATGTGAAATATATTATGATATAATGAATTTGGATTCAATGTTCCAATTTGAATTCGGTTAAATTACATTTATGATCCATATATATTAAAATTTTCATTTTCATAGTTAATTGTAATACATATAATGAGGGGTTAAACTTAGTCATAAAGATCAAATTGACATAAAACATGAAAATTTGTATTTTTTTATTTATTTGACCATAAACTCCTTATCAATGATTTCATGCCTCTATAGAGATATTTTTCATTAGTTAACGCATATTATATATTAATTCTACAAGTTTTTAAATAATTTACACACAAGTAATATATAAAATGGGTCCTCCAATATTCTAATATATATACCTAGTAATCAATTTATCTCAGCCAAAGTCTATAAAATTCCCTTATGAACCTTCCATTATAGGTAATAAATGTTATAAAAGGACTATCCTATAAAGATTAAGTAGTATGTCAAAGGATTTTTTCCAATAAGAGTTTTAACTATAAATTGAGTGTTTTCATGTTTATTTTTCTTCCATAGACATAGAAAATTCTACAAACATTATCATATAACAACATAATAATTATCCATATAAAAAATTATATTAATTTTATGGAATAATAACTATTCCTATCATTTTATATCCTATGGGATATGAAAACATCACCCATATGTATGTGTAGATTACAAACTACACGCAACGATGTATATAATTTTTCATTAGTGCCTTATAAGATTAGTGATTATGATATATTTAAGGAATATATATGATACTCAAGTTGTTATAATAACATTCAGTAGATAATTTCTTACTTTCCTTCTTACCCTTCATTCATTTTGAAAATGTTATCATCCCTTAACTGTACAAGTGAACTACCACATCTGTGATGTTATGTGATCGGTTTTTCTTTTTTTTTCATGGGAAATTTTAAAGAATAATTAAATTTATAATAATGATATTTATATCATGGTTATGATTCTAGATATTATTGAACTTTGAAATATTATACCATTGTTAAACTATTTGGTAATTATGAACTTATAATCCTAACATCCTAAAAATATCAAGTTGGAACTTAGTCATTTTGGAAACTAAATAAACCCTGGAATAAAATTAAATAGATGGAATAATTATAATTTATTGAACATAATATCTCCTCATCCTAAAATAGAAAATAATTATAATTTTAAAACATTATATGGTATACATCAAAATGAAATGAGTTAGGGTTAGATCTAATGGGAATTCATTTAAAAAGTATCTTATTATATTTTCAATAAAAATATATTTCTTCTATGTTAAGAATCTATTAAAAATTTTCATCATCGTAAATATTTACCCATTAAATTTTTTTGAAAGGTGTTTTCTTATATTTTTTAGTTTCTTTTAAATTGACTATAATATAATATGTTCATTATTTTCTATTCAATTAATTTTTTATATTCTTTACCAATGTGTAAAAAATAAATTTTATTAGGATTACTAGATGAATTAATTTTCCTACCATAATTAAGTTTTTTCTTAAATATAAATTTTCCATGGTTATTCTCAAAAAATATCTATATCTAAAATTTTTTAATATGTTAATTTTAATATTATTTAATAAATTAATCAAGACTTATACTCAAAATTATGAGATAATATAATTTTTTGTTGTGTTTTCGATTTAATGAAAACTCAAATGTTGATTATTTTTAAAGATAAATATATATATTTTTTATTTATGTTATGGTTCTTAGAAGTTATATGAATGAAAGCTGAACATTATATACATCTAATTATTGGTGAGCCTTTTATAGCTCTCTAACACATTGGGTAACGTGATAAAGTATTATATTGTTATGTTACTCCTAAGATATGAGTTAATTACTGAATTTGGTGATTCTGTTATAATAGTCAGTTTATGTGTAAATATATGGATAAGGACCTGAGGTACATATAAGATATACTTGGATTGGTTATTAGTAGATGTAATATGATTTTCAAAGGCTTGAAAAAGATTTTATATTTGTAAGGAATTTTTATGAACATTAAAAAGGAGTGAAATGGTTGATTATTAATGAATGGTGTTAATTATTTTTCATGTTTTCTTTTTATATTTTATGTTTTTTATTATTCCATTATAATTATATATAGATTTTTTTATGAATTATATTATGAAATTATTTGGTTTTATTTGAAACCTAAATTATAATTTGAGACCAAATGGTTATTCTGAAAATGTAAAATATTTTTATGATTTTTTTATGTCTATAAATAAATTAACAACCTTCCATTAAATTATAAGATTTATTGTGTATTGTTTTTAATAAATAAGATTTTTAATTTTTTTCAAATGGATTGAGGAGGGATATGAATGTTAAATATTTAGGTGTCCCAATTATGGAAGTGACCCAGAATGAAGAATATGTGCTTTTATAAAGAACATTTTTAATGGAAAAATTATAAAGTATTTGGAAATATCCACTTTATAATGTGAAAATTTTCTTAATTCTCTAAAACTAAAAACCTATGATTGAATTTGGGGTGAAATTATAGATATATATTCTATAAATTATTTATTTTATTTTATTATTATATACAGGTAGTTATAACCAAATATTCAATGAGTTTAGAGATATTTCTTCAACATCTTTTTCAAAATTCTTGTCCATTATTAGATATCAAGAGGAATATATAATTTCCACCCTAATTATTAGATATTATTCTATATCATATTATATAATAAGATATTTTTTATGTCTAATCACACACTCTCATGTAACCCTACTATAATTATCAATTTTTAAGACATTGTACCTTTAGACTCCTGTATATTTTCATTGAGTTAGACAACATATAGACATATATATTATATCCAAAATTTATTTGGACATATTTATAATGTTATTTTTATGTATTAATGATGTGTTTTTTCTTGGAAGGATCTATTTGTTTACTTTTGATCACCTTTAATAGTTCAATAATATTTAAGAATTATATTTTTAGTTTATCTTGGTTGCTTTTTATCCATTACATTGTTTTCCCATACTTTTTCAATCATTATGGAGGAAAACATGACTATAAAAATATAAATTTGATAAAGATAACCACCCACAATTTTTCATTAAATTAACACAACATTATATCTCCCTTTAATTTTGAAAGCCATTTATATGTAATAAATTACATTAGAATAGTAAAAAATATAACTAAAACATAAAAAATTATACTTCAATCCTTCAATATATTTTACTATAATATTCCCTGTGTCCTTTAAAATAATAATTAAAAAAATTACTTCCTTTTTTATGTTATCCATTAATTACATATTTTTCATTACAAAAATTTCCAATAATAGTTTATTTTGTGTTTTTTTAATTTTTTCAACCTTATCTAATGTATAAATTAAGTAAAAATATATTTTTATATTAATTTTGTGGAATCATGAAATTATTAGAGTATGAATTAATTAATTATAATTCTTGGTAAGAAATTTATTCATTAAATATATATTTTTAATTATGGTTAATTTTGTAAAATTTATTAAATATTTTTTATGATAATTCATACATTATTTTTGGGTTATATGACATTAATGGAAAATTGAAAGGGGATATGTATTAAATTATTAGACTAGTTAGATAAAAAACAACAATGTTTTATAAACATAATTATATAGTCAAGAAAACTCTTATCTTCCCTGTCTATATCATTCATATAAATGATAATATTTAATAGAGAATGTTGCATGAATCAAGTATCAAGGAAATATTAGAATATAATGATTCATTATGTTCCATATCAATAATATTAGAACATTATATTGATACATCTAGATAATTACCATGATAAAAAAATTTATGGATTTATTGTTTTTAATTACTATAATAATGATATCAAAATTATTTTATTGAAAAATTATTTAGAAATGTTATGGAAGGTGATACCAGGTGTTTCTGAGGAGATTATTTCCAAATCATGTTATATTATACTCATCATCATGGGCATTTTAACTTAAGTAAGAAAAATAAATTTAATGATATTGGTATAGTAGACCCAATATAGTGAAAATTGATGATCATAATTTGTGTACAAATGAAATTTTTTGGGAAGATAAAAAATTAGTTACTTGATCCAACATCTTATATACAACATTGTAGCATCACAAGTAAAGAAAACACTATTATAATAAATCCATAGAATCAGCCACAATAGAAGATAATTAATTTCAAAAAATTTTATATTAAAATCTCAATATTTAATAATAATTAAAATTCCTTCTACATTCATATCCCATATAGTACTTCCAACAGAACAAAATATGAATCCTAATGTTTTTTAAAAAAATTAATGTTCAACAAAAAACATGATTTATTTATCTGAAATAATAATCCAATAGGATAGTAACATAATAAAATGATCATAAATTTTAGTCATGTAATTAATGGAATATGATACCTAGTAAACATATTTTAATTTCAAAGGATACACAAAGGACATGCATAACTTGTGTGGTTTTATGGAATCCCACTACATAATAGTGTTACAAAATCCATTATTCCAATAAATTTTTGCACTAGTGAAAACTAATCCTCATGTAGGAATATATGATTCAAATAATTAAGGATAGTTTAGATTTATGGTTAAATATAGATATATTATGTATGGTTAGTAAACACTTAATGAACTTATCCTCTGCTACCAATATGGATAGTTCCCATATTATAGTGAACAATCACGGTTCAATCCCACACATCACAAGATGTTTCATACCTCATGTACTAAAGTTAAAATCCTAGTATGATAGAGGTCACATATTTCTAGAGAGATTCAATAGATATTTTTATGGAGGCTATACCCTAACATCAAATTAATTGAGAATAACATAAAATTAAAAAATCCACATCAAAAATGCAAATCAATGTATGGTTAATAAATAACTAAAATTAAATAATTGTAAATCAAATTAAATATCGCATAAATGATTACGGTCATGCTATAACAAATTATATTTTCAAACACTAGCACATCCACATATATAAAATAAAGAAAATAAAATAAAAGAAACAATCTCTAAATATATCCCAAAGATGTACCTTAATCCCGGTCATCGATCACTATTGACCTGGTACTTGTTGATCCATAGAATCCATCCAATGAATCTCAAGAGTTTATGAAACACTTAGACTTATCATGATCCACTTCAACCTAATTTCAACCTAATAATATACATAATTCTTTCATCTGTAATAGATAAATTTCACACATAGTCGGTAAATAATTCCTATTTGGCCAACCACAGTTGTGTTGTCGATTATCTACAGCCAAAAAAATTAATTCAAACATGATATGACCAACCTAGTAAAATTATAAACTTTTAAATAATATAATCAATATAAATATTATAAAAAATAACTAAAATAAACCATAAATCATCATTAGATCCCAATACCCCATGTGATTAACTAAACATGATAAATCTAGAGCAAAGGCCTCGATACAAGTGACTCAGAAATCTACTCAAACCGTTAAAAACCATTAAATCTAAAATATTCTTCTAAAAATATTATATAATATAATTAATGAGTCCTTGAACTAAATATATCTCTATTTTTATACCCTGTGAAGACACATTAACCTATTAGAAACCTTTTAATCTAATATCATAGTCTGAAAAGGGGTTGAAGACTTTCATCAAATTAAAAGAACGTAAAAAAAGTCCCAACTTACATGGAGTCCAAGATGTTCTCAAAATTCATCCCATATGTAAAATACATCTCTTAGAATAAAATGAAACATATAATAACAATTTAATATGTGGTCCACCATTCTATGGAACACAATATCCATAACCACTAACCCAATATCCATTAAAAAAATTAGGGGTTGTATGCATCCAGGATGTTGATTTGCTAAGTAGGTCCAATCTACCACAACCAACTCACCAATAGAGGATATCATTAAATAAAACTCATTCCTGATTTTCAATATATTAATATATGAATAGTATCTAGTAATATATAATGATTGGCCATTATAACTTCTCAAAAAAAGTTTTCCAAAATCAATAGAAACATAGATCAATCAATTCCCCAAAATGATTATTATGAATAATCCATACTAAACTCTCACTAAAACTATTATATTAAACATGAATGGGGTCCCATGAATCCCTAAAGAATATAAATAATCATTATTCCCTAATGGGGGTTCATTTCTATCATATTAAAAACCATGGCTAGACCAGTTACAAGAAAAATCTTTTATCCTCTCTAGCACCAACATATAATAAAACAACCTGGGTAAACCATTAATATCAACCAAATTATCCTTAATTAATGCCCGAAGTATTTTCCTAATCACCATGGATTAAAAATAAGATCTAAGGAAACATATACACAACATGGTATCATTATAACCAATAAAAACATATGATAGTATTGAAATAAATATATCCTCGTAAAAAATATCCAAGATAGATAATATGTCAAAAATTGTTAAACTAGAGAAGATAAATCCATGGCTAGTTTACAAGGTCAATATTAAAATACATATAGACAAAGAAATTAATTATAATGAAATACATTGGTCTATATCAACTTGACCATTGGTCAATTCCATCCTAAGAAACCATAAAGAAAACATAATCAAGGAAATTTATCATCTATTTAAAACTCTTCCTTCTACCTTTATCATATATGAACAAAGATTTAAACACCCAAAGGAAATATTATGGTATTAGAAATAAGAATTTTTAAAATAAAACAAAAAATATATACAATTTATAGACTTGTTACACCATTAGTTTTTATTTTAAATAAATTTCAAATTCATTATAGAGGAAATCATTTTCCGTATAAAATCATCATTTTGTTTTTTAAAACTATAGTAATTAAAAACATAATGAAACATAACATAGAATGTATTTAAGATGTGTAAATAGTTGAATAAAATAGTCTTGATGAACAAATATCTATATAAATTGAGAAAATGGTCATATTAATCATTTAATCATGAAATATATCCTTGAAATAAAAAAGGTACAATCACAACAAAATGGAGAATACAACTCATATGATAAATACCTTTATCAAGTATAAGTGAGTCCAAATGTCCTGGAACATTAGTTCCTTAATATTAATACACATAGAAATCATTGGATCATGGTCACCTATGAATGTGATTACTGACTCCAATATGTATCACATAGGTCTTGTTTTCACCAATTTCATGATTTCTTACTATAGTGACAATACATTATCATTATGTTCAAGAAACTACGTTCTATTTTAATTAAATATTTTAAAAAAATTATTTCATTTCATCCCCAAGTTCTCATTAAATATTTTCTATAGTGATTTGTCACAAAATCCATTCTTTAAAAACCATTTCATTTTTAAAATCAAATTTACGTGAATTTGTCTAACATATAATGTGTATACAAATAATTTCTCTAAACCCCAAATTTTTAGAAACTATTTCCATAGAAATTGGTGATCACATTCAAATCTCTTAAATTTTAAATAATCAATTAATTATTTCAAAAAAGGTGTAATCATATAAGAACCTAATGTATGAAAAGTGATAAACCATGGGATAGATTTACCTATCATAAAGAAAAAAGAAAATATCATAGGATTCTGATCTAGTGATGGGAGTGGAAGTGATCTTATTTTCTAGAGCAAAGATCTATTGAAAAATATGCCAATTAAAATTTTTCATGATATTTCTAAAGATTTAAAAATATATCACATCCGAAAGATGTAGAATAACATATAAAAATACATTATAAATTATCCACGTACAAGATTACACCCAAATGATATCCATGCTTCCAACTTGAATATGGATCCACCACAGGTGAGACGGTGAACGCGAAAAAATTCACCTTGGATACACTAAACCCATGAAATATGTATTAGTATCAATGAGTATATATATGTGGAGTTAAGTAATTTTTTTAATAAATTTTATTTTTTTGCAAATAAATTACACACCTAGTGGAGTCATCAACTAGCCTTCATGCCTCATCAGCTAACCGGTTTGTGTACCCATAAATCCTACACCTCTAGGGCCATATAAAAAGGATATTGTGTATATGAAATGATCTGTTACCTCCAGGAATGTCACTAATTTTCTAGTGGAACCAACATACATTAATTCATAAAATCCACTTGCACCATCGAGTCAGTGGCCATCACAGGTGAGCATGTGGACACCTTTTTCGACTATTAAGGAAAAAATACTCTCTTTACCCATGAATATGTTTTAATATGAGAAAATTAAGAATGAATCTAAAATGGTTTCTGAAAATTAATGTGTTTTAATTCTACCAACCATGAATGTTTTTCTCTTAATAAAGTCACAATGTTATGAACCTGAGAAATTATAACAATGTTGTTGCATTATCAGGGTATCATTCTCCTATGTTTTATGGCTCCCCATACAACACTTCTATCTCACATAAACCAGTGAGTTCTTCTTACAACATAAAACCTTGTCCTATCACTTTATTATAAGAAAATTCCTTAAAAATGTTGAGTAGTCGGATTCAATCTCATAATCCTCCCATTCAATCACGTGGGATATATTTGGATGATTTTTATTTATTTTGGAGATATGGAACACATCATGTATTTAATTCAACAGGGAAGCTATATCTAATTTATAATCAACATTACCTTATAGCACCATAATCAAAGAAAAATCTAACAAAACATGGTGTTAACATACTCTACCTCCCCAAACGCCTATGTACCAATTGAGGTGAAAATATAAAGGGAAAATGATCACATACCTCAATATATAATTGATGATGATTTTGATCACAATAAAATTTTATATTAAATATATCTATCATGGACTTTTTCTTAATCAAATGTATGAAATTATTTATCTCTCGGATATTTCATTGTCTAACCAAGGACCTCTACCTAATCATTTTCCAAAAAAGATTTGATTTTAAGAAACCCCATTTCTATTAAACTAGAGCCATTTATTAATTTATCACAATTGTATAAGATACAATGGGAATCATTCTAAATGGTCATTCAGTATAGTATTCCTGAAGAACCAGATACATGTATAATTCCTTTATAATATTAGAAATATAAAATACATATCTTGAAAACATAATTTAATACATGATATTATTCATAATATCATTGTTATTATGATGAAGAATGGAATAAAATAAATAATGATATTATATTACTAGTATGATTTATGTATAGTAGAAACTATCATTAATAAATAATGAATAAACAATATGGAATGTAAATTACTGAAACACATTCCATTTTATAAATATTATTCACTCAAAATGAAACCATGTATAATATCAATGAAGTAATCTCATAGAAAATAATTACATAATTCAAAATAAAGTAAATTATCAAAAATGGATATCATGATTTTAGAAATCATGATATTTATTCGAAAAAATCCAACTGTTATGATAGTTTAGTTGATGGTTAGGTATACACTAATACCCAATTCAATTTGGACCACATATTTTTCTAATGAGACTTGTTGATGAATCGAGGGGATATCTATTAATAAGAGCCACTCATAAATGAAAGTCTAATTCATGTATTATTTTTTAAGGGTCATTTATATTAATTAAATAAATCCTTATCATTATATATACATATTGATTAAAAAATGTGGATTTTCATGTTTTTCTCTATAAAATTAAATAACATTCATAGTAGTAAACCATATAAACAAATGATATAATGTTTAAGAAATAAGACTATCCATGATTTATATTTATGTTTATTATAATATTGGTTAAAAACTATCATAAAAAATTGAATGTATGATGACAAAGGTAATAAATAAAACAATTATAAGCGATTATATATGAACATCAATATGTTTAAAATATATGTTATGAATAAAATTAATTTATATTTTACTATAATTAAAATGGATGAAAAATATTAATATAAACTTCTTTAAAAAAGTTTTTATTTTATTACCTTTAAAAACATTTTTATGAAGATAAATTTAAAAAAATGGTAATGCCGGCTAGAAAATATATAAAAAACATTTACGGTAAAGAAACGCCCATATTTATGTTTTGTAAAGAATGTAAAATTTTACCCTTTTGTAAATAATATAATGTTTCTTTTAAAAGTTTGTAAAAATTCCTGTTTATATCCTTTGACTAAATAAAAATCAATTTTTCCAAACCATTGGAAAAAATATGGCCAATAAAATAAAAATATTTCTTATCCAGAAAGATATAAATCAGATGTTGTTTTAAATCTTTATTTACATGAATCATCTTCCAAAGAGATGAAATATTATAAAAAAATATGGGATATACATAAATATTTATTCTATAAAAAAACTATCATATGTTTATAATTATTCCATTAATGAAAATAATTAAATAAATGACGTTGAAAAATGAATTCTTACATCTTTGGTAACATTTAAATGTTTCCCCATGAAAGGGAATTCCTAAAATGAATCATTTATCATCTCAGATAAATAAATATATTCATGTTAAATATATCAATTTTGTATTATATACACCATATAAAAATACATTGTTGCGTAATACAAAATATGTCTCAATGGAGTGGAAATTAAGATGAAATTTCATACCTCAAGTACAACATTTCACATAAGTGGTCTAACCTCCAATATAATTTATTTAAAATTATTATACATACCTAATAAGGAAATATTCATATTTATAATATTATATATTATCCATTTAAAACACATATTCACCCATGTGTTAAAAATATTTAATTATTATCATTATTTCATGTGTAAATCTCTTTGTTTTTCATATATTTTTTGATATGGTAGTTTAGGTTCTCATATCATGGTCTTGTTTTCATCATATAATAAATTATTTTCTAGATATAAATATACTATATATACAATATAACTATACTTATAGTTTTCTATAAATGATAGAGAATGAAAAATGAATTACACCATTCATTGAGATGGTATATCATACGTACGTAATAAAACAATTTTACATTTTTTACGGAAGGTAAGGATGAAAGGTAAATACTAATTAACCATTAAAAGATTATTTTTATATCATAAAAATATTATATATTACGAAAATATACCCTTATAATAGTCCATGTAAATAAAAAATAAAAAATAATCACATCGCTTCATGTAGGTGGTAGTCCACAAGTACTGTTGAGCAATGTTATCATTTACCAACAGAAAAACAAACATGAATTTTAACATGATTTTATCATTTTAGAAGCATAATTATGTCATAAATATAATATCTATTCATTGGTTCCATAATTATAATTTTCTATGTAACTTGGTAATGTAAAACAATTACACCACTATGTGGATACAGTATGTCATATGTGTTTATCAGCGATGTTTTCTCTTTTCATAGGATTGAAAAGATATGGAATATGATTTTATCATAATAATAATAACATTTATTTATATTTAAGAATCTAGAATAAATATTTGAAGATAGTAAAATTATATTTATATCCAATAGAATAAGAAATAAAATTTCAACCGTTAGAAAATATGATGACCTCTTTTTTGGTAGACTTCCATAAGATCTCACCTTTCAAGACATATGGTTTATCGTTTTGAAGTTAAAAACCTATAAAAGCATGGATAATTATTTTGAGAAGGTAATTTTGTTGGTATTTTTTAGAGACCTATTTTTATCCATGTAATATTTTTAAATATTTTTATATATATTTCCCGAGAAAGGTACTGAAACATTGTGTGAATCTGAGGCCTGGGGGGCTCAAAATTAATTTTATTAAAATATTAAATATATTTTATATTTTTCATGTAGTTTTTTAAATAAAATGGGATAACTATTAAAAAGAAACATGAATTATAAATCTGGGACCATGGATGTGTTTGGAACATGTTTTTTTCCATAAAAACGACCTAAAATAGTTCGGCATGGGGCATTCACATGTCTCACCAATTAAAGGTATGTTTAGTAAATTAATTAATTAATTAATTATTGACTTACATCATTCTAATATAATTAAATTATATAATAATTATTAAATTATGAATCTTCTATGGTTAGCCGCATAAACCATGGGAGAGTTCCAAAGCTTCTCTTCCATATTTTGTTAGCAAATCACATTAGACGATGACGAAACTTCGGATTGTAGATGATCAGGATGCAGTGAAGGAAAAAAATCCCTCATCATCAGAAAGAATATTTTTTGATGAAGAATGATCCAATATCCAATTATGAAACATCATTTTTTGTTTTACACCATCATTGATTAAATTATTTGATCATATCAACCCCTTCTATTAATCTGTTCTGATTATGGGATGAGCATGCACCTGTGTAAAAATTAAATTGATTATTAATTTTTTTTATAACCCATATTTACTGTGTTCTTAATCATTAGACAAGAAATATTGGACAATTATGTTTAAACCATTCACCACGTGCCTTCCCCCACAATTTATTTATGTTTTTTTACTGGTTGGACCCCACAGTACCAATTTGATGTTGCCAGGAAGTACCAGACTGATAAGACCCCATGAATTGTGACATATTTATTGGAGAGGAATAGATTGATGAACCAGGAATATATCTAGGATGATTTCTAGGCTTTCTTGATCCCTTAAAAGATCAGAAGCCTATTCAATAATGGTGGTAGGATAGGGGTCTACAAGACATATGATAGTCCTTCAATTAATGATGGGATCGTATTTATAACATAAGATGACTAAAAACAATGACCCATAGCTAGATATTTTATTTTTATTTGTAAACATGGTAGGATCTATATAGGAACACCTTGACCTGAATCATGGTAATTAGATCTAAGAATTTAAGGAAATCTATAAAACATGTCATGCATCATGATAATCACATGTTGTGTATCCCCTACACTATGTAGGAAAGAGTTTCAGATGATTATAAGGATGGAACAATATGTTTCCCTCCTACATGTCATATACCTCATCCCTATATAGAAATTTTGTGTGATCGACCACATGGGAAGGAATCCATGTGGGAGTACGTAGCTAAGAACATGACCTTGTATCAAAGTACTTGGACATAGGGTCATATACATGGACACGAGGTCATATACATAGATATAAACATAAATACATGGCCTGATCACAAGTATCCCGTATATGTCATGTAGTCCATCTCCATGATGTGTACTTATAAATGGAAAGTGAGTTGTGTTATGTCCAATAACATGTCTAGGCGATGGAGTAGGACCTCTTTTCTTATGTGTCCTCACATACCACGTACAACTTTGTTCCTTTTTAGGAAACAACAAGGTTATGTATCTCATTTGTTTGGACTCGTATTTGTTTCTATGAGTAAACTATCCGGATTTTTTATTACATATATAAAATGATGGTGCCCTAGATTGGTGATTTTGGGTTTCTACGTGAAATTTTATGAGCAAAATGCTTGGTTATGATATTCTCTACGATTGAAGATATTATAGATGATCACCAGTGGTATCACGAGTGGAACTATCATGTTGGGGGGGATGGGTCCTCATTAAATTTTAGAGTGAACCCTCCAATTAGTCCCTACACAGGTTGCTACCAATTCTTATAGTTGAAACTTCATATAAATATAAGTCATTTGTCCTCTATAGACTTATGAGTGAATCACGCCACTATTTTGGGAATGGGTCCTTGATGACTAGTGTGGAACCCTCCTTTAATCAAAGAGTATGTGTCCTCTACAAGATTCTAGATTAAAACCAATTGTTTGGTTGGGAATAGACCGTCTATTGATTTTTGAGTGTAACCCTCTAGGTGAGTTGGGGATAGGTCCTTAGAAAATTCCCAAGTAGAACCCTTCATTCAATCTGGGCATGTGTCCTCAATGACATATAGAGTGGGACCCTCCAATTCAGTTGAGCACAGGTCCTCTACCACCTAAGTGAAACCCTCCTACTTAGCAGATCATAGGCCCACCTTTTAACTATCATAGTAGAACTATACTATTTTAATAGTTAATGGGTAAAATACGTAGATATTTTTTCTCCTCAACTATGTGGCATAGTGATGAGGCTTTTCATAACCTAGACAGTTAGTTATGGGAAGACACATGGGATATTGGGCATCATTGATATATTTTCAGAATTGCTGGTGACTCTTCATATTTGGATGATATTTGAGATGGAGAACCCCTTTCTCTCTTGTTTGGGTTAATTTTTATAGATTATATATATATTCATCTGTATCCATACATTTTTATTTGGTTACTCTACATCCATGGGTTGAAAATATGCGTGGGGTATGCCACGTTCTTTCCATGTTTATATTATCATGATTAGATGAGTATACTCTCCTGGTATTGGGGAAAAATAATCAACATGTTTTTCTTATACTCACCATGTTGAGAAATTATTATTGGAAGAAGACACACACACTCTTGGTTTGGGTTGTGATACTCTCTTTCACTGTATCTTACATTTGGTGCACAATTCTACATTCTTTCAATTCCTGTGGTATCTCCTACTACTCCCCCATTAGTGATTAGAGTTTCCACCTGGGTATGTATATAATCACACCATTATGGGAATTTATCCCATGTGTCATGTCTTATAATGTTGGCGGACAATTCGGGGATGACTTTAGAGGATCATAGATATACATTTTACATTAGACTATGTGTGGTGGCCATATCTTTTAGATCGGGTGTGAGATCTCTCAGTTGTTTAATTTTCTAGTTTTTTTGGTTTAGAAATATTCCTATTTGGGAATTTATTTTTAACCATTTATTTCTTTTATAATATTTTAATATTTTAAATTTTAGAGGTATTCATTCATTGGTTATTCCCTTATATTTTTTAATATTTTACGTTTTCTCCCTCGTCACTTTTATACTGATATGTCTATGTGTTTGTATATTGCTACATAGGAAAAATCCTCCCAATGTTAGTTATTCCTTCATATCGGGTCTTCACCCCTTGACATATGGATGCAGACATGGGGTTGTTGTGGCTTGATCCCTTGCTAGGGTTGGGTCGTGATAGACTTATATAAGATAAATTCATTCCTTGGGAAGATGTTTGGAGTAATACACTTTTGAGGATTTGGTTAGGATTAGAGAAAAAAATTCAATGTGTCTGGATTGTGGTTATCATGTGAGGTAATCTAGTGATGGTATGCACATCCAATGTATCCATTCACCAAGACCTTAACTACCATATTTTTCACTCCGCATACCAAGATATTCATTAAAAGAAATAATGGTACATGCAACTTATAAGATTGAGTCTCTCAATATCCTCATTGAGTCCACTCACCAATGTTATATATATCTATATATACATAAATATATGTATATATTTTCATATAAGTGTGGTAAATCTTGATAACATTAAGGATACCTCTATGATGACAACCATCCAGGATAACAGTTATAGATCATGATGTTGATCCGAAGAGTGATGATTCCTTGGTTTATGGTCCATCCTATAGGATTCTTCCTCCTAGTGGGAAGGTATTAGTGCCTCCAAAAATCAATTAATAGATCATCCTAATAGGTTATACTAATATATCACGTATTCATAGCATGATCTATTAGTTACAGTGTTGGGCAAGCTGAGGTTCTATAGAGATCCAGATCATCAAGAATAATTGGATAGGATAGAATAAGTGGGGAGTATATTTAGAATTATTTAGACCCTAATAGATCATTTGGTTTTACTGGTAGATAGAATTTTCCATGGAATATTTGGGAGTTATTGGATCCTAGATACACATATGCAAGATGAGTCGACACTCTCATTCAAAAAAAATCGACTGTTATTCTATGAGGAGGACTACCCCTCATGGTTATGCTTGGTTCAGATTCAAGATATTTTTTATCTTCATTATGGATAGATGACATCAAATGAGTATGTAGAAATATTTATAGACCTTCCACAGTATTCCCTTAACATGATCCCTTATAGCTAATTCTGAGCATGGATGTTTTCGTAGGAACTGCACGAAGAGATTTATGCTAGCATGGAACCCTTGTGCATCCCCACCTATGTTGGGGTTCCTGATCCGAAACTATTGACAGAGAGAAATCTATCAGATTTATTCGTGATAGAGAGAGAAAGTAGTGGGAATCAAAAATATGAGCCATCTACAATGGGCAATAGGTACCATTCAGAGGGATCTCAACACATGATATCTTTCATGATAATACTCAGATGCATGGTCATGTAGTTCAAGGACAAGGTCGAGCACTCAGACACATTGAGATGGTCGGTGATATTCTTGTGATGGTCATGGCCACATTGCACATGACTGCCTAACCATAAATGCTATGGAATACTGGTAGGTAGCTGATGAACTACTGTGGTATAGGTTGTTCTATCATCAGGGATCTCCTAGGGGAGGGAAGGTTGGTACCTAAAAAAGAGGTTTTAATATAGGTGAATAAGAATATATAGGTGGTGGATGACATTATTTGATCATCCCACTCCCACCACTAAGAATCCAACGTTAGGATCATGGAGCTGGAAGTTGGGGTCACAAAAAGATACATAATTAGAAGGCTTATGACCCTAATATACATGATGTTATTATAGGTGTGATATTTTTTAATCTTTTATTTCCTCAGTATTAGTACACATAGGTTCTCGTAATTCGTTCATATATATAATCCTTGTGTGAGAGGTTCATCTTTGAGCTGAGGTACCAGCACAAAAACTTCACATTTTGGTTCTTATAGAGAATACTACTTCTATATCATTTATATACCGGTATTTCAAGTTATATATTTTTATAAAGAAGATCAGAAGGGACCTTTTTTTCATCATAGTGGAGGTCGATAACTTCATCCTGGGTATTGATTGGTCTTCCATGGTCTAGAATCAGATAGGATATTATTATATATGAGTCAAATTCTTATGCCCTAATGGGAAAAGATTCAACATTTTGGGAGAGATATATCTCATGTTGGGATTAGTGGGTTATATGATTTGGAGACTACATCCCATCACCAATTAGTTATTGAGAATATCCCTTGGTGTAGTAGTCTCTTTTGGCATTAGGATTCATTCAGTTGTGTAGAATTATATGGTTGTATTCCCAGAGGATGTCCCAAAACTACCTATGAGGTGGGATATAGATTTTTTTCATTTGATTGCATCATGATACCTCTATGATATTTTTTTAGGCATATCAATTGGACCCTACAATGATCTTGGAGATTTGGTTGCAGTTGAAAACATTCTAGAAAATGGTTTCAACATACCCAGTGTGTCCCCCTAGGCAACTCCAGTGTTCTTCGTTAAAAGAATGACTACTGATTAAATCTCTATGTAGATTATCATCACATGTACTTTTTCATGATAAGAAACAAGTACATCTTACCGAGTATTGATGTCCAATTTGACTATCTTCAATTCATGTGATAGTCTCAAAGAATCATCTCAGGCCCAACTACAACCATTTAATTATTCACAAGGCTGATATTCCAAACCTTGCATTCCAATTTCTCTAAAGATAATTTTTTTTCTAGTGAAACCTTTTGGTATGAAAATTCCCCCCATCAGGTTTATGGATTTGTTAAACCAGTTTTTCTAGTCGTACTTGGACTAGTTGTGGTTGTCTTCATCGACAACATACTCATCTTCTTTGTATCATAGGATGATCAATAATAGAAATCGAGGATGGTTCTAGATTGTCATTGAGAGAAATATATTTATGGAAAGCTCCAAAAGTTTGAGTTAAGGATTCCTAAGGTTCAATTTTTTTGGAATTTTATTTTTGATCATGATTTATCCATCGAAGCAGTATAGATCAATGAATTGTTTTCTCAGAAGCCACCAAAGAGCAGTTCAGAGGTGCGGAGATTTATGGGCATTTAGGGGTACTATAAGATGTTTTTGGTAGAATACTATTGAATTGTATCCCCTTTGACTTTCTTAATGTGGAAGTGGAAGTGTTTACCTATATTGAGAAGTTCAATAAAACTTTTATGTTTTTGAAGTAGAGGATAATTAGTGTTGTTATGTTGAGACTATCATTGGAGGATGTGGAGTATGTAGTGTATTGGGATTCCTTAGAAGTTGGTCGTGGATGTTTGTTGATGCAGTGGAAGGTGGTCATTGCATAAGTGTTGAGGAAGTTGAGTCCCCATGAGTACAACTATATAAATCAAGACCTAGATCTCGTATTGGTAGTCTTTGTCCTAAATATATGGATGAATTATTTTATGGCAGATCACATTGTGGTTTTCTCATACCATCAAAGTCTCAGGAACATCGTAAAGTAGATAGACCAAATCTAGAGATAATGAAATAGGTTAGAGCATCTAGTAGAATGTGACATGAATATATTCAATATCATATGGAATGTAAATGTTCTATTAGATTCCATCAGTAAGAATTCATGGGGTCTATTCATCTAAGGTGCTTCCAAGAAGTTGGATTCCCTACAGCTAACCCTAGTGGAGCAGGAGAGTAAATCCATTCTACAGTCAATGGTATTGAAACCTACACTGATCGAGCATGTGAGAGAGTCCTAGTTGGAATAAATTGACAATGAGGTGTTACATGACCAGATTTCAATGGGGGAATCATTATATAGATATTATTATGTAGGTAATCACGTCAACACTTTTTAGTGATGGACAGTGGTTCTAGTCACGATGTAGGAGGAGATGAAGCAGGAGTTCCATACTTCTACCCTAGATGTATAAAACGTTGTATGGATCATGTATAGAGAACTTAAGTTGTAGTTTTTGTGTTCTAATATGAGATAGAGTGTAGCTAAGTTCATATCTTGGTGCATCACTGATCAGCTGGTGAATGTTCAGAACCATGTTGTGGATCATTTGTTATAGCCCCTTAAGATTCAGGAGTTGAAGGGGGATGTCATATTAAGGGACTTTTTTATATGGATTTTGTGTATAGAGAAAGGTCCATGATGTTTTTTGGGTGATAGTTGACCGACTAATGAAGTCATAACAATTCGCTTCTATTAGAAAGAAATGTTTGGTGGAGAGTTTTGGTACGTTGTATGTACTATAGATTGTTTTCCTTCATGGGGTTCCCTTGACAATTATCTATGATCATGACACAATGTTTATGTCACAGTTGTGGAGGGGACTACAATAGAAATATGGGACCCAATTGTGGATTATTATATCCTTTCAACCCCCAGCTTATGGGAATATCAAGTGCACTATCTAGTTGTTGGAAGATATGACGAGATAATACATGGTATACATCATCCAGAGTTGGGAAGATCACTTTCTCTTGGTGGTGTTTATATAAAACACCATCTACCACTCTACCATTGACATGAATCCTTTTTAGTACCTACACGGTAGACCCTATAGGTCACCATTTTATTGGATAGAGATTAGTGATACATCTCTTTTGTGCCTAAAGATGTTGTATAAATTTAGGCAAAAGGTCTTAGAAATCTATGTGGTGTGGTGGATGGCTCAAAGATGGAAGAAATCATATACATATCATCCCCATATGACCTTGGAGTATGATTGGTAAGGCCAATTTTTTCTAAGTGTATCACCACAACATGGATTGTATAGGTCTTTTTGTAGAGGAATGTTATACCCATGGATCCTCAGGTTGTTTAAGATCATATAGAGGGTTAGTGAGGGTTCTTACAACCTCACATACCACACACAACAAGATTTAAAATAAATTGTCTTCCATGTTTTTCATATGAGGTAATACATTCAGGAATCCACAAATTTCACAGACTCGGGTGAGCTAGACATCAAGGATGGAGATACCTTTATGAATAACCTTCTCTCGATTGAGGATCGACAGGAGAGGACCATGTGTGGATGGACCATTCCATTAGTTCATGTGTTGTGGTATAAAAATAATATGAATAAGATCTCCATGGAGTGGGGGATCCAGATGTTAGCTTAGTATATTTATTTCTTTGTTCAGTTTTTTTCACAAAAAAAATATTAAAGGATTGAATGCTATAGAGACCCAATTATTTATTTATAAGACAAAAACATATATATATATATATATATATTTATATATATATACTTATATATATACTAGGATATAAACGAAGATGACATGAAATTTTTATTTCATGTCTGTGAGGAATTATTTTGAAAAAAAATATTAAATATATTTTATATGAGACGTGTTCATTTTATTAATGAAAATGGGTAGCTCCAAAACGTATGCTTGGATCAGAAATCCATGATAATGGTTGAGTCTTTAATCCATTGTTTAACCTATGCATAACCAAAAATTGGTCGTCATGGGGTATTTAGATATTTCTATTTTTATAGGTACATTAAATTGATTAATTAATTAATTAATTAATTAATTATTTCTTTCTTTTTAACTTAATTAAATTCTATAAGAATACCACCATAGAGAATCCTCTAGGTTAGCTTCATAAAACATGTGATAATTAATGATCTTCCCTTCAAACATCCTTTAGATAATCACATCTAACAACGTTGAAACACTATATTGAAGCTGGACAAGACGCAACAACAGTAATGGAATCCTTAAAGCACTGAAGTGGGAATTAATTGATAACAGAAAATCCAATGTCTAGGTAGGGCTCATCAATTTTAGTTTTCCATAATCTTTGATTAAATTAATTTAGAAAATCTATCCTTTCTATTGATATAAACCAATTATTGAATGAGTAAGTGCACATGTACTTATTAATTTGGTTATTAATTTTTTACCCAGATTTCCCCTATTTGTGATCATTTTCTAGGAACACGGGGCCAAAAATGGTTAAACTATTGATCTTTTTCCTTATAACCCATAATTTCATCATGTTGTTAATCTTTTGGATTCTATAGTTTCAGTTTGATGTTAGTGTGTGGTATTGAGCTCAATCTAACCCTTGGAATCTCAACAGATTCACAAGAAATGTATTTATCAATGTATAAATCACTGAATAAGTTGGTTGTGGGTTTTTGATGATTTTCTAGATGATATTAAGTAGAATCATTGATGTTGGAAGGATCAGGGGCATGTGGAATATATTATGGACCTTTGTTAAATGATAGGATTATATTTCTAATGATGGACATCTGGAAATGATGACCCTCTTCTTGATCCTCTAGTTTTAGGTATAAATGATATGTGATCTATAGTAAAACATCTTGAATTGAAGTGTGGTAATTAGATATAAAATTCAATGAAAATACCAATTATACATCTCGTATCATGATGAAAACAAGTCATATATCCTCATATATGTGGTGGCTAGGGTTATGTAACTTTACTATGATGGGACAACATGCATCCATCCTACACTGCATTTACCTCATCCACATATGGATGAGTTGTGTGATGGATCCAAATAGTAGGACTATGCATGGGAGTATATGGCCAGAAACATATCCATGTACAAAAGTACATGGACACAGGGATATTTACAAGGAAAAAATGTCATATACACAGACACGACTAGTATGACATAAAGTGATCCCAGGTAGCTTGGACATGTCGTGTAGTCCACCTACATGACATGTAATTCTACATGGAAAAGGATATATGTACCGCCCCAGGAGATGGCTAGGTGGTGGAGCAGTACCACACTCCATGTGGGCCCAATAATAGGCCATTTACTACATGGATCATTTTCAAAAAACTTCAAGGTTCCCTATCTCCTTTGCTTAGACTCAAATTTTGGCCCGTGGGTAGCCTATCCATAATGTTTTTCTGTATAGAATGTGATCGTTCCATCAGTTGTAGGTTTTTGTTTATGATTTATATTTTTCTAGATCTGAATCTTGGTTAGGTGATGCTCAATGATGGTAGTGATGACATAGGATCACTTGTGGCATCCTTTGTGGAGCACTCCATGTGGGCTAGGCATGGGACATTAATGGCATTTTATAATGAAACCATCTAGCTAGCCTTGGTATGGGTCATCTAAATAATACTAGATTGGATCCCACCTATCATCATAGGGCATGGTTCCTCTAAAGAATTATTATTAGAACCCTCGATATTGGATGGTAATGGGTACTTGATGACTGCAGTGGCACCCTCTTGTCAGGATAGAGCATGGGTCCACTATGTGATTCTTCAGTGGAACCATATAGTTAGGCTAGGCATGGGACATGTAGTAATTACTAATTGGAAACCTTAGGTAGAGAATGGAATGTGTCATCGAAGACATCCTGAGTGGAAACCTATTGTTAATCTAGGAATGGTTCCTCAATGACTTCTGGAGTAGGACCCTCCTGTTGTTTTGGGCATGGGTCCACTACCACCATAGTGGAACCCTCATGTAGGTAAATAAATGGATCCTCTATTGACTATCATAATGGGACTCTCCTATTATAATAGGGCATGGGTCCACTAATTAGATACTATTCCTCCTTGACTATGTGATGTATTGAAGAGTTGTGGATTGAAATGGATTGTAACTTCATAAAAAATGCATTAGATGTTATGAATTATTTATGGACATATGGAATTATTGGAAACTATTCATCCTAATATGAGTTGTGATTTAGAATTCATGTTTTTCAATAATTTGGATTTATATTGATGATAATATATATTCATCTATACCCATACCTTTATATTTGGTTACTCTCCTTCCATGTGTTGTAAAGACCCATGGTGTATGTCATGCGCATTACGTGTCAATCTTATCATGTTGGATGAGACTACTCTCCTACTATGGGTTCCAAAGACTCAACATGTATTTGATCAACTAACCATGTTGAGCACCATGTGCTTAGATGAGGTTACTATCTTTCTTGGTTTGGGTTTAGATGTTATCTTTCATCATATCATGTATCCTGTGTACTATTCTACTGTCTTTCTATAACTGTATTATCTCTTACTGGTCCCCTTTCATATTCCGGGACATCCTACTAGGTATGTATATACCCACCCCTATATGTGATTTTATTATAGGTTTCGTGTCATATGAAGTCAATAGATAGGTCGATGTGAATTATGAGTATCTTAGGGATACCTAGTATATTGGAAAACATATGGTGGTCAAATCTTGGATATCAGAAGCAGGTATATCTCAGTTGTATATTTTTTCATATTTTTTAATTTGGGAAATAAGTTTAGTTGCCCCTATATTTTTCCCTTTACTTTTCAGTTTGTACTTTCCTACTCATTTACACTCTGGAGGTTTTTCATGCTTGTTTGTTACCTTATATTTTTTTTCTATTACATTGATCCTTATGTTCTTCTGCATCAATATGGTTTGTTTGTGTGTGTATATGTACATAGGCAATGGTCTCCTTGTGTTAGTTATGCATTTGGTGATGGTCTCCACCCCATGCCTATAAAGACGGTATTTGGATAGTTGTGGCTTGAGCCCCTTCTTGAGTACAATCATGAAATGGACGATCTATCTTTATCAAAGTTGTGTAATATAAAGTGATAAGGGGCATCCATTTATAAGATAGGGGTGGGGTATTTATGGAATTTGTTAACATGTAACATTAATATAATATTTTTCATTTAAAAATGGATTAAAATTTATATAATTAAAATATAACATGATTATGAGTCTAAATATAGTAATAGAATTAAATTTGTTGATGTATTCATTTTATTTTCACCCTTATCATTCATTTTTACCAACCCCATTAATACTTTTGACAATTTCCACAATATTAATGTTTTCCACCCAATAATGCTCGATAATGTTATCTTAAAAGGTAAAAAATAAAATTAATGGTCCATTTATGTTTTTTTTAACTATTTACAATTAGCTATGTGGATTATATTTTTCATGAATTTTAAATCATTTAATAGAATATTTTTTATTATAAAATATCATAAATACCATTTTTAACACTATTCATTTAATTTGATGTTAAATACATCAAGAGAAAGATGGAATTAAATTCTGTTCAATTCATACATATCTAATGGGTCATATGTATCTATAAAATTTAGGAAACATAATAATTCATAAAATATATATTACATTTATTATTTTTAAAACTAATTTTTTTCATATAAAATGATCTAACATTTTTCTAGTTTTGTATAAGAATTTAAAATAATTATCCCACATCTAAAAACTAAAAATAAAATACCTTGATATAAAAATTAATTATGTTTTAAATGAATATTTAAAAACAAAAATAACATCTTTATATCCATGGGGAATGATATTAGGGATATTAAAGTCAATTTTGCGACAGTTTGTTTTCATTCAGTCCGTTATTTGATATAAAGGACAACATCAATGAAAACTGAAACCACGTGGTCATATATTGAATAATATAATATAAATAGTCAAATTATAATCATAAAATTTCATAAATTAGTGTTTTCGATATATTTTAATTCCTTACACATTAGTTTTTAACCATAATTACTTGATGTACCCTTTATCGAGGTGATAAAATTTACAACTGTTACTATTTATAAAGACCAAAAAATATACCAATTTATAAAATTTGACTCTCTTAATTAAGAATATAGATTATTTATTATCAAATTAAAATAAATTATGTATAGGAAATTATTTTAAATATAATCCCATAAAATGTGAGGAAACATAGTTTTTAAAACAGTGCATTTTTAAGTCCAAATATAATATTTTTCAATACTTTTTCATTATAATGATTAAAATGTAATTAATTATATAATTTATAATTAAAATGTTTTTATGATAACTTTTTATTTATTTAAATTATTTATGGTTCTTTTTTATTTATATAAATGATCAAATTAATAAAGTTTGTATTATCCATCATTCACTGAAAACTAAATATTTTTAGAGAAATATGAAAATTTCAACAAAAGATATAATTGTTATAATAAATTAATAAATGTTATTATTTTAAAATAATAATATTTTATTGGATATTTTTGTTTGTTTAATAATTTCTTGTGTGTCAAAAAATATTCAAAGGAAATTTATATAAAGATTAATATATTATAAAATATTGAGCAGTTAAATTCCTCCCCTTATAAGAACTTTACTCTTGATTTTTTTATCAAAATATGGAAAACTGGGGATAATTATGCCTTATCACATACTCATATTCTCATCTATTATCCTTAACATTATTATTTATCCAAAAAACATTGACCATATGAGATGTGTTGTTTAGTATAACTTTTTCACAATGATCCATAATTTCTTTATTTCTTTCCTCATAAAGAATATCATGCTCTAGTTGTACGACCTTAGAGTTTAGTACAAGTGAATGATTTGTTATTACTTTTAAATGATATATATATAGAATACATCATGTAAAAGAGATATATTTGGTGGAATAACCATGTGGCAAGTTACCATCCATAAATTATCAAGAATTTCATGTGGGATGATATATCAAGGGCATAACATTCCCTTTATCCAAAATCACATAATTTTATTTAAAGGATATATTTTGTAAGAATAACTTTTGACCAACCTTGAGCACTATATATCTATGATGATTATTATAATATGCTTTTTTTGAATCTAATATTCCATAATGTTTTTTTGTAATGGATATAAACTTCTATTCCATTTCCTAAGCTAGAGCAGGACCCAATATCATTACTTAACTAACATTATTCAAAAACATTAGAGTTTTTAACTTCCTTATAAAGTTGGGATCCAAAGGATCCACATGAAGCCTCTAGTGAAAGTTATTTTTTGTATAAAAATAACTCTCAAGGAATATGTTTCTGTCAACCGCCTTTGAAAACCATAATGAAAGATCATATCATTGTTTAGAGAGTTTAAATGGTCCTCTCAAACTCACCATATATCTAAGGATGATAAGTATAATTGAAACTCAGCCATGTATCTATATCTTGGTGAAGGGTTCTCAAAAATATCATGATAAACCTCAAATCTAAATTAGTGATGATTGACATTGGTACTCCATGTAATCTTAAAACTTCCTTAATGTATAAAAATATTAGGAAATCTATAGATAAATATTCTCAAAAATGGATTAGTTGTGGTTATATTATATAGATATGGAAAATATCATAAACAATATTATTTCTTTTGTATTTTTGGAAAATTTTGATGAGTAAATCTAGGGTAATTCTTTCTCATTTCCATTCTAGTATGGTTAATTGTAGTAGTAAACCCTTAAAACTCTATATCTCACCATTTACTTGTTGGCATGCCATGAATTAGGATATATACGTGGAAATATTCCTTTTCAAGTTATCCCACCAAGAATATTTTCTCGGATCCATACACATCCTTGTACATCCACAATGAATAGTGAATGATGAACTATAGAACTCGTCTAAAATTTAATTCATCGCCTATGGTATTGATGGGAAATGGAAAAAGATTATGATAATTATCATTTTAATATGATCATTGTTGATATTAGGACCATTAATTACTATATTATGTGATACCAAATATTTCTTCCATTCCATCATTATTCTATATTGTATTAATGGTTAAACTTTCATATGAGAATGATAAAATTTACCCCATTTCACCTAGATTTAATGACCCAAATTCTAAAAATTCAAAAATATTGGATGTATATAGATCCTTTCCATGGAAAAAGTAGACTGATCGTTCCAGCCAAGAGCATCAGCCCCCTTGTTCATATTCTTAGGGAGTAATTGTATTGAGAAGTTGTAATATTTTATCAAATATAACAATATTCTCAATAGAATATTCAACTATTTTTATATAAATATATAAATCAAGATTTTAATATTATTATTTATATCTCAAATTTCACTATATAGGTATATACTTAATGTTTTCAATGAAAAAAATTTCCACCGTAAACTCAAAATCATGAGTCAGGTAATTATACTCTTAAATTTCCAATTTTTAGGAGGGAAAATCTATCACTATATCATAATACATGAGTAATAAAACAAATAACTTCATTTATTCTTCACTACATATCATAAAACCTTCTCCATTACAGGGTAGTGTAAGCACATGAAAACTAACAAACATTCTCTTATTTCTAAAAAATTATCCTTACATTAATTAGTAAACATGATCATAAGCCCCTTTCAAGTCAACATGGTGATTGAATCAATTAGTCAAGAGAAATATCTCATATAAAATTAGTAGTATACTGTAAACCAAATAAACCCATGGTTATATGTTACCATGGTTTCTATAATGAATTTTTTAATAACTTCAATCGTTGAATGATCCACTGATTTACCTTCACTTGAGTTTATTGACCTAGGAATGGGGATTTGTGTAGCAAAAATTTACACTTTCTATATTTGGAATACATATTCCCTTTTCTCAGGTTCATCAGTACTAACCCAAATTATTCATGATCATCTTAATTTCTCGTTGATAATATAATAATATCATTTATAAATATTACCCCAAATTCATCAACGTAATTTATAATAGAACTAATGATTAAATTCATCAAGATAGAATATGGAATTGTAAGTCAAATATAATTACTATAAATTCATTGTGACCACATATCATATGGAATGTTTTATTTTATATATACATTTTCATGGAAATTAACTCATAATATCTATCTGTCAGTTAAATCTAGGGAAAATATTAATCTCTTAATAATTGATCAAACAGAACGTCAACATGGGGGGCGATGATTTTTAATCAAAATAGTTATTATTTATGGCCCTGATAATCAATGAAAAGATGAATTGACACATATTTTTAAAAAAATAATAGTTTCACCCCTTGGTGGTGAACTTGGACAAATCAATCACCAATCAAAACTCTCTTCGAGTTGGTTTACCAATTTATATAACTCAATCAAGGGCATTACATGTGGATGTTTTGAAATAGTTGTATTAAAAATTAAACATCCTAAATTACAATATTACTAGGGAACTATTATAGAATGAAATTAGTGAACACATTTAAAAAAATCTTAAATTTTGTTTTATACTCAATAATCATAGATAAATGACCATAATTAATAGGTTGTAAACCCATATGATGGAAGTAATTTATATTAGTAAATCATGTCCATCCTTTCACCAGGTGTCTATCATAGGTTGATTCTAAATATAAAATATAAATTTTTTTACCTATATAGTATATATGTCCCCTATAATAAGAGGTAAAATTCATTCCAATGACTACACGAAATTAAAATATAAGAAGATTAAAATTATTTTCAGGATGTAAATTTTCACAAACCTTTATCTGAGAGGTTCTATAAATATGAGATGAAATCATTCTACAATTAGTATTTTTCACTACCAAACCATATTATAATTATTGATGTCATTAATTGATACCCACAGAAAATTATTTAGAATAAAAATATTGGGTGTAACCTTAATGAAATAAATCATTTTCACTTATAAAGTGGATGAAAAGTGTACCATTCACCGCATATATAGGAATTTTTACATGTATTGTAGTAATTCAATATATATAGCCTGATCCCCTTGGATTATTATGTTATAATTTCTATTATTACTTAGGGTGTCATTTTGAATAATTCCAATCCCTTTATAACAAAAACACTATATTGTTATGGTTTCATTCTTTTTTTACTATCATTAGAAAGATGAACCTTATCTACAATCTTGAATCAAACTACCATTATTTTATAGAATTACCCAGTATTTATATTTCCCTAATTACTATATGATAGAAATTTCATCATTCCCATCTTCTTTATTTATATGTTTCCTTTTTCATGGTGCTCATCTGACCACATATTCACTTGGTTTCTCTTGAAGCTATATGATCTAGAAAAATAATTGTCTCCCTTAATGTCATGTGATATTATATCATCAATTGGGTAAATCATTTTATAATCTCATTCCCTTTGGATACTATGTATAATCCTATAAAAGAAATGGTAAATCATGTTTTATGAATTATGTTAGTAATCCAGAGAATTCAAAACCAATCATGAAATGTGTTCCTTGTACTCTACCACAAATTCTTTTTCCACTTTCTTTGATGTTTATAACATCCTAAACATTTCATCTCATTATTCTTTATGGAAGTATATCTTCAATTAAATAACATTAAAATTAATTCATTTCATGCTATATATTTCTGATACATTTTTACAGTTCAGGATACATGACCACCACTGATAAATATATCCATTCCAAAAATATACTACTCGAATAACCTTCCCATATTCATTACATCCCAATGTAATGAATATATTTTTAGGAGACATAATCCATTTCTAAAATAACCATAAATTAGTATTAACATTAAATGAATGATGATTATACCATACTATGTGATCTAACATTTGTGAATCATGCTCTAAAAAATAACTCCATTCAGGAAATATTATTCATTATAACATGATTAATCATCCCTAATAAGTCCATGATCTAATCAGTACCTTTATAAGTTACATGCAATTACCTATTAGGAAAATATCAACATTTTATATGGCTGTTAATTGGGTTTATTACATTAGATTTAGTCACTAAATAATACAATACCCTGAGGTATCTCATAATCATCATGAATATTGGGCTATAAAAAACCCTATACTGCTAAAAGTTCTCAAATACGATAAGGGATAATAATAATTCTCATTTATGATTTTTTTGTTTTCAAATTGAGTTACCTATATTTCTTTTAGACTTCCTTTGATAAAAATACATAATCAAAAAATCCAGTATAATAAAATAGTGTATACATTATTACATTACTATGATATAAAGTAAAACTCATTCCAAAGGACATATAATTTTTGTAGTCTTGAAAACCCATATACATACATGATTCACAATTTTAAAAAGTAAATATTAATTACATAGTATAAATAAAATTTAATTGTATATATTTCTTACAAGATCCTTCTTCATATCCAAGGGAAAAGAGAATAGATAAACAGTGATATCTCATGCCCATAAGAGTATTATATAACATAATATATCATGAGTAAATAAGATATAATAAATATTCCATGGTAAATAACTAATATAAATTCTATCTAATCAATAAAAAGATCTTAGAATGTGTCTATAGACAATATCAATGCAATGATTATAGAAACATGAATATTTTTACATGATTATTTCTTCACTTTATTAATAAACCGCACAGAATAGATAAAATCCCTGTTATATAGGCTTATGGTCATGGTAAAATCAGCTGCATACATCAATTATACATAATTAAAATTAAATATTAAGTTTATTATTATTATTTATCCATATAAATATCTCAAGATACATTTATTACATTAATTCACCTAAGGGTATACATGAAAGAAAGAAATGATCAAAATTCTTAGTATGGGGAGGAATAAAGTAAGTGACTCAATTGTATATGGTTTGAAATACTCAACATAATCATATTGTATCATAATATTATCATCAAAATCATGATGGAAACATTTTCTAAAGAAATGTAATGGGTTACACACATTATAATGAAACATCATGTCATTTTTTCAAATATGCCACATGGTTTTGAACATAGTTATAATCATATCCACACATAATATAGGTGAAAAAAATCATAACATCATCATTATGAACAAATAATGAATCATGATTACATATAATACACATAATATCATGAGATACATGAAATTATCCAATTATTTAGAGGTCCATATAATTGTGGTCCCTCCCGCCCATCACTTCATACATTCTCATAGTCATGCATGACACATTGAACATATAACAATCATAGTCAATAAATAACCCATGGAAGGAAATGGATTTCATAGAGGTTTTATAAATAATACATCCATGAATAAAATTTGGGGTTCTAAAATGAATAATTTTAATCATATTTGGCCTAAACATCATCGTTCACGAGTAAATATCAAATATCACAACAAGAGTAAGGAATACTCTTTTGAAATAAAATTATTTCTGAAAAATCATTTCATTTGCCTTAAAATTCAATTTTTAAAGGAATAAAGATTTTATATTTATGAAAATAAAATTTAAGAATAGTGAAAAAAAATTTAAAAAAAATTGGGGAATGTACCTTATGAAAATGACAAGAATGAAGGATCTCTTAAAGAAAATGAGTTGGGTCTGAAAATACCATTACCATGAATCCCACATTACTTCATTGAATTTATAAATCCTAAATAATAAAATTAGTTTTACTAGAACATTGAAATTGAAGTAAATGATTTTAATTTTACCAAAATTAAGAATTAAAATAATTTAGTTTCAATTATTAAATCTTTCATTTAAACTGATAACATTTTTATATCATGTTTTCCTTAAATATTTCTCATTTTTATTCATTTTTGGTATTTTTGTCCAAGTTCATTAATAAATAAGATAAATTATTTAAATAACCATATTATAAATTTATTAAAAAATTAATTCATTATAATTAATTTATAAAAACCATACATAAGGTCGGTGATAGGGAAAGAATATGGAAAAGTCCATGATAACGATTAACTGGTCATTTTTTGGTAACATTTTCCAAAGTTGGAGAATGAAGGTTATAAAATATAAATACATAAAAATACAATACTTAAAGGACCTTAAAATCATAAATATAATGTTGATATAATACCTAATTAATTTTAGATTATTTATTTAATGAAATTTATAATAAAGATAATGGAGGAGGAAAATGAGAGAAGAGTTGATAAAAACAAACTCATTTCTTTTTTTTCCCATGTAAGATATGATACTTCCTTGATGAATGGAATTGGACTGCTCTAGAACATATATAAGGCTTATAAGTTATTGAGAGAGAGTATTTTGGTTGATATAGGCCTTTGGTAAGTGAGTGAGGAATTTTTTTCCATGGGGAGGGAGAGGGGTTATTTATACTATATGAGAGGAGTATTTTTGGGTTAAATTATTTTAAAAAATAATATAACCAAGGTAAAAATTGTAAGAGGTATATCTTTTACATTATTAATTATAATTTCATAAAATATAATTTTTTTATGAATTTAAACCACAAAATCATTGGAATTCAAATGTTCATTAAAAAAGAAAGTGTAAAATGAGTAAATTGTGATTTAAAATGAATGATTTAGACATTCAGCATTGGAAAATAATTTTTAGGTTTGGAAATCATGTATACTATATTTTTATAAAATTATTATAAAATTAATTATTTTTTGGTCGAACCTTGAGTTCTATATGTTATTAATTCATCATTACATCAAGAATTATGTAATTTAAGATACACTAGTTATTGAAAAAAAATGTATTTTTACTATTCACAATAAAATTGACATATTTTAATTAATTACCAAAAAATAACCCTTGGAATATTTGAACATTCTAGTTTAAAAATTATATTCATTTTATAATAATAGTTTTTTAAAATAGGTAATTTAAATTTTTCATATAAAAATTATGATTTTTATAAAATAATTTAAAATTCATTTTAATAAAAATGTGCTTGTATTTTCTTTGAGTATTTTTGTAATGATAATTATTTTATGATATTATTATATTTTTATTTACATAAATTAATTAGGATAAATTATATTTATACTAAATTTTATTATTTTAATGTCAAATTACTAACCCAACAAACATGATACTGTTCTTAATGGCCATGTTTCGATTCCCAATGGTTAGGTTATAATTCCAAAAGTGAAATTAAAATTTAAATATTCACGTTACATCCTATAAATAATAATAAATTACTTCATTTAATATTTACCGAACTTAATCAATTATTTAGTATTTCAATTTTCTATAATTTTGACTATATTAATAAATATATTATCAATTGTCTCATTTGTTGGAGGGATTATTCTAGATGATTGAGGTTACACAATGTTTCTAGTGGTAGTTTTTTTATTTTTAACATTTTTTTCCTTGAAATATTGAGAATTTTAATATGTTTATTCATTCAATAATTTAATTATTAAAGTGTTCTTGATGTAACTTTAAGCTGTATGTGTATAATAAAATATAATTTACATTTATTCAGAAAATAATTATCTTTTAAAAAATATAGTTAATTAAATTCTTCCCCCTTCATATATTACATATATGAAATTTCATCACGTATTCTTTATTGATAATATATTTGGGTACTTATATTTCATTGTTTCTTCAGGTTCCCATTTCATCTATTCATACTTCTGGTTTCTCCACAACACTTGGACTGGGTGAGTTTTCAAATTTCATAAAACATTGTATTTATAGTAAAATATTTTCACAGGATAATACTCATACAAGAGATTACTTTCCAGTTGTACCACCTTAGAATTCAGCACATGTGAGAGGTTCAGTATATACTTCCTCAAGATATATATGTGGAACACATTATGAATGTGATGCACAATCTATGGAAGTGTATTCCAATAGTACATTGATCATATGGGATCAGGGATATCAAAGATACCGATGTTACTAGGGTGTGATTTCATTTTATTCCAAACCACATGTCTCTCATCCGTAGTGATATTCAAAGGAAAAATTAACCTCCAACTTCCGATTATGAGGTTCTTTTTATGGTTCGTTATTTGTTCTGTGTTTCTTCCTCATAATGGTGATCCAGGAGATGATGCATCGATATTGTTGGTGATGGCCTTCGGTTGGAGAATACAACAAGTTGTAGTATAAACGACGACAATGGTGATGGGTTTTATCTGTATTGATGTTTGAAGTTGTGGCATCGATGGTCGCTGGGTACTCACCCGCGATATCTGGCAAAGTATTTTTTGGTGACGATGAGGTGGTTCGATGTCCGGGGCGCAGCTCGAGGAGGCTTACTGATCGAGGATCCGAGTCCCGAGGTGTCGCGTCATGGATGATTGAATTTTGAATCAAATGTGTATTCCGTTGAAGAGGTTCTTTGAATTTAGGGTTTCAGTAATCTCATGTTGGTCTGGTTCCCACTCACCCAAAAAGAAAATTTCAAAAATAAAATAAAAAATTATTTTTCAGTTAGTGAAAGTTCAATATAATCTTTTTCAAATGAATAGTACCATGTATATTTCATTCCTCAAATTTATCCCAACAAGTCATAGTTATATATTTCGTCCAAATTAGAGCTCCATATAGAGTCATTTAAATACTTGAATAATTTTTTTTATGGCCAATCATCTAACAAGATATATATATTCCACCCTCCTTTGAATACAATTATTAATAATATCATCATTTTCTCATGCATCTGATGATTCCTTTCAGTTCGGCCACTAGATTTTGGGTTATAATCCAAATTGAAATACAATTATGTATTTAGTGAGTGTTTAAGGAATATTCAAAATGTATTAGTGAACTACTAATCATGATTAGATATGATCGAAAGTGGTTCCTCTTATATAATCACCACAATACATACATATATCATGTCATGTAGTTCTTGTGATAAATCTTCATGAATAATTATATATGAGAAATATTGGTGAGTTGATCCACCACAATAAATATCCCATTGTTTTTTTGAAGTATTTGGGAAACTAGTGATAAACTCTATGTTGATTTTTTCAAATTTAAACATGGGTATATGATATGGTTGCATCATCCAATTAGACATATGACTCTCTACTTTAACATACCGAGATACGAAGTACTTTGAGATGTACTCTGGGATCTATTTCTTCATTTGGTCCCACCAAAATTTCTCTCAGCTAACATAGTATGACTTATTGTTTTCATGTTGGATGGAGAATGATGAGCTATGTAAATTTTCCAGTAACTTATTCCATATTTTAGGTTCTTAATGCAAAAAAACACTACATCCAAACTAAATGAAACATTCATTATTGATTTGTATGACATAATTTTTTTTCCCTTTACTACTTTTTCCCTTTTTTGAAGCTCGAGTTAATACCATTTCACCTCTTTGATAGTATCTTGGATAGATTGTTGGGTAATCAATTGGGAAAGGTAGGATTTATTATATACTATTTTTATTTACAGATCAATCCTTTTAATATACATGAATATTTGTACCTTATAAATCTAAATCATCGATAGATTATTTGGTTATTTTCTACTAAGATCATTAGCTACATTATTTTAATTTCTAAGATAAAATTTATTGGAGAAATCATACTCTTTGGTTATATCAAACCATATTCATTGATGTATGTTGATATCCTTCTGTTTGGATTGATACTTTATATTCTTTTGATCTGTACATATGTTATAGTTACCCCTATAGAGGTAATTTGTAACGCCCCGACCCCGGTTACCTAGAGTGGGTGCATTATTTTAATACATTGGCATGATTACAAAGAATCAAGTCTAGAAGGACAGATCAATTTATCGGTCTTGGGAAATAGATTACATACATGAACTTTACATTACAATTTCAAATATACAACACAACATATATAGTGCTTTGAGAATACCATTATTCACGTAGCTTAACCCTTGTTATTAATCAGAATACGCTTCTTGGAATCCTGGAAAAAATAAAACATAGAAAGGGGTGATCTCAAATGCATAGTAAGGGTAAGAAATACAGCGGAAGATACCATAAATATTAAGCATGGTGGATAATTGTAACCACATACCTTTACCAATAATAAACATGAATACTTTTATGGCAGGAATATGAGATTAGTAAATAATGCCATAATAAAACATAATCATGGGTATTCTGCAAGTTGAATGACCACATGATCCATCAATATTATTTTCATAATGAGGGAATGTATAATGCCAAACATTCTAAAACATTTTATCAAGGCCTCGGCCAAGACGTCTAAAAATTACTAAAGCCTCGGCCAAAACCATATATCAAATTGGGAAAGGGCCTCAGACAATTCCACATCTAGTTGTCTCATGAGACCAACTGATGCATCGAGGATCTATAGTGGGCTCCACCCGCCACTTACTATGTCCAATACATTCCTCATATGAAAAGGATGAAACTTCACATAAACTTTCGTATAATAAATAAGATATTAAATGTGAATACTTTAACCATAAACCATGAATGGTATAAAAATAAAACATTCATAGTCAAACATATCACAAAACCTTCAACACAATATGGAAGATTCGTATCATGCTAAATCAACTTCAAAACAAGTTTAAAATCCATTAAATGATTTTGACATTGATGAAAATGATTTGTAAAACTCTTTGAGAGAAATACCCCTTTTTCATGAAAAAATTTAAAAGGCACAAAATTTTGAAAAGAAGTCATTTAAATACATTTTTGAATCAATGTATCCCATAACACATTGAAACCTTTGAAAGGAATTAACATTTTAAAAACATTCATGTACATATAAATAAATCCTTAAAAACCATTTTGAATACATGGACATTAATGAGAAAGATTTAGAAGAATAAATATTTAAAACATTTGAAATGATGTTTTAGTAAAAATTCCCTTGAAAGAATCCCTTTGAAAACTCTTTCATAAAACATGGACATGGATAATAAATATGTTCCAGTACATACTTATGTAAAAACAACCTCGGATAATAAAGAGATTGTGAAATTAACCCTTACCAATTTGGTAACTTACGAAACACACATCACATGAAAGAGGTATCATAAAATGAATATGTAAATACACATAAATTTAAGTGTATTAAATAAAAAATATAATTATGGGAAGTACATACACCACAGAAAAGGTAATAGTGGAAATATGGCATGAATCTCACAGGAATAAGGAGTGAGATGAAAACCCCTTACCTTGTACTTTTCCTTTGTCGAGGGTGGGGTAATATCTTGTAAAATGGTTAAATTATTGTTATTAAATTATACAAGAATAATATAAATTAATATGATATCATATATGATCTTTTAAAATTTCTTTGTTAATAATATCTTAGTAATACCGTCGTTTCGGGTGTTAACTTACTCATTTTGATTTATATGTTTTGTTACATAAGCCATGTTTGTTATGGATAGGTTGTATCTTATACATATCTAGAATGATAACAAGTCCTTAAACATTATTTTTAATAATAAAATTATAATTATAATTGAATGGATATGATGGGGAATGAATCTCATCGCGTTCGTGGAGACGGTAGTCCATACTTACGCACGAATGCTACTCCATTTTATTTTTCATTTTAAAAGGAATCAAAACCAAATAATACATAGATATATTATTATTACAGTATAATATAATATCTTATATGTGTTACTTATGTTCATTAATACCATCCTTTATATGTTCTATGTATGGTATAAACGAGTCATATCCACTACCACAAAAACAGTTTTTCGCAGCGCCCCCCCCCCCCCCCCCCCTTTATCAGCGCTAACGAAAAAGCGCTGATAAAGGGGGGTGCCTTTATCAGCGCTAAAAAAAACCATGATAAAGGCACACCTTTATGAGCGCTTTTTTTAGCGCTGATAAAGGGACCCCCTTTATCAGCACTTGTTTAGTAGTGCTGATAAAGGGTCAACTTCAATTTTTTTTAAAAAAACATATATTAATATATTAATATATAAATATAGTTATATAGATATATAAATATAATATATAATTTTTAAATATATTTTAGATAACTATAAATGTACATTTACACTTATTATACATAATATATAAGATATTTAGTGAAAATGGCTTCTAAAAAAATTAAAAAAATATTTTTAATTAATAATTTTCTAATCATTATGGAGTAATATTCATTTAATAACAATTTGAAGACTAAAAAAATTAAAAAAAATTAAAAAAAAAATCCAAAATATGTTAAAATGCAACTAAAACTTCAAACGGCCATAACTTTTGATCCGGGTGTCCGTTTGAGCTCTACCACATATCATATCGAAGCCTGCGACGAGATCTACGTCACTACGATCGGGGTTACCCAGGTCAATGGATTTTTGAGGTCAAAAGAGACCCAGAAGGCCTCCAAAACTGAGTTTTTAGTCGGGGTACCCCGATTTTTTAACATTTTGTGGATTTTCACCCTCGTTTAAGGGGGTATTATTGGATTTTTTTGGTGGGGTATTAATTTATTCCAAGGTATTACATTCATATTGATATTATGTCTTTGAAATTTAATCATTTTTTATAATTCACTTCTATTTATAATCAAATATATAACAATATATTCATATTTTTTAAATATTCACACCTAAAAATTTAATTATAAATATAAATAATAAAATATATTTACATATAAAATATATTATCTTTATCTAAATAATAACATATATCCATTCTATTTAAAATACAATGAATATATATATACCTATATATAAATCTAACTATATATATATATTAATCTAACTATATATATATTAATCTAATAACTATATATATATTAATATAACTACATATATATATATTAGTATCACTATAAATATATATATTAATATCACCATAAATATATATATTAATATCACTATATATATATTAATATAACTATATAAATATATATTCATATAACTATATATATGTTAATATAACTATATATATATGAATCTAATAACTATATATATATTAATATAACTACATATATATATATTAGTATTACTATATATATATATATATATTAATATCACCATAAATATATATATTAATATCACTATATATATATATTAATATAACTATATAAATATATATTCATATAACTATATATATGTTAATATAACTATATATATGTTAATATAACTATATATATATATATTAATATAAATATATATTACAATACGAATAAATATAACTAAATATATATATATAGATATAGATATATATTAATACCACTATATATATATATTAATATTACTATATATATTATAATATAACTATATATATATTATAATATAACTATATATATATATTACTATAAATATATATTACTATACGAATAAATAAAACTAAATATATAAATATATATATAGAGAGATATCATGAATTGGAAATCAAATCAAAATAGAGTAGTGGTAAGGGCTTAGGCGTGCAGGGGGAGGTCTCGAGTTCAAATCCTAGTGGGGGCAGGGGTGCACGTGCATGGGGAATATTGGAGCAAGCGCTGTTAAAGGCTGGAGGGGGGTTTGTGGGGTGCTGTATAGGGGCCGAAAAGCGCTGTAAAAGGGGGGGGGGGTTCAAGCGCTATAAAAGCCCCACCCGATTGGCAGTATTTTTTAATTTTTTTTTAATTTTTTTAATTTTTTTTACTTTTATCAGCGCTTTATTAAAAGAGCTGATAAAAGGGTCCTTTATCAGCGCTAAAACGAAAGCGCTGATAAAGGGGTACTTTTATCAGCGCTTTTTTTAGCGCTGATAAAAGTGGTCTTTATCAGCGCTTTTCGGAGCACTGATAAAGGGTACCCCCCCTATCTACGCCGGCTTTATCAGTGCTTTTTCTAGCGCTGATAAAGGCTATTTTTAGTGCTGATAAAGGCCGTATTTGTAGTAGTGATCACTTTGAGGGGGCGGTAGTCCGCACTTCCTCAAATGAAATTATCGTATATATATACAACATGAAACGAATAATAGTATGCTGTAAAATGGAATTACATAATATTATATATAAAATAAATATAATTAATATCGTATTTAATTATAGAGTCATCATAATGGCTGCCATGAGAGGCGGTAGGAGATAATTGAACAATCATTGTTTCGTGAGGCGTTTGGTTGACATCCACAGAAACATTATGTTCTTCACCGATTAGATGGAAGTGTGTGTAAGTGTAGTTATAATAATTATCATAACATTATCCTAGTATATTTAGGATACTGGTTTTGTTTACAAAAGGAAGTAATAAAAAGAGTTTAGGGGTTGGAGAAGTAAAATAAAAGAAAAAAAGCTTAGAGAAATCGTTACCTTTAATTTAGGTAACTCCCTTTGGTTTGAACCAAAAGGACTCTTGAAGTGCCATCAGCCTAAGGTGAGGATTCTTGAAGGAGTTTTGGGATGTAGGGAGCTTAATTGGGCAGAGGTTGGATGACCCAAAAGGCTTGAAAGGTGTGAGGAATTGGTTAGAAGTGGTGTCCTTTTATAAGGGGGAGGAGGGGCTCTTTAGAAAAAACTTAATGTATTAATTTATAATAAATTTATATTCGGTTTCTAATGGATAAAAGTGAATTATTCAATGTCTATGGTGGGGATGAGTCGAAATCCACCTAACCAACAGCTTTTAGATAGGTTTGGGTCACTTTATTAACCTTATATTTTAGTTTTAACCCTTAATTGCTTAGTTTGACATTTTCCATGTCTCTTTGTATTTTTATATTATATGGAAAATAAACTTTCTATAAACTTCCCAGTGACCTCCAAGTAGTCCATTAATGATGAATCTATCATGATATAAGTCCTTTGGCTAATCCTTATATTTTTAAGAATATAATATCAATTAATCATATAATATATTTTTTAAATATTAACTTATGTCAATTTTGACACTATTTGGTATTTTGTTTTGGTGAAAGTCATCGCAACTTGATTACTTCGAACAAGATACATTGAATCAGCCTTAACATGGCATATTCACCTATAAAATCTGTGTATGTCATAAAAATGTTGCAATTATATATATTTTAATATTTATATTTCCATTTATTTGATTCTTTTATTAATATGGTAATTACTGCCTCATCATTGTTTCATAAATAGATTTAATTATTTAATGTCTAAAAATTATAATTAAAATACCATTATGTAGGATATATTTTTAACTTTCTAATAAATATTTATAATTGAATTTATCTTATGTATCACCCTATATTAAAAATATTTACTTATGAAACTTTTATTTTGACTCTTTTAACTCTTCTTTGAATTAAATAACAATAAATGTCCTAATCTAATCTATGTGGACCTAAAGGGTCATATTTTATTCCTAAGGTTGTTTTTGGTCGAATTAGACTTATCCAATAGAATTAGGGCATGTGTTAGGGTAATAATAATACCATTTTTACCCTTAATTACCGTATTTACTTTTTTACCGTGGTAAATAAAAGTGAAAAGTTACTATTCACCAAAAAATATTTTTATCTTATTGAACCACATTTTACTCATTGATATTAACCATGTCTCTCAGATTTTCGAAATTCCACTCACAGAAGTGGTAAAATTAAGTTTTATGTGAATTTACAAATTCTCCTGGGAGGTGGATAAAAGACTGTGAAAAGTTCAATAAAATTTTTATATATCTAAAATTATTATAAACTGACTCTAATGAATTACATTTAATTTATATAGTCATTATATATTTATTTTGACCTTAAATAAATGTAAATAATATAAATAATTATTTAAATACAAAGCCCGTTTTAAACAGTAACTTGGGTTTTTCACTATTCATCAAAAATTGAATGTTTTCAGAAAAATACCAAATATTTACCCTAAGATAATTTTGATATTATGAATTAAATAATGAAGTATATTTTACCAAATTCAAAACATAGAAGTTTCATTTATTAATTGAAAATTAATTCCCGCTGTTAAAAAAAATGCGTGTTTTTAAGAAATAATAACTATAAAAAGATTGACACTTGTTTATCTTCGGTTTAAATGTGAAATAATGTCCAATGACAAACATTGGATTAAATTGTAAAAAAATATTCTAAATATAATTTAAAACCATTCAAATTCATTATTTATCACTATTAATTATTTAGATTTAAAAAGTTGTTTTTAATTAAAATTTAGAAATTTTTCACTATTCATCAAAATATGAAAGTTATCTGAAAAGTACCAAATTTTCACCCTTGGATAATTTCGATATTCTGAATCCAAAAATGCAGTCCATTTTAAGAGATAAAATTTATAAAATTTCGAAAAGTGGGTATTACTATTCATGACGGCTACTTTGATTGGTCGTGGTGTGTGTTAGAACTCGAAGTTGCGTTCAACACACGCTACTGTATTATTCAAAGAGAAGCATACCATAGAAGTTTGGGGCGTTACATTCCCCCCTCCTTCAATAAATTGTGTCCTCACAATTTATACTTGGTATTGGAAACATGGGGTTGACATTTCAAAATATCTTAGTTGAAATCCCACATCGAAAAATGGATTAATGAGGCCTCTATTGAAAATAAAGAGTGGTATGTATGAAGGTTACCGAAAGTAACACATAATAGGGTTCCATGTTGGAAAATATGGATATGGAAGAGAAATCTAACCATCAATATCTGATGGGTAGTGGTAGAGATCATGGGTATGAAAAGGCCAACAATCCCAAAGCCATAAATTTGTGATGATCTAAGGTATGTTGACGCTCCTTTTCGTCACATTGTCTAAAATAATGGAAAGGGAAATGACATAGAAATTTTTTTTCATCCTTTAAAGAAATCATCCAAAATTGACAAAGTCATGAACAAGGCTTCAAAAGCACAAGGGCCGCACAAGTTCCCTCACTATCGTGCAAGTATACATGCGCGCCACCTAATGGTCGTGCAATTTAATTGCGCGCCCTAAAGGATAACTGACTGGGGTCTTCTCTAGCCTATAAATAGACTTTGTGGGCCCCCCATTTCAGGAGGAATTTCTCCAGAGTTCATATACAGAGCTCTAAACGCCCATGTCTCTTCTTCCGGTCTTCTGAACACTCCTATGGTAATTCTTTACCTAGAATGGAAGGTCTAAACAAGGGAAGTAAGGTCTAAGTGTTATAATTACCTAACACTTGCGCGCCTATGTGTTTTACCCTTAAGGGAAATGTGCACACTTGCGCACCTCCCTACTTCTTCATCATAACTTGTGCGCCATCCTCTGGAAAGCCTCTAGGGACAATTCTAAAGGCTTTGACCAAAGATCGCCCAAATATTACTCTAAGGGCAGAAAATCGTGCAAGTACCCTTGTGTCGCGCAGGTATACCTGCGCGACCAGGACTTGCACGCCCACGCATTACCTACGCGCCTGCCAGGACTTGTGCGCCCCTGCCTTTATGGGTGCCCTTCTTGGCCATTTAACCCCTCTTATACCATTCCACCTCTCATATTCAAGATTCAGTCTTCAAGACACTCTTCAAAGCCATTTATGGAATTTTTTCTTGATTATATTCCTTATCTGAATGTAATTTTGTGAAATTTCACTCAAAACCTAAGTGATTTACACATCGTTATGTCACTAAATATTGCGATTTCATTGATTCAACATCATCCTTTAAGATGATAGAACCCCTTAACTTGGGCCTCCTTTTCAGGAATAAGCCGCAGTAATAATTCTCAAATAATGGGCATCCTCCTTAGGAGTATGCCCCAAATCCTTTTTAACCTGGGCCTCCTTTGCAAGAGGATGTCCCTGTCATAAATTCCCATTAATTTTTGGAATCCTTTTTAGGAGTAAGCCCTAGTCACAAAATTCCCAAATATGGGCATTCTCCTTAGGAGTAAGCCCCAGTCTCAAAATTCCCAAATATGTGCATCCTCCTTAGGAGTATGCCCCAATCATAATTCTCTTAACGTGGTCCTCCTTTTCAGGAGTAATCCCCAGTCTCAAATATGGGCCTCCTCCTCGGGAGTAAGCCCCAAGTCCCTTTAATTTTCAAATCCCTTTAACATGGGCCTCCTTTTCATGAGTAAGCCCCAGTCTTAATTTCCTTTTGATCTGGTCTTCCTTCTCAGGAGTAAAACCCAATCATATGTCCCCTCCTAATTTGGGCATCTTCCTTAGGAGAAATCCCCAATATTAGAGTATCCAAATCTCTATGAAGCACATATACCTTTATGGACCTTGTTCCTTGATTTCTTCCCTGAAGTAAATCTTAATTATTATCTATTTGGGTAGTCACACACACATAAGCCTCATATCATTGCATCTTTCGTGGAACAATTGTCTGGTTTCACTAATACCTCTTGTTTCTAACACCGAGCACGACTCATGTGAGCTTAGAGTGTAAAATTAAGCATGAAATCTTTCTTTGATCCATCAATAATGCCTAAAAATCATTCTCCCTTACTCAATCTACGTGGGTTATGATTCCTTTTCTAAAAAAATTATACGTAGGTATCCCATCAGTGGGTACGATCCCAACTCTAAAATAATCCATGTCCTCCTGAATGATAATAAACTTCAAGTTCCCCACTGAGTGGCTTTAAAAACAGTATGGACATCATAATGACCAAGATACTTTTATTTATTTAAGGATACCATCAAATAAGAATCTCTAACAAATACAAATGATACTTCATCAATTAAGAACCTCGAATACATATAAAAGATTCTCTGAATTTCCTACATATCAATCATTTATTGTCAGACTAAAGGAATGCTCATTTTATACTTGGTAATGTAATAAGGATTCACGAACATAACTTAAATCTATAAAGGGAGTCCCAGAGTAGACAATAATTCCCCTGAAAAAGGTGTTATGAGTCCGACCTCCCATCATCTCGACCAATGCAAATTCTTAAGCCTCATCAGTCCACAACTAATGAGTGCCTACCTTTGGAAAGTAGGTTAAAATGGATATGGAATCATTGGATGTTTCCGGTTCTATAAACAAACCCGTTAGAAACCGATTGTAATGTTTGAACCTTCAATCAACGAGGTCATCCTCGATTCCAGAGGGAAACAAAAAATGGTAAACCCAACGTGAATCCTTAACCATGTTAAAATGATGTTGTACTTATTTGTTAGGCCCCTATTTAAAACTCAATGAGAGGGCCAACAAACACATTCATTAACACATGTGCTCATCCAAAAGATATAGTGGCTGAATTTATCTTGATTACATCTATTATATCAAACATGCACTCTTTTCAAAGATCATATGCATTTCAAGAATGGATGCTCTCAAGTTCACACCAGTGAATACTGCTGTTGCGAATGCCACTTTTGCTACTCCTGCTGGATCGTCATCCGCTCTGAGGATGACATCACCTACTCAGCGTCTTCAACGATGGGTATCAAATGCGGTGATTAAGGAGTACCATCAAACTGGTACTATTACAACTCTCGAGGCTGCTCTCCAAGCTCTCCAAGTGAACAATTCACCGTAGTCGTCCGGACAGCGACGACTAGTGATCAAGAAGAAGGCGGTGCTAACTACCGTCCCCAACCGTTTCGGGTCGTTATCCCCGTAAATCAATCACCATTCACTCCCATATTCTGGGGAGGTGAATGAACATATCCTTGAGGGAATTAATTCATGGAAGCATGAGTTCTTCCCGAGGGCTCCCATCAAAAATTGTCGTAAGACTTGTGTGGCAGTGCGCCCTCAGCATGATGAAGGTGTCGACTCCAAGCGTTCGGCTTAGGTTCCTCAAACCCGAGCAGGCAAGAAAAATCGCCAGAGGCGCAATCCGGTTAACAGTGAGCAGATTCTCATCTCCACCATCCCTGGAGAAGTCCACCAAGCTAACATGGTGGCAAGCAATGAGCAGGCACACACACCTGCCCATTTTAATTCCGTTTTTGAGCAGACTCGTCTGGTAGTATCACGCCAATCCCGCCACGAAATTATAGAGGAGTACTATAGGAAGGAACATACACCTGTTTATACATCATAATCTAGTCAGCAAGCTCGTCTGACTACATATGATGGAGCTCGTCAACCACGTTCGGTGAAGTGCAATCATCAGGAACATACACCTGATAGTATTGATCAAGCCTACCAATAGTCTCGCTTGGTAGCACACGGAGAAGTCATTCGGAATGCTCAGGTGACAAACAGGAGGTAGACTCAACTTTCTTCCCCCACACTTGAGTACTGTCAGGATTCACTGATAGAAAAAGGAGGACATGGGCATGTACATACACCTACTCCAATCACGGAATGGACGTATATACCTGTTCCAGTAGCTGAAGTCACAAATCATATTCTATCAATGGTGAAAGAGCAGAAGAAAATCCATGCTCATATTCTGGATGCCTGCCAGGATATTATAATGGCTTCAGCAGTATCACATGGAATGAAATGAAAATATATACCTACCAGTGGAGTGACACATCAACAGTTCACTCCGAAATAGACAGACATATATGTTCCAGTCCAAGTGGGTTGTGGGGCATACTCCCCCGTATCATATAGACAAAAAAGTCCTGCACACACACCTGATGTGAGTGGAGATCATCCGCCTAACTTGGCCATCTCTCTTGATCAGGCACATACACCTACTCAGAGAAGCCACTTTCGTCAACAAGTGGTGTTCATGGTGAGTAAGAAGGCATCTAAGAAGAAGATCTGCCCAGCACAGTCAAGAGATCAAGAGCCAATCTATAACAAGACCTTGCTCAATGCTGGACTTCTTGAATCCCTCAGACAGTTATCTTTTGGAATTCAAGATTCTACTCCCTCATTTCCCAATAGTTGGAACATTAATTCAGAAGTTCTTCAACAGACACATCCTCATGAAGGCTTTCTTCATGATTGTTCAGTCGATCTTGAAGATTCATCTTCAGATGAGAGCTACAATAACCCCCTGTGTAGCCATAAGACCAAGGAGCAAGAGATCTCATCTTTTGCTATCACCCACCATGGTATTCCTCCCCATGATGATGAATTTCACTGCGAAAGTCCTCTCTATAGTAGTGATTCACATTTCCCGGAAAATGCTCCCGTGGACAATGTAGTGCCGAGAAAGCCCTCTTATCTTGAGGCACTTGAAAAAGAGAAACTAGTCATGTCTGAGGCTTCATCTCTAGCAAGTGAAATACTTTCTCAATCAAAAGATAGTCCAGGGTGTATGTCATTCTATGAACCATCCCTAAGTGATGCATCTTCTAGTTTGATCAGTGATTTTCTACCAATCTTGTTGAATCTGATGAAACAACAATGAAGCACCAGCTCTGGTCAAATCAGGTAGAAAATTCATCATTAAATGATAAAGAGGAAATGTTGAACATTAGAAAACAACTTATGAAAGGTGAAGTTCAATTCATGTTTTGGAATCTGGTTGACTCTCAGTATAACATTCCAGAGATGTTGATGGAAGATGGAATTCATGATATTCTTCTCAACATGTGGAAAACTCTTTGTTACTTGAAAAATAAAGTATTATCTTATGATGAATATGAAAATCATGTTAAGATAATAGAAGGGTTACAACATCAAATTTACTTGGCATCTCTATCAGTATCTCGATATCCGAAGGCTAAAAAGCAGCAGAGAGCTCTTCCGCGTTCATTCCTTAGCTCACTAAGAAGATTGCACCAGTTAATTTCCAATGCCCCATCTGGTATTCATGTTATAGGATGGGGTGTTCATGGATCACTACATTTCACGGTGATCTCTAATCAGCAATGCCCACCGAAAATGGTCTCATGCAATGTTATTGCTTGTGGATGGCCACAATCAATGGGTTTTGTTTGTAATAAAAAGCATGCTCAAGAACAGGCCTCAACTAGTTCCTCTCTAAATCAAGAATATAGAGAAAACGTTGTTGAATTTCTCCTGCATCAAGAAAACAAAAATATTAAACAGGCCTCTCCTATGGAGCAAGCACATCATCAAGTGATAGAAGTGTCAGAAATCATCCAACGGTCTTTTGAATCGGGTGATAAAAGTGGATATAGGTTAATGCATCCAGGTAATTTCCGGACTAAAGTATGCAATATCAAGAGAGATTTTAAGAATGTCTCAGACATAGCATGTCAAGGGCCACCCCAGATTGCCAGACTGGGGACTCTTTTAAACCAACCCTCAGAATCAACAAATAGGATTCAAGGAGTTGAGCGGGGACAGCAGGAACATCCCCAGTCAACCGAACTGGGGACTTTTTCAAATCATCAATCCCCTACTCAGAGAAAGTCTATCTTTTCTCGATTGGGGAAAAAGCCTCAAGAGAAATAAAGAGAAAAAATATCAGGAGACCCTCTCTATATTAATGTTCTATAAGAAGATCTTGATGGATAAAATCAATGAAAGGCAATGTCTCATCAAATACATGGATGAAGACAATATCACAGAAATGCTGATAGAAGGGATGTGATGTGTTTTTCATCAATCAATGCCATAAATGCCATCGTTTCTAATCCACCAGATGAGGCTCACTCAGGGGACTTAGATGAAGAGGTTCCTGCTCAGGAACTTGTACACACAGACACAAATGAAGAAGGTGTGCGTACACGAAATCAAAAGTTTACCCAGAATCTAGGTGTTTCTTCAAACAACCAACTCCCCCCTCTCTGAAAGGGATGAGACAAGGGGAAGGGAAATAATAATTTTACATATCCTTCCTCTGGAGAAGGCCAATCGCTCTCACTAGAGAAAATATTTTCAAAATAAGAGGAAGAAATGAAATAATTGAGAAGGTTGAATGCAGAACTACTTCAAGGTAGTCTTCCTCCTAAGCGTGCCAGAGTCAGTCAGCCAAGGGAGTTTGTTGCAGCTACTGAGATGGATCAAGAATATAATCCTTTATCGGTACACCCTCACAGGTCTAATCCTACTGGCCAAGTGCAACCACAATTGGCAGTGCTGCCATCGGTTGGAGTACCAGCCACCACATCTGTCCATGTTCCAGTCATTGCACCTGCCCAACTACAAATTCAACCGGATGTTTCTCAAAAGTTAATAACTACCATTGAGTCATTAACAGCTCAGTTAGATACTATGGAAGGAAAGATTGCACCGGTTCAACCCGAAAAGAGAGCTTACCCTGAATGGGTAGATGCAATCCCTCCCCCATTAAGTTTTTGGAACCCTGTATTCCCTATTTTTAATGGATCAGGCGACCCTGAACAACATTTGATGCATTACGTGTCTTGTTGCGATCCTATGATGGGAACTCTAGAGCAATAAGAAGTTGTAAAACTCAGATTCTTCATGTGAACCTTGCAAGGTACTGCTTTTTTTGGTACACAAGCTTACAATCCCGGTCAATTACCTGATGGGAGGATATTTGCCAATGATTTCTTCTCCAATTCAGCTCAACGTTGCCAAAGACAAAAGTTTTTTATTTTACAAATTGTAAGCAAAGTGAGAATGAAAGAGTCTCTGATTTCATTGCTCGCTGGAAGGAATTAACATATTCCTTGAGCTTAGAAATACCTCAAGAGGAACTGTTGCCAATCTGTGTGGAAAATCGGTGTGATGAATTACACACACCGTTGATCCCTGTGAAATACACAGGAGTGTTTCGAGACCTTACTTCAATCGCTCAACAGATTGAAGATTCTCTTATACAGACTAACGCTAAATCTCGTGTAATTCCATCAGCTCCAGGAAGAAGAATGGGTAAAGCAGAGACTGCTATAGTTATGCTTAAACAAGTATCTATACCTGCTTCTACTTCAAAACCATCATCTTCTCGAAGGGATCCACCTCCTGAGCGCCAACAACAAAGGCAGTTTCATCAAGACGAACAAAGAGATCAAAGACGAAAGAAATTTGAGGATCTGAAGAGAAAAACATACTCTTTCTGAAATGAACAAGTTCCTGGTTACTTCATTTTGGCTCTGTAGAATAATTTGGTTCAGCATCCAAGGCCCAAGAGGCCAAACAAGGAAGGAGATGAAGACCATCCAAATTATTTCCCATTTCATCAGATGTAGGGACATCCCATCCAGGAGTGTTTTTTCTTCAAAGACCTCCTGCAAAAGATGGTCGACTCGGGACAAGTCAAATTAAAAGGTTCTTCCACCCAGGTAGCATGTGTTACTGCTATAGTTCCAGAGGAAGAAGGTGAGTGGCAATAAGTCAAATGAAAAAATGCACAAAAATATGATGCTTAGATGGTCAAAAAGATGATCAACTGAACTCATGCTATTTTGCAAACGCAATTGAAGAAACCAATTGTACCTTCTGCCATGAATTCCGTAGAAAAACCCTCTTCATCAGAGGGAACATCCTCAAAGAAACGACATGATTCAATGAAAGAAAAAGAATCAGAAGCAGATGAGTACATGTCAAAACCTAAGTTGTCATTGACCCTTACAGACTTCATGCCATATACTTCAAATCAATAGGCACCGTCCCACAAAATGGCACAGACTAAACAGGCTAATCAGGCAGAGTCTTCATCGGATGAAGAGTTGATTTTCGGTTCTATTAATATGATTCAATTAAAAGATCCATATGCCAGTCGCAGTTTCGATTTCAATGAGCCTGGATTCCCTATATCAAACAGAGGAATCAGAGGAAGTTCTAGAGGATCAGGATATAGGGGAAGACGTGGATCTTTTAGAATCCACTATTCCAATTCTACCTCTGCTAGAACTGTGTACGCAGTAGAAACTCGTGGTAGATCGGTTTAGTGAGCTCAACAACAACAAGCAAGTTCTTCTACCAATAGCAAATTCAGTCCTAGCACAATTATTTTGGAAGACTGGTTGAAGGTTCCATATTCATCCTCTTAGAAAGTAAATGGATCTAATCGGTATAATCTTCCAAATCCAGGAGTATTTCAAACACCTATCCCAATACAAGTTGCATCAATTTCCAAATCATCTGCTTCCAAGGCACCTGCTAAACCACATATTACTATTGGAAAACACAGACCTATGGATCAAAAGTATGATGTATTGAAACACCTGGCCCAAGTACCGGCCATGTTATCAATTTTGGATGCTTTAAATATTTCAAAGGATCTTTGGGGGGCACTCATCGAGGCTTTGTCAAGTCCTCAAGAGTTTGAAACTAAAATTGCTGCAGCTGAAGTCTATCACATAGAGAATAATCCTACAGAATGCCATGCAATAATTTCTTTTACTGATGAAGATGAAGATGATGTTGTGCATGGGAATATTAGACCTTTGTACGTATCTGGCAAGGTCAATGGCGTAGATGTCCAAAGAGATTTCATTGACAATGGTTCAGGAGTCAACCTCATGCCCATTTGTACACTTTGTCAATTGGGCCTCATGAAATCTGATTTATCTCTTTCTTCCAATATGTTACAAGGATATGATAAAAATTAACAAGAACCACTGGGTGAAGTTACACTTAGAACTCAGTTTGGAGATCTTGTATCCAATTCATATTTCATGGTTTTTGATCAAGACTCATCTTTCAACATCTTTCTTGGAAGACCCTGGCTACATCAACATGTGGATATCCCTTCATCATACCATCAATGTCTCAAATATTGTTTCGATGGTCACGTTGGGACATTATATGGTGATAAGGCCACGTTCAAGACATGTGAGTCTCAATACATTGCGGCGGAATTTTATCACATGAAGGAAAAGGATAAATCCACAACAAAGGAGATTACCAAAGTTAATGCTCCATATGGTTTGGAGAAGATTCCAGTAAATCCATTTGTGCATATGAGTACAGATTATGTGTTGCCTATCAGTCAAATTGATATGATAGACCCAAATCAAAATAATCTTATGGAAAGATCCATAATGTCAATTACGGCAATCAAGACAGACAACATGGGAGAAATTGGTAACCCAACAAGCAATGATGAAAGCACAAATGGTGACATCTTCATTTCATCTGCTGAAATCCAACAAGTCTATACTTTGTCAATCAGGACAGAAGAAGTTATAGAAACATCAGAGGTGAACAATGATGTTGATTCTCAATCCATCATCTCCTCTTTATTACCCAAAGAAGACCCTTCATCATCAATTATGTCAGAAATGGAAGATTTTTCTTCAAGATGTGCAAATTTTGACATCTCTTCTGATCATGAAAATTCTGCTTTATCATCTACTATGAAAGTGTAAATGGTAGAAATAACACATGATTAAGAAGAAGAGGAAGATCTCAGAGTTGCTCCTCCATTATTTGAAGAGGTTATCTCTACCACTGTGGATGAACTCAGAGAAATAAATCTAGTTACAAAAGTAGATCCACGCCCCACTTTAATCAGTGCGGCCATGACTCTTGAAGAGAAAAAGATGTATATTTCCTTTCTAAAGAAAAATAGAGACATATTTTCATGGAATTATACAGAGATTCCCAGGCATGATCTTGAAGTTGCTACTCATCATTTGGGTTTACCAGAAGAACATCGAGGATTTAAGCAAGCCGCGAGAAGAACACACCCAACTTATGCTTCCAAAATTGAAGCAGAAGTGGATAAGCTTATCAAAGATAAATTCATCAAATAAGTTCAATATCCAAAGTGGTTGGCTAATATTGTTCCTGAAAAGAATAAGAATGGAAAAATTAGAGTTTTCATTGATTTTAGAGATCTTAATTGGCATTGTCCTAAGGATGATTTCCCAATTCCGATTAAAGAACATTTAATTGATGCAACAGCTAAATATAAATCACTTTCCATGATGGATGGATATTCCAGATATAATCAGATCCAAATGGCCCCATAATATGAGAAATCCACAGCCTTCAGATCCCCTCAGGGTGTGTTTTTCTATCGGTTAATGCCCTTTGGCTTAATGAATGTAGGTGAAACATATCCGTGTTCCATGAATCGTATCTTCAAATGCTTTCTAGGGAAGTTTGTTGAATGCTTTGTAGATGATTTGGTTGTTAAATCCAAACTACGTTCTAATCACTTGGCTGATTTGGAAGTCATATTCCACAATATTCGACAACATAATTTGAAGATGAACCCCTTAAAATGTGCTTTTGGGGTAACCTCAGGAAAATTTCTTGGCTTTGTTGTACGCTATCGTGGTATTGAAGTCGATATTGGGAAGAAAAAGTCAATCCTTCGTATGTCACCTCCTCGAAATTTGAAAGAATTAGGAGGACTTCAAGGACACATAGCCTATATTCGGTGTTTTATCCCCAATTTGGTAGGCAAAAGTTTACCCTTCACCAAATTGATGAAGAATAGAGTCACTTACCATTGGACTGAAAAATTTCAAGAGGCATTCGATATTCTCAATAAATACCTCTTGAGTCCGCCGGTACTCATGCCACCTGTTGAAGGAAGACCACTTATCCTCTACATGATAGATTTAGAGAAATAATTGGGTGCCTTTATTTTAGAGAAGAATGGTGCTGGGAATGAAAACAGCCTCTACTACCTCAGTCGGACTATGCTTGAAGTAGAAATCTAGTATTCAAGTATTGAGAAGTGTTTCCTGGCATTAATCTTTGAAGTTCAGAAGGTGAGAAACTACATGCCACAACACGAGGTCCAATTGGTATCTCACAATAACCCTCTCAAATTCATCCTTAGTCGTCCAATGTTTACATGACGTCTGGAAGGGTGGGCAGTTATTTTGCAACAATTTGATATTCAGTAAGTGTCTCCAAAGGCAATAAAGGGCCAGGATCTGGCTGATTTCATGGATGAAAACCCATCAGTGGAAGACACATCTTCAGATATTGAACTCCCAGATGAGGAATTCTTCTCTATTCAAAAAATACCTCGGGCATGGGAAATGTATTTTGATGGTGCTTCCAGAAGTCCAACAGGGAGGAAAATGGAAAATCCTAAATTCAATAAAGTTGGCTAAGGAATTTTGCTCATTTCTCCAAAAAAGGCAGTGTTACCTTATTCCTTCTTATTGTGGGAAGGTGGTACCAATAATGAAGCAGAATACTAAGTTCTCATCGCAGGCTTGGAATTGGCACATCAACCACAAGTGAATCACTTAAAGGTGAAAAGTGATTCAGACCTGGTAATCAAGCAAGTCAATGGGGATTATGACATCAGAAAAGAAGAACTAATCCCTTTGTATGATTATGTCAGATAGTTAATGGTCGAATTCCCTTCAAAACCGACATTTTCTTATGTCCCACGATCACAAAATACTCAAGCTGATGCACTGGCTAATATAGCCACAACTCTGGCAGATCCAAATCGGGACAAGACAACAATCAGTATTTCCCACCATCGTGAAATTTCACATTATGTTCGAATCAGAACAGAAGAAATTAATGAAATTAGTCCCATTCATGAACCATAAGGTCATACTACAGGATGGATGTCACCTATCAGGGAATACCTTCAAAATGGAACACTTCCACCTGATAGAGCCGGGAAAGAACAAATCTAGAGACGTGTGGTCAATTTTACTCTTTATGATAGCCCAGATCACCTAGAGAAATTTCTCTACAAATGTGGTTTTGATGGAGTTCTCTTCAGATGCATTGATGGTGATGAGACAATGGTTGTCATGAATGAAGTGCATGTAGGAATATGTGGTGCCCACCAGTCTGGACATAGACTGTCTGATCAGATTCGAAGGCTTGGATACTTTTGGCTTTCAATGATACAAGATTGTGTTGATTTCACAAAGAAGTGTCATTTATTCCAAGTACATTCCAACTTCATTCATCAACCTCCAGAGTTGCTTCATACAGCTAAATACTCGTGGCCATTTGCCACATGGGTAATGGATGTGGTGGGACCTTACCCTTCAGCTACGGCCAAACAGTTTAAGTATATTCTTACTGCTACTGATTTCTTTTCCAAATGGGCAGAGGCAACACCTCTCAAGGAAGTCCATTTTAAATGCATTGTTAGCTTCATCAAGTCTAACATCATTACTATATTTGGTGTCCCTCATACCGTATTTACGGATAATGGAACCAACTTGTTTTTATCCAAGGTGAAGATGTTGTATCAAGAATACAACATCAAATCCAACCATTCATCTCGGTATCATGCAGCGGCCAATGGCCAAATAGAAGCCTTCAATAAGACTCTGTCAAATATACTGCAAAAGATGGTGGATAAAGATAATAAATCATTGCCTAATAAACTCTCCCATGCTTTGTGGGCTTATCAGACTACCACCCGCACTGCAACGTGGTCAACTCCATATTATTTAGTATATGGAATGGAAGCAGTCTTTCCAATTAAATTTCAATTACCCTCACTCAGAGTTTCCATTTTTGATCTATCATCTACAGATGAACAATATCAAAATCGATTGAATGAATTGGAATGGTTAGATGAGATAATATTGTGCAATTTGCACCACTTGGAAATCTATCAGAATCGAATAACATGATATTTCAACAAAAAAAGTTCATCTTCATTCATTCACTCAAGGAGGATTGGTATTAGTTCTCCAAATTCCAATGATACCAGGAAATAAACCCCCCAAGCTTGAGCCAAAATGGGAAGGACCTTACTCAATACATAGGGTCTACTCCAATAGAGCTTATTCATTAATCTCAATGGATGGATAACTCATCACTACTCCATCCAATGCCAGATTTTTGAAGAAGTATTTTATATAAACACAAAATATATAACCATTGGTCCGGTATGACCTTAAATTGCATCACCGTCCAACAAGATGTTAAAATGCATCATCAATGGTCCAGGCATATGACCCTAAACTGTTTGAAAGTCCCCTACGTCCAGCAAGACGTTAAACTGCATCATACAGGGTCCATGCATATGACCTTAAACTATTCTCACTTCCGTCCAACATGATGCTAAACTGTATCGTCCCTTTTTCGTCCAACATGATGTTAAACTGGGAAAACATTCCTAATATGTCAAACATGATGTTAAATGGTGTACTCTTTTGTCCTTACTCCATGACCTTTAATTGCACAGTCCTCTTTTTTGTCAAACAAGACATTAAACTCTGCATCATTAGGGTTGTTGCTAGCTCTTGTTTCTCACACCGGGTATGACTCACGTGAGCTTAGAGAAAACTTCAACCATAACTCTCTCTCTAGGATACTAACCATGTGTAAGTCCCAACACTATATTATAGATTATTGTCCCCAAGAACAACTTGATCACTAATTCATTCTTTAATTGAACTACGCAGACATTGATCCTTGCCTACCAGGCTGGGTACGTAGGCAACCTCCCAAGGTTCAAGCACAAAATCAATCTCTTCACATCGTTTCACATCCATCTCATATGATGTTGATTCGTGAAACCGCACCTAGAATCAATATCTTTACATTGGTTCATTTTCATCCTTGCTATACAACGTTAAACTATACAACACTGTTTTGTCCAGTATGAAAATAAACTACAAATATTTTTTAATACCCTCACCTGAGAGGGAACCATTATTTACATTGATTTTTCAATCATGTTTAATTTCAAAGACTACGTTCATACATGGAAAATCCCAAAACGTTTATCTTGGGTTAAACCATCATTGCACTAAAGCCCCTTTTCACCCTTCACATGTATGAACCAAATTTGTACAGAGGGTATTTCGAGAACTAGGTGTGCATGATTCCCATCCTTATGAGATACATAGGATCGTTCGAGTGTCCCTCAAATTCATCCCCGTTTCTTTTGGGCCTAACCCCAAATTCCACTTTCAGTCCCCTGGCTGAAAAGTCCCCATAAAAACAGACACTATGTATTTCTTATAATGGTCCAAGCTCTACGACCCTAAACTAAGATCTCAAATCCTTTTGTCCCACATGACGTTAAACTGTACTTCAAGAACTATGTTTGTCTTGATTCCCATACTTATGGGATACGTAGTGAATTCCAACATTTTTATTCAGGATCCAGCCACAACATGATTATGGTTAGAATTTATCTGTGTATCTCTGTATACATTGGACAATACCCACCTTTATGTGTCATAATCCTAACCTTAAATATTTTCAGATCTTCATAACACTTTTCATGACTTTTATTCACAAAAATGTCAAATTTATGAGAGTTATTTTACCTGACTATGTAGTGTGTGCCCTTAGGCAGCCTGGCATAAATAGTCTCTATAACAGATTTTTCAGCCAAAAGATACTGTTATTTGACTATGCAGCCAGTGCCCTTAGGTGGCCCCGCATAATTCAAACCCCCTAACGTGTTTTTCGGATACTATTAACTTCATTCTTAGGAAGAAATACTCTTTTGTCCATATTGGTCTTAAATGACAGTATGTAGGGATCCGCAAAAAATATCCATCCTTAACATATTTGTCCCATATACTTTTTCATGATATGAAAGTATTCAAGTCTATGGTTAATATTCTCCTTCCCTACGTTTGGGTCAGACCTTCGTAGGAGTGATATCCATCCAGTTCTTTGATAATCTTGTTTGGAAATATATTCTCCATATTCAAGTACATCGTTCCATACAGAAAACTCTATAATTTTGAAAATTTGAATCTTCATAAACTTTCACTGGCTTTTTAGCACTAGGAAAGTTAATTTCAAAGAGTTGTTTTGCCTGACTATGCAACATGTGCCATTTTAAAGCCTTGCATAAACAGTATACATAACATACTTGTTATCCAAAAGATACTATTTATTTGACTATACAGCCAATGCCCTTAGGTGGACCTGCATAATTCAACCCCCTAACAGGTTTGTTAAATAATGGTAACTTCATTCTTGGAAACTACTACTTCTATTTCCTTTTATCTCTTTTTCATATCATTCCTCAGATCCAAATTTTCTTAAGTTATAGTTTACATATTTTCCCAAATACATGAGTATGGTAATGTGTTTTCAGATAAATTGTCAAAGAATTGATTCAATCTTAATTCATTTGGTCAAATCTATTTCGAACTTAAACATTACCTTCTTTATGCCCGATGCGCATGACTTTAAACTGCCCACAAAAGACAAAGGAACTTTGAGTAAAAGTCATGTTCCAGCTCACTAAACATACATTTTGTATGATTTAGGTAATATTGAGCAATTAAAAGATTCAAAGTTTGTAGGGTTATTTATAATAATCCTAGTAAAAATCAATCTATGCTTACTAGGCCCATTGGATTAGGTAAAATTTAAAGCAGGGAGAAAAGGAAAATACGTGCACAAGTGATTGAAGATGAATGTGTTATTTCCATTTGATGCATAAGAATTAGAGGGACATCCACAGATTAGAGACTCTTCTCATTTTCCAAAAATTTACAAAAGGCTTTCAATATAAGTCTTCAATTGATGAACCGCATCCCGAGCTTCATCAGCAGCTACTTGAAGCTCATGCACTCGACCAACTTCACTCTTTTTAGCCGAATGGAGTGATTTCTTGGAATCTGCAATGGTATTCATACCATTCGTTTGAACTCCCTCCAGTGAATTATTGAGTTGGTCAAGTTCCCCAGTAATAGCATCTAACTGTTGCTGAAGGTGCATCTTCTGGACAACTTTTTCTTTGATCTTATGCTTCAGCTCCTTCATCTTGGCAGCATAGTAATCCTCATATCGGGATACTGCAGCCTCAAATTCTCCGATGTTGACTGACAGTTTCACCCTAGTAAGATCTTCGTGACACTTTTTCTCCTGCTCCCTGCTGAAGATGACTTGTTTCCCTACGGTATGGATCTCTTGGTATCCAAAACCTCCAAGTCCTAGCATGATAAACTCGGATGACAATCGAGGGATCTTCGATGATATCTCTTCTAAAGGAACGTCAGATATTTTTTTCTATATGTTGTTCCATTCCTTGCGTCGTGAGTAGCTGGGCACCTTAACCACCTCTGGTTCTGATTCAACATCATCATCACAGTGGGGCATGTATTCTGGGATTAATGTACTTAAGGATGTGACATGTTCTGCTTCTTCCCCCGTGACCCTGGTTGCTTCACGTTCTACTGCATTTTGGAAGGAAGTTGAGACCTCACCTCCAGTTCTAACCATTGAAGTTGATAGCCCTGTTTGATCAATTAAAATTATGGTTAGTTTCATAGAATAATGTAAGTTGGTTGTCTATCATGAAAACTCAGTCCAATCATTACCTAATAGTATATCAATAGCTTGAGAAGACTCCTCCCCATCATTCCCAGTTTCAACAGAATCTTCAAGATGGGTATCAGGAGGGTTTACTGGATTTAGCTCCACTTGAGCTAACGTTTCTTCAATGGTAGGGTTGACATTAATGTCCACACCCTCTTCAAGCATTGGCAGTTCAACAACTTCTATGGATGGAACCACATATTATTTTCAGTCATGATTTGAAGTGTAAATTAAAGATTTTTTATTTACTAGGTGAAGGATAACACTCATGCCCAATGTCTTCTAAATCACATGACAACATAGCATGATCATAAAATTCTTCGAAGGATATGCCACGATTTATCATTTCATCCAATGATATTTCAGAATCCTGGTTAGTCTCACCAGTGGGAGAATTTTATGTATCCTCTTGGGGACCCTCATTCTACAGCCCCTGACCTTGGATACCTACTTCAGGAAGGATGGCAGATTTAGTTGTTGCGGCTGCCAATGGTTCTGGTGCAGGTTCTTCTCTACTTGTAGCAGCAGTAGCAGTAGTGCTGGGAATAGATGTTTGCTCTTTTCTAGATGCAGCCAAGTCAGCCTGAATTTGGGTTTGTTCCGGAACACCCTCTGTGGTCCTTAAGGGAGGATCATTCCTTTACCTAAGAGGGGAAATTGAGGAAGCCCCTACAATCCCCAGAAATATGAGCAACATTTTCATGGGTATTGACTCATGATTACCCGAAGGACTTACCGCTGCTAATGAAGCGTTTAGATATGTACTTCCTCCTTCGTTGCCTTTTCTTATTTGGTTTTTTGGGTGTATCAGAAGTCTCCCTTATTGGCACCTGTATTGGAGAATGAAAAGCCATTTCCAGCTCCTCATTCATGGCCTACTATCCTAGAGATATCTCACCCTGTTCACGAGGAGAATCAACAGCAGCCCCGATGGCAGTACCACCAGGGCTATACTGTGACGAAGGAACCTCAGTAGTTCCTTTCTTTGCAACCTTCAAGATGAAAAAATAACTCCGTTAAGTAACAAAGATTTGACTGAAATCTTGTTTCAAATAAAATAAGGAAAGAAAACTTTCATCTTTAGGTGCCACGTAATCGTGCCACTCCTCATCAGTCCCCTCAGCGGCACCACAATCAATAAATTCCTTCACCCGCCTAGTGACAGGAACAGACTCATCAGTGGCATATATGAGAATTTCTAGCTTTCTGATGTAAGCCCTCACTTCATTGGGGTTATCCTCTTATTGGATATCTGTAGAAGCCAGATGATTCCCTATTCCAAGAAGTTGTAGGCCCTCACAAAAATCGATCCAGGCGGTCTCAGTACCATAGTATAAAATCTACCATAACTGGACAACCTCTGGTCTTAAATATGAAGGCTACGAGGAAGGTCCTACAATCTTTGACATCAATTTCTTCCTAGCTCATGCAACTGCAGATAGAGAATAAGAAAATAAGACTTCTTTCATTATAAATTTGTAGTGATTAAATTACCACAATGATGTAGCTCACCAGGAGTTGATGGAGTAGGTCTCTTGATTCTAACCATAGGTTTATATCGGGCACGAGGCCGGTTTGAAATTTGTTGTGCCTCATCATTTCCATCGTGGGAATCCGGTGAATCAGTCCTAGAGGAGGAGTCTGTCGAATCAGCTTCAGGTGGGGAAGCATCACCTTTATGAGGGAGGTTTTTTTATCTACAGTCCTCTTCGTTTTCCCCAACTGATATACTGGGTGATTCAATACCCCTTTTGGTTATGATTCTATCCAGTGCTCCGCATAATATGTAGTCAAGTTATGTGCCGCTTTTTCAACTGTTAGATAAAATACCGCCCCATTCTTCTCCCTTGACGTCATCAGCCGCTGTTTCCGAGAAACCATCAGATGTTGCTCTAACCTGACATGTACTGGTGGAGATACAGAAATCTGTTGCAGACACTTAAATTGACGTGAAAATTTATATGGAGCATAGGCCTTGCATATAATTTATCCATCAATCCTGGCAACTAGAACACCATCTCTACAAGCTAGCATGTATGTCCTCAAATCTATGAGGGCTGTTCCATCATTAAAAAACTGGCCGGTTGACAGATTTACAAAGGGAAATAAGTTTAATTCCTTAAACATGCTCAAACTCACTTTCATGTCATAGGCATTAACATATAATGGAGCAAATCCAAATAATTATTGCACCGATGGCCTGAAAGAACATCTAGGAATTTGTAATCCATTCTGTACATTGTAAGTCCTGAAGTGAGTGGAGATCCATCCCCATAAAACATGGAATGGTCCCACTATTCTTAAAAGTGATTTACCCATGACGACATGAAGTAAAATCCTGTGAATCTTCGCTAAAATGGGGGTAGCCAACCCAACCATTTTTCCCTCAGCCAAATTTTCCACAATGACAAAGGTCACTGGCCTGACACCTCCCTTCGAATCCCTAACTGGAAAGAGATAAATGCTGAGCCACAAAGCCAAGAATCCCACCAGACTAGTCTTCTTTAGTATCCTTTGATTCACCTCATATCCCCACTTCTTGAACTCTCCTGCTTCTAGAGTTTGCCAGAATGATCCAGGAGCACCCCTCTTCTCAGGTTTTGGGCAGGTGGTAGGACGTTTGGGCCTCTTATCCTTGGATTTCTTTTTCTTGGATCCTTTCCCCTTTAGCTCCTTCTCCATTGTCTTCTTCCCTCTCTTCTCAATAAGAAATATATTCATCCACTCCTCTGGATGAATATCCTTTCTAGAATGAGTTAACGAGGTCTCTGAACTCTTGAGCATGTGGAGGATCTTAAATAATTCCTGAGCTAAAGCAGGATTCTTCTCTGAATCATTCCAAGTCACCTTGGGAGGAATGAATTAATCATACATATCGCCCAAAATTGGATCCCCTATGATCTTGTGGGGATCCCATAGACTGATGCCTACTTCTCTATGAGTTAGATGGAAAGAATTAGTTTCTGGGCTCCTGTGGCTGAGTATCTCCGACACGAAGTTATCATGTCTATAAAAATATGTTTTCCCAACCCAAACAGCTTCGTATATCGACACTCCTTTCAGATCCTCGACAAACTCTGCACAGGTTTGTCGCACCCAGTATGCCCACATACAAGTTGGCTTCACCCCTCTCCTAGGACAGAAGTCCCAACTTTTATTCCAGCCTTTGGATTGATCCATCTGAGCATTTCAAAGGATTGAAGGATAACAATGTGGTCCCAGCTCAGGCATATGAGGATTCAGATTTGGCGTAAAAGGGCTATGATGCATCATGTGGGCCTTATCCACTGTTCCAGCACATAGAAATACTCCTCCACATGAGATATTTGCTGAAGCAAAGTTGGTATAATTCTAAAACCACGAAAATGGGAGATAGTTATTTTCTTCTGGAATAGTAACTTCTCGCAGATGACCATAACCATACAAAGGAAAATGAATTATTTGGGGGAAGTCGTGATGATATTTCTTCATATACATAGCCAAATCTGGAAGAGTTCTACTTTTGACGGTATAATAATCATGGCCAATGATGTTCATCATATCATCAATCTGCTTGTTAGCCAGTTCATCAGCTATTCTGTTTCTAAGAGCAATTGATTCTGCACAAAATCTGAATCAATTAACTTTTAAGTAAATTGATTTTTCATAAATTTTTTGAAGAAATTTAAAAAAATGGCAAAGGAATTAAGGCATGCAAATATAAGCTTGGCGCGCAAGTATGGATGTGTCGTGCAAGTTTTAATGTTCCACACAAGTTTTTTGTGCGCAAGTATCACCGTGCAAGTCCTATTACCTTAACAACAGCGTGAAAGTGAAGAAACAATGGAAAACGAGTGAATTCCGCGGCGAAGGGGACCTTCACGGAGAGAGCTCGAAAATCCAAAAATCAGATGCTATGCGCGGAAAATGACTGCATATTTATAGGCCATGCAGCCCACCTATGCACCTACACCCAACACGCTCTATCCAGCGTGCTCCAGCCCTGCGTGACTCGAACCTGCACACCAAGTGTTGCACACTGAACACTTGCGCGCTGCCTTTCCTTTAGTTTTCTTCTATTCCTCAGAGTCACATCCTCATTTCTTTCAGATTCAACTCTGAGGGGGGAATTTTGATGATGCTCCTTTTCATCACATTGTCTAAAAGAATGCAAAGGGAAATGACTTAGCACAAATTGATTCATCCTTTGAATAAATCATCAAAAATTGACAAAGGCATGAACAAGGCTTCAAAAGCCCAAGGGTCGTGCAAGTTCCCTCACTGTCGCGCAAGTAAACTTGGGCGCCAGCTAATGGTCGCGCAAGTGACTTGCACGCATTAAAGGATAACCGCACGGGGTCTTCTTTAGCCTATAAATAGATGTTGGGGGCCCCCCATTTCAGGAGGAGTTTTTCCAGAATTCACATACAGAGCTTTGAACGCCCAAGTCTCTTCTTTAGGTATTACGAAAACTTCTAAGGTAATTCTTTATCTAGAATGGAAGGTATAAACAAGAGTAGTAAGGTCTAAGTGTTAAAATTCACTAACACTTGCACGCCTAAGTGTTTTACCCTTAAGGGAAATGTACACGCTTGCACGACGCCCCACTTCTTCATCATAACTTTTGCATCAACCTCTAGAAAGCCTCTTGGGACAATTCTAAAGGCTTTGACCAAAGATCACCCAAATATTACTCTAAGGGATGGAAATCTTTCAAGTACCCATGTGTCGCTAAGGTATACCTGCACGACCAGGACTTGCACGCCCATGCAGTACTTGCACGCCTGCCAGGACTTGCACACCCCTGCCTTTTTGGGTTCCCTTCTTTCCCATTTATCCCCTCTTATACCATTCCACCTCTCCTATTCAAGATTTCGTCTTCAAGACACCCTTCAAAGCCATTTATGGCATGTTTTCTTGATTAACTTCCTTATATTAAAGGAATTGTGTTAAATATCTCTCAAAACCTAAGTGATTTACACATATTTATGTCACTAAAGATTGAAATTTCATTCATTCAACCTCATACTTTAAGAGGATAGATCCCCTTAACTTGGGACTCCTTTTCAAGAATAAGCCCCAATCATAATTCTCAAATAATGGGAATCCTACATTGGAGTAGGCCCCAAGTCCACTTTAACCTAGACATCCTTTTCAAGAGTAAGCCCCAGTCATGAATTCCCATTAATTCTGGGCATCTTCCTTAGGAGTAAGCCCCAGTCTCAAAATTCCCAAATATGGGCATCCTCCTTATGGGTAAGCCCTAGTCTCAAAATTCCCAAATATGGGCATCCTCCTTAGGAGTAAGCCCCAATCACAATTCTCTTAATGTGGGCCTCCTTTTTAAGATTAGGCCCCAGTCTGAAATATGGGCCTCCTTTTTGGGAGTAAGCCCCAAGTCCCTTTAATTTTTGAATCCCTTGAACCCGGGCCTCCTTTTCAGGAGTAAGCCCCAGTCTTAATTTCCTTTTGATCTGGGCTTCCTTCTCAAGAGTAAAACCCAATCATAAATCCCCCCCTAATTTGGGAATCTTCCTTTGGGGAAAGCCCCATGATTAGAGTATCCAAATATCCATGAATCACATATACCTTTATGGACCATGTTCTTGGATTTCTTCAATGAAGTAAATCTTAATTCTTATCCATTTGGGAAGTCATACACACATAATCCCCATATCATTGCATATTTCATGGAACAATTTTCTAGTTTCACCAATACCTCTTTTTTCTCACACCGACCATGAATCACGTTAGCTTATAGTGTAAAAGTAATCATGAAATCTTTCTTTGAGCCATCAATCATGCATAAAAATCATGCTCCCTTACTCAAACTACGTGGGTTTTGATTCCTTTTCTAAAAAAAGATACATAGGTAGCTCATCAGTGGGTACGATTCCAACTCTGAAATAATCCATATCCTCCTGAATGACAATAGAATTCAAGTGCCCCACTGAGTGGATTTAAAACCAGTATGGTCATCATAATGACCAGGATACTTTTATGTATTTTAAGGATACCATCAAATAAAAATATCTAACAAATACAGATGATTCTTCATCGATGAAGAACCTCAAATACATTTAATATATTCTTTTAATTTCCTAAATATCAATCATTGATTTTCAAACTAAAGGAAAGCTCATTTTATACTTTTTAATGTAATAAGGATTCACAAACATAGCTTAAATCTATAAAGAGAGTCCTGAAGTAGACAATAATTCCCCTAAAAAAGGTGTGATGAGTCCGACCTCCCATCCTCTCGACCAATGAAAATTCCTAAGACTCATCAGTCCCCAACTAATGAGCACATACCATTGGAAAGTAGGTCCAAATGGATTTGGAATCATTGGATGTTTTTGGTTCTATGAAAAAAACCATTTGAAACTGATTGGAATGTTTGAACCTTCAGTCACCGAGGTCATCCCTGATTCCAGAGGGAAATAGGTACCATCTAGGACAACATTTTCCTTCTAAGTTCCTTTTCTTAATTTTGAGGAATTTATTTATGTGATTGGATAAGATCATAGGGAGATAGAATTACTTTATAATTAGAGTTTAATCCATTAATAAATTTCTACCAAAAACTCATCTTTCACCCCATAACATAATACAACTCAAATATAATCTCTTTATCCTAATTGTATAGGGTTACAAATATAATGAATTTATAATTCACATATAAAAGCTTTAAAAAAACCACATTATACCATCCAGGAACTTCACGTAGTCTTGTGGGAGGAGATAAATCCAAATTGCACTATGGTTGTGGGTTCGATTCCTGCATCTTTGTCTAATGCAACAGGTCGTTACACAGTCTGCGTGTTGTCCTTTTATAAAAATCCAAAAATAACCTTTCATAATTAATCCCTTCCCACCTTTAGACTTATCCAAAATACTTCTGTAAACTATCTGTTGAAAATTTATGTGAAAGCTAAACATAATTTAGATCCTTTTTACCACATAATAGCATGTGAATACCTTCATCGGGTATTCTTTTAAAACACTGAAACATCATGAATTACCATAAAACCTTATTGATTACATTCATGCTCCCTTATTCATTATAGAATACTGGATATACTTCATCAATTATAAAATGTTGTAGACTCCAACAATGATAGAACATACAAATCTTTAGTCAGTTTCAAGGTAGTCAAGAATATCCAATATAATTTACCCAAATCTACCATATCTTATTCCAAAATTAGTACCTCAATATTAATACCATATTAAGGTTAATCTTTCCTTCAACCATGTAATATCCAAAAAGTCTAACTCACGGTAGAATCACATTTCTTAGTAGCATAATTTCTCAAATCCTCAATGAAATAGTACTACAGTACAATCCTTATTTATTTCCAGAACATCATTGATAGAACACTTAAATGAAATAATTCCAAAATAACAACATTAGAACACTAGTTATTCCTCTCCATTTGTGGTAGTAACATAATTTTATTATTATCCAATAGCATAATTTCCAGCATAGTCTGATGACTGGGACATTGGTTCACGTTGTGTACAAACTCCTTGCAGATGAAGCATTGTACATTTGAAACCATTTTCTTACTCTTGCAGTCACGTACATGGTGTCCTTTTTCTCCACACTTATACCATACTACCATTCCCTTCAACAATTTTCCATGGTGATTCTTTCCACAGTTATAACATATGGGAAAATACTTCTTTACCTTCTTCCCTTTATCTGTCCTTCTCTCTACCATCCTATTCTTCTCTGGCTTCCCTTCAATGCCATTGGACTCCGAGAATTCTTTACATATATTATCAGAACATGATACTATTTCTTCATTTGATGATAATATGTGGGAGACTATTTCCCTTCTAACTTTTAGCTTAATAACATGGAATATTTGATCCTTCATACTCTTTGGATCATATGTATTGCTGGAGTTCACATTCCTTCTACTGGGCACAATTTCTATACAATGTCAAACACTAGATTAGTTTATGAATAGAAATACCTAATCCTGAACTTGTAAAACACTTAAAATTAATTAAACAGTTCATGGATATAATCCATAATCATAAAAAAATTACTTTGAGTAAGTATATACTCAGAAGCCCTTCATAATGGTTTGTAATGAAAATGAGAATTATCCTAAGCATGTCCCCTGAGAGTGTAGTAACCAAGAGTGCAGCAAGGCCAGTTATCTGGCACTAGTTCCCATTCGAGTCTAGCTCAAAGCGGTGTTTTCAGGTTTTACCCCTAGGTACATCTATACCAGAGCCGCCTCTACCTGCTCGTATCTAGATAGGGATGTATTGCTTGGAAAACTCCCAAAATCTCTATAATACCAAAATTCTAGGATATTCTTCTATAATAATCCTCAAAGTCTATCATAGGGCGATGTTCTCTAATCAGAGTTTATCTACATCTAGTTTTCAAGTTTATTACTAATCTTTCTGTGATACCAACTGTAATGCCCCGGCCCTAGTTACCTAGAGTCGGTGCAGTATTTTAATACATTGACATGATTACAAGGAATCATGTCTCGAAGGACCGATCAATTAAGCAGTCTTGGAAAATAGATTACATACATGAACTTTACATTAAAATTTCAAACCTACAACACAACATAGATAGTGCTTTGAGAATTCCATTATTCACTTAGCTTAACCCTTCTTATTAATCAGAATACGCTTCTTAGAATCCTGGGAAAAATAAAACATAAAAAGGGGTGAGCTTAATCTCTCAGTATGGGTAAGCAATACAACAAAAATAACCTAAATATTAAGCTTGGTGAATAATTGTAACCACATACCTTTACCAATAATAAACATGTATACTTTTATGGATGGAATATGAGATGAGTAAATAATGCCATAATAAAACATAATCATGGGTATTTTACTAGTCTAATGACCACATGAACCATCAATATTATTTTCATAATGAGGGAATGTATAATGTCGGACATTCTAAAACATTTTGTCAAGGCCTTGGCCAAGACGTCTAAAAATGATTAAAGCCTTAGCCAAAACCATATATCAAATTGGAAAAGGGCCTTAGACAATTCCACATCTAGTTTTCTCATGAGACCTACCGATGCATCGAGGAGCTATAGCGGGCTCCACCCATCACTTACTATGTCCAATACATTCCTCATATGAAAAGGATGAAACTTAACATAAACATTCTTATAAGAACTAGGATACTAAATGTCAATAATTTAACCATAAACCATGAATGGAATAAAAATAACACATCCACATTCATACATATCACAAAAACTTCTAAACAATATGGAAGATTTGTATCATGAAAAATCAACATCAAAACAAGTTTAAAATCAATTAAAGGTTTTTGCCGTTGATGAAAATGATTTGTAAAACTCTTTGAGAGATATACCCCTTTTTCATGAAAACATTTAAAAGTCACACAATTTGGAAAAGAAGTCATTTAAAGACATTTTTTAATCAAATTGTCCCATAATACTTTGAATCTTTTGAAAGAAACTAACATTTTAAAATCAATCATGTCCATATAAATAATTCCTTAGAAACCATTTTGAATACATGGACATTAATGAGAAAGATTTTGAAGAATAAATATTTAAAACATTTGAAATGATGTTTTAGTAAAAATTCCCTTAAAATAATCCCTTTTAAAACCCTTTCATAAAACATGGACATGGATAATAAATATGTCATAGTATATACTTATGTAAAAACAACCTCGGATAATAAAGAGATTGTGAAATTAACCCTTACCAATTTGGTAACATATGAAACACACATCCCATGGAAGAGGTATCATACAATTAAAATATAAATACAGATAAATTTGTGTTTATTACATAAATAATATAATTATGTGCAGTACATACACCACACAAAAAGGTAATAGTTGCAATATGGAATGAATCTGATGGGAATAAGGAGTGAGATGAAAACACCTTACCTTGTACTTTTACATTATTGAGGGTAGGGTAATCTCATGTATAATGGTTAAATTATTGTTATTAAATTATACAAGAATAATATACATTTATATGATATCATATATGATCTTTTAATAGTTCATTGTTAATAATATCTTAGTATTATCGTCGTTTCGGGTGTTAACTGACTTGTTTTATTTTATCTGTTTTGTTACATAAGCCATGTTTGTTATGGATTGGTTGTATCATATACATATAAAGAATGATATGAAGTCATTAAATATTATTTTTAGTCAAAAAATGAGAATTAGATTTTAATGGATACGATGGGGAATGAATCTCATCGCGTTCGTGGAGACGGTAGTCCGTACGGACGCACGAACGCTACATCCATTTCATTTATCATTTTAAAAGGAATCAAAACCAAATAATACATAGGTATATTATTATTACTGTATAATATAATATCTTATATTTGTTATTTATGTTCATTAATACCATCCTTTATATGTTCCATTTATGGTATAAACTAGTCATATCACTTTGAGGGGGCAGTAGTCCGCACTTCCTCAAATGATATTATCCTATATATATATAACATGAAACGAATAATGGTATGATATAAAATGGAATTAGGGAAGAATATATATAAAATAAATATAATTAATATCGAATTTAATTATATTTTTATCATAATGGCCACCATGAGAGGCTGTAGGAGATAATTGAACTATCATCGTTTCGTGAGGCGTTTGGTCGCCATCCACAAAAACATTATGTTCTTCACCCATTAGATGGAGGTGTGTGTAAGTGTAGTTATAATAAATCTCTTAAAAATATACTAGTATATTTAGGATAGTTGTTTTGTTTACAAAAGAAAATAATAACAAGATTTTAGGGGTTGTAGAAGTAAAATAAAAGAAAAGAAGCTAAGAGAAATTGTTACCTTTAATTTGGGTAACTCCCTTTGGATTGAACCAAAAAGGACTCTTGAAGTTCCTTCTGCCTATGTTAAGTCTTCTAAGTGGATTAAAGGGATGTAGGGAGCTTAATTGGATAGATTTTGGACGATCCAAAAGGCTTGGAACATGTGAGTAATTGGTTAGAAGTGGTGTCCTTTTATAAATGGGAGGAGGGGCTCTTTAGGAAAAACTTAATGTATTAATTTATAATAAATTTATATTCGGTTTATAATGGATAAAATGTGAATTATTCAATTAATAATGTGTATATGGGTCGACATCCACTAAACCAATAGGTTTTGGACAGGTTTGGGTCACTTTATTAACCTTATATTTTAGTTTTAACCCTTAGTTACTTAGTTTGACATTTACCATGTCTCTTTGTATTTTTATATTATATGGTTAATAAACATACTATAAACTTCAAAGATACCCCCAAGTGGTACATTAATGATTTACCTATCAAGATATAAGTCATTTGGACGAAACTTATATTTTTTGGAATATAATATCAATTAATCATGTAATATTTGTTTTAAATATTAATTTATGTCAATTTTGACACTACTTGGTATTTTGTTTTTTTGAAAGTTATCACAACTTGATTACTTCTAAAAAGATACATTGAATCAGAAATAACATGTCATAGTCACCTTGAAAATTCGTTTATGACATAAAAACTTTGAAATTATATTTATTTTAATATTTATATTACCATTTATTTTATTTGTTGATTAATAAGGTAATTACTACATCATCATTGTGTCACAAATAAATTTAAGTATTTAATGTATAAAAATTATAATTAAAATACCATTATGTAGGAAATTTTTTTATCTTTCTAATTAATATTTATAATAGAATTTATCTTATGTATAACCCTATATTAAAAATGTTTTAGTTATTAAACTTTGATTTTAACTCTTTTAACTCTTCTTTAAATTAAATAATAATAAATGTCCTAATCTAATCCAAGTGGACCTAAAGGGTCATATTTTATTCCTAAGGTTGTTTTCGGTCTAATTAGACTAATCCAATAGAATTAATACATGTTTTAGGATAATAATAATATCATTTTTACCCTTAATTACCCTACTTAGTTTTTACCATGGTAAATAAAATTAAAAAGTTACTATTCACAAAATATTATTTTTATCTTATTAAACTAAATTTTACTCCTTTATATTAACCGTGTCTCTTGTATTTTATAAATTCTACTAACAGAAGTGGTAAAATTAAGTTTTATGTGAATTTACAAATTCTCCTAGGAGGTGGGTAAAAGACGGTGAAAAGATCAATAAAATTTTTATATATCTAAAATTATTATAAACTGAATCCAATGAATTAAATTTAATTTATATAGGTATTATGTATATATTTTGACCTAAAATAAGTTTAAATAATATAAATAATTATTTAAATAAAAATCCACTTTTAAACAGTTACTCAATGTTTTTCACTATTCCTCAAAAATCAAATGTTTTCAGAAAAATTCCAAAAATTTACCCTAAGCTAATATTGATATTAAGAATTAAATAATTAAGTCTATTTTACCAAATTAAAAACATAGAAGTGTCATTTCTTAATTTAAAATTAATCCCCACAGTTAAAACAAAATGCGTGTTTTTTAGAAACAATAACTTTCAAAAGATTGACACTTCATTATGTTTGGTTTAAATGTGAAATTATGTCAAATGACCAACATTGGATTAAATGTAATAATATATTCTAAATATAATTTAAAACCACTCAAATTAATTATTTTTCACTATTAATTATTTCGATTATAAAAGTTGTTTTTAATTAAAATTTAGTAATTTTCACTATTCAACAAAATATAAAAGTTATCTGAAAAGTACCATAATTTCACCTGTGGCTGATTTCGATATTATGAATCCAAAAATGAAATCCATATTGAGAGATAAAATTTATAAAATTTCACAAAGTGGGGATTATTATTCATAACGGCAACTTTGATTGGTCGTGGTGTGTATTAGAACTCGAATTTGCGTTCAACACACGCTATTGTATTATTCAAAGAGATGTGTACCATAGAAGATTGGGGTGATACATAATTCTACAAAATTATCAAAGTGAATATCATAAATTCTATCTCAAGATAATATTTTTAATATTTCATCTAATGGATCTTTATCTTTCATGAGGCATAGGAAATAACATGGTCATTCAACATGAGACAAAAACCAAGCCTTTCATTGATGTGTCACTATATTTCATAATTACATCTCCACATAATGTCAGTGTGAGTACATGCATAGTTTCTAAAATCCTTTTGAGATTGTTAAGAATTTTCTAACATTATTATTTCTGAACATACATTACCCATTTTTATGTCAACTTATTTGGAAGGATAGAAAAACCTTATAAAATTCTCAAAAAAATATCAGTAGTACCTTTCGAATCCAATAAAACTATATAATATCATGACACTAGAGGCTCTACTCCATTCATAATTTCTTTTATGTGATGGGTCGATTGAAATTCCTTCAGTTGTGATGATGTGATCTAATAATTTTATTTCCTTCATCCAATATTCAAACTTTATAAACTAGTGTAAATTTTCTCCTTTATTAATGTTACATGAACTACCGTTAAATGAAAATAATTTTTCTCCTTAGTATTCATGAATAGTATGTGACTGTGTTGGTAGTTCCCTACTATGTTTTATAGACACACCCTTCTCATGAAATCATATCGCATGGGTAACTTAGAAGCTCTTATATTGTCATTGTAGTCATAAGTTTTCTATGAGTCCTTAGAAATCATGACCAAGTGGAAAAGACTAATGATATTTGAAATATTTACGAGGTGAGGCCTAATTCTATCATGGAACCAAAGTTATGTAATTTCAATTATAACCATAAGTATATGTGAGTATCCCAATGGTCGGTCATCTTTTGTATATCGGGGGTTATTGAAAAATTATTTATTTTTATTGATTTTTTGATACTAGGTTTAATTTATTATCAAAAAGTAAATATGTGTTGGTGGATGAAGTGTTTATTCCTGGAGAATTGTTATTTATTCATGAAATGGAATTAGATTTTATGCATGGATAACTTTCTATGTTAAATATTAGGATTGTTGGAGTGATCTTATATTCCAAATACATGTTAAAAAGTTGACATTTTGATTACTAAAAGATGGATATGCAATGTTTTTTATATCATGAATATGTTAAAAAATATTTTAAGACCCTGAAAATATTTATTTTCATAAAGAATAATTTTTAAGTAGAATAAAATGTAGTCCATGAATAATAATTTTTATTCTGTATGAGGTATGGTGGAAGAGTAACAGTTCTGATCAAGTCATAGAAATTTAAATTTTGTTGAATAATTATACACTTAGATTATATTCTATATATTTTATAACATTCCTTATACGAAAAATATAATCCCAGACACAAATGGGAAAGGATCCTTCTCATCCCATTATTTTGGGAGGTGGTTCCTAAACTACACTTAGAAGCCATCTCACATAACCATTATAGTGCTGAAGATATCAGTAGATCCCATGTGTGTGGATTATAGTATATGGAACATGGGAGTAGTACAAGGTCCACCATATGGGGCAGAATGATAGAGAAGGGTATCGATTAGGGGAGGTCCTAGTGGGGGTTTAGGAGTAGACCCCAGTAGTTAATTCTAGAAAGCATAAATAATGAAATTATTGATAAAGATAAGATAAACTATGTAGGATGTTCTATGTGTTATGTTAATAGAAACTATCATAATTTATCTATGTTGACTGATATGGATATAACATATACCATCTAATCATTCTAATCTGGACTGTTCCATTGAGCGGTACATCATCTTCCTCCTTTCTAAACATAGAATACATTTTACCCTTTATTAATGTCACAATCACCATCCATATATGTAGTTAATGTTCCTCCTATGTCATTGAGTAAATGATAATATTATCTGTAGTGATAATAATTTTTTTAGATTATTTCTTTATAGACTCTATTCATAAAATCCTTGATGATTACAGGGGAACTTGTACGTCCAAATGGAATAACTATAAACTCTTAGTGTACATACCTTGAATGGAATGTGGTCTTGCGAATATCATCCTTATTCATCTTTATCTAATTATTTCTAGTTAAAATATCCACTTTTGAGAAGTATTGATATCCTCATAGTCTAACAAACAAGTAATCAATCCTTGGTACGTGATACTTGTTCTATAATTCAATCTTTTTGACCTCTAATTAATCAATACACACCTTCATTGATCCAACCATTTTTCATTAAAATGATATTTTTCGCAACCAAATATCATCCACTACAGTGTATAAACCCTTTTTAAAAATTATATTACAACTATCTCTTTAACTCATATGGTTTGATTAGGACCATCCTAAAGTTTCATTTAGTGATAGGAGTTGCAGTGTGTATAAGATCTATTGAAAACTCTACATCATGATCTGGGGGAAGGATTAATAACTCTGTAAGAAAGAAAAAATTATATTTCCTAAGAAATTTAATTTCCTCAAGGTATATGCTTTTCATCTAGGTATAGATTTGGGAATGTATCTTTCTTCCCAATGTATCAACTCCCACACAATTGAGGTATTTTCTAAAAGAGATTCATTATATTTAATTCATTTTTATAGGTTTAGGTGTTGGTTTGGAATATGTAAAGATATTTCATTTTCCAGACAATTGATTTGTGCTCCATATAATGAGAGCCAATCCATGATAAATATAGAATCCAATTCTTCAAAGGCAAGGATTGTTAAATTCACTAGAATAATATTAACAATTACACAATTAGAATAATATTCCAACACTTGTGTTGCATTGATCGCACCACATGTTGTTTTATAGATATATATACTTCATGGTATTATGGATTTAGTTCAACAACTATAGAAGACAAGAATAAAAAAACTAATTTATAGAAATATAAAAAAAATGACTAGGTATGAGTTAATATTAAGTATACCTATGACCATTTCCTTTTTTTCTAATTCCATTATTATCTATGGTTGAAAATTTTAGAACAAAATAGATTCCAACAATGTATCAATAAAAACTTTATTTCTTATGAACACACTAAATATAAAGTTATATGTTATGGGATAAGTATGTTTATCCTTTCTCTAAAAATTTTCTTCTAGGTTGTTTACCTATCCATTGAATAATACTTACATTTTTCTGATTTTTTCTAACACTAATTCCCAAATTAACAATATCAGGATCTGATATCATCTATAGTGACCCATATTTTTCTTACATATATATTATATCACTTAAAGGCTAAAAAAATATAATTGAGATACAATTTGGGATCCAAAGATTTAGTGTCTTTGGAATTTTAGTCTCATACATCAACTCTACATATCAAATATTAAATATTATTTAATTTCTATAGCGGGATATTGTTGAGTCAAAAGTTATCTTATGCACAAATTAATTCAAAAAGGCATATCTTATGAGATCCCTATGTTGCGATTTTTTTTAAAATGGTTCATTTAAGATTTTAACCCATAAATATATTTATAGTTATAGTTTTCACTAATTATAAATAATCCTAATTCCCAAATTAAATAATCAATTCTCTAATATAACCTTTGGAGTAATTGTATTGAATATTGAACAATATAATATAGTAGTATTTATTTGAGTTAATATTACTATTTGAATAATATTGTGGCCAATGGAACAGTAGCATGACTAATGGGAATAGTAACCGGATCATTAGGAATAGTAACCTGACCGTTGGAATTTTAATGTGACCATTGGGGTAATTGTATTGAATATTGAACAATGTAATGTAGTAGTAATTCGTTGAGTTAATGTAACTATTTTAATACTAATGTGGCCAATGGAATAGTAACATGAATGATGAGAATAGTAACTGGATCATTAGTAATAGTAACCTTACCATTGGAATTGTAATGTGACCATACTTAATAAAATAAAAAATTTATTAGTCAGCCAATCAGTATTATAGAAAATGAAAATATATAACCTTTGGAGTAATTGTATTGAATATTGAACAATGTAATGTATTAATAATTCTTTGATTTAATGTAACTATTTGAATACTAATGTGGCCAATGGATTAGTAACCTGACTGATGGGAATAGTAACCAGATCATTACGAATAGTAACATGACCATTGGAATTGTAATATGAACATATTTAATACAATTTAGTATAAATAATATCTATAATGAGTAATTTAAAAATATATATATATATATTATAATACCATAAAATAAATATCCTTATTAAAAATTGTAAATAAAATATACGCACATATTTAATAAAGTCAATTTTAAAGTATTATTTAAAAAACATTATTTTTATATTTAAAATTAAAATTCCATATATAATAAAAAAAATTTTATAAAATTAATATCATTTTTCAAATCATAATGTTTAAATTTTACGAGGACAATTCTCTGTTAATTTTTTGAAACCCATTAATTTTTTGGTGAATTGTAAAAATACAGTTCTTTCTATAACAGGTGTATCTTGAATTACTTAATAAATGATATAATAAAAACCTAATAATTTATAAAAAACAGGTATGTGGAAAAAATATATATTTTTATAAATGATTTCTTAAAAATATGTAAACAATATTTCCAAATCTAAAAATTACATTCCAAATTCTAATGTCAAAAGTGTTCCTAAAAAATAGTATTATCATTTTTCACATTCCTTTTTAATAAATATTAAATTAAAATTCTAAATTTATTAAAAGTTCTAAAAGTATTATATTTTATTCATTTAATATTTATTATGTTAAAAATATAAATATTAAATTTTTTACCTTGGATATTGTATTTTATTCAATATTTTATCTCAAATATACCCCACTCTTCAAGTATAAATAACCCATGTCAATACTCATGGAAGACCACACTTTTATCACCATAAAAATACCAATATAATTCAAAATATAGTAAAATAAGTCCTTATAATCATTAAATAATTTCAGTAGTAAACTAAATCCATTCATCATGTTAATATAGTGTCGTACAAGAGAAACAATAACCATAAAAGTGTAATTTTCTTATCAATTATTCTCCCATTTTAATCCCCACATCTTCATCTCACAAATAAATTAAAAAATAAATATTCTATGATTAATTAGGGATTATTTTAACATTATATTAAATCTATTAATGTACTGAATAAATTATATATTTTTTATATTTATTTTTTATATCCATCTTTCTCCTCCCTTGGAAAATGTTCCTAATAATGGTTGGCTTACAACCAATGAGGATGATACCAACTTCTAACCTTATCAAGGAACTTATTACAATTTATAATCAATTAATTATGATATATAATAGTTTAAACTTATGTATTTTATGATTTTTTAAGTAATTCTACTTTTGTTTAAAATACCATGAACAAGAATAAAAAAACCATGAAAAATGATATTTTTTTGGAAACAATTAAATCATAAAGTTTTCCATATAATTGAGGGAATTATAAAATATGATCCAATTATTATAATTTATAAATAATTAAAAAATGGGAATAAATAACCTCTTGTTAAATGTTTTATTAAACCTAATTTTATTATTTCGGAGAAGTAAAAGTGATGAAACAATGAGAGATTTATCCCAAGGTAATTCTCGAGCCCAACTAATTTTTCATTAGGATATCCCTAATTATCATTATATTTAGTATAGATATTCCAAAATTATTCCTAAAATATTATTTCACTGTTAATAACTTTTTTATTGGGTATATAAATGTTTTCTTCAATAAAAATTTTATTTTTAATCCAAATACATATATTTTTCAAAAAAGTATTTTCTCTCCAAAACACAACCTTGACTCATCCTGATTTATTTTTTATCATATCAAGAATAAAAATGTTTATATAAAATATGTTTTACCTTACTCATTTGGGGACTCCAATGATTATTCATAAATGTATTCTTTATGAAATCCACATAAAATCCATCTCATTCCATGGGTTATTTCATGAGTTTGATTGTTATATGTTCTATCTGGCATGTATATTAATGAGAACTTATATGTGAAATGTGGTCCCTAAATTATATATCCCTCCAGTGCATTGGGTAACGTGATGTTTCTCCTGAGATTATGTGTACTATACATTAACATGATGCTATATTTATTCACAAATTTTTGTTTTATTTAACCACTGCTACATGGTGAATTATTTTTATGCTTGTACCACATTCAATGTATTTATTAAATGTTTCCCTCGTCATATTGATTATCATTATATATTTATGAAAAGATGACGTTGATTATGATCACCCATATATTATTGATTAATTTTCTTTTATTCTACCCCTTACATGGATTTTTTCACCCCTTTATTTTATGTTTGGGATTCAGAGAATTAATGAACTAAAGAAAGAATGAGAGTATTAAAATGATAAAGATTAATAATTTAAATAATATTTATGCTCAACTATTTTATTTTAATATATGATCCTAATTTTTAGAAGACATTAAATCCTTATATATAGGATTTTATCACTATTATTTAGTTTATCATAAATATAACGTGTAAGAAGAATTTGATCCAATATAACTGGTATTAGTGAATTCATTATTTAATTTGGTAATTAGGATTATTTAAAATTAGTGAAAACTATAAGTATAAATATATTTATAGGTTAAAATATTAAAATAACCATTTTAAAAAAATGTACAACATATGGATCTCATAAGAGAGGTCTTTTGAATTAATGTGTGCACAAGAACTATTTTTATAGCCCCCCATAGAGTCTACTGGTATGATTTGTGTAATCCTTTAAAAATGAAAAATGGATACTACACTATGATTTATATAAAAATCCATCTATTAGCATTTTTATAAAATATATTTCTTTATAATTTCATAATAAATCATTTAATATGCATATTTATCCATTTGTAATCCTTTAAAAAACATGACATATTTAAATACACAAAAAACAAGACATAAAACTTATTCATGGGTAATAATTTTATGGAATAAAAAGGTTTAAACCATCCACGTGTATATACATTCAGAAAAGGTCTGTATCAAATAAACAATAATATAATGCATCCTCAAGGAACCAAAGGAATAATCACAAAATATCATTTTAAACAACTGAGACAAATAATGCTACTAGATACCATAGGTGAATAAAAATGTATCAGGACAATAATGACCACAAAGGATACCCCTCGAATAAATTGTGTCAAGTTAACCTATCCTAATGAGAGGTGACTACTATATGTATCACATATTTCTAGGTTTAACATGTACCCATGGTGTTCCCATTATGTTAATACAATATCATTATTTTCACAAAATAAAGTTCATATATCATAAAAGTTATACCATGTAAAATCTATTTAATTTTAGGGACAAATTTTAGAAAAAGTTTTTATATAGTGATACCACACTACATCAATTAATGGGAATTCATTTCCTTTTTTTAATTGTTCTTTATAAAATTAACCAAACCAATCTGATGTATCATAATAATTTCCATAAAAATCAAAATTTTGTAATATCAATTCATTAGCCATAGGAGGTCATATTAACCTCTATTGGATCATAAATCATTAATTAAATATATAAAACAAATGGATTTATATAAGGAAAAAAATCTTGTTATGGGATATAAAATATAATAAAGTAACATACCTTAAATAGGAATAAAATGTTCTTTTCAGATAATAAAATGATGGGAGAGAAAGTGATATAATTATAAATAAGAAATATATGATGGAAAAAATTTCAAATCTCTATGTTCTTGATTGATTCAGGGATCTAGAATTAGAAGATATCAAAAAAATGTAATATGAAGACATCAAATAGATTAGAAATGATTTACTTAATGGATTACACCCAACGAAGATCCACACATCAAAATGGAATAGAGATCATCCCTTGGGTAGTAGGTGATACACTTAAATGCCATTAAAGAGCCTTCTAAACCAAATAAATCAATTAAAGATTTAAATGGGTTGAATCAGTTGAGTCAAGTAGTTAGTCTGGGAATATATAAAATTTTATCCCATTATAAATTACTTGACGAACGACTTCACCATCCACCCATAGTTCCTCACTAGATCACCAAAAAGCGTAGGTAGAAAGACTGCACCTATAGGCTCTCCCATAGCTAGGTGGAAGAATCCCACAACCTGGATAGTGGGTACATGTAGGAATCCTATACAAAGAGGTCCCACATTGTCTTGTTGGTTAATGTTCAAGTATTTTCATGTGAAACTTGTAGAGTTGAAGATATTCCGTATACCTAAACTGGCCATTCGATACCCCTCACAAGCCAGCCAATGGCCTAGTTCTATTACCAAAATTACATAAATACTCTCCCAAATAATTAACACCACATATATAGAGAATGAAAAAATAGAAAACATGGTATTTTTAACTGATTATTTACTATAGGGTTTGAGGAAACCCATTCACTGGTATCACCACCCTCAATAATGAATCATAATAAAAGACCATTATTGTATGTGAACCCTTGGGTAACACCATTCTGATATGGGAATCTGCATGAAACATCACATACATAAGGGTACAGTCATTGAACAACATTCCCATAAAACAATCATCAAGAAACCCCACAGCCACAAGGAAAACATTAAGAAACACCACTCCACAAAATAATTCATCATTGGTCCATTGCACCAACCACAATCTCTAGAAAAAAAACTTCTTTGTGCCCAAATTTCCATGGTGTCATTAAAAACCTAATGGACCCACATTTTAAAAGATCAAACAACTGAATATAGTGATCCCATATAATATTCTACTCAATCCCTCTTTAGAATGAGTAAACCCAAAAGAAACATCTTGGAATTCAAAATTCAAGTTGTCACAAATTCTTATTACCCTCAACATGGTATAAAAAATGAAACCCTTAAAATATTATAAATCAATAATTCATTATAATCATCATATCTAAAAGAACCCAACCAAAAACACCACATAATGTGTCTTCTAATTCAACGAGGTTCTCAACACTACATCTAATAATGAATAAAATTTGTAATAATCCTTTTAAAAATATAATTATTTATCTAAAAGTGAAAAAATTAAAATAATCTCTAAGGGGACTATAAAAATTATTTACCTCGTGTACACTACATGTACCCCCAAAATTTTCTTCATGGTCAGGTACCACAACCCGACTGATAATGTGCATCAACAGCACATGATGTCACTCCCAAATAATGGAATGTGACCCACATGGTGTATGGATTTGTACCAGGCAATGGATCAAGCCATATACATTTCATGGTAATCTACCCCAAAAATAGGTTTCTGGATGTGTACCTCACCACACCCATAGTTAATCCTTCATAGAATGCCAAAAACACACACACACACACACTTACACACAAAGACACATTTTTATTCCATGTTTCCACAATCCTTAATACAACTACCAAAATAAATAAATAATGGAATGTGTTCTTGAACATCACACTTAGTGATCATGTCTTTTTTAATAAATAACCCCTGGAGGAATATAAAAACCACATATCTCTACAAAACACTCAACAAAACCACTAATGGGTTCCTAAATAACATATATAAGGATTTAAAAAGTAATAATTATAAATATACTAGGTTATTGGGTGAAAATTTTATATCTTTCATCATAGTGTAAAAAATAACCAACCCCCAACTATTCATAAAAATCCATTCTATATTGATTTAGATCATCAAATAATGCCTAATAGTGATCCTCTCTCCCTCCACCCACTTCACATTAGGTAGGTCCAGGACCATGGTGAAATAACATTCCCTTGATGTGTAGGAATTAAGGGGAAAAGGTGGTAGGATGAAAAATGAAAATAAATAATAATTTAAAAAGAAAAATCATTTTTAATGTTCACAACCCAAGTCTCAGAAACTGAACAGAGTTTAAACCTCACATAATAAAAAACCTTTCTATTATATTCAATTGTAATGTTGGAATTTCAATTCAACACATGATTCCAATTAGGCTCTCCCTCAAATCACATCCTATTTACCTCATGTCCGCTAAAAAACATGGACTCTAACATGCCTCAAAATCGATATCCTGAATGTGGTACATTTCATAGAACTTGGTAAATTCATATTTTACCCAAAATCCATCATCTAAGTCAATATAAATTTTCTTATGACCAGTTTCACCAAACCTATTACTATTCCCACATGATAACCATTTTTTCAAAACTGAAGTGTCTCACTCCACCATTGGTGTATACCTATCTATAAGACATAAACCAAACACAAACCACCATTGGACATGCTCTATCCACTTCCAAAAATTAATTCTTGTCCTTGAATCCATATTCACACTTGATAATAGGTATAAGATATCCACCACTACCCATTCCAATCTCACCATGAATAAAATTATCTAATATCAATAATAATTTTTCAAAGTGGACAAAAACCTATAAAGAAAAATTTTGTAATCCAAACTATTATAATTTTTATTATCTTTTTCTTAATAACTAACCTCAGATGATAAACCACTATAGAACCACATATGATACTTTGATACCACAAGGACTCTTAATAAAATCACACATGGTCTACCATGACAATCCATGAACCAAATGACATTATGCATATTGTTGGATCGATATATAGATGTATATGTATATTAGATGGAACAATACAAGAGGGGGTGAATTGTATGTTTAAAAATCGTGCTTAAACATTTAACAAAATTATTTTAAATGATCTTAAACAAATATAATTCACAAAAAATACAATTAACCATAATTGTTTTAGAGTATAAAGGTATGATATGAAGTAATACTATATGAATTGTAAAGCAGTTGTATTCAAAATGAATTCTAAAATCAGAGTAATACAATAGAATATAATGATACAATATGTAATAGTATAATTGTAATTGAAACAATTAAAATTGAATATGAAATAAAGAATGGAAACAATACAATTCCCTTTCTAAAATAAACATCACCGGAAATGTAAATGTATTACAATTCTTTTAACCCAGAGAGAAGGGTATCCTTTCACCTAGGATAAGAGGTCTATATTACCACTACCTTGGCAAGCCATCTATATGATGATTGGTACATCTGTCTTGCTATCCCAGCATGCCCTCTATTATGCAGGTAATCGACACCTATATCTTTCAAGCACTTGAAAGCCCTCGATACAAAGATCAGTAGCAACATCTGCCTATCTTCAGTAGCCCTTGATCGTTATCACCTGATCGGCCGCACAAAGAAAAACAAAGCACTTATTGAAATAAAAACATTAATAACGATCCATTCATGTTTTGTATATTCAAGGCTTTCTCATGAATCAAGAGAGAATTCACATCGTCTCTCAATAGAACTTGATAGTAGCAAACAATGATCAAAGTCTCTAAATCGTTCTTCTCAGCTTCAAATGACCACCTATTTACAGGCCTCAAGTTCCAATGGTCCCATTTACTAGAACGATCATATTTCTCTAGAAAATTCATAGGGATTTGGAAACCTAGAATTATAACGGTCATATTTAAATAGAAAACACGTCATTGTTTTTATTAGTTTAGAACTAACTCCACAACATCATTTTTGTTAAGACAGAAGATATATGAAGATGATTAACATGAGTATGATTGACCTGTGTTGATAAAGGATAAAAACAAGAATGTGACAAAAATATGAGAACTATAAGTATTACTTCTTGTAATGTATTATATGATAAAAAGTGAGTATGATGCTCAAAAGTCAGTATGATTGATAGAGTCAGTACGATTGACAGAGTCTATACGATTTAGTCAGCATGATAAACATAGTCAGTATGATAAACATAGTCAGTACAATAAAAATAGTCAGTACGATAAACATAGTCTGTATAGTAAGTATAATGAATACATTTCTGATTTCCAAAACAAGACGTAAAAGTAAAAAAAGGGAACTTTTGATTCAATAATATCGCCTTTTTGGAAAGCACAAAACATAAAGTAAAAACAGATGAAATATGTATCTCCCCCTGAGTTATTGGAAACTCTTTTGAATAATAAATTAAATATAACTACCTCCCCTTTAGATATGCACTTTCCTAAGGATTGTATTCATATATTTTCCTTGATATAGAAGTATTTGATTAAAACAGTCTCTTATATTGTGATTTACAAAAAGAATGGGAAAATCTTTAGTTTCCTGAAAAAGTTAGAGAAAATAAATGCAAGGAAATGGGAAAGAAAACATAAATCTCATTGATATAACAAAGGTCTACATAATTCTAAAAGTTACTTAATAAAGATACAACAAAATATTAATTTGTTTTCTCTTTAATTTTCTTTCTTTACCTTCTCATGTAGAACAACTTTCATATTTTTGATTTATTTCTTGTCTTCAGAGATAGAATCATCCTGAGATTTGAGAAGCTCTTGTTGATCAGCAAAAAGCTAAACCTGATTCTTAATAGTATCTTCTTTAACTTTGATTACATCTTCAAGAGTATCAATTTGAACTTGAAAATTATTATTGTCATTAGATAACACATAATTTTACTTCTTCAACATAACTATTTCATCTTTTAATGGAAAAAATTCAAAAAATCTATCTTTAAAGCATTCATTCTCTCTTTCATGTATTTTATTGATTGAATATCGTCTCCATGAGTTTATGACATCTGATTCATCCTTTAAATGGTTTCTTTTTCATGAATATTGAAAGAAATAACAATATCATTTGAAATCCTTTATATGTCTACAATTGATATTTCATGATCATTCACTGATCTCTCTGTTTTGTATGACCACTTAGTCATTCAATTGAAAACCTTCTTATGAGTATCCAAACAATCAGACAGTACTTTTAAATCAGTTTCAATTGACAATACTCTCTTTTTATGTTCTCTTACAGAACCAAACTTTTTTCCTTTGATTTTCATTGATGAAATCAATTTTACCATCATGTCTAGGAAAACAAAGAATATTCTTCTCAATTCTCCTCAAAACAAGAACAATATAATCACTCTTCTTGAGAGAAATTGTGTGTTTTGAATCAGTATCCTCATCGTATGAATCCAGTTCATTTGATTGGCATGAATCTTCAACTGGTTGTTTTCATTTAGAATTTTCTTTTTCCATTTTTTCTTCTGCCACTTTGCCACTGATAATGATTACTTTTTCTGTATGAGAGGATTGAGAGCCTTGTATTACTTGGGATGAAATTCTTTTTGGAGTTTCAAGAGATTTAGCTGGTGCTTGATCGGTATGAGGAACTAGTTGAATATCTTCACTTTTCCTTTGAAATGATTCATCTATAATCTTTTTTGAACTCTGAAGAAATTCCAAAAGAAAATATTCTTCCTAATATTCAACTTAATGTACTTCTTTTTAAAAAATATTCCCTTTCTCTTTCTCTGGAATACTCTGTACGATAGTTTCTTGATGCACTTCTTTCATTAGTTTAGTACTAGACTCCTCAATCATTTTCATGATTTTACAAACATCAAAGTATTGAGATTTACTTTTCAAAGGAGTTTTCTTTTTCTTCTCAGCCTTAAGAGTATCCTCTATAGTTATTCTCTAAGATAAGGCTTTAGCTAGATCTAGACAGAACTTAGGATCACCTTCTTTTCATTTTTCTCTATATTTCCTCCACTTGGACACAACCTCCTTGATGTATTTAGTTTCTGTCTATGGAAAAGTACTAGTTTGAGGATCTGACTATTGAGGAGAAACAAGACTTGGAATATCTTAGATTGGAAAAGGTGCTTATTGATTTGGTGTCGATTGGTTTGATTCTGATTCAGCTTCCACATCATTGATAAATAGCTTTGTGTTTTCATCTAAACAAACATAAAACTTATTTAACGTATTCTTACTTATCAAAGGAGGCTTTAATTATTTCAATTGCCATTTCAATGGAATATTACAAAACTTCAAGCTCTCAAGAATGAACTTTTTAAGAATATAGGGATACATAATAAAATGATATTTAATCGCTCCTAACTTGACATTCTTGATTGTTTCAAAAATGTACCCCATGAGATTTACCTTTCACATGAATACAAGATAGTCTAGCATAAAAATATCATATACTTTAAGAGTTTCTCTATCTTCATTCCTTGGGATAATAAAACCTTGCATCCAAAGAACCACTAACCTATTATCTGGAGATAAATGTGCTACTTTTCTCTTCTCTTCATTTATAACAAATAAAAACTTTTCACCACTGTCATTATTAAACTTACCAACTTATACTAGTAGTTTATGATATGGACAATAAGAATCACATTCTATTGAGACATTTAGAAATTGGGCTACTTGTTTCACATACTTTGAGATTTTTATATCATACACAGAAAATTTTATCATCATATTTTTGTCAAAAGACAAGGTTTGTTATAATTGACTAACTTCTTAAACAAGAATCGGATCTCGAGATACAGTTTTTTCAACACAAAGATGTTCAAAACCTTGAAACAAAATAATCCTCCTGATTGTTGAATCATACATGTCAAAGAAGTCCTGAGAAACTATCCTTTCTTTTGAAGAAGTCTTTCTCTGAAAAAAATTTTAAAGACATTTTGGCAGGTGTGTTGGCAGAGGACTAAGACATATATATGCGGTAAAGGGCAGATCGTACAGAGTCTTAAAGCAAAGGATCATAGCTTTTCCATTATATCTAAAAAACTAGTGTGGGTTTGGGAAGGGGGGTTCTATTTATAGGCAAAAACGGATGACCTTTGATCTTCTACGGTTGAGATTGGATAAAAAAATCAATGTTTGGGATTAAAAGGAGTTTTTTTTAAAGGAGAAAAAAATAACAAAAACAAACACCGAAAGAAAAAATGTACCTATCAGAGATTCTAATGAAATGGTTAGTTTAATAACATTAACATATTATAATACAATTGAAAAAATAAAAATACATGAGTTCGAGGAATTAAAATATTATTGGTTGTGAGACCGATGAAATAAAAATTCATTACAATAGGTTGTCAAGACGATGGAAAACAAAGTCATTACCATAGGTTTTTAAGCCAATGGAAAACAAAGTCATTAACATAGGTTGTCAAGCCTATGAAAAAAAAGTCATTACCATAGGTTGTCAAGCCGATGGAAAACAAATTCATTACCAAAGGTTGTCATGCTGATGGAAGACAAATTCATTACCATATATTGTCACGCCGATGGAAAAAAAATTCATTACTACAGGTTGTCAAGCCGATGGAAAACAAATTCATTACCATAGGTGTCATGTCGATTGAAAACAAAGTCATTACTATAGGTTGTCAAGAAGATTGAAAACAAATTCATTACCATAGGTTGTGAAGCCGATGGAAACAAAATTCATTGCCATAGGTTTTCAGGCCTATGGAAACAAAATTCATTACCATAGGTTGTCAAGCCAATGGAAAAAAAATTCATTTCCATAGGTTTTCAAGCTGATGGAAAAAAAATTCATTACTATAGGTTGTCAAGCCGTTGGAAAACAAATTCATTAACATAGGTTGTCAAGCCGATGGAAAACAAATTCATTACCATAGGTTGTCAAGCTGATGGAAAACAAATTCATTATCGTAACATGGAAACCAAGATGATAGATGAGTAAAACAACAACCAAATAGTAAAAATGATAATTAAAAACATAAAAACCATAAGAATAAACAAATAAAGAAGGAAAAGTATTAAGAAATATATAGGGTAATGTAAAGAAATGTTCTCCCCATTGTAAGAGGATTTTAATGTAAGGAGAGGTGTAAAACATGAAGAATATTTGAATAATTATTTTAAAGTAATCATTCCTAGCTTCTGTTTTATAAACTCAAATCTACCGAAAGGTGATGTTTTTATAAAAATTTCATTTAGTTGTTCTTGAGTTCTGATAAATTATAAAATAATATATCCTTTTAGTGTGTGATTCCTAAGAAAGTGATGCCTAATATCTATGTGTTTTGCATGAGAGTGATATTTTGGGTTTTTACTAACAGTTATGGCACTAGTATTTTCACATATAATTTGAGTTTTGGAAAAGCTCAATCTGTAGTTAGTGAGTGTGTGTTGCATCCAAAACACTTGAGCAAAACAACTTCCAGCTGCTACATATTCAACTTCAGCAGTGGAAAGTGATACTGAGTGCTGTTTTTTGCAAGACCAAGAGACCATGGAATCTCTTATGGAATGACATGTTCCAGATGTACTCTTTCTATCCATTCTACAACCACAAAGTCAGCATCTAAAAATCATTTTAAAACTAAATCATTTATAGAAGAATAAAAAAGTCCTAAATCCAGAGTTCATTTTAAATACCAAATGATTCTTTTCACAAATTTTAAATAGGATGCCTTTGGATTAGATTGGTATCTTTCAGATAAGCATACAGAAAACATTAAGTTCGGTCGACTAGCTATGAAGTACAACAATCTTCTTATCATACCTCTAAATTTTGTTCAATCTACATGTTTCCCAGTTTCAGCAAGATCAAGTGTAATTGAGGGACCAATTGGAGTGCTAATACCTTTAGTATTGTCATATCCATACATCTTGAGTAAATATTTAATATTACAATGTTGAGATATATATTTTCCTTTTATTTTTTGTGAAATTGGAAAACCTAAAAAGAATGTAAACTCACCCATCATATTCATTTCAAACTCAGATTTCATTAAATTCGCAAATGAATTAGTTAAAGACAATTGAGTTGATCCAAATATGATGTCATCAACATAAATTTGAACAATAAATACATTTTTATTTTCCATTTCTATAAAAAGTGTTGGATCTGTTGTACCTTTTTCATAATTGTTTTGTAAATGAAATCGTGTATGTCTATCATACCATGCTATAGGGGCTTGTTTAAGGCCATATAAAGAATTGTTAAGTTTAAAAATATGATTATGATGTTTTGAGTCAAGAAAACTAGGGTGTTTTTTGACAAAATATTTCTCTTGAACAAAACCATTTAGAAAATACCATTTAACATCTATTTGAAATAATTTGAAATTAAAGTATGCTATAAAGGCTAATAGAATACGAATAGACTCATGTATAGCTACCAGAGCATGTGTCTCTTCATAGTCTATTCCCTCTTGTTGATTATAGCCCTTAGCAGCAATTCTTTCTTTATTTCTTACAATGATTCCATTTTCATCTCATTTATTTCGAAAAAACTATTTTACACCAATTACAGTTGTTTATTTAGGTCTTTCAACTAAAGTCCAGACTTGATTCCTTTCGAATTAATTTAGTTCATCTTGCATTTAATTAATCCAATCTTCATCACATAAGGCCATAGTTGGGATTTTAGGTTCAAATTGGGAAAGAAAGTCATGATGTTCTATTACATTTCTCAAGGAATTTATGGTTCTTACATGTTGATTTACATTGCCAATTTTTTTATCACTGAGATGATTCCTAAGAAGCAATTGATTTGGCATTTGTAAACTTGTTCATAAATGTATGGTATAAAATATTATGGAGTACAAGATTCAGAAAAACATTCATCATAATTTTCCTTATCAGGAGGATCTTTTAATAATGGTTGATGATCAGTTTTTGAAAACACATCCAACGTTGTAGGCTGGGGTTGTTTGAAAACAAAAGGATTAGTTTAATCAAATTTAACATGCACTGTTTCATCAACAGTACATGTACTTTTATTGATAACTCTATAATACTTAGAGGTTATATAATATCCTAGAAATATTCCTTCATCAAATGTTGGTGTGAATTTTTGTAGATTCTCTTTATTTTTCCAAATGAATACTTTTCATCCAAAAACATTGAATTATGAACTTTAGGTTTTCGGACAGTCCACAATTCATGTGGTGTTTTATTTTGAAAAGTTATATTTAAAACATGATTTATAACATAAAAATTTGTACTAACAACTTTAGCCCAAAAATTCTTAGCAATTGAGTATTCACTCAACATAGTTCTTTCCATTTCCTAAAGAATGTGATTTATTCTCTCAAAAACAACATTTTGTTGAGGAGTTCTTGGAGCTGAAAAATTGCGAGTAATACCTTTTCTTACTAAAAGAAGTTTCTATATATGAATCTTGAAATTCACCACCATGATCACTATAGATAGTTATCAATGGTTGGTTTTTCTCATTTTTAACATGGTCTCTAAAAATTTTGAAATAGAAAAAGGTTTCAAATTTATTTGTTAGAAAATAGACCCATGTAAATCTAGTATTGTCATCAACTAAAACAAATACATATTATTTTCCTCCAAATATTACAAATTTTTGAAGGACCAAAAATATCCATGTGCACAGGCTGTAATGAATTATAAGTTGAAACTTCATTAATTGATTTAAAGCTAGTTTTATATTTCTTGCCAAATTGACAAGGATCACAGACCTTTGAAGAATCATATCTAAGATCTGGTCGACCCTTTACAAGTCTTTTCTTTGAATGGTTAAAAAGGTTTATTAGGATTCAGTGTCCTAGTATTCTATTCTATAGCCATGATTGATCTTCTGTTGCACTCAAGAAAGGTAAATTTTGTCTCCTAAGGTCTTCTAAGATAATTGTGTATACATTCTCCTGCCTATGGGAAGATAGAATGAATTCATCCATAGATTTGGGAACTAAGAATTTATCATTTCTCAAATTCACAAGGTATCCATCATTACATAATGGACTTATGCTAATGAGATTGTGCTTAAGACCATTAACAAACAAAACATTTCAAATAAGAACTTTTCCAAGAAAAACAATATTACTTATTCCAACATTCTTTCCTTGAGAATTATCTCTGAAGGTAACCTTTCCACCTTTTGTTTCGATAATCATTTCAACGAAATATTTGTTTCCAGCCATGTGTCAAGAGCAACCACTATCAATGTACCAAATATTCTTGTTGATACAATTCTTATTTTTTTGTAAAATAAACAATTAATTTTTCGGAATCCAAACTTGTTTGGATCCAGATGGATTAGATAAAAGAATTTTTAGAATCCACATTTTTTTGATAAATGAGATTTATAAAATCCTAAAGGCTGAGTTCTATTATGAGAACAATCTATTTTCCATTCTCCAACACATTCACAATTAGTAAAAAATGGGGTACATTGAGGAACAAATTAGTTATTACTAAAAACAGGTTTAGAATGAGTATAACCAAAACCAGAATTATTACTCAAAGATCTAATTTGATAATACATTTTATCAATGTTTTCCTTTCCATAAGTAAAGTTTGAAAAACATTTATTCAAGGAAAATAAATTTGACTTTATTTTTAAAACTATGTTTTTACCCTCCAAAACATTTGATTTTGAACTAGAGTTTGGCTCGAAAACATTTTTCTTATAAATTACATTTTCAAGATCCTTAGAAGGTTTATCTTTATCAGATTTGACTTTTTCAAGGGTTTTTAAAGTACTCTTAAAATCATAAGTATTTATATCAATATCATTAGAAATATTTGATACTTATTTGGTTAAAATAAAAACTTTGTAATTTTCTTTATCGAGTTTCTTCTTGAGTTTAGAATTTTTATTCTCAAGTAGTCTAGAAATCCTAGACACTTCTTCAAAAGAAGGTAATGTATTATCTTCTAATGAAGAGGATTCATCATTTGAAGATTCATAATATTTATTATCAGTATAGATTGCTTTCAAGGATACATTTTTAATAGAGAGAATAGGTAAGGGTTTGTTCAAGATCTAAAGGATTCAAGTTTATATGAATGGGAGGTTCAGTGGGTTTATATAAGAAAGAATAGCGAGTTCATTATTATTTACCTTTGGAACACTACACACTAAACTAATAAAAACCACAAACCAACCCTTGGTTTTTTCCCATGGTGTCTTTGAAAGGGGAGTGGAAAACCATATTTTATAAGGACAAAGGCCGAAATTATTAAAATATTAGGCTTTTTTATGTGTGTGGTGAGTCACACCCTCATGGAAATCATTTTATAATGTTAAAATATATTATAAGTATTGGAGGGTCCACTGAGGAACCATAAAATTTATCAGAAAAATCTAAAATCACATTACATTAAATATATAACTTATATTAGCCGAACATATTTTTTATATTTTTTTTATTACATCAGTATTATTTCATTATGATGTCATAAAACACAATATATATTTAAACGAATTTTAATTTTTACCCAAAAATTCAACTGTATTAGAAAATTATGAATAATTAACCATTAGATAATTTCGATGTCCTGAATCCAAAAATGATATTAATTTTATATAAATAATTTTCTAAATATGTGAATATTCCATTTTAAAATAAAAATTGACATTTATTGAAAATTCATGGGTTTTGAAAAAAACAGTATTCAAACCTTAATAAAAATTTCATTTATATTCATAAAAAAATAATATGATCATCTATATTTAATAAAAGTAATTTAGTAATAATATTATATTAAAATATTTTAAATTCCAAAATATATTAATTCGTCAAAATATATTTCTTAACTAAATTTAAATATTTACTTAAAATACTACTTATGCTTTAAAACCCATTTAGAAAGTAACAATAATAAAACGAATGTATATTCTTTATTATATAAATAACTAAATCACATAATAATAGTGATAGGGTCTTGTTACATAGCCTATTATAACACCCACATAAGACCAATAGGTACGGTGTGTGATGGTGATAGACTTTGGATATTGACCAAACCCTTATCTATTCTCTCTATAATCCCCGAAGGTGCCCCAAACTCTCAATAATCCCCTCTCTATGCTCTTGAATTCACACCCGAGAATTGTTATCTGAGCCACCCCAGGAGTCTATCATCATCACACACCGTACCCATCTGTCTTATGCGGGTGTTATAATATGCTATGCTACAAGACCTTATCACTATTATTATGTGATTTAGTTTTTTATATAATAATGAATATACATTCGTTTTATTATTGTTACTTTGTAAATGGTTTTTAAAGCCCAATTAGTAATTTTATGAAAATATTTAAATTTATTTAAAAATTATATTTTGATGAATTAATAGATTTTTGAATTAAAATATATTTTAATATAATATTATTACTAAATTAATTTTAGTAATTATAGATGATCGTATTATTTTTTATGAATAAAAATGAAATTTTTATTAATTTTTGAAAACTGTTTTTATCAAAACCCATGAATTTTCAATACATGTCAATTTTTAATTTAAAATGGAATATTCACATATTTAGAAAATTATTTATATAAAATTATTATCATTTTTTGGATTTAGGACATCGAAATTATCTAATGGTTAATTATTCATAATTCTCTAATATAGTCGAATTTTTTGGGTAAAAATTAAATATATTTTAAATATATATTGTGTATTATGACATCATAATGACATAATAGTGATTTAAAAAAATAATATAATAATTATGTTCAGCTAATATAATTTTTTTATTTAATTTAATGTGATTTTAGATTTTTCTGATAAATTTTATGGTTCCTTAGTGGACCCTACAATACTTATAATATATTTTAACATTTTAAAATGATTTTCATGAGGGTGTAACTCAGCACCACATAAGAAAGCCTAATATTTTAATAATTTTTTCCATTGTCCTTAAAAAATATTTTTTTCCACTCCCCTTTTGAAAAAACCATGGGAAAAAAATTGCTTGGTTTGTGGTTTTGATTAGTTTAATGTGTAGTCTCGAAAAGGTAAATAATAAAGAACTCACTATTCTTTCTTATATAAACCCACTGAACCTCCCATTCATATTCACTCGAAACCTTTTGATCATGACCAAACCCTTAGCTATCCTCTCTATACTATCTGAAGGTGCTGCAAAGTCTCAATAATTCCCTCCCCTCATCAATTGGTAGTCTAGCTATAAGTCCATGATTCCTTTGTCCTGAAGGTTCATATTCTGAAGAATCTTTTTTTGAATCATCACCCCTTGCGCTCCAAGTATCATTGTCCTTCAAGAAATTATTTTTCTTTGTCCTGTAATACTTTTTGTTATTTCTTTCATAAAGTTTTTCCTTTATATCTTTTCTCTAAATTAAAGGAAAATGAAGACTTATATGACCTACTTTCTTACACTCATTACAAGTTACCTCTGAATAATTCTTATCCGTTCTATCTTTCTTTTTGAATATGTATTGGAAGTCTTTATTTCCTACAATACTTTTCATCCTTTGAGAAATATTGGATAACTCATTATCTGAGTGATCACAACCACTTAACTTTGATAAAATAACTTTATTAGCATTGGATTTTGTTATTATTCCAGATTTTCTAGCATTAGATGTATTAGTAAAAGATACACTCCCATTTCAATTTTTATTCTTATTGAATCAGAATCTCTCTTCATTCTTGTCTCGTGTTGTAGAAGAGTTCCAAATATTTCATCAAGATTAATATGAGAAACTTTTCAATTTTCATTAATAGTTGTCATTTGTGACTCACATTTGTTTGGTATTATATAAATAATCTTGTCTACAAGAGTTTTATCATGAAGAAATTTTTCTCCCATGGATTGTAAAATATTGACAACTATCATAAATCATTTTTGAACATTACATACTAGCTCTCCATAAGGAAAACTAAATCCATGATACTCTACTCGAAGAATTTCTATTCTTGTTTCTATAACCATAGATGTACCAAAATGTGTCACTTCCAATTTCTTCCAAATACAATTAGATGCTTCACAGGATGATATCTGGCTATATATATTCCTATTCATAGAACATATCAAAGTATTGTGTACCTTTTAATTCAGTTTATATTCTTTATTTTCATGATTAGTGAAAGTACTAACTTCTTTGTCAGGAATTTTGTAACCTCCAGTAAGCATAATAAAATTGTCTACATCAGTATTGATAACAAATGTCATCATTCGATATCTCCATTACTCATAATCATTCCCATTAATGATAGGTGGTCTAGTTGGATTTAGATTTCCAATTGACCCAATATTCATTCCTTCTATCTAATAAAAAAATCATTTCCACTCCACACTTTAGTGCAGTAAATAGTTGAAACAGAAATTTGAAAGAAATAGAGCTAGTAATACAAATCATTGGAAACCTCCTTCCATACCAATTGTTGGATCGATATATAGATGTATATGTATATTATATGGAACAATACAATAGGGGGTAAATTTTAGGTTTAAAAACAATGTTTAAACACTAAAGAAATATATTTTAAAAGATATTAAACTACTATAATTCATAACAAATACAATTAACCACAATTGTATTGAGTATAAATGTATGATATGATGTAATACTATAAGAAGTGTAAAGAAATTGTATTCAAAATGAATACAAAAAATCATATTAATACAATATTGAAGGATTCTAAAATAAATCATATAGAATATAATGATAGACAATGTAATATTATAATTGTAATTGAAACAGTTACAATTGAATACGAAATGAGGAAAGGAAACAATACAATTCCCATTTATAAAACAAATAGCAGCGGAAATGTAAAATTATTACAATTCTTTTAACTCAACGTTAAGGGTATCCTTTCACCTTGGATAAGAGGTATTTCTTACCACTACCTTGGTAAGCCCTCGATACGGTGATCGGTACATTTGTCTTGCTATCCCCGCAAGCCCTCAATTTTTCAGGTAATCGACACCTCTGTCTTTCAAACACTTGGAGGCCCTCGATACGAAGATCGGTAGCACCATATGCCTATCCTCAGAAAACCTCGATCATTTTCACCTGATCATTCACACAAAGAAAATAAAATCACTTATTGAAACACCACAACTATGAACGCGTCGTTCATATTTTGTAATTTCAAGGCTTTCACAAGAAGCAAGAGAGAAGTCACAACATCTCTCTCTAGAACATGATAGTAGAAAAGAATGATCAAATTCCCTCAATCATTCTTCTCAGCGTAAAATGACCTTCTATTTATAGGCCCAGGTTCCAGCTGTCACATTTCCTCTAACGGTCATATTTCTCTAGAAAGCATGGAGGTACTTGGACACCTGGCATTATAACGGTCATACTGAAACAAAAAACACGACATCGATTTTATTAGTTTATAACTAACACCACGAAATCATTTTCGTTAAAACAGATGTTATATGTAGATGATAAACATGAGTACGATTGAAATGTGTTGATAAAGGATACAAATACGAATTTGATTAAAATATAAGCAATATAAGTATTACATAGTGTAATTTATTGATATGATACAAAGAGAGTATGATTCACAAAATTCAGTATGATTGACAATGTAAGTACCATTGAAAGAGTTTGTACGATTTAGTCAGTACGATAAACATAATAAGTAAGATAAACATAGTCAGTATGATAAACATAGTAAGTATGGTAAGAATATATGAATACATTTGTGATTTCCAAAACAAGACGTAAATGTCAAAAGAGAACTTTTGACTCAACACATAAACAATATAGACCTTCCCTCACAAATCAATGATTTTCCCCAAAATTCATTGAAAACCACTAATATCCTCCCCATATATGAGTGAATATATAAGAACAACTCCCATGATCTCATTCACTATTATAATTAGTCTCACCCAAATCAAAAAGCCACACATCCTTATCTCAACTAATTATAAAACTAGAATCATGCTTCATGAGTAACGTCTTATTGAACTCTGGGAAACACACCTACACTACTGATCATGATCCTCTAGTGTTAACATTGAATCAAACCAAATAAATATCAATCCTGATTTTATAAAATAAGGTATCATTCTTATTTCATGAATAATGAAATAAAACCCGAAACACTATATATTAATCATTGAAAACACTATGAAATATACTCACACACTCAATGAACCACCAAACACATCAAAAACCTGCCAGGCTAGGAATTAAACCAAAATGTTCATCCTAATATATCTTTTATACCAAATTCACTTTAGTAACCCCATGTCTGAAAACTAGGGAAACTCATATTCAATATAAACATCTCTTTGGAATGTTATTCCCTCATCAAGCTATTATGAATGTATCCTCATCCACATGAAATCTTGAGCATGATTAAAATATTTCTCATTCATCTCACAGACATATACATGCATTACCATGGTATATGAATCCTTTACCAACCAACATTGTGTTTTTTTGTGTTCTGTGATAATTGGAAAAAAATATTTATCATTAGAAAACATATGTATATAATATTCACTTGAATTGGTATTAAATGAAAATACCTATGGTCTAGTTTTGTAAAAAAATAAATAAAAAGATATATTGAAAAATTATATATCACTAATCCTTGGAACATAAATTAAAAAAACATGCATCATTAGTGAAACAATATATAGATATGAACATGTCAATTAAATCATATTTTTCAAATCTGATATATGAATACTGGAATGTTTCCACCAGTGAAAGACTGAAAGCCAATAAATCAATAAATCATGAAAATCAGGGTAGGAATAAATTAATAACACAAATATAACATTAAAATCTAATATCAAAAATCATATCACCCTAGATTCCTCAATTTCATGTTGGAAACGGTGTTTATGATGCACTAATTCATGGTATTTCACAATATTTCACATATTCTAAGACAAGCAATATAACATCTTCTCAAATAGTATGAAAAAGAATCTAGGTGGTAATTTTTCAAATAATATATCCAAGGTTGATGAGACACATATTTAATTTCTCACTATTATATTTTATAATCAACTAAAAATAATACAATGTTTTATAGTGTGTGGTATATCGAAAACCTAGCATAAATAAAAAATTATATAATATAGAAACATTATTATTTAAAAAAGACTCTTAAAACCTTGTTTTTGGTTTTTTGGGTATTAATAGGAAAAAAATATTTTGACATATGTGGATAATTATTTTTCATAACATAATTAATATTCAATAATACATTTTTCTAATTTTTGAGAAATGAATATAAAATCTTTTTATGGAAATAATATATTTTTCATAAAACTATATTTATGTGTACATTTTATTTATATCGGAATGTAATAAATTAGTCACTATTGATAAATTATTTTAATTAAATGAATAGAATATATATCCATTCAAAATAATTATCATTGAACTCATTATTTTTGTTGGTCATGAATTGAGGAAAATTGCGTTTTAATCATTGATTTTTTTTAAATGTTTCTTGTTGCATATTATGTATGTTTAATTTAATTTATTTATACCACATTTATCAATTTTATATAGATAATAGATTTTTTAAATCAACATTTAAATATTATATTATTGTTTTTTTCGATGTTTTATGAAATATTGATATTTGAGTGAATAATAAAAACTGCTTATTTTTACAAAATAGTTATTTCATTTCATTAAATTATATATATTTATAGTTATTTATTTATTGTAATTTATAGAATAATTAGTATTATTTTTCTAAAAATAATTGAAATTATTCATTAGAATCAATATTATAATTTAGGTTTTATAAATATATTTAATGCTTAACAAGATTATTTTAAATAAAAAGGTTTTCTCTTTACTATTGTGATATTATATTAAATTTCATATTTATTGATATAAAAAATTTAATTTGTGAAAATAGATTCCATATTTTAGATAATAATGATCTAATTTGGTTATATTTTTTTATGGGTTTTTTAACAAAGTGATCACTAACCATGATAAATATTTATAATTTTAATAAAAGGAAAAATTGGTTAATTGGGGTTTAAAATAAGGGATGAATCTCAAAATCACTCAAACACCTTCCATTATTTCATTATAAAACATTATTTCAATAATAATTATCATATTATATAAAATATTCAATTTTAGTGGCATATTTCTTTTATTATACACGATAAGTAAAAAAAGGCACTCTACTTATTCTAATATCTCTATTATATTATGACAGAGAAAATAAAGTTATTAATAATTATATATGTTTATATTAAATAATTATAATTTATTTTTATGGTAATAATTTTTAAATTATTTATTTATTTTATAATTACCATCAATGATTACAAAATGCTAACGCAACACTTGTGCATGTTAGTGAAAAATAATGTAATTATTTTAGAAAACATTAAATTAATTTGTTTTTGATGGATTATTATGTTTTAAGAATTAATGGGAAATTTCAAAGTATAATTTATGGGTAAATTATTTATATTCTAATTCTGTTATTTTCTAATTACCTTTAATGTCAGAATAATATAATATTCAGAACAAATAAATTTAAATGGTTAATAATTTTAAACAATTATTTTAAAATTATTATAAAATGATTAAATCTAATGATAAGTCAATTTTAGGGATAATTTTCTAGTATATCAATAATTATTCATGTATGTGCACTATAAAATTTGAAAAATTAAATTCATGACCCATTGAGATTGAAAATATTGTTACCATAGGTAAAGATAAATGGATTTTTGAGGGGGTTAATCTAAGTGATAAGGATTGAAATGTTACATAAATATCCCAAACTTTTATTTGGTTAATCTATTTTTTCCATATTCTCCATAAAAATTAATATATTAAAAATTAGTACCACATCACATGTGTTGGACGTATGATATACATTAAAATTTAATTTTTTAATCTTTTGAGCCTTTACAATCTTCCTCATGCATATTGACCCATTTAAACTGATTAATATATTCCCTTATACCTCGATAAAATTATTCATAATTTCTAAGTTTATTGTTTCTAACCAAGAACCATCCTATAGGTCTTAAGGTGTAAGACAAAGGATGATTGTCAAATAAGAGATATAACTATAAATCAATTTTCTTCATATTTACATATTCTTCCACATCCTTTAAATATTATATAACGATAATCACATAATAAATTTAGTATATTCTGTACAAGAAAATATTATTCTTATAAAACAACCCTTATTAATATCCTTTTTCATTCCATGGGAAATTAAAACGTCACCCATGTGTACGTGTTGACGACCTCTTCCACAAAATGATGTGTTTCATTTTTCATCCCCAGCAGAAAATGCTAGTTATTAAGATGTATTTTATAAATATATATTTTATTACTATAATTTTTATGATTATGGAATGATAATATATTTATTATCATATTATCCTGACATTAGTTTGAAAATTAAAAATGTTGTTTATGCGTACAAAATGACTTCCACCTCCACAAAGTGATGTGATTTCCTTTTTTTAGTGTATTGCATGGATGAATATAAAATTTAATTTACTATATTTAAATTATAATTTTATCATTATTAATATTCTATATAATAGATAACTATTATCACCTTGACTATTTTCAACCTACCAAAATCAATTTGGATTTCTAAACCAAACTTCCTCAAAGCATCCAATATGAACTTCTCTACTTTAGTAACTAAATAAAACATGATAAAAAACAATGTTAATAATTATAAAGCAATTTATATGACTTTTTATTAATAATGTAGACAATAATACAATATTATTACACATTATGGTAGTCATATGAACAAAATGAATCGTGAATTAGGGTATGGAAATTTCTTTTAAAAATATTATTTTAATGTTTTCCTTCAAGTCATTTTCTTCCATGTAATGGATATTTTAAATGTTTTCTAGAATGTTCAGTTTATAATTAAAATTATTATTGTTTCCATTTTACACTATATTTTACATTATTTACAAACAATTAAAATAAATATCTTTAACATTTTTTATATTATTTTTTTTAATTTCTTTACCAATGTGAAAAATGATTATTTAATTTAATGATTAATAACTGAATAAAATTTCCCACCATCATGATTGGTCATTTTTTACATAAATTATAAGTTTCCATGGTTCTGTAATTATAATAAATTTCTATATATTATCATAGTTATTGGGATATTTTTCTCATGAATAATTTCATATCATTTGTATAATGTAACTAAAAGTGTTATTGCATATGGGATTGAATTAAAAAAAATATTACTATCAAAGATAAATATATATGTATTTTATTCATTATATAGTGATAAATGATTTTTTATAAATGTTGTGTGACCATGATCAATCAATGATGACGGGATAACCTATTACAGATCTCCAAATTAATTGGGTAAAGGAATGGAGTTTATCTATGATAGGTTTTTCCTATGTGATGTGGGGATTATCTAGTATTGGGATTCCAATATAAGGGTTATTTTATTGGTGAATTAATGGATAATTTTATTTTTTACCTATATGATATTCTTTCAATGGTTATTAAATGGTAACTTTTTATTTCAATATGTAAGAAACTGAGAATTTTTTTAAATGAAATTATAAGACATTTAAATAATAGGGTGAAAGGATGTTTTTCATGGAGTAGTATTTGTGTATTTTTATAAAATAAACCATTATATTTATTATTTTTAATTAATTATTTAATATGAGATTTGTTATACAATTCTTTAATCAATTATTATATTGGAAGGAATATTAAATGGATATTTCAGTTCATATGTTTATTATGAAAAACAAAATCCTTCTTATAAATTTTTCTACTATAAAATTGACTAATGGGATTATCATATTTTTTTACCATCAATGTTATTTCATTTTCTAGTCACACTTTTTTTAAAAAAATATTGTTGATCTTAAGGTTGAGAAATAACCTTAACAAATTATGAGTTACTATTATGAGAGTTTTCTTGAATAAAGAAATTTATATTTATAAAAACACTGGGTTTGTGGGGAAAATGGATTATTTATGAAATATCAATTTTTTATGTGATGAAATTAAAAATTATATAAAATAAAAATAAGAAAAAGGTCTCTGGTATGTATTTAATGTAGTAAATTCTTTAATTCATGTAATTTATTCTATGGTTATATATAGAGTGTTATATATGTTATCAGAGAAAATATTTAGATTAATTAATTGGTTAGAATGTCATCAAATGAGTATAATTTATGTGTTATAGATATAATCATGTGTTAAATATTCTATGGTAAATCATAAGTTTAAGGGAATAAATACCAATATTATGATTTATGTTATAGAAGTTTATAATAATTAAGGATATTTAGGTCGCATATTTGGGAATAAAAACTCTAGGTTCAGTCTTTCATTATGTGACTCGGTTATTTGAGAATGAATGATTTTATATTTTATGGAAATAAGGTGAAATTTATCGGTAACCATTAATGATAACATAATATTTGATGATTAAGATATTATGGTAGATTTTTATAAATGGATTATATATTTTAAAAACATTTTTATGGTATAGACAACCATAGTATTAAAATGTGATTTCCTAAATAAGTGATTTATGATAATTAAAAAGTTTTTAAATATTTCGGGAATATTAAATGACTAATGTAAATAAAATTGAAGTAATAAATATTTGATTAATTTATATAAGAAAATAATATAATATTATATAAAATATGATAATATTTTTTACATTATAAAATTAGATCATGTATATTTTTTATGTGACTTTAAGAGTGATTGATGATATTTAAAGATTAATTTAATGTTTAACCCAACATAATATGTGATTAAATATTTCTATTTTATCTATTTAAATTTGCATAGGCATAGTTTTATGGTATTTAATGTGAGTTATTTATAAAATGTTTAAGTCCAAAACTTGAGTGTTATTAGTGAGATTTTAGAGATTAATGTATTATTTCTTGACTAAATGGTCTGTTCATATTAGATATTTTCTTATCCTATTCTAGACATTTTTGGTTATGTTTAAGGGATAGGAATTTGATAAATGACTATTTACCATTTTATGGATGTCGTGATCTTTTAAAAATTAATTTTAGTAGTTTAGGTACGAAATAAATCATGATTTAGTATATGAGTTGGAACATTGGTAAAAAACCTCAAAACACAACAAAATGAATAAATTCTACACATGGAATAGAATACATTAAAGTATGTTTACATTCACATATTCTCAACCTTCATAGTAAAATAATTTCTTAGTTCAATTAAGATGATGATAAATCTATTGTTCCTTAAATGAAAAATATCACTATTTTATGAAAATACATATTATGAAGTTCATTCACCAGCAGATATAACCTCCTCCAAATCCATTTTTTTATTTTCTATAAAAAACATTTCTAGGTTAAGTGTGAACCTGCACAACAAACCCTCCCCAAATTCCCACAATTTCAACCCTCAAAACCATACAATTTTTATATACACTAATAGCTAAAATTATGTAGGTTAAAATAACTTAATGGGGATCAAAATTTAAAATTACTAGATGATTTTGAATCTCCCTTAATTCCCTTAAATTGACACCCATCTTGTTTTACCTTGCACCCTACTTTCATAGCGACTACACCAACTGCCATCATATTAGAAGACAACCTAAAATCCAATGAAAATTTCTTTTTATTCATGTTGATGCCACCTTTTATCCTCTTGAGATTATCATTTGTGTTGTTAGTATAACATGTAACCTTACACATTTTTTATTTTATCCCATTACTTACCAAATTAATTAGAGTGAAATAATGATATCTTCTTCATGTTGAGGATTCCATATGAATGGTATTCCTATTGATATTATGATTTTTGGGATTTCTACCTTAACATAGAGTGACTCCTTATCCATAAAAAATGTGTTTTTACATTTCTTATTCTCAATAGAATTACCTATCACCTCCAATGAAGATGACTGAGGCTCAAGAGATAATTATAGACTCTTTCAACCACAATAGAGGTGGTATCCACCGCTACTTAAAGAGGAGGTTCCCCAAGACCCATATCAGACTGAAATGATGGGTCCCCAACTTGTTGAGAACATGAATCTGCAAGCACAGGGCCTCCCACTACTGAGACCTATGGAGAAGGAACTAAAGGCCTAGGAGGAGCGGGAGTTGTATGCTCTTTGAGGCCCTGATTTCTTTGGCCACTATGATGCATTCATTTATGGTCCTAGTGACCCTAATAATCACATTAAAGTAATTATCCAAATATCCCCCCATACTGAATCAACTACCAAAATCCTTCCTTTTCACTAACAAAAAGATGAATTATTGTTCTAAGTGTCTTTGAGACACCCATCTCAACAATCATGTGTGCCCCACAAAACTGCTTCTGGCATAGGGTTTGATCATTAGAAATATAGAATAATCCCATGGAACATGAGGCTCATCCTATTTGGTGAGGTATCTCTATGTGCATCCACAAGACCCAGGTTTAAAACCAGGTGGAGGTATAATTATGGGGTTACTATATTCGTACTGTGAGTGTATTGAAGTGGGTACTATAGAAGGTACTATTCGATATTGTTGCAACTGGAACTATTCATCTTGGGAAACTGGTTTGGTCTTGTAGTCCTTAAGGCCTTCGGGCCACCCAGGCATTCAGGACAGTAAGGCATTAGGGCCACCTCAATGCCTTCAGGCCACCTTGAGGCCTTTGGGCCACCTCAAGACCTTCAGGGCCACCTAATTTGTAGATGAAGTGATAGATTCTACAAGGAACCAGATCCAGAGGAGGATTCATGAGAAGGGAACATTCACTAGAGAAGGGCTAACAAATTTGAAATAATGAGAGGGTATGTCATTACCATCGATGTCGAACCAATGAATCACTGTACATGACAGCTATCCAAACAACCATGAAAAGGTATAGATCTTATCATTATACAAATACTAGGGAGGGTACATTCCATGTAGTCACAGTTTGTATGATTTCATTAAGACCTACGGGTCCTGTAATGTCTCCAAGCCTATGGAAAATTTAATATCAAAGCCTATAGGCCTTATAAGGGTTCCCCCTCATCCCTTAAAATGGGGTTTATCAAAAATAAATTAATAAAAGAAGTATTTTGCACCATTCAGGCAGAATAATCCCAGGAAATCCTCAATTCTTTTGATACAAACTGAATTATAGAAGGACAGTGGTATCATCAACAGGTAAAACCAACCCTCCAAACATATATAATCCTTCCCTTTTCTGAAATCAATATTATGATGAAGTATAAAAAATCACCCCTTGTGGTAAATTCATGACTTGTGTACCTAATAATGAGAAAATTCATCATTGGAGTGGATATGAATACAAAATTTATGGGTATCAAGAGCTCCAATAGGATCTAAAAAACTCATCTTCTAGTTTGATTTGAGGAAACATTCAAAGACCTATAAAAACGTCTGATTAGAACCAAATATACTGATGAGGGTGAAAATATAAATGGAGGTTACATCATGTAACTTTGTTGTCAATGACCCAAACACATGGGAACCATTTAAGGAACAAAGATTCCTTAGGCTGATCTGTATGGCTAAGATTGATAGGGCCTCCATAGGAAGGATATATTTCATTACCGTAAACATGGGAGGCTCTATAATGAAGGAAATCACCATGATCATCATCTTGATAATAAATCCTCACTGAGATGACTCATTCTTGATGCCTAAAGATAGTGGCATGCCCACTGTCGAGAGAGGCCGGTGGGTCACCATCGTTTGGAGAGGCTCTAATCCCAACCCCGTGTAGTCCTCCACAAGAACTAAATTAACTAGTATTTATTTCATTATGGTAAATTCATTATTTAAGATATATTTAGGAAATCAGAATATTTTCATTCTAAAATAATGAAAAAAAATTACTCTTTGAAAGTAAATGTCATTAATTATGATTAGAAGTTATTTATTTCCTCTCATGGATATATATTTTCTATAAAATTAAATTTATTTTGAGAATTTTTTAAACCCTTCTTATTAGACATGAGATAAAATTTTGGTGATTCAATATATATAACACCCCATGATTTGGTAAAAATATATATTTTTGTTCTAATTTAATATTTTTTGATATTTTTCATTTCACACAACACTAAATATAGTTATTTTATATATATTAAAGAAAAAAGTCTCCTTATGTTATAAGAAACTCCATATCAATTGTGCACTACAAGGAATATAATGGTTGTATTATACTATAAATAATACTAAGTTAAGAATATATTTAATGGTAGAATAACTTTCCTTGATGACTTGCATAACATAGAAGACTGATTATTACCGAAACAATAATATATTATTTAAAAAATATAATAATATATAACAAAGATGTTAATTTATCCTTTATTAATATTGTTTAAAAACATATTTAAATGTATTTGTTTCACAAAAATATATAATTAATTAATAAGTTAACAATTATTAAAAAATTAATATAATAAACAATTTAATATAAATGGATTATTTTTATAAAAAAACTATTATTATGCTCACAATTTTGTTTTAATCCTAAAAAATTAAATTAAATACAATTATTGAGTTATATTAATGTAATATATATATATATTACATACCATAAAATATTTTTTTATATTCATCCAATAGATTCTGTAGTCGTAAGATAAGAAAAAACTAAATTTTGGAACTTCTATAAATTTTATATGTGAAAATTAACATAATTTTTGAAATTGAAACATAAACATTCAGTTAGGGTGAATTTTTCGTATTTTTCTGTAATGTTTTATTTTTTTACTGAATAGTAATAAATAATGAATTTTTACTCAAAAATGATTTTTCATCTAATTTATTTACATGGATAAATAATGTTTATAATTTATTTTAAAGTTTAATTAGATCATTTTTTTCAATTTATCCAATTTATTTTATTGGAATCAATTTCATTTTTAAATTTTCTTTAAAACATGGCAAACTTTTGAACGTTTTTACTTTTAATCCTACATTGTTGTCCTATCTACGAGATTATATTTAAATTAATTTTTTCCAATTATATATTTTTTATTTGAAAAAATTAATTCCATATTCAGAATCATAATAATTTCTAATTTTAAATAAGTTCAACATAGTTTTTCCCCTACAGATTAGTGATTTTATTTAAATAAATTACAATGATTAAGGTTAAATTAAGAATAATAAGGGACTAAACCAACACCTCATGGCACAAATCGACATATACAGTTTTCCAAAATCATGTTTGTGTAAATATTTCTATAATATTATACTTTTTATAAACATTTTTCTATTATTATATCAACTTTTAATAAAAAAGATGGGTGGGGTTATCCTTTTCCAAAATATTACAAGAGTAACACTCCTCCTCCATTATTAAAGGCACCCTCTTCTACCACTTCCTCATACATTTCAAAAAACTTATCTTCTTCCAAACTCTGTCCAAATATAGCCAACACATTCTTCCCTTCCACCATGAATCCTTCTTTTTTATAAATCATTCCAAAATATCTATTTGTATCAAAACAAAAAGAGTTACCTGATTCAGAGGTAACACCCCCTCTCAAACTTCATTTATTTATTTTCATTCTCCACTACTTATTATATTCTCACTCCATGATTTTATAATATAACTAGTGTTATAAATATACTAGTATGTTTTTATGATAAGTATTATACCTAAACATACACACACTTCCATCTAAAGTGTGACGAACATACTATTTTTTTGTACAGCGGACTACCGCCTAACTAAACGATGATTGTTCATTCTTTCATTATCACCTCTCATGGTGAAAATTATGATAAAAACTATGAGTATATAAGTTATATATTATATTTATTATGTATTTAATCTTATTTAATTATTTTTAAATATATATATTTTTTACATTCCATTTTTTATTTATATGATAATTTTGTTTGAGGAAGTGTGGACAACCATCCTCTCAAAGAGGTGTGTGTAATGCCCCGACCCTAGTTACCCAGAGTTGGTACATTTTTTTAATACATTGTCATGATTAAAAGGAATCATTTCCCAAAGGACCGATCAATTTAGCAGTCTTGGAAATAGATTACATACATTATCATTACATTATAATTTCAAACATAAAACACATCATAAATAGTTCTTTGAGAACACCATTATTCCCTCTAGATTAAACTTGCATATCAATCATAATACACTTCTTGGACTCCTGGGTAAATGAAACCTAAGAAAGGGGTGAGATCAAACACTCAGTAAGGGTAAGTAATACATCATAAAATGATATAAATATTAAGAATAGTGAATAACTGAAACCACATTCCTTTACCAATAATAAATATGAATAATTTTATGGAAAGAATATGAGCTGAGTAAATAATTCCATAATAAAACATAATCATGGGTATTCTACTAGTCTAAGGATCACATGAACCATTAATATTATTTCCATAATCAGGGAATGTATAATACCAGACATTCTCAAACATTTTTTCACAGCCTCGGCCAAGACATCTAAAAATGACTAAGGCCTCAGCCAAAACCATATATCAAATTGTAAAAGGGATTCAGCCAATTCCATATCTAGTTGTCTAATGAGACCTACTGATGCATCGAGGAGCAATAGCAGGCTCCACCTCTCACTTACTATGTCTAATACATTCCTCATATGAAAAGTATTAAACAAATCATAAACATTCGTTTAAGAACTAGGATATGAAATGTCAATAATTTAACCGTTGGACTCCTCATGTATTAATCATGTTTTAATGATCAAAAATCTCTATAATAATTAAAAATCTTATTAATGATCACAAATCTCACAAATCTTATCAATCATGTGTATTTATTTTTCAAGTTATCTCATAATTTATAATGATTAAGTTCAATTCATTTTATGGATATTACTGTTTTAAGTCTGAATACAGTTATTTGACTAAGTATAAGGCACCATGAAGCGAGACATAGTAAGTAAGACACAGTGAGCCAGGCACCATGAGCAAGACACAGTGAACCCTGACACTGTGAAGCCTAAGTCTCAGACACTGTGACAATAAGATATCGTGACACAATAAGCCAGACACCATGAAGTAAGACACTATGAACAGACACCGTAATCCAGACACTCTTTTTCCTATGTGCCAGACACAGTTAGCGAGACACACTCATCAAGGCACCAGAAGCCAGAAACCGTAAGCAAGACACCGTAAAAGACATACCGTGAAGGAGACACCATGAAGGAGACACCGTGAAGGAGAAACTATGAAGGAGACACCGTGACAAGGAGACACCATGAGAAAGACACCATTTTCATAAAATATTGTGACACCGTTTCTTATCTCGTTTTGTCTTCTTTCAATTTAACTTTTTAATGGTCATATTTGACGTTTTTAATGCACTGAAATAATTAATGTTTTTGTGTAGACATAGTACGAGGTATAAGGTACGACACATATGGAACCTGTCAGCTAAAGCTAATTCATTGTGAAAATAAAGAGATGAGTTCCCAAGATACAATATAATGGGTGTCAACATAAGAAACTCGAGGGCACCGTACTGAGCAGAACTCCAATCTTGAGTGCAACCATGAAAAATAGATTGCAAGATCTTAAAAGAAGAAATTTTCTCGTGCATGAAATCCAACACTACTGAAGAACACACTTTGTACACTGAGATCAATAGAACATCTTCAATCGTGAAGAACAAAATCTAAACCACAACACTCTGTTTTTCAACACGAAAACCAGAGAAGGAATCAGAAGTATTTTTGTCTTATCCAAGGAGTCCAGAGTTTCAATACTAATCACTAGAGAATTCTAAAGTCACATATAATCTCTCTTAGTGATTATTTTATTTATTCTCGAGCAGTGTGTGTACTCTATCAATTTTACACACACACTGACTCATGTGCTAAAATGGAGATTTCAAAATCCTCATACCAAATATTTTACTCTTGTTTACCCACGACAACTGTGGAATAGGTCCCTGTGTGGCCTGGTCATTATTTTGATTTCCCACAAAACTTTGGAAGTGGTCCCTATGTGGCATGGACTATCCATGTACTGTTGTTAACCCCGATCCAGGGTGCGGATCAGAGTTTATTTATATAAACTGCTTGGTGGCAGGTAGTCACCAAGTGGAGTGGATTAGGTCTCGGCTTGAGACTGAACCACTTGCTTTATATCTGTTGTGTTATTTAAATTTATTTTACTCTATTTTAATACTTTACTGCACAATCCAGAAAATCAATAAACTCACTTTGATAGTTAGTCTTGGAAAGAAGTTATATCTGATTTTTCTTAGAAGGATAACTTCAAAATTACTTTTAATAATACCAATTAAGGTTACTGAGAATTAATCAATATTCAAAGAAGTTTTTTAAATAGTTAAACTCTTATAATAGTATAACCTTGATTAACTGGGCCTTATCTATTTTTCTGAAAATCATTATTTGGGAAAATAATATCTTTTAAATAGAAATTTTTATAGTAACTCAATTCACCCTTCCCCTCTTGAGTTAACTACTCCAACCAGCTTTTGGTATAAAAGGTGGATTTATTAGGACATTGTGTAATCTTATTCCACTATTTTTATATTTGTACTTTAATGATCTATAAATTTATGTTAATTATAAATTTATAGCTCTTTTAAATAATTTTGTTAGTATAAACAATACATTGGAAGGTGCTGCAACAAACAGACCACCATTCTTTAATAGAAAAAACTATGCTCAATGGAAAATTAAAATGAAAATGCATATAGGGAGTATGAGCTTTGAAATTTCCTCATCCATTATAGATGAATACAAAATTCCTGTGACTGATATATTTACATGGGATGAACCTATACAACTTTCTTACAATAATAATTTCAAAGTTATGAATGCTATATATTGTTCCTTAGGAGATACAGAATTTAATAGGATTTCTTCTTGTAAAACTGGCCATGAAATTTGGGATACCTTGTCTGTCTCACATGAGGGAACATCCAGTGTAAAGGAAATGAGACTTAATACTAATTCAATAAAATACGATAATTTTAAGATGAAACATGATGAGTCTATTTCTGATATGTATATAAGTTTCAATGAGATTGTCAACAAAATTATTTCTCTAAGAAGAGAATTCACTACCAAAGAACAGATCATGAGAATTCTCAAATGTCTACCTGACAGATGGAGGGGAACCTCTGTCTCAATTAGAGAGTCTTGCAACATCATTAGGCTACCTGTAAAGGAACTCATTGGGAAACTAATTATGTATGAGGAATATCTGAATGTCAACAAAGAAGAGGAGGATGAACCAACGAGGAAATCTGTAGCATTCAAGACCTCCCACTGGAAGCACAAAGACAAATGAAAATTGGAAGATTCTATAGACAGTTCCACTACTGAACAATTATCACCAGACAGTGATGAGGAGATGGCTCAACTGACCAGAAGATTCAAATGATTTTATATGATGAAAAACTTTTTCAAAAAACCTAACTTCACGGGAAAGTATGATAAAAAAGGAAACTAGAAAAAGGACTATAGGGGAAGTGAAAAAACTGATGATATTGTATTCTATGAATGTAAGCGCAAAAGACATATAAAGGCTGACTATCCAAATATAAAATATAAGAAGAAATATGAGGAAAAATACAAGAAGTACAAAAAGGCAATGAATGAAACCTGGAGTCCTTATGACGATTGTTCAAGTGACTCAGACACATCACATGATGAACTGGATAACAAATCCAATATGTGTTTTACGAAAAACACATCTGAGGTTACACTGAACTCTTCTATGCATAATTCATACTATTCTGAAGAAGAAAGTGACTCAAAAAATAAGACCAATGAAGAAATGTTTGAATATTGAAACATGCTTGAAGAGACATGCAATGAACTAAAAGATAAATATAAATCATTGAAGAAACAACATGCTCTCACTGTAATTGTTAAATATGAACTTACTAATGAAAAGGAGAAAAATTATCAACTGCACAAAGAAAACAATGAACTAAAAATGTCTAATGAGAAATTGAAAAGTTATATAGAAAATTTTACTAATGGTAAAAATACCCTTAACCAAATGCTAGGAAAACAAATTACTCTTAAATATAATATTGGCATTGGTTATCAACCTAGTAACAGAAAACCTGGTAGAACAAATTTTGTTTCAAAATCTAGGACATATAGTTTTGTTCCCAGTTCTGGACACAACTCATCTAGCTCAAGTCATGATACATATTCTACTGTTTAATGTTTTTGTGGACCAAATATAGTTTATTTTTTAAATACTTTACAAAATGCTTATAGGAAACCTATGAAACAAATATGGGTTCTTAGAGCACTTATTACTATTGTTACTGGACCCAAACAATTTTGGGTACCAAAATATAGCTTTGATTGATCATGTTATAGGAAAGCTTCTTAAAGAGCTACTACACGAATCTATGGTACTTGGACTGTGGGTGTTCAAGACACATGACAGGAGACTACTCATGCTTCAAGAACCTGGTAAAATTATATAGAGGATATGTCACATTTGGTGACAATGAAAAGGATAAGATCATTGGCTTAGGCCATATTGGTAACTCTAATTTGATTCTAATCTCTAAATTACTGTTTGTTAATGGCTTAAAATATAATTTTCTTAGTATCTCACAATTGTGCGATGATGGATATCATGTTAAATTTGAAAATGATGATTGTAATGTCTTTAATTCTAAAGATGAATTAGTATTTTCTGCATCAAGAAATGATAATTTTTATTCAGTTAACTTAGATTCTTTAAAATCTCAAAATGTTTCACGCTTAAGTGTATTTCATAAGGAATCTTGGCTCTGGCATATGAGACTAGGACACTGTAATTTTCACTCCCTTAGAAAGATAACTAGAAAAGTCCTAGTTATATACTTACCCAAACAAGAGTTTCCAAATGACAAAGTTCGTAATCATTGTCAAAAGGGAAAACTTTACAAAATATCTTTCAAACCAAAGAAAAAAGTTTCAACTTCTCAACCTCTCAAATTGGTTCACATGTATTACTTTGGACCATCTAAATTTTCTAACATAAATTGGATGTACTATGTTTATGTTCTAGTAGATGATTTTTCTAGATATACCTGGACCTTCTTCATGGCTCACAAAAGTGAAGCTTACTCTTATTTTAGTAAGTATTCCATGTCTGTAGCAAATAATAGTGGCCTTAAAATTAAATATTTAATAAGTGATCATGGTCGTGAGTTTGAAAATCAATTGTTTGAATCCTTTTGCTCACAAAATGGTTAAAATCACAATTTCTTTGCCCCTAGAACACATCAAAAGAATGGTGTTGTAGAAATAAGAAATAGAAACCTGCAATAAATTGCTAGAACAATGCTTAGTGAATATGACCTACCTATTTACATTTGGGCTGAAGTGTTAATACATCATGCTATATAATCAATAGTTTTTTTATTAAACAAATTCTCAAAAAGTCCCCATATGAACTCTGGAACAATAGGAAGGCTAAGGTTAATTACTTTAGAGTTTTTGGCAGCAATGTCTTTAATCTCAACACTAAGGATAATATTGACAAATTTGCGTCCAAAAGTGATGAAGGAATTTTCCTAGGTTATTAAAATTCAAGTAAAGATTATAGAGTATTAAATAAGAGAACTAAATGTGTGGAAGAATCTATCCATATCATGTTTGATGAAAAAAAACCCACATGAGCCTAGAACCATCCTAGAAAATCTGGAGGATGATGTATCAAATCTGAACATCAAGTCAAAATCCTCAAATACCTATGTGAAAGAATCTATGAAAACTTCCAACTATAGAAATTTTGTGCAATCAAGTCCTAATGAAACTGAATCTATTGAGGAATATGAATTCACTAGTCCCTCTTTTTCTAGAAAGGTTAGAACACTTAAAAATCAGCCCTTAGATGGTATTGTAGGAGACTTAGAGAAAGGAACACAAAATAGAGCTTCTCTTAGAAATAAGGTTGAACATCAAGCCTTTTTGTCACAACTTGAATCTAAAAACATTGATGATGCTATAAATGATGAATTTTTTGTAATGGCTATACAAGAAGGACTCAATTAGTGTGAAATAAATAGGTTTGGAAACTTGTTGAAAGACCCAAGGACACTTTTGTCACATGCACTAAATGGGTGTTTAGAAATAAGGTAGATGGAGCTGGAAACATAGTTAGGAACAAGGCTAGATAATTTACACAAGGAAATAGTCAAGAAGAAGGAATTGACTATGAGGAGACTTTTTCTCCAGTATCCAGACTTGAAGCCATTATAATTCTACTTTCTTATATTGCACATCAGAATTTCAAACTATATCAAATGGACGTTAAGAGTGAATTCTTAAATGGGTATATAGGTGAGGATTTTTTTGTTGAAAAAACCCCTAGATTCACAAACCCCCATTTTCCAAATCATATTTTTAAACTATCAAAAGCATTATATGGTTTAAAGCAATCTCTAAGAGCTTGGTATGTCAGATTAAGTACTTTTTCTTATTTCGAAAGGTTTTACCAGAGGAATATCTGATCCTACCCTCTTTATAAAACGAATTTCTAATGATGTTTTAGTTGTTCAAATATATGTAGATGATATTATTTTTGGATCTTCAAAAAATTCATTATGTATTGATTTTTCTAAAATGATGAAAAAATAATTTGAAATGAGTTTAATGGATAAACTAAAATACATTCTTGGATTTAAAATCATTCAAAATAATGATGGAATTTTATTGACTCAAAGTAAGTATACTAGAGATCTTTTAAAAATTTTTGGATTGGATAGAACTATAATTAGTGACACTCCATTGAGTACCACATGTATGTTGGATCTTGATGAAGATGGAAAATCATTTAATCAAACCACTTATAGAGTAATGATTGGAAGTGTACTCTACTTACCTGCTAGCCATCCTAACATTATGTTTAGTGTGTGGATGTGTGATCGTTTTCAAGAAAATCCTAAAGAATCTCATTCAAATGTTGTAAATAGAATTTTCAAATACCTCAAGCATACATCCATTTTAAGACTATTCTATCCTAAAGGAAAATAATTTGAACTAGTTAGTTATTCTAATGCTGACTTCGGTGGCTGTAAGTTAGATTGAAAGGTAACCTTTGGAACATGTCACCTTTTAGGCAAGTCACTAGTATCATGGCGTAGTAAGAAACAAAACTCGGTTTCATTATCTACTACAGAAGCCTAATACATAGCTGCTGGCAATTCTTTTGCACAAATTTTTTGGATGAAACACACATTACTAGATTATGGATACCAATTCAGACATGTACCAATAAATTGTGACAACACAAGTGCTATTAAAATTTCAAAAATCCTATTTCACATTCTAGGACAAGACATATTGATGTAAGACATCACTTTCTGAGAGATCATTATCAAGAAAGTGATATCACCTTTGAATTCATTGGTACTGAATACCAACTTGTTGATATATTCACTAAACCATTAAATTCTAAAAGAATAGATTACATCATACATGATATTGTCATGATAAATCAAAAATAGATATCTTATTGGTCTTACTGTTCAATCATTTACTATATTTTACTTTACAGTTTCATGTTCACTATTTCTCAGCTACTATCTCTCATATTTACTATCTCACCATTAGCACTTTCAATTCAAGTTCTATCACAGAATATCTCACCCTGACTAAATAGTTTGCTTACTATCTCACTGTGATAGAAGAAACCATTCACTGCCTCACCGTGACGACCACTGACTGTCTCACCGTGACGACCACTTACCATGGCACCATATCGACTATTCACAGTCTCAACATGAAAATTATATATGTTTTTCTTTTAATCTGTATCATGGTAATTTTTATTTCACTACTTTTTACCTTCCCGTGTTTTTACTTTTGTGATGTTTGACATTCCCAAATGATAAAACAAATGGGTTGTCACTCGATTCTTCACCCGAACTCTCTCCCAATAACTCCTTCCAAACCCCTTAAACCTAGAAACTTTCTCTCTCACTCTCTCTCTTGACATTTAGTGAATGCCAAGGATTATGTGTCCATATTCATCTACTTCTAAAAAGTGTAGCTCGAAGAAGAAGAAGAGAGCACCAAAGTTGGCACCTGAAGAACCCCTAAATCCCAACCTTATAAATCAGGCGGTTGTACCAGAAAAGGAAATTTTCCCTGAGTGGCTGTTGTCTAGAAAATATCTGGTTTTAAAAGTTTTAAGAGAACAAGGCTGGCTTGAATGGTTCTCAACGAAGGATAGACCTATTTATCTGAGGCTGGTAGCTCAATTTTATCAGTATGTACAGTTTTCCTTTGATGCTGATGAATGATATGTTGTAAGGAGTTGCAGCAATGGACAAATATGATTCTTCTCATCGAGGTTATGGGCTTCATGCCTTATGATTCCTCACAGAGGGTTCTGTGATGATTATTATAGAGATCCCCCACCTACAACAGATTTCATTAACCTGGAAAATGTACTGGAAACCCTATCTAGAAATGCCACCAAAAGAAGGGCCATAGGTACTGAACTTGATGGGGAGACAAGGCTGTTGTTCAAATTTGTTCAAAATATGATTATCTCAAGGAATGGTGACTTTTCTGTCTGAAATTATCAGGATGTATTTATGATTCATCTTATGAAGAATGGCCACAAGATAAATCTATGCAAATATACCATTCACCATATGTGTGAATTGATTAAGGTCACATCCAAATCCACCTCTCTATTTTACTATAGGCTGATTTCAGCAATTCTTGTTAAAAAAGGAGTAGTTTGACCTAATGAAGAAGCACTTATGAACTATGAATATTGTTTATCTAAACCAACCATTAAAAGGATGAAGATAAATTGGAACCCCTGGAAGATCGAATGTGTTGAATATAATGATACGCTTTTTGAGAAGTATAATCTTGTGGATTATCCAAGACGGCCAAAGGACATTACTGATCCTGGTTTCGAACCAGATGAATTTGCAGAGTATTTAGAAGATGGAGAGGAAGAGGAAGAGGTAGCTGAAGTACCACATAGTGAAGAGGCTGATATACCTCATAGGGAATAATTTTTTGATGAGGAAAAAAGGCATATTATTCCTCCTATTTTTCCTGGAAAAGAACCTCCTGCCCCTATAGATAATGTCAATCTGTAAATCTAACCTGAGGCTATAGTTGGAGAAATCCTTGATATCCAAGAAGCTAATCTGGAAGACCTTCTTGTAGAATAGTCTGTTCCTGAGATAATACCCTCTGCTGAAGAGAGGATGGATATTTCCTTTCAGTTGGATAGTCAAGAAATAGCTTAGCAAATTAGAGATGAACTAGTAGATTTAGAACATGTACCTGAGCCTCAAGGTCCTAAAAAGAAGAATTTATTGAGGGGGAGGAACCTCAACATCTTCAGACTGGTCAAGATGATTATTTTGAACCATCTCAACCTACTGAGTCATATTCTGTGTACAATCGGTATATATTACCTAGCTTCTATGATGTGTGTGAATCTCAACAGGTTACTACAACTGGGATTGATCTTTCTTCCTTGTTTCAACTGAAATCTTCCACATACTTTACGCCTGAACCATATCTTAAACTTGAACCTGAACCTCAACCTGAACTCGCACCTTTACCACTTTATGAACCTACACCTTTACCTGATCAGCAGTCTTCTGCCAATAAGGATGATTTGAAAGTCTTCAGAGACACTATCTTAGCTAGAGTTGAGAAACACTTGTCCTCTCAACCTCGTCTTGTGACCCAATTGAGTCAGGAAGATGCCTCACTACTTTTAGAAATGATTATTGGTCACATATAACCCATGATGATTCATGAAATTATAGAAGTAATAGTTGAGAATAAGTTGCTTAGTACTAAATTTGCAACTCTAAAAATCATTGGTGAAGACCTCCAGAAAGAACTGCATTCCAGATCAGAGACTTCTCCTACACCTGATCCTACTTATCCTGAACCTACTGTTTCACACATCTCTTGATATATTGTGTCCCAGATTCACCCATACATTTTATCGTTTGATTAGAATATTGTAGAAAGACACATTCAGATGTTTCACCGCATGAGATAACTTGTGGAGAACCTGAACAAACTCACAGATGAGTATACTGGCTGTCTTCAAAAGGTCCTGAAACAGATGAAGTCTCTAACCATAGCTGTAAAATCCTCTACTTCCTCTGGTCAGACTTCTACTCCTTCCCTGGATAGTAATTTTCTCAGATCTATAGTCATGGAAGAACTTCAGAATTCCTTCAGTGGCTTTGATATGGCTCCTTTATATGAAGTTGTTAAGAACAGTGATAGAGTGCTTGACCTGGTTCAAATTCAATCAATGATTTCCAATGATTCTCAGTAGGAGATCTCTAAGAATGTGTATTTTTATTTCAACTGTATTTTCTCCAAGGCTGATATGACTAATCACTTTAAATATCTAGTAGAAAATCTGAGAATTCCTCTTGTGACCCAAGCCTTAAAAAAAAGTCCAGAAGCTAAAAGTCTTTAGGAGATTGTTGGACAAGTTCTGGGGAAATAAATTTGATTTTGAAAAGGATATACAGTATAGAGGATATATTATTGCAGACTTCATTAAGCTTCTATGACTGTATCTTCATGTGAAAAGCACAACAATTGTTGCTCCAGCGGATACTCCTCTCAGACCTTGATTACCTACTTTTACTTCTTCTTTAGCTTCCACAACCATGTATGTTGTCCAGGATCTCAGGTAGATCAGGCCTGTCATTCTTGACCAGCAACATCCACGATCCTCTATAGCTCCAACTTTGGCTCCATCAGTCATTGAAGGTATACCGTTACCTTCTTTGTCTACTACTTCTATGCCTTCTTCCACATCAGCAACTACCCCCTATGGCTTCCTCTTTAGCTGCTGATAAAGGCAAAAAGAAGTCCATTTCCTGAAGAAGACCAATGATATTTTTTTGATGGGGATTTTATTGATATTTTTTTTATATTTCTATTTTCTGTTGTATTCTGCACACTATTCATCCCATATGCACTGTTTTCCCTCAGTTCTTTGAACTTTTTGATAATCCAAAAAGGGGGATAAGTTCTCGGTTATCATTAGTTATTCAGTTATTATATACTATTTTATATGTTTTTTTCTCAATAGTTGTATCTCTCATATACATAAACTGAACATAATCTGTGATCATCAAAAAGGGGGATATTGTTGCACTCCTCATGTATTAATCATGTTTTAATGATAAAAAATATCAATAATAATTACAATTCTTATTAATGATCAAAAATATCAAAAATCTTATCAATCATGTGTATTTATATTTCAAGTTATCTCATACATTATAATGATTAATTTGAATTCATTTTATGCATATTATTGTTTTAATTCTAAATACAGTTATTTTCCTAAGTGTAAGACATCGTAAAGCCAGACACACTAAGCAAGACACAGTGAGCCAAGCACCGTGAGCAAGACACCTTGAACCCTGACACAGTGAAGCCAAAGTCTCAGACACTATGACCACGAGACACTGTAACATAGTAATCCTAACAATGTGAAGCAAGACACTAAGAATAGACACCTTAAGCTAGACACTCTATTTGCCTAAGTACCAGACACAGTTAGCGAGACACAGTCATCAAGGCACCAGAAACCAGAAACCCTAAGCGAGACACCGCGAAGGAGATACCATAAAGGAGAAACCGTGATGGAGACACCGTGAAGGAGACACTTTGAAGGATACACAGTGAAAGAGACACCGTGACAAGGAGATACCATAAAGAAGACACCGTTTTCATAACATAATGTGACACTGTTTCTTAACCTGTTTTGTTATCATTCAATTTAAATTTTTAATGGTCTTCTTTGACATCTTTAATGCACTAAAATAATTAATGTTTTCTTGTGGAAATAGTACGAGTTACGAGGTACGACACATATGGATCATGTCGGCTAAAGCTCAAGCATTGTGAAGATAAAGAGAAGAGTGCCCTAGATAGAATATAATGGCTGACAAATTAAGAAACGCGAATGAACTATACTGAACGAAACACCAATATTGACCACGACCAAGAAGAAGAGATTGAAATATCTTCAAAGAAGAAATTGTCTCATGCATAAAATACAACACTACTGAAGAAAACACGAAGTACACTGAGATCAAGAGAAGATCTCCAATCGTGAGGTACACAAGATGAACCACGACACTCTATTTTTCAACACAAAAACCAGAGAAGGAATCATAAGCATTTATGTATTTTCCAAGGAGTCCAGAGCTACACTACTAATAAATATAACATTCTAAAATCATATCTACTCTCTCTTAGTTATTCTTTTATTTGTTTTCGAGCATTGTGTGTACTCTGTATATTTTACACACACACTGCCTCCTACACTGAACTGGAGGATTTCAAAATCCTCATACCAAGTTCTTTTCTTCTGTTTACCCACGACAACTGTGGAAGAGGTCCTTGTTTGGCCTGGTCATTATTTTTTTCCCACAAAACTGTAGAATAGGTCCTTGTGTGGCCCTGATAGTCATGTACTATTGTTAACCCCGATCCAGGGTGTGGATCAGAGTTTATTTATATAAACTACTTGGTGGAAGGTGATCACCAAGTGGAGTGGATTAGGTTTTGGCTTGAGACAGAACCACTTTTTTTATATCTGTTGTGCTATTTAAATTTAGTCTACTCTATTTTACTACGTTACTGCACAATCTAGAAAAACACTAAACTCACTTTGATAGTTAGTCTTGGAAAGAAGTTATATCTGATTTTTCTTAGTAAGATAACTTCAAAATCACTTTTAATAATACCAATTAAGATACAGAGAATTAATCAATCTTCTAAGAAGTTATTTAAATAGTAAAAATCTTATAACAGTATAACCTTGATTAACTAGGCCATATCTATTAATGGGGAAATCATTATTTGGAAAACGAATGTCCTTTAAACAGAAATTTTTATAGTAACTCAATTCACCCCTCCCATCTTTAGTTAACTACTCTGACCAACATTAACCAATAACAATGAATGGTATAAAAATTGCACATCCATAGTCAAACATATCACAAAAACTTCAATACAATATGGATGTTTTTTATCATAATAAATCAACTTCAAATAAACTGAAAATCCATCAAAGGATGTTGACATAGATGAAATCAAAACCCTTTTTAGAGAAATATCTTTTTCTGTTTTCAAATCATTTAAGTGTCACATAATTTAGAAAGGAAGAAATTTAAAGACATTTTTTAATCAAAGTGTCCCATACCCCTTTGAAACTTTTAAAATGAATTATCATTTCAAAACATGCATCTCCATATAAATAAATCATTAAAATGATTTTGAAAAAATGGACATTAATTAAAAGGGTTTAGAAAGATAAATCATTAAAACAATTAAAATGATGATCTAGTTAAATATACCCTCCCATAAAACAATAAAAGATTCCCTTTGAATTTTTTTTGAAATATGGGTATCTATGATAAGTATGTACTAGAAAATACTTACACATGAACAATCTCGGATAATAATGAGATTGAGGAAATAACCCTTACAAATTTGTAAATTTATGAAACATACACCCCATTAAAAAAGTATCATACAATAAATATGTAAATACACCTAAATTACATTGTTTTACTCAATGAATACAATTTTGGGCTGTACATACACCACACAAAAGGTAATTGTAGAAATGTGGCATGAATCTCCTAGGAATGAGGAGTGAGATGAAAACCCCTTACCTTGCACTTTCCTTTAGTCGAGGGTACGTTTAACCACCGGTATGAAGACTATATTATGATATTTAATTATAAAAGAACCATATTAATATTTATGATATCATACATTATTCATTTATGACTTTATACTACCCATTTAATAATAATATCCATGTTGTATTAATATTTTGGGTAATAATCGCTTTATTTATCGTATGTGTTTTAACTTGTTACTCTTGATTGTATCACTTAGATCATGATTTAGATACTTCCATAATATAAATCATGATTTATATATGATATATATTTAGAATATTGATATGTATAATAGAAATATATATAAAATTTAAAACACCTTTTATGGAGACGGTAGTCCATACGTACGCATAAATGTTGTTTCCGTTTTCATATAGTATTGAATGGATGTAAGTGAATAAGTTTTATGTAAGTACATAAATAATTATATATATAAATATATATATCTCCAGTAGAATTATTATGTCATATATTACATAGTTATTAGTAATATATATTTTTATAATCATCGATGAATGGTGAACTTGGAAATAAATCTCATCGCGTCGTGGAGATAGTAATCCGTACGTACGCACGAGTAAAAATATCATTCTTTTGATATTAAAATAATATATAATTGGATGTTATATAATATATAACGAATCCTTATCATTTTATATTTATTATTTACATCAAATAAACATCATTATGACACCCATCTAAATAATAATGTTTGGAATATCAATTACACTACGATGTGGAGACGGTAAGTCGTACGTACACACGTACGGTGAAATGTCATTGAAAGGGTGGATAGAGTAATGAATTTGGTTGTAAAATAATTATGATAAAAGCATAGTATTTAGAAGATAGTGAAGTGATTATTTTATAATGGAAACAACAAAGAAAAAGGAAGTGGAAGAAGAACAGAACTTGGAAGAGGGTGGTAAAATCATTACCTCTTCTTCGGGTTCTTCTTTTTGATTTGACAAAAAGTGATCTTTAGGTTGGATTTATAATCAAAATAAGGCCTCTAGGTTGAAGGTAGGATAATTTATAGGTCATTTGGGTAGGGTTGGGCCGAGAAAAGTGGCTCAGATGGTGTGAATTAGAGTGAAGGGTGAGTTTCCTTTTATAAGAGGGGTGAGGGTCACCTTAGAAAAAACATAAAATATTATTTTATAATAATTTCATATTCGGTTGAAAATCACTCCAAATTGATTTATTTAGAAGAAGAGGTGGGTATGGTTCTAAATACACTCATAAAATAGGTTTTAGACTGGTTTGGTCACTTTATTAACCTTATTTTTAGTTTTAACTCTTAGTTAATTAGTTTGACATTTACCACGTCTCTTTGTATTTTTATATTATATGGTTAGTAAACTTACTATAGACTTCCAATAGACCCCCAAGTGGTCCACTAATTATACACATATCATGATATAATTCCTTTTGTATATCCTTATATTTTTTGGAAAATAATATCAATTAATAATGTAATATTTGTTTTAAAAACTCTTTTATGTCAATTTTGACACTATTGGATATTTTGTTTTTGATAAATTCATAAAAGCCTTATTACTCCGAAAAAAATTCGCATAACAAATATTAATATGTCATATTCACCTATAATATTATTGAAACTCATAAAATGTCTCAAATTACATTTATTTGGGTATTTATAATTTTAATTATTTTAATATTTCATTAATACTATAATTACTGCATCATCACTGTGTCATAAATAAATTATATTATATAATGTCTCAAAATTATAAATAAATTAAAATTATGTATTAAATAATATTATCTTTCTAATGAATATTTATAATTGAATTTATCTTATGTATAACCCTATATTAAAAATGTTTTAGTTATTAAACATTGATTTTAACTCTTTTTACTCTTCTTTGAATTAAATAATAATAAACGTCCTAATCTAATCCAAGGGGAAGTAAATGATAATATTTTATTCCTTAGGTTGTTTTTGGTCAAGATACACTTTTCAAACATAATTAGGACATGTTTTAGGGTAATATTAATCTCATTTATACCCTCAATTACCCTATTTACTTTTAACCGTGGTAAATAAAAGTAAAAAAATACAATTCACCAAAAATTATTTTTATCTTATTCAACTACATTTTACTCCTTGATATTAAACATGCCTCTCGGATTTTCAAAATTACACTCATAGAAGTGGTAAAATTATGTTTTATGTTAATTTTCAAATTCTCCTAGGAGATGGGTAAAACATGGTGAAAAGTTCAATAAAATATTTATATATATAAAATTATTATAAATTGACTCCAATGAATTACATTCAAATTATATAGGTATTATGTATCTATTTTGACCTAAAATTAATGATTATTTAAATATAAAATCAGTTTTAAACACTTACTGAGTGTTTTTCACTAATCATCAAAAATTGAAAGTTTTAAAAAAATAACAAAAAATCACCCTAAGCTAATTTCGATACTCCGAATCCAAATATAAAGTCCATATTGAATGATAAAATTTAAAATATTTCAAAAAGTGGGTTTTACTCTTCATAACAACTAGTTTGGTAAGTTATGGTGCGCTTGAACTCGGTGTTGCCTGTAGTGTAAGTAATTTAATTACATTGAAGAAATAATGTACAATGAAATCTTGGGGTGTTAAATTCTTCCCTCATTCAATAAATTGAATCCTCAAAATTTGAAATTGTTCTTCGAAAATAAAAGGTTGAAAATCGAAAATACCATTGTGGGAAAACCCACATCGGAAATTAGGTTAAAAAAATTTAGTCTTAATAAGAAGAAAAGGGGAATGAAAAATTCACCCTCAAATTATGATATCGATTAGGAGATCATTAGTGGAAATTAGAGATACAAAATTGGAGGGAAAATGTAAATATTTATAGGGAGTGATTGAGGTCATCAGTCACAAACAATTTTAGAATTTTTGGCCTCAAAGACACCAATCTATGAGGATTTAAAATACCATCGGTTCAAAAAAACATAAGGTATTTGGATAACACATTTTTTGTTTTTAGATGCCCTGCCTAATGTTTAAGAATTTATTTCTTCATAGAATAAGAGAAGAAAATAAAATGAATACTTGTCAAGTATATTTCCATCCTTTAACTAATTTCTACAACAAACTCATCTTTCACTCTAAAAGATAATAGAATGTATAAAATATTCTTTTTATCTTATTCATATAGGGTTTCAAAAAAAATGAATTTATAATTAATCTACCAGAACCTTTAAAAAGTACTACATTATTCAATCATAGACATCATGTGGGTTTGTGATAGGTGATACACCGTTGTCTCCCTTCGGTTGCGGGTTCAAGTCTCACGGCCTTTCTGGACGCGACGGGTTTCCGCCCAACCTCTGGGTTGTCCTTTTTATGGAAATCCAAAAATATCCTTAACAATAGTATCCAATTTCAAACTTAATCCATTCCCACCTTTAGAATTATCTGAAATAATTATATCCACACTCTCAGTCCAAAATTTATATGGAAGTTAAACATAATGTGTATCCTTTTTTTAGGTAATAACATGTGAATGCCTTCATCATGTATTCTTTTACAACACCGCAACATCCTGATTTACCAAAATCAACCATCTCTTATTCCAAAAAACACTACCTCATTATCAGGACCTTATTAAGGAAAACCATTCCTTCAACCATGTATTTTCAAAAATGTTTAGCTTACTATTAATCACTTTTATTAGAACCATATAATCTCAAATCCTCGATAAAATAGTACTGCATTACAATCTTTATTTATCTCCATATATCATGCAACCAATATACTGTTGATACAACACTCAAATTAAATAATTCTATAAAAACAACATCATAACACTAGTCATTCATCTTCATCTGAGGTAGTATCATAACTTGATTATTATCCAATAACATCATTTGAAGTATACTCTTATGAATGGGACATTGATTCATGTAGTGTCCCAACGCCTTGCAGATGAAGCATTCTACATTTTATTATTTTTTGTACCCCAGAAATAATGTACTTGGTGTCATTTTATCTCCATACTTATAAAAAACCCTCATTCCCTTCAAGAATTTACCATGGTGATTCTTTCCACAGTTATCACATATGGGGAAATCCTTCTTTTCCCTCTTCCCATTGTCCATCGTTCTCTCTTCCATCCTTTTCTTCTATTGCTTCCCTTCAAATCCATAGGACTCGGAGAATTATTTACTTATCTTATTAACACATGATACTATTTCATCATATATTGAGAATACATGGGAGACTATTTCCCTTCTAAATGTTGGATTAATACTGTGAATGAAATGATCCTTCTTACTCTTTGGATCATACGTATTGCTGGAGTTCACATTCCTTTTATTGGGTGCCATTTTGATACAATGGAATACATTAGGTCAGTTTATGAATCTCAATTCATAATTCCAAACATGTAAAATACCAAATGTAAATTGAACAGTTTATGGATATAATCCATAATTACCAAAAAGTTTTCATTTAGGAGGTATATACTCATAAAACCTTCATAGTGTTTTGTAAAGAAAACGATAATTATCCTAAGAACATCTCTCATGAGTGTCGTAACCAAGAGTGCAGCAAGGCATGTTTTCGTGCACCAGTTCCCCTTTGACTCTATCTCAAAGCAGTGTTTTCGGATTTTACCCCTAGGTAAATCAGTGCCAGAGCCGCCTCTACTCTCTCATATCCAGACAGGGATGTATTTTCCTTGAAAAATCACAAAACCTTTACATTACCAAAATTCTAGGAAGTTCTTATATACTCATCTACAAAGTCTATCTTACTGTAATGTGCTCTAATCAGAGTTTATCTAAATCTAGTTTCCATGGTTATTGATAAATATCCTATAATACTAACTATAATGCCCTGACCCCAGTTACCCAGAGTCAGTTCATTAATTTAATACATTGGCATGATTACAAGGAATCAAGTCCCGAAGGACCGATCCGTTCAGCAGTCTTGGAAATAGATTACATACATTAACATTACATTACAATTTCAAACATAAAACACAACGTAAATAGTTCGTTGATAATTCCATTATTCCCTTTATCTTAACCCTTCATATCAATCATAATACACATCTTTGACTCCTAGGAAAATGAAACATAAGAAATGGGTGGGATCAAATGCTCAGTAAGGGTAAGTAATAAAGCAAAAAATGACATTAATATTAAGCATGGTGAATAATTGAAACCACATTCCCTTACCAATAATAAACATGAATAATTTTATGGAAAGAATATGACCTGAGTAAATAATTCTATAATAAAACATAATCATGTGTTTTATACTAGTCGAATGACCACGTGAACCATCAATATTATTTCCATAATGAGGGAATGTATAATGCTGGACATTCAGAAACATTTTGTCAAGTCCTCAGCCAAGATGTCATAAAATGATTAAGGCCTCGGCCAAAACCATATATAAAATTGGGAAAGGGCCTCGACCAATTCCACATCTAGTTGTCTCATGTGACCTACCGATGCATCGAGGAGCTATAGAGGGCTCAACACGTCACTTACTAAGTCCAATACATTCCACATATAAAAAGGATTAAAAATAACATAAACATTTATATAAGAACTAGGTTAGGAAATTTCAATACTTTAACCATTAACAATTAATGGTATAAAAATAACACATCCACGGTCAAACATATCACAAAACCATCAATATAATATGGATGTTTTGTATCATAATACATCAACTTCAAATAAACTTAAATTCCATCAACGGATGTTTACAAAGATGAAATCAAAACCTTTTTAGAGAAATATCTCTTCCTCTTTTGATATCATTTAAGAGTCACGTAATTTAGAAAGTAAGACATTTAAAGGCTTTTTTGAATAAAAGTGTCCCATTCCACTTTGACACTGTTAAAAATAATTATCATTTGAAAACATTCATGTCCATATAAATAAATCCTTAAAATCGTTTTGAAAAAATGGACATTAATTAAAAGGGATTAGAAAGATAAATCATTAAAACATTTAAAATGATGATCTAGTAAAATAGACCCTACCATAAAACCTTAAAAGATTCCTTTTTAATATTTTTTTTTGAAATATGGGTATCTATGATAAGTATGTCCTAGAAAATACTTAATCATGAACAGTCTTGGATAATGACGAGATTGAGGAAATAACCCTTACCAATTTGGTAACTTACGAAACATACACCCCATGAAAAAAGAATCATACAATGAATATTTAAATACACATAAATTAAAGTTTATTACATAATGAATACAATTATGGGAAATACATAAACCACACAAAAGATAATACTGGCAATATGGCATGAATCTCACGGGAATAAGGAGTGAGATGAAAACCACTTTCCTTGCACTTTCTTTTAGTTGGGGGTACATTTAAACTCTTGTATGAAGAATATAGTATGTTATTAAATTATTCAGAACCATATTAATATTTATGATATCATAAATTATTCATTTATGACTTTATACTACCCATTTAATAATAATTTCCATGTTATATTAATATTTCCGGTAATAATCGCTCTCTTTATTGTACATGTTTTAACCTGTTACTCTTGATAGTATCACTTAGATCATGATTTAAATACATCCAGAATATAAAACATGATTTATATATCATATATATTTAGAATATAAATATATATAATAGACATATATATGAAATAAAAAACATCGTTTATGGAAACGGTAGTCCGTATGTATGCATAACCACAATTTCTGTTTTCATATAGTATGGGAAAATAGTAAGGGAATAAGATATATTTAAGTACATAAATACTAATACATATAAATATATATATCTCTAGTAGCATTATTATTTCATATATTACATACTTATTAGTAATATATTTTTTTATAATCATCGATGAATGGTGAACTTGGAAATAAATCTCATCATGTCGTGGAGACAGTAATCTGTACGTATGCACGAGCGAAAATATCATTTTTTTGATATTAAAAAAATATATAATTGGATGTTAAATCATATATATAGAATCCTTTTCATGTTATATTTATTATTTACATCAAATACACATCATTATTATACCCATCCAAATATTAATGTATTGAATAACAATTACACCTTAAAGTGGAGACGGTAAGCCGTACGTACGCACATATGATGACAAGTCAATCAAAGGGTTGATAGAATAATGAATTTGGTTTTACCATAATTATAATAACATCACAGTATATAGAAGATACTCTAGTTATTTTTTTAGAATGGAAACAACAAATAAAAAGGAAGTGGAAGAAGAAAGGAACTTGAAAGAGGGTGGTGAAATCATTACCTCTTCTTCGGGTTCTACCTTTTGATTTGATCGAAAGGGCTTTTTATGTTGGATTTCTGATCAAACCAATGCCTCTAGGTTTAATGGAGGACAGTTGATAGGTTATTTGGGCAGGTTTTGGCTGATCCAAATGGCTTATAATGTGTGAATAAGAGTGAAGGGTGAGTGCCCTTTTATAAGAGTAGTGAGGGGAACCTTCGGAAAAACATAAATTATTATTTTATAATCAATTAATATTCGGTGTATAATGGCTCTAAATTGATTTATTTTTGCGGATAAGGTCGGGAAGGGTCAAAATCCACTCAACCAATAGGTTTTAGTTATGTTTGGGTCACTTAATTAATCTTATCCTTTAGTTTAAACTCTTAGTTAATTAATTAGACATTTACCATGTCTCTTTGTATTTTTATATTATATGGTTAGTAAACTTACTATAAACTTCAAATAGACACCCTAGTGGTCCATTAATTATACACCAATAATTAAATGTTTCCTTTGGCTGATCATTTAATTTTTTGGAATATAATATAAATTAATAATATAATATTTGTTTTCAAAACTCTTTTCTGTCAATTTTGACACTATTGGATATTTTGTTTTTGATAAATTCATAAAGCGTTATTACTTCAAAACAATTCATATAACCAATACTAATATGTTATATTAACCTATAAAATTATTTTAATTCATAAAAAGTATCAAATTACAATTATTTGAGTATTTATAATATCAATTATCTTAATTTTTACTTAATACGGTAATTACTGCATCATCATTGTGTCATAAATAAAGTATATTATTTAATGTTTAAAAATTATAAACCAAATATAATTATTTAGAAAATATTTTTATCTTTCTACTGAATATTTACAATGGAATTTATCTTATGAATAATAGAATATTAAAAATGTTATAGTCATTATACATTGATTTTAACTCTTTTAACTCTTCTTTGAATTAAATAATAATAAATGTCCTAATCTAATCCAAGTGGACCTAAATGATAACTTTTGTTTCCTAATATTTATAGTGTTCGAGATAAACTTTTCCAATAGAATTAGGATATGTGATAGGGTAATATAAATATCATTTATACCCTTAATTACCCTATTTACTTTTAACCGGGGTAAATAAAAGTTAAAACTTACTATTCAACAAAAAAATATTTTTATCTTATTGAACCATATTTTACTCCTTTATATTAACCGGGTCTCTCTGGTTTTTAAATTCCATTCACATAAGTGGTAAAATTATGTTTTATGTGATGTTGCAAATTCTCCTAGGAGATGGGTAAAAGACGGTGAAAAGTTCAATAAAATTTTTATATATCTAAAATTATTTTAAAATGACTCCAATGAATTACATTTAACATATATAGTTATTAAGTATCTATATTGACATAAAATAATTATAAATAAAATATATAATTATTTAAATAAAAATTCTGTTTTAAACTACAACTCACTGTTTTTCACTATTCATCTAAAATTGAAAGTTTTCAGAAAAATACCCAAAATTCACCCAAAGCTAATTTCGATATTCCAAATCCCAAAATCAATTCCATTATGGAAGATAAAATATATAAAATTTTAAAAAGTGGGTATTACTATTCATAACGGCTTGTTTGGTAAGTTATGGTGCGCTTGAAATCGGTGTTTCATGTATTGTAAGTTATTGAATTACTTTGAAAAAATAATGTACTATGAAGTCTTGGGGAGTTATAGTGTGATTCGTTCATACACAACATGGATGGTATTATGGATGAATTTTGTTAATATATATGATATATATGATATAATAAATCTACTTTTATAATTATATATATATATATGTTCCTTTTACTTTCTTTTATTCAACACAACAATTAAACAGAAATAGTGTTCAAGCATATGTACGAATTACCATCTCCATGAACGGTGTATCCCATTTGATACATAAATATTATAAGAATTATTATAATGAAAATATATTGAAAATAAATTATAATTAAATCATGTTTAAAATTCATGAAATCATGACATAAATATAATTACTAAATATATAACAAATTAAGACACATGTAAAAAAACAAATAGAATATTACCTGTTATGAATCCTTAACATGTAATTATTAACAAGTGGGTAATATAAATCCATAATAAAAACATTTATGTTATTCTAATTATTAATATGGTTCTTTGATAGAGTTATAATACATTTTAATTTATTATACATGTTCTTTCAATGAGTACGACAGGAGTTAAGACAAAAGGTAAGGTAATTTAATCTCACTCTTTATTTTTGGGAGATACATACCTCATTCACCACTCACTTATTTTGTGTGGTGTAAATACTAACCATTAATTTATTCTATTTCTATTATAATTTAACATATGTGTATTTCAATTACCATTTTATGATCTTTCTCTCATGGAGTTTAATATTAAAAAGTTACTAAATCGGTAATGTACTTTTTGTCTCAATTTTCCTTCGTTGAGACACATGCATGTTATGAACCTATATTTTTATATGAGGTGTATATATTGTCTTTTACATGTTATATCATGAATATACTTCATTTTATGATATTTTAAGCTTTATTTAATTTCATTTTCTTACATAGGTAGTTGTTTGCATGTTACTATGTTATAAGAGTTTATTGAAATAATTTATTTTTTTTAGATTGTTTATGATTATAATTTATTTGATTAAAATTAATGATAAATATCTCAATAAATCACATTAATTTTATTATACTATGTTTATTAATGATTTATTCTTGAATCGATACCAATTTTCGACTCTATGTTACATAATATCATTAAGAAAGTGTTTTTATTAAAGTCTGACTTTGCCACTCTCGTTGGTCAGAAATCTGTGTTCATTCAAAAATATATATTATAAAATATTTCCAAAAAATTTATGTTATTCTCCTATGATATTTAAAAGATATTTTTACCCAATATTTACCTTTTCAAAAAAAATTTATAATAAGGAATCCTCCTTCCATTTTCAGGTCAAGGCACCTTTCAAAAATTTTACAGTGTAAAAAGAATGTTTTGTGTGTTCGGGTGTATCTGCCATCATGAATGACATTACATTCATGCTTCTACTAAAATATTAAAGCATTATTTTCATTTATAAAAATGAAAAATAAATTCCTAATATTTTGTAACTGTATTTTTTCAAAGTATATTCATTGAAAAATGTTTTCAAAACATTTTCAAGCTATTTTATATGTTTTAAATGAAAATTATTTTCAAAACATTTTCATGCTTATTTTATAAGAAATCAAGTAAAATGGCTGTCCAAATTTTTTCATGATTTATTTAAAAATTTTATTCCTCAAAAACTGGTTTTCATAATATTTTATGTTTTCCAATATCATTTTTTAAAGAATAAAAAAATTGCACTCAAGATTTTTTTTGAAAGATATGTCAAAATTATTTTCCATATATGATGATTTTTGTTGATGTTACTCATGAATTTCATAACAATTATCTAAATTCTCCATTCGTTTTATTTCTTTTAATGGTTTATTCTATATTTCATGGAATTTATTAAACAAATTTCTCTTTCACGGGTTATAGGTTTTTCAGACACGTTTTTCTTCTATGGGTTATGTTTTTTATAAAATGATTATGGAAAATGTATATTTTTTCAAAGGTTATGATACGATTATATGTTTATGGTATCCATTTAATTTAATGGGTTATGATATGATTTTTTGTGATTTTTTTTCACATGTATGTATGATTTCATTACGAAATGGGTGGGACCTATATCTCCATTTAATGCTTTGATAAAGATTTTTATCTCATTAAATATACTAAGATGGTATTGTGAGGAAACATTGACTACTAATATGTCTGTGGTCATGAAGCATGACTAACAAGATGAAATGAACAATGATTTCATGCTATTAATATTTCCATAGGTGAGAACCATGACTACCGAGATGGTATGGAGAGTGAACCCATACTACCAAGATGGTCTTGGAAGTGATGCCTTGGATACTATGGAACTCATATTATATTTTATGTTTCTACCAAAATTCTATGTTTTATTCCTATGTTATGCTTTCATTGATTGTGCTCTATATTTTTTTTACGATTCATGCCTTACGAAGTTTCATGATTGATGCCATGATACATTTTTATGATCTTTGATATGTAGGGTATGATCTGAAATTGTTTTGATCACAGAATGTATCATGACCCACATTCACCAAGATGAAGGAACGGATGCAATGTTCCCTCCCCTTTTTTCCTCAAGGTGAAGAAGTGATAATGACCCTTGAGTCCCACCTCCATTAGGCCCTATAGTTTTGACTAGCACCAACGGTATATAATCTCACATAAATGAAAGGAATTACCATTTTTATAGAATGTGGTTGGGAGATAAGATAGTAAATCCAAAGAACACCAAGACTATAAGTAAATGTACAACAAAGTATCCATTCCAACATGCATGATCAAAAAATAAAACTAATACAAAGTAATAAAAAATTTTCAAATAATTTACCAATGAAAAGATACTAAAGGGAAACAACAACTATCCTAATTCTTGAGCTTGTAATTTTTATATGGTCCTCAAAGTCCTCCTAAAAACATGAAAATAATTACATACAAAGGGTCAGCATACAAGTATACCAAGTAGGGAAACAAAATATGCTTGTTCACAAGTGAGGGAACATACTAAGGCCCCTGTGAGAAAAAGTAGAACCTCATGAACCTTTAAATGAATACTAACCAGACCAACCATACCACATCACACACACTTATGTAATGCAAGCCATGAAATGTAATAGTATAAGAACATTGATATTTTGGTACCCCTCACACCGCTTTACAACTGGTTAACTACTCATTCCTAATGATATGAAATCTTGATGTTGCCACTCTTACCACATGCAGCCCTACTGTCACAACCTTCTCATACACACTTGGGACACAAAATGAACATGACCATGCCCACAGACACGTAGCCCCCAACAACCACCACCACTCTAAAAGACATTTGGGCCTCAATGACCACAGACCACACCCAAAGACACCTAGGCATCATCCCAAAGATACTTGGGAAAACAAACCTGGCCTGAAAAAACCTTGTCCCCTCATCCAAAATATACCCTTTCCCAAATAATATTGGACTATTGTTAGCCTCAATACATTAAAGCTTGCCAATATATTCTTGAGTGGCATGATCTAGAAGAGGGTTCTAGGAAGAGTATTAGTAACCAGGCATACATCCTCTCACCTGGATGATGGGAAACACACCACCCCCATGAAATGGAGGTGTTAGGCACATAGTGCTCAAAAAGGTTGGGGTGTGAGTAGAATACACAAGAATTTACAATATATATATATATACATGTAAACAAGCACTCATCCCCAACACATGGGTTCCACATGAATATATTACAAGCCCAAACTAGAACCACTTTTCTTCTACCCCCATATGTACAACCATACAACATCCACTTCCAAAGCATCACCCATCCCCATTTTCATTAAATTTATAATTATTTATTTAAGGGGATTCATTTTAATTATTACAACACTATTGGGTAACTAGAAATTGTAACCATTCCAAGAAACCAACTAAACCAAACTACAATCCCACTACACAATAACACAAAACTATACTTACATTCCCACTGCACATCCCCATTACACACCTTGAAACTATTGTTATTCAATGTAAACCCACTGTTTCCTTCCCTCACAACCCAGCCTTGCAGCCCCATTGTACAAACAAATCCCCAATGTAGTCCCACTGCAGAAGAAGTATGTAACTGCACTGCAATCCCACTACTCGACAATGCATGACGACAATAACACAACATAAAGGTAGTTTAGATACATCAAATTTCATCCATTTTATAGTCCATAAATATCTCAGACTAAGACACCAACACCCCCTATACCACAATACATACCAAACTCATAGAAACCAGACAGGAACACACATCACATAACCACAACCATTAAACCAAACGTATTCAAATTCAACTGACATGGTTTCTTTAATTTCCAGATTAATGTAACCAGGGTGATTGAAGAATAAGTTTAATCATGGGGAATTTTTTATTTAACCGGCCGTATGCGATTAATCAGGGTTCATATTACTGCCATTTTTCAAGTCACCACACGAAATATAGAGTATCATTGGTGCAGATGCAAATACCACCTATGGTCATTATTTTCATAAGGCATACAACCACATTAATCCATAATAGAATCAAATTTAAAAAATAAAACATGCAATCAAACATCAATACTCACCCTACCCACTATTTTACTTATGTGGGTTTCCTTTTGATCTTCTTAAATCCTAGTTTAAATTATCTTTTCATGAGGAGTATCCAACCATTCCATACAGGGAACCATTAATATACCCACCCTCCATGATTCATAATTGAATATAAGAAAAAGAAAATTTCTACTTAGATTATCAATGATCGAAGTTACTTCTTATGCCAATAACATGGGATGGCACGACTTGTAGGAAAAAATCCAAGGCTGAGCAGGAAGGGCTTCAGCACAGGTGCACAACTTGTCTTGAGGGTAAGTCTCTAGGTACACCGTGATAAATGGAAAGGAATAAGGATGAGAGGATCTTGGATTAAGAAGAGGCCATATCCTAAAATCAAGGAGACCATTTCGATGTACTTAAAAGTCAGATTGTGGCATAACCACGAGGTTGAGTGGTTTCACACATTGGAATTACATTAGATTTAATAATTCCCCGTGGAAAAGGTGGATTTATACTAGTGGAATGCTTTTAGTTGATAGATTACCTTTAAATATAGAAAAACTAGTTACATGGTAGAATTAGGAAAAACTGGGAAAAATGGAAATGAGTCCCCTATGGATGAGTCACCGATGTTGATCCACCGATGCCGAGCCACCGACGGGTGAGATACAGATGCAACCTACTGAAGACTCAACCTAATGACACCCAAACTAACCAACACTAAAGACCTCAACTTTCCAATTCCAATTCCCCTTGTCTCACCATTTTCGAGGCCCCATGACTCACCGTTGTTGAATCCCCTTGACTAACCGATGCTGACGCCCCTTGACTCACCATTGTCGATGCCCCTTGACTCACTAATGCACTATCATGCTGACAACCTGAAATGATAATGCACTAACATGTTGATTCAATAACATGCAGATGCACTGATATACTAATACACTGACGTGCCAATGCACAAACATGTTGATGAAAAAACTAGAATTTTGTAAAACTCATGAAATGAGCTATCGAGAGCCCCTAGAACACCTGAAAAGTAGATTTTCACAAAGGAAGGGACTAGGGAAAACATGTGTTATTACATCAGATACCTCTATAACTATTCTCATATTCCAGAATCTAAAACTAACCTAGAAGAAAATAGGTCTGAATAAACATCCCTTAAGATCCTATTAGGAGTAAGAAACCCTGTGTTGAAAAATGGAGGGGAAACCTCAATATATAGAAACACCTCTTTGAAATCTATCTCCTGAACAACTGGGGAGACACTAAGTCTGTATTGTCACCAAGAAATCATACAACACCAAGGGTCACACTATCTACATACATGGATTAGGGGGATCTTTCCTCCATGTCAAGATAATATTCACTTTGGTCGGCACTAACTCGCATGCACGAGTTTAATCGCTACTTAATTAATGTGTCTTGATTAGGGATCAGGTTACCCCCCCCCCCATAGTCAAGACTTTTCACAAAAAAAACATAGAATAAGGAAACAACATATCACATAGAAAGCGAGGACAAAAAATAAATCACAAGTAAGGTACATGAACAAAATATAAAGGAAAACACAAAACAACTCTGGGTACTGGGAAAACATTTGTGGCTCCCATTATGAGGTACTCTCCTCGAGGCCAAAAGGCCTCCATAGTACAAAAACCAATGGAATGCTCCATCCATGAAGCAACTTCTCCTTATGACCCTCGATTATCACTATTCACTCCATGAATGTCACATCGTCTTCGATATCCTACTCTCCCCATTTAAGGATATGGGGTTCATCGTGTAGATACCGACGGAGATGGGAGACATGAAAGACTTTTTGGATCCATTCCAACTACGGTGGAAATTCTAGATAATATGCCACCTCACCAACTCATCCCAACACCTCAAAGGGTCTAATGAACCTGGGAGAAAGCTTACCCCCCCAGCCAAACCACTATTGTCCATGGTGAGGGGAGACCTTAAAAACAAGTAGTCCCCAAACCCAAACTCCAAGGGTCTCCTCCTATGATTGACATATGACTTCTTCTGGTCATGTTCTACCTTCATCCATTCACTCAGAAGTTTAATCATCTCTATTGTACTCTGCACCACCTCTGGTCCACAAACACCTGCCTCCCTAACCTTTGTCCAACACACAAGAAAACAACATGGTCATCCCTAAAATTCTTCAGAAGATTTCATGCCAATAGTATATTGATAGATATTAGTGTAGGAAAACTCCACCCAGGGCATGTATCATACCAACAATCCTATAAAGTCCAGAACACCTGGTCGAAGCGTATCTTCTTATGTTATGATGGTCCTCTCTGTCTTCCCATCCATCTGAGGGTGGAAAGTGGTGCTAAGGCATAGTTGGGTGCCAAAAGAACATTGTAATCCCTTATAGACTCTTAAAGTAAAGCATGTATCCCAATCCAAAATGATAGATCTTGGGACTCTGTGTAGCCATACCACATCACCCACATACCTTTGTTCTAAGTCATCCACTGAACCTGAATCCATACTCCCCAAGAAGTGAGATTAATTCTTCAATTGGTCCACCACTACCCAGATGTAATCATAGCCTCCCTCAGCTCTGGGTATTCATATGAGGAAATCCATCAAGACGTAATCCCACATCCACTCAGTAACTTCTAAGGGTTGAAGCAAAACACTGGTAACACAGTGTTTAGTCATCCCTTGCTGACACACTTGGCACATTTCCACAAACATACCACTAACAGCTTCACTATGGCCCACCAAAACTGACCTCTCACACCCTGGTACATCTTGTATACTAAAGGATGTACCTCCAAGGGTGAGTTATGGAACTCATAACGAACTCCCTTGCGCATCATAGTTGGGACAAGCATCTTCCCATAGAACAACATCTAGTTCTGACTATCCTCCAACCATCATTCTGAATAATCACCCTGGATAATGTGATCACACATAACATTAGCCTCTATGTCTCCCCACTGAGACTCTGCTATATGTAATACCAAGGAATATTGCACTGTCATATGAAATAGAAAACCTCTATCATCCTCCAATCTCAAGCCTGGATTTAAATCAACTAACTCCTCATTTTACATCCAAGAATCTACAGACTTGCAAAATACATCCTTATGCGACTTCATACTCAAGGATTCGTCCACCACATTTCCCTTTCTTGAGGTTTGAGATATTTCAAATTTGTAGTATTGAAGAAACTCTATCCACCTCTACTGCTGCTAGTTCAGGTCTTATTGGGAGAATACATACCTCAAGCTCTTGTGATATGTGAAGACCAAAAAAATTTCCCCAGTGAGGTAATGTTGCTAAAACTATAGCGTGAACAGAACCACTACAAGTTCCATGTCATGGGTGGAATAGTTACATTCATGAGGAAGTAACTGCCTATACTAATAAGAGATCACTCCCCATTGCTACATAATAACACACCCCGATCCTAGACCATAAGCATCAAAATACAATTCAAATGTCACCCCTTCTTCTAGAAACCCCAAAACTGGGGTAGTGACCATATTCCCTTTTAAATAATTGAAAGATGCATGGAATTTTTCACTCCATAAAAAATCAACCTCCTTTCGGGTTAATGTCATGAATGAAGCTACTACTCAATTGAAGTCAGGTTACGATCCCCTTGTAGTAAACTGCTAGACCCAGTAAACAACAAACATCTGCCACGTTCTTGGGTGCTTCCTAAGAAACAATCTCTTCATCCTTTGATGGTTCCACTGATATTCCCTACTAGGAAACCTCGTGCCCAAGGAAGTGCACCAATCGTGTCTAGAACAAGCACTTGGATGAATTCTCGTAGAGGTGGTGGTGTTGGAGGACCTCCAAAACTATCCTTAGATGCTTGACATGAACCTCATATGATCATGAGTAGATTAGGGTGTCTTCAATGAACATGACCACAATAAGTCTAGAAACTCCTGAAAAATAGAGTTCTTGAGTCCAATGAATAAGGTTGGTGCATTCGTAACACTGAACGCCATGAGCACAAACACAATGTTCCCATACCTACGCCTGAATGTAGTTTTTAGGAAGTCACCCTTTTTCACCCTCAACTGGTGATATCTATACCGTAGGTCAATCTTTGAAAACTAGCATGCACCATTCAACTGGTCAAAATGGTCCTCAATCCCTTGGTGGGGGTAATGGTTCTTGACAGTTACCTTATTCTATCTCTGTTAGTATATGAACAAACTAAGACCACCATATTCCCTCTTTTCAAACAATACTAGAGAACCCCATGGAAACACACATGGTCAGATAAAACCCTTCTTCATCATTTCATCAACCTGAATCCAAAACACCCACAACATAGAAGGATCAATCTGATAGGGAACCCTCGAAATCAGATGAGAAGCAGGTTGTAAGTCTGTCCTGATCTCAACATCACATTGAGGGGGTAAAGTCACAACCTCTTCGGGGAAGACATCCAAGAACTTTCTGATAATACTATGAACTTCCACCATATCCGATTCTACTGTTTCCACTGACATCTCGGCAAACAATGAAAGAAGGGGTCGACATGCCATCTACCATCCTAGAAACTCCCCTCGCCAAGGAAAGCTACATGCTAGTCGCCCATATCTAAAAACAAAAAACTTCTACAAAAGTATATGATAATTAAATTCATAGAAATCATCCATTCAATGCCTGGTATGACATCATATGGCTGAATTTGTAGTAGAAGAAGTACCCCACTAGACTGATGCAGCCCCAACATCAGTATATATCCTAGAAAAACATCAAATAGGTTGTTCTGACCTCCAACTGGCATACTCCACACTAGGGGAATGGAAATTATCTCTATGTCTATACCTAGGGCAGGGGCTAGATAGGGTTCAACAAAAAAGTTTGAATCTCCTGAATCAATCAAGGCACAAGAAAGAGTACAAAACAAATTGATTTTACCTAAAACAACTTGTGGCCCCACTAGAACTGCTACCTCTGCAGCGTGAAACTACCCAAGCGCATCTCCTATTCCCCTCCGCTGTCGGATGCCTCACTGGCCACACCTAGGTCAAGGTCCTTGAAGAACGCCCTGAGGAAGACCTCTTTCATCACCATCCACCCTCAGTGGAGTGGAATCTCACTACCCCAATTTCTGTAAGGGTTTGGCTAGAAACTGTTGCTGTTGAGGTGCGTGTTGAACCTTCCCACCCCCACTTTACTACACTCAGATAGGGAATTGATTTTGAAGATCCCATTACTTCCACAGATAAATCATCTCAGTGCTAAGACCATTGAGAAAGGCTATGGACTGGAAGATCAGAACTAGAACAATTGATGCCTACTCCCCGCTGGTCAAAATAGGGATGTCCCTGATACTGGATACCAGCTGATTATGGTCTTCCCCTTTGAAGAACTTGGCTAGCTCCCTTCTCAAGACACACCTCCCAATTAATTCAACCTCTTCACTACTTCAGCATTCTTATGAACCTCCAATTATGTTGGCAGAGTGAAGGGAGTAACAACATAATGAAGAGATGATCAGAGTGCCTCCTCTATCGTCTTACTCATGACTCCTCATCTGGAAATAGGTCTGGAGAAAAACTATTGAGATCCATGATCTTGATCCCCAACTCCCTTATCCACATACTTTCTTGTTGGAGGAAGAGGAGCTCTAGCCTATTTTCTGCCTTCATCATGGAAGAAAATAATTCCTCCCAAAAATCCTTCTCAAAGCCAGTCCATGAGACATTAGTCTCCTTCATCTCCCCAAGGTAAATCATCCACCACTAACATGATGCTACTTACATCTAGATCATGACCAAGAGAAATCGATAATCTATCGGACCATGGATCAAGCTGAAATTGATCTCCAACTCATCAAGAAAACACTCGATCACCATGTCTGAGACGTTACCTTTGTACTTTCATAGAGTATGCTGCTTGATGGAGTGATGCATATTCTACCACGGGTCATCCTTCTCCTCTAGATTTTCTCTCTATTTATCAACCATATCAACTTGATGGGCCTCAACTTCCAATACTACATATGGAAAACGTCTGGGTGCCATACATGAAAATAGAAAAAATAATTCCTAAGCCTGAGTAGGGAACATAATTTACTTTTAATTTTTTTGAATTTTTATTTATTTTATTTCACAAAACACCCTAGAAAAAAAATAACACAACTAATTATGATTCATGTACATTTCTCAGTGTCTTTACCCTATAATAAGTGTAGCCTCACCCATTCATTCATTAGGTCTAGATTCCTTGCATCAGATCATTGGGGGCCCTAAAATACTGATTCCTTACTAGTATTCCGTAGCCTATTTCATGAAAAAAGATTTCCTAGAATTTCTTCCCTACCATTCCATGCAATCCTCACTATACCTAACCACAAACTCCATCCAATATCTCAACCATTAGCCTTTGATACCATACGATGATGACCTACCTTCTCCAAGATGAGGGAAGGGATGTAAAATTTCATTAACCTTCCTTCCTTAAGGTGAAGGATATATAATGACCCTCGAGTCCCACCTTTAGTATCCCCTAGAGTGGCTACTAGAACTAAGGGTACAGAATCTAACATAAATGAGATGAATTACCCTTTTATGGAATAAGATCGAGAGGCAAGATGGTAAATCTTAACCACACCAAGACTAAAGGTAAAAGTAAACCCAAAAATCCATTCCCCCTTGCCTGTTCAAAAAATAAAACTGATACAAAGTAAAAAAACTCTAAAATAATGTAGTAAAGAAAAGAAACTAAACAAAAATAAAAACTATCATGATGCCTAAGCTAGTAGAGTCCAGAATAGTCCTCAAAGTCCTCATGGAAACCTAAAAATAGTTTTACATACGTAGGGTGTGTATAAAAGTATAATCGGTAGGGAAACTAAAGCTGATCATGCTCAAGTGAGAGAACATACTAATTCCCCTATGAGAAAACAGTAGAACCTCATTAACCTACTAAGGAATACTAACCGTACCAACCTCACCATGTCACACTCACCCATTTAATGCATGTTAAGAAAAGTAATAGTATAATCTCATTGATATTTGGGTACCCAGCACACCACTTTCCCCCTAGTTAACTTCTCATTCATAATGATCTTACATCTTGATGCTGCCACCCGTACCACATGTAGTCTCACTGCCACAACCTTCCCAGACACACCTAAGCCCCAAACTTCATAAAACCACTCCAATAGAAACCTGGGCCACAATAAGCCTTAGCACATTCGATGACACTAGGGCCTCAACAACTACACAGCATGCCTGAAGACACCTGTTTCTCAGCCCAAAGATACAAGGGGGGAAAAACTCTACTCGGAAACTTCTAGGACTTCATTCAAAACAATCCATTTCCCAATGAATCTTGGACTATGGTAAGCCTTAATCCTTTATAGCATGCTTATATATGCCCAAGAGGCATGATTAGGAAGATGGTGAGAGGTTGAAAATCAGTAACCAGCAATCCATCCTCCCACCGAGATGTTGGGAAAGACACCCACCACCATGAAATGGTGGTTTTCGGCACATAGTGATCAACAAGGATGGGGTGCATATAGAAAACACAACACATATATATTTATATTTATATTTATATTTATAAAAAAGCACTCAATCCCAACCTACAGTTTCCACATGAATAGATAACAAGCAAAAACCAGCATCGCTTTACTACTACCCCCGTATGCACAACCATACAATAGGCACTGCCAAAGCATAACCCATACCCCTTTTTATTAATTTTATATTTATTTATTTAAGGGGATTCAAATTAATTAATCCAACACTACCAAAAAATACTACATGAAAATCGACACATATCTGTGTTTTTTTTCTATATAGGTGGTTTAAACTGCTGCCTTATGCTTTTGCAGTGGTTTTATAAATTCATTGTTAAATTTGGTTTTAGTGTACAATACGTGGATGTTTAGTCAATTAAGTAAATGTTTTTGGTAAGCTTCATAGTAAACACATTTCATGGTGGTTATTGTTTTTTTCACAGCGGTTTTCCAACAAAATATGAAATCTTTATTGGTTTTTATTTAAACTGCTGTTAAAAAACATTTCATTTTTTATGGGAAAAATGTCGCAAAAACCACTAAAACCGTCGTGAAATGGTAATAAATAATGACAAATGTTTTGTGGTGGTACAAGCCGCCGCTACAAAAAAAATGTATTTTTTCACAATAACCCCTATGAAATCAAAATAATTGTCGCTAAAATTATACTGTTCATGTAGGTAGCAATGGTTATAACCACCACCGATAGTATAATACCTAATTATATAGGCAGTTTGAACCACCGTAAAATAAGTTCCATTTACATAGAAATAGTTTAAAATGCTTTTAAAGTTAGATTTAAAATAAAAAATTGTGCAGATTCTACAGCCCCAGTATCAATACCCTGAAAACATGTAAACATGTAATTCATAAAATTCTAAACATCCGAACATGCATTACTTCAAACATGAAATCATTCAATTAACAAACATTTAAACTAATGATTTAAAAACACAATACAAAAACATATATGACTGGAAACAGGGAATCCTCATACCTATATACAAGAATCCTACAACTATAGCATTCATTAAACATGATATAACCATTCTTAAAAGCCTACAATATTACAGAAATCCTTATTAAAAACAAAAAATGTGCAAACATAAAACCATTAGCACAAAAATAAAAACATATGAAATCATCAAATTTCAATACCTACTACCAGAAAACATGAAACATAATAAATATGAAATATATAAATTTTAAAATATGAAAACTGGAAAATAAATTCCTTGAAATTTGATAAACTATAATTCATGTGAACATATGACTTTAAAATATGTAAAAAACATCTTATAAATATTAAAACATGAAATGTGAAAAACTTAACACTAGAAATGTAAAAAAATTGAAACATATAAAATATATCCAATTAAACATTAACATAAAAAACAAAAAATGTATAAATTTTTAAATAAAAACAAAAAATAAAAAAGTATGTTACTAGAAACCTACAAAACTGAAAAAATAATAAACATAATAATTATAAAATTGGAAACCTAGAAACTAAATAATTATAATAAGAAACATTGAAGCCATTAAACCCTTAAAATTAAAACCTCTATACTATCAATATATATACCTATGTAAATAAAAAAAATTAAACATCCAAATTTTCCACTTAAAAAACCCTAAACTACACAAGTATAAACATACATTGTCGTATCTTATCAAAAAGAGGCTAGTCCACATCCCTACTTCACGGTCCAAATATTCCTATAAATGTATTACCACTAAAAACTCTACTATTAGCAACTATGTTGATTCCATTATATCTACGACAGACCAATGATGATTTTCTGAGTAGCACCAAAAACCTCCTCATAATCCTCAACACCATAGATATAACAACCTATAAATTCATACACATATTATTATATGATTCTTAAATATTAATATCCATTAATACAACATAAGGATTGTAAATTTCTAGTGTATTTGTAAGAATGAGTTAATAATACATAAAAAGAAACATGAGTAATAAAGAAAATGTTAGATCATGAAAATTTAAGGTGACAACTCTGTGACACGTATGAAACATATAAAAATACTATTACTGACACTCTCTCTACTAATCACTGTCTGATGATGAACACATCTCGTCACCCTCTCTACCACCACCAATACTTCCTACTACCAGCATATGTAAGAAAATTATATTAAAATTAAATACTATTGTATATTTATATTTAAACATAAAAACAATAATTGTATTAAAACTAAATGATTTTTAAATTTTAAATTTTCTTACTAACCACTAGTCGATAAAATACCATCAGCGATAGATATGGAAATCTTATGATATAAATCAATCAACACTAATTACAAATAGTATATATAAGTCCCTTATTCCTAGAATGTGGTTTGTAGTGAAAAAATCTCTCTCTGAGCATCTTGGGGTATGAACTGACTAAAAATAGGAGTAGATGCAGCTGCAATCCCTGGTGACCTACCAAATACCTCGAATGGTATGGGTCCCAAACACATCTTGTGCACTTGACTAGGATGATTCTTCCCAAGAACATTACCAACTGGTTCATCCTATGAAACTGAGTAGGACTGTGTGGGATTGGCCTCCCAGAGTCCATTAATATTTACATATAAATCAAATTTCATTCATAATAGAAAAAATATATATTAACATAGTGAAAACTGATAATAAGTTCTTATAATAAAAAATGAGTTCATACTCCAACATCTTTTGTGGGATCGTTAACAAAACATCCATTATATTTTTTGTCAACATCTAACCGCACTTCTGTTTGAGATTCCCAGTGCCCTAACTTATGTGAATGATTTAAAAAAAGATAAATCAACAATTTAATATATAAACAGATAATATTTTCTTATAAATATTTAAACTAACGAAAATATTACTAGACTTTATTGGCTACTATAAAAACACTTTGACCCAGCAGTGTGAGGGGTGACTTTCTTAGCCTGGCTTGATGCATTCTTCCATGAAAGATCCTGAAATAAATAAAACATAATTTAATAGTAATGTTTTCAATATCATATTCTTTTCATATACATTTATAAATATAAAATGATATCAATATAATAATATATATTTAAATACCATCTGCTTCTCATCACAATGTCTATCAAAAAAACATTCCATTGCTCTTTCGGTATCCCACTGGGTAGCTTTTCAAATATCTATTGGTTGGTCAATGAATTATCATTGAAATAACTCCATAATATCCATTTAATGTCTTTCTATTTCATTCCCATATTATTCAAAACCCACTTTCGTACTAGCACATTAGCAACCATGAAGTGGAATAACACCGGTACACAAAAAATCAGTTTGAAAATAAAATAATTTAATAACATAATGACATTCAATTACACCATAATTTATTAAAATTTCCTTTATTTGGGAATTAAAAACATTATTTTTCCAAGTTAATGGATAGGAATACAATCTTCATACGTAATATGAAGAGAAAGCATCTCTACGGCTAGCTGGCCTAGAATATGGCCAAGTAATCCTGCAACTCCATCCATAGGGACCCCATATGAATTGAATGGGAAAACTATCGTCTCTCTGGTCATATTCTATATATATAAAATTTTCATACCTTTCTCCATACTTGCATTGTTTCCATATTTTACGAACAAACATTTAGTATGAAAAAGTGAAATAAATTTATTCATATTAGAATTTGTACCTATAGTAGTCACACTACAGTATCCCTAAGAGGAACTAAAAGTGGCGACCCACTCCTTCACTCTTGAGACTCTTGAAATGGAAGGTGAAAACTGAGTAGGTGAAGGGACACTCAAGGAGGGTGGGAGAGATGGTGCAAGTGGAAAGCGGATGGTGTCACAGATGTTATAGGGAGGGAGACAGATGGATCTTCATCTTTCAGTGTAGTAGATGAAATAGTGTAACGCTTCCTCCTTGGAATTCCTATCATTTAATAAAATAAAATTATGTTCAAAACATATATTTCAAAAAATATTGGTGTGAAAAATTTAAAAATGATAATAGATTCACAGTACTAATAAGAAGAATATATATAATAGTTGAAATAAATTTTTATATTTTAATGATTTCCATAATGTTTTATTTAATAACACATTTTTTATATTCTAGGCATGGAACACAAAAGAATTTATTTAGCCAATTCATGCACTATTACTTTTAGAAATTAAATTCCATTCTCCTCACAATAAATTGAAGCCTTAAATTCAATTCAGTGGAAGAAAATTAGAGTAGAAGAAAAAATTTTTTGTTTTAGGAATAAGTAAATGTGTTCATGAGTAATGTTGATTTTCAGTTCTGTAGAACATAGGATATTTTGTAGTCAAATGTTAATAGGAATGATGTGATGGTTTCATTAGTGGATTTTTATTAGATTCTTCATTTTACCCATGAAGAGAAGTAAAATTTTAGTTATACATACGTTTATACATGTACAGTAGGAACAAAATAGGTTTTTAAATTAATGTTTAGAAGCTCTTCCTTTTAGAACAATCTAGTGATATATTTAGAGCCTGTGTGGAATTTTTGGTGTATGTTTTTTCAATCTATGATGTCCTAGATAGATTGATAAATTGATAAAGTATTATTTCAAGATATATATGTGTTCTATATATTGATCAATAATTTAATTATGAACCTTCAAAGATACATAATGTGTTTTATGCATCGCTGTTGTAAAGGAAACTAAAAAATGAATGATTACCCCTATTGTATTTTAATCAACCTAGTTTTAAAAAAATAAGTGGATATAAATTAGAAAGATGTAGAAAAATTATATATGACTAATACAATGATTTTCATGATATTAGAGACTATTGGATAATACTGGGACACCAATTAAAACTATTTGAATCATGTAGGTTAGGAATGTGCGTTTTAGGGGGGTATCCATCTCAAAAATCACCACCTAGGGATGTATCACCTCCACGGATAGTGACTACTAGGGAGGTGAAGGAATCAGAAGTGGAAAGAGAAAGACTTAGTTGTCATAGGTCAATCTTACATTGTAAGAGGTTGGACATATTCAAGGATCTTGAGTAATTATATCCAGTAAAGGAGTTCATTATGTTGATCTAGTTGTTGACAAACTATTTTAGTTCCTAAATAAAGGACAATTGATATTGTTCCTTGTGTTTCTATTTTTTAATGAATTCTAAGAGCAACATTTGATCACCAGTCAGTGTATCCAATTCTTCTTGGACCACCTACTGGGGTAGATTGGGCCGTTGATGTGGGTATGGAGACTACTGACCATTCTCATATACCCCATATTTCATCACCAGCTCTAGTTTATAAGGATTCTCCATTAGGAAGTAAAAGATTAGATAGTTCTAAAATATAATCCTTTTCATCAACCTTGTTGACTGAATTTGATAATATCATTAGAGATTATAATAAATTGAAATAATAGATGAGATCCTCCAATTACGAGAACAAGGAACTCAAGTTGAATTATTTATATATAATTTTTAGTTTATTAAAAAACAAAATCTGTATTTTTAAAGAATCGGTAATTTAATGTAATGTAAATTTATTCAAGATACATTAAATGATATATTTCACAACACTCCATATGGTAATATCGTTCATGAAATCTATTTTTTATAATTTAAATTTGAGAATTCTATTTTATCCTAAATAAAAATAAAATTTTAAAATAAATTAGTTTGATGAATAATAAATAACCATAAATTATATAATAATTAAACCATTTTAATTCATTTCTCTAATATAATAAATTAATAGTGTTGTAATTTTATAATGAATCATATGGAGAATCCTACATAAAATCATTAAAAATAAATACAATGGTTTTTATTCTTATCATGATGGAAAGATAACACATTAAACCACCATAATGATCCCTAAAATAATGAAACCTATAAAGAAATTAGATTAGTGGAGAATCCCTAGAAACTAAAAACATATTAGAGGAATACAATATTTAATTATTGATGGTGAATAAACTTGATGAAGGGAGGAAGAGGGGTTTTGAGAATTTACTTAAGAGTTATCACCATGGGTAAAAATAATACATTAATGAAACGAACAGAAAAGAGATGAAACGAAGGGGATATTCCTAAGTGTCCTAGAATTTTTCAACAAGAATGAAGTTACCCAAATTGTTTTTTAAATTGAGCAAGGTAAAAGAGAATAAATAAACAATTTTAAATTTGAATGATGCACACTATTAAGTCATTTCGTATTGGTAAAATGTATCCCGCCATGAAATGTTATTAGTTAGAAGTTTTGACTAACATGGTTAGGAGAAAAAATTACTCCTAACAATAGAAAAACCATATTTATCCAATACAATAATATTTTACCCTACTTAGGATTATGCCACATTTTAACTCCCCAATATGTTTTTACCCTATACTAATAATGAACATTAAATCATTCTATATAAGAATATTTAATCAAATTGTTGATAACCACATGCAATCCATGGGACATAGTATTTATCAAATATTTTGAATATTCCCAACTAGAAATTATCTAATTTAATAAAAATCAATAATGAAATAAAATAATATGAATATGTTACATTGGTGAGTCATATGAACTAACCTGAATGCTTATAATGTATTAGGAGCTATAGATATTTTGTGGAAAATATGGGTGGGTTATAAGATCAATTCCTTATGTTATGAAAATCTTGGAACAATTGAACTACATTAGGACTATATTCATGAATATGGTAAAGTTATAAATCATTTTTATTTCTACAATTATGTAACTATAGAGAATACCAAGTCCAATGGAAGATTCGAGGGGTGGAAAGGCATGCAGAGGTGCGGCAAGGGCGATGACGGAGTTGGTAGGGCTTCGTGGAGTTGGGGGTGGGGGGTGTCAAGGGAGGGGGAGAGTGTTGTGGGTATCAAAATATCTAATTGTTTAGCTGTAGTTTAATGAACTGTTGTCAAAGAACCAACACTAAAATATCAGTTTTGTGTAGTGAAACTAACAACCGTAACCATGCCAAGAAACCAAAAAAACCAAACTATAGTCCCAGTACACAACATCACAAAACAACAATAAAAAACAAGACATGTAGTCCCACTACACATACCTATTACACACCTTTTGACATTCGTTTTTCAAAGTAAAACCTCACATTCCTTCTCTCACAACCCAGCCCTATAGCCCCACTACCCAAACAAATCCCCAATGCAATCCCACTACAGAACAAGTCCATAACCACACTACAGTCCCGCCTTTTGGTGTCGCTTCATGAACATAACACAACAAAAAGGATGTTTAGCTGTATACAAGTTCATCCATTTCATAACAATAAATCTCTCAGACTGAGACACCAACACCCCCTTGTACAACCCCACATACCAAACTCAAAGAACCCAGACTAGAACACAAATTTCATAGTCACAAATATCATACCAAACATATTCAAATTTAACCAATAAGGGTTCTTTAATTTTCACATTAATGTAACAAGGGTGATCACAAAACAAGTTTGATCCTGAAGAATCATTTTATTTATCTGAGTGTTTTTGGTTAATTAGTTTTAATGTTACTACCATTTTTTAATTCACAAAAAGGAATATATAGTATAAAAAATGCACAAGAAAATACCACCAATTCTTGTGATTTTTAAGAATGCATACAACCACAAAAATCCATAATATAATTAAAGATAACAAAAAAACGTATCATAAAATAACAAGCCTCATCTTACCCATTATTTTACATAAGTGAGTCATATTTTTATCATATTAAATTATTGTTTAAATTATCATTTCAAGAATAGTATTCAGCCATTCCTTACATGGAAACGTTAATATACCCACCCCGCAAGATAGAAAATTAAAGAGAAGAAAAATAAAATCCCTACTATAATGATCAAATATCAAAGATTCTTCTTACACCAAGAAGAAGGGATGGTGCAAATTGATATAAAAACTCAAAGGGTGAGTGGAAAGGGCTTTAGCATTGGTGCACAACTAATCTCAGGGGAAAGTCTCAAGGCCTGCCAAAAGATACGAAAAGGAAGAAGGAAGGAGGAATCTTGGCTTCAGAAGAGGGTAGATCCTAAAATTACGGAGACCATTTTAATTTACATAAAAGTCGGATCGTGGCTTGACCACGCGGCAGGGTAGTTTCAAATTTTGGAATTAATTAATATTTAAAAATTCCCCTTGTAAATGGTTGATATAGTATATAGGATGGCTATTAGTTGATAGATTAACATTAAATGTAGAAAAACACATTATAGTGGTGAAACTAGAAAAATTGGGAAATACTGGAAATGAGTCACTGATGGGTGAGTCACCAACGGGTGAGCTACCGATGTGACCGGTCAACAACTCAAACTACCGATTCCATGACCTATTGACATCTATGCCCTTGAGTCACCAATTTCGATGCCCCATGACTCACTGATTTCGATGCCCCTTGACTCCCCGATGTCGACGCCCCGTAACTCACCGATGTCGACACCCATTGACTCACCGAGGCATTGTCATGAAAACACACTGATATGTTGATGCACGAACATGAAGACACACTGACATGACGATGCACTGAAATGCCGATGCTCTGACATGCCAATTGAAAAACTGGAGTTTTGGAAAACTCTTTAAATGAGCCATCGAGATCCCCCGGAACACCTCAACACAAGATTTACACAAATAAAGGGCATGGGGAACATTCAGGTTATTACATTCTCATACCCCTATGATCATGTTTATGAGTACATATCTCCCTTTTTTTCTTTACTGATCATCTGAACTCACCCATTTTTAGGTTTCCTTCCCAATGTTATGAAGATCTGTATTATGTTTAATGTGAATAAGATGGGATTTTTTCATGAAGAACCAAATTAGAGATAATGTAGCTCGGTTATGTAATAGTTTTTATGTTTCCATGTTTCCAAAGGTACTAAACTAATACGGTATTTGGGCATCTATTTCTATAACATTTTAATTATTCTACAAAAGTGATATAATTTCTATATCTTTTAGAACTGAGTTGTTATAATTTGTATCGAAGAATATTTTTATTTAACCTTTGAAAATTAGGATGATAAAACCTTAGTGAGAACCTTATAGACATCTTTGAGTATAAGTATAAGGATAAAGAAAAGAATATGAAAATATCACAGGATTTTGGTAATGGATAGAGTGATTGGTTCCATGAAATACATCCCTGTCTAGATACTACATGTGTATGAGGATCTATCACACGTTTACCTAGTTGTAAAAACTCCAACAAGATGTTTGGGGTCTAACATTGTCACGACCCGACTCTACCCGGGCTCGAGCAGCAACTACCGCAAGCCCGCCTCCATAGGCCAGGGGCTGGCGACCAGCGCCGAAGGCACAATAACTCGTGGAGGCCTTTGCCTAAGCACCTGTATACACACACACAACAAACTCAATGCAACAGTGCAGAGTAAAAGAAAATACAATCAAAGAAAAGGAAAGGGAAACTGCTATTGTAATACCACAAAGTGCATAGACCTCTACAACTAAAAAGTACAAACTGAAAAGAAAATGGGCAAACACGCGCCCAACCAAAAGGTGCCACAACCTGGCAACAGGTAAACAAAAGAAACAGCTGAATGGTCTCCCACCTGGAACCCGGCTACGACCACCGCAAGTGGTCCAAGCTCCCAAGCTCCTATTCTCCACCGAAGTCATGCTCCACCTGTCCGTCGTCTACAAGGGCACACCATGTGCGGGAAAATCCCATGTAGGGGTGAGTATAAAAATACTCAGTAGGATACCCCGATGGCTCGAGGGAGCAACAAAAGGAGGTACCGAAATGTGAGAAGTAGAGCAAACAGAAAAGTAAAGGAGTACAACAGAGAGTGCATTGAAGAGCCCAGCTCAACCCAACAAGAGGAATGAAGGTATACTCATCCAGACACAAGGAGCTAGAAACGGTGGGAAGATGAACTTCCCGTCGAGTCTTCGCTACCTATAGCAGGAGAGTAGACTCGTCTAACCACAAGAAGCTAGACACGAAAAGCACGTGGCATACCCCGCGCGTCTTCGCCTCTCCTGGAAGGAGAGTAGCCAAAACCCAATAAATGGGTACTATAACAAGGTATATACAAGTCCATATGCTCAACAAGAAGCCCGAAAAACGTCTTAAGGGGATCTCTGTCCCGTAGCTCAGCCCAAGAATGAGTAACCAACGGTCCCAGAAATGACACCATCGATGCCCAGCATCCCGCACGTTTGCCCCGAACCGCAAGCCAAGGGGCTCAATCACCACACCTCGACACTATCCACTTTGGGAGGCACTGACTCACCCGCACAGTTTTAGGTCGCGTCACAAGGACGCGTCTCGGTGGGGGAAAGTGCTTCAAGTACTTGAGAGTTCTGGGGGAACGTCATCCACAACTCGTCACTGCCCCGCAGTCGAGAGGTCTGCTCAAAGTCGATAGCTAACCCCCTGCCCAGCCCCGCTGGAGGGTCCCTTGAAGTCAACGGGTTCCCACTACAGGGAGACCCGGAAAGTCGACGGGTGCCTCACTGCCCAGTCCCGTAACAGGGTAGTCCACTGGAGGGCGACCCGGCTAAAGTAGGCAACAGGACCACGACCCAACCCAGCTAGAGGTAACCCGACATCGGGGAACACTGCCCAGCCCAACTGCAGGTAAGCCCGGCATCAGGGACCACTGCCCAGCCCAGCTGGAGGTAGGCCCGACATCGGGGATAACTGCCCAGCCCAGCTGGAGGTAAGCCCTGAACTACTCTGGCCATCCCTGCTGGATGGTACTGCTCGGTAAACACCACTGTACTATCCATCCCTACTAGATGGTAACCCACTGGCGATCCCTGCTCGACACAACCTCATCCCTGCTGGAACAACCTCAGCCCTGCTGGAACAACCTCAGCCCTGCTGGAACAACCTCAGCCCTGCTGTAAACAACCTCAACCCTGCTGGAAACAACCTCCTGGGTAGAGGATCGGTTCCCGCGTAAAGTGTTGGTCACACCGAAACCACAAGCTCTACCAGGGAACACGGAGCAACAGGAGAAACTCCCCAGGCCTCACAAGGCGATCCCGCTCCAATCCACTGAGTCACTGTCGAAGCGGACTGAGACATATCATCCCAAAAAGTGAGGAAAACACCCACGCTGTATGAACACCCATAGTCGCAGATGGTGTCGCAGTCCGGTGAAAGGGGACAGTACTGGAACCCCTCACAGCTGAAGAAGCAGAGAAAACAAACCATCTCTGTCGTCCCAACCAACGAGATCAAGACCAGGGGGAGACCACTCAACCCTGCTGGTCAGACAAAAGAGTAACAAGCCAGGGGAAAACTCCACCCTGCTGGCCAATAAAATGAGCACAAAGCCAGGGGAAAACTCCACCCTGCTGGTCAAAAAAATGAGCACAAAGCCAGGGGAAAACTCCACCCTACTGGTCAAACAAACGAGCACAGAGGGACCCTCTACGTCGCAAGAGGTGAAGTACACAAAGAAGATCTCGGCACGCAGGTGGGGCCCACATGATGTGAGGCCCCAAGTCAACCCCAACTGAGTGCACAAACATCCTCAGGTACAATCAACCACATGTACCTCCAAGCGCTCCCGTATACTCCCGGAGTATACCTCATTCCAGCCCAAAGGCTATCGTGCACACAGCACCCAGCGTCAACACGAAGGCATGACGTAACATCTCCACCTCAAAGGCCCAGGCACAGCCAACCACACCTCGGGAACCATTTGTATCACTCTCCCAAGAGTGCGCGATCACACGCCAAGGGTCCGCTACAAAAAGGTATGGCGAACCACCCCTAGATCACCTTCAACATTCCATATTCAACAAGATCGCGCAAGAGGCTCCGTACAACCCAACGGATCGCACTGTTGTAATCCTTGCGGAAAAACATGCGAGGTCGACTACTTACTCGCCTTGAACGGATATTCGATGAAAAAGTCACCAACACCGCCTCACGCCCGAACGACGTCCCGTGATTCGAGCCTCAGCCCCGAAAACAGTTGGGCGCACCACACCATTGCGATCCCCTCAGGAAAACACGTCAAAATCACTAGAGTGCAACGGATATCCGGAGAAAAAGGATCATCTCGGCGCACCGCACACGAGCGGTGCCATGTGGGACCCACATCCCGGACCCGAAACTCATCGAACGTATCGCACCGTTGCGATCCTCTCGAAAATGTACACGAAATAGACTATTCACATGTTCAAAACGGTCGCCCGGTGATAAATATGGAAATCACCGCCAACTCCCGAAACGGCCCTCGCGGGGCCCGCACCATCGTGTGGAATCACAGCGGGCAGACTGCGCCAACGCGTTTCCCTCGAAAAAACACCCAACATCGACTGCTCGCACGCCCCAAAAGGACGTTCGAGGAAAAAGTCGCTACTAGCTGCACGCAGCTCAAAAGACTGGCTGCAGGGCCCGCGCCTCAACTTCGGCCTCAACACCTGAAACCGCCCTGGAAACCTCCGACTCGATGCCAGGGTCCCAACGCCACTGACGACACTCAAAATGGACGTCGGACATGTCTGCGCCGTCCAAAACAAGAATCTCGGGGATTACGCTCACCCACTTAAGGACATGTCGCGCCTCCGCGACCCCTCGTTTCGGGAATTAAAAATTCCCGAAACCATCTCAAAAATACCGTCTCATCAATACGGTTCCTCCGCCATAGACGGAACTCAAAACGGACACCCGTAGCGGAAAGTACGGGTGTCCGAACACCGAGTGGGCAAGACCCCTGGGGCTGGACCGGCCTGGACCGACCGGTCCGCCCGGCTTGGGGCGGCCCGCGGCTTAGCCACGCGGGCTGGCCGCGGACACGCCGTCCCCGTGCAGACAGGCCAAGAGGTCCGGTCGCGGCCGCCGCGTGATGACCCGCGCGGCGCGGGTGTTTGTCGCCGCACAGGGGTCGCGCGACGCGACCCCGCGGTCGCCGCTCCCTAGCGACCGCCGTCTCGCCGGGAGCTCCGCCAGACACCCCCGCCAGACGCCCGGGCGCCCTGCTGTCGTGCCCAACGACTCCCCCGGACACCCGCGCCGACGCCGCGGACACCCCGCCAGACACCCCTACAGCGTCCAACGCCTCCACCGGACACCCACGGACACCCCTGCCGCGTCGTCTGCCCTCGCCGTGCCGCCGCTCAATCCCGCCAGAAACCGAAAACCCGCAAAGTTCGGCGGATCATTGCGGATGCCACGGAGCTTGGAATTTGAATCCAAAAGATGAGTTGGAAAGGGAATTAACTCTACTACGTAATCATGGGTTTCGTTCGAAAATACAACAACGAATCGACAGTATTAAACATGCTTGAAGTAGGTACAGGAATAGAAAATGAAAACGCAACATCCTACCTCGTGGGGCTTCGCCCGAAGCTTCGCGACGATCTGACGACACCAACGCACCTCGCCGGAGTCGCTTCGTTGGAGTCTCGCCGGATATGGAGGAGGAGGGGGAGAAGAGGGGCTTCCAGGGGGAAGGGGAAGGAGAGGAGGTAGGAGGGTGTGTTAAGCGTTTAAATAGAAAACGCTTAACCACCCGCCCTTCGTCCCAGACCTGAACTCCCGACAGGGTCGAGGTTAAGCCTCCCCTAGGGTATACAACACCTCCTGAGCACAATAGTGGTCTTAGAATTTTAATCTGAGACCCCGTTCAAATGTTATAAAATTTAACGTCTGAATCCGCTAAATTACGGAAACGCCCCTGGGGGCATTTTTCACAAACGGCCCGTGCCTGCGAAACTTATACCCCACCTAGGGTAAACGGCACGCTCCAAACTCAACGGTGCCCTCAGTTTTCCAATTTGAGCCACCGTTTAAAAGATACTAGAGTTTATCCATTAAACGAATAAATTAATTTATTAATTTATCCGTTTAACGTTCCGGGAGCGGGCGAGGGGTCCAAACTTCCCGTGCCGACAAGTTTTATGTCATTCCTAGGGTAAAAACCCCATTCCGGACTCATCCTTACACTCTAATCCCAGATCCGTAACTCCATTTAGGAGTTATATCATTTATTTGGCATTTCCAGTGTTAACACACAGAAAATTTAATTTCGGCCACTCCGGGGCTCAGAATTGCACGCCGCCCGAAGGCGCTACTCTGGAATATCATCAAGAATAATCCAAAGTCTTTCACAGAAAAAACCGGGTTCTTACATCATTCCCTCCTTCAAGCTTTTCGTCCTCGAAAAGAAAAACTAGGGAGCAACACAGGGTACTAAGCCCACACCTAGCTTTCCCATACCCAGAAGAACCCACACACAGCTTTGCGTCACCGTACATAGACCACATGATTGATCTGTTCACGCTAGGTCGGCCCTTGCCGACGTCGTGCACCCACTCCAGACTTTGGGGTTAGGGCAAGGCGGTAGGGTACCTCGCCATCCTTTTTCATGGTCTCAAATGGCCCGAAGGCCCTCGAGGGTAGCTCACCTCCCCAGTCAAACCCTTACGTCACACACCGCGACTGGAATCAATGCTCGCACCTGGGATAAGGCCCGGTGATTCCCTCCTTCAAAATATCCATATGGTGAAACACCCAAAGATATCTGGTCACACAAGGTTCCAGAGTCGATGCTCCCTTACACGCTCAACAGGCAAAGGAGCCAACACCATCGACTAAAGGAAAAGGTCTCACGCCTTTTTACCTTACTAACACAGGGTTACATCCAACGCCCCGCGTCACCCTGGTAACACATCAAACAAGGAGCAGGGAGGAAAGCAGATCACATAGAGAGTCTAACAATTATACTGCAAATGGTAGAAGAGTTGTAGAGCGTACCTCTTATCACCTCATACTTTGCAGGATAGTAGACATCCAAAGCTCGCGGCTGCCCGTGGTCCCATCCGTCAGCTCCCGGAGCCTGACGTGGACCACCTAGTGGTGATGGGGAGATATCGTAAAGTCTTCCCCCACTACCAGATCCTCCCGCTCCTCTGCTATCACCACCTCCCTGGGTACTACTCCGATCACAGTGCTGCCTATGCCGTGGTGGTGCACCTGCTGCCTGACCGAAGCTCCCAGCAACTCAGGTCGGGCAGTCTCGTGCCAAGTGACCTAGGCCGTCACCAGCATAGAACAGAATCTCTCTGGGCTGCACCGGTGCCCTCCGACTCCACTATGGTGTACGACCACGCCCTTGGGTCCGGTTTTCAGAAATCCATCTATGTCGAGGTCCTGCTTGCCGACGCCAACTAGCTGCGGCAGACGTCTCGGCTCCAACATGTCTGCTGCCACCACCAACTCCAGAACGTGATAGGAAGCCCTCTATCACCAGCGCTTGCTCTAGCACCCCGAAATATGTGGAAATGCCCAAGGGTACCATGAAAGTACAAATTTCTCGGCGGAGACCCTGCTCAAACTTCCGTGCTCGGATGTTGTCGTCACAGACCAAGTCCGGGTAAATGCGTGCATGGTCTGTGAAACTAGCCGCGTACTCGGCCACCGTCATCCCTCCCTACTGAAACTGCATGAGCTCATGAATCCGAACGGAGCGCAAGAAGGAGGGGAAAAACTCCTCACGAAACAACAACTGAAAGTTGTCCCACGAAAGTGATGACTCGTCATGAAACTGAGTCACCAGACTCCACCAACGCCGAGTTGCTCCACGAAAAAGGGTGGCTGCCAAATCCACTCTCTGATCTATCGGCGTCTGCACATGCCTGAAAAGGTGAACCACTGCCTCGAGCCAAACCTCTACTTCCTGAGGTTCTGGCTCACCACTGAACCTCAGCGGTCTTTGCCGCTGGAACTTACGGAACGCGCTCAACCTGTGCTCAAGCTCAGCCTGCTCTGCTGAAACTACCTGCTGCTCAACAGGTGGGGGTGCTGCTATCGGCCCACCCGGAGAAAGGGTCTCACACGATGGGTCCTGGACTGTGGCCTCGTAGCTCACAAGGTCGTCGTTACGAACCAAATCTGGTATCCTGGCTGGCTGTCCTCGCGGAGACATCCTGAAAATTATCAAGGAGTATCGCGGTCAGATGAGCATATTTGTATATACCGACAACAACAATGACGGGGAGATGACTCAAAAAGGACAGTCAAGACTCAGTCCTATGGGATGCACAACCAAATTTCCCTACAACAAGTGTCTCAGCATGCCGAGTCGACAAGCGGGTTATCAAGGTCCTGGTGAATGGATATGTCGGTCGTCGCACCATCACTGGACTCCCTGGCCTGAGAGCCGCTCTCGAGACACATTAACACTGTTGCCCAAAATCCCAACCAATTCCTCTTTTAGGGACGTCCGCACAACTTCCCAAGGAACGAACCACCTCTGATGCCGCTTTGTCACAACCCGACTCTACCCGGGCTCAAGCCGCAACTACCCCAAGCCCGCCTCCATAGGCCAGGGGCTGGCAACCAGCGCCGAAGGCACAATAACTCGGGGAGGCCTTTGCCTAAGCACCTGTACACACACAAACACCAAACTCAATGCAACAATTTAGAGTAAAAGTAAATACAATAAAATAAAAGGAAAGGGAAACTGCTATATTAATACCACAAAGTGTATCGACCTCTACAAGTACAAAGTACACACTAAAAAGAAAATGGGCAAACACGCGCCCAACCAAAAGGCGCCACAACCCGACAATAGGTAAAAAAAAGAAACAGCTGAAAGGTCTCCCACCTGGAACCCGACTACAACCACCACACGCGGTCCAAGCTCCCAAGCTCCTATGCTCCACCGAAGTCACGCTCCACCTGTCCGTCATCTGCAAGGGCACACCAAGTGCGGGAAAAGCCCAAGCAGGGGTGAGTAAAAAAATACTCAGTAGGATACCCTGAAGGCTCGGGGGAGAAACAAAAGGAGGTACCGAAGGGTGAGCAGTAGAGAGAACAGAAAAGTAAAGGAGTACAACAGAGAGTGCAGTGAAGAGTCCATCTCAACCCAACAAGAGGAATGAAGGTAGACTCTTCCAGACACAAGGAGCTGGAAATGGTGGGAAGATGAACTTCTCGTCGAGTCTTCGCTAACTATATTAGGAGAGTAGACTCGTCCAACCACGAGAAGCTAGACACGGAAAGCACGTGGCATACCCCGAACATCTTCGCCTCTCCTGGAAGGAGAGTAGCCAAAACCAAAGAAATGGGTACTAGAACAAGGTATATACAAGTCCATATGCTCAACAAGAAGACTGAACAATGTCGTAAGGGGATCTCTGTCTCGTATCTCAGCCCAAGAAAGAGTAACCAACAGTCCCAGAAATAACACCATCGATGCCTAGCATCCCGTACGTCTTCCCCGAACCGCAAGCCAAGGGGCTCAATCACCACACCTCGACACTATCCACTTTGGGTGGCACTAACTCGCCCGCACGGTTTTAGGTCGCGTCACAAGGACGCGTCTCGGTGGGGGAAAGTGCATCCCGTACTTAAGAGTTCTGGAGGAACGTCAACCACAACTCGGCACTGCCCCGCAGTCGAGAGGTCTGCTCAAAGTCGACAGGCGACCCCCTGCCCAGCCCCGCTGGAGGGTCCCTGGAAGTCAACGGGTTCCCACTATAGGGAGACCCGGAAAGTCAACGGGTGCCTCACTGCCCAGTACCGTAACAGGGTAATCCACTGGAGGGCGACCCGGCTAAAGTCGGCGATGGGACCACTGCCCAGCCCAGCTGGAGGTAACCCGGCATCGGAGACCACTGCCCAGCCCAGCTGGAGGTAATCCCGACATCGGGGACCACTGGCCAGCCCAGCTGGAGGTAAGCCCGACATCGGGGACCACTGCCCAGCCCAGTTGGAGGTAATATTGGAACTACTCTGGCCATCCCTGCTAGATGGTACTGCTCGGTAAACACCACTGTACTGGCCATCCCTACTGGATGGTAACCCACTAGCGAGCCCTGCTTGACACAACCTCAGCCCTACTGGAACAACCTCAGCCCTACTAAAACAACCTCAGCCCTACTATAACAACCATAGCCCTACTGGAATCAACCTCAGCCCTGCTGGAAACAACCTCCTAGGTAGAGGATCGGTGCCTGCGTAATGTGTTGGTCACACTGAAACCACAAGCTCTACCAGGGAACATGGAGCAACGGGAGAAACGTCCCAGGCCTCACAAGGCGATCCCGCTCCAATCTACTGAGTCACTGTCGAAGCGGACCGAGACATCTCATCCCAGAATGTGGGGAAAACACCCACGCTATACGAACACCCATAGTCACAGATGGTGTCGCATTCCGATTAAAGGGGATAGTACTAGAACCCCTTAGAGCCGAAGAAGTAGAGGAACTAAACCATCTCTGAAGGCCCAACCAACGAGATCAAGACCAGGGGAGACCACTCAACCCTACTGGTCAGACAAAAGAGTACAAACCCAGGGGAAAACTCCACCCTGCTGGCCAATCAAATGAGCACAAAGCCAGGAGAAAACTCCACCCTGCTGGTCAAACAAACGAGCACAAAACCAGGGTAAAACTCCACCCTACTGGTCAAACAAATGAGCGCAGTGCGACCCTCTACGTCGCAAGAGGTCAAGTACGCAAAGCAGATCTCGGCACGCACGTGGGCACACACGATGTGTGGCCCCAAGTCTACCCCAACTGAGTGCACAAACATCCTCAGGTACAATCAACCACATGTACCTTTAAGGGCTCCCGTATACTCCCAGAGTATACCTCATTCCAGCCCAAAGGCTATCGTGCACACGACACCCAGCGTCAACGCGAAGGCGTGACGTAACAACTCCACCTCAAAGGCCCAGACACGGCCAACCACATCTCATGAACCATTTGTGTCACTCTCCTAAGAGTGCGCGATCAAACGCCAAGGGTCCGCTACAACAAGGTAGGGTGAACCTCCACTGGAGCACCCTCCACATTCCACATTCAGCAAGATCACGCAAGAGGCTCCGCACAACCCAACGGATCACACCATTGTAATCCTCGCGAAAAAACACGCGATATCGACTACTTACTCGCCTTGAACGGATATCCGACGAAAAAGTCACCAACACCGCCTCACGCCTGAACGACGTCCCATGATCCGAGCCTTGGCCCCAAAAACAGTCGGGCGCACCGCACCATTGTGATCCCCTTGGGAAAACACGTCAAAAGAACTACTCACTTGAGTGAAACGGATATCCAGAGAAAAAGGTGCATCCCGACGCACTGCACACGAGCGGTGCCACGTGAAACCCGCATCCCAGGCCTGAAACTCAACGAACGGATTGCACCGTTGCGATCCTCTCGATAAAGTACACGAAATGGACTATTCACATGTCCAAAATGGTCGCCCGGTGATAAAACTGGAAATCACCATCAACTCCCGAAACGGCCCTCACGGGGACCACACCATCATGCGGAATCACAGCAGGAAGACTGCGCCAACGCGTTGCCCTCGGAAAAACACCCAACATCGACTGCTCGCATGCCCCGAACGGACGTCTGAGAAAAAAGTCGCTACTAGCTGCACACAGCTCAAAAGACGGGACGCGGGATCTGCGCCTCAAATTCGGCCTCAACACTTGAAACCACTTTGGAAACCTCTGCCTCGATTCCAGGGTCCCAACGCCCCTGACGGCGCTCAAAACGGACGTCGGACGCATCCGTGCCGTCCAAAACAAGAATCTTGGGGATTACGCTCACCCACTTAAGGACACGTCGCGCCTCTGTGACCCCTCGTTTTGGGAAATAAAAATTCCCGAAACCATCTCAAAAATACCGTCTCGTCAATACGGTTCCACCGCCGCAGACGGCACTCAAAACGGACACCCGTAGCGGAAAGTACGGGTGTCCGAACACCGAGGGGGCAAGACCCCTGGGGCTGGACCGGCTTGGGCCGGCCCGCGGCTTAGCCGCGCGGGCCGGCCGCGGACACGCCATCACCATGCAGACAGGACACAAGGGCCTGTCACGGCCGCCGCGTGAGGACCCGTGTGGCGCGGGTCTTTTTCGCCACACAGGGGTCGCGCGACACGACCCCGCGGTCGCCGCTCCCTGGCGACCCCCGTCTCGCCGGGAGCTCCGCCGGATTCCCCCGCCAGACGCCCGAGCGCCCTGCTGCCTTGCCCCGTGCCTCCCCCAGACACCCGCGCCGACGCCACGAACACCCCTCTAGACACCCCTGCATCGCCCAACGCCTCCACCGGACACCCGCGGACACCCCTGCCGCGCCGTCCGCCCTCGACGCGCTGCCGCTCAATCCCACCGGAAACCAAAAACCTGCAAAGTTCAGCGGATCATTGTGGATGCCACGAAGCACGGAATTTGAATCCGAAAGATGCGTTGGAAAGGGAATTAACTCTACTACGTATTCATGGGTTTCGTTCGAAAATACAACAACGAATTGGCATTATTAAACATGCTCGAAGTAGTTTCGGGAATAGAAAATGCAAACGCAACATCCTACCTCGTGGGGCTTCGCCCGAAGCTTCACGATGATCCTCCGGCACCACCGCACCTCTCCAGAGTCGCCTCGCTGGAGTCTCGTAGGAGATGGAGGAGGAGGGGGAGAAGAGGGGCTGCCTGGGGGAATGGGAAGGAGAGGAGGGAGGAGGGTGTGTTAAGCGTTTAAATAGAAAACGCTTAACCACCCGCCCGTCGGCACGGACCTGAACTCCCGACAGGGTCGAGGTTAAGCCCCCCCCTATGGTAAACAAAAACTCCTGAGCACAAAGGAGGTCTCGGAATTTTAATCCAAGACCCTGTTAAAATGTTACAAAATTTAACGTCTGAAGCCGCTAAATTACGGAAACGCCCCTGGGGCCATTTTTCACAAACGGCCCGCGCCCACGAAACTTATACACCTCCTAAGGTAAACGGCACGCTCCGAACTAAACGGTGCCCTCGGTTTTCCAATCCGAACCACCATTTAAAAGATACTAGAGTTTCTCCATTAAACGAATAAATTAATTAATTTATTTATCCGTTTAACATTCCGGGAGCGGGCGAGGGGTCCAAACATCCCGCGCCGACATGTTTTATGTCGTTCCTAGGGTAAACACCCCATTCCAGACTCATCCGTACACTCGTATCCCTGATCGTGAACTCCATTTAAGAGTTATCACATTTATTTGGCGTTTCCAGTGTGAACGCACTGAAAATTTAATTTCGGCCACTCCGGGGCTCGGAATCGCACGCTGTCCGAAGGCGCTGCTCTGGAATATCATCAAGAATATTACAAAGTCTTTCACAGAAAAAACCGGGTTCTTACAAACATAGGGTAATCATGTACCCGAAAATGGGCCATGATTCACACCTAGTTTGACACTCCTAGGGGATATTCGTTGGAAATTAACAAACTCTTCATGAACTATTAAAAAGGATTTAAATATAAGTTGGATATTAATAATCTATGGTATCGCTAAGGTGTCGAAGATTAAGGAAGGATTCATAACTTATACATACTCTATATGAATTTTCAATATTTATTGGTTCCTCACTTAGATAATCCTTTAATATTCAATTCATTATGGTCTTAAGTAATGGAGTAAATCATAAGGAAGAATATTAACATTGAATTTTATAGAAAATATTATAATGAGAAGTCAAATGGGATGACCACTTGAGTGAAGGATGTTGTGATCATGCCTAATTGGTTTTCAAGGAACATGATCAACAATGTGTACCTTAACCAACTCTCGAAATCAAAAAATAAGAGAGAGAAGAACTTTGCTGGGGGATCAATTAATAGAGACCATGAAGGATATAATATTAGGTTTCCTTTGTGTCAAAATTGTGGAATGAATTACCTAAGTGAATGTTTTAGAAGAAAATGAAGGTGTTTTTACTAGGTAAAATTAGGCCACAAATCAAATGACTACAATGGAAAAATTAAGTGTTCGGTTAATGTAATGGATCTGAATATTGGCCTCCCAATGTCATTATGTATGATTAAGTTTTTTAAGTGTTTAATAAATATTCATTATACAACACAATGTACTAATAGGAAATCTCTAGTAGAGAGTCAGTAAAGTGATATGAGCAATGGTTATATTGATGATGACTATGAGACTATAGATGAAATTTGAAAGGAAAGAGGTATTATGTAATAGGATGAGGTTGAATTATTATGGATTATGAATTGAAGTGAAATAATTTATGTTTTATGTATTTTTATTAAAAAATATGGTATATGAATGATGAAATATACAAGGATTTTTCTATTTATCTTTTTACTATGTATTTACCTGTTTATATTGAATGACCCTCATAGACTAGTAAATTAATTTAATGATAATGTTATATTTTGAATAAGGGAAGGTGACGCTTAATTGATGTGTAAAATTGAAATAATGATGATGGGTAAATGATATGATGGATATGAATAAGTAAATTGGATGGTGAAAATTAACCTATGACTAATTATTGAAAAAGTGGTCTATGTCATCAAGGATGAAGTTTAGAAATTTTGGTATTTAAGGAATATTTCTTGTAATCATTTGAATAAGGAAGTATGCATGTTTTCTAAAAAGATTTATAGTAATTAAGGGAGTATACGATGATGATATTCACATGTTTGGAATGTGGTAACCAAGTTTTACTTTTTGATATATGGGGATTATTGTTAAGCTTATTTCATGACTTTGATTATAAAGATTTGAAATCCAGTTTTTTGAATGGTTTATAATATTAACCATTTATCAAAAAAATTATAAATTTTAGATAAATTCAGTATGATTAATGTTTTATATGTCTATATGAGGATTCATTCATGTGAGATAACCTAAACTAATAATTTTGCGTTGATGGTAATTGATGATAGATGGTATGGATTATCATAGATAACATGATCTGTTGGTTCATCAGGAATGAACAATTAAACATTGATTTTGGATAAAGAATAGATGTGGATCAAGTAACAAAAAGGGCGAGATTTTCTTAAAATCATGCAAGTATATATTTTCATGAAAATTCTTCAACTTTAGAAAGACAATCTATAAATAAAATTTTATCCTTGTACATTTATTTTCGATGGATCATATGGTCATTTAGGTCATTTTATATTTATGGATTTGTAATTGTTATATTTCTCATGAATATATTATATATCACTCTCCATATGAAATTGATGGCCAGATTTCTCTTCCATGTCAATGTTTTCACTTCCCACCTATGTTATCCTTTGTGGGATGGTAGTTATAAGACACTTTGGGAAACCATTACGGTTCCAGCTTTCAATTTTAATGGATGTTTTAGTATTCATTTTAATGATTTGGGTTTCTATGAAAGGAAGTCTCACGTATTAAACCTCTGATAACCCAGATTAATTTAGAGGGGGGAATTAATTTTAATGGGTGTGAATTGTAACACCCTTAGATTTTTTGAAATATATTTTTTCATATTAATTTAATAGTTTTGATCTTTTTCCTTCCACACAACAATAAAAATTGTAAATTTATCTAAATATATTAAAGAACCAAGTTGGCTTATGTTATATGAAATTCCAATTTAATCATGCACTATTTTACATATAATGGTTATATTCTTCTTTACGTAACACTTAGGTACGCTTACATTTCACACAAGACTAACTTTCCTCGATGTCTTTTGTAACACGTAGGACTGAGTGTTATTGAAGACTAATATATAATTAAGAAATATATAATAATATTTAACAGAACTATTAAATTATATTTTATGAATATTATTATATTACATGTGTAAATATATGGATTTTAAAAAATAATTAATTAATTAATGAGTTACATATTATTTAAAAATTAATATAAGAAATAATTACTTATAAAGAATGTGTTTTTATAGAAATCTATTATTATTCTCACAATGTTATATTAATCCTAATAAATTAAACTAATTAAAATTAGTGAGTGATATTAGTGTAATTTATATATTATATATTCAATAAAATATTATTTATATCTATATAATATATTCTATTGGCATAAAATAAAAACAAGATAAATCTTACTAATAAAAAACATATGTTTTTTATTAGGGAACATTAAGAGTCTTCTAATAGAGGACATATTTTTAATATAAAATTTATAAATTCTATAAATTCTATGTGTCAAAATAAAGATCATTTTTTGAAAAGAAACATAAAAATTAGGTTATGGTAAATTTTTGGTATTTTTCTGTGAGGTATAATTTTTTTAATGAATATGTGAATGAATGTTAACTAAAAACTATTTTATCACCTCATTAATTTATATAGTTAAATTATATTCTTTTCATTTAAAAGAATAATTTGATCAAATTTTTATCAATTTACCCAGTTTAGGTTATTTTAATCAATTTCAGTTTTAAAATTCTTATAAAAACATTGAAAACTTACTAATGATTTTACATTAAAAACTCACATTGTCACCCCATCTACATAATTTTATTCTAATTAATTTCTAATTATTTTTTGTTTGAAATTTGTAAAAATGGATTCCATATTTCCAATCAAAAAAATTATTATTTCTAATAGGTTCAACTTAGTTTTTGACCAAAAATATTAGTGATGTAATTAAAACTAATTACAATGATTAAGTTTAAATGATGCGTAATAATGGATTAAACCATATCCCCAAGGCCCATAAATACCTGTAAACTTATCAAAAATCCATTGGTTGGCCATATTTCAATCTTATAATCATTTTTATCAACTTTGGTCCATTATTGGATCCACTTGAAGTAAAAAAACTCAAGTAGGGTTTCCCTTTTCCAAAAATATTACAAGTGTACCACTCCTCCTCCATTATAAAAGGAATCCTCTCCTTCCCCTTCGTAACACCTCTAAATCCACATATTTTTCGAAAAATCTACCCAAATATCTCCCCAAAATTCCCTCATTCCTCCATAAATCACCCTTTGGTCAGAAATCATTCTAAGGAATCCCTTTGTTTCAATCCAAAAGGATTTTCATGATTAAGAGGTAACACCCTCCCTCAAACTCATTTATTTAATTATCCTCATACACTACCTAAAATATTAATATTCCATTACTGAAAAAAAATTAAAATATCATAAATATAATATGATGTTTTAATACTAATTATTTGACATAAACATACATACACTTCCATCAAATTCTAACAAACAAACTGTTTACATGTACAACAAACTACCGCCTCACTAAACGATGACTTTTCATTTTTCTTATCACGATGGATATTATGGTGGAAAATATATTTATATATGTAGTATATTATATTTATTATGTTTTTAATATTATGTAATTATTTTACAACACATATCTTTATACTTCAGATTTTGTGTTAATACGATAATTTCGTTTCAGGAAGTGTGGACTACCGCCTCATCAAAGTGATGTGATTCATTCATACACTACCAAGAATATATTAAGGATGTATTTGGTGAATATATATGATATATATGACACTATAAAGCTAATTTAATTATTATATATATATATATATTCATGTGAATTTTAATTTCTTTCTTTCAACACAACAATTAAACAAATATAGCATTCATGTGTACATACGACTTATCATCTCTGTGAAGGGTGTGTCCCATTTGGTACTTCTATATTATATGAATTATTATAATTAAAATATAATTAATATAAATTATATTTAAATAATGGTCTACCTTTTGGAAATCATGATATAAATATAAGGACTAAATAAAAAGCATATTAAGACCCATGCGAAATAGAAAGCAGATATAAACCGAAATGAACCCTAAACGTAGAATTGATAAAAAAATGTTATTATAAAGACATTACGAAAAAATGTAGTAAAAATATGGTTCTATGATATATTTATAATATATTTATATTTATTATATAAGAGTTTTTTACAAGTACGATGAGAGTTAAGACCCAACGTAAGGGGATTTCATCTCACTCTGTTATTTCTATAAGATACATGCCTTATTCAACACTCAATTATTTTGTGTAGTGTAGATACTTACCATTAATTATTTATATTACTATTATAATTAATCCAATGGTTATTTACAAAATAACTCTTTGAACTTTCTATCACGAAGTTTAATTTCAAAAATTTACCTAATCGGTAATGTAATTGTTGTCTCAATTTTTATTCTTTGTGACACATGCGATGTTATGAACCTACATTTTTATGTGAGGAGTATATACTATTGTTGACATGTTATATCATGAATCTAATTCATTTCATGATACATTATGTTTCATGAAATTCTATTTTCTTACTTTAAGAGTATGGTTCAATGTTACCATATTATAAAATTTTATTGAAATAATCTCATCACTTTTCATGATTGGTTATGATTATGCTTTGATTGATGAAAAATAATGTTACATATATCAAGAACACTCATTAATTTTATTATAATAAGGTAATTAATGATATATTGATGTATTAGTACCATTTTCTATCTCTTTGGGACATAATATTGCTAATATAGTGTTTTTAATAAAGTACGACTTTACCTCTCTCTTTGGTCAGAAATCTGTGTTCTTTCAAAACCATGTCTTCTAAAAGGTTTCTAAAAATGTTCCATTATTCTCATATTATTTTTAGTACAATTTTTTACCTATGTTTTAAATTTATTAAAGAAAATGGTTTCTAATAAGGACTCTTCTTTTCGTTTTCTAGTCGAAAAAATTTTTAAAACATTTTACGGTGTAAAAGGAATGTTTATTTTGTTAAGGTAAATCTGACATCATGACTAACAAATCCTTGAATATTTCTTTAAAAGATTAAAAAGTAATTTTCTTAAAAACTATTTTTCCCTACTATTATGTAAATTTATTATTTCAAATTATTTTTAAAGAAAATGGTTATGAAAATGTCTTCAAACTATTTTATATGTTTTCCAAAAAAATGATTTCAATACATTTCTAGTCTTCTTTTATATATCGTCAAGTAAATTTTTTTTAATTTTTTTCAAGATTTATTTAGAAGTTTTATTCTGAAGATATTTTTTTTCAAAAGGTTTTGAGTTTTTAAAAATCCTTTTTCAAAGAAGAAAGGATATTTTCCTCAATATGTTTTTTTGAAATATATTTCAAAATTAATTTCCATTAAGATGACATATGTTGATGTTAGTCATGCATTTTTTGAAAATTATCTAATTATCCATTCATATTGTTTCTCTAAATGGTTTATGAATGATGTCATAGTCTTTATAAAGCCTATTTATATTTCATGGTTTGTATGTTTACAAAATTCATTTTTCTATTAGGGGTTATGTTTTTGATGAAATGATTATGAAACATGTGTCTTTTTCCACAAGTTATGATATAATTACATGTTTATGATACCCAATTAATTTAATGGTTTATGATATGATTGTTTATGATTTTTCAGAACATGTATGTATTAATTATGAGATGGTTGGGACCTATATCTTCTTTTAATGAATTGGGTAATGATTTGTATCTCATGAGATAGAGTAAGATTGTCTTGGGAGTGAACCTTGATTACTAAGATGGTCATGGGAGTGAACTAATACTACCATGATGGTATAAAGAGTGAACCCATAATACCAAGATGGTATTAAAAGTGATTCCATTGCTACTATGGATGTAATATTATTTGCCTATTTTTTTTCCCACAATTCCATGGTTTATTACAATGTTATACTTTCTTAGATTATATTATTTATTTCTGTACAGGTCATGCCATATTTGTAGAACCCTTGACCAACCTAAGATGGGGGGTGAATCAGGGGGCCAATTGTTTCTCTTCTTTATTGGATTTTGTTTCCACAATGGTAAGAACTTTTTTAAACCCATATAATGGATATGTGCAGTAATTAAAAAATTCACATGTAGAAAGAAAACACATCAATTTTCATATGGTTCACCACTAAGGGCTACGTCCAAGGACTATATGCAGATAGGTTTCCGGTCATACAAAATTCTAATAATCTTCACTAGTAGTAGATTAAAAGGGTTTGGACATATTTACTCTGTCCTAAGAACACTTACTTTACAAAGGTTCAGGGATAAACCACTGCTTCCCTTAGATAACATTCATTGAATCCCCCTAGCTCACTGGCTTGGGAGAGGTCTCACTTAGTTTATCGACATGAAGGTCGCTTCAAAAGATTGGAATCAAAGTACTTGTCTCTATTTAGCATTAGACACTACTTGAATCAAAGTCCCAAATTTAATACCTTTTATATTTAGTTTTCTTCTTTATGATTTTTTTTCCGTAAACTATCCCTGATTCTGTCAAATGTCTCTGATCTGTGTACTACGCCTTTTCTACATACCATGCATTTTATATGTACATCCCATGCTACAAGTATTTGCGCCTACATTGCATACCATTCCTGCTCTACCTACTATACCTACTCTGCACACCACACCTACTCCGTGTACTACACCTACTCCAGGTATTGTGCCTTCTCCATGTACTGCGCCTGCTCCACATACAACACCTCATCCACATACCACCTTCATGTACTGCCTCTACATATTTCTTCTGCATTCTGATTTTTTGTACCATTTGAGAATACAACCTTCTCATACGACCTTTTCATACTACATTTGCATACCACCTCATTATACAATAGACATTTTCATCAAATTATTCAAATTATTTCAACTCCTGCATACCACTTTTTCTTACAGAAATACTCTTCCACAGACTACTCCTTTCAATTTCTCAAATTGTTTTGTCTTTCATGTGATGTTTCTTCCTACGTAGAATCTCTCTTATATACCACTTTCAGACTTAGTTGAGTTCTTCCATAGTGATGATAATCTCTTATCAAATTCGATCCATCTTAATTATGGGATTATCACTCCTTATAAAGGAAAATAACTCCCCAAATTTCGCTAATATGTTTTACCCAAATTTTCAATATGGGACAAACTTTATGACATATTGAACTCCATCTGCGTACTATAAGCCTCCATTGCATACCGCAATCCTCCTGAAAATTGTGAACCTTCACTGCATACAATGTTTCTATCCATCTGTGTACTGCATCTCTTCTGCAAACGATGATTCATTCTTTGTACACCAACTCCTTTCACTGTGAACCATCAGAATTAAACATACCACATGCCTTCACTGTGTATCATCATTGCGAACTGTTTTTGGTTCTATGAACCATTCCGTGTACCATTTCCACATCCAGGTACCAAGTTGGGAACCGTTTTTAGGACATGGTACGCCATCCATGCTCCATGGTATGTGGTCTGCATCCTTTGCCGATTTCCTTCACCGTTATATATCTCGTTCACTACTATAGAGAAATCCTTCCATTTCCAAATACAAAATCATTATTTTGAGGTCCAAAAATTTGGAAAACATTGGGAAACGACATTGGACAAGAACACCCACGCTAATTTTCTGTCATCTTTTTTCATCAAAAATCTTATGATTTCTTCACGAACCTTATCTATCATGAAGTCATTCAATAATCATATGTCTTCCCACAACATTAACCTTTCTATTCAACACTATAAATGATTAGTATCACCTTATCAGCTTTGAATTATCATTCATTAATCTTCAAATCTCCACATGATCCCTCATGAAAAAATTCATATCTCTTCATGTGGGCTCTTTCATGGTCTATTTGAACAATGACATGTTATGTGATCACATTATAACTTCATGACCTGAAACACTCTATAATATGGTTTCATTATTGTAGAAAATGTTTCACCTTTGAAAAAAATCAACTGCATTACCACTCTCAAAAACTTTGGATTTCATCGTCATCTCCTTCTATATTTTGATCTTCATTGAAAAATGTTGACAAAAATTTCAACCATATACACAATGTGGTCCCCAAAATCTCCCCATTTGTTTTATTCCAATACAATAAATTCCTCCTCAAATGAATGTGTTAATGTCTAAATAAGAATCTTCTATCTTTCCTCTTTAGTTTTCATTATCTCCACCTTTCAAATATTCATTTCACCTCTTGTACCCTTATTAAATATAAATACAATGTTCATGCGAAATGGGTATCAGTCCTTTATTATGAAATTTTCCATAAATCATTTAATGATAATTATACTTGAGAAATGGTCGGTCTAGAAAACAATATGATTTGATTTAGACAACAATGTTGTTCATTATTCACAGATCATGATACTAGATGAGATGTGAAATGATGTACATTGTTTTCAAGGGTTTTCGACTTTCATTCTAGGATGAAGATATTGACTATGATAGGAAATAATCAACCTAAAAATCCTAACTCTCTTCATAAATTAGATCAATAACATTCAAGTGTAATTAATAGGATATGTGGCCTTAGGAAACATCCATTTTTCTTTTCTCACTGATTAATTCAGTTACTCTCCCTTAATAAAATGATTTTTATTCTTAGTAACCAAGGATGAGTGATTGAGAAATAACATACCTTTTCCAATGACATGTTTTCCAAGAAATTCCCAAAGTAATTGAATTTAATACCAACTAATGTTGATACTAATTGAAATAATAATTCTGGAAGCTTCTTCATATGTCCGCCCCTCTGGGGAAACACTCCTCATCATCTTCATCAATGGGGATCTTTCATTTTTTTTATCTTTGAATATAAATTTAAAATCCTCCAAGGATGGAAACTTATTCAGCTTAGCTATCAAGAGTTTATAGCATTCGTTACTTCTATGGTTCTCTCCCTGAGAGAATGCTTCACCTTCAATTCCCTATATTATCAGAACAAATACAATACACAAATGAGTAAGGGAATAATGTGGATCCTCTTTGATTATTCAATGTGAGTGGTAAGTATGAGATTATTTTTGCAACCATGATGATCCATTTTGTCTAATATCCATGATCACACATCTGGGAAAATTTTCAAATTCGTGCTGATGTGACATGGATCTCTTCACATTATATTCTTCTTTGTGTGGAGAGTTTTTCTTCTTAATAGCCACCATAAATGATACATTATAACTCATTTTAAGGAAAACTTCTCTCTCTCGTATTAATTTTAGAAAACCTTTTTCAATGTGACTGTATTTCATACATCTCTCACACAGAACATCTCTAACACATGAGTTTAATTTGGTTTTCACTCTCTCATGAACATTATCTTCATCAGGTGAATGTTTTCATTTTATTTTAGCACCAACCATGGCCTTTTCATCTTCAAGTTTTCTCATTCTTTCCAAATATTCTAGCTATATGACTAACATTTCATTTGGAACTGTTGCTACAGGTTTGGATATTCGACATGGGTTCATCTTAGCGTTATCCCTCTTAGTTTCCCTTCTGGATGAATTGTCCTTAAAATTAATGGATCTAAAATCCAAGGTTTTCTCAACTTCCCTATATGATATCTTCTTGGGGATGTTTTTGTTCACAATATTCTTTTGATTTTATCCCAAGGTATATTCTTCATACTTAGCCAGCATCAAAGGTCGTCTTTTCTTTTCAACAATGAATTCATGTTGATATGGGCATGTACCTACCCTGTGACCACTACCATTGAATACATCACATATGTTATCAAGCATTAAAAATCTGTTTTCGGTAAATAGATGCTTCTGGACTAGCAGATGTTTCTTCATCTCTGGCTTTCTTCCAATTGATATAGGCTTTCTTTGTGATTTTTCATTTAAGGGATTCTACAAACAATCCAGTGCACGATGCACAAATCTATTGCAACACCATCATTGTCCCACAAATCTTCTCTTCATGATACCTCCTATATAAAGATGTTGGGCCTTCTTCTTGATGTGTTTAGATATATCTGGGGAACCGTATTCTAGATTTTTCTTTCTATCCACTCGATCTATGGTGGTAGGTTTCTTCTCCTCACGTTTCCTCATCCATACATGTTTATATTTTCTTTGTGATTTTGCATGTACACAGATCTTTTCTCTAAGTCCCTTTCTGACTCTATCTTGCACTTCCACTTCTTTGAACCATTTTGATGAATCTTTTTCATGTTTCCTCCTTGTTTATTAAATGGATTCAATCTGTCTGAAGAGATTATAACAATATAATATTTTCATTACCAAGCCTTTTTTATATAATATACTTCTTTTTGTAGATGTGTGATTTCCTCATGCATACATTAAATATTATACAAATATCGATGAGACTATATTCAGAGATATCATAAGGGTATTTTCATAGTCTACCAATTTCATCTAAGGATGAAGACTGATTATGGGTTCAAATAGATACCTCCTGATATCCTTACTCTTTTCTTTCTAGGCCTGAAACATCAAAATTTACCAAATTAAATGGAGAACAAGATACTACCTCATATTTAGATAAGAGGAACTTCTTCAACTATCTCTTATCTTTCTTTTTCCTGTTCACCATAGTCTTATTGGGTATACACTTATGCTTGGTGATAACTGAAAAATCATCAAGATTGGTCTTTATTGTTGACTTAGGAATGAAAAATTCAAATCCTATTCTGAATAGAATTACTATAGAGTATACAAAATATGTGAACCTTTTAACTCGGATAATGATTTCATAACCCTAGACCACCCTGATGGGGGGTGAATCAGGGTTTCAACATTTTCAGTTCTATACTGGATCGTGTTCCCACATTGGTAGGAACATGTTTAAACCTGTATGATGGATATGTGAAGTAATCAAAACATTTAAATGTATAAGTAAAAAAAAAACAATTTTTACTCAGTTCACCACTATGTGTTACTTCCAAGTAGCATACACCAATAGGCTGTTTGTATTACCAAACTCCACTAATCTTTACAAGATGTTGATTACAAAGGTTCGGGCATAGTCACTTTGTCCCAAGAACATATCCTTTACAAAGGCTCAAGTATTTACCACTACTTCCTTGGGATCACTTCTGTTGGCTCCCCCTAGCTCACTACCTTGGGAGAGGTCTCAATTAGTTTATCGACCTGAATGTCGCTTCCACCGATTGGAATTAAAGTATATATCTCTATTTTTCAAGATAAATTGGTTGCATCGAAGTCCTGAATTAATGCTCTTTTATATTCTTTATTTCCTTTATAATGTTTTCGTTTCTGTGAACTATCCCGGATTCAGTCAACTGTCTCCAACCTGCGTACCACACTTGTTCTGTATACCACCCTAGCTCCATGTACCGAACCTACCCCATATATCATGCCTTCTCTTTATACCATGCCTTCTACACCTACCAAGACTACACCATGCACCACGCTTTCTCCACATATTGCGCATGCTCTGGGTACTGTGCTTGATCCGCATACTGCTTTCACATACCGCCTCAACATACTTCCATCACATACTGCCTGAGCGGACCAACTATGTGTACAACATGCACGTACTACCTCCGTGTAATGCCTTATCCTATAGCAGACATCTTCTTTAAATTCTGTGAATTATTTCTTCTCTTGAATACCTCTTTTTCTTATGCAAAAAAAATTCTAGGAACTACTCTTTACAATTTTGCAAAACATTTTGTCTTTCACGTACCACTTCATCATACACAGAATCTCCCCTATGTACCAAATTCATACTTAGATGATTTATTCCATAGTGATGATATTTTCTTATCGAATTCGATTTGTCTTAATGGTGGGATTATCACTCCTTATATATTAAAATAATAGGAAAAATTTCGCTAATCCATTTTACCCAAGATTTCTATGTGGGACAAACTTCATGACATATTAGACTACATCCACATACTATAAGCCTCCACCATGTACTATGAACCTATTGCAAACTATGAACCTTCACTGCATATTATGTTTATTCCGGACCGTGTATTGTCTCTTTTCTACCAACAATGATCCATTCTGTGTACCACAATATCTTTTGTGGAGAACCATCAACATTCTATATACCACATTCCTTTACCTCATATCATCGCTGTGAAATATTTTTAGTTCTGTGTAGGGTTCTGTTTACCATTTCTGTTTTCATGTACGTGGTCGCGAACCGTTTCGCAGACATGGTACGTGGTTCATGCTCCAAGGTACGTGGTCTTCTTCCTTTGACAATTTCTTTCATTATTCCACATCTTGTTCACACTTATACAGAAATAAATCCATTTCCAACAAAATCATTATTTTGAAGTCAAATAATTTAGAAAACATTGGGAATAACATTTGGCTAGAACACCCTATCTAATTCACTATCATATTACTTCTTCAATAATCATCTGCTTTCTTCACAAACCTTGTCTTTTGTAAATCCCATCAACAATCATCTGTCTTCCAACACCAGTAGTCTTTCCAGTCAACACAAAAAATGATTGGACACACCTTCTCAGCTTTGTATGATCATTCTTAAATCGTCAAATCTCCACATGATCTATCATGCAATAATGCATGTATCTTCAAGTATTCTCTTACATGGTTTCTTTTAATTATGAGATGTTTCATGATAAATTTAAAATTCAAGACCTAAAACACTCTATGAGATGGTTTCATTGTTGTAGACAATGTATCACCTTCAAAAAAATCATCTGAATTATAACTTTCAACAACATTGGAGTTCTTCATCATCTCATTCTTCATTTTGTTATTCATTGATAACTATTAACAACAAATAAAACCATATACACAATGTTTTCACAAAATTATGAACGTTCAAGATTTATTCCATGATACATATTTATGATCTTTGATATGTAGGCTATGATCTTTAAATATTTTGATCACATTATCACACCACCATGATCTTGTTTATGCTTACATGTCACCCTTATTTTCCTTCACTGAGCATTTGAGATATCCCATTTTTATGTTTCCTTCCCAAGGTTATGAAGATACGTATTATGTTTTATGTGTCTAAGAAGGGTTATTTTCATAATGACCCTAATCGGAGATAATGTAGATCACTTATTCACAAGTTTTTATGTTTCCATTTTCCTTATTGCACTAGAATGATATGGTATTTGGCCATCTATTTGTATAATGTTTTAAGTACTACAAAAAAGGTATGTAATGTCTATGTATGTAAATACTAGGTTGTTATAATATCTCTATGAGGGTAAAATATAATGCAATTTTATTTTGTCAAAATTACATTAAAAATACAATGTTTTATAGCAGGTTGTATACAAAACATCGATCTTTAAAAAATGTTGATATACTTTATAATATTAATATTTAACTATGACCATTATAACCTAGTCATCGTTTCATCATGTTTGAATAAAAATAATCATATTATGAAATATATGGACAATTATTTTCTATTTTAAATTTAAAACAAATAATTTATTTATTATCTGTTTGTTGAAATTGATGATAAGAATTTTATTATGTAAAAGATATACATTTCATCAAACTGTGTTTATGCATGAAATATATTTTTAACATAATTGATTAAGTTATTATATATTGATAAATGATTCTAATTAAATGAGTAGAATATAAATACAATTTATTAAAATATCAATTCATTAATATTTTTTATTAAGAATGAAACGAGGATAATGTCTTTTTTAATACATTTTACTCAAAATTATTTTTATTCCAATATTTTTATGGATATTATAATATATTTATTAAACTTTTTGAAAATAAATTTTAGAGAATAAAAATCATTTTTGAAATCAACATTTTAAAATTATCAAGGACTGATTTTCTTTCTTAAAAGATTGAATTTCTAGTGAATAATAAAAAATGGTTTTTGAAAAAAAAATTATGTTATTTCATTTCTATTATGAGAGTTATTTAAAAGTAATATTGTATTTTATTATTTTTATTAAAATTAAAGTTATTCTAATTTTATTAAAAAATCAACTAATGTAGTGGGAATCTATATTATTCTTGATTTTGTATAAAATAATAATTATTCTCAAAGGAAGTATTTTTCTAAAACTTAATTTTTTCATTAAATTTTACAATAACAAAATAATTTTATTTTATAATATTTTCATAGAGAGAATATTAGAAAATTGATTCCATATTTTGTATCAGTTTTTTAAAATTGGTTTATAAGTTTAGTCTTATTTTTAGTTATCATGAATATTGACCGTGGTAAAAGTATATCATCCTATTAAATGGTAAAATGGGTTATTTGAAGTTGAAAGTCTGGGATAAGGTCTCAAAATATCTAAAATGCATTCAATTATTTAATTATATAATTTCATTTTGATCAAGAACTTCTAAAACGCAAAATATTAAATATTTTATGATATTCCATTGATTATAAAATTTTTATTATTTTACATAATGAGTAGTTACAAAATGAAACTATCTTTGTTTTAATATCTATAATATTTTTTTCATAGAGACAAAATGAATTTATGAAGTGTTCTAAGTCATTATTTTGAATTTGAATAATTTATTTATTATAATAATTTTTTTTAATCATTATTATTTTTCTAATTACCTTCAATTTCTTCAAGACATTGATGTAGTTCTTGATAAAGAAGTATAAAATTGTTTTAATTGATTAAGAAATTTGAATGTAATCAGTGTAACACCCCAATATTTCATAGTATGTTATTTATTCAAATTAATTCAATAACATGAACTACACACAACACTGAGTTCAAGCGCACCATGAATTACCAAACTAGCCGTTCAAAAGCGGTTATGAATAGTATTATGAGTTTCATAGACATAATGTAAGAACAAATACATTTTTTTCAGATAAAAGAAGTATTTTTCAAAAAATGCAATTTCACCGCCTTTTAATGGTGTAGCCTTTTTAAATCCAATATTTTAAACTTTTATATATTCAATTTGACAAAATAAACTTCTTCTTTAGAATCGGGACATAAGGATTTTGTCTCAATAATGTTTTATTGTTTTTCTGATAACTTTCATATTTTGGTGAATAGTGAAAAATACTATATTTTAACTGAAAACAACTTTTTTAATCAAAATAATTTATAGTGTTAAATTATAAATTTTAATGGTTTAGAAGTATAAATATATTATATTTTTACCATTTAATCCAATGATGGTCATTGTAAGTAATTTCACTTTGAAATTGGACATAAACAAGTGTCAAACTTTTGATAGTTTTTATTTCTCAAAAATACGTCTTTTGGATTGGACAGTGGGAATTATTTTTAAATAAATAAATGCAACTTCTATGTCTTTAATTTGTTAAAATAGACTCCATTTTTTAATTATTAATTTCAAAATTACCTTAGGGTGATGTTTTGGTATTTTTATGAAATTTTTTAATTTTTGATGAATACTGAAAAACACTGAGTTATAGTTTAAAACCAAATTTTTATTTAAATAATTATTTATTTTATTTAAACTTACTTTAGGTAAAAATAGATACATAATTCCTATATAAGTTATTTTTAATTCATTGGACTCAGTTTATAATAATTTTAGATATATAAAAATTTTATTGATCTTTTCACCGTCTTTTACCCACCTCCTAAGAGAATTTGTAAAATCACCTAAAACATAATTTTACCACTTATGTGGGTTGAATATCAAAAATCCAAAAGAAACAGTTAATATCAAGGAGTAAAATTTTGTTCAATAGGATAAAAATATTTTTTGGTGAATTGTAACTTTTTACTTTTATTTACCACGGTTAAAAGTAAATAGGGTAATTAAGGGTAAAAATGATATTATTATTACCCTAACACATATCCTAATTCTATTAGATAAGTTTAATTCGACCAAAAAAAACCTTAGGAATAAAATATGACCTTTTAGATCACCTTGGATTATATTAGGACATTTATTATTATTTAATTTAAAGAAGAGTTAAAAGTATTAAATTCAAAGTTTTTTAACTAAACAATTTTTAATATAGGTTTATACGTAAGATAAATTCTTCTATAAGTATTCATTATAAAGATAAAAAGATTTAATACATCATGGTATTTTATTTATAATTTTTAGACATTAAGTAGTTATATTTATTTAAGACACAATGATGATGCGGTAATTAACTTATTAATTAAAGAATCAAATAAATGGTATTATAAATATTAAAATGAAGATAATTTAAAAGTTTTTATTACATACACGAATTTTATAGGTGACTATGACATGTTAGGAATGATTCAATCTATCTATTTTGAAGTAATCAAGTTGTGATGACTTTCAAAAAAACATAATACGAAATAGTTTCAAAATTGACATAAATTAATATTTAAAACAAATACTATATTATTGGTTGATATAATATTCATAAAAATGTAAGGTTCAGCAAAAGGAATTAAAAAATATTATATATGTCATTAATGAGCCACTTGAGATTCTCTGGGATGTTTAGTGTATGTTTATTAATCATATATAGTAGAAATGCAAGAAGACACCGTAAAAGATAAACTATTTAACTAAGAGATAAATCTAAATGATAAGGTTAAAATGGTAAACTAAACTTGTCTAAAACATATTGGTTAAGATTATTTCGACCCATAATCACAAAAGGATCGAAATAAATTCATTTTTAACCATTATAAACCGAATATTATTTTATAATAAATTAATACTTTAATGTTTCCCTAAAGTGACCCTCACCCCTCTTATAAAAGGTCACTTACCCTTCTCTCAAAATAAAACCTCCAAAGACATTTGGATCTTCCAAACACTACCCAAATATCCTCACAAATTCCCAAAATTCAACCTATAGGCCATAGTTTGATCGTAAATCCAACCTATGGATCCCTTTTGATCAAATCAAAAGGAAGAACCCGAAGAAGAGGTAATGATTTCACCACCCTCTTTCAAGTTCCTTTCTCTTCCACTTATTCTTTTTTTGTTATTTCCATTATAAAATAATAACACCAGTATCTTCTATATACTGTGATGTTATTTTAAATATTTCCAAACAATATTCATTAATCCCTCCATCTTATGAATGATAATGTCACCATGCGTGCGTAGGTAGGGCTTACCATCTCCACGTCGTGGTGTAATTTGTTATTAAACACTATGTTATTTGGATGGATGAAATGATGAGTAATATGTATTTAAATAATGAAAATAACATGATAATGTCTTTGTAAAATTAATATACCATCCAATTACACACTTTTATGGAAATGATATTGTTGCTCGTGCGTACGTACGGATTACCATCTCCACGGGGCGATGAGATTCATTTCCACATTCACCATTCATCGACAATTATAAAAATATATATTAAAAATATGTTTGTAAAATATGACATAATAATGCTACTATATATATATATATATATGTTCTTACATATATTTTATTCCCTTAGTTTTCTTCAATACATTATGAAAATGGAAACAACGTTTATGGGTACGTACGGACTACCGTCTCCATAAACGGTGTTTTCCATTTCATATATATGTCTATTATACATATTTATATTCTAAATATATATGATATATAAATCATGTTTTATATTCTGGATGTATTTAAATCATGATCTAATTGATACAATCAAGAGTAACAAGTTAAAACATGTACGCTAAAGAAAGCGATTATTACCCGAAATGTAAATTTAACAAGAAAATTATTATTAAATCGGTAGTATAAAGTCATAAATTAATAATGTATGATATCATAAATATTAATATGGTTCTGGTATAATTTAATAACATACTACGGTCTTCATACAGGAGGTTAATGGTACCATCGATTAAAGGAAAGTGCAAGGTAAGGGGTTTTCATCTCACCCCTTATTCCTATGAGATTCGTGCCATATTACCACTGTTACATTTTGTGTGGTCTATTTACTACCCATAATTGTATTCTTTGTGTAATACACATTAATTAATGTGTATTTACATATTCATTGTATTATACCTCTTTCATGGGGTGTATGTTTCCTAAGTTATCAAATTGTAAGGGTTAATTTCACAATCTCTTTATTATCCAAGGTTGTTTTTACATAACTATCTACTGGGATATATTTATTATCCATTTCCATGTTTCATAAAATATTTTTCAAAGGGATTATTTAAAAGTGAATTTTTACTAAAACATCATTTTAAATGTTTTATGATTTATTTTTATAAACACTTTCAATTAATGTCCATGATTTCAAAATGATTTTTAAGGATTTATTTATATGGACATGAATGCTTTGAAATGATAATTTTTTCAAAAGTTTCAAAGTGGTATGGGACACTTTCATTCAAAAATATATTTTAAATGATTTCATGAAAAATTATTATTTTTATCAAATCATTTTAGAGATCATTTTCATCTATGTCCACATCCTTTGATGGATTTTAAACTTGATTAATGTTGATTTATTATGATAGAAATATTCCATATTGTATTGAAGGTTTTGTGATATGTTTGACTATGGATGTGTTATTTATATACCATTCATGGTTTTTTGTTAGTTTATTAACATTTCTTAAGCTAGTTTTAATACGAATGTTTATGTTATGTTTCAACCATTTCATATGAGGAATGTATTGGACTTTGTAAGTGATGGGTGGAGCCCGCTATAGCTCCTCGATGCATCAGTAGGTCTCATGAGACAACTAAACATGGAATTTGCTGAGCCCCATTCCTAATTTGGTATATGGTTTTGGCAGAGGCTTTAATCATTTTAGATGTCTTGGCCGAGGCATTTAAAAAATGTTTCAGAATGTCCGGAATTATACATTCCCTCATTATGAAAATAATATTGATGGTTCATGTGGTCATTAGACTAGTAGAATACCCATGATTATGTTTTATTATGGCATTATTTACTCAGTTCATATCTGTTCCATAAAATTATTCATGCTTATTATTGGTAAAGACATGTGGTTTTAATTACTCACATACTTAGTATTTTTATTATCTTCCACTGTATTGCTTACCCTTACTGATCTTTTGAGCACACCCCTATCTATGTTTTATTTTTCCCAGGATTTCAAGAAGTGTATTGTGATTGATATGCAGGGTTAAGCTAAGGGAATATTGACGTTCATAAATAATTATTTATATTGGGTTGTATGTTATAAAGTGTAGTGTAAAATTCATGTATGTAATCTATTTTGCAAGACTGCTACACTGATCTGTCCTTCGGGACATGATTCCTTGTAATCATGTCAATGTATTAAAATAATGTACTGACTCTGGGTAAATGGGGTCATGGCATTACAATTGGTATTGGAGGAAGTTTAGCAATACCCTTGGAAGATAGATTTCCATAAACTCTGATTAGAGCACATAAACCTATGATAGACATTGATGATTAGTATAGAATAACTTCCTTGAATTTTGGTATTGTAGAGATTTTTTGAGTTTTCCAAGCAATACATCTTTGTCTAGACACGAGCAGGTAGTGGCGGCTCTGGAATAGATGTACCTAGGGGTAAAACCTGAAAACAACGCATTGAGCAAGACTCGAATGGGAACTGGTGCACGACAACGGGCCTTGTTGCACTCTTGGTTACAACACTCCGGGGATATGCTTAGGATAATTCACATTTTCTTTACAAACCATTATGAAGGGCTTTTGATTATATACTTCCTCAAAGAAAACATTTTTATGATTACGTATTATATCCATAAATTGTTTAATTCACGTTAAGTGTTTTAAAAGTTTCGATTTATGTATTGTGATTCATAAAATAATCTAGTGTATGCCATTGTATAGAAATGGAGGAAAGACAAAGGGTTAGGATCTTGCTCATGATGACCTAATCAGGATCTTGCTGTGGTGGCGGCAGCCGCCTCTGCGCCAGCTCCTCCCCCTCTAATGGGGGGGGGGAGTGGGTCTCGCCACCCAGTAAATGGAGGTTTCCCCCATTCACCCCCTTCACAAAGCCTGATTTACTCCCTCCTTTCCCTCAAGTCCCGTTGGAACCGAATGTTCCGGATTTGCTCGAGGGCTACCCTAACCTCCAGTTATTAGGAGGGGAGTTCTCAGAAACCTCATTTCATCTGAAGAACACATTAATTTCTTGGTTTTTCCAGTGGCGACCGTTAGTGGATGTGTTCGATTGGCATGTCTTTGACTCCTGGGATTTGCAGGATAGGTCAACAGTGGGTCTGCTGGATAATCGACACATTATGATACGCTTCTCCTCGGAGGATGATCTCTTCAAGGCATGGTCATGTGCTTCCCGTAACATCAACGGCATCCGATTTTGTCTCATTCGATGGTCCTTCGATTGGCATATGAAGTGCGATCCTTTAACCATAGCGACTTGGGTAAGTTTCCCAAATCTCCCCCTTCCATTCCAAAATCCTTCGGTTGTGCACATGCTAGGAAATTTTCTCGGTAGGTATATGTGGTCGGATTGTAGAACAGAGGCTCTCTGTCATCCGATAAATCCCAGAGTCTGCGTTGAAGTGGATGCTGCAAGGGTACAATTCGATTATGTCTGGGTCACTGTAGGTGAGGAAAATCGCTGCAAACAAAGGGTCGTATATGAAAACTGGACGTATTATTGTTCTGGATGCAATCGTCTGGGTTATTCACTGGAAGTTTGTCGTAGGGGGTCTCAGCGCATTCGGGGGAGGGGCATGTACCGCGGGAAGGAATATGAGGGATAGAGAATGGGAGAGACCTCCAACCAGAAGTCTACCATGGAGGAAGGAAGTATGGGTGGGGGAGATCCTGCTGGATGCTTGCAAGAGGAGGAGGTTGAGATTATTAGTGCAGACCCATGCGAGGGGGTGTCTGTGGCAGGGCCCAGTCATTCTTCTCATGTGCGGTCTCCTGTGATGAAGACATTGGTCGCTCAGGCCAATCCATCAGTCGGTGAGGTGTTCAACAGATTGAGACAGGACCTGGACCACTCTTCTCATGAACTCGGTGTGGAGAAGTGGTGTCTGGTGCGGAAAGACTTGGTTAGTATGGATGTTTGGGAGGCTGGAAGCAAGGAGGATATGGTGCAGATGGAGAACATGGGGGAAGGAAGATCGGGCCATGTCAATGGGGCCGGCTAGTGGTTTTTTGTAGCAGGGGGTCCAGGGGCCTCCTATGGAGGAGGAATGGAGATCGGATAAGGGGAAGACTGGGGGGCCTACTCCCAGTCCTCAGCCCTTAATTACCCTTAACAAAAAATTTGATCGGCTTACTGAAATTGAATCGAGTGCTCCCCTCAGCGGCTCTCTGGGGGTAGTTCGGGGATGTGAGCAAGTGTTGAAGGATGATGAGCACTGTCATTCAGCAGATGTAGCTCCGAACCAGAAGACCAGGAGGAGGAAGGAGAGGAAGGACTACTCCTCTCTTCCTCCTCCTAAGAAGACTCGATCAGCAAGGAGGATGAGTGACTTGATAACAGCTACAAAGTCTTTGAACTACCTGAGGACTGGGGAGAAGAATTTCCTGTCCTTGGCTCCCCTTTTATTCTCTAACGAAGAGAAGATAGAAAAGGTACTATTGCACAATGCTGATGAGGAGGAGGCTGCTAGAATGATGGTAAGGCTTATAGAGGTTCCCCTGAATGAGGAGCAATATTCTTGGATCGATAAACAAGATTCTATTTTGGTAGGGGTTTTCAATCATGGGAAGATCAGTGTTGAGGAGTACATTCATACATGGGATCAGCTTGTGTCTATTTTTGAAAACTGTATTTTGGAAGATGTGGGCTTTAACTTATCTTCCCTAACATGAAAATTATTTAGGGAAGAAGACTCGGGAAATATTGTGTTTCTAGTTAACAACATAGTTTAAGCTAGTGGATGTGTTTGGTGGATGTGAGTGTTTGGGTTGTTTGAGCAGGAGTTGTTTCAGATCAATTTCCTTTGAAGTTCAGTTTTTTTTCTTGTTTTTTATGATTTTGGACCTGCCCTGGAAGGGGTTTTGAGCATCAAGTCATCATTAATGTAGTTACCTTGGAATTGGATGTTTGAGAGGGTATGGATTCACCATCGGTTCCGTGCCTGTTCTTCTGCACGAGACTTCTTGTCGAGGGGCCTATATTGATGATGGATTGTATTTTGGTTTACTTGCTGGGATGGGGCATTCTGATCGTTTAACTCTGGTTGTTCCTGGTTCTCACTTTTCCCATTAAAAGTGTTTTATAATAAAAAACTAATTTTCAGTCGGTATAGAAATGGGACCCAGTAGAAAGAATGTGAACTCTAGCAATACGTATAATCCAAACCGTAAGAAGGATCATATCTTTCATGGTATTAAGCCTACATTTTGGAAGTAAATTTTATCCCATGTATTCTCAACATATGAATAAATAGTATCATGTGTTAATAATATAAGTAAATAATTCTATGATTCTTACAGATTTGAAGGAAAGCAAGAGAAGAAAAGGATGGACGAGAGAAATATGGATAAAGGGAAGAGGGAGAAGAAGATTTTTCCCATATGTGATAACTATGGGAAGAAACACCGTGGGACTTTCCTGAAGGGGATGGGAGTTTTTTATAAGTGTGGATAAAAAGGACACCAAGTACTTGACTGAAAGGGTCAGAAAAAGGTTTCAAATGTACAATTCTTCGTTTATAAAGAGTAGGAACACTACGTGAACCAATGTCCAAATAATCAGAGTATGCCCTAAATTACTCTATTGGATAATAATAAAGTTATGATAATACCACAGATGAGAAAGAATGATTTGAATTCTTATGTTGTTATTCGAGAATTATGTCATTTGAGTGTTGTATCAACAATGTACTAGTTATAATAATTATGGTGTATATAAGGATTGTACTGTAGTACTATTTCATCAAGGACTTGAGATTGTGTGGAACCATGAAAAGTGACTCAATAGCAGGTTATATTTTTTTGAAAATATATGGTTGAGAGAAATATTAACAATAATATGGTTCTGATACAGAGGTAGTGATTTTGGAATAATACATGATTTATTTGGATAAATTATATTTGATATTCTTGACTACCTTGAAACTGATTAATGATTTGTATATTCCATTATTTATAGAGTTTAAAAAAAATTTAGATAGAAGGAGTATATCTAGTATTCTATAAGGAATAAGGGATAATGAATATAATCATTAAGGTTTTATGGTAATTCATGATGTTGCGGTGTTTTAAAGGAATACCTGATGAAGGTGTTCACATGTTATTACGGGGAAAAAAGGATCTTCATTGTGTTTACCTTCCTTATAAATTTTGGACTGTGAGTTTGGACAGAAGTATTTTGGATATTCTAGTTTGAGATTATTTTTGGATTGCCATAAAAGGACAACCTAGTGGTCAGGCGGCAACACGTCTCTTCCAGCAAGGCCGCGAGACTTGAACCCGCAACCGAAGGGTGACAAGGGTGTATCACCTACCACTGGCCCACGTGATGTCCTGGATTGAATAATGTAGTTTTTTTGAAACAATTTGGTAGATGAATTATAAATTCATTTTTTGAACCCTATACGAATAAGATAAATAGAATATTATTTTTATGTTCTATTATCTATTAGAGTGAAAGATGAGTTTGTGGTAGAAATTAGTTAAAGGATGGGACTCTACTTGTCAAGTATATATTTTTCTTCTTCTCTTATTCTATGAAGAAATTAATTCTTATACTGTAGTGAGGGAATCTTAAAACAAAAAATGTGTTATCTTAATACCATATTTTTTGTTGAACCGATGGTATTTTAAATCATCATAGATTGATGAATTTAAGGCCCTTAATTTTACACTTGTTTTTGATTGATGACCTCAATCACTACCTATAAATATATAAGTCTTTTCCTCCAATAATATTTCTATAATTTCCACCAATGTTCTCCCAATCAAGATCATAATTTTTTGGTGACCATTTCATTTTCCTTTTCCTCTTATTAAGACTAAATTTTATTAACCAAATTGCTAATGTGGGTTATCCCAATGGTATTTTCTTTTTTCAACATTTTTTTCGAAAAATAATTTTAAATTTCATGGAAACAATTTATTAATGGAGGGAATAATGTAACACCACATGACATCATAGTATGTTATTTCTTCAAAGTAATTCAATAACATTCACTACACACAATACTGAGTTCAAGCACACCACGACTTACCAATCTTTCCGTTCAAAAGAATTTATGAATAGTATTAACTGAATTTTGACCTTTATATAATAATTATAATTTTAGAATCAATATTATGAGTTTCTTATACATAATGTAAGAACAAATACATTTTTTCAGCTAAAAGAAGTATTTTTCAAAAAATGAAATTTCACCAACTTTTAATGGCGAAGCCTTTTTAAATCCAATATTTGAAACTTTTATACATTCAATTTGACAAAATAAACTTCTTCTTTAGAATCAGGACATAATGATTTCATTTTAATAACATTTTGTTGTTTTTCTAATAACTTTCATATTTGGGTGAATAGTGAAAAATACAGTACTACAAAAACGGGCTTTATTAACGCTCAAAAGAGGAATTATCAGCGCTAAAAAAATGATGTAAAGCTCAGTGCTAATAAAGGAAGGTCCCCTTTATCATTGCTATAAGAGGGCTGATAAAGGATTCCTTTATCATCGCTCTGTTAGGGCTGATAAATGTTAATCTTATAAGTGCTTTTTTAGTGTTTATAAAGGATTTTTTTATCGGCGCTAAAAAAGCACTGATAAAATCCATGTCTTCTGTAAAACAGAATCTGCATCAGCACACCCAAACAACACCTGCAAATAATTAACCAGCTCATTATGTATACCCATAACAAATTAACACATAAATCATAAGCTAATTACACCATGTATACCCATACACCATTAAATATGTTGGGAAAATTGTGTTTAACTTTGATAATGTGATTATTGATGTGGATAAAGTAAATATGATAGCAATGATTACCGTGGATCTGATTATCTATTTATTGAAAAGATGTCTATTTCACTATATATGATGTTTTAAAATTCTTGGATTTAAGTAATATATCAAGTATCCATTGTAATATGGAATCATACATGTTTAAAAAAAATATTTATGGTAATTTATGTTATTTCCATGTTTCAAAAGAATATATGATGAGGTTATTCACATGATTTTAATGTGACAACCAAGATATAATTTGTTATATAAGGGGGACTATTATTAAGATGGTTTTATGAACTCCCCTATAATGTTATGAATCGTCATCTTGGGAATGTTTATAAGGTTAACCATTTATTGAATTATTAAGATAATATTTGGATGATGTTTTTGAGAATAATCTATTATATGAATAAATTATGATTTATAAATAATGGATAATCAATTATAATAACATGGTGTTGATGATAATTGATGATAGATGGGATTGAAAATCATAGAACCGGCCACACCATGCCTCTGATTGAGGCGGGGATGACTCATACATGTCAAAAAGGACTCGTGGAACATTCTCTTAAAAGATCAAGACAATCCAAATGTGTTTGGTCGAATTTCCATAGGTTAGTTGTTTTCACATAAAAATTAGTCCATTTAAATCAAAAGTGAGACCCTTTGAGTGGTACCGACCACACCGTGCCTTAGATTGAGGCAGGGAAGACTCTTTCACATCAGAAAGGACCTGTGGATCCTTCTCCTAATGTATCAAGACAATCCGAATGCATTTGGTCGAATTTCATTAGGTCTGTTGTTGTTTTCACTTAAAAATATGTCCATTTTAAACAAAAGTGATACCCTTTGAGTGGTACCAGCCACATTGTGCCTGATATTGAAGTAGGGATGACTTGTGCACATCCTGACGCACTTGTGGATCGCTCTCTTAAAGGATCAAGACAATCCAAATGTGTTTGGTTAGATTTCCATAGGTTAGTTGTTGTTTTCACATAAAGTTGTGTCCATTTTAAAGAAAAGAAGGACCCTTTGAGTGGTATCGGCCACACCGTGCCTCAGATTGAGGTGGGGTTGACTCTTACACGTCACAAAGGACTTTTGGATCATTCTCCTAAAATATCATGACAATCCGAATGTGTTTGGTGGAATTTCAGTAGGTCAGTTGTTGTTTTCACTTAAAAATATGTCCATTTTAAACAGAAGAGAGACCCTTAAAGTGGTACCGGCCACACCGTTCCTTAGATTGAGGCGGGGTTGAATCATTCACGTCCCCAACACACTCGTGTATTGTTCTATTAAATTATCAACACAATCCAAATGCGTTTGGTCAGATTTCTATAGGTCAGTTTCTGTTTTCACTTAAAAATATGTCCAATTAAAACAAAAGAGAGACCCTTTGAGTGGTACCAGACACACCGTGCCTTGGATTGAGGTGGGGATGACTTTTTCACGTCCTGGATTCACCTGTGGATCGTTCTAATAAAGGATCAACACAATCCAAATGTGTTTGGTTGGATTTTCATAGGTCAGTTGTTGTTTTCACTTAAACTTGTGTCCAATTTAAACAGAAGAGAGACCCTTTGAGTGGTACCAGCCACCTCGTGCCTTGGATTGATGTTTGGATGACTATTACATGTCAAAAAGTCTCTTGGATCATTCTCATAAAATATCAAGACAATCCGAATTTGTTTGGTTGAATTTCTGTAGGTTAGTTGTTGTTCTCACTTAAAAATATGTCCATTTTAAACAGATCAGAGACCCTTTGAGTGGTACCGGCCACAACGTGCCTCAGATTGAGGCAGGGATGACTCGTACAAGTTTCCAACGCACCCTTGGATCGTTATATTAAAGGATTAACACAATCTGAATGCATTTGGTTGGATTTCCCTAGGTCAATTGTTGTTTTCACTTAAAAATTTTCCCAATTTAAACAGAAGAGAGACCCTTGGAGTGGTACCGGCCACATTGTGCCTCGTATTGAGGCGAGGATGACTCGTTCATGTCACAAAGGTCTTTTGGATTGTTCTCATAAAGGATCAAGACAATCTGAATGCGTTTGGTAAGATTTCCATAGGTTAGTTGTTGCTTTCACTTAAAAATTTGTCCAATTTAAACAAGAGTGAGACCTTTTGAGTGGTACCGGTCACAAAATTCCTCATATTGAGGCGAGGATGACTCTTAGACATCGAAAAGGACTCATGGATCATTCTCCTAAAGGATCAAGACAATCCGAATGCGTTTGGTCGTATTTCCGTAGGTCAGTTGTTGTTTTCACTTAAATATATGTCCATTTTAAACAGAAGAGAGACCCTTTGAGTCGTACCGGATACACAGTGCCTTAGATTGAGGTGGGTTGAATCTTTCACATCCCCAACACACCTGAGGATCGTTATCTTAAAGTATAAACACAATAATAATTCATTTTGTCGGATTTTCGTAGGTCAGTTGTTGTTTTCACTTAAAATTGTGTCCAATTTAAACATAAGAGAGACCCTTTGAGTGGTACCGGCCACTCCATGACTCATATTGAGGTATCAATGAGCTATACACGTCACAAAGGACCCGTGGATCATTCTCCTAAAAGATCAAGTCAATCCGAATGCGTTTGGTCAAATTTCCGGAGGACAGTTGTTGTTTTCACATAAAAATCTGTCAATTTTAAACAGAAGAGAGATCCTTTGAGTGGTACCGGACACACCATACCTCCAATTGAAGTGGGGATGACAAGTGCACGTCCCCAACGCACCTGTGGATCATTTTTTTAAAAGATTAACACAATCCTAATGCGTTTGATCGGATTTCTGAAGGTCATTTATTGTTTTCAATTAAAATATGTCCAATTTAAATAGAAAACAGAGCCTTTGAGTGGTACTGGCCACACTGTGCCTCATATTGAGGTAGGGATGACTCATACAAGTCAAAAAGGACCCTCGTATCATTCTCCTAAGAGATCAAGACAATATGAATTCTTTTGGTCAAATTTCTATAGGTTAGTTGTTGTTTTCACTTAAAATTTTTACATTTTAAACAAAAGTGAGACCCTTTGAGTTGTACTGGCCACACCGTGCCTTGGATTAATGCAGGGACGACTCGTGCATGTCAAAAAAGTCTCGTGGATCATTCTACTAATGGATCAAGACCATAAAAATGTGTTTGGACTAATTTATGTAGGTCAGTTGTTGTTTTCACTTACAAATATGTCCATTTTAAACAAAAGTGAGACCCTTTGAGTGGTACCATCCACACCATGCCTCGGATTGATGCAGGGATGACTCATACACTTCCCCAATGCAACCGTGGATCATTATAATAAAGGATTAAAACTATCTGAAGGTTTTTAGTTGGATTTCCATAGGTTAGTTGTTGTTTTCACTTAAAAAATCTGTCCAATTTAAATAGAAGAGGGATCCTTTGAGTGGTATAGGCCACACCGTGCCTCAAATTGAGGCGGGGATGAATTTTACATATTGAAAAGGACCCTTGTATCATTATCCTAAAATATTAATACAATACAAATGAGTTTGGTCAACTTTCCGTAGGTCAGTTGATGTTTTCACTTAAAAATTTGTCAATTTTAAACAAAAGTGAGACCCTTTGAGTGGTACCGGCCTCACCGTGCCTTAGAATGAGGTATCAATGACTCGTGAATGTCACAAATTACCTTTTTATCGTTCTCCTAAAGGATCAAGAGAATACAAATGCGTTTTGTCTAATTTTCATAAGTCAGTTGTTTTTTTCACTTAAAAATATGTCCATTTTTTAAAAAACAAGTGAGACCCTTTGAGTGGTACCAGCCACACCGTGCCTTGGATTGAGGCGGGGATGACGCATAAACGTCCCCAATGCACCTTTGGATTGTTCTATTTAAGGATCAAGTCAATTTGATGCGTTTGGTTGGATTTCCGTAGGTCAGTTGTTGTTTTCACTTAAAATTGTGTCCATTTTAAAGAAAAGAGACACCCTTTGAGTGGTACCGGCCACACTGTGCCATGGATTTAGGTGGGGTTCACTCTTACATGTTACAAAGGACCCGTGGATAGTTATCCTAAAATATCAAGTCAATTTTAATGCGTTTGGTCAAATTTCAGATGTTCAGTTGTTGTTTTCACATAAAAATCTGTCCATTTTGAACAGAAGAGAGACCCTTTGAGTGGTACCGGCCACACTGTGCCTCGGATTGAGTCGGGGTTGACTAGTGCACGTCCCTAAAGCACCTGTGGATCGTTCTCTTAATTTATTAACACAATACGAATGATTTTTGTCAGATTTTCGTAGGTCAGTTGTTGTTTTCACATAAAAATCTATCCAATTTAAACAGAAGAAAGACCATTTGAGTGGTACAGGCCACACCGTGCCTCAGATTGAGGCGGGAATGACATTTTCATGTCCCCAATGCACCCATGGATCATTTTCTTAAAGGATAAACACAATCCTAATGCGTTTGGTTGGATTTTCATAGGTTGGTTGTTGTTTTCACTTAAAATTGTGCCCAATTTAAACAGAAGAGAGACCCTTTAAGTGGTACCAGCCACACCGTGCCTCAGATAGAGGCGGGGATGACTCGTTCACATCCAAAAGGACCCGTGGATCATTTTCCTAAATGATCAAGACAATCCAAATGTGTTTGGTCAAATTTCCATAGGTCAGTTGTTGTTTTCACTTAAAAATATGTCCATTTTAAATAGAAGAGAGACCCTTTGAGTTGTACCAGCCACACCGTGCCTCGGACTAAGGCAAGGATAACTCGTGCACATCCCCAATGCACCCTTGATTCGTTATATTAAAGTATCAACACAATCTGAATGTGTTTGGTCAGATTTTCGTAGTTCAGTTGTTGTTTTCACTTAAAAATATATCCAATTCAAACAGAAGTGAGACCCTTTGAGTGGTGCCGGCCACACCGTGCCTCATATTGAGGCTGGTATGACTCATGCACATCCCCAACGCACCCATGGATCGTTCTCTTAAAGGATCAACACAATCTTAATGAGTTTGATTGGATTTTCATAGGTCAATTGTAGTTTTCACTTAAAATTGTGTCCAATTTAAATAGAAGAGAGACCCTTTGAGTTGTATAGGACATACTATGCCTCAGATTGAATAGGGGATGACTCATACACATTACAAAGGACCCGTGGATCATTATACTAAAATATAAAGACAATCCAAATGCCTTTGGTTGAATTTCCATAAGTCAGTTGTTGTTTTCACTTAAAAATATGTCCATTTTAAACAGAAGATAGAACCTTTGAGTGGTACTGGCCACACCATGCCTCGGATTGAAGCGGGGATGACTCGTTCACTTCCCCAATGCACTTGTGGATCGTTCTCTTAATGTATCAACATAATCCTAATCTTTTTGGTTGGATTTCCGTAGTTCAGTTGTTGTTTTCACTTAGAAATTTGTCCAATTTAAACAGAAGAGAGACCCTTTGAGTGGTACCAGCCACACCATGCCTCTTACTGAGACAGGGATGACTTGTGAATTTAAAAAAGGACCCTTGGATCGTTCTCCTAGTGGATCAAGACAATCTGAATGTGTTTGGTTGGATTTCCATAGGCCAGTTGTTTTTTTCACTTTAAAATATATCCATTTTAAAAAAAAAGACCCTTTGAGTGGTACCGGACACATTGTGCATCAGATTGGGTCGAGGATGACTCTTGCATGTCAAAAATGACCCGTGGATAGTTCTCATAAATGATCAACACAATATGAACACGTTTGGTCAGATTTCTCTAGGTAAGTTTTTGTTTTCACTTAAAATTGTGTCCATTTTAATGAAAATAGAGACCCTTTGAGTGGTACTGGCCACACGGTGCCTCAGATTGAGGCGGGGATGACTATCGCATGTCATAAAGGACACGTGGATAGTTCTCATAAAGGATCAAGACAATCCGAATGCATTTGGTCGGATTTCCATAGTTCAGTTGTTGTTTTCACTTAAAAATCTGTCCATTTTAAACAAATGAAAGGCCCTTTGAGTGGTTCATCATTCATTCATGTTGTTGGTGTATTTAAAATATTAAAATTGTAAATTTACTCATTAAAGAAATGATGTTTTATTTAATAATTACAATATTCCAATGAACATTTACATACAAAAATGTGTCATCTTTTGATCCCATAAACCCCTCTAAAAATGACCACAAATTGTACACGTCCCCAAGTCAGATCTTCATGTTATTTGTGTACAATCTATCATCAGGCATGCGGCCCACTCATTTCTGAACATATCTATATATTCTTGTGATTATGAGGCTTTTTGGTAGTCATAGTAGTACTACAAAATATAAAAATAATGAATTAATAAATAAATTAAACGAACTAGCAGTTTTTTTTAAATACCTCTTTAGGGATGCTTGTTTCTTGATGAAAAAGAATCTCCTTCATAAATTTACAAACATAATAACCGCAATCATTATCGTTTTTTTGTTTTGCACACTGCAAAAAATTTGATCATTATGAGAATAAGTAAATTGTGTTGAGATGTGTTTGGATTGTGAAATTTTAATATATATACACTGATATTTGTCCAGATGTAGTACTTGATTGCCTCTTTATACTTAGACCCTCCCCTCATTCCTTTTTTACATGATAATTATACACCACCCTATCATAATAGAATCCTCACTAAAAGATAATATAAATTATATTCCTTGATTATTAGACATACAATGTAGGATGTAATGTCTTACATTTTCACAAACTCCATCAAGTGTGGTCGGTTTGATGGATATCCTTGCTTTGAATCTAGAAAATAAATCTTTAGATTATCCAAGTTCACTGCAATTAGCATCCAATGTTTCCTAAAAACACAAAAAAGAATAAGTAATAAAAGTAGTCAAAATATAATTGATATGGTTTAATCGTAGAGTTTTTCCCCTGCATGGTTGGTATTAAGAAGAGTCTGTCATCTGTAATCTTGCTTTCAAATGTTTTTAGCAAGCCGTTCACTATTTCATTCTTTTTATATGGCTCTATTTTCGTCAGATGTGATAATTTGGTATGAGGACAAACAAGTCCAAATCTTGGGTCATGTGAAAATTCCTTTAACTTTTTTTCATATATACATTTGTCAACAATATAAAATTCATTTAGTCATAATTTTCACATTAGATAAGTATTTAGAAAATTAATTCACAGAAACGTACCTCACATATATATTTACAAATGTGATGCGTAGCCAACCGTTTTCAAGGATCTCATTTACATTTTCAGCAGCAATGAAATATTTACTTTCCACGCTGTATATATTCTCTTCAAAAACCACTATATGACTATTACCACCTCTTAGCTTCATATCCACATGAGTCTTCAATTCTAGTAAATGTGGATAGAGAACATATGGTGTTATTGTGATTTCAGTAGTGCCTTGGGATCGGTTGGTCGATCCTTTAAATGGTTTTGAGACGACATTTTTTACCCTCGTCCCTTTCTCCATCTATAATTACATTCATTGGTTCAGACCATTTTTCCATTAATTGTTAAAGGTTTAGCTTGAAAAAAAGGAAATCAATACCTCTTTGGCTGTATGTACTCTTACAAGTTGTGATGGACATGCAATGAATGCCCCAAAAGCCTTTTTGACCATATGAATATCATCGTCATCAAGTGGAATAGTTAACTCTGCATTTGGATCATGAGCTATAATAATCATCACTTTCAGATGATCTTTCAGAAGTGGTCTATTATGCAACGTCTCATCTGGGATGTTGAACTCTGTAGCCCTCATTATAAGGTGATAGGTGGTTGTTGATAGATATAAATCACAATCATTATCACCTTGTAGAATATCAGTATAGGAAAAGTATCAGTGTTTTTTTGATTCACATTTAATGGGAAAAATTATTAGAATATTGATTACCACGGCTAAGACAGCTCTTTGAGGGGAATGGCTCGCCTCAAAGCTGGTTGGGGTGGGGCGGGATCTTCACATGCTAGTTGTTCCTGATTTGTGTCTTCTCCTTGCTTCCCACCCAAAAAATTTACTATCAACTCTCCCTGCCATTGCAATAATTCTTCAAGGGTTTCTAGTTTTTCGCTCATTTGTTTCAATGTTTCATATCTATCATCCGTTTTTTATTCTTCTCAAAATATACTCGGAGTGTCACCCCAACCCCCGCACCCCTGACATGACCGTATTTTTCTGGATTCTTCATAGCCGTTGATAATAGGTCTGCCTCCACTACAAGAGTAGGTGATTCCTATGACTATCAGATATAGGAAAATAACTAATTATTTTTATGTAATCGTAATTTAAAACAACTATTTTTATCTTCGTGTCATACTTACACAAATTTCCCACACTTTTTGTGTGTTCTCTTCTACTAGATTCCCTTCCTTATTCACACATGCCTCCTTATAAAGCACATGACTTGGGATGGAAGTGTATTTTGTTTTAGACTCATCAATCTACATATAAACATAGAAAGAAAATTATGATGTTGTTTGTTGGAACCTAACAATATTACTGTAAATTTAAAATACGCACCATTTTCTATTCTAGTGAAGTGTACCCCATCCTTGCATTACGATAAGGTTATATTGGTTTTGATGAATGTTACTTATTTTCTTTACAAAGATGATGTTTCATAAATGAAATATTGACAGTCAATGTGATTAATACACATATCCTCAAACAACGTATTATCACCCACAATGTACCTGAAACTTCTCATCCCCACGGGGTCCAATAAATGCATCCCATGGTTCTTGGGATACTAGGTGAGCATAGATAAGGGGTGGGTGTGGGTTTATTTTACCGTTGGAATCTTTCTGGTGACATCTTGTTAAAATAGTGCAAAAACCTCGATGAATCCTTCGTACAAGTCTTAGTACATAATCCTTGTGTGAATCGTCTACTATAAATGTATTATTAAAGAGATTTAGAAGAGTAAGACATTGTTTCATTATTTTATTTTCTAGTAAATTAAAGAAATAAATTCATAATGTTGCTGTAATTTCTTCCTAGATCACAGCCTTCAGCCTGGACACAACATGGTTCCATGAATCTATGTCAATTGGCACACGTTTCCGAGTGACAACTCTAATGTAACTACTAAACATAACCTTGATGGGATTCACATGTTGGCCTCATGCATTCCATTCGATGTCAAATTTAATTCCTTTTCTTTTCACCTTAATAACTTTGGCTAACACTATCAAACTACGATGCACCTGTGTTTTCTGCGACGTCGATCCTTCATTCCCGACCATTTCATCGATATCAACATCATCTATATCTTCATCTGAAATGGTAGAAACAGAATGTGCTGATTGTTGTTGGACCTTAACACTAGGAGCAGCAGAAGCCGCAAAAGTAAGAGCAGTAGGAGCAGAAGGAGCAGCAAAAGCAGCACCAGGAGCAGTTGGAGCAGTAGGAGCAGCATCAGCCGCAACAGCAGCCGCAATAGTAGCTTGAGATACTTGTTCAGCCTCAAGGTTAGGAGCACCAGAATGTGAAGAAGTCATTGTCTTAATAAATGGTTGAGCAATTAATTTAGATTACATAAATTCAGTAATGATGATATAATAACGTGAGATAACAAGATCTATATTACTAACAAAATATAACCTGTTTATTGAACTCCCTTTATTTTTTTCAATGGCTGAAGGGATTTGACACCCTTATCGATTATCCAAATCCATTCATTGTGGTCTCATCTAACATACAAAACATCATCTACATTGGGACTTCTCAGAAATGATTGCGACGTACCACTGAAAGGATCTTCCTCAACTAAATTTTTATCGGAACTTTCAGTAGTTTTGGACGCTAACAGAACAATTGACCACTTTCAGTTTGCAGGATCTGGAACATAAAAAACATGTACTTCTTGTGATGCCATTATAAACTATTCGTCTTTTTACCCTTCTTTACTAAAATCAACTTTCACAAATACCCATTCATCTATTTTAACACCACTGTTGTTATCAACCCATTTTCATTGAAAAACCGGGAATTGGAATGTCATATAATCCAACTCCCATATTAGTTTGATAATTCCCAATATGACATATTTGCATAAATTAGATTTCTGTCCTTACTAACAGAAACATGCTTCACATCAACCATTAGTGTAACTCCACTATTATTCATGGTACTATCTTCATCATGTTCATTTGTATAGAATCTATAACCATTAATTACATAACCACTGTAAGATAATACATACACACTTGGTCCAGCGGCTATCCATCAAAGGCGTTCTGAAATTGAATTCATATTTTTATCCAACTACTTAAAAATATGGTCCCAAAACCATGCTATAAACTAGTTATAATGTGTATTTGATAACCATTTTTCAGCCCTTGATGGATTCAACTGCCTAAGAATTTCTTTGTGAGTTTCAATATATGGAGAGACCTCCCAACTTTTATGAAAAACATACAGGTGGGACTGCTCTTGATCTGTAATGCTTATTGTCACAACATCTCTTCCAAAAATACCCTCACCCTCAATGCGTCCAGTGTGATGAGATTTTGGGAGACCAATGATTTCCACAACAGATAGGTATTCGGTAAAAAATTCAACTGCTTCCTCAACTATATATCACTCCCTTATACAACCCTCGGAACGACTTCGATTTTTGACATACCCTTTCAAAATATTCATATACCGTTCAACAGGATACATCCATCTATAGTGGATAGGACCACAGAGTCAAATCTGTCTCACCAAGTGAATCATCAAATGAACCATCATATCAAATAATGTTGGCAGGAATAACATTTCTAATTCACATAATATGATGCCAATTTGTTTTTCCATAGTTGCAAATTTTGCCGGGTCTAAAACTTTGCTACATATACCTTTGAAAAAGAAACAAAGTTTTCTTAACGTATGACAAACATTCTTGAGAAAAATACAATGTAAAGCTATAGGAATTAGATCTTTCATCAAAACATGGCAGTCATGTGATTTCAAACCATTTAACATCAAATAATACATTGAAAAATGATATTTATATTTTATGAATACCCCTCTGGAACCTTTACATCATTGAAGAAGTTTCAAAACTGGTATCTCTCCTCCCTAGAATGAGTATAAACAGCTGGAGGAAGAAACATTTGATTTTCACCCTTCACGGGAGCCAACTTTTCATGTATTCCCATGTAAACCATGTACAACTATTTCTTAATTCAATACTTTGTTTTTCTAGGGGAATTTAGCAATGTTCCAATAACACTGTCACATAATTTGTTTTCCACATGCATCACATCAAGAAAATGTCTGACGTACAAACAATTCCAGTATAGTAATTCAAAAAAACTGATTTCTTTTTTCCAATTGATTTTCATAAGGTTTTTCCAAAATGGTTTACCAAAAACAGTGTTCAAATATTTTACTTTCTCAAATAGCTAATCACTTATTAGTAGATACAGTGTTGCATGTTGTTCTGAACTTCTATTGAATAATGTCGTCCAAGATCGTTACTTATGCCGACGAGGTAGAAATCTATGATGTCCTAGAAAAATTGATTTTGATGAATGTATCAAACTAATTGATTTTGTATCTTCTTCGCACACGAAACACCCTTGAGTTCCTTTAATTCTATAGTCTGAAAAAATTTCATAAGCAGGGAAATCATTTATTGTCTAATACAACATCTCTCTCAATGTGAAGTATTCACTTTTATAAGCATCATACAACATAACACCTGAATCCCACAATAACTTCAAATCCTCGATCAAAGGAGCCATATAAACATCAATATCATTACTTGTTTGTTTTGGTAATGATTTAAGCATAAATAACAAGATGAATTTATGCTTCTTGCATAACCAGGGTGGAAAGTTATAATTTACCAACATAACAGGCCATGTACTATGAGTGCTGGTTTGAAAACCAAAAGGATTTACTCCAACTGTAGATAACGCAAGATGGAGGTTTCTCATATCTTTTCCAAATTCAGAATACTCATGATCAATTTTCTTTCATTGAGGAGAGTCGGTCAGATGACATAATTTCCCATATTTATTTATTTTATCTTCATTCCATGACAATTGTCTTGCAGTTTCTTCACTTCCATATAGACGCCTAAACCATGGAATGATTGGAAAGTACCATACAAATTTTGTAGGATTGGATTCATCTTTATTGTATCTAGAAGCACCACACATTGGTAATTCTATAAGTGATTTTTTCTCCTTGCGAAACAATATACAGTCTTTCGGGCATTCATGTATTCTTTCAAAAATCAAACCCTTCGAGCATTGCATTCATTTAATTTCATATGTTCGGCTTGGGAGCTCATTATCTTCCGGGAGCACGTCATTCAAGAGATCAAGTTGTTTTGTAAAATTGAAATCACTCCTTCCATTTCCTGCTTTCAATTTATAAAACTTTAGTACAACTGATAATATTGTATACATGGTGCAACCAGCATACAATGGCATATTTTCACAACTCTTTAACTTTTCAAACAACTCTGGGAAATCACAGAGTTCATCTTCAATTGTCTTTTTCATTTCATCAATATGATATTAATCATCATTGACATCTGTAATCACATCCTCTATACAGTCTTCTTCATTTTCCATAGTCGTATTCATATCTGATGATCCATAAAATGCAGTTTTATCCCAGCTAGTAGCTGCATTTTCTTTTTCTCTATGATTATTCCAACATTTATAACTTTGATCTATTCCGTGACATATCAAATGTTCTTCCAACTGTTCTGTAGTATGTAGTCTAGAATAACAACAACGTAAACATGGAAAGAGGATTTGAGAAAGATCCTTTACATGATCCTTTGCAAATTTGATGAACTCTTTAACTACGTTCCCGTACTCTATTTTCAAACGATTAGCATCCATCCAATCATTATTCATCTTCATCCTATTTGAATCTCAAATATCAGTATTTATGGTTCTAGTACACAAAACAAGACTTCCAAATATAGTACAATAGAACCACTTCCTTATTAAAATATTGATTAATAGAGCGTAACCATTAGTATTTATTCATCTTCATTAAATATAATTACTTTATATTCATTATAGTTTCCTCAAATCACCCCAGACCAAACACAAGAATAATCAAGAATGATACATCTACCACTCCTAGGTCTCTTCCCTACATTCAATATCATCATTCCTAAATACCAATATATCCACACATATACATGTCACAAACACATAAAAAACCATATCCAAAATCAGAACCAAAGTACTAATATGGATTTCAATCAGGTTTCTCGACTCAAGTGGTGGTTTGAAGGAAATAATGAGAAAATATAATGAGTATATAGTCACACATAAATCTAAAACCGGTGTTAATAATCCAATAAACCCAAGGTATCATTCCATCTATCAAAATACTTTGAAGGAGCCCATATGCGACAGTAGTCCGAGGTGATGAAGGTTCCTAAGGAGGAAGGGGCGAAAACGCACTTATTGGGGTTCGAGGTCAGGTCACTGAGGTTGAAGGTGGAACAATACTCCTACAAGGCTTCATTCCAAATTTCACAAACCATGTCCTGGTACCCTAGGATGTTAAACCACTACTGGTGGAAGTGAAACTATTCCTAATGATCATGCCAAGAAGAAATGGAAACCAATAGGGGGGAGTGGTTCAAAATACCTCAAGAAAGATGGAAAAACATGGTATTTGAGAATAGGTTAGTGGATTTCATGTTGGATATACACCTATCCAATAGACTCCACAAGCGGTGATGGCCCCTGCCGTTGTTGCACCAGGTGAAACTGGCACCTGAGAAGCTGAGATCAATGAGGCCCTTCGCAGCCATGAACTGAACAAACTCCATATTGACCTTCCTCTAGAATGAGCTTCTACTTTTCCTTTCCTTTGGGTTGGAAATGACATTAAAGACACCCTAAAAAAACAATGGATGGTGGCCTGGATCGAAGGCATTTTGTTCACTCCATAGAGATTCCCTCTAAAGTGAGTTATAGATTCCATAAAAAAAGTCATGAGGAAGGGCTGTCAATGTTGGACACCTTTGTAGTGATCAATTGATTACAATATTAAATAGTCTCAACAACATATTTATTGTTCCAAAATACCCATTTTTTGTTTGTCAGAGGGTTAATATTATAGAAATCCATCCAACTTAATCATCCAGGAGAACTCTAGGATTATTATAGGGGTTTTTGTGTTATTTGACAACAACAACAATGACAATATGCTTTTTGATTTCTATGGTGAGGAAGTCCAATTTAACATGGGGACTAGGACCATGAGGATTACATATGATGATAATAATGATGGGTAAGACATGGCTCAAGAATTGGATCTAGACCTAGTAGCCTTATTGAAGTTTGAGGATGATTTCTCATTGAGGTCCATTGATTTTGAACATGTTCATAATCCCTTATGGTTGGTAAGATTCATATGAGTGGGATATGAGGATCCAAAGGGGAAGGGGAAGGATTGGTAATGAAACTTGGGGGATGTTGAGGGAGTTCTTTCTGGATCAACAAGTATTTGGAGCTAGATGACAGGCTCAGAGCCAAGGGAGATAGAACACAAATTACATGGAAGGGTCATGGCCACTACAGAGAAGTAGTCAGTAACCTCAACGAGGGAGAAGGATCGAGATGTCAGTATGAATGGCAAGGCTATAAAGCTTGGTGGTCTGGGAATCATGCCATACAATTTCACTACAAAATAAGTCACTAAGATATCATGAATGAAAGAAGGGGGGAACCCCTCAAAGAAAATAGGGTTCAAGCCTTGGATGTCCTAGAAATGAATCAGAATAGGGTGGTGTTATCCTTAAAGAAAAAGTTTATCTTTCATTACTTACTTTACGGTGACATGGTGTTGGATATAAGGGAATCAATGATACCTAGGAAGAATCTATTGAAAATGGAATCTAAGTGAGAAGGACCTTAAATTTTTCATTAACTTCACTCTGATAGTGTAAACTCATTGATCACCATTGATGATGATAATATCAATCTTTCCACCAATACTATGATTTTCAAGAGATATTTTACATGAATAAACAAACACTTTTAAATAAAATCAATCCATGTCAAACATTCCCCAATGATTTCACATTTTTATTTACAGTAAAAAAACTATACTAATAGAAAACCTTAGAATAATGGAGTAATGATAAAAGAAAAAATAAATATGTCCTAGCCACATATGTTCAAATAGTATGTGAAATTATAAAAAATACCCCATCAAACACCACTATAATCAAATTTCAAACAAATATATTCTATTGAATCATGCCTCAAATCATGATGATACTTGTGCCTCGATACCTGCACCATGATGCGCCTGATCAACATCATCATCAACAACTTCACTAACAAGATAACAAACTAGAATTCATCACTTTAGGAACCTCATCACCCATTTCCAACCCAACATAACCTAATAATATAATTAAATCAAATAATATATATTATATAATTCAAACCACACCTTCTCATAAAGGTGATTGTTGGTAGAATTTATATAACATATCCAGCCATAACACTATCAAATTGAATGGTTTCTAGGATCTAGAATAAAAAAATACCAAATCACCTAAAAACCCACCGTAGTAATTAGAAAAAATGTGATACCTTAAGAGTAATAGAAATATAATGGATGATCACCCCCAAGAACCCCATCACAATATGTAGGAAGAACACTCATTAGTCTACGATGAAGCAGAATCATCACCAATGGATGAAATGAAACCTAGGGATGAAATAATTCAACACAAAATCCACTAGAACACCATTGATAGAATAGCCTCACATCCCAAAACTACAATTAACAATGTTTTAATATTGTGATATGATTTATAGAATAATAGTTCTAGAACCATTAGAAGAATTTGGACCAAACTCAGGCTTCGACAAGGGGCATTAACCTAGAGACAAACATGGAGAAGAAAATGATTAATCATGTAGCCTACAACCATCACAATATAAAATATCCATTAAATATATCATGCCAAATCAACATATGGTTATGTGTGATGGGAGAGGAGAACAATATTAAAAAATGATTTGGAAAATATGCCTTAAAGGGAGGTCCGACAAGGTGAAGCTCAGCGGGCGGCGGAATTCCAGAAACATGAAGCACATCGGGCGGCTTAGTTCTAGAAACGAGAAGCTCTAGGGTGGCAGAGGTCCGACAACGTGAACTCAGTGGGCGGCGGAGGGGAGTTGTAGGGTTCCAATATCACGAGACCTTTAGGTCTCGATAAAATGAGGGCACTGTGCAACCGACTTTATAAAAAATGGACTATGGTTTTATCAACACTAACAAAGCGCTGATAAATACTACCTTTATTAGGGCTAAAATTTTAGCGATGATAATGGTATCCTTTATCAGCGCTTTTTTTAGCGCTGATAATGGTCTTCTTTATCAGCGCTAAAAAAGTGCTGATAAATCCTTCATGTATCAGCGCTAAAATTTTAGTGCTGATAAAGGGTGTCTTTATTAGCGGTTTTTTCTTAGCGCTGATATAAGGTGGCGATTCTTGTTCCCGTTTTTGTAGCAGCGATACTATATTTTAACTGAAAACAAATTTTTTAATAAAAATAATTTATAGTGTTAAATTATACGTTTTAATGGTATGGAAGTATAAAAAGATTATATTTTTCCCATTTAATCCAATGATGGTCATTATATGTAATTTCCCTTTGAAATTTGACATAAACAGGTGTCAAGCTTTAGATAGTTATTCTTTTTTAGAAATACGCATTTTGGGTTTGACTATGGGAATTAATTTTAAATTAATAAATGAAACTTCTATGTTTTGAATTTGGTAAAATAGAATTCATTATTGAATTCAGAATATCAAAAATTAGCTTAGGGTGAAGTTTTGGAATTTTTATAAATCTTTTTAATTTTTGATGAATTGTAAAACCATTGAGTTATAGTTTAAAACCAAATTTTTATTTAAATATTAATTTTTTATTTAAATTTATTTTAGGTAAAAATAGATACATAATACCTATATATGTTCAATGTAATTCATTGGAGTCAGTTTATAAAAATTTTAGATATAGAAAAATTTTATCGAACTTTTCACCTTGTGTTACCCACCTCCTAGGAGAATTTGTAAATTCACATAAAACATAATTTTACCACTTTTGTGGGTTGAATTTTAAAAATCCGAGAGACATGGTTAATATCAAGGAGTAAAATGTTGTTCAAATAGATAGAAATAATTTTTGGTGAATAGTAACTTTTTACATTAATTCACAACGGTTAAAAGTAAATAGGTTAATTAAGGTTAAAAATGATATTATTATTAACCTAACACATGTCCTAATTCTATTGGATAAGTGTAATTAGACAAAAAACAACCTTAGTAATAAAAATGACACTTTAGGTCCACTTGGATTAGTTTAGAACATTTATTATTATTTAATTTAAAGAAGAGTTAAAATGTTAAATTTAACGTTTATTAACTAATACATTTTTAATATAGGGTTATACATTAGATTAATTCGACTATAAATATTCATTATAAATATAAAAAAATCTACATCATTTTATTTTATTTATAATTTTTAGAAATTAAATAATTAAATTTATTTATGACACAATGATGATGCAGTAATTACCTTATTAATGAAAGAATCAAATAAATGGTATTATAAATATTAAAAAATATATAATTTCAAAGATTATATAAAATCCACGAATTATATATGTGACTATGACATGTTAGGGTTGATTAAATGTATCTTGATCGATGTAATCAAGTTGTGATGACATTCAAAAAAACAAAATATAAAATAGTGTCAAAATTAACATAAATTAATATTTAAAATAAATACTATATTATTGGTTGATATGATATTCATAAAAATGTAACGTTCTTCCAAAGGGCATAAATAATATTATATATGTCATTAATGAGCCACTTGAGGTTATCTAGGAAGTTTAGTGTAAGTTTATTAACCATATATAGTAAGAATACAAAAGACATTTTAAAAGTTAAACTATTTAACTAATAGTTAAATCTATATTATTAGGTTAAAATGGTAACCTAAACTTTTCTAAAAACAATTTTTTGAGAGGATTTAGACCCATAACCACCTAAGGCTAGAAATAAATTCATTCGGAACAATTATAAATCGAATATGATTGTATAATAAATTAATACTTTAATCTTTTCCTAAAGTGACCGTCACCCCTATTCTAAAAGGGCACTTCCCCTTCTCTCAAAATAACACCTCCAAAGAAATTTGGCTCAACCAAAACCTGCCCAAATATCCTCCCATATTCCCTAAATTCAACTTAGAGGCCTTGTTTTGATCATAAATACAACGTATAGAGCCCTTTTGATGACATAAAAAAGAAGAACCCGAAGTAGAGCTAATGATTTCACCACCCTCTTTCAAGTTCCATTCTTCTTTCACTTCTTCATTGGTTGTTATTTCCATTATAAAATACTAACTCCAGAATATTTTATATACTGTGATGTTATTATAAATATTTCAAAACTATATTCATTATTCTATCCATCTTATGAATGGTAATGTCACCATGCGTGCGTACGTATAGCTCACCGTCTCCACGCTGTAGTGTAATTTGTTATTCAACACTATGTTATTTTGATTGATGTAATGATGAGTAATATGTATATAAATAATGAAAATAACATGATAATTTCTCTGTTAAATTAATATACCATCCAATTCCACACCTTTAAGGAAATGATATTGTCGCTCGTGCATACGTACGGACTACCGTCTCGACGACGCGATGAGATTCATTTCCACATTCACCATTCATCGATGCTTTTAAAAATATATATTACTAATATGTTTGTAATATATGACATAATAATGCTAATGGAGATATATATATATATATATTTACTAACATATATTTTATTCACTTAGTTCTGTTTAATACGTTATGAAAATAGAAACAACGTTTATGCATACGTACTGACTACCGTCTCCATAAACGATGCTTTCCATTTTATATATATGTCTATTATACATATTTATATTATGAATATATATAATATACAAATCCTGTTTTATATTCTGGAAGTATATAAATCATGATATAAGGGATAAAATCAAGAGTAACAAGTTAAAACATGTATGATAAAGAAAGTGATTATTACCCAAAATGTTAATTTAACAAGGAAATTATTATTAAATGGGTATTATAAAGTCATAAAAGAATAATGTATGATTTCATAAATATTAATATGGTTCTTGTATAATTTAATAACATACTATGGTCTTCATATAAGAGGTTAAACGTACCCCCTATTAAATGAAAGTGCAAGGTAAGGGGTTTTCTTCTCACTCCTTATTCCCGTGAGATTCGTTCTATACTGCCACTATTATTTTTTGTGTGGTGTATGTACTTCCCATAATTGTATTATTTGTTTAATACACTTTAATTTATGTGTGATTACATATTCATTGTATGATACCTCTTTCATTGGGTGTATGTTTCATAACATACCAAATTGGTAAGGGTTAATTTCACAATCTCTTTATTATCCAAGGTTGTTTTTACGTAAGTATCTATTGGGATATATTTATTATCAATTTCCATGTTTCAAAAAATTATTTTCAAATAGATTATTTATAAGGGATTTTTTACTAAATCATCATTTTAAATGTTTTCATAATTATCTTTATAAACCCTTTCAATTAATGTCCATAATTTCAAAATAATTTTTATGGATTTATTTAAATGGAAATGAATGGTTTGAAATGATAATTTTTTCAAAAGATTCAAAGTTTTATGGGACAATTTGATTCAAAAATATCATTTAAATTACTTCCTTTATAAATTTTGATACTTTTAAATTATTTCATAAAAAATGGTTATTTTTATCCAATCATTTTACAGATCATTTTCATCTATGTCCACATCCTTTGATGGATTTTACACTTGTTTGAAGTTGATTTATTATGATACAAATCTTTTATATTGTATTGAAGGTTTTGTGATATGTTTTACTGTGGATGTTTTATTTTTATATCATTCATGGTTTATGGTTAAAGTATTAAAATTTCATATGCTAGTTTTAATTCGAATGTTTATGTTATGTTTCAACCTTTTCATATGAGGACTGTATTGGACTTAGTCAAGGACGGGTGGAGCCCGCTATAGCTCCTCGATGCATTGTTAGGTCTCATGAGACAAATAGATATGGAATTGGCTGTGACCCTTTCCCAATTTGGTATATGGTTTTGTTCGAGGTCTTAATCATTTTAGACATCTTAGCCAAGGCCTTGACCAAATGTTTCACAATATACGACATTATACATTACCTCGTTATGAAAATAATATTGATGGTACATGTGGTCATTCGACTAGTACGATACCCATGATTATGTTTTATTATGGCATTATTTACTCAGTTCATTTCCCTACCATAAATGTATTCATGTTTATTATTGGAAAAGGCATGTGGTTTCAATTATTCACCATGCTTAATATTTTTATTATCTTCCGCTGTATTGCTTACCCTTATTGAGCATTTGAGCTCACCCATATCTGTGTTTTATTTTTCCTAGGATTTAAAGAATTGTATTGTGATCGATATGAAGGGTTAATCTAAGGTAATAATGGAATTTATAAAGGATTATTTATGTTGTGTTGTGTGTTATAAAGTGTATTGTAAAATTAATGTATGTAATCTATTTTCCAAGACTGCTAAAATGATCGGTCCTTCAGGACTTGATTCCTTGTAATCATGCCAGTCTATTAAAATAATGTACCGACTCTGGGTAACTAGTGTTGGAGAATTACTGTTGGTATTAGAGGATGTTTATAAATAACCCTGGAAGCTATATTTAGATAAACTCAGATTAGAGCACATAAACCTAAGATAGAAATTGAGGATTAGTATAGAAGAACTTCCTATAATTTTGGTATTGTAGAGATTTTGTGAGTTTTTCAAGAAATACTTCCGTGTCTGGATACGAGAAGGTAGAGGAAGCTCTGGCACATATGTACCTAGGGGTAAAACCCAAAAACACCGCTTTGAGCTAGACCGGAACAAGAACTGGTGCACGATAAGGGGCCTTGCTGCACACTTGGTTACGACACTCCCGGGGGATATTCTTAGGATAATTCACATTTTCTTCACAAACCATTATGAAGTGATTATGAATATATACTTTCTCAAAAAAACATTATTATAATTATGGATTATATCAATAAACTATTCAATTTATGATAAGTATTTTAGAAGATTGGATTTATGTATTATGATTCATAAACTAATATAATGTATGCCATTGTATAGAAATGGAGCCCAGTAGAAAGAATGTGAACTCCGACAATACATATGATCCCAAGAGTAAGAAAGATCATATCTTTCCCAGTATTAAGCCATAATTTTGAAGTGAAATTATCTCCCATGTATTCTCCACCTATTAAGAAATAGTATCATGTGTTAATAAGATGAGTAAATAATTCTATGAGTCCTATGGCTTTGAAGGGATGCAAGAGAAGAAAATGATGGACGAGGGAAGGATAGATAAAGGGAAGAGGGAAAAGATGATTTTTCTCAAATGTAATAACTGTGGGATGAAACACTGTCCAACTTGCCTGAAAGGGATGGGAGTTTGTTATAAGTGTGGAGAAAAAGGTCACCAAGTACGTGACAGTAAGGGTCAGAAAAAAGTTTCAAATGTACAATGCTTCGTCTGTAAAGAGTTGGGACACTACGCGAACCAATGTCCAAATCATCATAGTATTCCCTAAATGATTCTATTGGATAAAAATAAAGTTATGATACTACCACAGATGAGGAGAAATGATTATAATTCTTATGTTGTTATTATAGAATTATGTCATTTGAGTGTTGTATCAACAATGTACTAGTTATAATAATTATGGAGTATATAAGGATTGTACTGCAGTATTATTTCATCAAGGACTTGAGATTGTGTGGAACCAAGAAATGTGACTCAATAAAAGGTTAATTTTTTTTGAAAATATATGGTTGAGAGAAAGATAAACCATAATATGGTTCTGATACCGAGGTAGTGATTTTAGAATAATACATGACTAATTTGGATAAATTATATTGGATATTCTTGACTACCTAGAAACTAATTAATGATTTGTATATTCCATCATTAATGGAGTTTACAACTTTTTTGGATAGAAGTAGTATATCTAGTATTCTATAAATAATAAGGGATCATGAATATAATCAATATAGTTTTATTGTAATTCAGGATGATTCAGTGTTTTAAAAGAATACATGATGAAGGTGTTCACATGTTATTACGGGGCAAAAAGGATCTTCATTGTTTTTACCTTCATTATAAATTTTGGACTGTGAGTTTTGATAGAATTATTTTGGATAATTATAGTTTGAGATTATTTTTGGATTGGCATAAATGGACAACCCGGAGGTTGGGCGACAACCCGCCGCGTCCAGCAAGGCTGTGAGACTTGAACCCGCAACCGAAGGGTGACAAGGGTGTATCACCTACCACTGGCCTACGTGATGTCCTGGATTGAATAATGTAGTTTTTTTTAAAACAATCTAGTAGATGAATTATAAATTCATTTTTTTATCCCTATATGAATAAGATAAATAGAATTTTATTTTTATGTTCTATTATATTTTAGAGTGAAAGATGAGTTTGTGGTAGAAATTAATTAAAGGATGGGACTCTACTTGTCAAGTATATGTTTTTCTTCTTCTCTTATTCTATGAAGAAATTAATTCGTATACTTTAGTGAAGGGATCAAAATATTAAAAATGTGTTATCCTAAAACCATATGTTTTGTTGAACTGATGGTATTTTAAATCATCATAGGCTGATTAATTTAAGTCCCTTAATTTTACACTTGTTTGTGATTGATGACCACAATCACTACCTATAAATCTTTACATTTTTCCTAAAATTACACGTCTATAACTGCCACCAATGTTCTCCCAATCAAGATCATAATTTGGTGGTGACCCTTTCATTTTCCTTTTCCTCTTATTAAGACTAAATTTTATTATCCTAATTTCCGATGTGGGTTTTCCCAAAGGTATTTTCTATTTTCAACCTCTTATTTTCGAAAAATAATATCAAATTAAAAGGATGCAATTTATTGAAGGAGGGAATAAGGTAACACCCTAAGATTTCATAGTACGTTATTTCTTCAAAGTAATTCAATAACTTGCACTACACACAACACTGAGTTCAAGCGCACCGCGACTTACCAAACTAACCGTTCAAAAATGATTATGAATAGTATTAACTGAATTTGGACCTTTATACAATCCTTATAATTTTAGAATCCATATTATGAGTTAATTAGACATAATGTAAGAACAAATACATTTTTCAGATAAAAGAAGAATTTATCAAAAATTGGAATTTCACTACCTTCTAATGGTGAATCCTTTTTAAATCCAATATTTGAAACATTAATATATTCAATTTTACAAAATAAACTTCTTATTTAGAATAGGGACATAAGGATTTAGTTTCAATAATGTTTTGGTGTTTTTCTAATAACTTTCATATTTGGGTGAATAGTGAAAAGTACTATATTTTAACTGAAAACCACTTTTTTAATCAAAATAATTTATAGTGTCAAATTATACATTTTAATGGTTTGGAAGTATAAATAGCTTATATTTTTACCATTTAATCCAATTATGGTCATTGTATGCAATTTCACTTTGAAATTTGACATAAACATGTGTCAAACTTATGATAGTTATTATTTCTTAAAAATACGCCTTTTGGTTTTGACAGCCGGAATTAATTTTAAATTAATAAATGAGAATTTTATTTTTTTAATTTTGTAAAATATACTTCATTATTGTATTTTTAATATCAAAATTACCTTAGGGTGATGTTTTGGTATTTTTCTGAACAATTTTAATTTTTGATGGATAGTGAAAAACACTGAGTTGTATTTTATAACCAAATTTTTATTTAAATAATTATATATTTTATTCAAATTTATTATTGGTCACAATAGATACATAATACCTATATAGGTACAATTTAATTCATTGGAGTCATTTTATAATAATTTTAGATATATAAAAATTTTATTGAACTTTTCACAGTCTTTTACCCACCTCTTAAGAGAATTTATAAATTCACATAAAACATAATTTTTCTGGTTTTGTGAGTTGAATTTCAAAAATCCGAAAGACACGGTTAATATGAACTATTAAAATGTGGTTCAATAAGATAAGAAATTTTTTTTGTGAATACTATCTTTTTACTTTTATTTACCACGGTTAAAAGTAAATAGGGAAATTAAGGGGAAAAATGATATTATTATTACCCTAAAACATGTAATAATTCTATTTTATAAGAGTAATTCAATGAAAAAAACCTTAGGAATAAACTATGACCCTTTAGGTCCACTTGGATTAGATTAGGACATTTATTATTATTTAATTTAAAGAAGAGTTAAAAGTGTTAAATTCAAAGTTTATTAACTAAACCATTTTTAATATAAAGTTATACATAAGATAAATTTGACTATAAATATTAATTAGAAAGATAAAACAATTTAATACATCATGGTATTTTATTAATAATTTTTAAACATTAAATAATTAAATTTATTTATGACACAATGATGATGCAGTAATTACCTTATTAATGAAAGAATCAAATAAATGGTAGTATAAATATTAAAATAAATATAATTTCAAAGTTTTTATGACATAAATGAATTTTCTAGGTGACTATGTAATGTTAGGGATGATTCAATGTATATTTTTCTAAGTAATAAAGTTGTGATAACTGTTAAAAAAACAAAATACCAAATATTGTCAAAATTGACATAAATTAATATTTAAAACAAATACTATATTATTGGTTGATATAATATTCATAAAAATATAATGTTAGGCCAAAGGTCATAAATAATATTATATATGTCATTAATGATCCAAATGTGGTTATCTTGGAAGTTTATAGTATGTTTATTAACCATATATAGCAAGAATACAATAAGACACTGTAAAAGTTAAACTATTTAACTATGAGTTTAGTCTAAATGATAAGGTTAAAATGGTAACCTAAACTTTAATAAAACCTGTTGGTTTAGAGTATTTCAACCCATAACCAAGTAAGTCTCGAAATAAATTCATTTTTAACCATTATATACCGAATATTATTGTATAATAAATTAATACTTTAATCATTTCCTAATGTGACCCTCACCCCTCTTATAAAAGGGCACTTCCCATTCTCTAAAAATCACACCTCCAAAGCCATCTGGATTTGCCAACCCCAGCCCAAATATCCTCCAAAATTCCCTCAAATAATCCTAGAGGTCATAGTTTGATCTTAAATCCTACCTATGGAGACCTTTTGATCATATCAAAAGGAAGAACCCGAAGAAGAGGTATTGATTTCACCACCCTCTTTCAAGTTCCTTTCTTCTTCCACTAATTCTTTATTTGTTATTTCCATTATGAAATTATAACGTCAGTATCTTATATATAAAGTGATGTAATTATAAATATTTCACAACTATATTCATTATTCTATACATCTTATGAATGATAATGTCACCATGCGTGCGTAAGTATGGCTTACCGTCTCCACATCGTGGTGTAATTTGTTGTTCAACACAAAGTTATTTGGATAGATGTAAGGATGATTAATATGTATATAAATTATTAAAATAACATGATAATGACTCTGTAAAAGTAATATACCATCCAATTCCAAGCCTTTAAATAAATGATATTGTTGCTCGTGCGTACGTACGGATTACCGTCTCCACGACGCGATGAGATTCATTTCCACATTCACCATTCATCGACGATTATAAAAATATATATTAAATATATTTTTGTAATATATGACATAATAATTCTATTGGAGATATATATATATGTACTTACATATATTTTATTCACATACTTCCGTTCAATACGTTATGAAAACAGAAACTTCGTTTATGCGTACGTACGGACTACCGTCTCCATAAAAGGTGTTTTCCATTTCATATATATATCTATTATACATTTTTATATTCTAAATATATATGATATATAAATCATGATTTATATTTTTAAGTATTTAAATCATGATCTATGTGATACAATCAAGAGTAACAGGTTAAAACACGTACGATAAAAAAAGTGATTATTACCCAAAATGTTAATTTAACAAAGAAATTATTATTAAATAGTTAGTATAAACTCATAAATGAATAATTTATGATATAATAAATATGAATATGGTTCTAGAATAATTTAATAACATACTATGGTCTTCATACAGGAGGTTAAACGTACCCTCTATTAAAGGAAAGTGCAAGGTAAAGGGTTTTCATCTCACTCCTTATTCCCGTGATATTTGTTCCATATTGCCACTATTACCTTTTGTGTGGTGTATGTACTGCCATTAATTGTATTCTCTATGTAATAAACTTTAATTTATATTTATTTACATAATCATTGTATGATACATCTTTCCTGGGGTGTATGTTTCATAAGTTACCAAATTTGTAAGGGTTAATTTCACAATCTCATTATTATCCAAGGTTGTTTTTATGTAAGTATCTACTGGGATATATTTATTATCCATGTCCATGTTTCATAAAATTGTTTTCAAAGGGATTATTTGTAAGGTAATTTTTAATAAAAAATCAGTTTAATTTTTTTAATATTTATCTTTCTGAACACTTTAAATTAATGTCCATTATTTCAAAATGATTTTAAGGATTTATTTATATGGACATGAATGCTTTGAAATGATAATTTTTCAAAAGTTTCAAAGTGTTCTGGGAAACTTTGATTCAAAAATATCCTTTATATGACTTCCTTTATAAATAATGAGACTTTTGAATGATTTCATAAAAATTGGTTATTTTTATCAAATCATTTTACAGATCATTTTCATCTATGTCAACATACTTTGATGGATTTTAAACTTGTTTGAGGTTGATTTATTATGATACTAATATTCCTTATTGTATTGATGGTTTTGTGATATGTTTGATTGTGGATGTGTTATTTTTATACCATTCATGTTTTTTGGTTAAAGTATTAAAATTTTGTATGCTACTTTTAATACGAATGTTTATGTTTTGTTTCAACATTTTCATATAAGGAATGTATTGGACTTAGTAAGTGACAGGTGGAGCCCATTATTGCTTCTCGATGCATTGGTAGGTCTCATGAGACAACTAGACGTGGAATTGGCTAAGGCCCTTTCCCAATTTGGTATATGGTTTTGGCCAAGGCCTTAATCATTTTAGACATCATGGCCGAGGCCTTGACAAAATGTTTCCGAATGTTTGGCAATATACATTCCCTCATTACAAAAATAATATTGATTGTTCATGTGGTCATTCTACTAGTAGAATACCCATGATTATGTTTTAGTATGGCATTATTTACTCATTTCATATCCCGGCCATAAAAGTATTTAAGTTTATTATTGGTAAACACATGTGGTTTCAATTATTCACAATGCTTAATATTTATATTATCTTCCGTTGTATTGCATACCCTTAACAAGCATTTGCGTTCACCCCTATCAATGTTTTAATTTTTCCTAGGATTCCAAGAAGAGTATTGTTATTGATATACAGGGTTAAACTAAGGGAATAATGGTGTTCATAAAGTATTATTTATTTTTTATTGTATGTTATAAGATGTAGTGTAAAATTAATTTATGTAATCTATTTTCCAAGACTACTAAACTGATCGGTCCTTCGGGACCCGATTCCTTGTATTCATGCTAATGTATTAAAATAATGTACCGACTCTGGGTAACTGGGGTCGGGGCATTACAATCAGTCTTGGATAAATTATACAGGTCAAAGAAATTCAATGATTCTATTAAAGAATACATTATTTAGAATTTTTTATATTTGAATGGTATTTTATCATTATTCCATCATATAAAAAATATTTTAGTTATTTTTAAATTGATTTTAAATGGAATTTAATGTCAAAAAATTATATTTAAATAATTATAAAATATTAAAAAATCCATAATAACTTAATTTTATGGGAAATTTATTTTGATATAAATAATGGTTCATTTATTTTTATCATTTCATTTTTAAAATTACATTGATTACCTATAAATATAATTGTTTTTTTACCATGATTAAGGGAAAAATGATTTTCCAGGGGGTTAAATAGGAAGTAAGGATCAAAATACCTAATAAACATTCAAAAATTTTACTTTTATAATATATTTTGAATATATATTCCATAGAATTTAATATCTAAAAATTTATATTCATTTTACATGAGTTTCACTAATAATAGATATAAATATTTCATGCATTTACCATATGTGCACACTTATCACTTGTAAAAGGGAATATAAATTACTATATTCCCCATACCTCATAGGATATTTATCTCATCCTGGATATTCATAAATACCTTGAAATAATTCTTCCCCATGACCAATATTTTTTGGTCTCACAAACAAACCATCCTAGATAGCTTAAAGTGTATACTGAAAGATGTTTATCAAAGAAGAGGTAAAACTCTTTGCTGAGTGACTTCATGTTTATTCTATCTACCACCTCCATGAAATATTATATAACTAGATCCATATAATAAAAAGAATATTCCTTAATCCAAAATTTAATTATTATTATGTCACATCCCTAATTCATCTTCTTTTCCTTCCCATGGTAAATAAAAACATCACTCCCATGTATGTGTCGATTACCACCTCCATAAAGTGTTATGTTTCATTTTTCATCATTACCACATGATGTTGTTTATTATTATTGATTTGATAAATATATATGACATTTAAAACATTATTTTTATTATTGATTAATAATATATTACATACATTCTTACCATTCTAACTATTAGAAAATGATAATGTCATTTATGAACAGTTGTGGACTACCAACAACATGAAGTGATGTCATTTTATTTTCTTTTTAATTTTTCAGGGATGGTAATAATATTGTATTGAATTTATAAAAATGAAATTTATATGATGATTAAGATTCTAGTGATGTTGGAACCATGACCCATTAACAAAGTCAACCTATTTAATTTATTTTAGACATATAAACCGATCACCCTCAAAGAAACCAATGTGAAAATAACTATTATAGAAACTAAATAAAACATGAAAGAAAAATTAAATAAAGGTAATGTTGAGAATATAAATATCCAGAGAAAAGAGATTAATAATTTATTAATCTAATATAATTTTATTACTCAGGAGGGTAGTCATTTAATTGAAACATGGCGGGACACTAAGTGTTGGACATTCATTTAAAATTCATATTTTAATGGTTTCCTTTCAAATCTATTTATTCCATGTAAAGATTCATTTATATTATTTTAAGAGTGTTATTATTTAAGGTAAACATGTAGAAATTTGTTTTGACTCTATATTAATTTCTTCATAGATTATTAGAAAGGGATCTTTTCAACATTTTATATATTGGTCATTTTTGAAGATTTATTACCAATGTGTGAAAATAATATTTGTTTTAATAAAATAAAATGAATTAATATTCCCACAACAATGCACATTTAGTTTTTCTATTATTACATGAGAGGTATCCATTTCTATTTTCAGTGTTATTTGGTTATTGAATTTTCTAGATATTTTGAATTTTAAATTTTATCAATATAAATAAAAATTTTTCATCATCTTTATAAGATAACTGAATGTGTTATTTATTGTGGGATTTAATTCTAATTGAAATAAGATTTATGGTTAAAGAGAAATATTTTTTTTATTAATTCAATTATTCTTGGAAATTTTCTATTAATGTAGGGTGAACTCGATATAGTTCTGATCTTAGTTAAGACTGTTATATAAATCATTAATGCATTTGGTAATTTTATAGTGGTTATTGATGATAGGTTATTCATAATAGAATTGGGAATTATTTAGTTTTATGATTCCATTTTAATGGTTATTGTAAGGTTTAATGTGAGGATTGTATGTTCTGGGTGCTATATAATCACTTATCAAGGATTGTTCTGACAATGATATTGTTAGATACAAAATATATCTTTTTCTATATATGTTGTATGATAAATGAACAATGAAACATGGAAAACACACTTGAATCAAGAGGACCGTTCGTGATAAATTTGAAATAATTTTAATTAAATATAAAGAAATAATACCCCATACTTCAAATCAATGTCATCGATAAATATTTCAAATGTCTCAATATTTTCAAGCTTATTCTCATTGAGATTGAAAAATACTACCAAATAATCCCTTTAGTGGGCAACCACATGTTCCCCATTGATTACCATACAACAGTGATGGATTATAGGGTGGTAGTGTAGATGATTGATCATCTATTGATGCTCGCCTTAATTGTATTGATGATTCCATTAGACTTAGAAAATCATCCATTTATTATCATTATATAAAATACATATTGGGAAAGAAAATATCATTGTCTTAGGATAAGTAATTTTAGTGCATTATTTGTTCTCGATATAGAGATCATGTTTTTTTTAGAATAATAAAAATCTAATTCAGTTAATACTAGAAAAATGGACATATAATTATATTTATAGAGAAAAGTGTTAGGATAAAATATTATTTAATTTCATATAGGCTATTAAAAATATTCTAAATTCGGAAATGAACCCAAGGAATGTAAAAATAATAATAATATTATTTTTTTATGGAAAGTGCTAACTAGAGAAACGATAAATATTATTATACCATCATGAGAATAAATATTTATCTCTAAACCACATTGTGGTCTCCTCATCCTCATAAGAATTTATTAAATTCTCAAATAAATTTTTATCTAAATATAAATTTTTATTTAATAAATAAATAAATATTATATATCCACACAATTTAATAAATACTTTTTAAATAAATATATATTTAATTAGAGTTAAAAAAAATTAAAATTATTCATCAGACATGAGAATAATATTTACGCCTATTGTTAAATATATATTGAATATAATTGAGAATACTTTGAACAAATTGTGTATGTCCTTAGAGGCTTCTTCCTTATTGGAATTATTTACATGTTCTTAATTTCCATGATTAATTTTTAGCAATAGTATAAGGCCTCAATGAGGAAAAATATAATTTCTCAACATTGATAATCATATACAAGAATTTACTGTATAATATAATCCCTCTATCATTATATCTCATCAATAAGGTTTAATATTTCTCCCATCAACCTTGATTCTTGATATTCTTTCATAGATTTTTCAGAATGAAAATATATACATTACTACGACTATTTAATTTATTTTGATGGTTTCATTCCAATCAAATTCTTAAGATATTTAGAAATATCAATAGAATGTAATTATTGTCCTTAACCAATTAATTAATAACGGGTAGAACATGACTTACACAACATATTTTATTTAGGGTGAACATTGTGCATCACAATATTCATTATTAAATCTATGTAAGTGAGTAATGATATGTATTAATAATAATCATAATGTCTAAGGAATATTACTCATCATCATAGATAGAAATATTTTATGACACCAAAACACGAAAATAATAGTCTTTATCATCATAATATACCATCATGGAAATCACATCCGGAAGTTTTAATAAAAAACTACATACTCATATGAAAAATCACACCTGATAGTTGATAAAATATGATCCTTTCATAGTTCATCATCTTCATTTTATGAAAAATTATTTAAAATATATTATCATAATATCTAATGGTACATCTCATAATGGGTATATTCTATGGACTACATTGAATTGATAGATACCATAGTAAATTATCATATTAATGTTATGTGGAATAGTGATAAATATATTATATGATATATCTAATGTATTATTCATTGAATATTACCAGTAATAAATATGTAAATATATGTTTGTGTAGATTTGGGTAAGCAATAGAATCCCCAATAGGTGAGATTTAAAAAAATTCCCTGACGTATGACATGAACTCGTCGACATCAGAAATTCAATGCCCGGTTGAAGCCAAGAATCTCACTTAGTAGAGATTAATCACAAATTCAAACTGTTGACTAACTAGTTTAGATTTGATGCAGAACTCGATGTATTCTCAGAATTGGTGATAAAAAATTTAATAATCCGAGGAATAATTCCCCTAGAAAATATACACGTGCTTCAGAAACTTCAAGAACACTAATCGTCGAAATCTGAATGCTGGCATGGAAATCTGACGATGCCTTCAATGCTCCGATTATCACTGAATTGCCTTGCTTTTGATGCCTGAGAGAGATATTGATATGATCTCATTAATCTATAGATTCTTTCTCTAGATCATAGTAGAGAAAATAAAAGAGAGAAATCCCATGAATAGTCTATGGGGTATGTTCTCCTCTTCAATATATAGTGTGTAATTAAAATAACCAGTATTGCCTCTCTGGCCCCTGAATATTTAACTCATTATAAATGAAATGGTTTGACTACTAAACTGAGTCATAAATATTATTTTCTCTTTCTTGTAATATATTAATTATATTACGGGATAATAAATGAGTCATTAACTCAACATTTCGTTACAATAAATATTAATTGAACCTTCAATAGTTTAATATTCGTTCCAATAATATTTTTCATTTATTTACTTAAAACAGGTAAATACATTAAATAACTAAATTCAATGACCATTATTCGTAACATTAATAATATGAATTTATTTATTTCATTGGTGATCATTTAAAATTGGAAAATCATGAACCCCAGTTGTGTGGCCCATCATGTCCAAAACTCATATTCTACTGAATATGGAAGATTTTGAAATATGCTATTGTGTCTGACCCAATAGGCCCTTATCTCGATAGTAGCGAATAGTATGCAAGGACCAAGAGCATGATCTAGAAACCCATCATGTCCCCTAAGGAGATATGTATTGTCACAATAGTGAAAAAAGACCTACAAACACGTACTATGTAATATATTATCTTTGTCTTTAATATCACATAATGTAGTACACAGACTCGTGTAATCATCATTTTCTTGATTTATTGTTTTTTATTTAAATGGATGGATTTAACCTTGACTACCAAGGCCAGGGTCTTATGAATGTACTACCATCCTTATCAACATGCCCATGATATACTAATTCCATAACCCAAAAATAACAAATCCTTTCATGACCATTCAACCCATGTCATGCCACCAATGATGCACCCAACACAAACTACCTCACCATGATTTCAACATCGCGGTTTTCATCTTGAATTAATGTAAACAATCAAATAAAATACATTTTTAATAACCTCATTTCTGGAGACCATTACACATGTATGTATATAGAAACATCCAATGACACCCAAAACATGAGGTGTTCTTATTGAGAGATCTTTCCTCATGATCTCACTACTAGAGATCACCAAGTGCGAACTTAATGAGAGGAAGTCTAAATGCCTATGATCCCCTAACAACTAATAATCCAACATCTTCTATGTCCAGTCTATAATATGTATCTAGACCATAAGACCTTGGTTATGATTTATGACATACTATCTAGAGGTTCTCATTATAGCATGAGGACTGCTAAAACCTTTTGATATGACAATTAATCTTTGTAAATTACCATTAGATGTTGTTAGTAGAAAAAACTACACTATAATTGAATGAACACATCATGTATAACTACATGTATAAAAAAATTGTATTGAATATCACTGCATAGTTAGGTCTAGGTCACCCACTTCTTCAACACTCCCACATTCACTAGATCTAACATGCTATCCAAACGTTTTGGATACTTACAGGATATAGATCATGTTTCTGTTGAGTAACAATTTTAAATTTTGGGCCTACCATGATTCCACTATGTTGTATATCTGCAATTTGCAACCTTATCTCATTAATTAAAACTTACCAAGAGATTGTATCTATTTTATTACCAAAAAAGTGCATTGTATCTATTTTATTACCAAAAAAATATAGGGAACACTGAATTATAAACATGAATCTACAATTTATAATAAAATTAATCCATTAATTCTAGATATATATATATTTTACAATTTTCCAGTAGAATAAAAATGATAAACCCAGTAGAATAATATGATAAAAAATTAGATAATAGATAACATAGTATATAGAAAATGAAGTGGAAAATCAATATATGCAAATAATGCAGCAACCTGCAATCACAATCCTATTTAATCATTAGTCCAGTAAAATTATAATTAATTTAATATAATTTTCATCCAAAGGTCTAATCCATGATCAATTTTCAATTAGGTGTATATAAAATAGAAGCAATGAATCCAATAGATTCAAAGTATCAACAAATTTCACATGATAATAGACCAATATTTTGGATCCTTGATCACCTCTTTTTCCCTGGAACTACATTATCCAAAAAATCCTTAAAAATATAAAAAAATCAAAACATTAATATATTTATGGATATTGAATTTTAATATATGGGGAGAATAAATTATTTTAAGTATGATCAGATATATAGAAACCACTAGAAGATAGAGATAGAAAATACCTATGATCAGTATAGATTGAACACCACAATCCTATAACAAACACTTTTGAAAGGGGATTTTAAAACCTTAAAAAAATTCCTTTCTATGCTAAGATTTAATGTAATGAAGTGGGAAAGAATATGGTTTTTATGGATAGTGGTTATTTAGAGACATAAATTTTTTAATGAGACAACATCTTCTCCCCTTGCACCACGCTGCATCCCTTTCCTATACAAGGTATTCTACGGTGTATCCTACTGGACTATGTAATAGTCACCCATAGTAAAATGAATTTTTGGGATCCGTGGATAGATCCTATTAATTTGGACTAAGGGGATACATCATATCCTTATTCTCTATGCAATAGAGCCCCGTTCCATGAATAGTACCACATTGTTTCCTACATCCCACAATGCAGCTACCCCTAAAGAGAAATCATCCTTCACATCTATCATGAGATCCCCTGCACCATATCATGGACAAACTACACTGTATACACCATCACTATGGTTCAACATAAAACTCCACTCCTATACCAATCCATTTTTTTGTAGTGGCTCATCAAAAATTCCTTAAACAACCTTTAAACCACATAGAACCTCATCTAGGTTTCTCTGGTACCAAAAACATTCAATGGAAATGGATTTCATGACATAAGCATTTACATCATATACCTCTCAAACTATTATTATCCATGGTAATACAATTCCAAACAAGATAGAAAGATATAAAAACATGTTTTTTTGAACCAGAATCGCATGAGATACCTCTCATGGATCATTCAATCACACGAGCTCAACCACCTCATTAGAGGAATAAGGGAAAATTATGCAATAGAAACAACCATATATGAATCACTATCCTAGGGAAGATACCTCAATTTAGGGTCATCGTTACCAATAATAGTGAAATGTAAAAACATTGTCTCATAAAATGAATAAAAATTTAACAACCTCAAAAAACATTATAATAGGAGAAGACTTATGTATCAAATATATCAAGGTACATATCATGTAGCTATGAGTCACATTACATGTAATTATCCACTATGAAATTGTTATACCAAAGGAAATAACCAAAATGAATAGAATTCCAACACACAACGATATCCTGATAGTATTGGATCTCCACGTACCACTCCTCGAAGGCCGCATCATCATCAACATCAATCACACCCCAATCAATGATGTAGGAGTCATCATGAAGGTAATAATAAAACGAATACATAGGAGAAATATTTTTTTCAATTTCATCTATGGGGGGAGAGCTATCTGATTCCCCACTAATTCAATATGATATAAAGCCTCAAATGGACTAAAAACCTTGGGGATAGCTTACTGACATGACTAAAAATTTGTTACCCATGATGGGGATTCACCGTAAAGAACACATCATGTCCATAACAGAACATTTTAAGTTTCCTAATATAATCAAAATATGATTTTTTATGATATTGTGCTACTATCATCATATCATATATAAGATTAACCATCTCTATCTTATTTTATATAGTTTTGGCCCAATAATTCATAACTCTCTAACCCCAATCCAAGGGAATAATGAATTGAATGGGAAGTTATACAAAGCCTCAAACATATCCATACAAAGGGTGGCAGGAAAATAATCTTGTAATTCAACCCCATGAAGCATATTTTCTTCATTCACCATCCTCTATAATCATTGACATAAGAATACAACATTTTTTCAAGAGATAGGATAGTTTATATTGTATTATCATCTATCTATAGACAGAAATTAGTGTGAATGAATAACAGAGAGACAAAATAATGAGGATAACCACCATACACCAGGGAGTTAAAATGAGGATCTATATCAGAAATTATCATCCTTATGGAACATTTAATTATCATCACCTCGTCTAGTTACAATCATTAGAAAACCTATACTGATCTTGACTCTTCAGTCACTATAAAGTGGGTTGATTTCATCAAGAGATCCTATATAACCCATATAGCATCATAGACTTCCCTAGATAAAGGTAAACTGGTAAGGAAGTCAACTATAATTTCATCCCACTAAAATAGGGTAATATTGGGAATACCACTGGGAACATGATGTTCAACCATCACCCTATAGAAAAACAACCATCAAGTTAGAAACTCTAAAAGTCGATGCATCAACTAAGGCCACAAAATCATACCTATAAATTACTAGTACATATTCATCATGCTAGAATAATCTTCAATTTTTATCCTATAGAACTTCGAATGAACTATCTCATGGATCTGAAAATGGTTAAAATATTTCCCCAAGAAAATCCTATTATTTTTCTTCATCATACATACTATTATGTGTTTCCCCAATGACAACTTGGTTTTTCTAGACATTCAACTCAAAATCCTCTAGATGACAATCTTCTACCTGTTGCATCAATGATGAATGCACAATAATCTTGAATAGATAACCTCCACCTATAACCACTCCCATACCAAGATGCATCCCAGAGATCCCGTCCATAACTCTCTACAGATTTCTATATTCACCCACAATATCACTACATGTCTCCCTACATAGTGCATATTCTAAATTATTTCCCTTCCTTGGGGTATATGAAATCTAAAATTTGTATTATTATAAGAATTACATCCACCATAGTTATCAAAATTTCAAGCCATATCAGTATAATTCATACCTTATGTTGTCAAGGTCAGTAAAACCACAATATTCATGCCAATGAGGTAATGTCACTACAATATCATGGAAAACACAACTACCAACATCTCAAGATCATGGGTGTAATTTTTACTCTAATTTGGATGTAACAATTAATACCCATAGGAAACAATTGATCTCTGCTATATCAGATCATAACCCAATCCATGATATCCATCATCACATAAAACCTCAAATTGAACTCTCTCTACTAGAAAAAATGGAGTGCAATTCTGACAAACAACTCTTTAATGTAATCAAAAACTTCATAACTCTAGTCATTTCACAATAATGGTTGATCTATCCAGTTAAAGGATATCATAATAGTCATAACCCAATAAAAACCAATTTTGAACCTCCTATAATAACTTATAACATAGAATAAACTATGCAGCTCTACAATTATATAGGGGGATCTTTGAGAAACCACTGAATAAATCATCGAAGGGTCCACATGTGGTCCCTTTCAAGTCATGAAATTCTCTAAGAAAGTAGCTTTTAGATCCCAGATCTCTCTCTAGGAAATCATAGAGTACAACTGATTCCAATTAATAAAAATTATAATTTTACACATATGCTATATATACTCCACCAAAGATGTGATGTAAGTGAGGATGTCATCCATGAAATGCATCATAAAATTATACAAAAATTCAATGATCACATTATTCATCAACCCCCATGAAATTGACAGGATTATTCTTCAGACTGAACAATATCACAATGAACTCGTCATTACCATGGTGAATACAAAATGCAGTCTTTGGAATATCATCATACTTCACCCACATCTGATGACATCCTAACAACTAATTGATTTTAAATAACAATTTTTTACTTTCAACTGATCAATAAAACCATCCATCTAGGGATGTGGATAGTGGTTCATCACATTCAACTGATTTATGTGATGATAATCGATTCAAATCCACAACATTTCAATGAACATTCACTCAAACCAAACTCATGTACCCCAAGGTGAAAGACATAGCAAAAACCCCACTACATCATACCATCAATATATAAATTTACCTCTTACAAATCGAAAGGTTCCACTACTTATAGATACATCAATGTAAGAGAGATTTCTAGTAGTAGCCCTATCCCTAAATCGTTCTCCGGTAAATGGGTAACTCAAAAACAACCTCTATAAATACACCAGTGTACTCTTACATAGCACTAGGAATCCCTTAATACCGAACCTCTAATGAGTTCAAAATAAACCTAGCCATCAATGTAGAAAATGACGAAACACGCCTCTGATACAACTAAGGGTATTTCACAAAAATGAACACTGATGACTCTATATCAATGTCATAGAACACAAACAACCTATAGTATCAATCCAATATATCATTCTCTGAATACATCCAATCCATAATAATGATGGCGTCATATGTCTTTATCAAAAAACATAGGAATTCTTCAAAGGATCTGTGCTACCCCAAGACTATATTGATGTCTCTAAATAGTTCATACTCGACCATGATCTGGCATATCCAACACCAAGGGAACTAGAATCCTCTCAAACAAAATACCCAAATAATAGAAAATCACTAGTGATATAAAGTATTGTGTATTTACTATATTAAAAAAAGAATTCATTGATGTAGAAAACAAGAAAATGGTGCCTCTTATGATGTCAGGCTCACCCAATATTAAAAATGCTAAAGAATGAAGATATCATGGGCCTTATCACTAGAATCTATAACCCTTATGATGACCACCTCTATGTTTTTACATCGCTCTCAGGGGATAAGGATCATCTTAGAGATATATTTATCCTTCTATATATCTATTATATTGATCCCAATCTAAAACAGCATACTACTGTTATCTCAACATAAAATACCTCCACTGAGGAACTTAAAGTAGAAAACCTAATGAAAACTAACATCAATGAATGATCAGAAACTCTCTTTGTTGATTCTTTATCCTATATAATGAAAAATTTAATATATTTTCCTTAGAATAGTTCTATGATCCACTACACTAGGATAAATGAGATTTTGTGGAATGGGACATACCCCTGGCCAAATAAAATATGTCTTGTCTAAGAAACTCGGAACCCTAGACCATTGATTATCTTCACAAAAAATCATAAGGACACCCCTCTCTTAATGACATGGTTCTAGAAAATCTCCTCTCATTGAACTATTATATTTTCAAAACCTCGCGATATGTTGGAAACATTAATGGGGTGACCCAGAGTGAGATTTGTGGATGAATATCCATCTCAAAGATCATTTTCTATGCCTCCTTGTTAGAAATAGTTATAATGAATATCACAAAGGGGTCTGAAAATGGATCTTCAACTCTCAAACATTCAAACCCAATCCCCGTGAAAGGGTATGATACTCTATGTAACTAGATGGATTCATAGTTGATGAAAGAAAGTCTTCTCAAAACCAGTCCCTAAATTTCTCCCATTAGACCATGAATCATCATGAACCTTAAGGAACATGATGCACCATAACCTTAATACTCCATGTAGCTTCATCAAAACCAATGTAATTGATTTATCTATCTAATCATGGTTCGAACTCATGTATATATCAACCTCCTATGACTAGTCCTTTAAGACTAAATCTGAATTTGAACACTCATTATTATATAGGATCTACTGATAAATTACTTAGAATTTCCCCCTTAAAGTTTCATCACTGTTGATTATTACTCTATGGGAGTGTATATGCATATCATATTGAACATATTCCCCATAAACCTGATGAGGCATTTAACCTGGAGCCATACCTATAAGAAAAATATATTGTTAGATATCCTAAACCTTGAATATATAATAATTAATATTATTTGATTAAATATTTTTATATCAAATTTATGGTTTACCCTTCCCAATGAATACGCATTGTCGTCATGGGAACAAATAATAATTATGCTTGATCCTTCCTAGGTATCTATACCACAACCAATATCATTTCTATTATGAGTCTACATAATCATAATAATCTAGAAATCAGATCATAAGGGGCCAAAATACCGATGACCCTACCAGACTCTTATGTTTTCATCACTTAATAACCTTATCTAACATTGTTTTCATACTAACCCATGAAATATCATTGATTCTAAAATCCAAAATCCCTAATATATCTCAATTGAAAAATCTAATACCACTATTTCATGACCCCTCCCCATAATGGGGACCCAATTTGGATACAACTAAGCGACGAGAGATGGGGACGACCTGAGTCCTATATCCAGTAGGCCGCATGTTGGTGACAAGAACTACGGGTATAATTAAAATACAACGGGATACATTTCCATCTATGAGAAAAATTTTAATGATATATTTAAGACAGATACACCAACCATCACTTCGTTAGATATATGAAAATGATTCACAGGTGCATACATGTAAAAAAATATACACGTAAAACAATTGAAAGAAATAATACATGTACAAACATGTAATCTTATAAGTGATGATGAATCCTAAAAAATTCTGCAAAACCACATGCTAGTAATAACCAACATGATCTCCAACATGCTCTTACTCAGATGAGAGTACTTTATATATACATAGGTTGAGAAAAATAGTATACCAATTAGGTTACTCTCTCTAGCCTCTCATGAAAAAGATAATGAAATAATTCTTAATCATACCGAACAATATAGAAACTAACTCATCAACAAAATAGGTCAAAAAGTTCCCAGTATTACATCCCTTCACCCATATTCTAGGATCATGTGCTAAAATTAATTACTTTAAATTTCATTCATTGATGATGATAATTGTGACATAATTTTTTACAATCAACCTTACAATATCAGAAATAAAATTTTGGAACATTTTCATTATTTATGATGTTTTTTTATTTAGAGTTTTAGATAATTTGGAATATCATCTACATAAACAATTCACAAGCCATTAAAACAAAATTTCTCCCATTTAACCATACATTCCCTATTTCACAGTAAGTCATAAAAATCATCGTTGTGAAATATTATATCAGCATAAATAGTTCAAAATAATTATTTATAACCTGGGGAAAAGGAAACATAATAATGGTGATCTCTAGTGATCGGTATCAAAAACCATAAATATTAACAAATATATTTCTTCAATGATAATAAGTGTGCCTAAGAGTATGATGAGCTAATCTAAGTGTGTGAGGGACTCAAAAATTAAATAAAATCCATATATACTTGGATCATAAAATATGAAAACATAAAAACATAAAGAGTCCTCAAAATCAATATTCAAAACTAATATGATATCAATATCAATCATTCAAAACATTATAAACTCATAAAAATAAATTAATTTTTTTTTTGTAACTTGGGGAATCACTTTCATAAAACCCTTTGAAAGGCCTTTCAAAATATTTTTAATTTTGATTACCATACGACTGAATCTTATCATTATCATCACCCTATGCATTGGTGAGATATAATGAGGCTCAAAACATCTTATAAGTTGAATTGAGCTTACCTATTTTTTATAATTCTCTAGTACCATATCAAGAATAAAATACATTCATCATAAAAATCATTGAAACATTCATTATTTATTTTTAATAGATTATCCCCTAGAAAATATCTAAGTTTTTTGTCAATCCCTTCAAAACATGATTACCACGTGGAAAATAAATTGGTTCCATAACACTCTATTTAAAATATTATTAATCCATGGAAAATAAATGGTTACCAAAGAAATCTCTTTGAAACATAAGTAACCCATGGAAATGAAATGGACTCTATAACACTCTCTTTGATACTATAATAACCTTTGGAAGATAAATGGATTCCTTAATAATATCATTGAAAAAAAAATCCATACAGTGAGATAATGAGGATAATATCATTAAAAAGTATCCCAAGTGGATGTTATATAATAGAAAGGGTTCTTGACATTGATGAATGTAAATCTTTTAAAATATACTTAAAAACTTATCAAGGAAAATAATCTTAAAATATATAAAGTACCCCATACTACATTGAATAGTTGTGAATTATAAGCCTTATAATTGAATAAAATTTAAATGGAAGTTATATAAAATTATAATGAATAAATTTATGATACGATATGTCAATGTTTCTATATATATATCACACACAAAAAACGTGTGGTGAATATAACATAAGTCTCACAAAATAAAAAGTGAGAATAGAAATCTCATTATATCTATGGTCACATATGAATCTGAAATCCTAAATGTAAAAATCATAAAATTAAACATTTTAAAAAAATTAATATGAAATAATTCATGATAAAATTTATCAAATGGGTTAGTAGAAACACTACACATAATAAATAAGTGGTGAGTATTACATTTATATCACATATGTAAAAAGTGAGATGAAAATCTTTTACCTTGAGTATGATTTGTCGTGAGTTTCCTCTATAATATTGTATAATAAAATTATATAAATTATTTACTAGATTAATCATTTATCATTTTTTTATTCCTTTTATTTCACTTATAAACATGTAATATACTATTAATAAATAAATAATTCTTAAGTAATATTTTTTTACTATATTCAGCTTATGTTTCAAAACTAACATTTATTGGTTGACTAAGGTCAATATGGTAATTATTTTAACATATATAAAATAATATTAATGGTATAATTATAACATTTTTATATCAATTATAATTTTAAAATAAAATAGTAAATATGGTATTTAATAATGATTCAATGCTAATGTCATAGAGACGGTAGGTCGTATGTACGCATGAGTAACGTTCACATTTTTCAATGATCACAGTGGAAATAGGGTATGTAAAATTGATCTTTCCAAAATTATAATTTTATATTAAATACCATATTATTTAAGAATATGAAATTATATATTTATTTTTTGGGAGGTAAAAGGAATCACGTTGCTTTAAGGAGGTGGTTGTTCATATGTAAATGAAAGTTGTTATCAGTTTTTTCAGTGTGTGAAAATGTATTAAAGAAAATGATATATTATATCTAATGGAATTTAATTAGGTAATTAATATAATATATATTTCATTTATATAAAATATTTTTATTCAACACATCTTTAATACATTCCTTGTAAAGTGTGAATCCATCACAACACTTTGAGGAGGCGGTAGTCCACATGTCCACAAACATTATTATCGTATTCTCACAAAATGGAAAGAAAGATGGAATGTTTAATATAATAATTTTATAAGTAATAAGACATTATAAATATCATATATATCATATAAAAACATTATTTAAATTATAACACCCATCCATAAGAGGTGGTAATGGAAAAATAAACGACATAGTTTTTTGAGTCGGTAGTACTCTATACACATGAATGGTGATTTCGTTTCCTATTTGATTGAAGTGTGTATATTTATAGATCTAAAAAATAAAATCAATAAAAATAATTATATTTATTAGACTTATGATGTTATATAATCATGAAATAAGAATAATCTAATGGGTAGAAAAATAAATAAGTCAAAAGTTCTCATTGATTAATGTTACCTCTTCTTCAGGTAACTCCTTTTGGTTTGAACCAATGTACATTTTTGGATTTATATATTCACAAAGTTAGGTTTCTATAATTATATTACATATTTTTGAGTTGATGTTATTAGGTTTTGTGCTAGCCAAAATGCTTGAGACTTGTGAATAATTGGGGAGATTGAATGCCCTTTTTACTAGAAGAGGAGTGGAATTATTGTTAATACAAATTGGTAAACATTACTAGGAGGTATAATATAACTATAGTGCATAAAAATGAAAATTAAGGGAGTGTAATGTAATTTATTCAATACACACTCAATCCAAAAAAATAAATTATTTTTTAAAATATTTTATTCCTTAACTTCTGTGTTTCCTTGTTTTTTTATTCTTGTTTTTTCATTAAGGTAAATTTTTTCTAACATATTTATTTCATCAATTAATAATAAATTAAAGTTATAATTATCAAAAAAGATTTACACACTGATTTTAAATATTATATAAAATTTATAAAAACAATAATCCATGTGTTCTGGAAATTAAATTCAATAGAATCTCATGTAATGCAAAAAAATAATGTTTTAACCCAAACCTTGCCAATAATATGTTGGTTATTTAGCGGTCAATATGATCATTATTAAATATAAATTGGTATATTAATGGGAAATAATTTATATTTATTAACATATAAAAATAAATTTATTGATGAAACAATTTTTAGTAGTTTAAAATCACTAAATAAAATATCATTTATTATAAAATAACAATACTGTAAATTTTTGCATTATTTATTTAATTAAATTTTAAAAAAATATAAAAAAAATAATTAAAATATATTAATTTCAAATATTTGTATAATTATATATTCATATAAAATAAAACATAATTGAAAAATTTATTCTATTAACCTTTCTTTTAATATTTTAGGTATTGTTTATTTTATTTAAGTATTACCTAAATAAACCTTATGTTGGTGTTTCATATGAATTTAATATTTTTGTATCATATATATAAGTTTTACATTAATTATTATGATACAAAAATTCATTCATATTTCATGATAATATTTATAACCAAAACATATAGAGTTTTTTCTTTTCCCAAATGTATTATAGAAAACAAAAGGAAGAAAGGTATATTTATTATCTTTTTCTTTTATTTACATATTATATTGGTCACCTTTATTGAATAGTATTCCCAATGACACATATAAATATATAATAAGGTAATATGTGTCTATATATATCCATCCAATGGGTGTTAAATAAGTTTATAGGCACTTTATCCTTTATTATTAAATTTTAACCTCTAGGTAAACTCATTTTTACCTCAATCACTATAAAAAAATTTTAATTGATTTCACTAATAATTTTTATCAAAAATTAAGTTTAACTTAATTGAAATTATAAATTATTCTGATTAAAAATATTAAATCATTATTTTAAAATTCTAATCATATAAGTGGTAGAATTTAATTTCAGATTGAACGAAAAAACACATTTTTAAAGTAAAAAAGATTGAATGCTTGAAATGTTTTTATAAAAAATTTCAATGTTAAATTTATTCAAATGACCTAAAATGTAATTATTGATGTATAAATGAACTAATTAAAACTTAAAGTCCATTTAATAGATAATTTTCCTATATTAATAAATTATAAAAAAACAACAGTTTTCAAATTAAATTATGTGTCATTCACTATTTTTCAAAATACGAAAGATCTCCGAAAAATATAAAAAACTCACCCAAATTAAATTCTTATATTTATCATTCAAATGGAAGTTAATTTTTTCAAAAATAATTTATAATAATTTAAATTTTAGTTTTAAAAAATCCTTTAATTAAAAGGAAGAAAAAATTTCTTTTAGAAAAATATATCTTGTTTCCTAAAATTTTATTTATTCATATTTTAGGCATATAAAAATTATTGGATTAATTTTAAAATATTTTATTTAATATATAAAATATATATTTTATTTAAATATTTTACCAATGTTTTAATAGCCTAGACCTCTCCAGTCCAATACATTGTGGGAATCTGGTGTCTGAGGTGTTCTAGGAGGTCAAAGTGAATAATTTAAACACCTTATAAAAATTCCTAGTTTTTCATGGTCTCTAATGGTGTGTTAGGATAGTGAGTCAAGACGATGTTCCAAGATTGGTGATGCCAGATGGTGAGTCTTTGAACGGTGACTGACCAAACGGTGGCTCAATGAATGGTGACTTGTCAAATGGTAGCTCACCGAATAGTGACTCTCCGAATAGTAGATCAGCGAATGGTGAAACACCTAATAGTATCTCACACAATGGTGACTCTCCAAATTGTAGATCACTGAATAGTGACTTCTCAAGGGTAGCTCACCAAATGGTGTCTCACCAAATGTTAGTTCACTAAATTATGACTCTCCGAATGGTTACTCGCAATGGTGACTCACAACAGTGACTCAAAACGGTGGCTCTCCAATGGTGACTCGCAATAGTGGCTCATGACGGTGACTTGCAACGGTGACTCGTGATGGTATCCTGAAAATAGCTGCTCTTACAATAGTAGTTCATTATAATAGTGAGTCATGAACATTTTTTCAAGATTCCTACAGTTTTTTTCCTTTTTTAACACCCCAAGCTTCCACGGTACGGTTTATTTTGAATAAAACAGTAGTGTGTGTTATACGCAACTTCTAGAATCTAACACACAACGACCAATCAAAGAAGCCGTTATGAATAGTAATACACACTTTTTGATATTTTATAAATTTTATCTCACACAATGGAATTCATTTTTGGATTTGAAATATCGAAATTGGCCAAGGGTGAAATTTTGGTAATTTTTGGATAACTTTTTTATTTTGATCAATAGTGAAAATTAATAAATTTTAATTAAAAACATCTTTTTTAATCGAAATAATTTATAGTGATAAAATTATTAATTTTAGTGGTTTTAAAGTATATTTTGAATACATTTTTACAATTTAATACAATTTTTGTTATTGTACATAATTTTACAATTAAACCGGACATAAACAGATATCAATCTTTCCATAGTTATTATCTCTTAAAAACATGCTTTTTTATTTTAACAACGGGTATTATTTTTAAATTAATTTCTGCCACTTCTGTGTTTTGAATTTAGAAAAATGGACTCCATATTTGTAATAATGATTTCCAAATTGTGTAAATATGTAACTTTTATTTTTATACATTTTGAATAATTATTTCATTAAAAAAATTATTTTCCATGGTTAATGGGTAAATCCGGTAAATAAGGGTAAAAATAATATAATAATGACAATAAATTAGCCTAAAACGTGTCATAACTTTATTTGTTGATAAATATCTGACCACTATCATATTTGGGTCGATTTTGGGGCCACATGAAGCCACTTGTAGGTGATAAGGACACATTATATTAATTAAGTTAAAGTAAATACAAAAATGACATAAACATATATATTTTAGAAAAAAAAATTTACGTAGGGTTATATATGTTATATATTCAACTATAAATATTAATTAGAAAGATAAATAGATTTCCTATATAATATTATTTTCTTTATAATTCTTAAACATTTAATAATTAAATTTATTCGTGACATAATAATAATGAAATTTCTCCTTAATAATAAAAGAATCAAACAAATTTATATTATAAAAGTTAAAATAAATATAATTTGAAAGTTCTGGTGACATAGAAGAATTTTATTGGTTAATATTACATGTTATGATTTTTTAAATATTTTTTTTTTGAATTAATAAAGTTTTTAGGACTTTAACAAAAATCAATTATTGAATAGTGTCAAAATTGACATAAATGAGTTTTTAAAACATGTATTATATTATTAATTGATATTATATTCCTAAAAATCTATGGTTCGGCCAGAGGACTTATACCATGATATTTGTGTCATTAATGGACCACTTTGGGGTCACTTAGATATATATAGTATGTTTATTAACTATATAATATAAAAATATAAAGTGACATGATAAATGTCAATCTAATTAACTAAGAGTTAAAACTAAAAGATAAGGTTAATATAATGAACCAAACCTATCTAAAATCTACTTTTTGAAAGGATATCAACCCATAACCATCTAATAATTTTAATCATATACTTTGGAACCATTAGAAACCGAATATGAATTTATTATAAATTAATACTTTCTGTTTTTTCTAAAGAGCCCCTACTCCCCCTTATAAAAGGAAACCACTTCTAACCAATTCTTCAAACCATAAAATCCTTTTTGTTCGGCCAACCCCTACCCAAATACTCTCTCAACTTCCCTCACTTAAACCTAGAGGCATTAGTTTGATCAAAAATCCAACATAAGGAGCCCTTTTTATCAAATCAAAAGGAAGAACCCGAAGAAGAGGTAATGTTTTCACCACCATTTTTCACGTTCCTTTCTTCTTCAACATATTCTTTCTTTGTTATTTCCTTTATAAAATAATTAATCTAGTATCTTATATACACTATGATGTTATTATATTTATGGTACAACCATATTTAGTATTATATCCATCCTTTGAATGACATTTCACCATAAGTGTGTACGTACAGATTACCGTCTCCACGTCTTGGTGTAATTGTTATTCAAAAACCATATTATTTGGATGGGTATGATAATGATATGTAATTGATGTAAATAATAAATATAACATGATAATGATTCTATATATATGATATACCATCCAATTATATATTATTTGAATATTAAAATAATGATATTGTCGCTCGTGCATACGTACGGACTACCGTCTCCACGAACGCGATGAGATTCATTCCCCATCATAACCATGAAATTATAAATCCCATTTTATGATTAAAAATAATGTTTAAGGACTTTATATAATTCTGGATATGAATAAGATACAACTTATCCATAACAAACATGTATTATATGTAAATGAAAACGAGTAAATTAACACCCGAAACGATGATAATACTAAGATATTATTAACAAATAAATGTTAAAAGATCATATATGATATCATATTAATGTATATGATTCCTGTATAATTTAATAAAAATTATTTCACCATTATACAAGAGTTTAACCAACCCCCAACCACAAGAAAATTACAAGTTAAGGGTTTATTTTACAATCTCTTCATTATCTGAGGTTGTTTATATGTAATTATCTATTGGGACCTCTTTATCATCCAAATCCATGTTTCATAAAAATGTATTTCAAAACATTCTTACTATTTTAAAGAATATGGTTTAAAGGAATTTATACCCTGGTTTGAATTTTTATAATATCTTTATAAAGTAATCATTCCGTCGTTTTCCAAACAATGTCATTTTTAACCTTTTTGACAAAAATAAGGTAATAGTGTTTTTTTAACTTATATGGCGGGTGTGGCTATTTTCTACCATTATAAACTCATTAAATCATCCCTTAAAAGCTTGTAAGAAAATTTTAAAATTAAATGTTTTATTTTATAATTACGTGACTCTTAAATGATTTCAAATTAGAAAGAGATATTTCTCTAAAAAGGGGTTTGATTTCATCTATGTAAACATTCTTTGTTGAATTCTATGTTTATTTGAAGTTGATTTATTATGATACAAAACTTCTATATTGTATTGATGTTTTTATGATATGTTTGACTGTGTAGGTTCTATTTTTATACCATTCATGGTTTATGGTTAAGGTATTGACATTTCGTATGCTAGTTTTAAGACAGTTGTTTATGATATGTTTAAAATTTTTCAGATGAATAATGTATTGGACTTAGTAAGTGAAGGGTGGAGCCCGCTATAGCTCCTCGATGCATCTGTAGGTCTTATGAGACAACTATACATGTAATTGTCCAAGGCCCTTTCCCAATTTGATAAATGGTTTTGGCCAAGGCCTTAATCATTTTTAGACGTCTTGGACGAGGCCTTGATAAAAAGTTTCAGAATGTCCGGCATTATACATTCCCTCATTATGAAAATAATATTGATGGTTCATGTGGTCATTCACCTAGTATAATACCCATGATTATGTTTTATTATGGCATTATTTACCCAGATCATTTTCTTTCCATAAAAGTATTCATGATTAATATTGGTAAAGCCATGTGGTTTCAATTATTTACCATCCTTAATATTTTGGTCATTTTCCACTGTATTACTTACCCTTACTGAGAGATTGAGCTCACACCTTTTCTTATGTTTCATTTTCCAAGGATATGAAGAAGTTAGTTATGAGTGACCTGTAGGCATAATCTAGGAGGCATGGATGTTTCATATGAAATATATTTGTGATGGATTTCTCTTCAATATGTAATGTTGAACTTATATATGAATCTTTTTTCCCATAATACTAAACTGATCGGTCATTCGAGACATGATTTCCTTGTGATCACGCCAATGTTATGTAATAATGCACCGACTCTAGGTAACTAGGTTTAGGGCATTATAGTTGGTATCATAGGAAGTTTAGTACAAACCTTGGAAACTAGATTTTGATAAACTCTGATTAGAGCACATAGACCTAAGATAGACATTGAGGATTAGTATAGAAGAACATCCTAGAATTTTAGTATTGTAGTAATTTTGTGAGTTCTCTGAGAAATACATCCCTGTATGGATACGAGCAGGTAGAGGTGGCTCTGGCACAAATGTACCTAGGGGTAAAACCTGAAAACACCGCTTTGTGCTAGACTCGAACGGGAACTGGTGCACGACAATGGGCTTTGCTGCACTCTTGGTTACAACACTCCTGGGAGATATGCTTAGGATAATTCTCATTTTCTTTATAATCCATTATGAAGGGTTTTTGAGTATATACTTCCTCAAATAAAATATTTTTATGATTATGGATTATATCCATAAATTGTTCAAATTATGTTAAGTGTTTTGCAAGTTTGGATTTATGTGTTGTGATTAATAAACTAATCTAGTGTATGACATTTTTTAGAAATGGCGCCTAGTGGAAGAAATGGAAACCATATCAATGCACGCACTCCATGTAGGGATTTCTCTCCTGCTCAAGATAATTATAGTGGAGCTGTTGATGGAATTGGTGATGATCAACTAATCACCATACTGGGACAACTCACTCAGGTTATGAATAATAACCTTACCCATATGGAGCACCCTGATCCACAGCATAGAGGATCAATGTTAGATCGCTTCATGAGGAAACAACCACCAACACTCAATGGGAGTACAAATCCCTTAGCAGCTGAGCAATGGATTAATTCTTTAGAGAAAATATTCAATGAATTGGCGAGTAGTGAAAGGGAAAAAGTTATCATGGCAGTTTACCGCCTCACTGGAGATGCTGATCAATGGTTTTCATTGATTAAAAACATGAAGGAAGATGATTAAGTATCAAATATGGAATGTAGGGAGTTCAAAGATATGTTTTTAGAAAAATACATTCTGTGTGACCATCGAGCAGATATGGAAAGGCAATTTCTGAGTCTGAGACAAAATGAGGATGAGAATGTCGCAAAGTATGAGGATAATATTATAAGGGTAGCAAGGTATGTTTCAGATTATATACGTAACCCACGAATTAAGATCGATCATTTCATTGATGGGTTAAAATCATTTCTCCATCGATCATTGGTCTCTCAATTCTTCCCATCGTACGAAGATGTTGTCTCGTGTGCTATCAAGACAGAAAAATAATTCTCTAAGTCTTATGACATTAAATCAAATCATGAGAAGAAGAGATCTACTGAACACTATGGGAAAGTAAATAAGGAAATAGGGAAGAAGGGAAGAATTGATTTTCCAACTTGTGATAATTGTGGAAGGAAGCACACTGTTGCCTGTCTAAAAGGAAAAGGAGTATGCTACAAGTGTGAACAGAAAGGACATATAGCTGGTGATTGTAAAGGAGAGAAAGACTCTACCAATGTTCAATGCGACAATTATAGGGAGATGGGACATTATGCAAATGAATATCCTAAGGGTCTGGGAAAATTACCTTAGAAAAGGACAAGGGTTCAAGGCCAAGCTTATGAAATCACTACTACTGAGGTGGAAGCCCCGAAATACGTGGTGGCAGGTAATTTACTGGTTTCCTCAAGTTTAGAAAATGCTTCATTTGATTCTGGATCATCACATTATTTCATATCTTCCCACTTTCCTAAAAAAATTAGATATTTCCAATTTGATTTAACAAGGGAGTTTTCAGTTAAAACTCCTAAAGGAAGTATCATTGCTACAACGTTCTATGGATTCAATCTCATTAGGGCATATAAATGTTCTCTATCTGCTGATATCATCTCCATACACATGACTGAATTTGAAATAATCCTCGGTATGGATTTTTATTCGGGCCATTATGAAAATATTAATTGTAAGAAGAAGGAGGTTATAATTTTTGATGATGATGATAAAGAACGCCTTATCTATAGAGCTGAATCTTTACCACCTGATTCTTATCTAGATCCACCCTCCGTAGCTCAACTAAATTCAATTATTAGGGAGAAGAGAATGAAATAACTTTGGGTGAGGAAAGGAATGTTCAAATAGAAGATTTACCTATTGTGAGATAATATGTTGATGTGTTTCTCGAAGATTAACATGGACATCCTCTAGAACAAGAAATTGAGTTTTCCATTGATTTAATTCTTGGTTCAAGGCCTATATCGAAGACCCCTTATAGAATGACCACTGTGGAATAAGTTTAACTAAAGAAACAACTAGAGGAATTGAGTAATAAGGGATTTATTTTCCCTACTGTTTCTCTTTGGGGAGCCCCTGTCATTTTTGTGAAGAAGAAAGATGGATCTATGAGGTTATGTATAGACTACAGGGAAATCAATGGTATAACAATAAACAACAAGTATCCCCTACCTCTCATTGATGATTTATTTGATCAACTGCATGGAGATAAATTCTTTTCAAAGATTTGCCTTTAATCTGGATACCATCAGTTGTGTGTGAAGAAGTATGGCATTCCAAAGATAGCATTTCGAAATAGGAACGGGCATTACGTGTTTACAATAATGCCTTTTGGATTGACTAATGCACCCTCTATATTCATGTACATAATGAATAGAGTTTTCAAGGAATATCTCGATGATTTTGTGGTGGTGTTTATTGATGATATCTTGGTATACTCCAAAAACTACGAGGATCATGAAAATCACTTTAACATTATCCTGAAGACTCTAATAAGACATGAATTATATGGGATGTTTAGCAAGTGTCAATTCTGGCTTTAGGAGATTTCTTTTTTGGCCATATTGTCTCTAAGGATAGAATCTCTTTTGATCCTTCTAAGACAAGAGAAATCCATGAATGGCCATCACCGATTAGTATAACCGAGGAACACAGTTTTATTGGCTTACCATGTTATTATCGACATTTCTTCCAGAACTTTGCCTAATTGGATAACCCATTAACGATGCTCACAGGAAAATGGGTTAATTTTTTTTTGGAAAAAAGAGTGTGAAGAATGTTTTGAAGAACTTAATAGATGATTATTCAATTATTTTATTTTTAATCTACCATCGGGAAATGACGGGTTTGTTATTTATTGTGATGCATCAAATAAAGGACTTGGTTGTGTCCTTATGCAGAATGATAGAGTTATTTCCTATGCATCATGACAGCTGAAAATTAATGAGAAAAACTATAATACTCATGATATTGAGGTAGATTTTGTAATTTTTTCTCTAACGATTTGGATACACTATCTCTATGGTGAAAAATGTGAGATTTATACTGATCACAAGAGTTTAAAGTATAGTTTCTCATAGAAAAAACTCAACATGAGGAAAAAGAGATGTCTTGAACTAATCAAGTATTATGATTGTACGATACACTACCACCCATGGATGGAAAATAAGGTGGAAGATTCTTTGAGTAGAAAGGATCATGGAGTTCTGAACATGATGAGAATAGAAAGGGATCCTATTTTCATGGATCTAGTGAAGATGGATAGGGTAATCAGCATGGATGGTGAAACATCAATACTTTTTCAAATGGTTGCCAAACCATATTTACTAGAAAGAATAAAGAGTTCTCAGACCAGTGATGAAGTGTTTCAAAAGAATATTAATGTTGTGAATGATGGGAGATTGAGAGACATTGTGTATGAATATGGAATTTTAAAATTTGGGAAGAGACTTTGTGTTCCCGATATACCTGATCTAAAAAGGTAATTGTTGGATGATGCTTATAGTTCTAATTTTTCTATACACCATGGGAGCACCAAAATATATTGGGATTTGAAGGAACATTTCTGGTGGGACAACATGAAGAGGGATATTGTTGATTTTGTGTCAAGATGTATGGTTTGTCAACAGGTGAAAGCTGGAAGGCAACATCCTGGAGGAGTCATGCAACCTATTCCCATACCTAAGTGGAAATGGGATAATATTACGATGGACTTAGTCATGGGGCTACCAAAGACTCCTAGAAGGAACAATGCAATATGAGTCATTATTGATCGTCTTACCAAGTCAACACATTTTCTTGCTATAAGAGAAGATTTACCACTCAAACATCTAGCAAGAACAGACTATTCCAACTTTAGAAGACATGTCAAGATCCTTCTCACTGAACTTTCAGGGTATATGGGATCAATATTTATCTCTGGTAGAATTTTCCTATAACAATAGCTTCTATTTGAGTATTCATTTGGCACCATATGAAGCGTTATACGGAAAGAGATGTCACACACCAACCTGTTGGGATGATGTTGGTGAAAGAAAACTTGTAGGCCAATAATTGGTGAAGGAAACAATAGAAAAGGTGAAGGTAATCCAAAACCACATCATAACAGCTCAAAGTAGGAAGAAGAGATATACCGATAACCGAAGGAAGGATTTGGAATTTCAGGAAGGAGATCATGTTTTATTGAAGGTATATCCCTGGAAGGGAGTTATACGTTTTGGTATGAAAGTTAAATTGAGTCCCAGGTACATCAGACCATTCAAAATTCTAGAATTAATTGGGGATGTAGCTTACCATTTGGCAATGCCGCCATGTCTCTCCAAAGTTCACGTGTGTTCCACGTATCACTATAGAGAAAATACATGTCTGACCCAATGCATGTAAACACCTATGAGGAAGTAGAAATGGAACTCGATCTATCTTATTGCGAAGAGCCTGTCAAGATTCTTGATACAAGAGAGCAAGTGATGAGAAACCGGATGACTTGTCTGGTAAAAGTTCTATGGAGGAACCATAAGATGGAAGTGGCAATGTGGGTACCTAAGGAACTTATTATGAAGAACCACCCTAGTATTTTCATGCGGTATTATTCTATAAATTTCAATGAAGAAATTATTTATAGAAGGGGACAATGTAACACCCTAAGCTTCCACAGTACGATTCTCTTTGAATATTACAGTACCATGTGTTGTACGCAACATCGATCTTCTAACACACCGCGACCAATCAAAGTAGCCGTTATGAATAATAATACAAACTTTTTGAAACTTTTTAAATATTATCTCTTAAAATGGACTTCATTTTTGGATTCTGAATATTTAAATTGGCCTAGGGTGAAATTTTGGTACTTTTCGGATAACTATTATATTTTGATGAATACTGAAAATTACTAAATTTTCTTTAAAAATAACTTTTTTAATCAAAATAATTAATAGTGGTAAATTATGAATTTGAGTTGTTTTAAAGTAAATTTAGAATATATTTTTTCCATTTAATAAAATACTGGTCATTGGGCATAATTTCCAATTAAACCAGACACAAACAAGTGTCAATCATTGGATAGTTATTATCTCTTAAAAACACGCTTTATTTTAACAACGAGAAATAATTTTAAATTAATTTCTGCCACTTCTATGTTTTGATTTTTTAAAAATGGATTCCATATTTGGAATCCGGATTTCCAAATTGTGTAAATAGATAACTTTTATTTTTAGACATTTTGAATAATTACTTCGGTAAATATTTTATTTACCATGGTTAAAGGGTAAATCCTGTAAATAAAGGTAAATAATAATATTATAATAATAATAATAAATTACACTAAAACGTGTCCTAACCTTATTTGTTGATACATTTCAGACCATGGGTATCTTTGGGTCGATTTTGGGACTACACGGAGCCACTTGTAATTGATAAGGACACTTTTTATTAATTAAGTTAAAGTAAATACAAAAATGACACAAGCATATATCTTTTAGAAAAACACTTTTTACATAGGGATATATAAGTTATATTTTTGACTATAAATATTAATTATAAATCTAAAAATATTTCCTAAATAATTGTATTTAATTTATTATTTTTAGACATTTAATAATTAAATTTATTTATGCACAATAATGATGCAGTATTTTTCTTTCATAATAAAAGAATTAAATAATTAGTATTATAAAAGTTAAAATAAATATAATATGAAAGTTTTGGTGACATAAATGAATTTTATTGATTAATATTACATTTTAGTATTTCTTAAATTAATTTGTTTTGAATTAATAATTTTTTTAAGAATTTGACAAAAATCAATTATTGAATAGTGTCAAAATTGACATAAATGAGTTTTTAAAACAAGTATTATATTATTAATTGATATTCTATTCCTAAAAATCTAAGGTTCAGTCAAAGGACTTATATAATGATTTTTGTATCATTAATGGACAACTTGGGTGTATCTTGGATGTATATAGTACGTATATTAATAATATAATTAAAAAATAGGATGTGCCAAGGTAAATGTCAATCTAATTAACTAAGAGTTAAAACATAAAGATAAGGTTAATATAATGACCAATACCTGCCTAAATTCTATTGGTTGAAAGGTTTTAGAACCCTCTCCACCTTATACTTTGAATAATTCACTTTGTATGCATTTGAAGCTGAATATGAATTTATTTTTTATTAATACTTTAAGATTATCCTAAAGAGCCCCTCCTCCCCCTTATAAAAGGACACCACTTATAACCAATTATTAAAACCATAAAAGCCATTTGGTTCATCCAAACCCTACCAAAATACACTCTCAAATTTCCTCACTTCAACCTGGAGGCCTTAGTTTGATCAGAAAACCAACCTAAGGAGCCCTTTTGATCAAATCAAAAGGAAGAACCCGAAGAAGAGGTAATGTTTTCACCACCCTTTTTCAAGTTCCTTTCTTCTTCGACTTCTTCTTTATTTGTTATTTCCTTTATAAAATAATAAATACAGTATCTTCTATATACTGTGATTTTATTATAAATATGGTACAATCATATTCAGTATTCTATCCATCCTCTTAATGACATGTCACCATACGTGTGTATGTACTGCTTACCGTCTCCACGTCGTGGTGTAATTGTTATTCAAAAACATTATTATTTGGATGGGGATGATAATGATATGAAATTTATGTAAATAATAAATATAACATGATAATGATTCTGTATATATGATTTAACATCCAATTATATATTATTTTAATATCAAAAGAATGATATTGTCACTCGTGCATACATACGGACTACCGTCTCCATGAATGCGATGAGATTACTTCCCCATCATATCCATGCAATTATAATTATAATTTTATGATTAAAAATAATGTTTAAGGACTTGATATAATTTTGGATATGAATAAGATACAACCTATCCATATAAAACACGGATTATATATAAAAAAACGAGTAAGTTATCACCTGAAACAATGATAATACTAAGATATTATTAACAAATCAATGTTAAAAGATCATATATGAAATTATATTAATGTATATGATTCTTGTATAATTTTATAACAATTATTTCACCATTATAAAGGAGGTCAACCTGCCCCCAATCAAGGAAAAGTACAAGGTAAGGGTTTATTTCATAATCTCTTCATTTTCCAAGGTTGTTTATACGCAATTATCTACTGGGACCTCCTTATCGTCCACATCCATGTTTCTTAAAAATGTATTTCAAAACATTTTTACTATTTTACAGAATATGTTTTAAAGACATTTATACCCTTGTTTTAATTTTTATAATATGTTTATAAAGAAATCTTTCCATCATTTTCCAAATAACGTCCCTTTTAAACTTTTCGACAAAATTAATGTAAGAATGTGTTTTTTAACTTATACGGTCGGTGCAGCTATTTTCAACCATTATAAACTCGTCAAAGCTTACATTACAAGCTTATAAGAATATTTTCAAAGTAAATGTTTTATTTTATAATTATGTGACTCTTAAATGATTTCAAAATTGAAAGAGATATTTATTTAAAAAAGGTGTTTGATTTTGTCTATGGCAACATCCTTTGATGAATTTTAACTTTATTTAAAGTTGATTTATTATGATACAAAACATACATATTTTATTGAATGTTAAGTGATATGTTTGACTGTGGGTGTGCTATTTTTATACCATTCATGGTTTATGGTTAAAGTACTGACATTTCGTATGCTAGTTTTAATATGAATGAATATGATATGTTTAATGTTTTTCATATGAGGAATGTATTGGACTTAGTAAGGGAAAGGTGGAGCCCGATATAGATCCTCGATGCATCGATAGGTCTCAAGAGACAACTCGATGTGGAATTGGCCGAGGCCCTTTCCCAATTTTATTTATGGTTTTGGCTGAGGCCTTAACCATTTTTAGACATCTTGGTCAAGGCCTTGACAAAAAGTATCAGAATGTCCAGCATTATACATTACCTCATTATGGAAATAATATTGATGGTTCATGTGGTCATTAGACTAGTATAATACCCATGATTATGTTTTATTATGGCATAATTTACTCATCTCAAATTATTTCCATAAAATTTTTCATGTTTAATATTGGTAAAGTCATGTGGTTTCAATTATTCACCATGCTTATATTTGTGTCATTTTCTGCATTATTACATACCCTTACTGAGCGTTTGTGCTCACCCCTTTTCTTATGTTTCATTTTCCCAGGATATGAAGAAGTTAGTTACGAGTGACCTACATGCATAATCTAGGAGGCTTGGATGTTTCAAATGAAATATATTTGTGTTGGATTTCTCTTCAAGCTATAAAGTTGAACTTCTGTATAAATCTTAATTCCAATAATATTAAATTGTTCAGTCTTTCAAGAAATGATTTACTTGTGATCATGTCAATGTTATGTAATAATGCACCGAATTTGGTTAACTAGGGTTGGGGTGTTACACCTTTAATGATTCCTTTGACAGTAAATGGTTTTTAAAACCTTGTTTTATAGAATTTGATAAATATTGAAAGACCATGAATCATATCATTAAATTTTAATATTCAAGGAGGAATTTAATTTTTTAAATCATGAATCTTTCTCGGATTGGACTTTAATGGGAAATTAAAAACATATCTATATTGCTGCTCTATTTATATTTATAAAAGGCCATGAAATCTTCCACAATTATTCTTCCTTCATGTTTTTCTATGGTATGAGACTCCCTATACCCTTCTTTCCTAAGGAGTCTTTTGATTTTTCCATAGACGTTGGAAAAAGTTTCCCTCCGTGATTTTTTTTTGATTTCACGAGTTCCCCATCTTTGGCACAATAATGAAGTATTGATCACTTCTTCATCCAGGTAAGGTTTTCCTTCATTCCTCATTATGTATATCATACAGGATAGATTTATTATTGATAACTCTATTGAACATGTTCAACAAGATATTAAGAAGGATAATTAATCTTATTATATTGAATTTAAATGGGTTTGTAAAAAGACATATAATTATAATATCTTATTTATATTTTGATCAATGATGCGAATTGCATGGGTTAAACACCCACTCAAAATCCTGGCTGTTGGAGGCCTTCAATTGTTCACTAGTTTATGGGTCATGGAATACATTCATGTAATGTGGCTGTTGATGGAAAATTTTATATATTTTTAACAATTTTCATTCAATTAAAATAAATGGATTCCCCAGGATTATATGGATTCTATGATAACTCCCCAAATTATGTGGAACTAAATATTGGATACCCTATTAAAACTAAATGTATGTTTTCTCTGATATACGTTATAACATGTATTTGGACATGATTGTGTGTTTTGGTTTTTCTCTTATTATATTATGTATATAATATGAGTATCTTGTGACATGTGGTCTTAGTGGATGAGATTTGTTATACAGTGGGGTTGTAAATGATGGTTAGGGTGTGGATGTGTAGCAGGGATGCAAAAATGGGGATGTGGCTATGAATTGGGGATAATGTTTGATAATTAATAAGAGCGTAATGGGTTATTTTGTGATACTACCTTGTATATGTTGGTTATTGTATTGTGTGAATTAATTCAAGTTTCATGGGATGTATATAACTAAAGTGTAATATTCATTCATGGGAAGAATCTGGAGAAACCGTTTATTTGGAATGGAATGTGGAATGTGAACAAATGATGAATTAATGATAACAAAATAGAATTTAATAAAAAAATATGTTGTTAATATGATATTATTCAATATTTTTTAAATATATTAAGCATCTAAATGTGAATTAAAAGTATAATGTGACTTATGGATTGTGTTATTTTTGTATGGTGTTATGATTATGCTGTATAGTTAGTTTTTGATAAATCTACCCATGTAATAATTGAATTAATATTCTATGTTAATTATTTGTAATGGTAATTTTTAATGAGGTAATTGATTATGGGTTGTGGTGATTAACATTCTCATGATTATTTATAATCAAATGGGTTGGAAATATTCAATAATAAGTCTTTTAAAATGCAATGGGTCTTCTAATAAATGATCGAATACACAAATCTAAGATGCTGATAAAGTTGTAATTATTGATAAAAACAAAAATTTGGAACATGGCTTAAATATTGAAGATGAAAGGGTGTTTATTTTATGTTTGAGTGCTTTTTTTCATTTAAAGGTGGCAGTAAATATCTGTATTTTGTAAGCTAGTTGTTTGTTTGGTAAACCATATGTTCGGTAGGAGTGTTTGGTATTATATCTATATATATATCTATTTAATTTATTATTTTAATATTAATACCTTCCTCCTTGATAACCATGTTTTTAACACCCCCATCATCATAGGCGAGGGTGTCTTTCCAAAACATCCTGATAGGAGCACGGCTAGCTGGCCGCCCGCTCATCCCTGATCCTTCTTCTAGGAGGAGGTAGCTCAATATTTTTTAAGAAAGTTGTGTTCTATGGGTCCTAGATGTGTGTGGGAATGTTGTTTTTTTATAGGGGTATTCATGATGAGATGGGTTGCTTTTTCCCAGGTGTCTTTAGGATGATATGATTTGTTCATTATTAGGTGTCTTCAGGATATGATGTGATGTGGAAGGAGGCCCAAGTATCTGTGAGCAGGATGTGATGTGGTTTGTGGACTAGGTGTATATGGTAGGAATGTGATGTGCCTCGTGGCCCAAGTGATAGGTTAAGGTGTGGTTGTGTGAAACAGGTGTGTGTGGGCGGGTTGTGATGTGGTTCTTTCAGATGAGGTGGGGGAAAAAGGATTCTATACATTAGGCCAGAGCAGTTAAACCAGTGAGAAGTGGTGTAGGGTACCCAAATAATTGATGTGATTACTATATTATGTTACCTGACCTTCATTACATGGTGAGTGTGCCTTGGTGAGGTTGAGATAGCTAGTATACCTGGTTTGGTTATATTTCTCATAGGAGTATTAGTGTGCTTCTCTCATTTGTACATGAAAGGATTTGATTTTCCCTAATATGTATACATGAATACTCACCCTACATATATAAAAGTATTTTCATCTTTAAATTAGGATTACATGGATTGTGTATAACTTCAGTAACTCAGATGTTGGGATAGTTTTGGTGCCGCTGATTAGCATTTTTTTGTATTTAATTTGATGTTTCATTGTTTTCCTAATTGATTTGTTTTAAACATACATGTGGGATAGATTTTTGATTTCATTTATAAATATAGAACATGGAGTTTTTTGGGATGAACCATCTTATCTCCCGATCATGTTTTCATTAGTAAAAGAAATGCCTCCCATTTTATGAGATTGTATACCCTTGGGGGTGGTTTCCACATCGGGGCCAACTAGAGGAAGAACTCGGGGGTTATTATCTCCCTTTCTTCATTTCCATATTAGGAGGAGAATCATTGGAGGGAAGGGGTTGTGAGAGATTGTTTATTTCAGAAGAGGTGGGAGCATGAGGTTGTTTTACATTAGGAAAGAGTGGCTAAACTAGTGGAATTTGGGGAAAGGTAACCAAATCATTTATGTGATTTCAAAATAGCTTTACATGACTTGAGTTATTTATTAAGTGTACCTCCATGTGGTTGGTATAAATATTATACCTTGTTTGGTTCTATTGTGTTCAGAGTTTTTTTTACGAGAGAATTAGTATGCTTCTATCACTTGTACATGAGAGTTTTTGGGTTTTCGTACTAAGAATACTTGTAGGCTATGTATACATATATAAAACATTTAGGTTTCTAGGAGAATTACATGGAATGTGCTGGACCTTACTAGGTCATATGTTGTGATAGTTCTCATGTCGCTGCTTAGCCTTGTTTTTTTATTTACTTTGAAGTTTCATTATATTGAAAATAGTTGTATTTTAAATATTCATGTCAGATAGATTTTTGATTTCTTTAATATTTATAGTACTTGGAGTTGTTTTGGAATAAACCGTATTATCTCCTGATATTTTTTTCATTAAAAATGGCAATGCCTCTTATTTTGTGAGATTGTATACCCATTGTGATGGTCGCCACCCCGAGGCCGACTAGAGGTGGGACTGAAGGGACATTATCTACCTTTAATCATTATAATAATAGAAGGGGTATCATAAGATGTATCGGGTCATGAGAGAATCGTGTCAAAGATAATGATTGAGAGATAAGGTGGTGCTTATAGTTATGAATATTAATTAATGCATGTGGTAGTAGGGAAACAATGTCAGTTTACTATGGTGTGTGAAATAGGACAGGGAAACCGGTTATGACATGGGATTTTAGAGCCTCCATGATCAAGTGAAAGGCATGTTTTCCTACCAAATGACCATATTAGGCTACACAATTAACAAGGTAGATGCCCTAAGAGAGGTAAATGATTTATAATGAACTACATTATTTTTTAAATTGGGTGTTCTATAAAAGTTAAAATGAATTAAATATGTCATGAAATTTTATTTTTATTTCTCTGATATTTCCCATGATATTATTTCTAATTTTTTATTGTTTCTGAATTATTCATGTAACAAAAGGGGGGGGAGTAATGTGATGGTTTAAAATCTTGAATTTTCAGTTTGAAACCTTCTTGAGGAATGAATGCGTTTTTCCTATTAATTTTTTATTATTAATAAATAAGATTTTTCATCCTTTCTTATAAATGTATAAAATATAATCTTATTTTTTTGATGTTTTTATTGTTAGAGAAGCATGATTAGATGTATTATAGTTTCCTCATGAGTTAAAATGTCTTGCATTGCTTTGGATCTATACTTTTTCATAAACATGTGTTTTTGAATTATTGTAAAAGGTGTTTTAGATATATATATATAATGAAATTCCTATAAAATTGTACCTTATTTTTTAGATAATTATTTTTAATTTGGAATCCATAAAAATAATAACTTGCTTTTTATTTTCCCCTAAATTGTTTATATATATTATTGATATATCCATATCATATAAAAATTTGTTATAGTAGATTTCCATCTGATATTTATTTATAAATTTTGGAAAATGATAAGCATGATTTTTGGTAACTTTTAGAGACTTATAATTGTATATGTGATTAAAAATATTATTTTATGACTGATAATAATTTTTATGTTCTAATATAACCTTTCCTCACGTATTATGTCATGAGTTCATTGTTATGGGAAGTATGCCCAAAGTTGAAATCAATGGTGTGGAAACTAGAGAAATTCTATTCTGAGAGACATGATCATGATTCATGTTTAATACATTACATTCAAATATGTAAATTAAATCATTTTGTCATTATTTTTGTATATAATCATGTTTCCTTGAGTAATAAAGTGAAGAATATTCACCTTGAGCATGATAAATCATGAAAGATAGTAACACAACATGGGTAGTTCAAATTTTATTGTCAAAAATCATGTTTTACATTGATGATTATAATAGTATATTGTTTGTGCATTATAGTATGTTAATTGAAAACAAGAACATATCATGTATATTTTTTTAGATGATGTTGTAATTTCACTACCATGATTATAATATTAACCCAATATGGATTTTTTAACAATACTTAACATTGAGTGTGATATGAAATGTGTATAGTTTTTTAATTAACATGGATGTATGTTTCAACTATTTAAAATCAATGGAATAATATTTCCGTAATAATATTTTGGGATTTTGGAGTGTTGATGTATTGTTATCATTGCATTGATGAGTTGATATGCCTACCTAAAAATAGAATTTGATGGAATCCTTGTTGTATTGTAATTATAGTAGATAATTAGACCTTTTTTTGAGTTCCTGTTTAATTTCACCATTCCATAAAAAGTATAATCACTTACATATGGATTATGAACTATTTTCTCCAGAAGAATTTAGAATTGTGTAAATATACCTATGTGAAATAATGGGATGAAATAGTTTAGGCCCCTAAAAAATTCTACAAGATGTTAAATGTTGATGCAATGTGTTGTAGTTATTTTTGATGTTCCTTGTCTGAAATGTGATTTAAAAATGTCAAAAATGTTAATATGGGAAAACCTAATCCCTACTCAAGATGTGTTATACATTTATGCAGTTAAAAACAATAAGGGTGATTCAGTGCCGCCCGAAGTGGATAATATCCATATATGGTAGAGGGAATTATTTAATTTGAGTGATTTTGGATTTGTGTGATGATGATGATTATTATTGTTTGGGGATGTGTGGAGGATGATATGAAGCACGTGTTCTTGTGAAAGGGATATTTGACTGTGCAGGCGAATGTGGTGCGATGATGTGGCTATGTAAAATGTCTGGTACAATTTGTTTTTGGAAATTTAGCCAATGGTTGGGTTGTGTAGTGATGGTGATGTGTGTTGTATGAGATGCATGGTTAAGGTGGTGAGATTAATTGTGTGTTTTTTGAAAAATTATGTGATTATATTGATGGAATCTTGCACCTCTTATAAAAAGGTTAATCACTTAAAGGGGACAATAAAATAAACTGGTCATTTTGGAAATAAAAATATCAATAATGATGAGATTGCCTCCAATGAATAAATCTTTTTTATAAAGTGTTGGGAATATTTTAATAACACCGTGTTGGTTGGGTTTTTTGAGTTTGATCTTATATTGATGGAATGTTTTATGACTGCAAACATATGAAGAGAAGAAAACTATTTCCCCACATTGAGACACATTATATTACTACATGTTTTAAAACTGTGTGTGTGAGTCATTGTTTCACAAAACAGATAATATCTTGGTGTGATGGATGGGTTCTTTGATTTGTATTCTTGTAGTACCTCTATTTATATTAATATTAATTTTAAAATGGGAATAGTAATGCTATTTGAAACTCTTACATGTAATGACATCCACCTGTGAAAAAAAATTGAAATGTTGAACCCCTTATTGTTTCTGCATAATTATGTTCGTGGTACATAACATTTTAATGAAAACCCAAGAAAAATATTAATCATGGATAAGTTGGTTACTTTAAAACTCATTAAATTTTTGAGGTGCATGAAATTTGGTAATTCATTTTTTCTAAATATGATGTTAAATTGTACTAATACTGAATTGATAAAGAGAATGATAGAGTTCTATTATACAAAAAAAATTAAATTTTCTAAAAGCATGAACCCTTCCTATTTATGTAAGTGGTATTGGGAAACATGTTGAATAAAATTGGATTTACAAATTTTTTTTGAAAGTAAATTAACAAAGATTATCTTGAGAAATTCAATTCTAAGAAAACTAATAAAAAATGGGGTTTGACTCTAGGTGTTTTTTATAGTTTAGGGAAATTTGTTTAAAATGTTTCATGAAAATAAATTAATAGGATTTTTTTCAAAATTAACATTATTCAAAATAAAATGTCTAGAAACATATCTTTAAAGTAATTGATCATTTTAAAAATCAGGATTAACTATTTTTTAAACAATTTAACTAATATAATAATGTCATTACTCAAGAATGCTAATCTTCTTTTTTAAGGATATGTTAAGCTTGCTATATTTTAAATATAATGAAATTAAATTCATGGATAAACAATTGAGTAAAATGAATGTATTATAAAATTTTATTTTTAGTTTAATTTTTTAATATAGAAGTCATAAAAAATTTATTGAATTTGAAATAATTCCATCCGTTTGAAATAACGTAATGAAATTGTTTTTGAATGTTTTCCCTTATACAATGTTTTTTTATTGTTTTCTGTTTTATACGAGACATTTAATATCTATCTATGTGAACATGTCATTTTTTGGGTGTTATCTCCCCTGGAAGGTTGTGTTTAATATATGGTGTAGAATTGATCTTTTTTTTCCGTAGTGTCTATTATGACCCAAAAATATCAAGAAACTTGAGGGGTATCTCAAGGGGTGTTTTTTCAGACCCGTCCTCTCCTTTATTTTAAGATGGTTTTTAATTCTCAAGTGAAAGAATAATTTGATAGTTATATAATGTAATAGCCCAGACCTCCCTAGTCTATTACTTTGTTGGAATATGGTATTTGATGTGTTTTGGGAGGTCAAGGTGACTCATTCGCATATGTTTCAAAAAGACTATGTTTTTCTTGTTCTCCAATGGTGGGTATGGACATTTAATTGAGATGGTGGATCAAGAATGGTGACTCCTAGTAGTGACTCAAAATGGTGACTTGTAAAACATTATCTCACGGAATAGTGACTCATCGAATAGTATCTCACTGAATGGCGACTCACTGAATGGTGTCTTACCAAATTCACTATTGGAAAATAATTCTATAGCCACAGACCTATAGGCACATTGTTTCTGAAATCTTGCCTATAGGTATTTATACATATGATATAGCCACAGGTTTCAAATGTGGATATATCCTCTATAACCCGTGGTTATAGGTTTATTTTTTGAGGGATATAGCTTTGGTTTTCCTAAAATTTTTCTATAAAGTTTTTTTCTATAGCCATGTTTCATCCAAACCGTGGCTATAGGTCTCCCACCCTTATGTGAAAAAAAAACTAAACTGTGAAATTTTTTTGGGAAGTTTTATATCCCCAATTTACATGTTATGGCCACAATTCATAATAATATATATATATATATAGATCCATTTGTGGTGTAGTGGTAAGGTGAACGGTTCAGATATCAGAGGTTAAAATATTGAATCCGGCTAGTATCTCACCGAATGGTAGCTCACATAATGGTAACTCACTGAATGGTACCTCACCGAATTTTGACTCACTATATTGTATCTCATTAAATAGTTACTCACCCAATAGTATATCACCTAATGGTGACTCACCGTATTGTATCTCATTGAACGGTGACTCCCCGAATGGTAACCAATGTCAGTTACTTGCAACAGTGAATTGAAATTGTCACCTTCCAATGGAGAATCGTGATGGTGGATCATAATAGTGACTTGAAATGGTGAATTTTGACGATAGCTCACCAATTGTTAGTCATCCAATGGTGACTCATACACTGGTTGCTCATTCCAACGGTAATTCATGAATAGTGTTTCCATCTTCTAATAGATTGACCCTTTAATGTTTCCTTTGATGTAAAATGATTTCAAATCATTTTTAATGGATTTTACAGAGATTCGAAGACCATGGATCACATCATTAAATTTCTAAGAGTATGGGGAAATTTTAATTATTCAATTCATTTAATCATTACTATATCTAGCTTTAATAGAAAATTCAAAATTTATATAAACAACTACTCTGTTTAGATTTAATAAAGGCCTATCCATATTCTACCATGTTCTTCCTTATTGTTGTTCCCTAGTACCAAACACCCTAAACCCTTTTCCTTGATAATTTAGGATGTTTCGTTTTATCCTTTAGATTGATTTTCCCCCTCAAATTTTTCAACTTTATGCACGCCCCTCCTTTGGTGCAATAAGGTATTAATGATCACCTCTTCCTCCAAGTAGGGTTTTTCTTCATTTCTCTTTGTGTGCATCATGAGGGACGAGTTCATTATTGATAAATCTTGTGAAAATAGTCACAAATTGATTAATAAAGATAATTAATCATATTAATATTGAATTTAAAGGTTTCATGGAACATGACATTTGATTATGCCATTTTATTGATATTTTGATCAATGTTTTGAACTGTATTCACTAAATACCAAATTAAAATTGCAGTCATTTGGGTTATTTTCTTGTGAAAAATTATATGTGTTGTAGAATATATCAATTTTATATAGTGTCTATTTCACTTATTATAAAATTGGTTAACCATATAAATTGGATTAAAATAAATTAAGGCTCTAGGATTAATATCGTTTCTCTGGTAACTCCAAAAATTAAGTGAAATTGAATATTGGATACCCTAATAATTTTGAAAGTATGTTTTTATCTTTTCTATTATGTAATATGTTTGTGGACATGATTTTGTGTTTTGGGATGGATATAGTGATATGATGGATGGAATATGAATATTTTGTGATATGAGGGGGTAGTGTATGAGAAGTTTTATACATCATGTTTGTAATTATGGTTAGGTTGTGGATGTGAAGCAAGGATGAATAAATGGTATGTGGCTATAAATTGGTGATGATTTGGGTTTATTGGTAACAGAGTAATGGGTTTTTATGTTCTACCTTCTGTGTATTGGTTATTTTATTGATTGAAATAATTATAGTTTCATATGATCTATGGAACTAAAGTGTAATATTTGTTCTTGGGAAGAATCTGAAAAAATGGGTTATTTGAAATGGAATGCAGACTTTGAAATTCAAATGAATGAATGATTACATTAAAAAATTAAAGTACCAATGTGTTAATAATAAGGTATTGTAAGATAGTTTTTAAATATATTAAGAAGACAAATGTGGATTAAAAGTATATTGTGACTTATGGATTTTGTTCTTCTTGTATGGTGTTATACATAATCTATTTGGTTGGTTATGTTATATCTACCCATTTATTAATTGAATTAATATTGTATGTTTATGATTTCAAATGGAAATGGTTAATGAGGATATTAGTGATGGGTTTTGATGAATAAATTATTAGTGATTATTTATAAAGAAATGGCTTAGAAATATGAAATAAGATGTCTTTCTAAATGAATTTTTTAATAAAAATGATTGATTATATAGATATAAGTCGATGATAAATTTGGAATTTATGATAAAATAGAAAAACTTGAACATGGCCTCATGATTGAATATGAATTGTGGATTTTTTGTGTTTTAATTCATTTAGAGGATATAGCTATTGATTGGATTTTGTGAGCTGGTTGTTTGTTGGATAATCAATAGTTTAGGTAGGAGCGTTTGGTATTGTATCTATATATACATGTATTTAATTTTTTTTTTCATTCTCACTCCATTCTAGTTTATTACCATGTTTCCAACATAACCATATACATGGGGGATGGTGTATTTCCCAAACATTCTGGTTGGAGGATGGATGGGTGGCTACCCGCACATCCCTGCTCCTTCTTCCATTTTATAGTAGCCCTAGATTCTTCAAGAAGGTTGTGGTTTTGGGGCCTAGGTGTGTACAGTTGAGTTTTTCCCCATGTTTCTTTGAAATGAGATGTGTTTTGTTTTATCCAATTCAAGTTAAACATGGCGTTCCATACAATACAAGATAAATTGTAAATTATGTGTATTGAATACTATAATATAATTTAAATTAATTTTACATAATAAATATCATAAAATCTCATAATTTTACATCCTACCACCTTTAAAAATAATTTCACCATTGATAGTTATCATGGATATCAATGTATTTTTTGAATTCCTTTATTGAAATTCACATCATAAAAATGAAATTAAAATATTATCACATAAAATGTTAATGTGGAAACCAAAGTTTTACCAAAGGATATGAATAGCTAGAGTTCCTAAATGGAAGAACAAAATTGAAAAAAAATATATTTTTGGAAGGTAAAACTAATTTCCATGGACTAATTGAGGTTTATAGAGAACATTGATAGGGGGTGTCATTAAGAAAAACAACCACACGAAAAATATTTCTGTAAAATGTAATTGATTACATCAGAAAATATGGTAATAGTTTAAGCATTTATATCAAGATACTTAAATTTTAAAAGAATAATATTAAATTCTATACTAAGATAGAAAAATGATATATACTTTCCTTATTATAATAATTTCTTCCTTTAGTCAATTTCAACAAAAATATCATCATCCTATCAAATTGATTAGTATTAAAGAAACATTTTTAATTATTGAAGATCTAAAATAAACATTTAAATACCATGAAACCATTAATGTGTTATTCAAGCTATTATAGCTGTCTTTGAACGTATACTAGAACCAAAATGGTTTTAACATTGTAACTAAATACCCAAAATGAGTAAACCATCATATGATAGATTAATCTTAAACATTAATACCCAAAGTTGAAACTAAATCATTCAATAACCCTATATCAACTTTAACCAAAATAACCAATAAATTTATATGAGTACTAACCTCAATGTTTATCTCATACTTTTCATATTTCAATTAGATAAATATAGTGATCTTATTTTTATGTACAATTATTTAATTTGTAACCAAATCACTTTTCAATATATTGGTGGTAACACTTGTGTTCACAATATTCAAGATCATCTAAACAAAAAAGGTTATTAATTACATGAAACTTATCCCTAAAAAAATAAGATAATACTTCTAATTAAACAAAATAATTACAAATAATTTCAACTATTATAATGTCTTTGAAAAATTCATTAATCACTTTGAGATCTCATTACATAAACCTAATAGGGGTTTAAAATACATTGACATTAATATAAACTATAATCATTGAGTCCCAATATGGTATTCATAACTCTTCCGATAACCTCACAGGAATACATCATGATCTCCAAAATTATCTAAACTACCATTTGATACCAACTATAATAGCCCATGACCTGCACTCTACATTCCTATACTAAAATCCATAACATTAAATTTATGACATTGATGTCGACAAATGTGACACTATTATTGTTCATAAAACATAGAACAAAAAAAATGAAAACATGGGTAACGTATATTTTGAAGGACCTTTTAGGTTTTGAGTTATAGATAATTATGACAATATCCTATATAAACAATTCAAAATTCTTCAAAAGAAAATATGTACAATTTAACCCATATTTACTAATTTAACAATATGTTATATAAATTATCCTTTTAGAATCATTTATAGATATAAAAAATAAAAAATAATTCTTTAAATCCTTTGTCAATGGAAGCATAAGAAGGGTGATCTCAATTGGTCAATAAGGGAAAATGTAAGCATTAACAAATGAATGTCATGAATTGGAATATGAGTGCATAATGGTATGATGAAATAATCAAAATACCTGAATTACTCATAAATAAACTAAAACCTATGAAAACTAAAATCATAAAATATAAAATCATATAAATGGAAATAGTCATCAAAATCAACAATAAAAATCCAAGTGATAGAAATCTAAATCATTAAAAACATTATAAAGTTATAAAATTCTATGAAAACTATTATTGGTAAAATGGTGAACCGCTTTTATAAAACCCTTTTAATACCCTTTCAAATCCATTTTGAATCCATTTTAATTGGAATAACCATATTGGATAATTTAATATTACAATTTCCTAAAGAATTAGAGAGATATAATGGGGCTCAACCCATCGTATGAGTTGTACCGAGATCACCCATTTCATATAATACTCAAGTACCATTTCAATAATAAAATACATTCATCATAAAAGTCATAAAAACTATAATTATTATAATTTCTTATTATTAAAATTACATAATATTTTGTTTTAGTTAACAAAATTAATTCCATTCACATTAATGATCTTTTCAGGTTTTGAGTTTTAGATAATTAGGCCATAAATTTTACATAACAAAAAAAATATAGCAATGTAGAGCCTTTTACTCAATATCAATTATTAACAAAACAAAACATTTAAAAAAATTAAACATGGTTTGTTTTCAACACCAACCGTCACAATTTTTCCCTTTATCTCATCCTTCTCTATTTTCTCCCTTGAATCCTATGAATGTTTTTTAAAAACATGGGATGAGAAAAAAAAGAACAGCAAGGGATGCAAAAATGAGGGAAAATTTTAGTCTTGTGAAAACTTGAAAGCCTTGAAAACTTTACCATAATGTAATAATTTTCACACTTAAGAAATAGTAAATATTTTCGTTTTAAAATTAAGCGAACTGCGTACTATTTTTTTAATCATAAGATTAACATAAACCCATAGAAAGAATAGATTACACATAAAGGTATCTTTGGACATAATTATATTTTTCATAAATATAAATGTAATTACCATGTGGTCATCTTCCATACATGTTACTCATAAAAATAGAATAACTATACATTTAATTTCAATACCCATTACATTGGAGGGATATCATGGACATATCCATAATTATTCTATAATAGAACTACCTGTTATAGTTTTATTATATAACCAACTGTCAAATGTACAAGAACTATTATATAGTCACAACACATAAATGTTCTAAATTTTCAACTTTTCACTGTTAAAATTTAATTTCCTCTCATAAGGAAACATTTCAGGTTACTGAAATAGTCAATCCATTAAAAAACCAATTTTCAAAAATAGAATACTAATAAAAGGTAAAAGGGAATTATTTTTATTTTAAAAACATAATAACATGTATATTAACCCAAAAATAATTTAATTTTCTTATTGGTGGATAATTTTTTTCTTTTTATATATTAAAAATAAAATGCCTCTTGTCATTTGTAAATAAATTCAAACATCACGTATATAAAACATAAAAGTATTCCATTTTCAAAAACAATTAATGAAATTTAAAATAAAAATTAAAATAAAATTAAAATCATTTTATATCTATATAAAATAAGATACTAAAAATTATCATGAATATTTAAATGGATGTAATGAATTTGTAATTAATTCATTATACATTTAAAAAGAGATTTTTTAATTCATGGTGTCCCATACCACTTTGAAATATTTAAATCAAAAGCCCCTTAAAGGATAGAAATTTTAGAAAACATTAAATAAAATTAGGCTAAATCAATTAATGATATGATATGAAAATATTTCCCTATATACACTTTATAAAATAAGGTGGGTGTATAACATCAAAATATTCCCCAATGTAAAAATATTGAGGCGAAATCCATTACGTTAAGTCTGATTCTCCACGTATATCCTTCAAATTCATGAATAATAATCTTATGTTAATAATTTACATTATTTAAAACCTTTTTATAATTTATTATCACTTTTATATCACTTATTACATTGTTATAATAATTACATAATTATTTAATTTCATGATGGACATTCCGAGGATATTCTGTACTTGTGTCCATAATGAAGTTGGTATGATGTCAATATTCACTGTGGTCGTTAGTACATAATATTTATAATAGTATTAATAAAATAATTATCATTTTTATAAATAAATTATATTTTTAAATCAGACCATTAATTATTGTTATGAAAAATGAACCACATTATAATTAAAGAGACAGTAAGTTGTATGTACGCTTGAGTAAAGTTTACTTTAATCAATGATCATTATGGTAAGAAGGTATGTATTAGTTTATACTTATATAATGACATTAATATCATTAATATACTATTAATTATTTAAATATAATAATATATATATATATATATCTTCCATGTGATTTGGTGATTAAAAATTGATTCATATCACTTCTTGGATGTGATAGTTTACGTATACACACAAACGACATTATCATTTTGATGTGAATGGAATGGAAAGAAAAAAATAAAATATTAATATTTATAATGATAAATATGTTATTAATATCATGTATAAAAATTATTTCGATCATTATAACAAATCCAGAAAGACGATGTTAGAAATTGAATTTCATCGGTTCTGGATGCGGTATTACACTGTACACACAAACAATGAATTATTTTCACCTTTGATGGAAAAGGAGATGGATATAGGTGATGTTATTAACATAATAAAACATAATTATATTTACAATATTTTATTTATTATTAAATTATGGTTGATGAATATTTTATGAAAGTGGAAGAAGAAATAAAATCTAAACACTTGATTAAAAATGATATCTCTTCTTCTAACAAGCTCCATTGATTGACACCTTAAAACATCTAAAGATGAATTAAATCATAAAATAACACCACTATAATATGTTCAGTTATTATAGGGATGGTTGTTGGAAGATTTTTATAAATAAAAATGGTTTTTATTAGTAAATAAATTATAATATGTGTCATTTAAAACGAGAGGATAGGGGAACCATAGGAATTCTACCAAATAATAAATATATATAAATTATTTTTCTATTCAAAATGTTTATATACAATTTTATTTATAATATAGTAATATTGTGGGTCAATATAAATTCAAAAAATTAAAATTATACATGTTTTCATTATTTTTTAAACTTTATCTTTTTTACCCTTATAGAACCCTTTTAACTCATACTGTGATATCACATAGTTTATTTATTTAGGGTTTTTATAATTAATATAAAATAAAAAAACAAATAAAAAATTCACTATTTTAATTTAAATACTTATGACAATAATTTGAATGGATTATATATTTTTAGAAATGTTAAATTATTTATTAAAATATTTCATATTTTAAAATATAATTAATGTCAATTTAGACATAAATCATTCCTAGAATTTAAAAAATATGGAATCCATTCTTAAAATTTAAATTGACAATATTTTTAGTAATTAATTAAAAATTAATCCCACAGAGAGGATGAAAGAATGAGGTTTTAATGTAAAAATGTTCAAAAAAATTAAAATGTTTTTATATCCAAATTTTTGTGAAATTGATTACAATTACATATGTATGATTAAATAATATTAAATTTAACTATTAATACATGAAAAATAATTAAAAATGTAATTTATGATTATTAATTTTTTAGACAAAAAAGTTGTTTTCAATTAAAATGCATTATTTTTCACTATTCATCAAAATGTTAAATTTATCAGAAAAATATCAAATATTTAGTTGAAGTAAATTTTGATATTCTTATTTCTAAGAATAAAATTATTTTTTCAAATATAATTTTTAATTTTTAAAAAGAACTCGATTTAAAACTAGTGCACCATCAAAAGATGGTGAAAGTATGTTTTCCTAGAAATACATATTTTAAGAAAAACATTGGATTTATTCTTATATAATTTCTATAAAACACATAGGATTAATATTAAATATTATATTGAATTTAGTATATATAAATTTTAATAATATAAACCAAAAAAATTGATTGTTAATTTATTTGTATAAAACACACTTGATCAAATATAAAAAGTTTTTCAGAAAAAAATCCTTTCAAAAAAGGTTTTATTTTTATATATAATTAATTGGTAAAAAAATTAATTTTACATACATGTTTTATCTATATATTAATAATTTATTTTTCCCTATTCATACCATCCATTCTAACAGCTAGGTTATAACAGTAACATTTAAATAAGAATATTTAGTTTTTTAAGCCGGATGTGGCATATTTTTTATGCTACCTAAATTAGTCTTTCCTTTAAAAAATATTGAAGTTATATCATCCCAAATGTTTTAAATTTTTCCTCACAATGTGAACTCATGCTTGGTAGCTAGGGTAGAACCATGAAAAAATTGTGTTGTATGGGTGTTGGCCTAAAAAAAATTTGGAAAAATATTTTTTATGACATATAATTTCAAAACATTTGATAAAATTGGATTTTTATAAAGAATTATGATTGAGTTTTTTTTGAAACACTAAATAAAGAGCTATTATAATATAATGTAAGAATGTGCTAAATGGCTATAAGTAAAACCAAATATAAATAGTTTTTTCAAGAGTCTCCTTCATATAAAGCTTTATCAATATCATAATATACATCAAAATCTTGTGATAAGGTAAAATATCTAAAAATTACATTTAAATATTTACCGTTTATGAAAATATAAATATTAAGAAAATACCATTTGATTAAAAATAACTCATGAACCATGGGGGTATCGAGTTATAGAGGAATTGTTTGATATTTAATATAAATTATTATAGGAGTGTTGTATATTAGATAATGTTTTAGAATAACTAGGATATGACATTTCAATAACTGTTTCTTGAAATTTATCAAGAAGAGATATTAATTAAGTTTGATATTCTCCTCCGTACATTTGGAACTGACTTTACTAATTCAAAAAAAGTTATATAACAATGATTTAATTGAAAGGATATACAATTATATGAAACCTATGTTTGACCAAAAGTAATTTTCCAAAAAAAAATTCCAATCCTTTCCTTTGATATTAACAATAAGGGATCAACCTTAAACATAAAGTAAGCTTTACTTTAGACAATAATATTAAATTCCTTCACTTTTAGGATCAATTTAGGTTTAGTGTTTTAGATAATTAGGCCATAAATATTACATAACTAACCAAATATTACAATTTAGACACTTCTACTCAATAAACCATTTTTTTAATAAACCAAACCTTTTAAAAATAAAATTTGGTTTCTTTTCATAATCAATCATTACAATTTTTCTCTTGATATTATCTAAGTATCCATTATATATTAAATATTGTAAAAAATATTCTAAAACATGGAATGATCACCAAAAATTTCACTAAGGGATACAAAAATAATGAAAACCATTAGTCACGTGAAATCAAAAAACCCATGAAAATGTTATCATCATGTAATACCTTTCACCCTTAAAAATAGTAAATAAATTCCATTAAAATGAAGCTCATTGCTTACCATTTTTTAATCATAATATTACAATAAACCAATAGTGATCATAGATAACACATTAAGGTATCTTGGGAAATAATTATACTTTTCATACATATAAAGTAAATAATCATTTGGTTGACTTTTTTACACACAACTCTTATAAATGGAATAGGTATTTGGTCCACTTCTATAGCAAATGCATTAGAGGGTTATCATAGACCCACCCATCACTATTTTATTATGGAAAAAATATCATTGGCTTATTATGTAAATAATAATAAAATGTCCATGTACCATTTTATAATCACAACACATAAGCTCACAATTTTCAACACACCACTATTAAAATTTTATTATTACTCTTAAAGAAAATTTCTATGTTATTTAAACAATCAATCCATTTACAAAACCCATTTTAAAAAACACAATTTTTTAGTAATTTGAAAAATAGGATGAATTTTCTTTTAAAAACATGAGTTATTATAAAGAAATTCAAATATAAAATAATATTCATGGAAGTAGATAAGTCTTTTTCATTGTATATTTTAAAAAAAAACATTTTTTTTTTATTTTTAAAGAAAGTCAAATGGTACGTATATAAAACATAAAAATATTATCTTTGAAAACCATAGAATTAAATTGAAAATAGTTATAAAATATACTTAACAATCCTTTTATATTCATATAAATGGACATATAAAATGATATCAAGAATATTTACATGGTGGGAAATAATTTGAAATTAAATATTTAAATTTTTAAAGAGTGATTTTGAAGTCAAAGTGTCACATACTACAATAATTTTTTTGAATTATAATACCCATGAAGGATTAAAATTTAATAAAAAATTAAATAAAATTAGAATAAATAAACTCATTCTATAATATGTAAAACTATCTCTATATACACCGCATAAAAGAAGGTGGGTGTATAACATCAAAATATTCCAATATGAAAGATGATTGAGACAATGTCCCTTACCATGAGACTAATACACCACATATGTCCTTTATCAACCAAAATAATAAACTTTTGTTAATCATTTAATTGTTTGAGAACCTTTTTCATGTATAATGTTAATTTTATATCACTTATTACCACTTTATAATAACTACTTAGTTTATTTTGTTTACATCGAGTGTTTCGATGATATTCGATACATCAGTTGATAATAAAATTTGTTTGAAATAAATAATCATATTGTTCATTATTCAATTATCTTAAAAATAATATTAATTATTTATAATCATTTTTATACATAAATTTAATTAATAAATCAAACCATTTGATATGGTTTTGAAAACAAGCTACTTTATGTTGATAGAGATGGTAAGTCGTACATACACATAAGTGTTGTTTCCCTTTTTCAATGACCAATTTGATTAGAAGTTAAGTATTATTTTATCATTAAATAATGATCTTAAAATAATTAAAATCAATTAAACAAATTAAATATACATATATATATATATATATATATTTCAATTTTTTGATGTGGTAATTTAAAAACAAATCACATCCCTTTGTGGAGGTGATAGTTCACATATACACATGAATGAGTTTATCATTTTATATGCGCGGAAAGGTAAGAACATAAAGGATATATTATAATTCATTAATGATAAATGTTTCACTAATATTATTTATACATTTTTATCAAATTATGAAAACTAGTATTGAGAGACGATTATGGAAAAAAAATCTCACCGGTTCGTGCGGGGGTAGTATTTCGTACACACGAACAATGAATTATTTTCTTCGTTGATGGAAAAAGAAATTGATATAGGTGACAATATTAAAATATTAACATCACATTATAATGAAGATACTATATTTATTATTTTATCATTTGGAATAATATTTTAATGAAGTGTAAGAAGAAATAAAATAGGAAGACTTAATTAAAAATGAAACATCTTATTCGGATGATCTCCTTTGATTAACACCATAATACCTCTAAGGAGGGTTTTATGAAAAGAATAAGGAACCTATATTGTGGTTAGGGATTCAAGGAAGGTATTTGGGAAGATATTGACCAAACCAAATAGTTTTTTATGTGTTTTTAAAGGATAATAAGGTGTCCTTTTTTATAAGATATGGTAGGGGCACTCTCAATAATCATCAAAATATTAAATTAATATAAATTTATTTCCCATTATAAATAGTTAAAAACTGATTTATATCAATTATAAAATTATTATGGATCTAAAAAGAGTCATATAATTAAAATTAGATAGGTTAAAATTATTTTTCATCGTTATTTTTTTACCTTTATTTATACTCTTTAACTCTTACATTGATATCCTGTAATATATACGTTGATGGTTAATATAATTACTATAACATTACAAAAACCAATAAATTAGTAATTTATTAAATTTTAAGCCTTATAAAAATTATTTATCAAAATTTTAATTGTTTTTAATTTTTATATCATTTATTGTATTATTATATATTTTAAAATATCATTAATGTGAATTTTAAAACTATTCAACACGTGAATTTTAAAAAACATAAAAACATTATATATTAAAAGAACTATTTCAAAATAAAAATATCATATCCAAGTAATGAATAAATTTACTTTTTGGACATTAATTATTCGAAATTATATTTATTTTAACATTTTTAATATTACTTATTCGATATTTCTTTTAATTTAAAAATTAATACATAATCATTGTGAGAGCCTTTAATTTAATTTTTCCCCTAAAAATTAATAAAAAATCATCATGATAAATAAAAAAAATTATATTTTACAAAATAATACTTATAGTATAAGATATAACATATATTTATCTCCATTAAAATCATTTCACTTATTAATAATAAAAGTTTGATAAAATTTTCTTTTCATTGAATAAAATACTATAAATGATATATATTCATCCAAGGGTCTCCTAGAGCAATCAATATTAGAGCAACGAAGATTTTATTCTACAATAATGCATCAAATAAAATTATTACATGTGTTAGGGTAATTTCCAGACATTTATAATATTATGTTTACCCTTAATTACACTTTTTACCCTTAACTTTGGCAATAAAATTACCAATGTTACTATTCATATAATTCAATAATAAAAGGGACCTATTTAATAAATTTTTTTGTCCTGATTCCAAATATGAATTCCATTTTTCAATATTTAACTATCAAAATTTTCATAAATTATTTAAAAATTAATCCCACAATTGGGATGGAACAATAATTGTTTAATGTAAAAATGTTCAAAAGATTGAAATGTTTTTATAACCAAATTAAACATGATATTTATGTCAATGAACATAATTTGATTTAATGATTTAAAATGGATATAATTATAATTTTATATCTATTATGAATATAATTTAACATTGTAAATTAATTAATTGAAAAAGTAGGTTTTTAATTAAAATGTGAACTTTTTCACTATTCATCGATACAAGAAACATATCAAAAAAATACAAAAAATAAACCAACTTAAATTTTTTTATAATTATTACCAATTATATGTTTATTTTTTCTAATATAATTTCAAAATTGTAAGAAATTATATTTAAAATAAATTCTCCATCAAAAGGTGATAGAACTGCGTTTTTAGAAAAATAAATCATTTACTTATAAATTTAGATTTATTCTTATATAGTATCTAGAAAACACATATGGTAATTGTTTAAAATTATATTTAATATATTATATATACATTTCAATAATATAATCCAAAAATAATGATTTTATCCTTTATTAATATAAAACATTCTTGTTCACATTAAAATTGTTTTCCAGAAAAGCTATTCCTTTTAAAATGTGTTTTATTTTAATTTATAATTTCTTCATAAAATAATTATTTATATATACATGTTTAATGAATATTTACATAATTTAATCAATCTAGTCTATACCCTATATTCAAATGGATAGGTTATAATAGTAACATGTAAATAAAAATATTTAATTGTTCGTTTAATCCTTATGTGGAGTATTTTTAAGTAATATAGAACAATATTCCCTTAAAAAAATCAAAATGTTACATTTATTCATTTATAACTAGATAAAATTATGGAAATTAATTGGGTTTTATGTCAACCCCTTTGAAACATTATTATCTCTTGGAAGAGAAATGGGCTGCATAATAATCCCATTAAAATATGATTAACACAGGGAAAAGAAATGGGTTCCATAGATGATATTTTTTAAAAATAAGTAAATAATGGAAAAGAAATGGATACCATACCAATATCTTTAAAAAAATATTTACCCATGGAAAAGAAAACTATTCCATAACTATATCATTGTAAATATCATAATCCATCCAAAAAATGAGGATGGTATCATAAAAAAATATCCCAAGTAGATTATAAGTAACAAAAATTTCTTTTTATGTGGACAAATAGAAATTTCCTTAAAATATAATTATAAACATTCATAAAGAAAATAATTTTTTAACATTAAAAAGGTTCAATACCACTTTGAAACTTTTGGAATAATAAGCCCCATAAAGGAATAATATTTAATATTAAATTAAATAAAATTATAATAAATAAAATCATGATATGATATGACAAATTGTTTGTATATAAACCAAAAATAATAAGCAAGTGGTGAATATAACATATCTTTTGTAAAAATAAATGTGGGGCTAGAAATCCCCTTACAAATGTGGTAACTTATGAATTGAAAGACGCAAAAGTAATAATCATAAAATGAAACATTTAAATAAAATTAATGTAAAATAATTCAATATTTAATATATCAAAAATGGAATTAGATACACCATGTAAAATAAGTAATTTTTGAATATCATGTTTAACTCACATATGTAAAAAATGAGATGAAAATATTTTACCATGAGTCTAATTTGTCATTCATGTCCTATATCTTCATGAATAATAAACATATGTTAATTATTTAATTCCTTCTGAAAATTTTACCATTTTATTAGTACTTTTATTTCAATTATAAACAAGTTATATACAATTACTTAATCAATCATATTTATGTCGGATGTTTTGGCCATATTTAACTTATGTGTCAAAACTGACTTTGAATGGTCAACTAAGATCAATGATTTAATTATTTAAACATATAATAACTACTAACTATTAAATAATAATCATATTTTTTACATCAATTATACTTTTTATATCAAATAGTAATAATGGTTTTGAAAAATTATCCAACGTTACAGTCATAGAGATGGTATGCCATACGTACGCAACATTAACTTTCCCATTTTTCAATGATCATTTTGGATTGAAGGTAGGTTAAATTTATATTTTTTAAATTATAATTTTATCATAAATACCATAATATTTTATCATATATACTTATATATATAATTTATTACATGTAAAATTAATCAAATCACTTTAAGGATCTGGTAGTCCATACGTCTACGAATGACATTATCATTTTTTCACTGCGTAGAATGGTAATAACAAAAATAAAATATTATATTTAAAAAATTTAATAATGTAATTAATATCAAATATATTAAATTTATATCAAAATTTTATTTATTAAACTCACCCTTAATACATTCCATGTAAATTGTGAACATAAAACATCGCTTGAAGGAGGTGGTAGTCCACACATCCACAATAAATGTTATCGTATTCCCACAAAATAGAAATAATGAAGGTATGTTGTATATAATAATTAAATAAGTATTATTTCAGTATTAAAATCATATATATCATATAAAAAGATTGTGTTCATAATAATTACCAACCATAATATGTCTAAAAGAAAAATGAATGACGTCGTTTCGTGGCGACGTAGTCTGTCGTACACATGAACAATGATTTTGTTATCCATTTGATGGAAGTCTGTGTACATTTTGGAAAACCCCTTAAAATAAATACAAATAATTATACTTAACAGACTTAATTTATAATATAATAATTGAATAATAATAATTTAATGGGTTTAAAAAAAATTAAATAAAAGTTCTCATTGAAAAATGTTTCATTGTCTTCAGGTAACTTATTTGGCATGAACCAAAGGTGTTCCTTGGATTTAAGTACTCCCAAACGAGGCTTCTAAGATTAGATTAGGGTTTTTAAATGTTTATTTGGGAAGGTTTTTTATTTTCTAAAAGGCATGAGTTGTGTGAATAATGTGGGTGAGTGAATACCCTTTTATAGTGGATGAAGAGTATTATTCTTGTAAATACAAGATGGTAAACAATATTAGAGGGTATCCCTTTTCTAATGTGATTAAAAAATTACAAATATTGGATTTTATGAGATTTATGCACTATAATAACTCAAACCACATAAAATGAATTCATTTTTTAAATAGTTTATTCCTTAACCCCTAAGTTTCCTTATTTTTTTATTTTGGGGTTTCATTAAGGTAACTAGTATTCTAGCCTATTTTTCCATAAATTAATAATAAATTAAATTGAGAATTATTTTAAAATTTATAACCACTAATTATAAATTTAAAATAAAATTTTCATAATAAAAAATATCATTTTTTGGGGAAATTAAATTTATCAAAAGCATATGTATCATGAAAAATGCTTTAATCATAATTATTCTAACATTGTTTTTATTATTTAGGGGAGAATGTTTTCATTATAATTGATTAATTTCTCAACTAATGGAACATATTGAATATTTAATAAAACTTAATAATCAATATAATTTTTTTGATTAATGTAAATTTTAATCATTTAATTAAATATCATTTATTATAAAAAAACATTATTACAATATTAACATTATGTATTTAATTTATTTTAAAAAATATCAAGAAAAAAATTGAATTAAAATATATTTATTTAAAATATTTTATCATGATATATTCTTCTAACAATATAATTTACTAAAAAAATTAGTCTATTTTCCTTGTATTTAATATTTTTTGCATCATTTACATAATATAATTATTAACAAACTAATACATGTGTTGGAATTTCTCGGACATTTAGTGTAATTATATCATATTTATAATTTGAATATAAATTATTAGGATAAAAAACATTAATTTATATTTTAAAACAATACTTGTAAGAAAACCTTTTATATTTTTTCAGTATCCAATAATAATTATTGAAAATAAAAATAACAAAGGTACATTTTTTTATTTTGATTCGTTATCTTATTATATGGGTCACTTTCATTGGATAATATTCCCACTAACTCATATAAATATATTATAGGGTTATATGGGCCAATATATTACCATAAAATGGATTTTAGAAAAGTTTATATGTCATTTATACCCTTAATATTAAAGTTTAACAGCTAAGTAAACTCATTTTATCATTAGTCAATATAATTAATTTTATTTGATTTCACTAATATTTTTTTTCAAAAACTATGTTAACCATAAAAATATTATAAAATATTCTCATTCAAAATTTTGAATCTTCCATTTTTTAAATTCAATCATATAATTAGTATAATATAATTTATAGTTGATCTCGCAAATGGGACAAAAAAACTGGTTTTTAAAGAAAAAAGTTCTATATTTTATATTTTTTATATATATAATTTCAACCTGAAATTGATCCCAAGTATCCAAATTGGATTTATTTACGTATAATTGAACTAATTATAAACATAAATAAATTAAAAACATAATTTAACTATATAATTAAATTAAATGAAAATATAAGTATTAAATAAAATTTTATGTAATTCAGTATTCATAAAAATATGAGTGTTCTTAGAAAAATACTAAAACATCACCCAAATAAAATTTTGATATTGCACATAAAAAATTAAGTTTATTTTTTCAAATAAATTTTTTTAATGTTTCAAAGTCTATTTATAAAAAATTAATTCCATTAAAAGGATCCAAAACATAATTTTACAAAAAATTATCTTTTTTATGCTTAAAATTTGATTTCTTATTATTTGATTTCTTTAAAACATAGTGGACGAATTTAAACATATTTTATTAAATAAATTAAATATAAATTTCATTAATGTCTATATAAAATTGTGATTAATTATGTTTCTTAAGGAAAAACACCATTACAGTCATGAAAATTATTTTTCATAAAAACCCATCCTTCATATACAATTTGTTTTTTCTCATTTCTAATTATCTGGTATGAATTAAAATTATAAACATGTGTAAAATATATTCTCAAATTTTAGTTAATATTGTTCATTCTCAACATTCTAATGGCTTGGTGACAACTATCATATTAGATATTAATATTATATTCCTTCTGTAAAATTTAGTTTTGTGTGTAACAAACATTATCAAAGAGACTCAAAATTGTGTGAAAAGAAAGATAAACATAGAGTTGTGTACATTGAAGGATAAAATTCTCATTTCATATTACTGAAACTATCATATAATTTTAATTAAATTTAATGAATAAATTACTTAAAATTATATAATGTCACATCTTACCCCCCTAAAATTTAGTTTTCCCTTGAAAATTATCATTGGTTATCAATAGATTTTTAGATTTTCATTACTAACACTCACAAATGAAAAAATAAATTAAGAAATAAACCCTTAAGATTTAATGTGTTCAAAGACAAAATTTTCCACATTTTATTCATAATTAGGATTCCATATTGGGAGAAAATTAGGGGGAAATTAAAATATGGATTCTGAGGGAAAACTAGTTCTCATGTACAAATAGAGCACGCTATAGGACATGGTTTAGAAGAGTTAGTGAAATAAAAATCACAAAAAAATATTTTTGTAATAGGTCATTGATATAATTATAAATGGTGGTAAGAGGATAAAATTTTACATCAAGACATTACAGTTATGTAATTTTGTTACCATCTATACCAAGAGAATGAAAGAAATATACATACTTGATGGGTTCAATTCCATACTTTAGTAAATTTCAACAAAATTCTCATATTTTTTTTGAAACATTGTGTAATAAAGATGAATTTTTAATTTCTTAATAAATAAAATAAACAATTAAATACCCCATATAAATAAAAAACAAATTCAAGATATTTAATATGTCATTAGACATTAACCAAAAACAAATTATTAGCACATGGTATGATAATTAAAAAAAGAGTAAAATTTCATATAATACATTAATCTTCCCATGTAATTACAAAAGATAAAAATAAATAATTTTGTTACCCTATATCTCAAATAACCTTTGTAACCTAAAAATTAATGCTTGTTATAACCTCAATTTTAATCTCATACATTTCAGATTTCAATCCCTAAATATTAAGATCTTCTTTTGAAGTAACATTATTTACTTACACACAAAATGAATTTTCAATATAGTGGTGACAAAACTTATGAAATCAATATCTATATTCTTATAAACCCAATAGGTTATTAATAAACTAAAAATTAAGTCTGAAAAAAGTAAAGGAATAATTCAAATAAAATATAATAATTATGGATACTAAAACCTAATAGAATGTGTCATAGAATGTTTTTAATCAATTTATGATATCATTTCTTCACACACCAAAGGGGTTTCTAATATATTGTAAATAAGAATAAAAATATTAATTAAGACCCAATATGGTATTCATAACTCTTAATATATCCTCACATGAAGACATTATAATCTACAAAGTTATCTAACCAAACTATTGATACCGATTATAACTGCCTAAGACCTGCACTACAAGATCGTCTACTGAAATACATAACATTAAGTTTTCCTCTTTGAGGATGATGATTTGGACACAATATTTTCTATTAATAATTAAAAAATAAAAAGGATAACATGGATCAATTAAATTAGAGAGTAACTTTTAGTTTATAGTTTTATAGATTTATGGAAATATTATACATAAAAATGCAAATTTCATCGAAAGAATGATTCACCCATTTAACCCATCATTTTTTATTTCATAATTTCTCATCAATATCATCCTTGTGAAATAATTTATTGACATAAATCAGTAAAAATCATTATTTAAAACCTAGGAAAATGTAAACATAATAAGGGGATCTCAAATGGTTGTTAAGGGAAAATGTAAGCGTTAGAAAATGATTGTCATCAATTGGAATAAGATTTTATAATGGTATGATGAGATAATCAAAGTTCATGAGGGACTCATAAAATAACTGAAGCGTATTAGAACCTAGATAATAAAATATGCAATCATGAAAAGTCAAGAATCATCAATATCAATAATTAAAACCCATGTGATGTCAATTTCAATCATTATAACCATTATAAACTCATAAAAATAAAAACTCTGTTTGGTAACTTAGATCATCACCTTACTAAAACCCTTTAATACCCATTTTAATTAAAATAACCATATGGAAAACATACAACATTATCATTACCAAATACATGTAGAGCTAAAATAAAGATCAACCCTTTATATAATATATATTGGGATCATCTTTTTCATGTAAGTATCCATTAACATATCAAGAATAAAAAAATGTCATCATAAAACTCATATAAAAAATCATTATTCATTTATATAAAAATTAACTCATGTCAAATAAGTGGGTTTGTTTTCAAGCCCACTGAAACATGGTTAACCCATAGAAAATAAACAGGTTCCATAACAAATCTCATTGAAACATGTGTAACCCCTTGAATAGAAATGGGTTACATGTAAATTCTCTTCGAAACATGATTAACCCATAAAAAATAAATGGATTCCAAAATAATCTCTTTGTATCAAGATTATGCCATGGAAAAAATGGTCTCATTAACAATATATTTGAAACAGTCATAATCCATCTAAACAAATAATGAGAATGGTTACGATAAAACATTTCATCAGTGGAGGAGAAGTAATAAAAGGGTTTATTGACATTGATGAATGTAAATTCCCCTAAAAATATCATTAAAAAATTCTTGAGGAAAATAATCTTTAAACATTAAAAGTTCCTTACACTTCTTTGAAATGTTTTGAATCATAAACCCCATTAAGGAAACAAATTTAAAATAACATTAACTAATATTTAAATAAATAATGTCTTGATATTAAATTTCATATGGGATGTATAAAGACCACACAAATGAAATGTGTGGTTAATATGACATAAGTATTGAAGAAATAAAAATGATATAGAAATCCCCTTACAACTGTGGTAACATTTGAATCAGAAGAACCAAAAGTAATAATCATCTAGTGAAACATTTATATAAAATGAATATAAAATAATTCGTCATTTAATATATCAAATGGGTATGTAGGTACACAACAGAAAATAATTAAGTGGTGTATATGACATTTATCTAATATATGTAAAAAGTGAGATTAAAATCCCTTACAATGAGTCTGATTTTTTAAGACCGTCATCTATCTTGCTAAATAATAAACATATGTTAATTATTTAGCTGATTAGGAGTATTTTTTAAACAATTATTACTTTTATATCATATATAAAAATGTTATATACAATTACTAAATGAAAAATTGTTTAATTTAGATGTTTTGATCATATTCTACTTATGTTTCAAAACAGACTTTGATATGTCAACTATGGTTAATTAGGTAATTATTTAAACCTTCCCATAATAAAAAAATTTAATTAATTATCCCACTATTACATAAATCATAGTTTTAATATTAAATATAAAATATTATTATGAAAAATGAACTATAATTTCAGTAATGGTGATGGTATGTCATGCATATGCATGAGTAACATTCCCATTTTTAAATGATCTTTCTGAAAATAAGGTAAGTAACATTTATCTTTATAGAATTATAAATTTATCATAAATACCATGTTATTTAATCATATATACTTATATATAGAATTATTCTTTTTTAAATCTAATCATATCTCTTTGTGGAGGTGGTAGTCTACACAACCACAATGAAGTTATTTCCTTTTCAGTGTGTGAAAATGTAACAAATAAAATGATATATTATATTTAAAAAAGGTAATTAAGACAATAATTTCACATATATATATATATATCATTTATATCATTTATATTACATATTTTATTATACTCATCTTTAATACATTCCATGTAAATTGTGAATGTATACCATCACTTTGAGGAGGTGGTTGCCCACACGTCCACAACCGATGATATTGTATTCCCACAAAATGGAAAGCATGAAGGTATGTTTTATATAAATATATTATATGTATAAAGAAATTATAAATATCCTATATATCGTATAAAGAAATATTTCTATCATAAATACTGACCATAAGATATGGTAAAGTAAAAAAACAAATGACATCATTTTATGAGGTGTTAGTCCCATGTGTGAACAAATAGTGATTTCATTATCAATTTGTTGGTTGTTTTTGTTTTTTTATAAAGAACCCTCAAAATATCATCATCTGAGTATATTAAGGATACGTAGGTTATTATATAATCATGTAATTAGAGGAATTTAAGGGTTGGATAAATAAATAAAATAAAAGTGCATAATAATGAGTTTTACCTCTTATTTGGGTAACTATATTTTGTTTGAACAAAAAGACATATTTGGTTTTTTTTCGCCCCATATTAGTGATTCTTGGATGACAGGAGGGATGTTAGGAGTTTTCTTGGGTATGGTTTGGGTGGAAAAAACATCTATTGATGTGTGAATAATGGGGGATAGGGAATACCCTTTTATAGTGATTTAGTGGAATTATTATAAATACAAAAAAGGTAGACACTATTATGAGGTCTCTCTTACATTGTGTTCTTCCAAAAGGAAATATAAGGGAGTGTTAGGGACATATATATGAGAAAAAATCCCACCAAATGAAATAAATTAATTTTTCAATAAATTTAGACCCACTGATATTAAATATGAAATCCAAATTATAGAATTAAAATCATATGTGTGTTTTACATTAAATTTAATAGAAGTGCATGTAATAGGAAAAAATATTGCTTTATCTGTAACCATGCTAATAATGATGTCATTCTTTTGGCGTCAATATGTTTATTTTAAAATATAAATTGGTGTATTATTGGGCCACATTAACATTTATTAACACATTAAAATAAATTTAAAGAAGATAGAAATTTTATTAATTTTAAATCATTTAATAAAATATCATTTATTATAATTTATCATTAATATCAATTTTTACATTATATGTTTAATTAAATTTTAAAAAAATTCCAAGACAAAAATGGAAATAAAAGATATTGCATGAATATATATGTATCATGATACATTTATCTACAAAAATAATGGAACACAAAACTTCATTTTATTTACCTTCCTTTCAATATTTTTAGTATCATTTACTTTATTTAATTGTTAAATAAATAATCTAAGGGGTTTCATTTGTTAAAATTTTTAGTTAGTTATATCGCATCTAAAAATTAGAAAATAATTATTATGATAAAAAATGTCATTTATCATTCAAAATAATATAAATAACCAAATATTTTACAGTTTTTTCTTATACTCATTGGTTTAATGAAAATAAAAAGAATAAAATTATATTTTTTGGACTTTTTCATTTCATAAATTATTATGTGGGTCATATTCGTTGAATAATATTCCCAATAACTCCAATAAATTGATAATAAGGTCGTATTAGTCGATATATTTCCACAAAATTGTTTTAGATAAGTTTATATGTCGTTTTCCCCTTAAGATTGAAATTTAACCAGTAGGTAATATCATTTTACCTTAATCACTATAATTAATTATAATTGCATTCACAAATATTTTTGATCAAAAACTATGTTTACCAAACTAGAAATAATAAATTACTATGATTCTAAATATGGATTCTATTTTTCAAAATTTCATTCACATAAGTTTCCAAATTTAATTTAAAATTGATCCCACATATGGGATGAAACAAAAAGTTTTAATGGAAAAATATAAAAAATTTAAAATTTTTTATATCCAATTTCAATGTGAAATTAATTAAAATGACATAAATTGTATTTAATGATGATTTAACTAAATAATCCTTAAAATAAAGTTTAATATAATTTTACTACATAAATAAATTAGACAAAAATGTTTTTCTTATATAATAGTTGCCGTCATTCACAACTACTTAAAATATGAAAGTTCTCAGTAAAATATAAAAATTTAACATAAGTAAATTTTGATATTATTATTACAAAAATATGATTTTTTTCAAATGAAATTTATGAAATTTTTAAAATTTAGTTTTTAAATCAGTCTTATATTAAAATGCGATAAAACAACCTTTTCAAAAAATACATTTTTTATGACGAAATTTTTATTTATTCATATATTATTACTATATATATAATTAGATGAATTTTAGATTTTTATTATTTTGTATGTAAAATATAAACTTCATTAATATCATTCACCAATAGTGATTAATTTAATTTATTAATAAAAAATCATTTCCTGTTATAAATATAGATTTCATGAAAACATATCCAATATATTCAATTGTTTTTTATTTTCAATTATAATTAATTGGAATCATTTAATTTGATAAAATGTGTAAACTGTATTCTCATAATTTATTTAATACCATTATATCCCATCATTCTAATGTCCATGTGATAACTATCATATTAAATATTAATATGATAATGTTTTTTCATAAAAATTAGTTTTGGGTGTAACACACGTTATCAGGGAGACTCGATGTTGCGTGAAACCTATGATAAACATAGTATTGTTTACAATGAAAGATAAATAATTCATTTCATAAAATGAAAGTGATGAATGAATATAAATTAATTATAAAAGGGTATATTTCATAAATTCTAGGGATGTTATACCTAGCCTCAACATGGATTACTCTCACTAAGTATTGCATATAAGAGATCGTTTATTATAATAACAAAAAATCTAGTGTACCATGCTACAACTTACCCATGGGTTTTCCAATCATACTCAACATTGAAAAACCTAATATAATTTTTTTCTAAATGTATTCTATACCTGAGACACCCGGGCTATGTTTCATAACCTACTCCATGAGCATAAAATCATCAAATAAACCCATATAACATCTCTATATAATAATAATATAATTTTAGGGAGGTTCCATAGCATATATGAAGTATGTCATTCATTGGGTATATAACTATAGACATCAAAATCCATACGACAAGTAAGTGACCTTAATCCATCATATAATATGCATGTCTTACATACAATAACTATTCAAATACTATATCCGAAGAAAAATGTGTTTGAAATAACTACAATATTGTTAGATATCAATATGATTAATATTGATATTTGGATCTAAATAATATGTTCTAGATGGTTCAATTTGAAGATATTGATAAATTGTAATCTGAAAAAATTAGTTTAAAATAGTTTAAAATTATAAAATTTATAAACCTATTTAAGTTCATCTATCGAATTCGATGTCAACCCTTAGTCCAATTATCATTGTAATATAATCCGGATGATTCTAATAATATCAATTTATATATATAATAATAATAATAGATATGATTATATTAGTGTTTCATAAATCTATAGTAGATCTGATTAACAATTTATATTTTTTTAATCATATGTAGAATCATTATGATTAAACTAATATAATCAAGCACAACTAAATATAGAACTTATAAAAAACAAGTAATATAATATCAATGATTTAATAATGACTTAAAGCTATTTAAAATCAATATACCTATTTTATAATTAACATTAAGGTAGATACAGACCATGTATAAAGGTATGCCTTGGTTTTTACTTACAAGAATGTATCTCTTTCCTCAATAAGTAAATCCCTTTATTCAATGGTTGAATTTTTTTCTATCCACCCATCCTCAGTATCCCTAAATCTGGTGAATCAACTATGTCTTTTCATCCCCATAAGGCATTGATCAAGAGATCAGATTCTCCGTTATTCTATCCCCACAATCCCTTGATCATAATCACTGATCAGATGCACGATTACAATTCAAAATATTCTAAGTAGATAACACATCAAATATTCCATAGAACAAAAAAAACAAGACCAGTATAAAGACAAAGAACAATACATTCATGTTACGTATTATCTTAATCTCCTTTATAATGAGAAAATGGAAAATGAAATCAATCTTCCCCAAACTATTTTAATGACAAGATATTTATATCCAATTCTTTAATGATCATATTTTTTCTCCAAAATATCAAATTTTTTAAGTTTGTTGTAATGACTAGGTATCTTGGCACTTCAAAAGTTATTTTTAGCTGATTTACTGATGTCATATTTATTTACACTATAAAAGTTTAAAAAAATCATTATATTAATAACAAGTCTTCCAAATATGATAATAAAATTATGTTAGTATCATGGACTTCATTGAAATTTTCATTATAATATACTTTTTGAATATTTCTCTAATATTAATTGGTACCAGTATCAGTATGATTACAAAGATTTTTTTATAAATAAAGATAAGAAATAAATTCTTACATCTGCTCTGTTACGGATGTATCCTATGATTATTGGATGCAAAATCATTACTATAATTTTATTTTAGGAATAACAATAATTTTTTCATAATTTATTTGAACCTCTTAGACATTTTCTGAATGATTATATTTAAAAAAATGTAAAATAATTTTAACATGAGAAGTTAGTAATCATGTAATTGAGAAAGTGTTTATGATTTCCCAAACCAAAGGAATGGAAAAGTCATAAGCATAAATTTTGACACAATAATCTCTCCCTTTTTGAAAATCACAAACTAAAAACATAAATAGAAAATTAACATTACCAAACATACAGTCCATGTAATTTTAGTTAATTTATATTAATAATTAAAAAATGATCATTAACACTCCTTATGTTTAAAAAACTGCTAAATACGTTGGACAGAGATGTTGAATATGATTAAATCCACCATAAAATAATACCCCCAAGTATCATAGCATCCCACTTAATGTAATAACAGTCCTTTATCAAATCTTCTATTTATAAAATATTTACCCCCTTATAAAGACCCCCCTTGGAATAGAATCCCTTTTATTTATATATTCTCCCCAAACAAGAATATATCTCTCCAATATATAAATATTTATCCCAGTTTTTTATTTTCAAAAAGAATAGGGAAGGACTTGAAATTCCCAAAAATTTAGTAATAGACACAAAATATGAAACAATATGATGATCTAACAAATCATACATAGAAAATGAAAAAACATTATTCCAATAATAATTAGAAAATAATTTCAAAAAATTAAAATAGGATGAAGATATAATTCATATAGAACAAAATCATACAAAAGTTTTTACAATAAAATACAATAAGAGCTCAAAAATAAAAAAGTTATTAATTATTCATTATGAAATTCGAAACAGTATTCATCATCTTGAATTATTTTTTTCCTGCATGTGATTTTATATTATTTAATATTAAGAATGAACTTTTTATTCTTGAATATTATACCTTTCAAAAAATACTTCAATATTATTTATCAAACCAATGGTTTCATGTTTATAATTTTGGATTATTTTTATCTCCTTCAACAAACATTTCATCTTTCCTTTTAACTCCTTCACTTCCTATGTCTAGATGGTAGTTAAATCTCAGAATGTTTCCATGAAATTCATCATAGCTTCCATATCTTTAGACAACTTACTGAAATGTTCTCTGTTTTCATTTATATACTTCTTTATTTATTTAAATATCTCATCTTGTAGAATGACATCAACATCATTATTATTATGAGACCATTTCATAACCCTATTACATGTCTTTTTGTGAGTATTGGAACAATATTGTAAAACATTAAAATCCGCCTCTAACCAAATCTTTTTTTCTATTAAAACATTGATGGATCTTGATTTTCCTCTTCGATATTCTTGAATTAGTTGAAGTATATAATTAATTCATGGATTGTATGGAATTATTCCTTTGAGTAACTCGAAATGCTACCTAATATAATCAACTCACTTGATGGTTATAATATTAAATAAATATGTTTTATTTTATATTTCAAGAACATGGGTATGAATAGTTTTTACTTCTGTCACTTTTCCATTCATATTTTCCTTTGTTGAGTCCCTTTTTCGACTAAATATTTAGCTTTTACTCCACTAGACAATTCAATGATATATATTTAATGAATTTTAGTTTATTTTCATTATATTTTTGAATCTATATATTAATAATATTTCTTAAATGATGATTCATATTTTTTATATGATGATGATTATTTATTCTCAGAACATTCATATTTTTCTTTTTGATCAAATTTAGATAGAAATTCTGATTCCTCTAATGATCTCAAAGATAAATTATTAGATTGATAATTTTCATTTTCATCTTATTCTGAATTAAAATACTCTTGATTCTCATTTTCTTCACCATCATGATCTTAATTATTATCCTTTATATATTTATCCTCATAATATTCATTTTCTTTTTCATTAACTAATTCTTCAATTTCCTCAAATTCACTTACATCTTCAAGTCCTTATGCTGATTTGGATATTTTATCAATACCAATAATTCCATAATGAATTTAATTAAAATAATAATCATCAACAATAAATTATGTTCCTAATTCACCTTTACCACCTGGTGATAATTCAGATAGGTTTTTATGATCAAATTGTTGTGTGGATTCCTCATCAACTACTTCACTTTTTACCTTTTCATCCACTAAAGGAATATTGATATATAAAATTGAAGTTTCTTTGAATGGTAATCTGGAATCTAGATTCAATTGATCATATTGAGATGAAGTTAAAATTAATATTTATAGAGGCTGCCTCAAAACCTTCCATAAAAAATTCTGTAATTCATACACCATGTAGTTTTTTCTCTTATTTCCCTTTCTTATCCTAAATCTCTAAGGTATCTATAGAATGTAACTTCAAATACATAGCCTTAGCTGGGGTGATTCTGATATTTTTTACTCTTGAATTATTTTTGTCTTTCCTCTTTTATCCACCCATTATATACTTCATTAGGAATTATCTTTTATTTCATTTCATTTATCGGTGAGGATTTTTTTCTTTCCTTTTATTTTTTTGATCACCCTACTAAGTTTTTTTGTATTATAATGATCACCCAACACATATATCATTGAAATTTCTTCTTTAGAAAAATGTCTCAACAAAAAACATTGATTTATTATCAATAATAAACATCAACCACTTCGTTTTGTCATCAATTTTGAAAAGAATCTTCTTCTTCTTTGACATTGATTTGTTTTCAATTTTGTAAAACCTCATGTATTCAACCATTATCTTACTAATCATTGCTAGTAACATAATAATAATTGAATTAATGTATTCATTCGTTAATATTTCCATGGTATGAAGAATGAATTCCATAAGATCAATTATTCTCTTATTGAAAATGAAATACAAAATAAATAAATATGATACATTAAAAGTGTCACAATATCCCTTCCAAGGAATTAATAAACCTTGAATCAATAGAAAAAGAACACTGTTATCATGGGTCGGGTGATAAACCATCCAAACCATTTCATAATGACAAAATAAGGGATCATCTTCCATATTATTATCAAAATAACTTAGATCATCTTGTAAATTGTGAGAAGGGAAATATGATTCTCCATATGAAGGTACTATAGGAGAATTTTTGGATTTATTATATGAAATCTGAAATCCTTTTATAAATATCATGAAAGAATTCTTTTATCCTTTCTGTTTTAAAAACATGACTGAACTATAAAATTATCAAATAATATTATCTTAATGAAAATCATATTACTCATCAAAATTTTCTACACATAGAGATTCCCACACTTGTAATTTTTCGATTTTTTTCAAAGTGGAATATTATATTTCATTAATGATATTTTTGACTAACCTTAATTTTAATACAATTTTTTTTTTAAATTTTTAGTAGAAGGCATAATATTTGGAGATGAGACTGGTGATTCAGATATGAATGAAATAAAAAATTTCTGATTATGAGACATAAAGGGTACATTTAACTCGGGGTATAATCCTTTGAATAATAAATTTGAGATATTGGTGGGATGCCGATTTATATATGAACTTTAAAATATGGTTCATCTTCCAAATTAAATCCAATGGCTGATATTCAACCAAACATGATCTAAAAATTAAAAATTGTGTTAAAAAAATATTTAATGAATTTTTAACTCGCGAGGTTTTTAAAATTTTATCATATTGAATGATAATACGACTTCTAAAACCAAAAAACAGTTTTTATAAACGAAAAAAGCAACAACATAGATGAAAATTCATAATAAGATATTGTATAAATTATAATAATAGAATAATATCTTTCAGAGTCTAAAGGATTTATCTGTATGATAATGTTGTTTTTCTTGATTTTGGTACACTAATTGATTAAGATAGTTTTTAAAAGACAATGTACAAATGTATAAAGAAAAAAATATGAATTAATTTTAAAAAGAGTTTTATTATAACAAAAAAATTTATAATAACTGAATATGAATATTTTTATATAGAGAATGAGTCTAAAAGTGCTGAATAATGAAATATTTTTATAAAAACTAATTTTTTTAAAAACTAAACATTTTGAAATATGAAAAACATATGTACCCCCAATGTATATAGGATTAACATAATGTATAGGTATGGGTAAATAAGAAGTATATATAAATTATTACATTACATTTATCATTACTAAATACTGTTTAATTTATTTAAATCTATTCGAAGGGTAACCGTTTTGTAAAAATATCATCAGGTTTATCATGAATTTTGATGAATTGTAAAATGATATCACCTTTAAGTGTTTAATACCTATGAATGTGATGCATAATATCAATGTTTTTATGGGTGTTATGTGAAGTTTTATTACTAAATGAAATGGAACTAGTATTATCATAGAGTATATGAGTTTTAGTAAAACTCATGCCATAGTCAATGTTTGTGTGTAACATCCACATCACTTGAACACAACAACTTGCATATGACACATATTTGGGTTTATTAGTGGAATGTGTTACTAAGTATTATTTCTTACAATACCAAGAATCTAGTTAATCTCCAAAAAAATTAAAATCCCCTGAAATTTTTTTCCTATCCATTCTACAACCAGCAAATTTATCATTCAATAAATATTTTACATCAAAAAACTTCCACTAAAATAAGAAACTCATAAATATATAGTTCCATTAAGATAATTAAAAATACGTTTTATTGATTTTAAATGGTATTACTATTTATTTATTTAATATATTTGACACAATCATATATAAAAAATTAAATTTTAATCGTTAGTAGATAGGTAAAGTAAATAACAACTCATACCACTAAAATTATTTTGATCAACTGGTTTCTGAACCCCATCAATATTAGGTTTTTTTGATGTACCAATGTTAGTACTAAAACTCTTAGTATTTTTATATCCATAGCTATTAATAATATTTCTTATATAATAATGTTGGGATATAAATGTTTCTTCTGGTTTTTGTGAAATTTGAAAAACTAGAAAATATGGTAACCCATCCATTATACTTATTTCTAACACATGTTTCATAATATCCACAAATGAATATATTATATATTTTTAATTTTTTTAATATAATTTCTTCATCATATATTAGAAGAATAATAATAAATTTCTTACATTATTTAATAATTTTTTTGAATCTATTACTCCCTTAAAGAAATTTGTAAAAAAATCTTGTTAATATATTATACTAGGTATAGGGGCTTATTTATGTCCATATAAAGCATTGGTATGTTTATAAATATATTCCGAATGATTTGAATTTTTAAAACTATATAGTTTTTCAACATAAACTTTTTCCTGAACATATATGTTATGAAAATAACACTTCACATCCATTTGAAAAAATATTGAAATTAAAGAATGTTGCAAAATCTTGTAGAATAAAAATATCATCTAGTATATGTGCCAGTACATAGTTTTATTAATATTTTATGACTTCTTGTTCCTCTTAACTATTAAAAAATTATATCTTTAATTCAAATAATAATTCCTTTTTCATCACATTTTTTCTAAAAACCCCATTTTACTCTAATTATATACGTTTTTTTGTTGTTCAACCAAGGTCCACATTTTGTTATTTTCAAATTAGGAAAGTAAATATAGGTGTTATATTTAATATTGTAAGGAATTTATAGTCCTAAATGGTGTATCAAATTCATCAATGATATAATAACTTTGACGATTCTTATGAAACAACTGATTTATTTTATTTTGAAAAGTCAATTCTTCAACAGAAGGTAAAAAAATAACATTATTAATAACTTTTGAAAAATTTTATTATGTCATTTTCATATTTTAAAAATTTTATAATAGTGGTTGAAAATATGTTTTTAAAATCAAATCTGATGATGTTTCTTGAGGTTGTATGAAAATAAATGGGTTGGTTTCATCAATAATAACTTGTAATGTTCCCTAAATAGTGATTGTTTTTTATAAAAAACTCTATATTCCTTATAATTAATGTAATGAGATAAATATATTCTCTCATCAGATTTGGGTGAAAATTTATGTAAGTGATCTATCGTATTCATTATGAATACATTTTATCCAAAAACTATGAAGTATGAAACATTTTTTAAACTTTTCTATAACTCAAAAGATGTTTTATTAAGAAAATTTCAAATTAAAACTCAATTTAGAGTAAAAAAGATTGTACTAACCACTTCATTACAAAATGTTTATTAATCTAGTATTCCCTCAACATGGTTATTTTTATTTCATGATGAAGTCAATTTCATATTTTAACAACCCAAATTTGTTGAGGAGTTTTGGGATATGAAAAGTTATGTTCAATACCTTTCTTACTAAAAAATGTTTCAAAATCCAAATTTACAAACTTTAAAACATGATCATTATAAATATTTATCAAGGGATGGTTTTTTTCATTTTTAATTTTGGTTAAATTGGTTTTGAAATAGAAAAAATATTCATATTTCTTCATGAGGAAACAAACCCATGTGTATCTAGTGTACTCATCAACCACAAAATATAACTTGTATTTTACTCTAACAATCCAAATTTCCAGAGGAGTTAATAATTTATTGTCTACTAACTGGAAATCATCGGTAGTTGGGACTTCACTAATAGATTTAAAACTAGACTTATGTTTTTTGTTGTATTTATATTTGACATAGACTTTTGAAGATTCAACATTTTGTTTTGGTAAATTCATAAAAATTCTTTTTATATTCAACATAGATACGTTTATACGGATTTATAATTCTAATAATCAATTCCATATCCACGTTTTATCTTCCATTTCACTCAATCATTTTACGTCTTGGATCCTGAGGTCTTATAAGTTATATGTGTAAACATTCTCATACCGATGGAAAAACATGATGTATTTGTCCATGGAATTTTTTACAACACATCTATCACTTCTAAAATTTACAAGGTTACCTTCATCACATAACTAAAATATGATATTAAGGTTGATCTTAAGACATTTATCATATAAACCACTAGAAATTAAATCTTTACCAAAAATAATTATATTACCTATACTAAAAATCTATCCTTATTTATTATCCCCGAATGTAACCTTTCTATAATTCATCTTGATATTCTTTTCAAAAAAGATATTTGCTTCTAGCTATATTTTTATAATAGCAATTATCCATATACCTAGTATTAGTTTTGTTTGTATAATGTTTGTTTTCAAAAAATCAAAAGAATTAGGATTTTTGAACCCATGAATTCTTGGTCCGATAATGTCAGAAAATAGAATTTTTATAATAAAATTTTTTTTATAAAAATACTACATGTGGAAACATAGGTATATGAAATTATTATAATAATAATACTTTTCTACAATGACCTCCAATTTGGAATTTTGGGCAAATAAGAGCTCTTTTAGGAACAATGATATTATTACTGAAATTATGTTTTTATAAGAAAACTCCATTACAAAATTATTACCATGAGGTAATTTTTATTTTCCATGTTATCAAAAATTCATTACAATAGGTAAAACATGATAAATGTTTATTTAGGGAAGAATTTTTAGATTTTATTATCACAAATTAATTTCTATCCTCGTTAATAATAGTTTAAGAACTATGAGTACCCAAACTAGTTCATAAACTATCCTTCTCAAAAATTAATTTATCTAGATCTATAAAAATTATATCTTTTTTATATTATCCTTATAAATATATTAAGATATATCTGATATTTCTTTTTTCAAAATATTTATTCTTGAATTAACATTAATTTTGTTTTGAAACGTCAAATTTTTTTTTTCAAAATGATTTCAAAAACATGATATATCTTCATAAGAAGGAAGATTATTATCCACTACTAAAGAAGATTAATCAACCAAAGATTTATAGTTTTTATCATCCGGGTAATTGGAACTTAAAGACATATTATTAATATTATCATAAGTGTGTACCTTTTCCATGAAGCATTTATTAACATTAATGACTTTTATAAAAAATATCTAAGCTCCTATATTTGGATCTTTCATCATCAGAAGTATTGTCTGAAGAATCACTAGCACTAGCACATCAAGTGTCATAAGATTTTAGAACATTATTTAACTTTTAATGTTAATAATCATTTGAATTCCATTATAAATTAATATCATTTTTATCTTCCCTTTTAATAATTGGTCAATCTAGTCTAATGAGTTTTACTTTTGTTTCATTCATGGCAGGTAACTTTATCTTTCTGTTCACTTGTTTCATGTGGCCTTTCTTGTACCAATATTGTAAATCCTTCTTTCCAAAAATATTATTCATCCTTATGGACATGTTTTTTAATTCTATTTCAAAGTGTTCATAATAACATGAATCGTATTGTATATCAAATTTCTTGCATCTTAATTATCTAACAATTTTCTCAAGAGTTTATGGTTTAGTAGACAAGGTAGCTCTAGAAACATAAACTCCTTGATTATTTTTATTATGTTTCTTGAAATAATTTTTTGGTGTAATGTAATACTATATCAAGGTTCCAATATGATAATATTGATTTATATTAATAACCCTCTTTGTTTCATCAACAATATTTCTCTTAGGCTTTAATTCATTGGGTATAATATCAATTATTTTTTCATTAATAATTTTATCATTTAATACATTCTCACCAATAGCATGTGGACTATTAATAATAAACATGAATATTTTATTCATATTAGCAAATGATTCCCCAAGTAATAAATTTAAATCTTGATAATCAACTCTTTTCATTTCTATTCTAGTTTCAACAACCTTTTATGTACCATAATGTGTGACCTATAACTTTTTCTAAACATTGTTTGCAGCTACATAAGATAATATTTGAATATATATGCTTCTGGTCATTGGGCATAAAAATTTTATTTCAAACTCTGTTATTTATTGGATATTATTTCTTTTCATGGTGGTTTAACTTTGTAACAACCTAATAAGGTATTTTATAATCACTAGTCAGGATGAAAAACAATTCAACCCGAGTGTTAATAAAAATTTGATATTTTTATATCTCCAATATTAATAATCATCTCCATAAACAATTAGAGGTCTATTTGGGATGGGATTATCTCTGGATCCATCATTAAATCCTACCATTTTAAATGAGCAAATTTCTTTTCCGAAAACATATTAGGGTCATAATGTTTTATAAAAAAATTATAGCAAAACATGATAGCCTTGCAAGAGTAAAAAAAGTTTAGCAAGTATATAAGAATTTGAATTCGTCAGTGATACAATTTTTTATATTTCAATATTTTTTATATATATATTAAAATTTAAATAATATATTCTTTGTGGCTCAATTAAAAGAGATAGAGTGATATTTAGTTTAAAAAACAGTAGTCTAGAAGAGAATAAATTATAAAAAATTACAAACCTATTTAAGTAAAACTATTGGATTTGGAATCGACCCTCAGTCAAATTAACAGAGTATCATAATAAGGACGATTCTTATAACATTATAGTATAAATATCATAACTAGAATTGATATTATAATATCATAGTACTTCATATTCATAATATATCTGATTATTAGTTTATATTTTATTGATAATATTTAGATTTGTTATGTTAAAACTAACATAAACAAGAAGAGTGGCATATAGAACATGTAATAAATAATTAATAAAATATAAACAATTTAATAATTACTAAAAAAAATTTAAAATGAATATAAATCTTTTTACCTTAAGATTAAGGTAGCCGCAACACTTGGATAAAGATATCCCTTGATTAAATCTTAAATAAAGTCTACCTTTCATTAGTATTAAATTACCTCGATATGATGATTGGAATTGTTATTTCTTCCTATCCCTAGCAGACCTCAATCTGATGGATCATATATATCTTTCTATCCCCAAAATCCCATGATCATAATGCCAGATTCTAAATTTTTCTTTCCCTACAAACCTCAATCGTAATAATAGATCATATGCACATTTAAAACATTAAAGTTTATAAGGAAACAACATTACAAGGATTACTTAGTACTAAAAACTCAAGACAATAATAAATACTAACAAAAATACATTCCCACTATAAAATCTTAAGATCTCTCTCACAATGAGAATTATCAAAATGAAATTAATTTTCTCCAAACTTTTAGAATGACATGTTATTTAAAGGAATTTCATCAATGGTCAAATTTCTTTCCCAATGATCAAATTTCTCTTATTTTTTTGTAACAAATTGGACACCTAGATCTTCAATGGATCATTTTAACTGATTTTTTTATTTTTTATTTATTTCAAAAATAAAAGTTTAAACTTTTTTACATATATTAGAAATAATTCTTCTAAATACTATAATAAAATTTAGTGATACTAATGAAATTATTTACAATTTTCATTACGATATACCATATGAGTATCATTATGTTATTCTTCTTTACTAATATCATTCAAGATTACTAACACTTTTTTAGTATGTAAGACAAGAAATAATGTTATACATCTGGTATCATAAGGTTGAATCCTATGTTTATTGAATCCATACTCATTAGGATAATCATAATAAAAAATTATAAGTTTATTTTCATAATTAATTTGAACTTATTCTAAGTATGATGAAGGAGTATGTCTTTTATAGAAAAATTATAAAAAACATTATAAATGATAATTTTGTAATCATAAAATTGAGAATGTGATTATTATTTCCAACACTGAAGGAATGGAAAAGTGATAAGAAAAACATTTGACTCAAAAAAATCTATCACATGCCTCTACACATATATATAGGATAAATAAACTCCATGCATACTAGAATATGAAACTGCCAAGGGAAGAGAAAAGGTCTAGTGGGGTAGTTAGTAAACCATTGTAATACCCTGACCCCAGAATCTCAGAGCTGGTGGATTATTCTATTCATTACCATAATTATAAGGAATCAAATACTAAATGACTATTAAATTTAATTGTTTTCCATTTCCATATTACATACATGATCCACTTTTTACATTGGTAAATGGTGAATAAATCACGATACATAATAAATGAAATGAACAACCTCTTTGAAAGATTTTTTAATAAATTCATCTTTACAAAATGGGGTATAGAAGAAAAATAATGGTGAGATCAAGAACTCATTATGGGTAAAAAAATAGGAAGAAAAAAATGAATAAATGAGGATAAATAAATATGGAATGTAAAATAATGGATAACACATATCATTACCATAACTAGATAAGGAATAATCAATATTGAAGATAAATAACTGATAACACATTCCATTTAATCAATAATCTATAAATGAAACCTAACCATGTATATTATAACTAACCTAATAATCCCATGTAATATAAATATCTATATAAATAATGATGTGATTCATAATTATGGATATATAAAAAATATCATTAAGGCTTCATGCCAAAAATCTATGACATTCAGGTCTTCTTGCTAAGAATATAATATAGTTAATTCCTGATGATGTGAATCTAATACTATCAAATTTTCATGATAAGAATATAATTAATAAGTAGGGCCTCATCCAAAACCATATCTAGTTTTTCAAATGAAACCTACTGATTCATAGAGGAGCAATTGTGGGCCTCCCCCATTACATAAAAAATCCAATACATTCCTCATTTTTTTAAAATAAATTTAATTAATAAATGATGTGACTTATCATAAAATATACATATTGAATAAATAATATGGATTTATTGATAATTCCTCAGTAGAGTAAAAGTTGCAAAAAGGTTTTTTTGATGTTGATGAATGTAAATTCAATTGGATGATAAATAGAAACATTCTAGTGGAAAATAATCATCAGACATTTCATTGTCTCTCACAACACTTCAAAACATTTGAATCATAATCCCTATGAATAAATAACGTTAAATGAAACATAGAATATCATTATAATAAAGAGATTCATGACATAATATTTCGAAGGGAATTATATACTTCATAAATAATTGAATTGTTACATAATAATAAACAAGTCTCAATGAAATGTTAATTGAGACCATATCCATAATCTTGAGTGAAAATTGTCATTTGTGTCTTTATATTCCATTTATTTGGGTAACTTCTTTTAGTTTTTACCAAATGACTACCTTGGATAGATTTATTCCGAATGTTAGAGTTGTAGGATGAGGGGAGGGTTGTTGAGTAGGTATTTGGTTATATCCTGGTTGATCCAAAGTGTCTCGAGAGGTTTGTGAAAGTGGTAGGGATTAGTACCTCTTTATAGTAGAGGATGAGTGGAAGTCTTGTAAATACAAAAAGGATTAAAATATTGGGAGGTCTAACTAACATAAATTTCCACAAAAAAAGGAAAAAAATGGAGTAAAGGATACTCATGGTCTGTTCAATCCTCCAACAAAGTTAAATAAGTGTATTTTTATAATTTTGATCTTTAACTTCAATGATTCCCCAATTTTATCAGTTTTGTTTTTATTAAAGTATATAATTTTATAATATTAGTAATTTGACCATGAAGATAAAATTAATGTGATATTTTTTAGACAATATAGACCCATTTTATTCTAAATACGATATATTATTTAAAAAATAAAAAATAACATGTGTGATGGATATTAATTTTAAAACAACCCCATGCATTCTGTAAGACCGTTTTTTACTCGAACTGTTCTAATACTATTTTAACTATCTATTAGTATGTATGTTAATTATAAAAGGTAAATTGATCCATTTATATACCTTATTTGATATTTATTGATTCATAAAAACCACATGTAATAATATAATATTTTCACCAATTTTAAATCATTTGATAAATTTTTTTTTATTATAAAATATCATTAATTTCAAATTAGATATTATCTATATATATACTAAAGTAGGCTTTTATCTAGACACATCTCACTCCTACATCAATTAACTCTAATGTTTCATAACCCTATACTCTAATTCTATCTCATTAATCTTTCTCCCCATTGCAAATGTCCTCTGTGATTTCTATAGTTTCAAAACCACCTCAGCAGGCTTCTCAAACTCCGAATCCACCGCCTTTGGCTCCTCTTCAAACGAATCCTATGCCAATGACCCCTCTGCATATGTTTTTTCCACCTCTATATATTATTCCTCATGTTCCTCTTCCTTTGGTTTCTCTATGCCCAACACCCCGCTATTTCGTCTGGCTACTCTGTTCGTCAGACCATGCATTGTTCATCTCCAACCCCTCCAACCGCGTGTACTCCACCTCATGATCCTCCATCGATGAAAACCCCCTCATGAATCTTCTCAGGATCCTATAAATATTCCCTAGGGTTTGGGAAATATGGTTATTCTACCTCAAGTTTCATTTTTCTTGTATGCTTTCTTCTGTCAGTATTCTTAAACTGAACTTTTTAATTCCATAATTTACAATTTCTTAGTATTAATTGATATTCTCGTTGTTTCTCATATCTTAATTTATTTTCAGTTTCTCTTTGAATATGGTTTATTTCAATATCCACCACTTTTTATAGATAATATTTTTATGATTGAATGCATCTGTATCACATCTGTTCACATATGTTCTGTATAACATGTTTTCTGGTGATGTTTATATATGTTCTATTCACATATATTCACATTTGTTCCGTACAATTTGGATCTGTTTCCAATATAAAGAGCACTATTTATTTGACCATCATATGTATGATTTTGATTTCTTTAACACTTTTTAATTCATTACTTGATATAACAGAATCCTATTATTTTATTTCTTTTTGATTTATATCTAATAAGGGGTTGATCGTGGAGTTCTTCCCAGGTATTATGGTGCCTAATAAATATTATTTTAAATGGCTAGATTTGTTCACAGATTTCTATATGAAATCATAGTGGTTGAAGTGTATAATTTATTTTGAACTTCCATATTCTTGTATAATGATCTTCTATTCCATATTAAATATGGATTTATTGATTTGTTTTTCATCTCACGTGATTTCTAGAAGAGGTAACTATCTTTTATATCCCATAGGTGATGAGAGTATGTTATTATGGGAGATTATGATGAGAAGGCATACAGATCAGGACATAACATCAGTAATATTGGAATAATTATAATGCATATGGAAGGTAAGTCTATATCCATGGATCTTGTCACAATTATATATTCTTTCCCCCGAGAGTTAGACCATTTTTAGGATGATTTCCAATATGTTTTATGTGTATAAATAAATTTATCGTGTCCTTCATTCATTTTTATAGTTATATTTAATTAGTGATTTCCCTATTTTTTAAACAATATCTTTATAATTTTTTCAAATGTTATCTACATATGTTCTTGACTATGTTGGATGATATTTATTTTGACAATTTAGTAAAAAGGTACAATGAGATTATCCAGTATTTATTCTACTATCTTGACTGTCTTCATATTTGTAGTCCACTTTTATTTTTAGATTTTGTACAACTAATTAAAGCTTTCAATATATTCAATATAGTATATTGATGTGGTTTTTTGAACCTGCATAAAATGTTACATGGTTTAGTATATCATAATTTTCTTGAAATACAACATCATGGAACATACAAGAATTGACACATTTTTTAATCCTCATGATTTTGTTTATTGAAAATGGCTGGCCCGTACAATCTAAGCTATCTATTTCATTCTATTATCTGGAATTTATTAACCAATTCACTCTTTGATGCATCTTCTTCCAAATGAAATATTATTCCTGATCTCTTGTTTGATTCTAAATTTCATAATAATTAAAACGATGTCGAATGACTTTACATGTCTACCTTGATTCAGGTATAATTATCACCATCTCTTTCCTTTCAGTGTAATGGTATCAACGATTCAAGGTAATTGTTTCTCACTATTATTTCTATTTCCATTTTCATAATTTTGCATTTATTATTATTTTTTTGACATCAATGTTTTTTTGATACATTACTCTACTGCATCTTCTAAGAATGTAGTATTTCATCTACATTTTGAAATTTATATTTGTTTCAACTGTTGTCTATTTTCTATTTTATGCAGTACTATCTCAAATGGAGATATTATTTTCTCATATTTGACAAGTTTCTAAAGCATGAAGGCCTAGACATACAACTTATAACCTGAATAAAGTCTACGCCCAGTGGAATTTTGGGTAATTTTTGAATTTTTTTGTATGTGCAAGATATCCATGTGTTTGAATTCAAGAACATTGACTATTTTTAATTCTTTACAAAATATTTTGGATTACCTATTTGGATGAAATATGTTCTATGGATTAGTTTTAGAACTGATATTGGTCTTTTCAAGGTTAATTTTGAAACCTATTATGTTCCATTCAATAATTATTTCTATTATGATTTTTTTGGTTTTCAATCCTAAACACTCTAATTAGTTTTCTGTGATGAAGGTGGGATTGCATAAATTTATAGAGAAAATTGTAAATATGATGATATTTGAAGGATTATTCAAATCCCTAGGTGGCCCTATAATATTATCTCAGGGTGCTGTATTCTAGGAAACTGTGTTCTTTAATTTTTATGTTTTTTTAAATTAAATCTTAAATTTCTATAAAACATATTCTAAAAGTGTTTAGTATGTAAAAATTATTTTTTTGTTCATAGAAAGGAGGATTATACGTTCATCCTAGAATCATTCCTTATGTTCATTCCATGTGGTATTTCAGGTAATTCAAAAGTTTTTTAGTATGTTGTGTTTCAATTAAATAAGTTTGATTGTTTTTTAATAAACTGAATATACTAAATATGGGTGACATATTCATACATGTCACCCAGCTATGTACATTAAAAATTGATGTATTTCTATCTTTATAAGTTCATATAGAAGATTCACATTTTTTAACATCTATATACCTATTAACTACTTTCAAAATATCCAACAATATTAATTATATTTACATATTATTAAAAAAATACACATAATGTTTTATCTTATATCACTGATTAGCACTTCAGTATGAATAAGATGATTCTTTCTCATGAATTTATTTTCAATCAACCTATTTCCCATTTATCGTCTTTTTATGTGTACATATAATTGCTAATTCAAAAAAAAATCCTCTGTTCATTAAAATAAAAGCCCATAGACATCATAATTAAGGTTGGACGATATAATTATAATCGTGTTTAATTTGGTGATATTCCATGATTTCGTTTTGATATTCAGTGTTTTATATGTTTTCCATGTTTTCCACATTTGCATCCACTAGATATTTACTAGTATATAGTCAGATTTACCAATGATATTTTAGTTAAATCTATTATAAGTCTATACAAGTACTATATTTGTGAAAACATGGTGCATTGAAACAAACATCGCCTTATTTGAACGAACATGTTTCATGCAAACAAATAAATCCTCATCTAAAACTCAACCAATTTTCAATCATAGTATTTGGGTGAGGTTGTCGGGTTGGACTGATTCATAATAACTACACACCAGCTGACCAACTATTCCCATTGAGTGGGGTTCTTTTTTTGTTTTGAAGTTGAACTAACAATAATTACAATTTGATGATGATGAATGAGTAGAGAAGAAAATTAATCTATGTTCCCCCTCTTACTCACACCAGAGACCTAGGTTGATACTAATCCAAATAATCTATGTCTGTATAATACCCCTTCTTCTCCCTTAAATATCCAATTTCCTTTTGCTCCGCCTTCTTAAACTTTTCTTATTTGATGTAGACATGGTGAAATAACCAATGCACAATTGGCTGAGCCTTCTTACTCCCTGAAAAAATATAGTATATATTTTTAACTATTATTCTTTTAATACTCCCTCAATCCCTGCTCTATGGTACTCAATTTTTGAATTGGCTAACATTATCATTTTCTCTCTCAGTTTATGTGAAACTTACATTAAGAAAAATCCCACTAAAATTTGGAATACTTTGGTTGCAAGTTAAAAGTTTAGATTTATATATGATTTATCAATTTTTTTATAGATCTGAGACACTATGAAGGAAATGTGGTCTTTACTAGATGGATTCCATGTATTCAATCAGATTCCTTTCTTATCATGTTATATAATAAACATTTTTCATATATTTTCTGAATGAAAAAAAATTCCTTCAATTACATAAAATAAATGTATAAAACATAAACATTCTCTTGAATCAAATTTTTAGTGGAATGGAACTGTCATTCTTAGCTTTTGGAATTGTAGTTATCATATTCATTTCCAAATATACCTCTCTTATTAAGGGTGGTGTCACTTTCACATTATATCTCATTCATAGTTAACTAGATGGTGTCAATTTCAAATATAGCTTAATTATTATTCCATATCATCATGACATGGTTACAGGTGATGAGAATGTGATGGCCTTATGAATTTTTAAGTAATAATGTGGAGATAGATGTAAGCGATAAGCTTCCCAGCTGGCCAATGATTTCATTTTAAATTTTATTACTCAAGATGGATACTTTGAATGTTATCCACTAATATGAATGTATTTAGGTTGAAATAACATAATATTTCGAGGACATGAATTTTTTTTGATGTCATGGTAAATATAGAGGTTCCAGGTATCATTTCTTGCATAATAGTATGTTTCACTAATTTGAAGTTATTGGGACTTTGGTATCATTCCGAACATGGGGGAGTCCTTATAAAAATTTATAGTGTTTTATTATACATGATGAAAGCTTTTGTAGGAGAAGACACTAACTATTCTTGTACATAATAATATTCTTACGGGAGAAAGTGTCGGTATAGAAAGGATGAGGATTATTCACACCACCAACAACCATAGAAGACATGCTGGGAATATGATGAATATCAAACAAGAGACAACCTTTATATATTTAACCATAGATAAAAAATATAGAAGAGATACATGCGAGGAGGAGGAGAAGAGAAGAAATTGGAAAAAAAAGTCAACAACTACCCAGGGAACTCTTTCTCAAGCCTAGATGGCTGCTTGAACAACTCAGGTATATGTTTTATTTTTCTTCATTCAATTTTATTTTCATTACATCATTATAGTTGACATTACATGTTTCTTTCATTTCAATTTACCTTGCATGATTAATACTGACTATATATGATCATATAATTTTTTTGTTAAAAAGCATCATATTAATTCTACACTACATCGAGATCTCAGTATATTTCTTAACATATTGATTGAAGTTAGTTATTCATGTGGAAAAATATACTAACTGAGATTGATTCCAAAGATGTGGTTCAATAAACTCTTACACATCGAGACTCTGAGGCAACAACAAGTCATGAAATCTATCACCATTTAATGGAAAACATCAAAAAGATAACAGACAAAATTGACTGAAATTTGGTGATATAATTGCAATGTATTTGAAAAACATTACTGATTTTGTTATTTTCTATTTAATATTTACATTTTTTACTTCCACTATGAACATTACTGTATTCAATTTTCATAAAATGTGTATGAACACATATAAGACTCAACTAGACCCTCACTGATTATTAAATCACATACCAGTTACATATTTACCAGTATTTTCTCAACATTGATAACCATTATAGTGGTACCAGATCACCATCAACCAACAACCACTTGTACTTGTCCACTATAGTACCATATAAACCCTCTTCTTGAAGGTTTTTACTAGCACATTTTGATGAATTTATTTTGACTCCAAAGGGGAAACATTCTGTTGTTAATGTATTCAGTTTCTATAATATTTTCACCCATTTTTTTTACTAAATAAACCATCCTTCCAAAAAAACCCATTTTTATTTTCAAGTGTTCAACTATAAATCAATAATAATACAACTATTGTTTCCATTTGAATGTTTCACTTTGTATTAATTATTCTTATTTTATATGAATTATAATTCATCTATTTTATTTCGTTATGCTGACAATATATTACCATTTCATTTCATGGAGAATTTTTTATTTTTACTATAATATTGAATTTTGAGTAACATGAAAAAATTGTTTCAAGATAATCGAGTCCACCTCTATACTATTTTTGATTATATAGTGGCTGATGGTGTTCAGACTCCAATGACTATTCCATGTGTAGGGGATTACAAACCAACTCAAAATGAATCAAAATGATCAACTGGTTCAGATTACAGTATCGGCCTTGACCCCAACGACTAATCCATGTGAAGGGGATCACCAGTTGTATTGATACCATGACCAACATCCAAATGACGGTGACAATGTACTCCCTCATGTAATTGAACATAATGGAGTATTTTACAGTCCTTTGTCATGAATATATTTTCTCTCAAAGGAACTTATTATGTGAACCTTTTTCTCTGCTTCTAATTTGTATCAAGTATTTCTGATTTACATACTCAAATTTACTTCTATGTGAGTTGGATTGAAATAAATATTATTTGTTCAATATTTTTATTGCTGTTTTCAATATTTTTTCCTAGTTATATGTATTCTATTTTACTATAACATTATATGTTTTGAAATCTAATCAATTATTCCATGATTTGTTGTTTACATTACTATTCCCTCAATTACAACATTATTTATCATCATTATCATAATTACAAATGTCAATGTCATTTTTTTTCATATCATTTAATTAAAATCTCCATTCTGAAAATAATTTCATATTTCTTATTGATTCATCTTCATATTTTCAAATGTATTTATCCAAAATTTATTCTACTTTCATAATTATGTCTCCATATTTTTTCCGATTGTATTATAATAATATGTATCATTATTTCTTGATTTCAAACTATTTAATATTCATGTTCATTAGTAACATAGAAATGTAGTATTTTATTTTTAAAAAATCATTGAACCATATCAATGTGCATACGCATGACATATGAATTTTGTTATATCACTGTGCGAATGCATGGGTGAGTACTAGATTATATAATTTGAATACAAAAACAAAAATATAGGAATATATTAATTTAACATATATGTAACTTGATATTTTCTTCCTAAAAAATAATGTAACATAATAATTATTTAAATTTTCTTTACTTTTACTGTTTTTTATTCATTTATTTTATTTAATTGTTAACTAAATAATCGAGTTGTTACCATTTGTTAAGTGTTTAATGTAACTAATTCATCTCTTCAAATTGTATATAAATTAACATGATAAAAAAATTACATAACATTACAAATAATTTTTCCAATTGAAAATATGTAGCTTGATCCATACTCTAAATATTTATAATTTTTAATGATTATAAAGGTTCTTTTTTTCCTTTTCCATTACATAACTTATTATATAGGTAACTTCATGAACATGTGGCCCATTAACTCATAGAATATTAACCAATTGAGGATATTGTAGAAATATTGGCATCCAATATCCTTTTGAAATATGTGTTGGTTTTTTTAGTTCTTAATTTTAATGTTTAGTCCTCTATTAATTTTAATATTACTTTAATCACAGTAAATAATTTTAATTACTTTTACTAATATTTTTTTAAAAAATATGTGGATATTATTATAATAAAAATATCATACTTATTACAATTGTGTATGTGAATTTTCCAAATACAATTCACATAAGTGGCTAACAAATGTTTAACACTGTCACCGTAGACATGGTGACAAAGCTGGTTTCTAAAGTCAAAACATTCAAAATTTAAATAAGTCATTATATCAAATTTCAATATAAAAATTATTCCAATGAACTACTTTAGATTAATATATCTAATTAATCTATTTATCCTTTTAAAAAAAATTAAAATATAATTTACCATTATTAATTATTTAAAAAAAATATATAGTTTTTAACTAAAAAACAGTATTTTTCACTATTCTTAAAAAAATGAAACTACAAAATAAAATACTAAAAATTCTCTGCAATATAAATATGACATTCCGAATTAAAAAATGGATGTTATGTTAATAAAATTTAAAAAATTTATATTTATCATAGTTGTACCAATATAATGTGGTAAACTAGTATCTATCATATAATGTAAGGTAAATTAGTGTTGTGTGTAGTATATGATTAATAGGGTGTTTCATTTAAATAAATATAGAAAAAATAAAGTTTATTATAAAATGAAAATATTTTAAAGTCTTTGGGTGTTAAATTCTCTCCCCCTTAAACAAATTACATTCTCATAATTCAAACATAATATCATTAATCAAGGGATTGATATTTGAATATACTATTTTTGAAAGACCCACATCATAAATAACCTCAGTGACACATATTATTAATAAGATGGAAAATGCAATGGGAATTCGAATACAAAACTAGGCTTTAGAATATTAAAAAATTAGTGAAAACCTTGACATGGGAGAGGAATCTAACCATCATGTTCTGATGGAGAGTGATAGAGAACATGTTCAACTAAAATTTATAGTCAACAAAATCATAATCAAGATGAGTGAATAAAGATCATTTATATCATAAAAAATGATGTTAATGTGACAAAATTTCTATTTCAACACCCTTTTTCCAAGAGTTCAGATATACTATCACAATACATTCCGTTGATTTTTGGTTGAACTATTTATACTTCATATATTAGCATAAGATGCATCATATAGTGATGTAATACTATAATCTCTAGAAGAAAATCCAAAATTAAACATAAATTGTCTCATAAATGGTTAAAATTTCCAAAATAATATGTTTTAACGTGTTAGAAGGAAGATCACTTAATTTCCAAAATGAAATTATCAAATAACATGATGTGGATTTTAATTGTCACATACCCGGAATGTGAATATTTCAATTACATTAATTACTAAAAAAATTATTTAAAACATGCCTTATTCTTATTCCTTAAATAGAACATATATTATTGGATATATTACTTAAATAAAAAAATGATGTAAACTCAATCAATGATAGAATAAACAACATTAACAAAATATTACTCCATTACAAGGTAGTTGACACTTATTTGACTTATATTATCCAAACCAATCATATCATTATTCAATAATAATTGTCTTAACAATAGGATCAAATTAAGGGTTATATTTCCCTCATCTATTTGATTTAAAAAATGTTTTTCTTTCTACCAAATAAATATTCTTGGTACTATTCAACATATGATCTCAAATCCTTAATTATAAATTGTTGAATTACAATACTCATATATTTCATAATTTTTATAACAAATATATTATTTGTAATATACTATAATAATGTAATTATTAAATAAAATAAAAGTACATAAATAATAATACTCAGTTTGCATCAATAATATATACTTGACCATAATCCATTTACTTCTTCTAGGGTATATTCTCTTGATGATTTAGTAATTAATTTGTATAGTTCCTCATACCCTTATAGTTGAAGCATTGAAAATTAGAAAATTATATCATTTTATTGAAATCATGATCATGGTGGCCTTTTATCCACAGTATAAGAAAACCTATTTCCCTTTAAAAATGTAACAAGGTGTTTCCATCAAATATTATCAGATGTTGTGAAATCATTCATTCTATTTTCCATTTAACCACATTTTCTCTTTTATCCTCTTCCTTTCATGATTCCTTGTGATGTCGGAATACTTTGAATATTCTTTCTTTTCCTTGATAGCACACAATCATATTTCATCATATGAGGAAAATGTTTGAGACACCATTTCTCTTTGGATGATTGGCTTAAGGCCTTCAGATAAATGTCTGATCATTCATTCCATGCTATGTATGAAATCAGTATCATACATTTCTATCCATATAAAGGTAGCTTAATTCCTTACAACACTATTTTATTACATTTTCTTCAAACTATGGAACATCATCATCATCTCAATTTTTTCTCCTTAGGGAAGTATTTAACAACAAATGTCTCTTTAAAATATTTCCATTCAATGAGGTTCATATTATCTTCATTCCGAGTATTTTGAATCAATGACCACCGCTGATCGACATTGTCTTTGAGAAAAAACAATGTAAGTGTAAGATTTTCCACTTCACCACATTTCAACACCATAAATATCATCTCCAAAGACTTAATCCATTACTCATATATAATTGGATCACTAGTCCCACTAATGGATGGGTGAATCTTTCATATTAATCGATCCAAAATAGGTGAGTCTCATTGTTTAGTAAGTTGATCCATCTTGGAAATCTTATGTATCATAACCTAATTTTGTTTTCCAAAATATCCATAACATTCTCACTTCTAATACAAACAATTTAGACTTTCTCTACAAGGAAAAATCTACACTGACAATAAGTTTTGATACACTACTTCCCTCAATGTTCCATTTATATAGAATGAAATATACTATATTAGTTCCTAAAATTACAAAAGTTGTATAATTCTATATATGGTATATCACATAACATAAATAGTAAAACATATGCATTTCTAATCTCATAATCATAAAAAAAGTTCTTTGGTGGTATTTTTAAATCGTTTCTAATGGATTGTAAAGAAATCTTGAATATCCCTTATTGTATACCCAGAGAGTGAATAACTAGGTTGGAAATAATACATTTTGTCATGTACTATGTTATACTGAGCCAGGCCTGACACAACTTGTCTTAGTTGTTACTCATAGGTACATCTATTCCAAAAACAAATACACTTGTAGTATCCAGATATGGATGTATTTCTAAAAATACCATGATAATCTACACCTTATTAGGATTATATGATGTTCTTGTATAATTATCCTAAATGGATATCATTGGATTGTTCTCCCTAATCTATGTTTTCTAGATCTAGATTCCAAGGTTAGTGTTAAACCTCCTTTGATACAAACTGTAATACCCTGACCGTAGAATCTTGAAGTCGATGTATTATTTTATTTCATTGGCATGATTAAAAGGAATCAATTCCTAAAGGATCGATCAATTTTTTAGTTTTGGAGAGACAAATTACATACATGAAAACCATTTTACATTGGGAAATGGAAAATAAAACATGATACATAATAAAATTAAATGAATATCCTTATTTATATTTTATTCAAATAATTCTTCTTTATAACACGAGGAAAGGAATAATAACAATTGTGAGATAAACTACTCAGTATGGGTATTAAAAGTGGAAGAAATAATGAATCAATGATATAAAATAAACATGGGATATTAAATATATGATAAAGATTCAATTCCAAAAAAAAAGATAAAGAATAACCAAAATGGAAAGGTAAATAACTGATAACACAATCCATTTAACCAATAATCATATCATGAAAATTAACCATTGGTATTATAACTAATTAAATTATCATAATAAAAAACAATTACTTAATACATAATGATGGAATGCATAATGATGTATATCTAAATCATATCTTCTAGGCTTCAAACCGAGTAACAAATACTTTCAATGCTTCTTCCAAACGATCTAATACTGTCAAGGCTTCAAGGAAAGAATATAATACTGTCACGGTTTTATGACAAGAATATAATAAATGGGTAAGGACTCAACTAAAACCATGTCTAATTTTTCCTATGAAACCTAATTATCTATAAAGGGTCTATCGCTAACCTCACCCATCATATTTTAAATTCATATCATTCCTTATATGTTGAATAATCGATTTAATTAATAACTGATGATCCGTATAATAAAATATACATATTGAATAAATATTATTGATTTATCAATAATTTTACTGCAGAAGACAGGTAAATACAAGGGTTTTTGACATTGATGATTGTAAATATCATGGAAATATCATTAAAAACATTCTCAAAGAAAAAAATCATTAAACATTCCAATGTGTCTCATACCACTCTCAAACATTTGAATCATAATTCACTAGAAGAAATAACATTAAATAAAACATATAATATACTGAGAATAAAGTGATTCATTGTATAACATGTCAAAGGGTAGTATATACACCATATAAAATTGAATTTGTTCACAACACCAAATAAGACTTCATGGAACGTAAATTGAGTTGAAATCCCTTACCTTGAGTCTGACTTGACACGTGTGACTTTATAATCCTCTTATTTAGATAACTGCTTTTTATTTTTAACAAGGGATTACGTGGATTTATTTATACCAAATTAAAGGCTTCTAGGATGAGGGTAAATATGTTGAGGAGTTATTTAAGAAGATCTTGGTAGAGCCAATGTTTCATGAGAGGTGTATGGATGTGGGAGGGATTAGTGCCTTTGTTATAATGGTGAAGGATTGGAACTCTTGTAAATACAAAAAGGTATACATTATTGGGAGGTTTTACTTACATATTGCGCCCCCATAATAGGCAACTAATGGAGTAAAGGGGAAGAATCGTTTATTTAATCATCAAACACACAAAAAGTGTATTTTTATAATTTTTTTCATTATCTTCTAAGATTCACCAATTTTATCATTTTAGATTTTATTAAAGAATCTAATTTCTTATCGTATGTAATTTAAACAATAAGTCTAAATTGAAGTGAGATTTATTATATAATATAGACATGATATATTCTAAATATGATATATAATTTAATAACATAATCCCATGTGTGTTGGAAATTAATTTTAAATTAAGTGCATGTATAGTACAAGAACTGTGCTTTAACTCGGACAGTGATGAAAATATTTTTACAATCTATGGGTATATTTGATAATAATAAAAGACTAATTGACCCATTGATAGACCATATTATATATTTATCGACAAATAAAAATCACTTGGAATAATTTTGGATTCTTTTTAATTTTAATTCATTTAATAAAATAATTTTTATTGTAAAATAACATTAATATTAATTGTGAAATTATTTATTTAATTTTATTTTAATAGTATAAAAAAGTATTTGAATATATTATGATCATAGCTTTGTAACGTGATATTATCATCTAAAATAACTTAACACAATAAATTATTAAATTTACTTTTCTTCTAATGTTTTTTGAATCATTTATTTTAATTAGTTATTAACTAAATAATCCATGTATTATTGTTTGTTAAGAGTTTAACGTAACTAATTTGTGACTAAAATATATAATAAAACTACAATTATAAAAATCATATTTAACTTTTAAATTAATTTTTATAACTGAAAATATGTAGTATCTTCCATACTCTAAATCTTTATAAATGTTCACTATATGGAAGGCTCCTTTTAGTCTTTTTCACTACTTAACTTATTATATAGAGAACCTTCTTCAACATGTGTCGAAATAATGCATAAAATTCTATCCAATTGGGTATATGAAAAAAATATAGGTAGAAAATGTACATTGGACATGTTTATAGGTTATTTTAGACCTTATTCTTAATATTTAGTCTCTTGGTAAGCTTAATTTACCTTAATATATTTAATTAATTTTATTTACTTTTACTAATATTTTTGTTCAAAAAATAAGTTAAGATTATTACACTAAAATATCATACTGATTAAAAAAATTTATTTCAATTTTTCAACATTCAATTAAAAAAAATGTAATTTGAATTTTACACTAAACCCACAGACATGGTGAGAAAGTGGTTTTTAAAAGTAAAAATGTTCAAAAGATCAATATGTATTTATATCTAATTTCAAAATAAAAATGACTCCAAAGACCTAAAATAGATTAATATATATATAATTTATCTTTTTTATTTTTAATATCTAATTTAAATTATAATTTATCATTATTAATTATTTAAATGATAGGGTAGTTTTTAACTAAAATAAACTATTTTTTACTATTCATCAAAAAATTAAAAATCACAAAAAAATACCAAAATTTCACCCTAAGCTAATGTTGACATTACGAATTCCCAAATGGATTTTAAATGAAAAAATAATTATTATAAAATTTTAAAAAATTATTTTTAAAATTGGTGTGTCATTAAAAGGTAGTAAAACTCAGTGTAACACAAGTTAACTTAGTATTGTGTGTATTGTAAGCTTAACATGGTGGTACATATAATGAATTATAGAAAACAATCATGGCTATTATCAATTCAAAAAATTATAAAGTATTTTGGTGTTACATCTATCCACCATCTTGTACGTTGGGGAAGACACCCTCCCAAATTACTATGTGTATCAGTTACCCTTTCCATAATTGGTGGGGTAGTGTACAATATCACTGAATATATAGGATACAATATATCTCCCAACCACACTACATACATAATCTAGTCTCATACTTGACTATAGCTATTTTGTCTCATTTACTTCAATTCCATTACTATGGAGTATATATCCTATAAGAACACAAGAATTAAAATGGATATATTAAATTACATTATTTTTATTGATCAATTCACTTTACATTAATTAATTTATTATACTTAAATTAACCATCAACGTTTTTCAAATATATTTTTTCAACCATCAATCAATTTCCATTATATCACTGTATATTCAAAACTGGGTCCCTGGTTTATCAATATCATCTCATTTCATTTTGATAACACCTTCACAATGATTTAAGAAATTTATAAAATTTGTAGCCATTTCCTAATTCTAGGAACTCTAGGAAAACCATCCCAAGATACCACCAAGTTAAATTGGACCAACCACATCCATCTACCTTGACAAGTGGGTATTTTAAAGAAAATAACATGCAACCCTTCAACCATTAAAGATATTTATAAAAATAAATATTCCACCTTATATTAAAAAATGGGAAATCCCAACTTCAACTAATTCAATCATCTCTCATGTCATATCATACACTCACATGCATGTATCGATGAATCATTCCATTATAGGCATCCATTACTGCTACGTCACCCCAACCCTATATCACATCAGCCATCTCATGACTATCCATCATTGGATCATAAAACATCATATGGGAAATCTCAAATCCAAGAAATATTACAAGGTAGAAAGAAAAAACATAGTCAACAAGGTATTATAGGCCCTAAAAACAAGGCATTAATTCTTCAAAAGAAAACAGGTTCTTATTATCCCCAACACAGGGCATAAAGCTTTTTTAAACAATAATAAATCTCATCCTAAAAGATTATATTTATCAAATAACCATTTTTATTATATCTTGAATTTTCCATTTCATTACATAGAGCATTAAACTATAGGAAACCTAATGATTAAGCTACAAAAACCTAATAAACTATAAAACAAGATCTCAACCATCAAAGTTGTTTCAAAAAATGTGGGAAGAAAAACACACAATTAACATTACTTATCTTTAAATTTATCATGTATCATTAATAGGCCCCATGCTATTTCTCAATTATACTAGCAGATGGATGATAATTTTCAATAAAATATGTGTAATACTACAAATTGATTACCATAAAATTAGATCAAACAACAGATTAGAGACCCAACTCTTTAATTTACAAGACACTTTATAAATTATTTATTTATTTATGTTATTTAACATAATTCAGTGAATATAATAATGAAAACCCAATCAAAAAAATATGCTTCACAAGAATAGAATATATATCACACAATGTAGATAATCTAGAAGCAATTTGATATCACAATATTATAAATCATATGCATATGATCACTATCAAATTTCATCATTAATCTAGTAAAATAATAATTTTTTTAATTTAACTATCATTCAAAGGGAAAAATCATGATAATGTTACTATTTTATGTATATAAAAGTGATACAATAAATCCCCTAACTCAAAATCATCAACATTCTTCATAGAATAATGGACCAACATTGAAAATCTATGGTCACCTCCCCCATTAGGAAATAATAATCATCTAAGTAAATAATTTCATAGAATCACCCAAAAAACAAAAAATAGATCCTCATTAGAATGATTTATATGTAATTTAAAATAATGGTGAGAATAGATAAGAGGAAACAAGATTTAATAGGAAGAAACATCTAGAATATGCTGATAGAATATACCTCAGATCAGTACCGATTAAACATGGAAATGTGAGATCAAAACATGATGAAAGGAGATTTAATAGACCCAAAAATAACCATTAGACTCCTAGGATTTGAGATAATTAAGTGGTAATGTATGGGGTTTTAAGTTCTATGGTATTTAATGACATACATTGCTAAAAGATACCACAACACATCTCCTTGGACCATGAATAAACCCATATAGAGATAAGGTTTTCTAAAATACAGCCTAAGTTCCCATGTCGTACTCACCCCCAGTCAAATGTGGTTTCAAGTTCTATTTCCAGATAATATTAATGTGCATCGGTTGGCTATATCTCTTCATTAATCACCATATCGCATACCCCTTACCATGAAAGGGAGAAAGCAGCAACCTGTATCCCTCAACCTAGGTACCCCTAAAAAGGAAATATCATTGTAATATACTTGATCTTCCCCTACACTATAGCATGGATCGACAAAACCATATTAAGAAACATTATGGTGGGGAACCCATCTTCCACTATAAATATGTAATTATTTGATGTGGCTTCCCCAAAAACCCTCAAACACCCTCTAAACCACCCGAAACCTCCTTTACATGCATCCAAAACCCGAACCTCAAAAAGAAAATGGATTCAATGATCTAGGACCTTAAAACAATCAACTGAAAGGTACTATTAATTAAATGGATGATGAAACCCATGTCCATGAAGGTTAATTGATTAAGTAATTATATTAAATATTACTGTATAAATAGATAAAAAACACGGTTGGTGAAGACTTTCCACTGGAATTGCACTTTTCTTCACTAGATGTATGTATTATGCACCTTGGGACTTAAAATGTACTACCCACATAAATTTATTAGTTACACATTTTTTAGTTAAGAAAAATGAATATACTTCAAGTTACATAGATTTAATCTTGTACACATCATGTAATAATTATACTCTACCCATGTATTACATAATACATCATGACCATATGTTTCAAATGCCAAAAACATTTGGACTACAGAACTTGTATTTGATTTGCAATGTTTTTAGTCTAAGATGATTATGAAAATCCCATGTGGGTCCACTTATGTCAAACATAATAAATTTAAGATGAATCCATTTCATGATGATCTGGAGCCTACTTATGTGACTTGGTGCAGTGGAAAGTGTACATGATGTGTGTAAAACGATTATAAAACATTCAAAATAATGATATCTGGTATGAGTTCTTAGAACCATTGTGTGGTTTGTTCTGATTCCATTTTTTAAATTATTCATTGATCCACGTTATATGAGATATAAAAATTATTGATAAATAATAGAACGTAACAAAAAACTATGAATGAATTAAAACATGGAATGAAATTCAACTACTAAATATTAGGCGATCAAAGACAAAATAATAAATTATAAATTCTAATGAGACTTGTTTAATTACAAATATAGGTTTTGGACATAGTTAAATCACTTATAGTGGATGGGGTGGACTTATATATTGTTACATAAAATGGATATTCTATGATGTGCATAACATAGTAGCCAAGACCAATGGAAATCATTAGATGAAACCTGAAAAATACCCAAAAACCAATAGGATCATTGACATTAAATTTATAATTAATAAAAATATATATTATTAAAGAATACATTTGTCATGATATATTTCATCAATGAATATGTTGATCATCTAATTTTTTTGGGTTTATTCTCCTTTGATCTTATAACAATGCTAATGGATTGTTGAGTACTAGAGTGTTATATATATCATCTTGTGTTATTCCACTTGATCATTGTGACAATCCATTCAGTTATGATGAAACATTATTTCACAATATTTGTTGATTATATGAAGGAGGGTTTAAAATCTATCATGCTTTATGGGATAATATCTAGAGTGTTCTTCAGTTTTGAGAGACCGATTTAGTTTTTATTGTACACAATGATTCTCCAATTTGTTTAACCACATATCAGTAGAAATATTTATATATTTATATGGTTAAGGGACAGGGATTAAAATTATTTAATTTCACATAGGCTGTAAATAATATATTAGCCACATTAATAACCCCATTCTATATAATAATTATAATATTCTTATCATTTTTTTATGTTGTCCACTAAATATTGTAATGATGAATATTATTTTACAATCAAAAAAATTAATATTTTTCATAAAACAACATCTTGGACAATATTTCATCCTCTATTATTATTGAATACTATAAAAAAGTTTAATTAATAATTATTCAATCAAAAAATAAATAATCATTCAATTTGTATGTAATTAAAGAATTTGCTAAGGAATACTTTTTTTATACGATCATAAAATCCTGAATGAAAATATTTTTCAAACATGATAATAATATAAATTACCATAACTAAATACAAACGAAATTTAATTGAGATCAACAGAGACACATAGTGTGTAAATTTCTAGGATTATTCCACTATGGAATTATGTGGGATTGCTTAATGTCCAATATTAAGGTCTAGTAACGACTTAAAGAACCAAATAGGTAAAAGTTAATGTCACAATATCGACATACATATATGATCATACACTATGTAATATAATCTATAATAACCCAAACCTCAGTAGACTTGAGATGGTGGTTACTTTATTACATTGGTACTATGTAAAAGTGATCATATCCCAAAATACCGAATATATTTGTAGTATTTGAAAACTAGACATATACATGTTACCTATATTACATAAAAACAATATTGTAATCCCTTTGATCACACTATTATTTTCATAGATCATCCCTATAGAGTTAATTTTAAAACACATCCTGGGATCCTAGTGAAAAAAACATAAGAAATGGGAGAGCTTATATGGTCATTAGGGGTATGTATATTCTATAAGCTATAATAAATAATAATTATGGAATGTTATGTTACTAATAAAACATTCAATTTAATCAAAAAATTAATCATAATATATACACAACAAAAGATGATCAAATAATGACAAATAATCAATCCAATGAGGTAGAAAACATATCCATGGAAATTATGCTAACTTAATATTCACATAGAAATAAAAAAATAATATAATAGTTATGTAATACATAGTTATAGACATCTAAAACATACTTATGAGGTCTTATCCAATAAATCTTAAAATAAATGGGTAAGGCCTTAGAAAAATCAATTTTTGGGTGGTCTCATGGAACCTACTAATGCATCACGAGGATATACCGAGCCTCAACAATCACATAATAATTCTTAAACATTTATCATATAAATTTTTTAAAACATAAACAATATATACATTCTAAATGTAAGTAACATTCCCCGATTGGTAAACATAATAATAAACAATTCGGAGTAATATGGTGAATGGTACATAAATAGCACATCTACTGTCAAATTGATCATAAAACATATAATATATTTTGGTATAATATATCATAATATATTAATCTCAATGAATCATGATATTCAATAAATATTGTTGACATTGATGAAAATACTCGAATAAAACAATTATAAATTCATAGAAGAAATACCCTTTCTAAAATTGTAATCATTGATTTTAAAAGACATTTATTTATAAAAGAGAATATTTTATTTGAATATAACATTTTAAAATTTTATATTATGATTAAAAACATTATGGTTTCATAATGGTATAAAAATTCACTCTTTCCTCATAAGTTAGAAAAACATTCCTTGTGTATTTTGGTTGATTAATTAAAAAAATGCTTTGTTGGGAAAATGAAAAAATATTCATTTCAATTTATTTTAAAAAAAGTAAAATATTATTGAAAATCAATTAAAAATTCATATGATAGTAATAAAAATATGTATTAAATTTTTTTTAGAAATCATGGGCATGGAATAAAATATTACCCAATGGAGACATAGATAAAAACAATCTCGAATAATAATGAGATTGTGATAAAACACTTTATTTTAGTCTTATTTATTATATATATATATGGTCATCCTATATAATAGTTTAAATAATGTTATTAATTTAGACCAGAACCATATTCACATTTATGATATCATATATTATCCCCTTATATCATATTATCACCCTTTTGTTATCAATATTCCGCTACTACACTTTTTCGTGTGTTAAATGCTTCATTTTCCTGTGCATGTTTCATCATGTAAGTCTCGACTATTGACAATAGGATATAGTTACATAATATAAAGAATTAAATTATTGTATTATATATAATATTTAATCATTTTGTAAATTATTTTAATCATTCTGGAATGGTGATCATAGAAAATGAATTGCATCGTGTCGTTGAGACGATAGGTCGTATGCACATGCAAGCGATGATATCATTCCATTATGGGTGAAAAGGGTTGAATTAGATGGTATATTCATTTTTCTAGAATAAATATCATTTCATAATTATCATGTATGTTTATTATTTCCATTATTATACCCATCTATGTAATGTGGTGATAAAACAATATTACACCACAACATGGAGATGGTAAACCATCCACATGAACACAATGTGGTTTAATTTTTTGTAAGATGGATAAAAGGTGGATTATTTTGTAAAATAATAATAATATCTCATAATATATATTATACTATAGTTATTAAGTTTTTATAGCAACAACACATGAAGAATGAATAGAAGAATAAATGAATATGGATGAGTCTGTAAAAATGATTACCTCTTCCTCAGAGAACTTCCATTAGATATCCTATTAACGGATCTAGGGTTGTTCTTTTTAGAAGAATTTGATATCGAGAAATTTAATAATTATATTGGTAGGATAAATGAGTAGGAATTTTTTGAGATACAAGGATCTATGTGAATGGAATAATCTATGTATTAAGTTCCCTTTTATAATTGAGATGTAGGGAACATTGGGGAACTCTCAACCTATTAAATTAATATAAATTAATTTTTAATTAAAAAATTCTTAAATGTGAGTTATTCTGAACGTAATATTTTTATTTGTTGAAATAATCTAACCCAATAATTTTTATTCTAGATTATTTCATATTAATACCCTTATCTTTTAGCTTTAACCATTATTTAATCACATTAAGTCTTACCACGAAAACATTGATTTTTACTCTTTGAGGGTCAATATTGTTACAATAAAATAGAAATATAAACATAAATGAATCATGGATAATAATTTTGACATTATTTAAATCATTTTTAAATTTTTAAATTTTTTTCATTTAATAAAATACTAATTATTTTTATTTAACATTAATTTGAATGTTTACACTATTCATTACATCATGTTTTAAAAACTCAATAAAAGAATATATCATTGAAAAAATATTTTTAAATATCGCTTACATGTAAAATTTTTCTATAAAAATCTTCTCTGACATTAATTATCTCAATTCATATTTATTTCAATATTTTTATAATCATTTATATGATATTACCATTAATTAAATAATTACTACATCATCATTAAGTAATACTTTAAGATAAATACAAATTTATTAAAACCCAAAAAAATATTTTCTTCATGAAGACATAAATAAAATTATATTTCTAATGACTATTTATAGTCTACAATTTGTGCTAAATGACCACATATTAAAATTTAATACATATTAAAAACATTACTATGAAATATCTGACTTTTCTTAAAATAAAACCCTATAAATGGATTAAAATCATCCAAGTGCCTCCAAGAGGCTATAAAATAAAATCAATGATGATTTCGGTCAACATTCACTCAAATAATAAAATTTGGACAAGTGTCGTGGTAATTATCTTATTTTTATAATATTATTTTTACACTTAGTTACCCAATTTATCCTTAACTATGGTAATTCGAATTACAAATTTTATATTCATATTGGCCAAAAAATGGAAAATTGTACATAATATTTACCTTATAATTAAAAATTTTGAATACATTTTTAAAAATTCAAAACACATAATTGGAAAATATTAATTTAAACTTTATATCACAGATGTGGTGAGAAAATGAGTTTTAAAAATGAAAACATTCAACAGTAAGAAATGTTATACTACCAAATTCCATATAAAAATTATTAAAATGACAATAATTGAATTAATATATGTATTTCTAGTCAAATATTACAAGAAAACCTATTTAAAATTTAATTTTACATCATAAATTGTTTAGATGAAATGTATCCTTTCAATTAAAATGTTGTATTTATTTCATATTCATCAAAAAATGAGATGTATAATAAAAAAAATAAACCAAATTAAAAATTTTTACTCTGATTTTAAAAATGAAAATTATTTTTTCATATATAATTTTTAAATGCATCAAAATTTAGTTTCAAAAAAAGAACACCATAAAAAGTCGGTAAACCACCTTTAGAAAAATATATCTTTTTATGAGTTAAAGTGGATTTGTTTTTATATCATTTCTAGAAAACACATAATATAACTTATTGAAATTATATTGAACATTTAATATAAAAATTTTATAAGTTAATTAATTTCATTTATTCCCACTAACTTAAAAAAAATGATAAAATAATATTTCATTATTCATTTATGTTGGGTGTTGGGTGAAATTTAATGTATCAAAGAAATTAAATTTATTAAAAAATATACATATCTTAAAATCTTAATGAATTAAATTCCCCCATACTTCAGTAAAATATATCCTTATAATTTGAAATTGAACTTCAAAATCAATGGTGGACACTTGAAAATTTCTTTGTGGGAAACCCACTTTGGAAATAGGGTTACGAAAACATCCTCATAAGAAAAGGGGAAGGGGAATGTGAAGGTCACCATAAAATTATGCTTTCAAATATGATAAAATTATCGGTGTGTTAAGACCTATAAATGAATGAAAAATATCACTATAATTTTCGGATGGATGGTGATATAGAATAAGATAATTATAATGCTAACCATGACAATACCATAATTTTGTGATCAGTTATAAGACTATTAATTTCTCAAAAAGAAAAGTAAATGAATTGTATTTTTGTTCCAAAATACTTTTCCCTATATTGGTAAAATTATTTTACTACTCATATAAAAACATGAGAAAACAAACATACTTGATTACTTTGAATTTCATAATCATAATACCATCCTTTTTGATTTGATCTACTTCCACTAAATCCCTTACACAAAGAATTGGATGTTCATGATTTTGGAATTACTCAAAGAAATTTAATGAATCATAAGATCCAAAAGTCATTCCTTTAGCTTTAAATGATAAATAAAACCAAAAATGTTTGAAAATATTATCCAATTAATCATGCCTTAAACTCAAAAAATAATATCCAATGTTCAATATAATCCATTCCAACCATAAAACTCATCCAAAATACATAATTCCAAATTCATCATCCAAATTATTATTAAAAAGTTAACTAAATTTCCAAAATAAACATAACATTATATTTTCATCAAAAAACAAAATTTATTTCTTTCTACAAATTATAATAATAAATTGATCACATTTAGAACTTAATTAGTATATCCATGATTATAATAATTAAATCACATGTGTATTTTTTTTAATACAAACATATTGTAAAGAAAATAGAGAAAACATAAACCATAAAATCACTAACCACATTCATATTCACAAATAATATTCCATAAATATCTCTTCATAATTTTTATCTCAAAATCAATCTTAAATTAATGGTTATCTTCCCTCAATAATGTATTTTGAAAAAGATCAACTAACCACTAAATCAATTTAAATTGCTTCTCTACCATTTGATTTATTCTCTTGAATCCTTATATATAAATAATTACAGTAAAATATTTAAGAATCCCATGATTATTATAGGAAAATATCCTTATGAAAATAAAATTAAATCATAATTCATGAATTCTAAAAAATCTGAATAATAATTCGGGTTAGATTTTAGTAACAACAAAGGATTGACCTTAACAACTTTTTTGTTTTGGGATATATTTCCTTGATGATTAGGACATTGGTTTTTATTATTCCCCATTTCATTAAAACTGAAGCACTACACATTTATGGATTCATTATTTCCCTTTAAATTGTGGTCCTGGTGGCCTTTTCCCCACATTTATAGCAGACTATTGTTCCCTTGAAGGAAGTACTGTGGTTTTTCCTTTTATAGTTTTCACATATTGAAAATGTGTTCCTTATTTTCCACCCATTATCCCTTTATTATTATTATTCCTCTAATTCTCTTCTTTACATTAATACCATTATAATGGAATAACTATTTCTCTATCTTGATAACAGAATATATTCTGTCTTTATATGATGAAAATATTTGGGATACTAGCTCCCTTTGAAAACTAGACTAAGTCTATTAAATAATTGACCAATCTTTATCTTTGGATTTTGTACATAATTTGAAGAATATGTTTCTAAACATGTAATGTTTTCTTCATATCTAGAAAAATTATCATAATTGTTTTTTCATAGACTAATAAAATACCTCTCCATATTCTCTTGTTGTTTATGAAGACTATAATTTAATATGAAATTTTCTTTAAAATATTCCCATTACATGTTTTCTATTTATTCCCCCCCTTTTTGTTTTTAATAAATAAACACTATTGACATGTTTCTCTTGATAGATGATAAAATTCCATGATAACATTCTCCCTTTCCTTAATTTTTAAATTGAGAAATATATTTTCTAAGGAATGTATTCACTGCTTGCCTAAAAAATGAATTATTGTTTAATTGAATGATAGATGTTATTGTAACATGAAGTGGTATAACATTATTCCTCCACATTGTGATAACTTTGATTCATATAGGTAAGGTTATTATTGATATCCTAAGTCAGTTGTCCCAATATAGTTATAAGTTTTTTAGCATCACTTGCATCTCTATCTCCAACATCATTATCTTACATAATAGGGAAATCCCTACATATTTTACGTGTGTTGATCCAATTTCCATTCATTTTACTAGTTTCCATTTCTAAACAACGTGATGACATATATTAGATTATAACACTATAAAATATAATGTATAATATCAAAATGAGTAAATAAAAAAACATAAATTGAATATTTCGGTATAACTAATCTCTAAATAATAATCTTAGTTTAATTGGATATATTTTAAAAAATCATAGGTCTCTATTCTCTAGTCTTTGTTTTCCTAAGTATATATCCCATGGTTTCTAATAATATTTTTCAGATACTAACATAAAGATCCCAACCCTAGTAGCCCAGAGTTGGTGGGTACATTATAAAAGTGGTAATGAGTACAAGGCATCACACCCTAAATAACTGGATATGTTTTTTGCCTTTTAAAACTAGATACATACATAAATCTTATATTATAATTGAAAAAATGACATATTAATCACTTTTAGAAAACCATTATTTTTCTAGATCGTACATTTACATTCAATCATAAAAAACTACCTAAAATCAAGGTGAAAAGTAAAGAATAAAAAAGTGGTGAGATGAGATGCTCAGTAAGGGTATGTATATAGTGGAATCTAACATAAATAACAGTTATGGAATGTAAATGAACTGAAAAACATTTCATTTAATCATCAATATTGTCATTATGTTGAAGAAACAAAATATGATCAAATAATTCCATATAAAAATCCCCTGATATATAAAAATTATTCATGGAAATTATAATAGCCAAATAATCAGAAGGAAATCAATAACTAAAATCATAATTATGTAATCTGAAAATATGGACAACTAAAACATACCATCGAGGACTCAACCAGGACATATGAAAATAAATGTGTAAGAACTTGGCTAAATCCCAATCATGTTTTTCTCATGATACCTACCGATATATCAAGGAGATATAATAGACCATAACCATCACAAGAAATGTCCAATTCATTCCTAATAAAAAAAATTAAAACATAAACAAAATATATATATGATATGACAATAACTTTTCTCGGTCATTATACATAATCAAAAACCATTCAGAGTAATATAGTGAATGGAATCAAAATAGAACATCCACAGTCAAAATGATCCTAAAACATTTAATAAAATTTGATATCTTATATCATAATAGATCAATATTAATGAATCATAATATTCTATAATGGTTATTTACATTTATGAAAATAAAAAAATGAAATCATTGATTTTTTTAATATAAATGACCATTTTTATATTGAAATAATTTATTTAGAAATGCATTAATTTATAAAATAAAAATATTACATTGAAAATAAACTTTTAAACATATAATGGATTCTTTAAAACATTATTTTTTAAATATGGGATCAAAATAACCCAATGTGATATATGTTTAAAAAACATTATTTCTGTATTTTTCTTGAAAAAAGTAATGAAGTACCTCATATGGAAAAAGAAATACATATTCATTTAAAAATAATTATAAAATATATAAAATAGGTAAAATTAATTTAAACATTCCTTTGAAAAATGAAAAAATATTTTTGAAATATTTTTGTTAAACATGGTCATGGATGAAAATATTCCCCAGTGGAGACTTAAACATAAACAATCCTGAATAATAATGAGATTGTGAAACTACCATTATATTATGTCTAATTTACATTGTATGTATCCTAACCTAATGTATAATGGTTTAAATCATCTTATTAATTTATAATAGAATTATTTTAATTTTATGATATCATATATGATCCTATTATGTCATCTTATCTCCCTATAGTTAGTAATATTTCATTATTACCCTTGTTTCGGGTGCTAACTACTTCATTTTCCTATGCATGTTACATCATAGAAGCCTTGATTATTGTGCATATGATATAGTTATATCATATAAAGTATGATAATAGTTTAATATATTTCATAATTATTAATTTTATAAAATATTATAATAATTATTTAATGGTGAAAATGGAAAATCAATCACATCGCATCTTGGAGACGGTAGATCGTACATACGCATGAGCAATGTTATAATTACCTTATTGGTGAAAGGGTGAGGAAGTGGATGATATATAAATTGTTATACAATAAATTTCATATATTAATTATAATATATATCTATTATTTTAATCATTATACCCATCCAATTAATTTTGTGATGAAAAATAGATTACACCCTGGTGTTGAGATGGTAAGTCTTAAGTAAAAATGCGCGATAATTTTGTTTTTTATAGTATGGATATGATATGGAATACGGTTATCCCATAATATAAAATTTGAAAATATATATGATAAAACAATTATTAGTATATCTTGGAAACAAAACATTAATTTTTAGTAAAATAAGAAATTAACTTGGATTAGTTGGTAAAAAAATTACATCTTCCTCAATGGACTTCCTTTAGATATATCCCTACGAGATATATGGATGCTCTTTTTGGAAGACGATAATACCCATAACATAGATAAGGGTTTTTGAGGTGAATTGGTTAGGGATTGGTCAATATAGAAGGCTCAATGTGGTGTGATGATGTGAGGTAGGATATTTCCATTTATAATTATAGTGAGGGGAACATTTCATAACTCTCAAAATATTTAAAATATATAAATTAGTAATTAATTTAAAATGGTTAAAAATCATTTTATTTAGAATATAATATGATTTTCAATAAAAATCCTCCTAACTAATAATTTTTATAGATGTGTTTTTCACCTTCTTATACATATTGTTTGTATTTAAATATTACTTAACCCATTTCGCTCTTACTCTAACAACATGAATTTTTACTGTTTTGGGGTCCATATTGTTAGTATAAAATAACAAAATAACCATAAATGAATCATTTAAAACATTTTCATCATTGTTTAATGTTTTTGGCCCAATTTTATATTTTTATAAATTTTACATCATTTAATAAAATATTATTTATTTTATTATAACATTAATAACAGTTTTGACACTATTCATTACATTGTAACATTATATAATAAATAAAAATAATATATATTTGAAAAAACATTTAAAATATCACTAAAATGTACAATTTAACAAAAAAAATTCATTAATGACATTAATTATTGTAAATTATATTTATTTTAATATTTTTATAATATTTGGTTTACATTCCAAAACATTTAATAATTACTATATCAACATTGTGTAGACATTAAGGTGTTTATTTATTTCTTAAAAATTAAAATTAAATTTTCATGATGAATATAAAAATATTATATTTCAAATTACTATTTATAGAAGAATTTATGTTCATAATAACCATATAATAAAAATGTAATACTAATTAAAAACATGTGTATTAAAAATTTTACTTCTCTTAAAATAAAATAATACAAAAAAGAAATAAGTCAAAAATATAGCTATAATAAGAAATAAAATTATTCTAATGATAATTTTTGTTGAAATTCACTCTTTGGATAACTTTTTTTATGTTTAAGGGTAATTTTCTAGAATTTATAATATTATTTTTACTCTAATTTTCACAATTTACCATTAATCGTGGTAATTAAAAATACATAGTTTACTATTCATATTGGACAAAAATAAATGGGGAATATTTAATTAATTTTAACCATATGATTAAAAATATTTATTTTAAAAAATAATACAAAACAAATAATTAGATAAAATTAAATTAAAATTAATCTCTTAGACATGGTGAGAAAACATGTTTTTAAAGTTAAAACGTTCAAAAATATAAATTTTTTTTTTCAAATTCAATATAAAATAGTTTTCAATGGCCTTAATTGAATTAATATATTTATTAATAATATAATTTTACATTAAAATTAATTTAAAATATAATTTTATATGAAAAATTATTTATATGAAAAGTTGATTTTTAATTAAAATGTAGTATATGTTACTATTCATTAGAAAATAGAACATATCGCAAAAATAAAGAAGTCAAAAAAGTATATATTGATAATAATATTTCAAAAATTAAGTTTTCTTAATCAAATATAATTTTCAAAATGGTCAAAAATTAGTTTTAATACATGTGCACCATCAAAAACAGTCAAAACAGCCTTTAGAATAATATATATTTTTATAGGTAAAAGTGGATTTATTATTATATCTTATCTAGAAAGAAATTAACAAGAATATTAAATATTATAATGAAAACATAATATCTAAATTTTATTATGTGGTTAATAATATTCATTCCATCCAATTTAATAGCTAAGTTATAATAATATTTTATTTTTTGTTTACGCTAGGTTTTGCATGCAGTGTAAGCTATCAATGAAATTATATTTATATAAAAAGGGAAATATCACAAAATATTGGGGTTTTAAATAATGTATTTGAATCAATAAATTAGAAATTATAATTCATATTTTCTCCATCAATTTTAATGCATAATAATAATTTCATTGATTATCATGAATAAAGATATCTACATAACCATGTCCGTGTAATTTTATTAAACAGTTTTGTTCCATTCGAAGGGATGAGATATTAACTTCCATAAATGGAAGGGGGAAATTATTACATTAATTATTCAAAAATAACATATGTATCACTATGTACCAAATTAATACTTCGTAGAATGAACATAGTGCATTTCTAGATTCACCAATACATCTAAGTACATGATTCATGATATGTGTTAATAATAATTTTAAATTTTATGAACAATGACATATTCACATAAATAGGAAGATATGATGACACACAACCATTAATAATTCCCTTTATAGGTTATATCCTCATAATCTCCCTTCATATAGAACACTAAGTTAGAAAATCATGAGCTGAAGCCCTGTTATCTTATGATAACTCATTCCTGGTAGTCAAAAATCAAGGTTTCACGTCATATTTCTCTTTCTTACATATACAGAAAAATGTTTAAGATATATCATCATGGAATCTCAAGGTTCCCATTATAGTGAGGAATTTCTTTGAACTATATTTATTAAATATTTACTAAATGGCATCGGCACATTAAATTCATGAATAATAATAATTAACATGTTATATGATATATTTAGTATTTACTTCATTGAATATAACTGGTAATCAAAAGTAAAAACCACTGTGTTCTAAGAAAAAATTATAAAAAATTTGATATACCTTGGTACCTACATGATATGATTATAATAGTTAATAACATTTTTTTATTTTAAAACAAAATAAATTGATCTTATATTTTTTAGTAATATATAAGACCTTTTAAAAAAGATGTGAAATTGAAATTTTTTCAGGGATCGAATTCATTAGTTTTATTGTTTTCCATGAAACAACTAAGATTATGATTTTTATATAATGGTTGAATACTATTTTTTTAAAGGAAATTTATCAACATTTTTTCCATGGAAATGAAAATGTATATTTTAGTTCAAAATATAATTTTGAATATGAAAAAATTATTATGGATTTTTTATGTTTACAAATGGAATAATGGTATTATTATTTTTTAACCCTTAATGATAATTGTTTTGGTCAACCCATGTTTTCAATTAATTTTAACTTGGAATAAGTGTGTGTATGAATTTTAATAAAGTAAGAGATCCAAAAAAGGGACTTACCATGGATGATGTAAGTGTTTATTTATAAAGAACCTGTTTTTAGGTAAAATGGTAAATATGATAAAACATATAATTTTAAATGTGTCGTAGTCTCCTATTATCATAAAATATAGTCATAAAATATTTTTTTGGATGTTATAGGTGAAATGCATTATAGAAATAATTTAATTTATGGAACTGTTATCTACTAGTTGAGAAATCACCACCCCAAACCATCTTAACATAAGACTGCATGTGTTCCTCCAAATAATCAAGAGGATCCAAAATAGTAGAGAGGGTCTATGGACATATTGGGGGGATACCATAACTTCATATCATAGTGAAATAGAACTGTGTAAAATAACCAAATCAACTTCCATAAAAAATATGATCCCCTATAATAAATAACTAAAATAAAAGTGTTCTGTAATAAATAAAATGTAGTATAAAGACTTATTATCGTGCTAGAAAACATCAACTAGTTGATCACTAGGAAAAAAAATAACAAATAAATACATCCAAATAAAATACAAATCTTGGATCACACAATTAGAGGATGAGAAATAAATTATCAGAAATCCACATCTAATAGTAGTTCCTATCACAAATTCTCATAATAAGTGGATACACACATGATGTGTTCATCCCAGTATAATAATAAATTCTATAATAAAAAAAATTAAAATAAAATAAAATATAAATATAATAAATCTTCAAATATTCTATAGTTTTAACCCTAATCGAGATCAGTTAAACCCACTATGTCCATAACTAGGTGCCTCATGAGAATTGGATATATATGGAAAACAATCCAAGGTATATACACTTGAATAAATGAATGATTCTAGATGTCTTACATAGCTACAAGAATAGGTTATACACCATAAGATATATTAATAGGAACCCATTGTAAAAACACGATGTATTATCAGTTCTTGAGGACAATAATAGAATGGTATAAATTTTTAATAGGATCTCCGATAAACATTTGATAACTTCAAAATGTCATAGTAATTTAATAGAACTACGATTCCCAAAATCTGTCCTGTGTGGGTAACACCATTATGGACACATAACCTACTCTAAGAGAATGACCATATCCATAGACCACCAATGAAGAACACTCATCATATATATCCACTGACAATATATCATGTGGGTAACATTAAACAACAGGGGATTCACTCATCCATATCAGCCAATACATCCTAAAGAACCATATTATAGTGACCCAATATTTTGATAAAAAACATACTACATCATTTAATATGAATATTAAATACAATACCTAATAATACATGCATGAAAACCCAAAATATTTATATTCATTGAAACATTTATGGGTAGAAACAGCTACATAAAAGATCTTCCACTATTCCAATAATGTTCATCACAAATAGAACCCTTGTTATACATATCATACATGAAACCATTCTTCATAACTTGAAAAAGTGAAATATAAGAAAGTGTGAGATTTAATGCTCAATAACCATAAATATAAGAGATATCAATCAATGATAATAAGTGAGAATAATATAAGAATAATGGTTTTTAATAAGATGAAGAATTATAATAAAATCTTAATCATTAAAATATAATTAATTTAGAAATATGGTGTAAGTTTTTTTAAAAAAATGAAATAGGGAATACGAATGTTGAATCATATGCAACCAATCCGGATCCCCAAAAATATATCATAAGCATAATGTTTTCATTGGCATAAATATAAGCATAGTAAATAATTTCATTATTCAAGGCCTGATTCAACAAATATCATATTAGACTGGATTAAATTTCTATACTACAATTTCATTATTCAGGGTTCACTCTTAATACTATCCTCATACACACAAAACATTATTATTTCTATTTTAATATATAATTTTTTAACATTTAGTCATAAAATATTATACAATATATATGCACCACATGATAAACAAACCACATTTTTTATATTAATTTGAAAACTAAATTTAGAGAATAAAAATTCTCATAGAAATTTCATGTATTACTATGGGGGGAAATAATATCTTTTATAAAAATAATAAGAAAATATTGAATTTGTCGACCCCCCCCCCCAATGAATAATTGCACTCACAATCAATAACATAGAAATGAAAACAGAAGTTAGTTATAATATGCATATTTAAAATAAAAATATATATAACCTTGATATAAAATATAATTGAATTAATGTAATATGAGGTATTTATTTTAAGTGGGGAATACATATGAACCTTTCAAATCATACCATTCAAATAGAAATCCATTATTTTCTATAAAAACATGGCCATTGAAATAATAATGTAACCATTAGAAATGATAACCTGAACCTTAAAATTTAAACCTCGTAAATGGTTGTGTGAAATAATATTTAAGTATTTTATAGAATTAAAATATAAAATATTTATACAACTTGAATATTAAATATATATATTATAAATGATAAAAAATTGTTTATGTTTTCTAAAAATATAAAATTTTTATTTTTAATTTCATAAAAAATATAATGATTTCAATAAAATTATATTTTGGTTAAATTTTATTATAAATTAATATTATTTTTTATTAAATTTATCGTTTAATTTTAATATAGTATAATCAATTTTTATAAGGTTTAGAAAATTAATCATATTATTTAAATTGGTATTTTCTAATAAATGAATATTTTTTCTAAATATTAAATTTCTAATATTTAGAAAATAATATTCATAAAATGTATTTAAATTATTAATTATAAATTTAAAAAAAATCTATTGTGATTTCTCTATATTTTTAAAAATATTTGAAATTTTAGTGAATAATAAGATACGGTGGAATACAGTATTGAACATTATAAGATAAATGCCAACATTTTAGAGTCACGGATGTCTTAAGCTACAATTAGTTCTAATTCACAAGAACTATCTACAAAATATATTCATATGGCACATCAATTTAAGTATTCTAATAAATAATTAATAATTTAATGGATATCATATTCAAAAAATCCCCTCTTCTCCACCTATAAATACCACACCTCATAATCCATTACCATCACAACATATAATCCTTTTAAAAGATGAAATTTCAACCCATATACTTTACAAATACACTCCCCTGCATTCTATTCTAGATTTTTCATATCCAAATAACAATTTAGAGTGCATTATGTTGTTTTTTTAGATGTAATTAAAGATTTATAATTCTCAAAATGCCTCTGTTTATTTTTTTATTCATCCCCTTATCAAAACCTGCCACATGTATTAATGAATAAATACTATAGGATCATATATATGTATAGTACTATTATATTTTTAATCTATTTCCTTTCATCCATCCTCTTATTTTCTTCTCTTATTGAAAAAACAAAACAATTATCCATATCTTGTCGATTAACCACATTCATGGATGATAAAGTTTCATGTTCCATTACCTACTCCAAGGGGGATAAAAATATTATTATGGATAAATAAGATGATAATAAATATATTATAGCTTACTCAACATACTTTAATGAGTATAAAAACATAATATTAAATAAAATTAAACTAGTCCAAGATAGTCATAAAAACCATAAATGAACTAACCACACAATGTTAACATTTTTACTATGTGAATCATCTCTATATTAGAAAAAATATGGGTATTTTGGACCGATTAAATTTAATTATGTACATGAATACCATTTATTCAAATCTATAGTATTATTCTTATTCTTCATGAACATCAATAATTATCTACAAATGTTCTATATAGGAACCATGAAATGAACACCTTAAAAACATAGAAGTTAGTCATTATATATCATTTAATAGATACAAATAACTATAATAAAATTATAATTAATCAATTATAGATTTTACTTTTTTTGAAGTAGGGACTTTATGAATATAATTTGATTATTCAAGACATTCAGTGGATTTGTAGAATGACTATTGAATATGGGGCCAGGGATCTTTCTAAAACACCCTTTTTTATTTAGGTTATGACATTTCTCTCTCAAAAATACTTTATATATCTATAATATGATCTTTAAATTTTAAAATTTAGAAATATATTTTGCTTATTTAATGAACAAGACCCTAGTATCCTAGATCTGGTCCCATAATTTTTTCATTGGCATTGATACAAGATTGAAATCCCAAAAGGTTGAAATGTTTACTTATTTTGTACACTAGATGCATACATGATAAATATTTTACCTTGGTAATAGAAAATGAAACATAAAACATAAAAAATATAAATTATCAAAAACCTTTAAAACATATTCCATGAATCTATATTGATATCCTCGAGAAATAAAATAAAATAAGGGTGAGATCAAATGATGAATAAGGGTTGAGTACAACGGATAATATCATAAATTGATAAAGAATATTCATCATGGAATGTTAAATGACTGAAAAAATTCCTATTAATCTATAACATGAGAATAATATGTAGGGAAATAATTTGATATATTAATCCATGTAAATAATAAAATCATCTTGAAACTTGACCATTGAAATTATATCTAATCTAATAATCACATGGAATAACAATGTTGATGGACTGAATAATGATAGATGTTTGAACTAACACGATATATAAAAAATATTGTCACTCTCATGATATGTCCTCAAAATAGTTACTCTTAAGATCTATTGTATTGTCTAATATTTTCCTTGTATTATTTCTAAATAATATATGGAATTATTTTGAGACCTTACCTTTCGACGACATGTGATTTCGAGGTCCGGAGTGCTAGAATAATTGTTTGAAATAAATTTAAACATTAAATAGTGCTCGCAAGCAGTTTTCCTGATAATGTGTAATAACATTTAAATGGGTACCTGAATTATAAATATAAGGGCCTTATTGTGTTTTGACCAGCCCCTTTACCTTAGGGGGGCCTAACATCGACCTGTGCGGGTCGGCTATAAAAGTGAGTTTTTGGGAGTTTTAGAGGAAATATTTTAGAAGAAAAAATATAAATTAATAATTTATTTTATGTTTAAAAGTTTCCACAATGAAACAATTATTATTTTATTTATATGATCAAGAGCCTAGGGTTAGACTCATAAACCTATAGTTTTCCCCTATAATCCTCTGGAGCTTCGGAGAGGATCCAACCTTGAAGGATTCTGGATGAACACTGATGAATGATGAAGTGTGGATTTTTGCATAGCGAGATTGAATCTCGAACGATGACTGAACTCCCTCTTCGTTGACGATTGAGGTAGGTGTTTGTTATTTAGATTAAATTCTTCCTCATTCTTCGATTAATGGACAAACGCGGATCAACCCACGAACAGGTTGATCCGCTGATCGTGCATTCTTATGGAAGGGTTATTTATTTTCATTTCATTCAAGATTTTATTTTGGAAGATGATATGATAGTAGTTTGTTTATCATTTAATACGCCCTGTTAAATCCTTCAATTGAGACTGGATCAACGCCATGAGGAATGGCGGTGGGGGTTCGTTCCTCAATTTAGTTTATTGTATTTTTCTTCCACTTTTCATTTCATTCTCCGCAGTCTTTATGGGTTGATGAACAATGGATATTTGCATGCTCATTTCATAATTCAACAATCCCAAATTTAATATCTGACATTGAAACAACCTATGAGATGTGCGACGATGATGGTAGACAATCAATCAGATCAGATAGGGAGAGACCATTTGTCAAGCATTCTTCATATGGGGGCATTGATACGCGTTTTCAGAGCCGATCAAAGGTATGAAACCAACATAATCAGATTAATGGTGTTTGGATAACCAAAACCCTTGAGTTTCATAGTGATCGGGTGGCCAGATCATAGAACGATGCATCCCTCGATGCACTAGACGAAGAACTGCATTTTCTGTAAATTTCTGAAGGACACGGCGTGTATTCCTTAAAACATGACATATGGGTCCGGCATAGTGGATAATAGGGTTCCATGATTCACAAAGTGATGAAAAATAATTTTCCTTGAAGAAAACGGTGTGTGGGTCCTTTTGCGGGCGCGGCATGTATACCAAGCGATAAACAAACATGGGATGGGGTACATAGCCATATACTCTAACAAACGGCCAGACCAGGCTGAATGCATGGGTTACCCCACGTACCGTTTATATAGGATAGCACACATGGGATAAAGCCATGTACGGGCACATGGCCACGTACATAGAGCTGAACCTAGTTACTCAGTCATGGCATGTGATCTGTACTACACGTCGTGTACTGACCTTTCTACACAACAAGCCTTGCGACACGAGTCGTTGTACATGGTAAGTACCTGTGGTCAGGAGACACGGTGTGTGACACTTCTACATGTCATGTACTTTTCAGTACATGGTTTTACCTTCTTTTCCACCATATCTTGGACATGTTTCGTTTGGATTAGTGCCCAATTTTCTTGTTTCCTTAAAGGTTAGGTATCGTTTCCTTTTACATGAGTATGATCCCTTCAGCAGGACATTCTGATACAGAGTTAGGTATCCCTCCGAGAGGCTTGGAGTGAGATACCCTATCCATTCTTGACCCTAAGTAGAGTCAAGAATCAATGTGATTATTCCCACAAGGCACTGATAATCTTCCTAGCTGGTGAATCCGAATGTGTGGCGGTATTCGCCAAGGCCCTCGTAGTGATCCTCATCTATGTATTGTGATCTTTACCCAATCAAGAGTGTGTTCTCTAAAAATGAGTGAATCTATCTCTCATGAAACTTCTTAATGGATAGTACATTTTGGACGTACATCATCAGAGCTATCAGAATCATGGAGTGAGTTCTCCCAAATGAGTGCTTCATGGAATCTTCAATCGGAATCCCTAGTAGGGGAATGTGATTATGTGACTTGTCACTAGACAACGGGTCTGGGATTTGATTATATGTGCTTTTGTGTTCACCTATTACATTTTCAGTAGACATATACTGTATAGATCTGAATATATCTTTCCCTCATGTGTTGATTTCTAGTTTTCAGGGTCCTCTTTTTAGTATTATTTTACTCACCCCTGCACGGGATTTTCTCGCACGTGTCATTTCTTGTGAAGACAATCAGCCTTTTGACAGATTCCAGGGTGCACCAGGATAGGACCAATCTTTCTGAGTTCTCTATAATCCAAGGTGTTCTAATGCAGACAAGAAGCAGTACCACTACATCTGTGTTTACAAGTTGGTCTTTGTAGTTTTCAGAAGTCTGTTTTTGGTGGTCTTGTATTCTGGACCAGTTTACTTTCAGTGATTTACTTCCCATTGTACTTTTTTTGTTCCGTTTAGTTGTATGCATGTATTTTTTTCCATAATGGTATTTTTCATTTCAAAATTTGTGGGATTGGATATGTGTGCGTGTGTATAGGTACTTAGGCAATGCCTCCCATGTTAGTAATAAGCCTACTCGGTGCTAGTCACCAGCCCTTGGCCTATTTGAGGTGGGCTTGGGGAGTCGTAGCGCAGGACCCACAAGGATGGGTCTTGACAGAGTGGTATCAGAGGAGGTCAGTTTTACCTTTGAACCAAGATTCTGTGAGATTGGTTTGGGGAAATAGTGTTTTATTCGAGTTCAGCTTTCTTTCCAAAGACTGTAGTATTGGTGTGGGTGGCCGATGTATCCATACACTAGGACTCAGATAACCTAATTCTTGATCTGGTACATAAAAACACTAGTTTTGAGGGAATAGTAGATCAGTGATTTCATTATATAAGAATGGGTTGTGTTTTCTAGGACTTTTGTTTCAGCTATCCAGATATACTCTTTGACAATGGTACATATTTTTTCTCATAGATGCATCCACGACGCATACCCACTAGGATTAAGTATCATGATAATGAGGATGACCCCCTCAATAAAGAGGCTTGATACAAGGACTAGTTCCTTAGGAGTTTCCTCTAGGTGGGGCACCATCCATACGACCACTAGTGGAGCATCCCTTTGTACCTGTAGTACCAACAGTTGAGGGGAGTAGGCTAATTTCACTCTATATGTTCTAAAGACAGAAACCCCTTAGGATCTCAGGCGAGCCCAACACTCAGGAGGATGAGGAGTGGCTTGAGGATGTAACCAGATTTTATTGTCTCGTGAAGACATAGGTGGACCAGATGGTGATCCTCAGAGTGAGCCTTCTTTAGGGTTTAGATGGCTGATGGTAGAGTCTGACCACAAGGACTCATGACAAGGAGACTCTTTCATGGATAGAGTTTGAGCGACTCTTTAAGGAGGATTTTTCACCGGTTACACTGAGAGAAGTGCATATCCAAGAGCTTCCTCAGCTTTAGAATGGAAGTTTCATTATGGATGACTATTAATCAAGGATCACCAACCTTGCTATGTACTCAATGGATATGTTCAGGGATAATTACATCAGAGCTCGGACCATCGAGGGAGGACTACGATGGGAAATATGAGCTAGTGTCTTGCCTCTTTGAATTCCAACTTATGTTGGAGTGCTCAAGTGGGCCTTGGTGATCGAGAGCTTCTTGGTGGAGCAGAGACAAAAATGATATTCAGTAGTAGGAAGACATATGCAGAGACCTCAGAAGCAGGGAGTGAATGTCAAGAACATGGATCAGGATGTGGAAGATGTCACAGGAGGACCCCGGACAGGGGTTTGGCAGTCTGGGGCTCTCAGGATGGATCCAGTCAGCCTTAGGATAGGCAATGAAATTCGGGAAACTGTAGGGGACATCTCACAAGAGATTGTCTGGCCCGTCGATCTGCTGAGAGGGTGGCAAAGGATGGACCACCGAGGCAGAGGTAGAGAGTGGATCAGACAAACCCTCTAGGTGGTGGATGTGGCAGAGGAGTAGGGAGAGCTAGAGGTGGTGGCAGACTCTTCAATCTACTTCCTTCACCACCCCAGAGGTCAACACCAGGCTTAGGGAGCTGGGGGACTGGGGTGGGGAAAAAATAAATTAAGTCAAGTTGTATGAACCAGGGAATCTACAGATGATCTGTGGTATGATCTATGTCTTCTCTACATTGACTACCATTCTTTTAGACATAGGTGTCAGTCATTCCATCATTGCCACATGCATTGTGTGAATCTAGGAGATTTCGGTAGAGTTGCTGACTCGATCCTTACTCTTGGAAGAACCTACTGGAGGAGACACGATGATCACACAACTTTGGAGGCATTGTGATATTACCTATAGAGGTGATAGTTTCAGTTGGAAACTCTAGGCGGTAGCGTTGAGGCGTTACAATGTCATTATCAATATGGATTGGATGTCTTCAGTTCTTGACCAGATTTACTACTTTAGGTGAAAAGGGCGGTGTCACGACCCGTCCTCGGGGCCCGTGTCGTGACTACCCCAAGCCCACCTTCCATAGGCCAGGGGCTGGCGACTAGCACCAAAGGCGTACATCCCGATAACTGGGAAGACATTTCCTTTATAAAAGTAAACAAACACGACAGAGTATAAGAGAAAGTAAACACTAAGTACAAAGAGAAGTGCAAAAAGGAAAAATGGGCCAGAATACAAACCCAAAAGAAAGTACAACTACAACTGAACAGTGTACAAAAGAAAAAGACAACAACTGGTGGGACGGAAACAGCTCCTGGGTCGTCCTCCTCGGATCCTTCTTGAAGGGTAGGTACAGTTGGTGTAGCTCCTGGATTGTCCACCACGGATCCTACCTGAAGGGTAGGTACAGATAGCCTCCTCCACACTCTCGTCCGTCAACCTCCTCCGTGAGTCGTCACGTCGTGTAGTCCACCTCCGGGTACTGACTCGTCGTGTAGTCCACCACCGGGTACCGTCCAGTCCTCGAACACTCGGCCTCCGTCAGCACTTCCCGTCGTCTGCAACCAACACAATGAGGTGCGGGCATAGCCCGTGCAGGGGTGAGTATAACGATACTCAGTAGGGACACTGAGACCCTCAAGGTCTCACTAAACCAACAAGGATAACCACAAAGAAAATCTCAACAGATATCCTCTACTTAGGTATATGCCCATACATATACCTTAGTTATCAAGTAACCCATCTCAATCATGGGGAAACACAAGGATTATGAAATAAACGGATATCCACTCCCCAGGTATATACCCATACATATACCTAAGTTAGCAATTGACCCATCTCAATCATGAGGTAAACACAAGGTCAAAAGTCTCAGCTTAAACTAGGATTTTCATAATCGAAACCGTAACTGCTGAAGAGCTCCGTCTATGGAGTGTACAGTGGTCCTGCCACGACTCCGAGGTACTGCTCACTAACCTAAGACTGCTGAGGTACTCCTCCTGTCGAGTATCGCTGACCTGCCACCTCACACAGTAGTGCTTCCCGCCGGGGTCTGCCACCCAACACAGTAGTGCTCCCCCTCATAGCCTACAGAGGTACTCCTCCTGTCGAGTACCGTGGGTCTGCCACCTCACATTTTAGTGCTCCTCCGCTATGGGTCTGCCACCTCACAAAGTAGTACTCCCCACTGGGCTACGTAAGTCACTCCGAATCGAATTGGACAATCTGTCTTCAGGTCTCTGCCGGCTACACGGTCTCCGTACTCCGTACGCTCATCTCTAGGAGGGTCCGCTCCACGAGCTACAAGTCGATACTCCAAGTATCTCAAAGTCCCACAAAGAAGTATCTCAAAGGACCGCCTCGTCATAGGGGTCTCAACACAACAGACGGTGTGTCAATCGGACGCCCAGTCTGTGAGTTATTAGCCTTTTCGTCCCAGGGGCCCTGTTGGTTTCGTGAGCGCACCAAACCCGGCCGTATCTCAACTGTACTCGAACTCTCATAGGGTATACTCATAGAGTCCGTTTCTCAACGAGATCACCAACTCCGCTGACAGTTCTTCAAACAGACGTTCTGTCAGAAAGATATCAGCGTTTCCATTCCAGGGGCCCGGTTGGATTTCGGTGCGATCCAACCCGGCCATTATCCATCTGCATCTAATTCTCGGGCGGAGGTTGTCAAAAGTTCCATATCGTCAACAGGAACTCAACGCAATAGACAGCACGTCAATCGGATAACCGATCCGAGAGTTATTGGCTTTTCCGTCTCACACCCACCATGGGAAACTTCCTTGGAGGTCACCCATCCTGATCACTACTCTAGGCCAAGCACGCATAATGTAACAGCCCGAGATTTTATGAAAAATATTCTTTTTAATTTTATTAATGTCTTGTGTTGTACGCTACACCAAAATTAGCTTGCACAACACGCATCTTTGACTTGCCTTGTATTACACGCAATCGCAACCTTCCTCGATAGCGTGTGTAGTACGCAATACTGAGTTTCACGAAACAACGATATGCTATTAAAATATTATTAAAACTAGCCGTTATGAATAGTAATGACCACTTTTTAAATTTTAGAAGTTTTAGCTCTAAAAATGGACTTCATTTTTGGATTCGGAGTATCGAATTTAGCCTAAGGTGAAATTTTGGTGATTTTCGGAAAACTTTCATATTTTGATGAATAGTGAAAAATACTAAATTTTAGTTAAAAACAACTTTTTCAATCGAAATAATTAATAGTGATAACTTATTAATTTGAGTGGTTTTAAAGTATATTTAGAATATATTTTTACAATTTAATACAATTTTGGTCATTGGATGTAATTTCACATTTAAACCAGACATAAACAAGTGTCAATCTTTTGATAAATATTGTTTCTTAAAAACACGCTCTTTGTTTTAACAGCGGGATTTAATTATAAAATTAATTAATGCTACTTCTATGATATGAATTTGGTAAAATAGAATTCATTTTTGAATTCGGAATATGAAATATAGGTTAGGATGAAATTTTGGCATTGTTCTGAAAAACATCAATTTTTTATGAATAGTGAAACTACTAAGTGGTAGTTAAAAAAATTAATTTCTTCATAAATCTTAATTTTACCGCTTCTATGAATGGAATTTCAAAAATCCGAGAGACACGGTTGATATCAGTAAGTAAAATGTGGTTCAATGAGATAAAAATAATTTTTTGGTGAATAGTAACTTTTTACTATTTCTACCGCGGTTAATAGTAAATACGGTAACTAAGGGTAAATATGATATCAATATTACCCTAACACATGTCCTAATTCTATTGGACAATTGTAATTCGACCAAAAACAAACTTAGGAATAAAATATGACCATTTAGGCCCACTTGGATTAGATTAGGACATTTGTTATTAATTTATTTAAAGAAGGGATAAAATAGTTAAAATCAAAGTTTAATAAGTAAATAATTTTTAATATGGGGTTATACATAATATAAATTCGACTATAAATATTCATTAGAAATCTAAAAATATTTCCTACATAATGGTATTTTATTTGTAATTTTTAGACATTAAATAATTTAATTTATTTACGACACAAAGATGATGCAGTAATTATCTTATTAATGAAATATTGACATAATTGATAATATAAATACAAAAATAAATGTAATTTAAGACTTTTTATGAATTCCACTAATTTTCTAGGTTACTATGATATATTAGTGTTGATTTAATCAACTTGGTTCGAACATATAATTCTGTTATGACTTTCACAAAAATCATATATCAAATAGTGTCAAAATTGACACAAAATAGTTTTTAAATCAAATATTATATTATTAATTGTTATTTTATTCCTAAAAATCTACGGTTCGGCCAAATGACTTAGATAAGGATATATATATTAATAATAAACAATTTGGGGTTCGTTTGGCATGTTATAGTAAGTGTATTAACCATATAGTGAAAGAAAACAAAAAGACATGGTAAAAGTTAAATTATTTAACTTAGAGTTAAATCTAATTGATAAGGTTAAAATAATACCCTAAACTTGTCTAAATCCTATTGGTTGATAGGATTTCGACCCTTCCCCACTTTATCTTCGAAATAAGACCCTTTGGAACCATTATAAACCGATTTTGACTTTAATATAAAATAATATTTTGAGATATTCCTAAGGTGCCCCTCTCCTCCCTTATAAAAGGGCACCTCCTCCCCCTCCTCCTCACACCAATTTGAGCACTCAAGCTCGGACAACCCCTGCCATTTTCTCCTCTCCACTTCCCTATAATAATCCTAGAGGTCCTGGTCTTCTTCAAAGACCAATCTTAGTTCCCTAAGTGGAGGATTCAAAGAAGTGTTCCAAAGAAGAGGTAATATCCATTACCGATCTTTTCAATTTCTTTCTTCTTCAACTTCTTCTTCTTTAGTTGTTTCATGATAAAGTAATAACATCAGTATTACTTACATACTGATATGTTATTATAAATATGAAACAACCCTAATTCACCTTCTATCCATCCTGCGGAAAAATGAAATCACCGCGCGTGCGTACGTACGGAATACCGTCTCCACGCCGTGGTGTAATCTATTTTTCCACCATCACTTTACAAGGATGGGTATAATGGTGTAATGAGTAACTATTTATGATTATTATAAAGTAATATTGATACTTAAATAATATATATATACTCCAATACAGTTCCACGATCATAGGAACGATATCATCACTCGTGCGTACGTACGGAATACCGTCTCCACGATGTGATGCGACTCGTTCTACCTGATCATCATTACATAGTAATTATATAAATGAATTGAATGAATGAATATGGTATATACTACACTAATACCATTATGGAAATGAATTATCTATAACCTAAAGATAAGAATAAGAATTTATTCGACAAAACACGCATAAGAACAAAAAGTTATAAAGACCCGAGTAACAAGTAACAATGAAATATTACTAACAAGAAGCTAATAATATGACCATATATGATATCATATCAATATGTATGATTCTGGAATAAGTAAATAACATTATTTAAACCATTATACAGGAGCTTCGGACACGAAAAAATCAAATCGTACCTAAGGTAAGGGAAATATCACAATCTCATTTTTATCCGAGATTGTTTATTCGTAAGTATTTACTGGGGTGTATTTTATCATCCACATCCATGTTTCATCAATATGTAATATTATTTCCATCCACCTACAATTGTTTAAATCCATTTTTACCCTTCGGTGAGTTTTTAGTAATATGTATGAAAGGAATCTTTTTTCGTTTTTTTGTACGATGTACTTTTTGATTTTTCCGACAAAAGTACGAAGAATGTTTTTTTAACTTATACGGCATGAATGGATTCTTAAAACATTATTTCCAAGAAACTTAATTTACAAGTTTTCAAGTTTATTTTTAATCAACTTCCTTTATTTTAAAGTTGTATGACATGTTATGAAAGGAAAAATGTTTTTGAAGTAGAAAGGATATTTTCCTCAAGAATGGAGTTCAAGTATTTTATCAAAATTATTTTCCATATAAGATAATAAAGGGTTCTGTTTTTATCCCTATTATTACATTGATTTGATCAGGTTGTGATGGAATTATTTTTATGAATTCCTTTATCTTATATGAATTGATTTATGATGTCATGATGTTTCAAGAATCCCATTTTTGTTACTTGTGTTATGCGATGATGTATGATTTATGATTATGTGGCACACATAAGAAAGGATTCATTATAAGATGGGTGGGACCTATATCTCCCTCCAATGCATTGGGTAAAGATTTTATATCTCATGAGATAGACATGGCTGGAATGGTAGGTTATACCGGTTCAGTGAAACAGGACTGAAACGAGGGTTACTCGATTCAGAAAGGGACTTTGTCCACTAAGATAGTCTTGGCAATGAGTCTTGACTAACAAGAAATGATTCTATATGATTATGTGTGAATGCCACAATGTTTCATGTTTTATTTTATGATTATTGTGATTACATTTCATTGCCATGATTTATCCCATTTATGAAATTATGATCTCTTTTGCAGGTTAAGATTTCCAAAAATTATGTGCTTGTGTATATGATGTGATTGATATTTCTTTTGATTACCCTTACTGAGCATTTGAGCTCACCCTTTTATGTTTTCTTTTCCCCAGGATATAAAAAAGGGTTTTAGGTAAAAAAAGGGGAAGATCTTTATGGGAGATATTGAAGATCTTTCACCACGATTAGAAGATTATGTTCCGAGTTTCCAAAGACACTAAACTATTACGATCCTTGTGTGTGTGTTTTTGTTATGTACCAAGTATTCCGCAAAATTAAGGTAATGTTCATGTACATTAAGCTTAGGGTCGTTACAGTTGGTATCAGAGGAAAGGTTTAGTCAACCTTTGGAAACTAGGATGCGAAAATGTTAGTGAGATCCCTAGAGATATTTCTACGGTATGTCTAGGGATGTCCCTAAGGTTAAGTATACGTATAGGTTATAGTACTACAACTACGCTAACGATCATAGAATTAAACCTAAGATGTTAGATATTGAAGGTACTCCCCCTTTATTATGTTGTTTTCCCTAGCATGATTTTTGCCTCTCACACTTTTTTTTGGGTTTTAGAAAATGGCTGGAAACAAGATGATTCACGATAATGGAGGATATGATGGACAATGGAATGATATTCTTCATAATGAAATGGGATATGGAAGTCCAAACATCATTATTATGCCGAATCAGCAATCTCATAATATGATCAATAAAGTAAAATTTGGTAAGTTTCCTGACTCGGCTAATAAGAGAAAGATGGAGTTTCATGATGATCATAGAGGAAAGAAAGTTCAATTTTTTTCCTATGTAATTCATGTGGGAAGAGGCATCAAGGAGAATGTTTCAAAGGAACTGGAATATGCTTTGGGTGTGGAAAATAAGGACACAAATCCAGTAAGTGGAAAGGAAAAGGTTCAGTTAACACCAGGGATGAGGATAATGGTATTGCTATGACATCAACACTGGTTAAAAGTTTTAAATGTGGAATGTAAGGGCATTATGCAAACCAATGCCCTAAGGGAAAGTCTCATGAAGAGAATCAGTATGGTCGTATGGGAAGTATTTATGTTGATGATGATGAAGAGACTACAAATGATATGTGAGATGAAGGAATTGTTGAATCTTGGACAATGGTTTAAGAATGTAGTGGAATGATTACATGTTTATCATGTGTAATGTTGTATAAGTAATCTCATGGTACTGTAGAATAAAGAGACATGTAAGGATTGTTACACTGTTGTCTGATTAATGTTACCAGTATCCATGAAAGGTTATTCAGATATTTTTGGAATGTAGATGATATGCGCATAATGAAGGGATAAGGAGAAAATTAAATGTTTGATAGTATTCATGAGCTCATGATTGATATAAGGACTAAGTGATATCATGAGGATTTTGGTATGTGGAAAGAGTTAACTTTTAATAGAATTCGTGTTTTCAATAAGGTTCAATGGGTATTCAAGAGAGTACAAGATTAAGGCCTTTGAATGTTTGGAATGTGACCAACAAGATATATCTTATGATATATGGGGATCAACGATGGTATTAAATCTCTGGTAATCGTTTTCACTATGTTATGAGAATGGACTGCAGTATTATGGATAAGCCTAAAGATTGGAATGGATTATGTTGGACATAAGTTAGTATTGTTTAAGGATAGATGTTTTTTCGATGAGATGTTATTGTAATATAGTTTTATAAAAAGGACAACCTATAGGACGGGCGACAGCCCATCGCTTCGGACAAGGCTGTGGGAATCGAACCCACAACTGAAGTGCGACTGGCCTTTATCGCCTACCACTGACCTACAGGAAGTCCCTGTTTAGTAGAAACTAGTGTTATTATATTAAGCAGTATGATATATGAAGTATAAGTCCATTTTAGGAACCATATGTGATTAATCTCACTATAGATCGACTTATGTATATAATTTTTGCTAACCTTTTTTTTGAGACAGATGGAATGACCCGTCATTCTATCACATGATCTGCTAACACTTCACGAATAACAAATTCAACTCCATTTATTTAAGAGATGAATTGGAAATTGTTAAAGGCACGAACAACAGTGAGATTGTACCAAAATAAAGTAAGTTTTTATTCTAATTCAAATTATTTAACTTTAGGGAAACGATCTTGAAAACCAAAAATGTTGTTCTAGTGCTCTTATATCTGATGAATCAGATGGTATCTTAGATCGTAACAAATCTATGGCTTTGTGATTGTTGGCTATTTCATATCCATGTTCTCTACCACTCTCCATCAGAACATGATGGTTAGATTTCTCTTCCATATCCATATTTTCACCTATGTGGAAACCCATTGATTAGTTTATTTGGGTAACCGTTATGTTTCATACATTTGTTTTTAATGATTGGTTTTGATATTCCTTTTTACGATGTGGGTTTCTATTAAAGAAACTTTCAAATAGTAAACCATTTATAACCCCGACGAATTTCGAGGGCGAAATTCATTTTAAGGGGGGTAGAATGTAACAGCCCGAGATTTTATGAAAAATATTCTTTTTAATTTTATTAATGTATTGTGTTGTACGCTACACCAAAATGATCTTGCACAACACGCATCTTTGACTTGCCTTGTATTACACGCAATCGCAACCTTCCTCGATAGCGTGTGTAGTACGCAATACTGAGTTTCACGAAACAACGATATGCTATTAAAATATTATTAAAACTAGCCGTTATGAATAGTAATAACCACTTTTTAAATTTTAGAAGTTTTAGCTCTCAAAATGGACTTCATTTTTGGATTCGGAGTATCGAATTTAGCCTAAGGTGAAATTTTGGTGATTTTCGGATAACTTTCATATTTTGATGAATAGTGAAAAATACTAAATTTTAGTTAAAAACAACTTTTTCAATCGAAATAATTAATAGTGATAAGTTATTAATTTGAGTGGTTTTAAAGTATCTTTAGAATATATTTTTACAATTTAATACAATGTTGGTCATTGGATGTAATTTCACATTTAAACCAGACATAAACAAGTGTCAATCTTTTGATAAATATTATTTCTTAAAAACACGCTCTTTGTTTTAACAGCGGGATTTAATTATAAAATTAATTAATGAAAATTCTATGATATGAATTTGGTAAAATAGACTTCATTTTTGAATTCGGAATATGAAATATAGCTTAGGATGAAATTTTGGCATTGTTCTGAAAAACATCAATTTTTGATGAATAGTGAAACTACTAAGTGGTAGTTAAAAAATTAATTTCTTCATAAATCTTAATTTTACCACTTCTATGAATGGAATTTCAAAAATCCTAGAGAGACGGTTGATATCAGTAAGTAAAATGTGGTTCAATGAGATAAAAATAATTTTTTGGTGAATAGTAACTTTTTACTATTTTTACCGCGGTTAATAGTAAATAGGGCAACTAAGGGTAAATATGATATCAATATTACCCTAAAACATGACCTAATTCTATTGGACAAGTGTAATTCGACCAAAAACAAACTTAGGAATAAAATATGACCATTTAGGCCCACTTGGATTAGATTAGGACATTTGTTTTTAATTTATTTAAAGAAGGGATAAAATAGTTAAAATCAAAGTTTAATAAGTAAATCATTTTTAATATGGGGTTATACATAAGATTAATTCGACTATAAATATTCATTAGAAAGATAAAAATATTTCCTACATAATGGTATTTTAGTTGTAATTTTTAGACATTAAATAATTTAATTTATTTATGACACAATGATGATGCAGTAATTATCTTATTAATGAAATATTGACATAATTGATAATATAAATACCAAAATAAATGTAATTTAAGACTTTTTATGAATTATAATAATTTTCTAGGTTACTATGATATATTAGTGTTGATTTAATCAACTTGTTTCGAACATATAATTCTGTTATGACTTTCACAAAAATCATATATCAAATAGTGTCAAAATTGACACAAAATAGTTTTTAAATCAAATCTTATATTATTAATTGTTATTTTATTCCTAAAAATCTAAGGTTCGACCAAATGACTTAGATAAGGATATATATATTAATAATAAACAATTTGGGGTTCTTTTGGCATGTTATAGTATGTTTATTAACCATATAGTGAAAGAAAACAAAAAGACATGGTAAAAGTTAAATTATTTAACTTAGAGTTAAATCTAATTGATAAGGTTAAAATAATATCCTAAACTTGTCTAAATCCTATTGGTTGATAGGATTTCGACCCTTCCCCACTTTATCTTCGAAATAAGACCCTTTGGAACCATTATAAACCGATTTTGACTTTAATATAAAATAATATTTTGAGATATTCCTAAGGTGCCCCTCTCCTCCCTTATAAAAGGGCACCTCCTCCCCCTCCTCCTCACACCAATTTGAGCACTCAAGCTCGGCCAACCCCTGCCATTTTCTCCTCTACACTTCCCTAGAATAATCCTAGAGGTCCTGATCTTCTTCAAAGACCAATCTTAGTTCCCTAAGTGGAGGATTCAAAGAAGCGTTCCAAAGAAGAGGTAATATCCATTACCGATCTTTTCAATTTCTTTCTTCTTCAACTTCTTCTTCTTTAGTTGTTTCATGATAAAGTAATAACATCAGTATTACTTACATACTGATATGTTATTATAAATATGAAACAACCCTAATTCACCTTCTATCCATCCTGTGGAAAAATGAAATCACCGCGCGTGCGTACGTACGGAATACCGTCTCCACGCCGTGGTGTAATCTATTTTTCCACCATCACTTTACAAGGATGGGTATAATGGTGTAATGAGTAACTATTTATGATTATTATAAAGTAATATTGATACTGAAATAATATATATATACTCCAATACAGTTCCACGATCATAGGAACGATATCATCACTCGTGCGTACGTACGTAATACCGTCTCCACGATGTGATGCGACTCGTTCTACATGATCATCATTACATAGTAATTATATAAATTAATTGAATGAATGAATATGGTATATACTACACTAATACCATTATGGAAATGAATTATCTATAACCTAAAGATAAGAATAAGAATTTATTCGACAAAACACGCATAAGAACAAAAAGTTATAAAGACCCGAGTAACTAGTAACAATGAAATATTACTAACAAGAAGCTAATAATATGACCATATATGATATCATATCAATATGTATGATTCTGGAATAAGTCAATAACATTATTTAAACCATTATACAGGAGCTTCGGACACGAACAAAGCAAATCGGACCTAAGGTAAGGGAAATATCACAATCTCATTTTTATCCGAGATTGTTTATTCGTAAGTATTTACTGGGGTGTATTTTATCATCCACATCCATGTTTCATCAATATGTAATATTATTTCCATCCACCTAAAATTTTTTAAATCCATTTTTACCCTTCGGTGAGTTTTTAGTAATATGTACGAAAGGAATCTTTTGTCGTTTTTTTGTACGATGTACTTTTTGATTTTTCCGACAAAAGTACGAAGAATGTTTTTTTTAACTTATACGGCATGAATGGATTCTTAAAACATTATTTCCAAGAAACATCATTTACAAGTTTTCAAGTTTATTTTTAATCAACTTCTTTTATTTTAAAGTCGTATGACATGTTATGAAAGGAAAAATGTTTTTGAAGTAGAAAGGATATTTTCCTCAAGAATGGAGTTCAAATATTTTATCAAAATTATTTTCCATCTAAGATAATAAAGGGTTCTGTTTTTATCCCTATTATTACATTGATTTGATCATGTTGTGATGGAATTATTTTTATGAATTCCTTTATCTTATATGAATTGATTTATGATGTCATGATGTTTCAAGAATCCCATTTTTGTTACATGTGTTATGCGATGATGTATGATTTATGATTATGTGGCACACATAAGAAAGGATTCATTATAAGATGGGTGGGACCTATATCTCCCTCCAATGCATTGGGTAAAGATTTTATATCTCATGAGATAGACATGGCTGGAATGGTAGGTTATACCGGTTCAGTGAAACAGGACTGAAACGAGGGTTACTCGATTCAGAAAGGGACTTTGTCCAATAAGATAGTCTTGGAAATGAGTCTTGACTACCAAGAAATGATTCTCTATGATTATGTGTGAATGCCACAAAGTTTCATGTTTTATATTATGATTATTGTGATTACATTTCACTTCCATGATTTATCCCATGTTATGAAATTATGATCTCTTTTGCAGGTTAAGATTTCCAAAAGTTATGTGCTTGTGTATATGATGTGATTGATATTTCTTTTGATTACCCTTACTGAGCATTTGAGCTCACCCTTTTATGTTTTCTTTTCCCCAGGATATAAAAAAGGGTTTTAGGTAAAAAAAGGGGAAGATCATTATGGGAGATATTGAAGATCTTTCACCACGATTAGAAGATTATGTTCCGAGTTTCCAAAGACACTAAACTATTACGATCCTTGTGTGTGTGTTTTTGTTATGTACCAAGTATTCCGCAAAATTAATGTAATGTTCATGTACGTTAAGCTTAGGGTCGTTACACATAACTATGGAGTTTTAACCACGTAGGCTCCCGAAAAGGAAGGTGTACCTTGAGTATAGTATACCGAAACGACTGTCTCGATCCAAGGATCGTGTTGCCGCTGACGGCGAGTCGTTTCGAGGCCCGTAGCCCAAGATACGGGCATTTGACCAAAAGTGGTCCGAAACTGGGGGTCTGGGCCAGGGCCGACCCGGCCCGACCCCCCCCCCCCCCCTTGGGTCGCCTGAACCGGGTCGACCCGCCCCAGGCGACGACCCGGCCCGACGACCCGGCCCGGCTCGGAAAACCCGGCCAGGCCGGCGGCGTGGCGGCGCGGTCCGGTGCGGACCGGCACGGCTGCGCGACCTGGGCGTCGTTCGGGTGCCGCGCGCGGGGGGCAAAGCCCCCCCCCTTTTGAGAACCGCGGACCCATAATTGGGGCCGCTTTTGAGACCCGGTCGGGGGAAATTAATTCCCCCGGTCTCCACTGGCCGGCCGGTTTCACTAGCAAGGACCGGCGACGGCCGGTCCTTCCTTCGCCGACACCGGCAGCCCGGTGCCTGCCGCCGGTCATCTTGTTCTGCCGTGGCCCGGAACCGGCCGAGGCCTATGCCGTTCGGCGCGATGCGACAACATCGCTTCCCTCCATCGCAGCCCCGCTCCGGCCGCGGCGCCTCTGACTTTCTTCGACGCGACGCGACGGCGTCGTGTTCTTGGATTTCTTTCCACGGCGCGGCGCGACGTCGCCACGCGTATCTTCCGCAATAAATCGCGTGGTGCGACAGCACCACGTTTTCTCGTATCATCCTCAAGAATCCATCACGAAAACAAAGGAGGAGGGCCGGCCGTGTTTGTGCGGTCCGACCCCCTCGCGTTATTCGATAACAAAAAGGGTTTTAAACCATTGTCATCACCAAGTTTGTATTCACGAACAATTAAATAAATAAAAACCCTCAGTCATCAACCGCTTGATCGGACGATCTGCGGATCAACCCGGTATTGGTTGGTCCGCGCTCGTCATTTTTTCTCAAAAGATAAGAGAATTCCAAAATAAATTACCCTACCTCGGTTTCGAGAACGGAGTTCTTCAACGACCCGCGGAAGACAAGCGTCACGGAGGTCGGGCGTCGTTCCGTCTAGGTTGGTGGGAGAAGAGCTCGGTGAAGTCGAGCCGAGACGTCACCCTCTGTATACTTTGTAGGCGGCAGTGCTTCCCTTCCTTACTCTGGTTGAAGATGGTCGGAGGTGTTGCTTCACGTTCTTCGGAAACATGGAACGTTCTTCCTCGAGAGGTTGGTGATCTTCCAAGAGTTCTTCTCCTCTCCTTAGTTCTCCCCACAAGGTTTATGCCAACCCAAAAAGAAGAATATAATATCTCTTTTTAATGTTGGAAAAATGAATTCAAAAGAATTCAAACACTCAAAATAATTAATTAAGTTGGTTTAATTAATTAATTGCAAAGTGTTGGCAAGAATTTCAAAAGATTGAAATTCAAATAAACCATACTTAACTCACCTCATTAATTAATCATGTTTTCAAATATTAAAGAATGTGAGTTAATGGGGAGTTGGAATGTGAGGGGTTAAGAGGGTTAGGGAGTTTAAGGAATTTGAAAAGTTGGGGGGGGGTTCGTGTGGGCCCCACCCTTTCAAATATCCACACATGGGAAGTTGGATGGATGTGGGCCCACCACCAACTTCCCTTGGGAGAAGTTAACCACTTAACATTGTTAAAATTTGATTTAACAATTTTATTCACTTTTTTAATTAAACCCCAAAAATTAACTTCTCCTCCCGCACAAACGCAACTACGGTAAAGGTTCTCTTAAGCGATAACCGGCGTTGCGAGTTCATCGGTGCAATCATATTTCAATTCCGAGCACTGGTTCAAAAGATAGAAATTCCCGCTCACTCGTTCACTGAACGTACCCGAGCCAAACTTCAGAAATTAATTCCGGGCTCACCGGGCCTCGGAATCAGGCGCCGTCAGAAACTGCGTTCTTGTAAAATTCCAAAGAAAATTAAGAAAAAAATTTCCTTGAAATTTCCGGGTCTTTACATTACTCCCACCTCAGGGCTTTACGTCCCCGTAAAGCTTCAACACAAACTAGGGTCACAAAAGCGGTACAGAGCACACATCTGAGCCTTCCGCTCCCATGTGCTTACCTGGAGGTTCTGTACTGCCAAAGAAAGTGCACCCGAGGAATCGATCGTCCTCGTAGGATCTGCTCCTGTCGATCCTAGATCCCCACTGGAATCTCCGTGAAAGACACCCCATCACCATCATCCAGCTCCTCATGGTCGATGGTATGCGAAGGGTAGAGCATGTATCTCCTTAGTTGAGATATGTGGAAGTTGTCGTGCACCTGGTGCAACTGCGGTGAATGGGTCAAGTGTTAAACCACCCCGCCTTCCCAGCTGGGGACCTAAGAAGGTCCGCTGAACCCCGGAGATAACTTACCGCCTTGGACACATCTCTGTAAACCTCGTCGAGGTGAGACCCGTATAAGGATGTGATCGTCATCCTCGAACTCCATAGGTCTCCATTTTCTGTTAGAACTGGAACTCGAAAGGCTGCTGCCACGAGGGTAAGGTTGACCGACTCAAGAGTGATCGGTCGCACCCTCCTGTGCAAGAGTTACCCTGCGCTGCATGGGGTTTCCTTTTCCGCCGACCAAGGAAAACCCATCCCGACGTTTTCCTAAAACCGTCAATTTGAGTATGAACAGTTATTTCCCATTCCATACTCAAACTAACGTCGTAAGGGCTCGACACTGCCACCAAGAGATTCCAACCGAAACTCTCACCTCAAGGGTCTGACCACACCATCAGCGTAAGTGTGATTATCGAGTCTCCTCCCAAGGTATCTCCAGACGTGAGGGTCAAGTCCACGGCTTACCAGAAACTCTATGTCTGGAAAAAGATTTTTGAAAGCGAGGAATAATTCATATCGACGTCTGTTACTACAGCAACTAGTAGTGGGAACAGACTGTCCCTTGAATCATTTCTAGAGCCATTGGGTCACACTCCTTGAATGCATGCAGCCGCATTCTTCCACCGCCCTCCAGCTCCCTGTGCTTGGCGGGGATAACTAAGGCTGGTGGTTGTAGCATGTTAAGATGTACAACACCTCATGCTGCTCTCCTAGATCTTACTCCACGTCTACCCCTTGGAAAACTCATATCTATTTAAAGCTTCCTCTTCTTGAAACATTTAACGCACTCGAGTCTCTAAGACTGGCACCGGTTCCCTGTTTCTTATTGCACTGTGCAGTCTTCATCCACTCCAGGATGAACTGTACCTCCTTTAGTCTCACAAGAGCTGCTATGATTTCTTCTTTTTCGATAAGAGAAATCTAGTCTCATCCCCTGGATGAACCACATTTGTTGCCTAATATAGTCAATCCTGACATGAATGATGCATTCATGTCATTGATGACGTCGTAAGGCCTCGACGTAACTACTAAGAGATCCAACTGTCACTCTCGCCTCCAAGGGTCGAGTCACACTGTCGGCATCAGTGTGAGGTCACTGGGTCCCCTCCAGTAGAAATCTCGAAAGTGAGGGTCAAGTCAACAGTTTAACCGGGACCACTCATTATCAACCAAAAAAAAAGGATAGGAAAGAAAACATCTCAAAGATAAGTGTCTTTTTATTATTGTAGCTCATAGTACAAGACACGAATACAACAGAAAAATGGAACTATACATAAAAGGGACATATCCACTAGTTCCTCTCCTGTCCACCTATTCCCGGAGCTCTACTGCCTTGTCCACTGCTCGGCTGTTGCTCAAGAACCAGCCGCTGCTTCTGTCTCGGTGGCTCCTCCAACACCCGCTGATCAACCGTACGAGGAGTCGGACAGTCACGTGCTAGGTGACCCTTCCCGCCGCAGGAGTAACATTGTTCGTTTCTGGCATGCCTAGCTCTGACCCCACCTCGGGTGCCCCGCACCATCGGTCCTAAAACCCGATATCGTCCAACTGCTAGTCTGGTCCTCCTGGACCTCTGCATCATCTGTATACTGCCCACAGATGACTCGGCTACTGATCTAAAAACATGCGGCAAAGGCAGAAGCTCCTTTACATGCTCAGGGTGTAGAGCTACTGGCACAAACTCCACCTTGAAGAAGGTCTCGAAGTCTTCCCATGCGAAGGTCATCCCATCACAAAACACAAAACAAGTGGCTCCACCACCTGCCTGCTGCTGCCTGAAGGAGGCTAGCAGCAAAGATCACCATGAAGTCTGTCGGCATCCCCACTAGCCTGAAGACTCTCACCATAGCCTCCAGCCAAACCTCAGCCACCTGCAGGTCCATCTCTCCCTAGAACCTGGGTGGCCTCTGGCACTGGAACTCGTGCAGTGCGCTCAAGCGTCGTGCATCGCCTACTGCTGGGGTTAGTGGCATCGGTGGCCCAACGTATGGTAGTACCGCTGGTGCCTCCGCTGGTGCCTCAACTGCAAGAGGGCCCTCCACCGAAGCCTCATCGCTCGACAGGATGTCAGCACGCACATCCCTCTAGGCTCTAGCTGGTCTTCCGTGAAAATGCATCCTGAAAGAAACATCATGACACGGTCAAATGTTTATACCTGGTGAGCTGACCTGGTTTGAACTGTTTTAAGGGAAAACCATTGAAAACACACACGCAATCAGTGTTTTCGTGCACAAAGTCGGAAATCAGTTGTCAGGGTCCTGGTGTATGGATATGTCGGCCGCCCGCACCAACACTGGTCTCCCTGAACTGAAATCCACACTCGGTACTCTTAACACTATTGCTTCACAGAATGAAAAAGTCAGAGTCATAAGTTCTGCGGTAGAACCAAACTCCTCTGATACCAATTTGTCACGACCCGTCCTCGGGGCCCATGCCGTGACTACCCCAAGCCCGCCTTCCATAGGCCAGGGGATGACGACTAGCACCAAAGGCGCAAATCCCGATAACTGGGAAGGCATTGCCTTTATAAAAGTAAACAAACACGACAGAGTATAAGCGTAAGTAAACACTAAGTACAAAGAGAAGTGAAAAAAGGAAAAATGGGCCAGAATACAAACCCAAAAGAAAGTACAACTACAACTGAACAAAGTACAACAGAAAAAGACCACAGCTGGTGGGACGGAAGCGGCTCCTGGGTTGTCCTCCTTGGATCCTACCTGAAGGGTAGGTACAGTTGGCGCAGCTCCTGGATCGTCCACCACAGATCCTACCTCAAGGGTAGGTACATATAGCCTCCTCCACGCTCTCGTCCGTCAACCTCCTCAGTGAGTCGTCACGTCGTGTAGTCCACCTCAGGGTACTGACTCGTCGTGTAGTCCACCTCCAGGTACCGTCCAGTCCTCGAACACTCAGCCTCCGTCAGCACTGCCCGTCGTCTGCAACCAACACAACGAGGTGCGGGCATAGCCCGTGCAGGGGTGAGTATAACGATACTCAGTAGGGACCCCGAGACCCTCAAGGTCTCACTAAACCAACAAGGATAACCACAAAGAAAATCTCAACATATAACCTCTACTTTGGTATATGCCCATACATATACCTAAGTTATCAAGTAACCCATCTCAATCATGAGGAAACACAAGGATTGTGAAATTAACAGATATCCACTACCGAGGTATATGCCCATACATATACCTAAGTTAGCAAGTGACCCATCTCAATCATGAGGTAAACACAAGGTCAAAAGTCTCAGCTCAAACCACGATTTTCAACATCGAAACCTTAACTGCTGAAGAGCTCCGTCTCTGGAGTGTACAGTGGTCCTGCCACGACTCTGAGGTACTGCTCACTAACCTAAGACTGCTGAGGTACTCCTCCTGTCGAGTACCGCCGGCCTGCCACCTCACACAGTAGTGCTTCTCGCCGGGGTCTGCCACCCAACACAGTAGTGCTCCCCCCTCATAGCCTACAGAGGTACTCCTCCTGTCGAGTACCGTGGGTCTGCCACCTCACATAGTAGTGCTCCTCCGCTATGGGTCTGCCACCTCAGAATGTAGTTCTCACCACTGGGCTATGTAAGTCACTCCGAATCGAATCGGACAAGCAGTCTTCAGGTCTCTACCGGCTACACGGTCTCCGTACTCCATACGCTCGTCTCTAGGAGGGTCCGCTCCACGAGCTACAAGTTGATACTCCAAGTATCACAAAGTCCCACAAAGAAGTATCTCAAAGGACCGCCTCGTCATAGGGGTCTCAACACAACAGACGGCGCGTCAATCGGACGCCCGGTCTGTGAGTTATTAGCCTTTTCGTCCCAGGGGCCCGGTTGGTTTCGTGATCGAACAAAACCCGGCCGTATCTCAACTGTACCCCGAACTCTCATATGGTATACTCATAGGGTCCATTTTCCAACGAGATCACCAACGCCGCTGACGGTTCGTCAAACAGACGTTCTGTCAGAAAGATATCAGCTTTTCCGTTCCAGGGGCCCGGTTGGATTTCGGTGCAATCCAACCCGGCCACTATCCATCTACATCCAATTCTCGGGTAGAGGATGTCAAAAGTTCTGTATCGTCAATAGGAACTCAACGCAACAGACGGCGCATCAATCGGACGCCCGTTCTGAGAGTTATTGGCTTTTCCGTCTCACACCCACCCTAGGAAAACTTCCCAAGAGGTCACCCATCCTGATCACTACTCTAGGCCAAGCACACTTAACTATGGAGTTTTAACCACGTAGGCTCCCGAAAAGGAAGGTGTACCTTGAGTATAGTATACCGAAATGACCGTCTCGATCCAAAGATCGTGTTGACGCTGACGGCGAGTCGTTTGAAGGCCCGTAGCCCAAAATACAGGCATTTGACCAAAAGTGGTCCGAAACTGGGGGTCTGGGCCCAGGCCGACCCGGCCAGACCCCCCCCCCCCCCCCCTTGGGTCGGCCGAACCGGGTCGACCCGCCCCGGGCGACGACCCGGCCCGACGACCCGGCCCGGCTCGGAAAACCCGGCCCGGCCGGCAGCGCGGCGGCACGGCCTGGGCGCCGTTCGGGTGCGGCGCGCGGGGGGAAAAGCCCCCCCCCCCTTTTGAGAACCGCGGCCCCTTAATTGGGGCCACTTTTGAGACCCGGCCAGGGGAAATTAATTCCCCCGGTCTCCACTGCCCGGTCGGCCTGCACTGGCCAGCCGGTTTCACCAGCAAGGACCAGTGACGGCCGGTCCTTCCTTCGCCGACACCGGCGGCCCGATGCCAGCCGCCGGTCATCTTGCTCTACCGCGGCCCGGAACCGGCCGCGGCCTATGCCATTCGGCGCGATGCGCCGGCATCGATTCCCTCCATCGCAGCCCCGCTCCGGCCGCGGTGCCTTTGACTTTCTTCGACGCGATGCGATGGCGTCGCGTTCTTGGATTTCATTCCACGGCACGGCGCGACGGCGCCGCGCGTATCTTCCGCAATAAATCGTGTGGTGCGACCGCACCAAGTTTTCTCGTATCATCCTCCAGAAACCATCACGAAAACAAAGGAGGAGGGTCGGCCGTGTTTGTGCGGTCCTACCCCCTCGCGTTATTCGATAACAAAAAGGGTTTTAAACCATGATCATCACCAAGTTTGTATTCACGAACAATTAAATAAATAAAAACTCTCAGTCATCAACCGCTTGATCGGACGATCCGTGGATCAACCCGGTATTGGTTGGTCCGCGCTCGTCGTTTATTCTCAAAAGATAAGAGAATTCCAAAATAAATTCCCCTACCTCGGTTTCAAGAACGGAGTTCTTCAACGACTCGCGGTAGACAAGCATCGCGGAGGTCGGGCGTCGTTCCGTCTAGGTTGGTGGGAGAAGAGCTCGGTGAAGTCGAGCCGAGACGTCACCCTCTGTATACTTTGTAGGCGGCGGTGCTTCCCTTCCTTACTCCGGTTGAAGATGGTCGGAGGTGTTTCTTCACGTTCTTCAGAAACGTGGAACTTTCTTCCTCGAGAGGTTGGTGATCTTCCAAGAGTTCTTCTCCTCTCCTTAGTTCTCCCCACATGGTTTATGCCAACCCAAAAAGAAGAATATAATCTCTCTTTTTAATGTTGGAAAAATGAATTCAAAAGAATTCAAACACTCAAAATAATTAATTAAGTTGGTTTAATTAATTAATTGCAAAGTGTTGGCAAGAATTTCAAAATATTGAAATTCAAATAAACCATACTTAACTCACCTCATTAATTAATCAATTTGTCAAATATTAAAGAATGTGAGTTAATGGGGAGTTGGAATGTGAGGGGTTAAGAGGGTTAGGGAGTTTAAGGAATTTGAAAAGGTGGGGGGGGGGTTCGTGTTGGCCCCACCCTTTCAAATATCCACACATGGGAAGTTGGATGGATGTGGGCCCACCACCAACTTCCCATGGGAGAAGTTAACCACTTAACATTGTTATAATTTGATTTAACAATTTTATTCACTTTTTTAATTAAACCCCAAAAATTCACTTCTCCTCCCGCACAAACGCAACTACGGTAAAGGTTCTCTTAAGCGATTACCGGCGTTGCGAGTTCATCGGTGGAATCAGATTTCAATTCCGAGCACCGGTTCAAAAGATAGAAATTCCCGCTCACTCGTTCACTGAATGTACCCGAGCCAATCTTCGGAAATTAATTCCGGGCTCACTGGGCCTTGGAATCAGGCGCCATCAGAAACTGCGTTCTTGTAAAATTCCAAAGAAAATTATGAAAAAATTTTCCTTGATATTTCCGGGTCTTTACAGGCGGTGTGTCTGCAATGATGGGATGAGGTTTTATTCTGTTTAAAAAAAGTGAACCAAGCACCAAATAATTGGCTCATGCATAGGATGGTGCAGTCGATCACTTAGGAGTTATATGGCCTTAACCTTGGAGTATTAGATGTTGTGGGCTTCTAGTTCCCATCAGTAGTGGTGGATTATGATGATGTATTTCTCAAAGAAGTTCTAGGACTACCTCCCTACAAAAAAAATCAACTTCTACATTGCCTTACACATCGGGACAACATTGATTTCTTCATCAACATATTTGATGGATCTCATAGAGCTTCACGAGCTGAGGGTGCATGGGGAGGATTTGCAGAGCAAGGGTTTCATAAGACCCAGTGTTTCACCTGGGGTGACCTCGTGTTTTTTTCCAAAAAGAAAGCGGGGAGTTTTAGGTTGTTCAAGGATTATTGGCGCCTAACCCCAGAGATAGTGAAGAACATGAATCCACTACCTTGGATCAACGTCCTCTTCAAATAGCTGTGAAGATGCAGCTTACCTACTATTGATAGTTGTCACCCCTCCACTATTGTAGCAACATTTGGAGGCACAACATGGGGATGTCGACTGTGAGGCTTTACATGCTCAGTTATCCATAGGATATGATCATGATGTATTTTCCCAAGCTAAGGATAACACACTTATTTTTAGTGGATACACAGATGTACTAGTGGCATTGCAGGAAGAGGCCCTAAGAGAGTTTCATACACCCCGCTTGACGTTACATTCGGGAGTGGCAAAGTTGTACCAGGATCTCCGACGACAGTTTTGGTGGTCAAGAATGAAGAAGGAAGTAGCAGAGTTCGTTTATCGATGCCTTACGTGCTATAAGGTGAAGGTTGACCACCATTTTCCAGTGGGATTAGCTCACCCCTTTATGTTCCAGTGTGGAAGTGGGATGGAATATCGATGGACTTCGTAATAGGATTACTAAGAATGTCCAAGGGGAACGATTCCATCTAGGGGATCGTTAATAGGCTCACCAAGTCAACCCACTTCATAACTATCAGAGAGAAGAGTTCCGTAGAGACCTTAGAATGCCTTTACGTGTAATAGATAGTTTGGATTCCTTTAATCCCATCAACAATAGGCTTGGATTGAGATGCCCACTTCAAATCCAAGTTATGGAAGGGATTTCATGGGGCTTTTGGGATGCAGTTATTCTTGAGAACAGTGTTCCATCCATAGACTTATGGTCAGATGGAGAAAACAATTAAGGTTCGGGAGTATATATTGTGGGCCTGTATCTTGGACATTGGTCATAATTGGGAGGACCACATACCACTAGTGGAGTTTTCATATAATAATAGCTATCACTCCAACATTGGAATGACACCGTTCGAGGCCTAGTATAAATGACCCTTCTGATCACAACATTGCTAGACCAACCCCAGAGAGTCAGCACTCATGGGTCTAGAGTTAGTGTGAGCTACCACCAAAAAGGTAAAGATCATTCAAGAGAAGATGAAGACTGTACAAAGCCGGCAGAAGTCTTATGATGACAAACGATAGAGACACCTAAAGTTCAAGGAGGGAGACCAAATATTTTTTTTTTGGGTCTCACCTCTAAGATGGTTACAGAGATTTGGCCGAGGCAGTAAGAAATCTTTGAGGTTCATCGAACCTTTCTAGATACTGTGCATTGTTGGCGATGTGGCATACCACCTAGCTCTACCACCACAGTTTTATCGGGTGCATGATGCCTTTCAAGTTTCATTGCTGAGTAGGTATGTGCATGACCCATTGCATGTCATCAACTAGGGAGATCTTGACATCAAGGATGAAGTGACCATTTCTGAGTACCCAGTGGAGATCGAGGATCGGCAGGAGAGGATCCTTCATGGGAAATCAATTTCCTTTGGGCGAGTTTAGTCGAAACACGGGAGTCATTAAAATATAACATGGGAGTGGGAGGCTCAGATATGTGCCCAGTACCCACATCTTTTTGAGTAGCATTGTTTTGGATTTCTGGGACATAAATCCCCAAGGTGGGTAGAATTTAATTGGTCACATTTTTCATGTATTAATTTTAAATATTATACCGAATTATTTCTAGACTAGAACTTTCGACAGTGTATGATTCTGAGGCCCATAGTTCCCAGAATAAATATTTGAAATAAATATAAACATTAAACCATGCCCGCGAGCAGTTTTCCTAAAAAAGTGGAATAACATCTAAATGGGTTCCTAGATTATAAATATAAGTGCACCGTTGTGTTCAAAGCTGCAACATTACCTTAGGCAGGTCCTAACATCGACCTACTCGGGTCTTCTACAAAAATGAGTTTTAGGTCATTTTAGAGGAAACATTTTAGAAGAGATAAAATAAATTAATAGTTTATTTTATTTTAAAATGATTCCATAAGGCAGTGATTATTATTTTCTTATTGAGAAGGAGCCCAGGGTTAGACTCATAACCCTAACGTTTTCCCCTAGAATCCTTTGGAGCTTTGGAGAGGAGCCAACCTTGTAATATTTTTGATGAATGTCGATGAATGAAGACGTATGGATCATTGCGAAACGAGATCGCATCTCGACCGATGCCCGATATACCTCTTTGTCAAAGATTGAGGTAGGGGTTTTTTATTTTATTTTATTCTTCCATGTTCTTTGATTAAACGAATAACATGGATCAACCAACAAACAGGTAGATCCATGGATCGTGCGTTCTTGAGGAAGGGTTATTAATTTTTGTTTCTTTCCTTATTTCATTTGGGAAATTGATATGATAGTTGTTTTTTTATCATTTTATTTGCCCTGTAAAATCATTTTAATGGGAGTGGATGAACACCATGATGAATGACGATGGTGGTTTATTCCTCAATTTTGTTTATTGGATTTTTCTTTCGGTTTTCTTCGGGTTCTTCATCTTCTTCATGGGGTGACGAACAATGAATCCGTGCGCATTCGTTTAACAATGCAATGATCCCAAATTAAGGATCTAACATCGCAACGACCTAGTATAGGTGAGAAGATGATGGCAGACGACAAATCAAATGGGATGGGGAGAGACCATTATTTATGCGTTCTCTACATGGGTGGTTTGATATGAAGTTTTAGAGTCGATCAGATGTCTGAAACCAACGGAATAGGCTATGTGGTGTCGAGGATAACAAAACCCTTAAGTTTCATGGTGATTGGGAAACAGGATCGAAGAACGAAGTATCCCCCAGAGAACCGAAAGAGGAATTGTGTTTTCTAAAAATTTCCAAAGAACATGGCATGTATTCCTAAGAACACGTTGTGTGGGACTAGATCAGTGGTAGCTAGTGTTTCGTGATGCACAAAGCGATGAAATGGAGTGTTCATTGAAGAACTTTTCATGTGGGTCCTTACGCGGACTCAGAGTGTATCCCAGGCGATACACGGACACGAGATAGAGTACACTTCCATATAATCCACCACAAGGCTAGACCAGGCCGGCTGCATGGGTAACCCCATGTACCAGTTACATGGGATAGCGCACATGGGATAAATCTGCGGACGGGCACACGCCTGTGTACACAGAGCCAACCCCAGTTACCTTGACAGAACCTGTGATCTTTACATCATGTCCTGTGCTGACCTTTCTAAACGACTTGCCTTGAGACACGGGCCCTTGTACACATGCAGTACCCAGGGTCCGAAGACACGACGTGTGATACTTCTACATGCTGTGTACTTTTCATTACATAAATTTATCATCTTATCCACTGTATTTTGGATGTATTTAATTTGGGTTTGTAACCCTTTTCTCGTTCCCTTGAAGGTTAGGTATCGTTTCCTTTTACAGTAGTATGATCCCTTCAGAAGGCCTTTCCGAGATAGTGTTACGTATCCCTCTGAGAGTCCCAGAGCGAGATCCTCTATCCATTTTTGATCCTAGTATAAGTCAGGAATCTATTTGACTATTAACATAGGGTATTGATTCTCTACCTAGAAGGTGAATATGAATATTTCATGGTATCCTCCAAGGCCCTGGTAGTGATCCCCATTTGTCTATCGTGATATTTTCTCACTCAGGAGTGTGTTCTCCCGAACTGTGTCTATCTATATCTCATAAATTTTCCCAACAGACAGCACTTCTCGGACAGACGTCATCCGAGCTATCAGACTCGTGGAGTGAGTTCTCCTGAACTGTTGCTTCGTGGAATTTTCAAACTGAATCCCTAGTTGGGGAATGTGTTTGTGTGACCTGTCTTTGGACTACAAGTTTAGGTTTTGAGAATATCTAGTTTGTGTTCAAAAATTATATGTTCAGTAGACATATACTGTTTATAGCTCACCCGACCTTTTTTAGTGTATTGATTTTTGGTTTTCAGGATCCTCTATTGAATATTGTTATAATCATCCCTACACGGGCTTTTCCCACATATGTTGTGTCTTGTACGGATGAGCTACCTTTGGATATAGTCCAGGGGGGATTGGGAGAGGACTGAGCTTTTTGAGTTCCCAACAAGCCGAGGTGTCCCTAAGGCTACAAGGAATAGTTCTAGTACCTCTTTGGGTTTACAAATTGGAATTTGTAATTTTCGGATGCTTATTTTTGGTGGTCTTGTATTTTGGCCCAGTTTAGTTTCAGTACTTTACTTCCCATTGTGCACTATTGGTTGGGATTAGTTGTATGCATGCATTTTGTTCCATAGTGGGATTTTTTTACATTTTAGCATTTGTGGGCTTGGAGATGTGTTTGTGTGTACAGATACTTAGGACATGCTTCCCATGTCAGAAATATGCCTACTCAGTGATAGTCACCAGCCCCTATCCTATTAGAGGCGGGCTTGGGGAGTCACAGCGTAAGCCCCACTAGGATAGGTTGTTACATTTATCCTCTAGATAATTTAATTATGTGGGTAGAGACCCGTATAATTTTCCCAATTAATTTTTATCATGGGAGAACTGATGTGTCATGTGGCTTACATCACCAATACCCAGCCCATCTAATATATGTAAATAAAATTTTTTATATATAAAATAATCATTTTAAATCATACATAATTTAAATTATCAAATATCAATATTCATTAATGGATGCAGATTTATCAATGTATCCCCAATATATCATATTAAATTAAATGTAATCTATTTATGTAAAAATTGTATATGGTTTATGAAATAATAATATCTTTCACACATGAATATTTATATAAAAATGAATTATAATTTCATAGGAAAAAATATTACAATAATGTGATTGTTTCAGCCAAAAGTTAAAAATCACAAAAGGAATTGAGATTTTATGATAACTTTTACCACATGGTAATTTTTAAGTCAAAAAATATTATATGAGATATTAAAAATTAAAAATTAAAATAACATGAAATATTAATGAATCCTGATATTAAATTTAAAAGGGTCTATATATACACCACATTAAATTTAATTCATGCATTAAACAAATATGTTTTAGTGGAATGTAAATTGAGATGAAATCTCTTACATCACGATTTTATTTAGTTGAACATGGCATAAACTCACTAAAAATGGGTTTAATCATGTTATTAAATTCATATATTAACATATTAATATTCATAATATAATTTGGATAATTTTATACCAACATTTCACATGTTTGTTAAAAACCATTCATTATTTACATTGTTTTATGTGTTAATTCCCTTGTTTTTTGGAATTTTTTTGACTAATTATTTTCTCTTTCCTCTAATGTCGATAAAGATTCATAAATATTAAAAATTTCTACCAGGATATAAATATAATATAATATATTAATATTTATTAATACAAACAGATTGTGATATGAAATAAAATGCACTGATCATGGAGGCAGTATGTTGCAAGTATTTATTAAAACTATTTCTATTATCTTGTCATTTTTAAAGAAATAAAATTAAATGATAATTATAAATAATATATTTTCTTGAATAATATTTATGTTATATATTTCACATAATTTTATTAAAATAATTCCTAATACATTCCATTTTAAGAGAGAGTGAATAACATCACTTCCTGAGGGGGTAGTTTACTGTAAACACGAATGACATTATCGTATTCCCAAATAATAGAAAGATTGAGGTATGTGTTATATAATAATTAGAGAAGAAAAATTAAACCATAAATATCATACATAAAATATATAAATATAATCTACATAATTATTCCATACCTTTATATAAGGAAATGAAAAAACAAAAAACATTGGTTGGTGAGATTTTAGTCCTCTATAATAACTAATAATGATTTTGTAACTAACATAATGGACGTGTGTGATGTTTTATGTCATAAAATTAACATAAAAACTCAATTATATGGAATATAAAAATTTTATTATATTATTATGGAATAATAACAAATAAAGGAGATGTGTATGGAAAGAAAATAAAATCTCTTTTATAAGAATGTTACCTTTTCCTCATGTATCCTCTTTAGGATTGTAGATAAACCATAAAAACATATATTTTTACAAAAATAATGATTCTCTAATGAGGGGATTTATGTTTTTGAGTTATTAAGGAAGATATTTTACGATTAAAATTTCCTTAGAGGTGTGTATATGTGGGGGGGGGGGGGTGAGTGACTTTTAATAGTTGAGGAGGAGTGAAATTCTTGTAAATATTCACAAGTATTCAATATTGGGTGGTCTACCTTACCTTATGTGCCTCAAAAATTGAAAAATAATGTATTTTAGTGGAATAAGGGTCTATAAAAACATCCACCACAAAATACTAAACACATGTTTATATTTTTGTTCCATAACATCTATGTTTCCCAACTAATAAAATTTTGGATTTTGTTAAGGAAACAAATCATCCAGCATTGGTAATTTATTAATTAATACTAAATTAAAGTTTTTATTATTAAAAAGTTAATACCCAATTATTTTAAATAATATATCTAATTTATAAAATAACGAATCTCATGTTTTTTGTAGAGTAATTTTATGAGAAGCACATGTAACACGAAAAAAACACTACTTTAGACCCAACCATGCTAAGAGTGTTTTTTTCTATTTAATGGTCAATATAGTCATTATAATAGGTTACATGGTAAATTAATTGACTATATTTGATATTAATTATAATTTCATAATCACTTTAAATATTATTGGGTTTTCAAAAATTTTAATTCTGTTAATAAAATATCATTTGTTATAAAATAGTTTTAATTTAAATTTTTACATTATTCATTAAATTTTCCTTCAAAAATATGAATAAAATAATGTAATTTGAATATTTTAAGTTAAAATATATTTAACATGACATAAAAATCTAAAACATTAAGGAATCATAATAATTCACTCAATTTTCCTCACTTTTAATATTTTCTATTTTCGTTTATCTTAGTTAATTATTTGCTCAATCATTACTGTGTTCGGCATTCATAAGCATTTAATGTAATTAATACAATTCCATAAGAATGAAATAAATTTTAAGAATAGTAAAAAATAATTTATATTTCAAATATATATATATATATATATCACCAAACATATGATATCTTTTCCTACATCTCAAATCTACATTAAAATAAAAAGTATGAAAAAAGTCGTTTTTGTCCTTTTTTTATTTAACTTATTATATCGAACATTATCATGTAATATTATCCTAAATACTCATAAAAATATATCCTAAGGTGTTAAGGGTCAAAATATATCGATCCAGTGTTTTTTGGGCAAGATGTTAGGTCATTCTATGCCTTATATTCTAAGTTTGAACACTATGTAAACTAATTTTTACCTTAATCATTGAAATTTATTCTTATCTCTTTCACCGATCACATTGATCAAAAATTATGTTATAATTATTAAACATAATAAATTATCCTAGTTGAAAATATAAAATTATTTTTCAAAAATTCAAATCATATCATTGCATGTAATTAATTTAAAATGAATCTCATATAAGTGTCGAGGAAACGGGGATTTAAAGAGAAAAAAAATAAAAAACAAATTACATTGATTTTATATTAAATTTCAATTTTAAATTGATTTTAATTACCTAAATTTGATTAATATATGTTTAATTTAACTATTTTACCAATGAATCAATTCAAAATAATTTTTAACCTTATAAGTTCTTTAAATGAAAATGTTGTTTTAAATTAACATTCAATATTTTTCACAATTCATAAAAAATTGAATCTTCCAAGAAAAATACCAAAAATTTATCATAATTTAATTATTAAATTTAAATTAAAAAATTTTATTTTATTTTTTAAAATATAATTTATCAAACAATAATTTTTTTTAAAACAAGTGTGCCATTAAAAGTGGGAAAGACACCTTTAGAAAAGTATCACTTCAGCGTAAAATTGGCTTTTTTCTTATCTTATTCGTACCAAATATATGTGATTAATGTCAAAACATATTATTTAATAAAAAATATATAAATATATTTAATATCATTCACTAATATTAATTTATTTATTTTATTAATAAAAAATGCCTTTGGTGCATAAAAATTATATTTTATAATAAAAAATCCTTCATATTTAATTGGTTTTTATATTCATTTGTAATTAATTGGTAACTGGAGAATTCAGCCATATATTTTCATATGTTATTTAACACTTTTCATAAATTCCAATTTCACATTTAAGTGATGATTTTCATTTTAAATAATAATATTAAATCTATTCAGTAACACTCAGACATGGGTGTAATGATAGTCATTAAAGGAAGTCATTATTATGTTTAATGGTAGCTAACATAGTATTGTGTGCATTGAAATATATGGAATATATTAAATTTATTTAACATATAAATCATATTTTAATGACTTAGGATATTATTTTCCCTTTTACACTTGGTGTTTAGTGTCATACAAACTATTAAATAAAATTTTATTATTTTAAAATTTTGGGGTGTCAAATTCCCCCATCTTAAATAAGTTGTTTCCTCACAATTAAAATTTTACAAAAGTAATCAAGGGTTTGAAAATTGGAAATAAAATTTTTCAAAACCCACATAATATCAGATTTAATAAAACAACCTCTTAATAAGAGAAAAATTGAAGTATAACAGTCATTTAAAATAATTATATAAAAAAGTATCCAGATAGAAGAACATAGATGGGAAATGAATAAATAGACATAGATGATAAAACTAACACATGAATACGGGGTAAGATTGAATAAAACTTGTTCTAGAGAAAGTTAGAATCCAAAAATGCCTAAAACATATGTGGGAAAATAGTAAATTATAGCATAAAAATTATGATTAAAGGAATCCTATTTTGTTTCCACATTATTTTCCTAGAGTTTAGTAATTCATTCATTCTAAAATAATATTATTATTTACAGTTTCTTAAAATTAATCTATTTTCTATGAAATATGTTATCTTTTTATTTTACCTTGAACAATTTATACTTCATCTCTTAGCTTATGTTGCATCATATTCTGATGTAAAACATTAATCTCTAAACAATTAAAAGGAAAAATTAAATCATTTTTTAAATGGTTAACCTTTCCAAAATATTATGATGCAACAATTTATAATCAATTTTTAGGTTGTTGGAATAATCTAATTTACATTATCTATATTAATAATCTTAATTATATCAACATCAAGAATATATTTTACATTATCTTTCCCCCAATCATGTATTTTTCCAATAAGTTCAACTTGTCAATGAGTTATTTTATTATTCATAAATACCATTCAATATATGATTTTAAATCCTTAATAAAATAGTAATTTAGTATAATCCTTGTGTATTTAATGAATATTATGATGAGAATATCATCAACAAAATACTTTTAAAATTATATTATTATATCCAAATACATAATAACATTAATCATTCCACTTTGGTTATATCAACAAAATAATCTTGAACATGATCCCTTAGCTTATTTTGAGGTATATTACCTTAATAGTAGTGTTATTTATTTTCTTAGTTCCCAATTTCACTATAGTTGAATCACAAAATAACATTATTTTCATTCCTCCGTATGAATTATTTTTCCATGTGACCCCTTTATTGTAACTTATAACAAACTAAAAAAAATCATTCCACAATTTCTTATGCTGATTATCTCCAGATTTATCACATTTTGTAAAATCCTTTAATCTCTTCATCAATTTCTCTATTATTTTCTCCTCCTTTATCTTATTGTCTTACGTCCCTTTGAATCTGTAAGACTTGAATAATTTTTCTCTCTTTCTTGACAAATCATAAAAATATTTCTTTTTATAAAGAAACTATTTTAGACACCGACAACCTTCATAGACTTGTCTTAATCCTTTCAAATAAGTGTTCAATATTTCACACATTGTCGCATATGTAATCCATAGAATACCTAGTTAACCTTATATATTTGTCCTCAAACTCTCCAACACTCTCTTAATCTATTTTCTTTATGATACGAAACATTATCTTTGTCTTATTTTGTTTCTCACAAGGGAAATATTTGACTCAAAATATTTCTATTAAAAAATTTCCGTTCCAAGTTTTATATTTCCTCTTCCTCTGCAATATTCAAGATCAACAACCGGAACTGGTCTTTATCTTTATTGATAAAATTCACAATATGTGTAACGTTTTTTTCTTTTCATCACATACTAATGCAATTTAAAAACTCTCAAAGGATTAATTATACTTTTCATCGACAATTTTATTATTAATCTCACTTAATTATGGGGGCCCCTATCAAATAATGTGATCCAGCCTTAGAGAATATCGTTGTGGAATTGGTTTCTCCATCTATGAGAGTTTAGTTATTTTAATTTTATTAAGAACGATTAATATATCCATAACTGGAAGAGTTAAAATACCAGATATGTCATCATTCTAATTAAGAAAACCTCTACATTAGAAACAATTGTTGATACATTTATTCATTTAATGTTCGATTTATAAACAATATCATACACTAGATTAGATCATAATATTTTATTACATAGAGTTTAATTCAAAACATCTGGGAAATACTTATCCTAAATTGAAAATTCTATCTACAACTAATCTAATAATCATAAGCAATGTTTCTTTGGGATATCATTACTTTTAAATCCTTCATAATGGTTTCTAATGAGTTTGTGAATTATCTTAATAATATACATTGGGAGTGTCAATCTAGGATTAAATTAAGACCCCTTATCGTGTACTAGGATATGCTCAAGGAAATCCCAATAATCCCTTTTCAGAGATATTACCCCTAGATGCATTTTTTCAGAACCACATCTAAATGTAGTGTCCATATTCATATGTATTTATTAGAATACCCAAATAATCTTTATATTACCAAAAAATTATGATGTTATTATATACATATACTCAAATACATTCATATGGATATTTTCTGTAATATATGATTCCCAAAATCTAGTTCCAAAAGTATATACTAAACATGATCTAATAGAAACAATAATTACCCCGATTCCATTATCCTGGAGCTCCGGCTTTGTCATATAATATTGGCACAAATACAAGATTTAAATCTCAATGGACAAAAAAGTTTAACTATTGAAAACTTTAACATACATGATACAGATTTTACATTGAGAATAGAAAATGAAAGATAATACACAACAAAGTAAAATGATCAACATCCCTGAATACTCATTCCAAGTATTCATCTTCATAGCATGGGGAAAGGAAACAAAATAAGGATGAGATAAAATACTTAGTAAGGTTTATATATAGTGAAAAATATCATAAATCAATAAATAATAATCATCACGACATGTTATATGAGTGAAAACAGGTTAATTAATCAATAACTTTAATGTAATATGTCAAGAATAAAATATGATCGATAATTCCATTTAAATAATCAGTTATTCTTGAAACATGACCATTGATATTCTATCTAATTGAATAATAACATGAAATAACAATAATTATTGAATGCATAATGATGGATGTATAAAATATCAGGATTTATCCTCAAGATAGTTACTATCAAGATCTATCAACAACATAGTTACAGTCAAGAACTATCTTCAAGACAATTTAAGTCTATGTGCAAAAACCCGTCTGATTTAGACAACTGTTTTGCCTCATAATACTTCCAATGTATCTAGGGTATTACAATAACATGTAATAAATCCATGCACTACTGGTAAAAATTATTCCTTATATATTAAGAAATCAATTTAAATAATAAACTATGAGTCATATCCAATATCTGTATTGATTAAAGGATACAGATTTATCAATATTTCCCTAATAAATATTAAAACATTAAATATAAAAATCATTTGTATAGATGCTATAAAATTTAGGAGAAATTAATAACAACCATAAAATAATATGGATATTAAAATAAAATATAATTTCCAATTCAAATTTATTACTATAATGTGAATTTTTAATTATAATGTTAACAATCACAAAATGAATTGATATTATTCAATAACATTTACAACATGGTAATTTTCAAGTAAAACATCATAGAAAGAGGAAATTATAGCTGAATATTAAAATAACATGTATTATGAATTAATCATGATATTACATGTCAAATGGAATGTATATACACCACATAAAAGTGAATTTTATTCATAATCACAAATAATCCTTAGTGGAATATAAATTGAGGCATAATCTATTACCTCCTAATATCCTTTAGTTGAATGTGATTTATCCTCATGTGTAATGGTATTAATTATTTAAATAACTTAATAAATAACCATATTAGTATTATTAAAATAATATATTATCCTTTTATGAAAACTTATCACCCTTTTGTTAATAATATTTCATTATTTTCATTGTTTCAAGTGTTAATAGAATTATTTTTTTGACTGTTTTGACTTGATACTTTTTTCTTCCAATTATGTGGATAATTATTTCAATGTATCTATAATTTTAACCATGATTTAAATATTATATACATTCATTATATATGTATTAAGTGTAATAAAAAAAATTCAATGATAATAAATGAAATGCACCATTCATGGAGGCGGTAGACCGTACGTACTCATGAATAATGGTTATAATTTCATGTCATCTTGAATAAAATAAAATTTAATGAAATATATATATTATAATATTTTATCATATTTATCTCATATATATAAAATATTTTTATTAAAATCATCGTTAATACATTCCATGTAATGTGTGAAAGAATGACATCGCCTTGTGAGACAGTAGTCCTCCATACACACGAATTATGTTATCATATTCCCACAAAATATAAATAATGTTACAATGTGTTATATAATAATTACATAATCAAAAATAAATTTTAAATATCATATATAAATATTATTTTCATCATTATTACCATCTTTGATATGTGGTAATGGATAAACAAACAATATTGCTTTGCAAGATAGTAGTTTGTCTTACATAAAAACGATGACTTTATAACCCTTTTTGTGGAAGTGTTTGATTATGAAGGTTGTTCCCTACACATAAAAACATATCAGTATATTGTAGATGTTATTTTTATTTAATTATGAAGGGAAAACAATAATTTTATGATGTTTAAAATGAAATAATATAAAAATTCTTTTAGAAGAACATTACCTTGTCTCCAGGTAACCTCCTAATGTTTTCAGTAAAACCACAAATGGTTTTATTTATTCCAAAAATAAGGCTTGTAAAATGAGAGAATTAATTTTTAGAGTGATTTGGTCAGATCATGGTTATTCCAAATGGATTGAAATGTGTGAGTATTTTAGGTGAGTGGGTTAATTTTTTTATAGTTATGGAGCGGTGGAATTCACCTAAATACTTAAAAGTATTCACTATTGGGAGGACTCCATTACCGAATGTAACTCAAAAATTGAAAAATAAAGGATTTTTAATAAATTATGGTCTAGAAATAACAAAAACAATTAAAAACAAACACATTTTATCATTTCCTCTGAACATCTTCATTTCTCTACATTTTCCATTTTGGTATTTATTAAAGTAATTAATATTTTATCCTAAGTAATTTATTAATTTAGAATAAATTAAAGTGAGTATTATTTGATAATTTATACAAATTATTATGAATATTATATATAATTTATAAAATAAAATATCACATTTTTGTTGAAAATTAATTTTAACAAAAGTTCATGTAGCGCACAAAAGGACTACTTTAAACTTAACCGCACTTAAAGTGTTCTTTTTTATTTGACATTCAATATAGTAATTATAATAGAAAAATTGGTCCATGGACGGAGAATATTATATATCAAATAAAATTTAAATATTACTTGATAGAAAACTTGATTTTTATTAATTTTAAATCAATTAATAAAATATCTTTTATTATAAAATAAAATTAATTTTAATTTTGACATTATTCAATTAATTTGAATTTATAATTATAAGTAAAATAATGTAATTTTAATATTTTGAATATAAAGATTGTTTAAAATGATATATTAATGTATAAAAAATTGATCACAATAATTCACTCACTTTTCTTCACATTCAATATTTTTAGTATCATTTATCATACTAAATTATAAACGAAATAGTTATTGTATTTGTATTTATTAAACATTTAATGTTATTAATTCATCTAGAAAAAATTAAAATAAATTATAATGATATTAAAAACTCATTTATCTTTCAAAATAATATATATAACTAAGTATAAATTATTTTTCCACTATCCTAAATATTTATAGAAAATAAAAGTAAGAAAATAATTTTCTTGTTATTTTATTTACATAACTTGTTATATCGGAAAATATCATCAAATAGTATCCCAATAACTCATAAAAGATGATAAAAATGTGTTAATGGTATAAATATATTTATACAATGGTTTTTGGATATGTTTTTAGGACATTTACAACCAATATTCATTGTTTAACCAATAAGAAAATTTGTTTTTAACTTAAAACCTCTAAATAATTTTAATTTCATTCACCAATAACATTGGAAAAAAATTAAGTTGGAATTATTAGATATTATAAATTACAGTTGTTCCATGTATGTAATAAATGAATCTATATTCAAATCATAAAAGAGATGGAAATTAATTTAGAATTTATCCCTCAAACATGTCACGAAATATAGATTTTTAAAGTGAAATATATTAAATGTTTACAATTTTTTTATAATACATTGGAATTTTAAATTGATTCCAGTGATGTGAATAGAATTAATAAATGTATAATTATACTATTGTGACATTAAAAATAATGGAAAATATTTTCTATCATTAGTAATATTTAATCACATAATTAATCACCCAATTATAATTTAACATAACACTTTAAAAGTTACATTTTTTTGAATAAAATTTATAAAATTGTGGAGATTTTGTTTTAAAACAAGTGTGCAATTAAAATATAAAATGTTTCCTTTAAAAAAATCCTTTTTTATGTGTAAAATTGGATTAGTTATATCCTATTTATTTCAAATATACTATATTTATGTCAAAAAAATAATTATTATATAATATATAAATATAATTAATATCATCCACTGATAAGAATTAATTTAATTTCTATGGATAAAACACCTTTGGTAAATAATATAAGTTTTTTTAAAAAAAATTTACTTTAAATTAAATTTGTTTTTATATTCATTTACAATTAATTGGTAACTAATGAATTCACCCACATATTTTTATAAATTATTTAATCCTATTTATAGATTATAATGTAATATCTAAGTGATAATTGTAATTTTATATAATAATATTTATAGAATTCGATAAAACACGGTCTTGGTTATAATGAAATTCATCAAAGAAAGTCATTATTGAGTGTAATGAAAGATAACAAAATATTTCATACATTAAAATATATAGAATATATTTTATTTATATAAAACATAAAATCTATTACAACGTCTCAGGATATTATATTCTATTTTACGCTTGGTGTTTAATTTTTACATTCTATGGAGTAAAATGTTATTCTTTAAGAATTTAGGGGTGTTAAATCTTATATATATAATTATTTTATTACTCATTATTATGATATGGAAATACAAGTAATATTTATTTTTTGAACTTACTTCTTTAATATCAATCCCATTTACAGGGAACTTTTTTTCCGGTAATCATTCTATGTAATTCTTATTTATAGTATTTTTTTCCAAATAAACCCCATAATTTTATAAAAAAACATAAGTAAACATAAATAAATGTACATATTTATTAATCAATTATTATCTTTATAATATTTATGATATCTACATTGATTTTGATATCAGGAATGATTAAGAAAAATGTTTATTCCTTTGGTTATTTCTTATGCAGGTGCCTTATGATTGATTATCTTTTGTTGAAAAAATATCATGTAAACGATAAGTTGTTTTCACTAAGATATAAATCCAATTTATGGTGTTAAGTTGTTGTCTCAAGATATGATATTTATGGGATTAGGTATTAAACACAATCCACAAAGGGAATAAGTCCACCATGTGATGTTTTTTTTGGTGGTTATCATTGAATTATTCTTATATCATGATTGATATTGCATCCAAATTTATATAATGATGTGATCTTATGATAACATATTTTTTATGTCATGCCACAAGTAATTATTCATAATCCATCTCTTTTATGAGATTTTATTATGACTTTTTTCTCAAATTTTATGCCTCGTTATGATATTTAATTCAATAATAGGCTTTTTAGATCACCAAGTTCTTTTCTATATTCCCACATTTATCCTATATAGTTTTATGAGCTCAAAGGGATTTAATAATTCATTAGGGAGAAATAAATAATGATTTTTTTAGTTTCATATTGAATACTTTTGTTCCTAATCTTCCAAATACACAAGGAATATCAATCCACTAGTTGTATTTATTCAATATTTATTTTAAATTTAATGTAATAATATTTGTATGATTCTTATTTCATTTTAGTTGTTATTTGGGAAAATTTATAGATATATTAGTCTAATATGACTTGATTACTTTAATTATAACCCTTGGGAAAACTCAATCTATCATGATCTTTCCCAGAGGGGCCCAGGCCGCAACTACCCCAAGACCACCTCTGATAGGCCTGGGGCTGGTGACTAGCACCAAGTAGACATTTCCCACAAATCGAAGGAATTTTCCTTATGTTCCCATACACATGTAAATAACTCCAAGAGAAAAAATTCTAAAATTTCAAACAACTGAAAGCATGTATGCATGAATCTAGAATCTCACAACCCAAGTACAATTGTAAGTAAAGGAATGGTAAATTGGGCCAAATACAAGCCCAGCACAAAGAGTCTATAACATGAGTCTAACTGAAACTATAGAAGTCCAACCTAATAAAAGGGTGAGGACTACATCAAAAGTATGTTTCTGATAAAAAATCAGTTTTCCTAGCTATATCTCTACTCCACCAACTCTTGGTCCTCCTAGGGCACTAAAAAAGGTCCTCTATCTGCACAAGATTTGACACGTGTTGGAAAATCCAATGAAAGGGTGACTATAACAATACTCCGTATGACCCACCAAAAACACAAAACATGAAACACCATGTAGTATTATCAATACAAGATATAAATGTATTGGTATAAGATATTCTAAGAGAGAAATAGAACACTCTGATATACTCAGAAAAGACTCCACACCATCAGGTGGTCATAACCAATTTTCAGCCACTTGATTCTGTTCGATGAAATGATCCTTCCAAGAGATCCAACTCCATTAGTCATGATATCATCAAAAACACTCGATGAAGTGGTGTAGAACATTTAGGCTCCACTAAAATTGAAAAAACTGGTCTGAGAAGACAATAATACACAACGTGTGGGTCATGCTCAGAATAACCAGGGGACACCACAAACCAAATCTAGATCAACCATGATACACAGATAAGGGGTCACGCCCAGAACCACAGAGGGACACCAAAAACCCAATCTGGGTCAACCATTTACGTAGGGGATCATGTGTAAATCATTCCACAAACCCCATCGATACGGTCTGATAGATAGAGGATCGATGCCTTGCACAGGGAGATACACCATTTTTGGAAACTCTACTAGAGATGATAGAATATCTCACTCCAGACTCATGGAGGGAAAACAAAATTATATATGAAAATTTTCCTCTATAGAGGATTAAAATCCAATTATGTGGAGGTAATGATACATTGTCCCATCAAAGATATTACCAAGGGAATACACTCTAGTTATACTGGTCAAAACTCGGAAAACAATGAGCCTTAATCCTTCTTTATTGGATTACACGTCATGTGCCATGGTGTACATGGCATGTCCATCCATCCCAATCCCTTCCAAAATTGGAGAGCCTCACACGACATGCGGTATCCATTTATACAATGTGTATAAGGGTATACACAGCATGTAGAGACACAAGGTACCCTATCCATGTAGCCTATCTATGTTTGTGTGGTAGTAGAATGTGTGTCTTATTATGTCAAACACTGCCTGTGATTGGGTCTAGTGAAATCCTAATGAAAACAATGGGGATCATTTGTTGTTTGAATGGATAAAACGTTATTTCACTGACATGTCTCCTCAATCGGCCCTCGATAACCAAACATACACACTATTTCGATCCTTACAGAAAAACTCATAGGATTAACTATTAATTTTCCCAAATCAAACCACAGTGAGAAAGGTGTATTTCAATGCATTGCACATGAATAATGACTCATGGGGACCGTGTCTCAATACCAAAATAAAATATATAGATTGTAGAATTGTGATCCTCATATAAAGACATGAATAATAAACTATTAATTTTCCTCAATCAAACACCTGAAGAAAAGGTTGTGTTTCACCGCATTATGATCGAATGACATCTCGTGGGCCTAAGACATGAGTCTGAATTAAATACATGAAATTTTTCATGAAATTTCCATCTTAATTTTAGGGTCACGATTCCATGGATGGGGTTTCAAGTGGATTTCATATGAAGATATTATGAAAGTTTCAATATTACACAACAACAACAAGAATAATAATAATAACAATACTAATTATTATTATTATTATTATTATTATTATTATTATTATTATTATTATTATTATCATTTTGTGGACCTGATTCATGAGATCGAGTTAAGTATCCAAAAGTATTCTTTAAATTATTGTCTCTATGTCAGGATGGAATCTCCGTAGATGACACGTCATTCAGACATTATATAGGGCAGGAAAGATGAATAAAAATAATAATAATTTAACTATTATATTAAATTTTTATTTAGTTTTTTTTCTCTTACCCTCTTCTTCACCACCATGTGGGGGTAGGGTTTCCCCCCATTGACTATGGTTGCCTCTACGTTCCACCACAAACCGCTCGTCGGACTGCCATCTCCCATACCTTTCCGAGACTAGTCCCCTACTGCCACCTTGCTCTGTCACGCTAATGCCAACCTAGACCGCCCTGCTACATGCCTCCTCAGTACGTCAACTCCTATATTTTGATACATTAGAACTCATGCCTCATCTTGAATATAGCATGAACCACAACCCCATTGGCCTTTACTATCCACATCGTCCTCACCATGAATTGTCATCACATTCCTTGATCACACAGTCTGAACTTCTTCACCTCTTCATTCATTCCGCACAGTGTGACACCTCCGTTCAAAACAAATTCATCATAAAACCTTCATATCCATATTATATTTTTCATGAATATCATATATCAGTTCCTTTCTCTATGAGTCATTAATATTTCATTGATCCTCCCCAAATATGGATTCGTGATTGTGATTTTTTGTGTTAATGAATGAACACACAAAGATCTGTACTCTTGGATATCATCGAATCGTTATTCAAAAAGAATACAGACTATGAAGTCACATATAATAGATGTAGAAAAGAACGAAACAAAAACATGATGAGAAAACCTCATACAATGTTGGGGGTTTCCTTGATTCCTTGCCTTAAGAAGAAGAATGAATAGAATAAAATAAACTAAAGTAGTATCAATTGAATATTGAGGGAAAATAATGCATTTACTCATATCAAATGATTGATAAAAAAATAAATTTGTTAGTATATTAATTAACATTTTTCTTGGATAACTAAAATGGGGAAAATCCACAAATTAAACATCCTACCTTGATTTTGATCAATCATTGGTTAAGAACACATATGCTAGTGATGAATATGATTTGTTGCATCAGTCTTCTGTCGATTCACCATGATCTGATCACTAGTCGTCATCTAGTCTCAATATGCCAAAGAATAAGGGGTCTAATTTCTTATCAATGATTTCAGTGTTATGCAGCTAACCCTGGTATGTGTTTATCATAAATTATTTATAGAATATAGTATATTAGGTCTTTAATTAAAAATAAATGAAATAAATTATTTATATTAACTAATCATACCTTCCAACAACTATTTTATCCAAACATCCTATGCCAACCAATATTAGGTCATGCTTTGAAAAAACACAACATTAAAAACTCAATGATGGTCTCAGATTATCGATTTGAGTCTCTGTCTATGAGTTATTTAGATTAGCATTGAAAATAAATTAATTTTTTTTAATTTTTTTGACTATTACATCATCAGAGACTTTTTCTACTAATGAACCATTATGAAAAAAAGTTATGTCCTTCCAATTATTAACGTCATGTTTCAAACCCAAAAATTCCCTCAAATTTCAGATCTGAGCTACCATGTAGTATATATTTCATTATTTTTGGAGAACTGAGTGCACTCAATATAAAATATATTTAATATTTTTGGTAAAATTAATTTCATGCACACCAGCATTAGAATCCCACATCATCTCAGAACCAAGTATTGAAAATAATCCATATAATATCTAAAAATAATACACAAAAAAAATCATAGATGTTAAATTCTCCCCATGTTATGGATTTATATCCCTAAAAATCAAAAACAAGGATAATAAAATAGATGAGGGTACTGACATGAATATGAGAATCTTGCCCCCATGTTCTCTCTAAGAGGTTCTAGTGCTACTAAATAATGCACAAAAAAGAAATATATTTCCCCCAAAGGATACACTCCTACTAATCCTTGATCTCCACAAGATATACAAAAAAGTGAAAACAACCTCTTTTGCCCTTCCTCTCGTTTTATTATCTGAATCGCCATTAATTATTTATAAAATGAGGATGTGATTCCATCCTTTAATTAATTACCAAAGAGGATGTATCTAGTGGGTCCATGTTCTTCACAATCACCTTGTTTAACCACTTGTATTCTACACATAACCTCACCCTCTTTTTTACCTTCTTGGAAAATAAAATTGGGTCTTTCCAAGGTGAAAACACTGGGTCTGATGAAGCCCATACTTTTTAAGTCCTCCAAATATATCTTCACCCGAAGAAGCTCTATGAGAGCCATATGATATGCTAGTGTATATATTAGGGTCATACCAGGATGTAGATCAATACATATTTCTATCTCCTTACTATGAGGTAGACCTAGAACATCTTTAGGAAAGACGTCAGCATACTCTGCCACCACTTTAGGAATCTAAGGACTCGTATCATCTACTACACCGAGGGTGAGGATAGACAACAGATAAGAAATTGGTTTAACTCTCATATGTTTTATTCTATCCTACCCTACATGTGTTTACTTTTCACCAACAAAGGAAAACCTAGTTCTATCATAGTAGACACATCATATTATTCGCCTAAAATAGTGGATCTAAGCCTGAACTGTGGATAAATAGTCCATACCAAGAATGATTTCATAATGAATCAATTCAACTACCAATAAATCCCATCCGAAACTCCCACCTACAAGATTTATGTCAAATAGTTGGCACCGGTTTTTGATCATTGAGTCTCCTCTAGTAGGTGTCTCCAAGTGTAAGGGTAGAGCCAGTAGTTCAATAAAAATCTCGGTGTCTCGAACAAGATTCATGGAAATAAAAGTATCACTAGAACCTTTGTCTATCAAAACAAAATATATGTATGAAAATACTAATGTTGTAACTCATATCATCCCTAGAGATGTGGGGTCATAAAAATCCACCACATGTAGTTGGTCTCATCACTATCCACTGTCTTCCTAAGCCTAGCGTGGACCACCAGGTGGTGGTGGTGATATTAGGTCAAAAATTCTATAACCTACAGATACCCCACCTGCCCCTCTAGCATTTACACCTCCATGTAGATAACCTTGCTCATATTTATTCCTCTTCCTTGGATATCCCTCGTCCATATTTAGATCAACTGTATGATGGTTTGGGAAATTTCATGTTGGATTCCCCTGACCACCACAATAGTGACACCATCTGTCCCTTGGCTGATTCAAGACACCCTGTTATCCCAACACCTATAACCTTAAGTCATGGAATGTCTTTGTAAATCTCATGACCTACATTGTCCTATATGACTGTCATCGGATACCTGCTATAGAGACCTCCACTACTATGTTCCCACTGTTAGCTCCCACTACTAGTGTCTGCTATTCTTGAAAACTCTTCACTAGTTTCTCTCTCTCAAGTACCCCATCATAAGTAGAAATTATAACTTATACCACTAATGACTTGATGTTCTGTTGTAAGCCCTTCTCTAAGGTTCAATCCCTAAAGAAACGGTCTTGCACCAGGTCTATGGTGTAACATGAATGATAAAATAATTTTGATGAATACTCCACCACAGTCATATTTACCTACTAAGGATAGAGAAGCTTTACTATACATACTGATCGTAACATTTCAGAATAAAACTCCTCTCTAAAGATATGAGGAATGCCTATCTAAAAATGGGATGTCACATCATGTGACTGAGTCACCAAACTGTACAATCATCTTACAGATCCCGGAATAAGACATGTAGCATGGTCTACCATATGGTTGGCATGCTTCCTCACAAGCTATAAAACATGGGTGACTGCCTCTAGCCAATCCTCAACCATCTGGGGGTTTTGCTCACCCCAAAACCTGGGAGGTCGTTGCCTCTGAAACCCTTAAAACTCACTCAGCATGTGTGCATCCTCAACTGGTAGTGTTGATAGTAAATGATGATCAATTAGTGGTGTTATATCTAGAATACCACATAGAGGTGCCATCTCATATACAAACCCCTATACCGATGACTCATTACTAAGAGGATCGTCCCCATGATCATGCGGTGGGATACTAGCTAGGTATCTAAAAGGAGGAATCCTAAAATAAAACAAGATCCACCATGATCAATAGAGTATATCTAGGCAGCTGACTCAAGAAGTACATGGAAGTAACAACCATTATTATTTAATTCATGTAAAATTGTTTTCCCCAAAACTAGTATTTTCATGTATCAAGTCGAAAAGTAGGTAAACAAAGTCATGGTGTATGGATATGTCATTGTCGCACCAACACTATAGTCACTGGCCCGAAATCTAGACTTGATAAATTTAACACTACTGACCAAAAACAAACTCATGGACTCCTCGTACTATCATATAATGGATCCCTATGATATTACTCTATCATGACCCATCCATGAGGTTCTTGGGTTGTAACTACCCCAAGACCACCTCTAATTGGCTTGGGACTGGTGACTAGTAATGATTATGCATTTATAACAAATGGGAAGAATTTTCCTAAAGTACCGGTATAGACATTCATATCTTCAATCCTCATAATAATTAAATATTTGAAAACTGAAAGGATACATGTATACAAGTATGATCACATAACCAGAGTACAACAAGATGTAAAGGAAAGATAAACTAGGAAAAGTAAAATCCCACCCTAAAGGGTCTACAACAATATACTAACTAAAACTATTGATTTATGACCTTTTCTAAGGGAGAGGAATGCATCAAAGGTATGCGCCCGATACACACATAAGCCTTACCGGCTCTAAATTTGCTCCACCGACTCCCGGTACTCCAAAGACAAAGGCAAATGGGCCACCATTTTCATAAGACACAACATAAGATGGAAAAGCACATGCATCAGTGAATATAAGAATTCTCAGTATGACACCCAAAATAGTAAACATGAAGCGCCAATTAGTAAAATCTATACAATACATAACAATATGTGTATAATAGATTCCATGAAACCAATAGAACACCCAAATATACTCATAATAGGCTTTAAACCATCAGGCAGTCATAACCAATTAGATTCCATAAGATTCAATTCAATGCAACTCTTGTATCGGGAGATCCCACTCCATGAGCCATGCAATCATTAGAGACAGTCGATGAAGAGGTCTACCTTATTTGGGCCCTGGACAAAGGGAACACACTGGTGTGAGAATACTATAGTACATAGACACATGTTCTTGCTGAGAACCACATGCGGGCACTATGAACCCAATCTGCATCAACCTTGATACATAGATAGGGGTCATGCCCAGAACTGCATGGGGACACCAAAAAACTAATATGGTTCAACATGTTATGTATGGTACGATATTATAATTATTCAAAACCCTACTAATATGGCCGTCTAGATAGAGGATCAATTCCCTACTCTGGAATGTTACACCAATTTTGCAAACTCTACTAGGGATGATAGAGGACCACACTCCAATCTCACTGAGGGACACCATAACTCTATCGGAGACTCATCCTATAGATGGTATTACAATCTTGTTATATGGATGTAGTTTCATGTTTTAGCCTCAATGAAATGACCAAGGGAATGCACACAACCTATACTAGTCATGACAAGGAAAACAACGAGACTCAAGAACACTTGATGGGAGTACATGGTGTGTCCCAAGGGGTACACGACGTGTCCTAAGGGGTACATGATGTGTCCACCTATCCCAAGTCCTGTACATGTTGAAGAGCCTCTGGAAGCATGTAATCTCTATATAAATGGTGTTTAGAAGGGTATACATAGCCTGTAGAGACACACAATACCCTTTCCATGCCCGTGTAAGAGTAGAGGATGTGTCCCATTAAGTTTGGATCTTCATTTATTTATGTATAGAAAATCCAAATCAACCTGTGTAGATAGTCCTTGTTTTGAAGGGATAAAATTTAATTTCACTAGAATTATTCCTCACTTAGCCCAAGATGACCAATCAAATCAAATTTTTGTGATCCATGCAAAAAATTACCTAAGATCATCTATTCATTCACTCGAATTGGACACCCAGAATGAAAACTAAATTTCTTTACATTTCACATGAATAGTTCCTCATTGGTCCCACATCTTGATCCCAAAATATTATATTCAGATCGCATATTTGTGATCCTAATTGAAATTTTTTTTGGAATCAACTATTCATTTTCCTTAATTGAACACCCAATGAAAATTTCGTGTTTTCTAGCATTATGATCGAATAATGTCTCATGGGCCTGATCCACGATTCTAGATTAAATAAAAGAAATTTGCCTGGAAGCGTATGTCTCAATTTTAGGGTCATGTATCCATTTATGGTTTCTCAAATGTATTCCAACCAGAGAACATAGGTCAGATACAATATTACACAATAATAATAATAATAATAATAATTCTTTTATTATTAATCTTTGGAATTCTATGCACCCATGCCGGATGCTCAAGTTAAGAATCCAAAATTATTTTTTAAATGACTGTCTCATAGTTCAGATCACATCACTGAAGATGACAAGTCATTTAGAAATTGTTTGGGGTAGAAATGGAATATCAAAATAATAGTAATAATTTTATTATTATATTTGTTTTAAATTTAATTTTTTCATTTTTTATCTTACCCCTTTTTCTGTATCATGTAGTGGTTGAGTTTGTCCCCTATAGGTGTTCCTTCTTCTACATGACGCCTCCACCGGCTGTTGCACGCTGCTTGTCAGAACATCATTTCCCATGCCTCTCCCAGATCATCTGAATGATGCTACCCTGCCCTGTCAGGAAAATGCCCTCCTGGACCGCCTTTCCACATTAGTCTTCTACATCCTAGACTGCTTCACACTTAACAGACATCCTCGTCTGCAAACCACCATGATCCACCACCCCACCAACCACGGCAATCCGCCTCGGCCTCACCGGATGCTGCTGCCGCTCTCCCTTCATACGTCGGCCGAACTTCTCAGACTATCCATTCATTCTGCATGTAACCACACCTCTATTTAAACCTAATTTATCAAAAAACCCTCGGATCTATCATCCATTCATTACAGTGTTCCATGATCTATGATTTACTTGAAGAATAATTGGTGTTTCCTTGATCCTCCCCAAATCTGGATTCATGACTATGACACTTTGAGCCAAAGAATAGACACATATTGATAGTTACTCTTAGATATCATCAAATCATCATTCAAAAAGAATACCGATAATGAAGTCACATAGAACTAAGAGAGAAAATAATGAAAGAAAAACATGATAAATAGTCATTGGAATATTTTTCTGTTGTCCTTGATTCATTTTCATAGGATTATGAATGAAGAGAAAGAAACTATCTAAAGAAATGTCAATTCAATACCACATAAAGATAAAGGAATTACCAGAATAAAATGAACAATCCATGAATTTATTTTTTAGGTGATTAATTTGTGTCCATCATGGGTAACTAATGGTGATAAATCCACAAAATAAACATCCTACCCCGACTTAGATCAATTATTGTTGAAGAACACATCCACTAGTGATTAAGGTGATCTGTTGCATCTGCCACCTTATGATTCGACTTGATCTGATCATATATCATCATCCAATCTTAATCCACAACCGGAGAAGGGGTGGAATATCCTTCCAATGATCCCAAGGCTATGCATCTATCCTAGGTGATTTTCCATAATAGATTATTTATAAAAGAAAATTGTTTAGCTAATTTAATTTAAAATAAATAAAATAAATTATTTATTTTAACTTAACATAGCTACCAATAATTGCTTCATCCAAACATCCATTTCTGACCAATATTAGGTTGCAATGATGGAAAGCAATACATTATAAACTCAGAAGTGGGCTCATATATCTGAAATGAGTCTCATTATTTGAGTTATTTGGATTATTCTTAAAACTAAAATTATTTTATTGAATTATTTTATTTACATTTACATCCTCATATACTTTTTCTAAAGATACCATGCACCAATAAAGTTAGGTAGTGTCCTGGGTAAAATTCACGTTTTAGACTCAACCGTTTCCTCATATTTTGGATCTGTGAATATTGTTAGGATATATAATAATATTTTCATTAAAAAAAGTGTGCATAAGAAAAATATATGTAATATTTTTATAAAATTAATTCCAAGCTTAATGGGACTCATAATCTCATGTTTATTTTGTGCCTGGTCTCGAAAATAACCCATATAAAGTCAAAAACTAATACATTAAAAATCTAATACATTACAAAATGTGTAGGAAAATAACCCATATTTTTGTGATGTAAAGAGATAGTAGTTTTTCAATAATTACATCCTTGTCTAGATAAAACTAGTAGATGTGGACATGGCATAGTTTTTTCTATGGGTAATAAACCTTAAAATAGGGAAATATATATTAAATTGATCGTACCATTATGAAGGAGAAATATTATCAACTACACACTTGGTTTGACACTCCTGAGGGATATGATTTTATAAACTCTCAAACTCTTTATAACTTACTATAAAGGACATTAATGGATTGATTGGTCAAAAAATAATATGAAAATTTACATTAATAACCAATATTAAAACCTTGAGATTCATATTTTTTACATTGAATTTATATTCTATCCCTTCTATGTTTATATTTTACCTTTTTATTTGATTGTTAGTTTTGGTGTCCTCATTCGTAATTTTCATATATTTTAGTAATGGGGGGGGATATAAGGAATCGTTCTAACTTATAATGTAATAGGGAATGTAATCATTTACCTAATTATATACCTAAGCATATGGTAGTGTGATATGGGAACATTATGGATGCACTAGCTTAACTAACACAAGGTATGGAAAATAACATGAATTATGTATAATTCCCTCCTCCTCTAGAGGAAAGTGATCTTTTGAGTTCATTATTTTATGGAAAAAATTCCTCCTACCATTAATAGAATATTTGAACCCATCGTAAAGGAAAAACAGATTAACTATATTAAGAAGATATTATGTCTCCTACACTATTCTTAATAGGATAAAATCACGTTGGTTGTCTATTATCTTGAACAGGAAGTCAATCATTGCTGGAAACTGATTAAAAAATGATATAAATATAGTAAATTGAATTTATGGACTTGGAAGGATTCAATAAAATCTTATTCTATAAATATTTTCCCCAGAACTCTCTATCATAAAATATATATGCATTTCCCATAATGTGGAAAATAGAAGATGATTTTTTCACAGAATATAAGGAAAACATCACAAGGCTTGTATGATATTACTCTATCTTTATCAACACCATTGAATTATTAGTTTACTGATTATTTGGTGGGAAAAAAGTCAAGTTTATGAAAATAATTAGTGATTAAAAACATTATAATCCATGAAGTTTTTTTCCTTATGTCCTTAAGGTGGAGATATAGATTGGAGACTCACAATGGTCCCATGGGCCTAATGATAAATAGTATAAGATAGTGTATTCATCATGGTGATCTATAAACAAATCTCATGGTGGAAAGAAAACCTAAAATCCCATGTGTTAAAAATGTGTGAATAATTATATCATAAATATTCTAAAGTGGAATAGGAGAAGATTCAAGTGTATAAATGATAGGAATCATAATAAAAAGTATTGAATGTTTATAAATGAACCCAGTAATGAAAGTGAGAAAAAAATGTTAGATCAACACTCTGTCAATGGTATTGTGTATCAAGTCTAAGGAACATGGGTTTTGTGTGAACTAATAACCCAAGACAATGGGGTTTAGAGTTAATTAATACCAATAGCATGTATGTATAAGAGAGAGATGTGGGGAATATGCTACCATTATTATTAAGGTGGATCCTGAAAATAATTTTGTGATGGGTAACCCAGTTATTCATTCAAGAAGATATAGAATAATTTTTTTGTGGTTTTACAAAATCCTTCATTTCATTCATGTTTAGTAAAACTATTCCAAAACCTTCTCAAAAAATACGGGTTATGTTATCTTTGAGAACAACATATAGAGAAATTATTTCATCAGAATATTATAATTCATCCTTGGTCAATGATTTTAGAATAAACCACCCAAAAAATATTTTAATACATCATTTATTAGAATTTGATGCTATATTGGGAATAGATAAGTTTTCCTTAAATAATTATAACACACACTGTTGGGAGAGGAACATCACACATCACATGCAAATTAATAAAATGATTAATTATAGGTTTATATAGGAGGTTGAATCTCCCTTGGAATATAAATCTCATGTTTGAATATTATTTCATTATTAGTAGGCATATCATTATCTAATGATTTAAGTAAAGGAGAGAATCATGCATGAATACATTCCCATTAAGATGGGATATATTGATGTATTCACTAAATAGTTTCATAATCTTCCACTTAAAAGAGAGGTTGAGTTATCAATCAATCTTATATATATATTTATTCCTTTTTTAAATACTGTTTATTGAATGGACAATATTGAGGTAGATAAACTGAAGAAGTAATTAAATGTGATTCTGAATAATGGTTTAACATTCCTGAGTTCTTCACTGTGGGGTGTGAATTTCATATTCTTCAAAATGAAAGATTGGTTATAGATCCTCTACATTTATTATATTTTATTCAAGAAAATAATTCCATCGAAAACTTATCACATGCTATTGATAGATGAATTATTAGAAGAAATACATGATGCCTAGTATATATACAATGTTGAACTTCAATACGAATATCACACATTTATGGTTAAGAAGAAATAAATTCCCATGAGTTCCTTTAGAATAAGGTATTCATGCTACAATTTTATTGTAATCCCATTCAGATTCCAAAATTCTCTAATAATATTTATAGAAATAACTAATTGAATCTATAAAAATTACTTTAACATATTTGTTGTAGTCTTCATAGATTATATTCTAATATACTAAAAAACAATGTAAGATCATGATGACTATTTTAATATAGTTCCAATGTTATTATTAATATAGAAGATATAAGGTAATTAATGTAAATGTTAGTTATTGGTGGATGGTGTATCAATACTGGGTCATTTTATAACCAACAAATGTATATTTGTGGACACTTAGAAGTTAAAGGTAATAGAGGAGTGACCAAGACTAGTCTTAGTAATGGATATCTATAGTCTTAATATACTATGGGGTATTATAGATGATTATTTAGAAATTTATCTTGTTTTTAAAACCTTATAAATAAGCTGACTCGAAAGGTGTTAATGTTTATCTTGACTAATTATTGTGAATAATTATTCAATTAATTGAAAAGGAGGCTCATCAAAACACCAATCCTTATGATTCCTTAAAGTGATAAATACTTTTTAGTATATATTTATGAATCAAGGAATTTATTAGTATATATACAAATAAATATTGGAAAAATAAAATCCTATATGTCAGGGCAGTTGATTTCTCATGAGAAGAACTACCTGATGCATGATCGGGAGTTTTCTTCTATGATCTTCATGTTGAAAATAAGGTTCCATTTTATTTATATGAAGAAGTTTGAGATTTATATGTATCATTAGAGCCTTGAAAATATATTACAAAATAAATACAATAATATGTTCCAATGAATATGGTTATAACTGATCATGGATTATGAATTTTCAATCCACTAAATTCCCTGGAATTAAATATTGTGATACATTTTACATGTATAAAATATTGGGGGAAATTATCAAAGATAAATAATTTAAATGTTTAAAACATTATAAGACATGAAAAGGATTTATATAAGAATCATAAAGGCAGGAACATCATCAAACCTTTCTAAAGTGATTTCTCAACCAACCCTCCTATATAAGATATTGTGTCATCAATGATATGATGTGAAAATGTTGAAAAATGTGTGTGATATATGAAAAATGAAATATTCATAGTAAAAATTTGATGAATAATTTGTTATATGAATGGATTCATGACTGTGTTTACAATAAATTATTTTTAAAAGAATGAAATGATTAATGATGTGCATAAATAAACATTCTCCATAAATTGAGGGATCTTGAAGATGTAATGTGATATCGAAGAGCACTATTGGTGGGATAATATGGAGAGGAATATAGAAAAATATACATCAATGTTTCTAGTATATCTATAGGTGATGGTGAAAATTAAAAATTAAAAGGGGATAATGCAAATATTACCCATAAGGACAAAAATATAGGAATGAATCACCATGGATTTTGTCACTGGTTTTTCGAAAATATCAGTATAGAATAAATGCATATGAGTTTTCGAGAATTTTATTACATGGTTATTTAATTTCATTAGTATTTTATATGACTTATCACTCAATCAAAATTAAATGATATACATTAAATAAGTTATAATTATACATGAAACACCACTATTTATTGAATCCATTTGAGATCCAAGATTTAAATTTTTCGGAAAGGTCTCAAATATTCTCTAAACACTATGTTAAACATTCAATTTACCTTAACAAACTGATTTACAATATGATCCGACTATTTCAAAACTAGAGGATAGGTTGTGAGCATGATCAATAATCATCAAAGTGTGATGTGATTAATATCTTCCCTTTGTAGAGTTTTCCTATAATAATAGTTTCAACTCTTGTGTAAAAATATATATATATATATAATTATCTATATGGGAAGTAATTTATAACCCCTTATGTGGGGTTAAAAAATATAATACATAATCACTTGGGGAATGAAAACGTAAATAAAATTGTAGAAAAGGTCAATATCATTCTACAACACATCAACTCTTCTAAGAGTAAGTAAAAATCAATACCAAAAACTATCTATTAGACCTGGAGTTTGAGTTTATAGATAAGTTGTTTCCTAAGATATCTCATTGGAAGAGAGTAATGTGATTTGGGGAGAAGGTTCATCTATCTTCTTAGTACATCACCACCTTTGATATTATCAACTTCATCAGATTCAAGGTTTTCCAACTAAAACTCTCAATAACCATTTCTCAAGTACATGATATATTCCACACATCCCTATTAAGTATGTATATACTAGTTCCATGACATGTATAGAATTAAAATAATCTATATTTGTAAAATAAACACTATTTTGGATAGAATCTATTGATGATCTTGTACAATATTGATAATATTCTATGCCAAAATACACACACATAGTCGATGTACTTTGGAAAAACCATATGTAATAAGAGGTGAGATGGTAACCAGATGAATATTTGAAATAGAAGTACCCACACATATATTTATGAATCTATATAAAATAAAATTTCACGGGTCAAATTTCTTAATGGGGATGAATGTAATATACAATAATTTTAATAATGGAATTTTCCATCTATATATTTTATATATTTAATAATATAATATTTCATAATTAATAAGAATCACATTAAAAAAAATTATATTAATTTGAAAAGTAAATTTATATTATAAAAATCCTTATGAATTGAAAGTATTACTCAATGTATTAAATATAAACTACGGTAATAATAATAGGAAAATTTGGATCTTCTTGAGAACAATGAAAAATCAGAGTCATGAACAAAATTCTAGAAATTATGAAAAAGGTTAGAAATGAAATATTCATTTTGAAAATTGGAATATATATAACCATTAGAGAATATAGAAGTGAAGGAATTTTATATCAGGTGGTTTTTACGATGTATAAAACCTATATGACTATTACCTGTCTGACTATTGGAATAATAAACAGATTGTAGGAATAGTAACTTGACGATTGAATTACTATTTTTACCATTAAGGATTGTAACCTAACCATTAGAATGGTACCCTCATATAACGAAGTGTGAAATTTTTCATATATATATCATAAAATAATAATATGATATATTAATATCATATTAAAAGTAAATTAATGTTGTACAAATGTTAAAATAAATATTCATATTTTTGGAAAACATATAAGTTTTATTTTAATTCATATTAAAAATTTAATGATTTAAAATAAATTTTATATTCAAAAAATGGTTTTATAAAATAATATTATATTTTATTACTATTATAATTTATTTTTATGAGACTGTATGTAATTTATCAAAGGGTCAAAAAATTGATCATAATAATAAAATTTACATTTAAAAGATAAATTATGTCATTATTTGTAAATTAATTTCTTTTATTTATTAAAAAAATTTTAAAAAATGGATTTTATTTTTAGAATAAAAAAATAAAAAATAGTTCTGGTGATTTTTTTTGAAACCTTCATAAATAGTTGAATTTTTCATGAACATCAAAATATGGTAAAATATAGTGTTTTCCATCATATATAAATACCTGAATTATTAGGTCATGGATATGGTAACAATATATTAGTTCAAATTCGCATGAACATAATAATTAATATATTTTCAACATTCATTACAATTTTTATACTTTTTCCCAAAATAATAAAATAGTTGATATACTATTAAAAAACAACCATCCCTTCCCCTTATAAATATTACCTCTCAAAACCCCTTCTCCTCACACACTATAATCATTTTAGATTACCAAATTGTTTCCAAAATCCATTCCATATCCTCTCCCCAATTTCCTAGAAAATATATACTATTCTGAAGACCAATTCCAATTCCTTAAAAACTTTTTCAAGGAGATAATATTCAAAAGGTAACATTCTCAAAATACCTTTTTTATATTCATTTATTCATCTACCTATTCATAACCTCTCATAAGTAACATGGAATAATTACTATAGTATCATATATGCATATAGTAATTTTATATTCAATACGTATTAAGTACCATATATCATTTTCCCTTATTTGATTATTTAAAAGAAAATTGATGGATTGTCCATCTTATGTTGGTTCATATCCACATTGTATGATAAGTTTTTGAATACCATTACCTCCTTCAAAGATGGTCATAAAAATATTATTCATGTTAAATAAGATGATAATAAATAAATTTTAACATATTAATTATTTTTCAATTAATATATTGACGTAATATTAAATAAAATGTATATATTTTTTGATGGTTTCAATAAACACCTAAATAAACTAACAACATAACTTAAAAACATTACTAAGGGGATCATTTTTAGGTAAAAACACATATGGGTATTTAATAATATTTAAATTTATAGAAGTATATTAATTCAATTTATTTTCAATTCTATATTTATTTTCCCATTTTATAAAATAATAAAAACACCCACAAGTGATCTGACAGTGGAACTGAGAAAAAAATTCCATCAAAACAACATTATTAGTCATTACATATTTTGGAAATGAATATAAATGATCTTAATAAAATTATAATAAATCAAATATTAGTGTAATAGTTATTAAATTTTCAACTAATGAATTTATTTTTATTATTTTATACATTATGTTAAAGTAATGAACTATTTTTTGGAATGTATGTTAAGGGATCCAACTATTCCACCCTTTTTCTATAGGTAATGAATTTTCTCTCTCTAACTCACATTCTCTCTCTATTTTAGGTTATGTAATGATTTTAAATTCTTTATATATGTATCATAAAAATATAAATATCTTTTTATAACTTCCTTTTATGGTGAAATTAATTCCTTATTTCATTTCTCAAATTTCTTCTTTCAAATCAATCTGATTAGGGGAAACCATTCTATCCCTCGTTCATTTTATTTAATTCTCATTTAAAGTGTTTATTCCCAAATGAGGAATAAATTTTTATTTATATGATTATACACTAGTATATAAATGTTTATAGTATTTAAAATCCTATAATATTGTGGATATTTATGATTTCTCATTTGATTGTGATATGGGGAAAGATTAGGAAACACATTTTTTCCCAATGGAAATTAATATGGTTATTACATTTTATTTTTTCCATTATATGTCACACATAATCATTCACATGATGTTTTGGGTGCACTATGAATTCATTTCAATTATTTGGGTATTTTTTCTCATGATTCTATATGTATTGGATTTTTTTGTAGAACTCATTAATGCTTGGATTATGTACACCATTTCATGTTTCTTAGAGGATAACCTTTAATTAATTATGTGTCCGGTTTTTTGATTCTTACATTTTCATATGATTCCAAGATATTATGACATCATGTTATTTATCTCATTATCCAATGTGAATATTCATAATAATTATATTTTATAATATCATGTTATATTGTTTTACCCACAAGTTATGTCTTATTATCATGCTTATTCCCTTAAATGTATTTATAGATCACCAATTTCTATTTTGTATTTCCTAGTTTATCCTATAACTATTAGGATATCTAAGGGATTTAGGTGTGAATTAAGGAGAAATAAATAACTATAGTGTTTTTAGTTTCTCATTGATGTTAAATAAACTTATTCATCCACATATTGTAGGACTCTCAATACATATGTTGTATTTATTTCATCATTGTGTAAATAATTATGTAATAATATGTGTAAAAGTCATAATTCATTTTTCTATATTATTTGAAAATGTCCCTTTATAAACTAGGATCACTAACTATTAATGTTCTTATTATCTCATATAATATACATCATTACCTAATTAATTGGGGGGATATATAATTCTAGGTACACTCAACATATAATGAAAACCATACATATATTCCACATAATATCATTAAACATTCATCACATCATCAAATCATAACTCATGTAAAGGATATGTGTTTCATAAAAAAATCATCCTAATAATATTAAACCATTAATAGGAAGAATAAATATGGTAAAATTAGATCATATCACCAGTAAATCATATAAAACATAAATTATTTTATTATATAAAAAAATACATTTAAAAGTACACAAGAACAATTTTAGAATAAAATATACATTCCTTTAGAAATCACATATTTTGAATCTTGAAATTTACAAAATATTAAGGAATAAATTCTATTTTATAAAATTTGAGGTAAAATATAAAATAATCCTAAATGAAAAAATTATTCATGATGGGAGACAAATTCATTCAGGTGGTGTATGTTAAAACAAAAATCCCAATCACATTTTTAGTAAAATGCTAAAAGATATTTTTAAAAATATCAAATAATAATCAATTAATAAAATTATAAAAAAACATTAAAAATTAAATTTAATAAATAAATTTATAATATTTAAAATATTATTTAATCCTTGTAATTAAAATATTTACATGGAATAAAAGATTCCTCACTTGAGAGAAAAACAAGGTCAGTTTTCCTTAATACAATTCTTTTTTTCATTTTATTATATTAAGAGTGGAAAGTGAAATGAAAATAATTAATAAAAATGAAACATATAGAAACAATTTATTTTTGAGAAAAATATAATATAATTTCATTATTTTAATATTTAATCATAAAAAATCCCAGAAATTTGAAATTCTATCATGAAACCCTTACCTTAAGTTAGTAGTATTTCAAAAAGTTATATAAAATCCTATAATAAATTTAAATTTTATAATAACAATTTTTTGAAACATATTAGTTATTATAATATCTTATATGATTCAATTATATCATTTCAACACATATTTATTAGCAACTATCTATTAAAGACTAAATTTGTGGTGTTAAAAGATTCATTTTTCAAGTTTGTTTTATTTTAGAATATAAGGTCCATGAATGTTGGTCATAGAATTATCATATATAGAATTTATATAATTATTTAAATATAATATATTTTCATTATATATATTTATCAAAATTCATATATATTTAGGATTTAAAATACATAACATCAGTACGTAATGACAGTAGTTCGTAAATACAGATGAATGACGTTACAATTATTTTATTAATGTAATTTAATAATGATTAATATTCATTCACCATTCCATAATCACTATTATAACATAGTTAATATATATATATATTATATTTATCATAATAATTTACCACTAAATATGGTGGTGTATAATTAGGTGTAACGCTTAGTAGAGGTAGTAGTCCACATTAACGCATGAGCGACACTTTCATCACCCATTAGATATAGAAGAGTTGGTAAATGGTTTTTCCACCATTAAAATAACATATTATTATATTTATAATAGTATATTTATACTTTTTTGTATATAACATGTCACTAGGAACTATATGAATAAATTAATTTGAACTATCATATATTATAATGATACCTCTTCATTGAGAGACCTCATTTTTTTACTCCTTAAACTGTAAAGGATTGGTCATTGGAGAATAATAAATTATATAGGGAGTACATTATGATTCATAGAGTCTTTGGAGTGGGTATTTTACAATATATAATGTACAAATGTATTGAACATGGTAGAATAATAGGTTCCCTTTTATAAGGAAGGATAAGGACAAACATGAAATTTCATAAAATAATTCAATGATATAGGGTCACATTAATAAATAAGTTATTTAAAATGGATAAGCGTATTATATTATTATAATATAAGGATAAAATATCATTAACCATTAAGAAGTTGATAGGTTTAGTTTAAAATATTATTGTAACCTCTTTGTTTAACCACTTGATAATGTCATCTTTACTATAACCATTCTATCAAAATTTTAGTATTTTTAATATTCTCTATGACAAAAAATAAAGATAATGTACTGAAACTAACCCAGTAACCCATATTTTTTATTTCAGTTTATTAAATTTCAATACCATACATGTAATAACATACCAAAGGACTGAATATTGTAGCATTCATGGTAAATTGTATATAAAATTGAGTCTTTCACTACATTTAAAAATAAAAAGTAAAAAACTATTTAGAATAAAATTATTGATTCTATAATATATTTTCATATCAAACTTTTTAAAATTCATGTAATCCTAAAAAAGTAAATATAATATGTGTGAGATAAAATTCTCTTTATTGTTTAAGTATAGTGGAAGTTATCATGAATCAATAATCATAATCAACAAGAAAAGGAAAATAATTTAGAAAGCATTCAATTTAAATAACAGGATAAGGCTTAATCAATATGGAAAGGTAAATAAATAAAAAAATGATATAAAAAATAAAATTAATGTCATAATAGGATATTTAATAATTTATTTGGAATGGTAAATAAATTAAAAAAATTCCATTTATTAAAAAACACAGAATTAAATTCATTTTTGAATAATATCACTGTGAAAAAATAATTCATCAAAAATAATATATTTCTTAATGAAATAACTTTTTAATTATTTGATGTTATGATCTTAGGAATTATGATAAATCTTCCTTCAAGACCATTCACTATATGGTTTAAAACTATAGGTATAAACCCATTTAATTTTGGCTTACTTATTTTTCTCCTGATACATACCAATACATAAATGGGATATATAATATTGGGCCCCATCCAACACTACATGTCCTAATAATTACTCATATATCTAATAATTTATTTAATTAATGAATGAATAATACTTATCATTAAATATCTTAATTTATTAAAGTATACATATTTATTAATATATCTCAAATTAATCAAACAACATTCCAAGTAAACAGCATATGTAAAAATGGTATATATATTTGGAAATAAACAAATCCATCATTAAAAAATATACATTTAATAGAAAAACAACATATAATGAAAAATAAAAAAAAAGGTTGATTTCTTAAAGGGAATGTTAATAATCACAAAACAAAGTGAGACTTTTCAATTACTTTTACTACTTGGTCATTTTCAAGTAATACCCCCTTGGGAAAAAAATTTAAACATAAAATACCATGAAGTATTATTTCATCATGATATTATATCTTACATGGGTGGTATATAACCCAGAAAAATGTGAATTGGTTTATAATAACAAATAAGTCTCAATATAATGTATATTGAGACTAAATATATTAAATCATATTTTTTTGTTTAACATGAATCAACCTCATATATAGTGATTTTAACCATATTATTAACTCATTAAATTACCATATTAATATTAATAATATCACATATATCGTTTTATGATATTTTACCACCCATTAATTAATAATCTTTCATTGTTTTCATTGATTCGGTGGTGAATTTCTTATTTTCTCATTCATATTTAATTTTAAAAGTTATGGTTATTGTGAATATTATATAGGAACATCATATCAATAATAATAAATATGAAATAATTATAATATTATTATATAAATTATACTTTTTAAAACCAATCATTAAATATGGTTATGAAAAATATACTATGCTACAATCATGTTGACAGTAGGTTGTACGTATGCGTGAGTAAAATTTCTATTTTTTCAATGATCATTATGTAAAAATTTAGTAACATTTTATATTTCCATAAATATCATTATATAATTTAAAAACTATTATTTAGTAATATATATTTACATATATCACCCATTTGGTGCGGTGTTGAAAAGAGAGCCACATCGCTTTCTGAAGGTGGTAGTTCACATGCACGTGAACGATGTTATCATTTCTCATTGAAAAAAATGATATATTATATTTTCATAATGATAAATGATACATTAATAAAATTATTATTTTATTTATATTATATGTATTCATTAAAATATTCCTTATTAAATCCCTGTAAGGTATTAGTAAAAGATGAATCACACCGCTTTGCGAGGCGGTATTCCGCCTTACATGCGAGTGATGTTATAATATCCCCTAAATAATGGAATATAAAAAGGTTATATATTATATATTGAATAGGTAGGTGTAATTATGTTATAAATAATATATATATATATATATATATATTATCCATTATCATTCTAAACTATGAGAAGTGGTAGTGAAAAAACAAATAACATCATTTTGTGTGGCAGTAGTCCATTGTATACATGAATAATGAATATCTAACCCATTTTATGGAAGTGGAGATAGATGAAGTTAAGAGAAATAAATTAAAAAATATAAATATAAATAATATTCTTAGTTTATTATATAATATTGGTTTAATAAAAATTAAATGAGTTGGAGGGAGAAATAAAATCAAAACTCTTATCAGAGAATGGTATATATTCTTTGGGTAAACTTCTTGATTTTTCACCAAAATACTTCAATGAATATCTTTATTCCATAAGTAAGGATTTTTGGATTAGTGAGTGAAAGTTTGGTGGTGATAAAGGCTTATTTAGTTCTAATAAAATTTATTTATAAGTGTAAAAATTGAAGAGATTAAGTCCCCATTTATAATTGAAGTGTGGAATTTTTGTAAATACACAAAATTATTCAATAATGTGAGGTAACTATCATGTCATGTGGATACAAATTTGATAAATAATGGATCTGAGGGATGATAAGTTTTATAAAAACATCCATGACACAAAAAAAACTTTTTTAAAACTTGTCATTCCTTATCCTTTAAGTTTACTCCATTTTACCACTTTAGTTTCCACCATGGTAATTAGTTTTTTTTTACTTTGGTCATTAATTCGTTAATCCAAAAATAAAACGAGTCATATTAGATAATTTGTACCTAAATATAATTAATATGAAATATAATTTAAAGAATAATAATCTTATGTTTGCTGAAAATTAATTTTTACACAATATCATGTGATATGCAAAAACATCGCTCTTAACCTTAATAATGGTAATTAATTTTTATTATATTTACTAATTATTATGAAAAAAACTAATTTGATTTTATTAACCCAAAATAATAATTATTATTTACATTATTTATTCCATTTTATCAACTTATTTTCACATTAGTGATAGGATTTAATTAAAAATTATTCATACAAGTGTGATGAGAAAGAATGTTTTCTATGATAATATATTCAAATAATATAATATTTTTATATAGAAATTAAATGTGGAAATGACTCCATTGAACTAAATTGGACTAATTTATATGTATTTGAAATATTTTAACTTTATAACCAATTTATTGTATAAATAAAATTTATAAATAATTTAAATGAATATTTTATTTTTAATTAAATTTCAGTAATTTCACTATTCCTGAAAAATAAATATTTACAAAAAACCCTAAAATTCTCCCTAATATATTTTTGATAATCTGATTTTAGGAATTATATTAATTATAACAAATTAGTTTTATAAATTGGTAATAACCAATTTTATATTATGTGCGCAAAGCATGACAAAACAACCTAATAGAAAAATGTTGTTTTTCAGAAACCATTTATTTTTAACTCAAATGGTTCAAATATTTTCTCTAATCAATAGATATAAATTTTATTTATTTTATATATTTTTTAACATATAATTTAAAAAAATATTTATTACTATTTATTATGCATAATTTAATGGTTGTTATATATTGGTATACTATATTGAGGTTCCTTTAGAATTGGGGTTCTATGATCCACAATCTATCGAAGAGATCAAATTTTAAAAAATATATTTTTTGGGTTGTTCAATTTTAATGTTACGCGTAATATACTATAATGAATATTATGTTTAAATTTTAAATTTTTGAGGTGTTAAATTCTATGACCTTAAATAAATTTTGCCTTTATTGTTTAATCTAGTACTCAGTAATCAAGTGTTTCACATTTAAAAATACCCCTCGTGAAATACCACCTCATCAAAAGTGTTAATTAAATAACATTCCAATAAGATAAAAAGGGAAGTAAAAAGGTCATATGAAATAACACTATAAGAACCCAGATCTTCTTTTCAGGTACGCTATTCCTTTTTCCGGATTTTTTGTGAAAAATGAACTTTCTGGAAATTTCTGAACTACATGCCATGTAATTTCTATGTACACGCCGTGTACTCTTTTCCCGCCAAAGTCGTGTGATGGTCATGTCTGGGCCACACACAAGGTGTGTAAGGGTGATGTGAAGGCTGATTTTGGTGGAGTATAGAAAATACCTAGTACACGCCGTGTACTTTGTTTTTCATTAAACAGACCAGAGTCGCGCCTGACTCACAGAAGTGTCTTCTTATCCAGGTTTTGTTCGTCTGATAGCTACCATACGGCCGAATCTTCTCCAAGCCGTTGTTCCTTCGTCCGACCTCCGTTCAAGCCACCGTCGATTGCGTTGGAAGCACTGCAGTGAGTTCCCTGTTCTGCATTAGCCTTGTTACTTGATTCCTCCTCGTTTTAATGTTATCGTAGGGTGAGCATTTTGTGCGTTTTCTCAGATCTAAGTTGTCTTAAAGGGAATCTATCATCATGGTTCACATACATCGATCTACTGGGATCGAGGTAGGTAGTTTTTTTCCCTACGTTGAATGTCCTTGAGTTTTTGGTGCAAAAGTGTCGGATACCCATGTATCGGGTATCTCGGGATAGGGTTTTGATCTTGATTTGTTATTTTCCTTAGATTCCTTGTATTCTTAAGGTTATTGGATGATTCATAATTGGTTTTTAGCATGGTTGAGGATCACCACATGGGTGTTTCTGCTTGTTTTGGATATTTATTTCCATTTGGAGCAGTTTTTCCTACGAGGAAACCCTTTTTCACATTGCTAGTATGCCTATTGAATTGATTGCATGTATTGGATGTTGTTTATATGCTTATGGATTCTTGTAGCTATTATCCAAGTAGTTTCATAACTTACTTAGGCTGCTAACCGTCCTTTACGAACGACTAAACTGCTTAGGGCTGAGGGAACATGGTGTGGTAGACTAAAGGGGGAATTGACGATATGGGCTTCCCTAGAGAGTCTGTTATAATTAGTATCGATTGCAGGACCTATGGAAATGGGACATTGTGCTTCCTCGGAGTGTCCTTAGTTACGTATTGAGACAATAGGGAGAGATTGATGTAAGTGCTTCCTCAGAGAGTCTATATCTTTCGTTTCAAGACGACAGGGGAATTGACGGTGAGAGATTCCTAGATTGTATGTGCCTTCGTACGTTTACTAGACTATAGTGGTTTTCTAGTAGGAGCCACCCAGAGAGTCAGTGCTTTATTTGATGTTTGGTTGTGATGAGTCCACCCAACCAAAGAACAAGCATGGGTTTCTACTACTTGCTGTTTAGGTAGACTGCTGAGTTTCTTGTTGTGCTTACTTGCTTGCCTTTGGAGTATAGAGATGATTCTAGGTTCCTTGGTCGATAGCTAAATGATTGTAATAAATTGCTAAATAAATGTGAATGGATATTTTTAGGATTGTTTAATTTAGTGAATTTCTGTTTCTCTGCTGCATTTATTTCCTTTACTTTTGCTATATTACTCACTGATAGTAGGGCATGGATCTCGTGGTTATTGCCTATTGGGATTAGTCTCACACCCTGTTTGGGTCTTGCTTTTCGGCCCAAACAGGGTATATGGTTGCAGGTGTGGATAGGGATTGGGGCCCTTCTACTTCGGGTACATGATTGTAGGTTGGATCTGGAGAGAATAGGACCGAGATTAGGCTTCCGATTCTACTATAGTTGTTGTTTACTTTCATACTTTGTTTTTCAGTTGTATTTAAGCACGTTGTTGTGTTTGCTGCTATCCGTAGATAGTTGTACCTGCTTCATCATTATCATTTTCATTATGTGTTCATTGCTTCCACTGTTTAGTTTCAGTGTTTGTATGTTGTTTACTGCTTTCGCTATTGAATGTTGTTTTCTTGCCTTGTATACCTTACCAAATGAGGGAATAGTTTCCCCAATAACTTACCAAGGCCTTTACTGCTAGTCAGCAGCCTCTGGCGTTTTGGGAAATGCTCTTGAGGTCATGTGGCGAACCGGGTATGGGTCACCAGTGGAAGGGCTCTGGATTCGGGTCGTTACAAAGTGGTATCAAAGGTATTCTTTCCTTTTCTATTGACTTACTGTTTAGTGACATTAGATAGGGATAAGACAGAATAGGTGAATAGTAAATAGCTGTGCCCGGGCGTTCTAGAACCCTTGAACCTGGAAAAAAGCCAGATTACCTCGAATATTGAAAAAATTGAGTTTTGTGAATGTTACAGTTTAATTGATTTCACTGTTGGGTGATGCAGTTGTTTTTTGTTGTTACTGTTTATATGATTGCGGTTCTATTTTGTTGCAACCCGATGAGATGAGGGTATTCCATCTCATGCATCATATAGGCTCATGTTAGAAGATCACATGACCTGCATTTATTCCTACTATCTAGGTTGGATTAGTGATTTCATGCTGTTATGATAGGATTTGTGATAGAAAATTCATGTTGTTGTGAGAGCTTCTGTGATAAAATACCTTCTATGTTGATAGGGTATCGTTGTTTGGATCCATCTTATCACAGACACCAAACATTGATCTTAGAGGTGTTATGGGACCTCGAGGATCGGAGTTTGGTGGGTCGTGAGTTATTATATTGTTCGCTTGTTACATGCATTTTTAGGATGCCAAGCATTGATTCACAGGGAGTTGTGGCCCCCATGGATCAGAATTCGGTACCTTAATCTCTTTTTTTTTGTTTTATGGGATCCAGTGCAGTTCTGAGGCTACTGCCCGGAAAAACATAGAATTCTCGGCGTGTACTTTATAGATACACGCCATGTAGTTTTTGTCCATGTCACTGACCATGTGGACAGGGACACGGAGCTGCAAATGGTTTTCAAGAACATGTTGTGTACTCTAGCTACACGCCGTGTAGGGGTTAACTAGGAGCCCGACCATGTAACTAAAAACACAGGCCAGTTAATGCATGTTTAGTACACGCCGTGTTCGGTATGCACACGCCGTGTATTCTTTCCCAGGTACCCGGCCATGTCTTGAAAAACACGGGTCGATGTTATCTCCTCTTATACATGCCGTGTTTGTTCAGAACATGCCATGTAAGGATCAGCCGGGTACCTGGCCGTGTCACAAACAACACGGGTCGTGGTTTCCCTTCAAGTTAACCGAGTGTCCCTAGGAAACATGTCGTGTAGTGTCGATCGTGTGTCAGGTCGTGTCGCTAAAGACAGAGCCCTGGTAATCCATGTCTAGTACACGCCGTGTCTGCCTCAAGCATGTCGTGTAGTCTTCGGTTGGGACAGTCCGTGTGGCTTAGTCGTGTAGGAGTAATTGGGCATGGAGAAGAGGGTCAGTACATGTCGTGTAGTTTACGAACACGTCTTGTATTATGGTTGTTTACACATCCATGTACGGCCAAGGTACACGCCCAGGGTAAGATTTCTGGAAACACGCCGTGCATCGGTATTACACACCATGTAGTTATGTTTTTCTCCAGATTTAAAGGTTGTTCCCTCCTGTTCTGTTTTACTCTCCTTTGTTGCAACTGTGTTCAACTTAAATGAAGGTGCATTTTGTTCTTTCAGTGTTATGGCACCAAGACGTCTTCCTGTTGCATTCCAAGAACCAGGCAGCGAGCGTACGCCTGATACGGCTGATCAGGCACTGCCAGTAGTTCCACTCATCATTCCGAACATGGCACCTGCAGTGATTCCTGACACTGGTGCCCACACTTAGTTTAGAGAGGGTTTCATGAGATTCATGCAGACCTTCCAGGAAGATCAGCATCCTGCCCTGACTATGGCAGAGCTAAAGCGGGTCTTCCAGCAAAATCATTCTCCCACTTTCACAGGGGATGAAGGACCTCAGGCTACAGAGTCATCGCGGGAAGCCATGATGTCCATCTTCGATCATCTGGTGATGCCTCTAGAGAGGATGGTTAATTTCATGACGTATATGCTACGAGACGCCGCCAAGATATGGTGAGACATATTCTCTCAGAAGGGGCGCCAGCAGGCTATGGCTTGGGATGAGTTTCAGCGTACGTTTTACGACTTCTTCTACCCAGCGACGCTGAGGGCCGACAGATCCAGGGAGTTCATGAGCTTGTAGTAGGGTACACTCTTTATTATGGAGTATTCATCTCGTTTCACTGAGTTACAGTGATTCACTCCCATTATGGGGAATGACGAGCTGTTTCTAGTGAGGAAGTTTGAGGAAGGCCTCGGACCAGAGATTAGATCGCTGGTGAATTTATTTCAGTTGACTTCTATTACTATGATAGTCAACCGGGAACTCATCACGGAGAGGAACCTAAGGGAGACTAGAGCTGTGGACTAGATCGGTTCAGCATCCAAGGCTGATTCCCTCCAGACGGACAGCCGGAAGCGCCACCGACAGTCTACCCGAGGCGACCCGAGGAAGTGTGGTATTCCTTCTAGTAGACGAGACCTCTCTTCTAGCACCCAAGTGGTGTGTTATAAGTGTGGTAGGACGGGGCTTAAGAAGCCCCAGTGCCCGAGGGAGCCACTTGAGTGCCTATCCTGTGGCAAGAAGGGTCATCTACATTGTTTCTGCAAGGTTCCCATTCCACTGGCTAGTGAAGGAAGATCAGTTTCAACCCCACGTCCAGGAACAGGATTACCAACTCCATAGCAGACTGGGGGATGGAGTTCTGCAGGTCATTAAGGTCAAATTAGAGGCTGTAGACGTAGTGGTTAGGCTGAGGGAGGAGAAGCTCAGTGTTTTTAGGCTACACAGGGCGGCGGTACCGACCAGACTTTTGTTGTAGAGCAGATTTATCAGGAGCAGGATCCTAGACCCTCTACAGTTCGAGGTACGATCTTAGTAGCCTCAGTTTTATCTTCGGCTGTTTTCGATATTGGTGCTTCACATAGCTTTATCTCAGTTTCTGTCATGGAAATCCTCGATCTCTGTGTCTTTTCGTCTGTTGACACGTTGACTATCGACACACCTTTGGGAATGAGGACATATAGTGTACGTTAGTCCATGGAGTGCCCTCTTGAGGTTGCAGGGTATCGTTTCTTATGGGACCTCTATGTCCTAGAGATGACGGGCTACGATGTCATTATCTGTATGGACTGGTTGGTTCCCTTTTCAAGTAGTCTTCAATTTCTATCACTGCAGGTTGAGTTTCGTATCACCAGAGGGTGAATCTTTCTTTCATAAGGGCGAGTGGGATGTTCAGGCGAGTCGAGCTGGAATCGAGCATCATGGTCTAAGAGTAGTTATGTCATAGATTTCTAGTCTTTATCTATATGACCAGGGGACTTCACAGATAGATTTTTCTCTAGTGGTTGATCAGGTTCCAGATTTCTTCCCAGAAGAATTTTCAGGTTTTCCTCCAAAGCGTGAGGTAGACTTCTCAGTTGAGCTCGTGCCAGGAGTAGCACCAGTGTCCATTCCTCACTATAGGATGGCTACCCCTGAGTTTTAGGAGCTTAAGAAACAGTTGGAGGAGTTGCAGGCAAAGGGTTTCAATAGACCCAGTACTTCTCCTTGGGGTTCTCCTGCTCTGTTCATGAAGAAAGAAAATGGTACCCTTAGGCTTTGCGTGGATTATCAGAAGTTGAACCAGTTGACGGTCAAGAACCGATATCCCATTCCAAGGATTGATGATCTATTTGATCAGCTTAGAGGAGCTCGGGTGTTCTCAAAGATTTATTTCAGGTCTGGTTATCATCAGTTGCGCGTTAGACCTTCATATATACCTCTGACATATTTCAAGAGCAGTAATGGTCTCTACGAGTATACGGTTATGCCATTCGGTCTTACGAATACGAAAGCAGTTTTCATGGCGCTGATGAACCGAGTGTTCCATCCTTACTTGGATTCCTTCATCGTGGTCTTTGTGGAAGATATCTTCATGTACTCTCACACTCGACATGACCATGAAACCCATCTTGAGATCGTTCTGAGTACACTGAGGGAGCATCGCCTTTATGCTAAACTATCAAAGTGCCACTTTTGGATGGATGTGATTCACTTCCTGTGTCATGTCATCTCAGAGACAAGAGTATCAGTAGACCCAGAGAAGGTGAGAGCAGTAGTTACCTGGGAGCAGCCGAAGAATTTCTTCGAGGTACGGAGCTTCTTGGGGCTGGATGGTTACTACAGGTGGTTTATACAGGGCTTCTCACGCCTATCAGCACCGTTGAAGGGCTTGACTAAGAAGGGGGTGATGTTTGCTTTGTCAGAATCCTGTGACTCAGCCTTCCGGGAGCTGGAGGGGAGATTTTCTTCAGCACCGATCCTAGTTTGGCCAGAGCTGGGCAAGAGCTATACAGTTTTCTATGATGCATATGGCATCAGACTTGGTGCAGTGCGTATGCAGGAGGATCGAGTGGTTGTGTATGGATCTCAGAAGTTGAGGCCACATTTCAGTAATTATCCTACACACGACCTAGAGTTGGTTGCGGTTATTCATGATTTATGTTTCTAGAGACATTACCTTCTGAGAGACAATTTTGTGGTATGCACTGACCAAAAAAGTCTCAAGTGCATCTTCATGCAACATGACCAGAATCTGAGACAACAGAGTTGGGTTGAGTATCTCCAGTCTTTTGATTTGGAGCTTGCCTATATGCCTGGGAAAGGCAATGCAGTGGCAGATGCACTGAGCAGGAGAACTTAGATACAGGTAGTTCAGGAGGCCAGCTGTGAGTGGAAACTAATGGCTCGGTACTCGGAGATACATTTAGAGGTGAACGACAGGTAGGGGCAGACTTTCATATCTTCTATGGCTGTTACCTCTGCACTTCTGGACCGAGTTCTAATAAGGCATCTGGAATATTCCGAAGGGCTAGTCCTACCGGAAAGCGTGTTAAGAGAGGAACCTATTCTCGGGTGGACCGTTGGCAAGGATGAGATCTTTCATTTCCGGGGACGCGTATTGGTGCCAGCAGATATATGCGACGAGCTGATGCGAGACTTCTATTCCTCAGTTTGGTCAGTTCATCCTCGCATCACTAAGATGTAACGTGATTTACACCACCAGTACTAGTGGCCAGGTATGAAGAGAGATGTGGCTGGTTTTGTCATGAGATGTTCCACCTGTCAGCAGGTGAAGGTGGAGCAACAACAACAAACACGACTTTTACATCAGCTACCCATTCTAGAGTGGAAGTGGAACGACTTCACAGTGGACTTCATGACTGGTTTTCCAAGATCATCAAGAGGAAACAATGCGGTGTCGGTCGTCGTTGACAGGCTTACAAAGGTTTCTCACTTCTTTCCAATAAATGAGACTTTCATTTTCGATGATCTGGGATGACTTTACATCCGGGAGATTGTTCGTCTGCATGGAGTTCCCCACTCCATTGTTTTAGACAGGGATGTGTGCTTTACCTCTCAGTTCTGGTAGGGACTTCAGAAGGCCTTGGGTACATAGGTACTTTTGAGTACAACATACCACCCCCATACTGATGGTCAGTCTGAGCGCACGATCCAGGTGCATAAAGATATGCTCTGAGCATGCATACTAGAATTTGGAGGTTCTAGGGAGAAGCATATTTCTCTGGTGGAGTTCGCCTATAACAAGAGTTTTCAAGCGACCATTCAGATGGCGCCATACGAGGCTTTGTACGATAGTCCATTCTGATCACCTTTATGCTAGCTAGAGGCAGGAGAGGCATCTTTTATGGGACCTCGTCTTGTTCAGCAGACTTCAGAGCAGGTAGAGATGATTCAGAAGAGGATGGCTACAGCGCAGTCTCGAAAAAAGTCTTATGCTAATCAGCGGAGATGACCTTTGGAGTTCAAGGTCGGTGATTAGGTTTTCCTGCGTGTCGAACCAAGGTTGGGACACAAGAGGATTCGGAGACAGGGTAAGCTTTCATCGTGGTACTTCGGGCCGTTTGAGGTCTTGGAGAGAGTTGGGCCAGTTGCCTATCAGTTGAAACTACCTTAGAGGTATCAGGACACGCACGACGTCTTCCACATCTCTCAGCTCCGACATTAGATGTTAGCCCCATCTCATGTCTTTCAGCCTGAGGAAGTCGATCTTGAAGTGGATTCATCATTCAAGGAGCATCCTATCCGGATTTTCGATCGCAGTATGAAGGTTCTCTTCGGGCGGTCTGTTTCTCTAGTATAGGTGTTATGGTAGCACGGGCGAGTATAGGACGAGACCGGGGAGAGGGAGGCCGATGTACGATCATAGTGGCCGGAGCTATTCGGGGTTTCTTCTTATCCGCCTCGTTAGGGAAATGCAGGGATGAATTTATTTAAGGGGGGAAGTTTGTAAGAACCTGGATCATCTTTTCAGGTACGCTTATCCTTTTTCTGGAGTTTTTGAGGAAAATGAAATTTCTAGAATTTTTTTTGTACACGCCGTGTACTTTCTGAGTACACGCTGTGTACTCTTTTCCCACCAAAGTTGTGTGCTGGACGTGTCCGGGCCACACACAAGGTGTGTAAGGGTGACGTGGAGGTCGATTTTGGCGGAGTATGGAAAAGACCTAGTACATACCGTGTTCTCTAAAAGTACACGCCGTGTACTTTCTTTTTTTTCATTAAACGGTCTGGGGTCACGCATGATGCACCGAAGCATCTTCTTATCCAGGTTTCGTTTGTCCGAGACCAACCGTATGGTCGAATCTTCTCCGTGCCGCCGTGCCTCCATCCGACCTCCGTTCCAGCCGCCATCGATTGCGTTGGAAGCGCTACGGTGATTTCCTCATTCTGCTTTAGACTTTTTTCTTGATTCCTCCTCATTTTCAAGTTATCGTAGGGTGAGAATTTTGTGCATTTTCTCAAATCTACATCATTCTAAGGGTAATATGTAGTCGTGGTTCACATATATTGATCTACTGGGATCGAGGTAGGTGGTTTGTTTCCCAACATTTAATGTCCTTGAGTTTTTGGTGCAAAAGTGCAGGATACCCATGTATCGGGTATCTCGAGTTAGGGTTTTGATCCTATTTTTTATCTACCTTAGATTGCTTGTATTCTTGAGGTTATTGGATGATTAATAATTGCTTTTTAGGATGGTTGGGGATCACCCCATGGGTGTTTCCCCTTGTTTTGGTTGTTTATTGCAGTTTGGCACAGTTTTGCCTACGAGGCAACCCTTTTTCACATATCTAGTATTCCTATTGAATTGATTGCATGTATTGCTTTCTGTTTATATGCTTTTGGATGGTTGTATCTATTATCCATGTATTTTCTGAGCTTTCTTTGGCTGCTAACCGTCATTTTCGCACGACTAAACTGCTCAGGGCTGAGTGAACCTGGTGTGGTAGACAAAAGGGGGAATTGACAATTAGGGATTCCCTAAAGAGTCTGTTATAATTAGTATCGATCACAGGACCTATGAGAATGGGACTTTGTGATTCCTCAGAGTGTCTTTAGTTATGTAGCGAGACTATAGGGGGAATTAAACGTAAGTGCTTCCTCGGAGAGTCTATATATTTTGTTGGAAGACCAAAGAAGAATTGACTGTGAGAGCTTCCCATAGTGTCTGTGCCTTTGTATGTTTACTGGACTAGAGGGGTTTGCTAGTAGGAGCCACCCAGAGATTCAGTGCTTTATTTGATGGTTGGTTGTGATGAGTCCACGCAGCCAAAGAACAAGCTTGGGTTTTTACTGCTTGCTGTTTAGGTGGACTGTTGAGTTACCTGTTGTTCTTAGTTGCTTGCCTTGGGAGTATAGAGCTATTTCTTGGTTCCTTGGTTGATAGCTAAATGATTGTACTGAACTGCTAAATAAAGGTGAATGGAGATTTGTAAGATTTATTACTTTAGTGTATTTCTCTTTCTCTTCTGCATTTATTTCCTTTACTTTTGCTATATCACTAACTGATAGTAGGGCACAGATATTGTGGTGATTGCCTACTGGGATTAGTCTCACACCCTGTTTGGGTCCTGCTTTTCGACCCAAACAGGTTATATGGTTATAGGTGTGGATATGGATTGTGGCCCTTCTACATCGGGTACATGATTGCTGGTTGGATCTGGAGAGCATAGGACCGAGCATAGGCTTGCAATGCTACTGGAGTTGCTGTTTACTTTTGTACTTTGTTTTTTAGTTGTATTTCAGCACGTTGTTGTGCTTGCTACTTTCCTTAGATACTTGTACCTGCTGCATCATTATCATTATCATTATGTGTTCTTTGCTTCCGTGGTTTAGTTTCAGTGTTTGTATGGTGTTTACTGATTCCACTATTGACTGTTGTTTTCTTGCCTTGTATACCTTACCAAATGAGGGCATAGTTTCCCTAATAACTTACCAAGGTCCTCGCTACCAGTTTTCAGCCTCTGGCTTTTGGGGAAATGCGCTTGAGGTAATATGGTGAACTGGGTTCGGGGCATTAGTGGAAGGGATCCATATTCGGGTCGTTACAAACACATAACTAGGTTTTTGTGTACAAAAACATAGTTGGGAAATGAAATCATTAACCTGAAAGAGATTACTAACACCTAGGGATTAATAGTGAGAAATAGTGGTCATTGATGTAAGAAAGTAGTTGATCCATAGAAGGTTAAAAACCATAAAACCATAAATATGTGATGTGTTGATGGACCATTTTATTTATCCTGAAGGTATGTACTATGAATTTTTTTTATGAATTTTTCCTAGAGTTGAGGAATTATTTTACTTCTTATGAATATAAATAAATATAATTAATAATTTTCTGTTTTATAGACACAATTTCATCCTTTGGTTGTTCTTTGATAAATTTACAGATCATTTATTACACCATGAAATGAATATCCAGATTTTCTTATATCTAAAACACTAAAATTCACTTTTAACCGATCATATGACCCAAATTAGAATGATAAGTCATTTCTCTATTCTCTAGTTATTATTATAAATAAATGGTCATTATAGGTTATCAAATATGAAAAAAATATTCATAGATTTAATTAATATATTAATCTCTAAAACCAAATCCAAAATCCATCTTAAACTATTGTTGGAAAGAATATAGTATTCTAAAATATATTCTATTTATGTTTTTTAACTATGTGAAATTTTCTTGTACAAAATTGGGATCCCCAGTAAAAGGGATGTTTAGTAAAAATCACAATGCTTGAGGAGTATAATATTTATGGAGTGTACTAGGGATGTTATTATCCTCGAATCACTATAAATTATGGTGTTCAATTTTATTTCTGTATATTTTACAATTCTATTGCATATACTCTTAAGGAAGAAAATTGGATGGGCATACATCAAAGGGGGTGGTCTATGTTTTATGAATATTTTATGAACTCAATTTACTACTATCTTGAGTGATCCAATTTATTATTATCTAAGAAGACAATTTATATCAAAGAAAGTGACCCTATAGTTCATAACTATAAAAATTTAATGTCCAGAAATTCATCCTCAAATGACAACTATGACAAATAAAAGAGAGGGTGTGTCAATGGTTAGAGCTTCATACTTCAATGGTGATAGCTACGATTCTCGGAAATATTGTATGGTTATCTATCTAAATAACATTGGTCTAAAAGTAAATCTCGAAGCTATTAATCCCTGTGAAATTTCTAAGCAGGAACCGAAAACATAGGATGTAGCAGGTGAAAATACTATTACTTAACTTCAATGTATATGAATTCTATCTTCTATGGGTTTGGGCCAGATGAGTTTAACCAAATATATCAATGTCAAACATCACCTAAATTGTGCACCACTATTGTAGTAGCATATATAGGCACTCACAATGTAAATTCTATCATATATGATAATACCAATAAATGTTTTGATAAATTAAAAATAGATAAAGGAGGAACCATTACCAACTGAATATAAGACTCATTGAGACCGTGAATATCATCGGTTCTCTAGGAGATCTTATCACTGAGCCACAATAAGCATTGAATATTCTTAGAGTATTACTACCAAAGTGGAGTAGAATCTTAGTAGATATGATACAATATAAAGAGGTGAATGATATAAAAATAAAATATATTAGTGAAAACATTATGATGTATAAAGATGAAATGGAAATTGAAAATAAGGAACTGAGAAAGATTAAAATGAAAATGATGAATTAGAATCCTGTACTAAAACAAATGATATAAAGAGAATGATTGGACAAATTTATTAAGAATATAAAGAAGAGTAGTTCTTAAGAAATATGAAATAAAATTATGATCTAGCTCAAAATACATGAAATATAAAAAAATACTAGAAGAATAGATGATGTTTGAGAAGGTCCTCAAATAAGCATAGAAATGATGGGGAAAACTCTAAAGAGTTGAGATTCTATGAATTCAAAATCATAGGACACATCAATCCTAACTATCCAAAAATCAAAGGCGAAAAGAATAAAGAAAAGAAATATTTAATGAATATTGGATATAAGGATTCTAAAAAAGATATGAAGGTCACCTGGAGTGATTATGAAGTTTCTTAAACATCAACATAATCAGAATCAGAAGTTGAGCTAAAAATCAAAAGGTCGTCATATGCTTTATTTCACAATCATATGAGGTGGATTCATATTACTTATATGATCATTAAAATAAATATAAAAATGAAGATTAATTAAACCAATAAATAAATGAATACTTCAACAAGATGGAAATCAAGTATGAACATTTAAAAAATAAAAATAAATCCACTAAATGTTCTTATAATAAAAATATTCGTGAAGAATAAAATATGAATATTCATAGTTCAAAATATATTCCGTTAGAAAAATATAATACCTTGAATGATGTACAACTCAAAAAAATTGAAAACATACAAAATAAAGTTCAAAATATAAATGATACTTCAAGTGTTTTTACAAAATGAGAAGACTATTTAAAAAATTTCTTAAAAAAACAACTTTTAAATGATTGATTTTGAATTTGATGAAATGATGAATGATATAATTTTTATTGAAAATATTTTGTGCCCTGCTCAAAATGTAAATATATTTATAATGTTTCCTATTTTAATTTTAGTGAAATTAGATAATTTTGAAAATATTTGTGACTTGAAAAATCCTCAAAATGGTGGAATTTAAAAAATTATATTGAAATATTTTTCAAAACAAACTAAAATGTATTCTAGAAAATAGATGCAATTTTGGATACCTTGATCTTGAATAGAAAAAATTTCCATACCCAAAAATAATTTAGGTAAAAAAATTATGTGGTTTTATTTTTCATTATAAGAAATTGCCTATATGAATAGAAATTTGAAATGGTTTATAGATAGAGGATATTTAAGGAATTTTATTGAATATTACTCAATATTTCATTCTATATCAATATTAAATAGAGGATATGTCACATTTGTAGACAACTCAAAAGAAATTATAGTTTGAATTGTATAAGTTTATTATATGTTGTCTATCCTTATAAAAAATAGTTTATGTTGAAGGATTGAGTCACAATATTAATAGTATTTCTCATATTTTTTATGATGGATATTCTATTTATTTTTTTAAAAATGACTGCTCATTTTTTGAAGATAATTGTCTTCTGTTTAGAGAACCCATAACAGACAATGTTTACACATTAGACTTCTTATATAGAAAAAATGTAAATTTTTTAAATGATGTAGTTGATGGATCGTAGATTTAGAACATAAGGCTGATAAACTACAATGTTCATTCTATGAAAAACAATTAAAAAAATTGCATTTCTATTGTGCGATATCTTATATTGAACAAAATAAAAGTAAGTAACTTATTCCAAAATGGAAAGTAACATAACTCATCTTTTAAATCAATTAAAAATGATTCTAATTTTAGACATCTTTATCTTATCTATTTGGATTTTTTAAAATTAACTAGACATGAAATACATGTAGGTAAGTCATTTTTTTATGTATTAGTTTATGATTTTATGATATTTACATGAGTTTTCTTTTTAAGACTTGAAATCAAATAAAGTTATATGTTTATTGATTTTATTTACTTGTAAAATATGAAAAATAAGTTAAAATTGACTTATTGAGATACGATCATTATTGTGTGTTTGAGAAACAAGAATTTTATTTTTAGTTCTCCAAGAAAGGAATTAAACATAAGTTCTCAACTCCCATTATACGTCAACCAAATAGTGTTGTCGAAATAATAAATAGGAATATGTAAGAAATTTTAATGACTGTGTTATGTGAATATGACATTCCTATTCATTTATGGGATGAATATGTTAACAAAACATTCTATATCATTAACAATGTGTTGATAATATCTATTTTAAAGAAAACACCCTTTAAGTTATTAAATAATAGAAATCTCATGGTAGGATACTTCAATTATTGATTTAAGGTTTACATATTTATCCCCAAATAAAATCTTTGAAGTCCCAATCTAATTGATGATGAAGGTATATTCATAGTACACTATAAATGTTTTAAAGATTATATAGTTTTAAATTAAGGTTAAAGGATTATTGAAGAATTGTCACATGTAAAATTTGATGAAAGTGATCCTTTTGAGTCACAAAATGAAGGAAATTAAATATCAAAGTGATTTAGTCAAATATATTCTATCTAAACCATTAATTCATGTCAATAAGGATGATATTTTGGAATATGATTACATGAATCCAAATCTAATAATTGAAGACACTAGTGAACCAGAAAGTGTGTTTCCTAGAACACTGAGAAACCATAAAGACACTTCTTTACAAATTGTTATATAAAACCTAGATGAATAAGTATAAACTAAAAGAAATGTAGGATATTTACTATAATTTCTCTCATTTAAATCCCAACTATAACCTAAATTTGTAAAAGAATCCATATCATGTGAAATTTATTACATAGCAATGCATGAATGGAAAAAGTAGTTTAAAATAAATAAAGTGTAGAAATTAGTTGAAATCCTCTCAAATTATGATATAATTGGAGTTAAACTGGTTTTTAGTAACAAGAAAGATCACCCCTATATAATAACTAGAAATAGAGTTATATTGGTTTCCAAAGGATATAATCAAGAAGATGGAATATATTTTGAAGAATCCATTTTTCCATAGCTATAATATAATATATTAGAATCCTTGTAGCATATTTATCATATATGAATTTTAAAATATATTAGATAGATATAAAATTTTTAATTTTAAATGGTTTTTAATAGAGGATGTTTATTTAAAAAATCCTCCTAGTTTTGAAGATCCCTATTTTCAAAATTATATATTCAAACTTACCAAGGCTCTATAAAGACTTAAACATCATCCGAGGTTGTGGTATAAAAGATTAGGTTCTTTTATTTTTTCAAATGGATTTACAGTAGGAATATAAGATCGTACATTGTTTAATAAAACAACTTTTTCTGAAATTTTATAATTAAAAATATATGCTGATTATGTTATTTTTGGAACAAAAAAACAAAATATTTATTGGAAATTTTAAAAACTTATGAAAAAAATAATCTGAAATGAGTATGATGGGTAAACTAAAAAATGTTCTTGGATTAAAAGTTTATCAAAGATTTTAACATTATTTTTTTTTCAAATAAAACACATACTTGACATACATAATAAATTTTAATTGAAAACAATAAAACATAATCAATTCATGTGAGCTCCAATATCAGTTTGACATGGATGTAATTAGAAAGAAAATTAAAAAAATGTTATACAAAGGAATCATTGGACATTTGATATACGTTACATTAAGTAGACCATTAATTGTTTTTTATTATACCATTGTGAATGATTTCAATAAAATTCAAAACAATCTCATTTAAATGTTGGTAAAATAATTTTATGATTTTTAAAATGAACCCTGGCTTTTTTCTTTTTTCCCCAAAAATCTATGATTTTAATTTTATTTAATACTCATATGTGTATTTCTCTAGATATAAATTATATTGGAAAATCACCTTAGTAATATTTAATTTTAATGGTAAATCACTCATGTATTGGTCAAGTAGGAAACAAAATTTTTAGCACTATATACTGCTGAAGTTGAATATATAGTTATATGAAGTTGTTGTGCACATGTGTTGTGAATGAAAGAAAACATAATGGAATTTTGATTTAAATTTAATCATGTTCTAATAATATGTGATGACACTAGTGCTATCAACATCTCAATGAATCTAATAAATAATTCAAAAAATAGCACAATGACATAAGACATCGTTTCATAAGATATTATGCAGAGAAAATGATATCTATTTAGAATTGTTTTATATAGAAAAACAATTAGTACATATATTTACCAAACCATTGTTTTCTAATATATTTCATTTCATTAAATCCGAATTAGAAATATTTAATTCTAAAAATTAATATTCTAGGATATTTCATTAGTATATATAGAAATCACATTATATTATATATTTAAATATATTTGTGTGGCATTGTATCATGAAATTATCACATATAATAGGTCATGTCACCTATATTTTGTAATAATTTCTATGAAATTACTATGAAACCTCTCAATTACCACGAAAAAAAAGATTGAGTATCAAATATATACATGCAATGAATCACAAATCCTTTGAACCCTATTTCATTCAACTAGAACACTTATTATCCTATCCAACCGACCATCCAATCCCTCAACCTCAATATAAATTGGAAAAAATGAATAGAGATGATGGTGGATCATATAGAAAGAAAAAAATTTAATGTATATCAAGAAAATTTGGATGTTGAAGAGCAATTGGTTTCAAATAGATAGAAACAACTAATATGCTGATAAATAAATTCATCATCCATAAAAGATGGAACTATTTTTATGATTTGTTTTGAACCGTGGAAGTGTTCAACAAAAAATTTCTTGAGTTCTATGAATATATTATTTTTTTCATGATTTTTTGTATATTTATTTGTTATAATTTTAAAACTTGAGAACTTTTCATGACATATAATGTGATATATAATACATATATAAAATAATTATGTAAATTTCTATACGTACGGATGATTATTAACTCTATTGTTCTGTAGTTATGATGTTTTTTTGGATAACAACATTGCAATGCAGTTTCACAGTTTGAAAACTATGAATTGAAGTTTTCTAGAATAAAGTGCCTTGTACAAGGATTTTTTCCAGAAAATTTTTCTTCCTTTTTATTAAATTTTTTAATTAGACCCTACTTATTCTTGGGGTGGGCATTCTAATCTTCATGAAACACATATAATGGTGGAATCATCCTCTGATCATAATGAGACAAGAAAAAGTTTTGATGAGGAAGAAGAAACTCTTAATTTCAAAAGAATATTACAAATTGGTAATTTATAAATCCATCATGTTTTTTGTCATAAGATCTCTCATTATCCTACCACATTATATTTCAACCTCCCAATGAGATGATTTACAAATGTAGCATACAAAGTTTCTTTATTTTTCAAGATAAGACAATCATTGTATTTTTAGGATATTCTCTGATTCTAGTTGAATCGCACAGTCCAAAGATTGAGAGAACAACTAAAAAAATAATTCTAAGAACCATTCCCCAAGAACCGCATCATGAGGAATCCATACCAAATGTTGTTGAAAATAAAACCATTCAAGTAATTAGTGGTGATGATAATCATGACAGGGCTTCCCCTATGTCGTAAGGAACACGTAGTGAAGATATTTCAGAATCTAAAAAAATATTTCTAAAATTCCTCAATAGAGCCTCTGAATAAATGTTGATAAGTTTAAAGATAAATTTAATTGATGATGATGAAGTTAAAATTGATGTGTTTAAATAATTCCCATAATGATTTGAGACTTGTATAAAAATGGAAATTGTGTATGTCATGGGGGTTTTATATAATTAGTTTGAAATATTAACAAACATGATATCCAATTATGATAAAAATGATAACTCTACCATTTATTGGAAACATTTCTAGTTGGATTTGGAATGGTTTTAAAAATATCCTAGATTACAAAAATAACGACATGATCAATAAGATTTATCCTTGTGTTGAATCTATCTTTTAAATGTGTAGTAGAAGGCTACCTAGTCCTCGAATTATTTATCATTACATACATATATCTTAGCATCTTAAATATTTCTTCGACCGTTAGCGGATCAAAGAAATGGAACCTCAAATGTTTGGTAAAGATACACTTATATTTATACATGAATCAAATTTTAAACTGTCCTTTACATGTGAAGATGACTATGATTTTGTGACGGATCTTCAAGCGGTTTTCTAAATTCTATCAACATCAGTTAGGATCACTCTTAAAGATAATGCCAGTCTTGTAGCATTCTCATTAATGATCGACAATGTTTATGGAATACTGGATAACTCTCCACTGCTTTAATATATTATATCTCAGAACAAAAAACTATCTTTAATAAGCCCACCTATCAAAATCCCCTTTCTACACAACTATTGATAATTATAATTTTTTACATTCATGAATTTAGTTTCCCAATGTGTGTTAATTTTGAGAAAAATTGAAATTATTCCAAACGTTATAGCATCTAAACATTTCCATCAGTTCATCTAGATATCTTTTTCATGATATTCATACCATTCCTTATATTTTATTCTTACAAACATAATATTCCCATACCTTATATGCGTTTTTATCTTGTAATTTTTCCATTAATTCATCAATTCTCTTATGTTGTATTTTTTATTAATTTTTTCTATAGTTTTTCATTTCTAAAAATGACCACTATTTCCTTCCAAAACCATGATTATCCATAATTTAATTCAATATGAAATGTTTATTACTTGTTATACTACGTTTTTATATCACTTAAGGGGTTAATAAAAGAAAAATAAAAACATTCTTCTATATTTCAAAATTACTTATTGTTTCAAATTGGGGAGAAGAAGAAAAAAATTTAGAATAAATTAAAAGACAAAAATATTTTTTGCTGGATTTTTATGTCTAAAAAAATTTTTGTTTATCTATTGAATGGATTTTCTGATCATCCAAATGGGGGAGTTTTTTTAATAGTATAAATTTTTAATATATATATAATTTAAATTTTTTAATGATTCCCAAAATCCTTAATATTATTCTAACATTATTGTAAAGTGTTTCAAATTTTATTTATCATATTATATGTTCTAAAATTATAATCTCTCTAGATAAAAGTAATTTGTCTTGTGAAATATGAACAACATATCTATTTTTTTGAAACTAGAATATTCCACTTAAGACAGTATCTTATGATATTCAACTAAGTTACTCATGAAGTATCTTTCAGTCAGAATGAGAATATGAATAGAATTTATTCTTCTTAGAATAATATTCATAGTAAGAATATGTTGAATAAAAGAAAAACTTTATTTTATGGTGGAAAATTATTTTATGACTAGTTGAAGATTTATTGTCTAATTAAGACAAGTGAACTTATCTTACTAAAGACATTCTATGATGAACCTTATGTTCGGTAGATATACTATAAAGATCTAATATTGTAGAATGACATGATTACTTGGATAAACTCATGATAAGTCAATTCATAACATTTTTGTATATCAGAATATGATAATCCATTTAAGGAAATATCAGACAACACAAGTCTTTACATGAATAAGAAAAATTAGAGAATGAGAAAATATCTGACAGCGCTGTTGAAAATGTACTTTCATATTTTGAAAAAATGGATACATAATATATATTTCATTCCTTATAAGAATAAATGAATTGCTCATATACTATTAGAGTTTTACTATGATGAAATTTGAAGAGAATATAAAATGAATAGTTAGAATCATAAAAATAAGAAGAAGAAGGAATAGGCACTCTCATAATTGAAATGGAAGAAAACATAGTGTGATTTATTATTTGAGATCTATACATATTAAGAATAAATAAGTTTAGTGAAATTATTATTACCTCTATCAACTAGACTAAAGATCATCTTGAGCTACATTTAATTTTTTCATCTTCTCATGATGAATCATCATCTACTGTCTGTTGCTGCTTATGACTATGCACTGCAAACACTTCACAAATCTTGTATCTCTTTTTATCTTGTATGCACATAGTTTAATGGTGTTTATGATTTTGTATAGGTCTTGACAAGTGGGAGCCTTGTATAATCGTCTTTTACCATTGTACAAAGTGACAACTACTTGCACTCAGCATGTATCCCCCTTGAAAAGGGTTGTTTAGTGAAATTCACTATGCTTGAGGAGTGGAGCATTAGTGTAGTGGACTAGGGTGTTTTTTTCACCTAGATTCACTATAGATCCAAGTATTAAATTTTTTTCCTACATTTTTTACTTTTACACTAAATATACTCTTAAGGAAGAAAATATTACATGCATACATCTAAGTGGGTGGTTTATATATTAGTGAATATTTTAAGAACTCAATTCACCCCCTCGTGAGTTATTCAATCATGTCATTATCTGGGATAGTGAGCATGTCCAAAATGCTTATCCATTTGAAACTTCAAGAATAATAAGATCCCAAAATTTATAAAGATGACACTAAATTTCTAAAATGTACATATGATTAATCCCCCCTAAAAAATTAATAATATCTTTATCATCGCATACCAAACATGTGAATAGCTTCAACATGTATTCTCTTGAAACATAATAATAACATGAATTACCATAAAACCAAATTAAAAACACGAATTCTTATTTATTATTTAATTAATACATAGATTGTGGAATATATTACATAAATCCAACTATTATTTTAACCTCATCAATGATAACATAAACCACATTGTCAAAAAATAATTAATCAGTTCCAAGGTAGTATGTACAATCCAATTTTTTGTCCATATAAATCATCTCTATTTTCCAAAATCATTATATCAATGTTAGAAACATTATAAGGGTTATAATTCCTCCAATCACATTTTTCTAAAGAAGTTCCACTTTCCACTAAATCATTTTTATTGGTAATCATTATTGTTCAACCCAAGATTTCAAATCATTAATGAAAAAAGTACTTCTCAATAATCCTTATATATTTCATAATATTTATGACCAGGATATCAATGATAAAATACTCAAATGAAATAATTATTCAATACAAACACAATCAAATTAATCATTATAATTCATCTATGGTAATAGAATATGCCTGACCATGATATATTAGATACTTTTCAGGTTTACTACTTTGATGCTTTGGGGATTTACATTGCATAGTGCTCCACATCCTTATTGCTAAACCATTGAAAACAAAAAATATTTTTGTGTTCCTTTAATTAATTAGCATGGTATCTCTTATATCTACACATTTAGAAAACTCCCATTACCTCTATGCAAGTACCAGGGTGTTTCATTCCATAATTATTATATGTTAGAAAATCTTTCTTTTCATTATTCACCTTAACAATCATTTTCTTTTCCATTATCTTATTCTCTTACTTCCCTTCGAATCCATAAAACATGAAAAATTCATTTGATGTATTTTATGAAAATTATATTATGTCCCCATATGATAAGATTTTTTGTGAGAATAGTTCCCTTCGAAATATTGATTTAATCTCATCAATAAAATGACCGTTCATAGTAATTGTATTTAATGTATTGATGTAGATGACATTCTTTATTATAGGATCCATTTCAAAATGTTTGAATACACTATATTATATCTTATAATAATAAAGAATATTTTATAATTCCAAAACTATTGAAGTAATTATCATAAGTTAAAAAACTTATGCATATCCAATCTCATAGTCATAAACTTTGTTTTTTAGGGATATATTTATATTCAAATCCTTCATAATGAGTTTTAAAGAAAATTTGAATTATCCTAATAATTGACATTGGGAGTGTCAAACCATATGGGTAGTAATGCCCATTTTTATGCACTATGTAATGTTAAGGTCAAGCCCAATTCACCCTTTTCAGTGTTATTACCACAATGTACATGTATTCCCAAAACACGTCCAATTTTAGTATCTATACAGTGATGTATTTTAAAAGAAAATTATATAATATATCCCTTACCAAAACATAAGTGTTTTCTCTTATACCTACTCGAAAATTATATCATCGGGTTATGTGTCCTAATCTATGATTTCCTAAATCTCATTTCCTTGGTTACTACTAAACTTTCTATGATATTAACTACACTTTCCCAAACCCTAGTTTCATATATTTAGTGTCTTAATTAATAAATCAACATAATATACAAGGAATCATGTCTTGAGGGACAAAATAATTTATTATTCTTGGTATTGAATTATTTAATTACATTTGAAAATAAAAATTAAAACATCATTTTTTTCCAGAATTACATTATTACCTATAGAATTTTATTTCATATCAAACATAGTATACTTAATTGATTCCTATGAAATTAAACAAAATATGATTGAGATAAAATTATGAGAAAGTGTTATGTATAGTGGAATCTATCATGAATAAATACACATAATCATCTTAGAAAGGTAAATAACTAAACCATAAAATCTATTTAAAGAACTTGATAAATCATACTCAATATAGAAAGGTAAATAATTGTAATCACGTGTCGTTTAATCAATAACATGACTATTATAACATGATATATCATAATCAATATATATATGAAAATAACACAAACACATTCCATTTAATCAATAACTGATATTGAAATGAATCCCAAGATAATTACATTTTAAAAATACAAATCATATTAATAATAGAATTATTAATGAAGGAAATTCATAATCATTAGACACATTGATCTCATGCATCATGATACCTCTATCATCAATGCTTTTTAAATTACTTTTCAAAATTATAGGTAGAAACCTGTTTAATGATAGCTTACTTAATTGTCTCATGAGATGTATGAATACATTGAGGGGATATATAATACTGGTCTCCACCCATAATTCGTAGTATAAAAAATTTCTCATATGTCGAATAATTTATCTAATACATGAATTAGTATTCTTATTCATCAAATGTTCATGTTGTTTAATGTATATACAATTATGAATATTTCCCTATTTAATCAAATACAATTAATAGTAAACACCTTATGTAAAAATTGATATACGTTTTATTAAATAATCATATCAATTATAAAAAATAAGGTATATTTTTGATAAATTTAATTTTTAATGAAAAATTAATACAATAAAGTGATTGTTTTCGGATAATCTTAATAATCACAAAAGAAAGTGACACTGTTAACTTTTACCACTATTGAAATTTTATGTCAAATCTCCTTGGATTAAATAAATAAAATTGAAACACAAAATTACCTGAATTATTAATGAATCATGATATTCCATATGAAATGGGATGTATATATACCACATAAAAGTGAATTGGCACGTAATAATAAATAAGTCACAATGGAATGTGAATTGAGATGAAATCTATTACCTCTCATTTCTTTTTGGGTGAACATGATTTAAAATAATTTATATTGGTTTTAAAAAATTTATTAAATTATTAAATTACCATATTAAAATTTATAATATCATATATGATCCTTTTACAACATCTAATCACCCATTCCTTATTAAGAATTCATTGTCTTCATTATTTCTTGTGCTATTTTCCTTATTTTCACATTTAGGATTTGTTAGGAAAGATCATGTTCTTTTTCATGATTTATAGTCTTATAATCTCTAAAATATTAATTATTACAGAGTTATAAAATTTTAATATAAATTAAAATTTCTAAAACACTCATAAAATATGGTTATGAAAACTCGATTATCGTACAATCTTGGAGACAGTAGGTCATATATACACATTAGAAACATTTCCACTTTTCAATGATCTTTATTAAAGTGGGTATGTAATATTTTATATTTAAATACTAATAATAATATCATATATAATATATTATTTCATAAAATATACTTATATATATCATCTATGGTGTGTGGTGAAAAAAAAGAGCCACATTGCTTTATGGAGGTGGTAGTCAACATGTACACGAACAATGTTATCATTTTTCAGTGTAAAAATTGAAAATGAAAAATTAGATTTTTATAATGATATATATGTTATAAATAAAATAATTATCTAATTTAAGTCATAATTATTCATTAAATTTATACTTATTATATACTGTGTAAATTATTAGGTAAAGATGACTGACATCGCTTCGCAAGGCGGTAGTGTGTCATACACACGAGCAAAAATATTGTATCCAAAAAATAATGGACTGTAAAAAAGGTGTATATGATATAATTACATTAGAAATGTAATTTTCATATAAATATAATATATATATATATACATTATATCCATCATCATACCACATCGTGAGAGGTTATAATTTAAAAACGAATGACATCTGTTCGTGAGGCGGTAGACCATCGTACACACAAATAATGATTTTGTAACCCATTTAATGGAGGTGTAGATTGTTTTAGGTCATGGAAATAAATTAAAAATATATGAGTATATTTTAAATACTAATTTTGTTATACTATCATGTTTTAATAAGAACTGTATGAGGTGGAGGAAAAAATAAAATAAAAACCCTCATAGAAAAATGATTCCTCTACTTCATGTATCCTCCTTAAGTTTTCACCAAAAGCCTTAAAAGGATGGATTTATACTAAAAATATGGATTCCAAGATAATGGTATTTAAGGTGGTAAATGGATTTTTCATTTTTGGGTCAATATTAGTTTCTTGAGAGTTGTTAATAAGTGAAGGGATTGAGTTCTATTTTATAATTTAAGAGGAGTGATATTTTTGGTAAACACACAAAAGTATTAAATAATGGGAAGTCACTCTAACCTCATCTGGCTCAAAAATTGGTAAATAATTTAGTGTATGGATGAAAGGGTAGATAAAATCCACAAAAACACCCAAAAACACAAGTTTTAAACAAGTCATTCTTTAGCATTTATGTTTAGTCCCTTTTACCACATTAGTTTCTACTACTGTAATTAGTTTTTTAACCTCGGTAATTAATTCATTAAGACTAACAAAAAAAATTAATATTATAAAATTATGGGCATTATGATTATAAATATGAAATTTAATTCATCAAAAAACCATTGTATATGGAATATAAATTTTAACACAGACGCATGTAACATGATAAAGAAGAACTTTTAAACATATCTGTTGTAATTATTTTTTATTATATTTACTTATCATTTTGAAGAAAGAGTAATTTGATATTATATCACAATATTAATTATTTTTATTCAAAATATGTAATAAATATTATCAAATTATATTCTTATTTTTTTCATAATTTATATTTATATTATTTCCACAAACATGATGATAAAGAGGACTTTCAACGAGAAATAAATCAAAAGCTTACAAAAATATTTTTTAAAAATTCAACATTAAAATGAATCAAATTAATTAAATTGAATTAATTTTAACATAATTGATTAATTTTACTTAAAACCAAATTGATAATATAATTTTACATATTAAATAATTTATACTAAAATAAATTATTGAATTAAAATTCATTATTTTATACTATTCATCAAGAAATTAATTTTTTTAAAAAATCATTAAAATTTCGCTTAGATAATCTTAATATTATTATTTCAAAAATTAAGTTCATTTTTTCATATATATTTTCTATAATATGTATATTTTAATTTTATATTATGTGTCAAATGCTCAACTAACCCACATTTTAGAAAAATATTAGTTTTCTGAAACATTTCCATTTTCAATCAAATGGTAATAATTTTATATTTAATAAATTGATATCCATTTTATTTATTTTATGCTTGTTTAAACTGTAAAATATTCAGAATTCATTTATTAATATTAATACCTCCAATTTTACAGTTATTTTATAACTGTATACTATATTTAAGTCCATTTAGACTCAGGGTTGCATGTTTCTCATTATATCAAATAGATTAAATTTAAATATATATATATATATATATCGGGGTTTTTTTAATAACTTTGTTGAATTTCACATATAATATCAAATATGATGTTCATATTTTATAATCTGATGGAGTTATATTCTAGCCTCTTAAATAATTTGTGTCATCCCAATTTAATCTTGATCTTGATAATCAAGGGTTTCTCATTTGAGAATACCCTTCATGAAATATCATGTAACATCTCAAGATTCATGTTTAATTTTATTATATGGAATTATTCCGAGATCTCCAAATTTGACGACATGTTATTCCGAGGCCCAGGGATCCCAGAATGGGTTTTTAAACTTTTTTATTATACATTCAATAAACGTGCGAGCGCGATTTTCAATCATTTGAACTGCTGCTTGGATTAAAAATATAATGGAAGAATCTAATTTATAACATTGGGATTTACCTATAAATGTATTATCTTTGGTTGGAAAGGGTCGAGTGGAAAGTTATTTTTTAGACCATTCAAGAAAAATAATAAAAATAATTTAAAAGAATTAGTTTCTTTTCTTTTTGACAATTGAGTGGAAGATAATGACATTGTAGGGTAGTGATGAGGTGAAGAAAATGTGAATTAATGAGGCTCATTAATTGATCATTACCTCACAGCGTAACTACACTTTAATGATGCATAACATCGACATTTTTTCTTAAATAAAATAGTGTATCAACTCAAAGTTGCATCATAATGGGAAAACTGCGATGTGCTCGTATTTATAGTTCGATGTGCTAGGGAGATATGGATTAAATTTTTTGGAGGAATCTCTAGAGAACCTATGATGGAATTCATCCCAAACGATGAATGAATAATCCCTACATAACTTCATCGTCTTCAATTCCATTCAATGATCAGAACCGAGAAGCAATGTCGACATCATAATCTCTCTAGGACAACGCCGCGGTATCAGACACCATAAGAGGTAGGGGTTTTTGATTTTATGTTCTTCCTCGTCCATTTCTAAATAAAGATGAACATGGATCAACCCATGAACAGGTTGATCTACAATTCTTGAATTATGCAAGTGGGTGTTTTATTCATTGGGATATTTTATTTAGGGTCTAAATCATGGCATGAAATTATTGAACATAAACTCCCCAAACCTCCCATGTCTTTAACCCTCTAACGCATTGGCCACAAGATGACACAAACAAAGCATGAGAACCTATGCATATGCATTCATGGTGGTTGTACTCTCAAAATGGCAGCAAGGAAGGTTTGTGACCCTCGTGGGGAAGAGGGAACTCCTCGGTGGCCACAGACATAGATGTCTTGAAGAAAGGACCACTAGAACATGTCTCATGGTCCGCTAAACGCCATACCTGCACGCCAGTGATGGTGGGCCGTGTTGATTGGGAATCCATAGCTCATTAGTCACAATAGATTTTTGGAGGACTTGGCACCAGGCGAGGCATGGTGTGGAGGTATGGACCATGTATGGGCTGTCCATATGGATGGAGAATAAGCGGTCCGTCAACCATAGCTGGTGGAAGGGCCCCACACTCGCAGGTGCCAAGGGGGAGCTAGACACGGCAACCACGCCGCACCCCAGCTGGTCGGTGCCACTGGCTGCACTACACAACTGGTCCCCAGGTGGCAGGCCGAGCCCCCAGTATTCTGAACCTAAGCCCAGATGGCTAGACCATGACGGTGGGCTAGACTCGCAGGACGGGCCGGATGCATGCGACAGGCCGGACCCATGCTGACGGTCCTCAACTACACAGTCGGGCCGGAGCCAAAACAATGGAATAGACCCACACTAGAAGTCTGGGCTCGCTCCCCCTTCAAGGTGGGTCAGACTAGACTGGGTCACCCAATGACCTGGCGGGCAGGACCCTCGGCCAACCGATGTGGGTCAAGTGAGGCCCTTTTGGCCTTTCCCATTGGTCAGGCCTGGTTAGACTGAACTCGTCCCTCACAAGTTTGAGTCGAGTCTATATAAATGAACCAGGGTATGTGGGACCCCTTGGGCTGGGTTGTTCGGGTTGGTCTAACTGGGTTAGACTGGGCCCCATCACAATCAGCCCACTGGTTACAAAAATGCATGTATCTTACAAACTGTGAATCTGATTGACGATCCATTTGCACAGTTGGGACTTTATCTATGATTTGGATCCTTTGGAATGCTCTATGGTGAATTTTCTAAAAGTTAGGATGCAAAGAAGGGATTTGGGAGCCTTTCTCCCTAGTGCACTACTTAAAGAACCCTGCGACTGGCTGAGACCTGAAGACTTCTAAATTTTGGCCCAATGAGAACCACATCTCTATGACTTTTTAGGACCATGGTGGGAAGCACCTCATTGTGAATTTGGAGGCCCATTGTAAGCAATGAGGAGGAGTTCCTTATTAGTCTATTACCAGTGGTAAGCACCTCTTTGTGACTTTGCGGGCCCATAGTAAGTGATGGGGAAGAGTACCTAAGTAGTCCAAGGATAGTGGGAATCACCTCTACGTGACTTGGTAGTCCCACGTAACTCAATAGAGGAGGAGTTATCTAGCAGTTGAGGTGTTTGATGTTGTGCCTGATCATGCTACTGTTACTACCCTATAATATAATGGGTGGGATTTTTCTTGTATTTTGTGATTTAAGTTGAAGAATTATTGTGTGGAATTTCTTTTTTGTTTTGGGTCCCTACACAGTAATATGTTACTCACCCATTTAAGATCATTTCATGCATGTGTTGTCTCTGGTGTAGACGACCGATGTTTCAATAGGGGTGCTTCAGGAGATGGGACTGACGGACACTACGACAATGGACTTGGTGGACCAGGACCAGATGAGGCCCAATAGGACTGGGTGGATATGGCATACTACTTTTTTTCCAGTAGTTCACAACTCTCACAATCAGGTGGGTTTTTCTGCAGATGGAAATGTGGGTTTTACTTTTGTATTTTTTTTCCGTTCTTTGTTGGGTTTGTATTCTGGCACACATACTTTCAATTTTACTTTCACTTAGCCTTGTTTTAGTGATATACTTGTTTCCCCTTTTCAATGTGTTGAGATTTGGTTGGGCATGTTTGTATTTATAGGTACTAAAAAAATGCCTCCCACTTGTAGGTTGATGCCTTCAGTGCTAGTCGCTAGCCCCTTTCCTTTGGGAAGCAGGCTTGGGGTACTCACGTCATGGGCCCTGAGGGACGGTTCTTGAATAGGTTTTATCATATGGTGGTTGGTCCCCCCTCGAAGACTGAGAGTCCGTGTTTTCTTTTCTGGCAACAATGTTAACTGTTGAGATCCCGAATTTCATATTTAAGGAGTCCAGTGTTGGTGTGGTGGCCGACGTATACATACAGTAGGACCTTAAATTCTATTTTCTGCTCAATATATGAAAACACTGGTTGTATAATTTTATCCTTTTTTTGAATAATATTAATCTCACCAGGTATAAACATAAAACCATGGTAAATATTCATCTATCTAAGGATTCCTCCACATGGATGACCAGCTAGGATCCCGATACGAGATCGTGAGGACATCCCACCTAGTGGTGAGGTGTCCGTTCAGGGACCAGTTCTAGAGATTGCCCCACTGAGGGGTGAACAGGTGATACCACCACCCGATGTTCATAATCTACTACCAAAATTTCTGAAAGAGGACTTTCATAGGCTTAGTGACCTACATGAGTTTTATTGATAGAGTCCCCCCAGGTTCATGGGAGAGATGGAACCTCAAGTCACTGAGGACTGGCTCGAGGTTGTGACGTGAGACTTCTGCTTAGTGATGAAACTGCCTGACCACATGGTGATCTTGGCAGAGAGACTTCTATAGGTATCATCATGGAGATGGTTGTGGTTTACCTTCTAGACCCATGATGAGGGGAACCTCACATGGGTTGACTTCGATAGGTTCTTCCAGGAGGAGGTTTTCCCCATAACCTTGCACTATGTGCACATCCAGGAGCTGCTTCACCTACAGAAGGACGTGATGATGGTGTTTGTGTACTCTTCATGGTTCACAGAGCTTTCCCACTACTCCATAGATATGGTGCAAAACCCTTTCATCCGGGCTCAATCCATTGAGTATGGATGCAGGCAGGAGATCAAGGATTTAGTGGTTTCTCTCACAATCCCTACCCAAGATGACATGTTTAAGCGAGGCCTTCTAATGAATTGATTCATGGAGGAACAAGAGCTTATAGTTAGGGCTTCCAGCAGACCCCAAATGACATAGTATTCAGCAGGAAGCAAACAAAAAACTCAAGGGCCCAAGAAATATAGGTATTTCAGAGGATAGCCCCATGAATTAGGGTTGGCAGTGTGGGGCTCCTAGGCCCGAGGGAGTCAAACATGGTCCAGACTTTTCTACTCATGCGAAAGGCCGGGACACATGGCATGTGACTGCTTGACCGCTATATAGATGACTAGTAGATATTCAAGGGACTATCGAGGCACTAATAGTGGTTCAAATGAGTAGGACCGCTGGGTAGTGGACATGGCAGAGAAGCTGGAAGAGTGGAAGGAGGTGGATGATGGTATGATGTGTTACCGCCACCACCCCTAGGTGGTCCACCCCAACCATAGAGAGCAGGTGGATAGGGGCGAGTTTAGCTCATGTCAATGGTGGCTTATAACCACAGTGCTCTAAAGATGATCTGATGTAGGATCTGTGCCTTCTTCACCCTAGTAGCAGTACTTATAAACATAGGTTCTAGTGACTCCTTTTCCATGGCTCTCATTCATAGTTTAGATGTTCTGGTGGATCTGTTGGCTCAATCCTTACATCTAGTTACTCCTATGTGAGGAGATTAGACAACTACACACTGATTCTGGTAGTGTGTTCCTACTCTAGGAGGTGAGACCTACAGCTGGGATCTCTTAGTAGGATCTTCATGTACTTACGACATCATCTTATGTACGTACTGGTTATCCACAGTCCATTTTTAGATCGACTATTTTAGGCATATAGTGCGGTGTGTACATTAAAATGGGACCAGGTTTTCCTTCACCGACAAGATGGAAACCCTTATTGTACAAGAAAACTCTCTTAGAGGAGGATGCTGTTGATCAATCACCAGTTGGCTAGCTTCACCCTCAGTGTAGTGGAGGAGAGGAGTCCAAGCTTCCCTATAGTGGTGGACTAGTATGAGGATATATTTCATAATGAGGTTCCACAACTATGTCCTCATAGAGAGGTAGAATTATTTATCAACCTATACCCATGAACGACACTGATATCCACATAGGTATATCGAATGGCTCCCATAGAGATTTGTGAGCTTAAATTATTGCTACAGGAAATGCAGGATATGGGGCTAGTAAGGCCTAATGTTTCACTATGGGCAGCCCCGTTGCTTTTTTCCAAGAAGGTAGATGGGAGTTTAAGGTTGTGTTTGGACTTATGGCACTAGAACGAGGTGACCATGAAGAAAAAGTACCCACTGTTGAGAAATGATGACCTCTTCAACCAGTTCAAGGGAGCAAAGTGGTTCTGAAAAATAGATCTCAAATCAGGCTGTCACCATATCCGGGTACGAGATGAGGATGTACCATAGACAGCCATCAGGTGTCGGTATGGACACTATGTGTTTTTGGTGATATTTTTCACCGTGACCAACACCCTAGTAGTGTTCATGGGCCTCATGAATATGATCTCCCAGCCCTACCAAAATAGGTTCGCCGTGGTATTAATCGATGACATCATGGTCTACTCGGTGTTAGAGGAGGAGCACGTTGTACACCTGTAGATAGTCCTAGATACCCTCTAAGGGCACCGACTTTATGGTAATCTCTCACAGCATCATTTTTGAATTTGGGAGGTCCGTTTCCTAGGACACTTCATCTATGATGCTGGGTTTGTTGTAAATCCACTGAGATAGAGGCAGTGCTTTCTTGGGAGCCACCCAGGAGCATGACTGTGGTGCATAGTTTCGTGGGGTTGGCCGGTTACTATTAGAGGTTCGTGGATAACATTTACAGGGTATCATCTCCCTTATCAGCATTGAAACAGAAGGGACAACCCTTTTTGTTGATGGATAAATTCTAGAAGTGTTTCCAGGGGATAAGGTGGAGAATTACTAGTTCCTCCAACTTGAGACTACTAGAGGATGTTGTTGGGTATGGAGTTTAATATGACAGATTAGGGAACAGACTTAGTTGTGTCCTAATTCTAGAGATAGCAGTGATCACCTATATATCACGAAAGTATAGACAACATGAGAAGAACTATGCTACCCATGACCTGGAGCAATAACCAGTGGTGTTATTCTTGAAAATGCGGTGACACTACTTTATGGGTGAGCAGTCTACCATTTACTCTAAAAAAAAGAGTCTTAGGTATATCTTCTTCCAGAAAGACCTGAACCTGAGATACTTTTGATGGATAAGGTTCCTCTTGGAATATGATTTTTATATAGCATACACTATTGGAAAGGCGAACATGTTGGGAGACACACTCCATAGGAGTAATGGGTTGCAGCTACTAAGTGAGGTGACATAGTTGTTAGTCGCAAGGAAGATATCTTTCATGGATGATGGTAAAGATGTTTACCTTTAGTCGATGGATTTTACTACCCCACTCTTACAATGAGTTAGGGAGGCACAGCTAGGGTATGTTGGATGTGTGGCCTGACGTACTTAAATATCCTCAGAACAGGTTCCTGAAAGATTATCAATCGGTGGGGAGCATGACATCCATTTCAGAGGTCGCATTGTATTGTCAGTGACATTATGAGAGGAGATGCTCAGAGAGTTATATATTTCCCCTCTTGTAGTATATCGTTATGTGGAAAAGATGTACCAAGACCTCCAGCATTAGTACTAGTGGACAAGGATGACGAAAGTAGTTTTCGAGTTTGTTTCATGATGAATCACTTGTCAGCAAGTTAAGGATGAGCACCATGTTCTAGCAGGCTTTACTCTTCTAATCGAGGTACCAGAGTGGAAATGATAAGGTATCAAAATTTAATTCATGATGGGGTTACCATATACATCTAAAGTTCACCACTCTATCTGGGTGACCGTTGACCGACTTACCAAGTCATCTCACTTCCTACCCATTCGAGAGTAGGGATTGATATAGGGTTTGGATGCCTCTACATCTGAGAGATAGTGCGGATCCAGGAGGTTCCTTCAATGATCATCTCTGATCATGACACTCACATTACATCACTTTTGTGGAAGGCATTGCATTTGGTGTTTGGGATGCAGTTACGCTTGATCACAAATTTTCATCCCCAAACGGATTGTAAGACATAGTTGACCATACAGACCTTATAAAACATTCTTTGTTCTTGCATCCTTGACTTTTTTCATAGTTGGGGGGACCACATTCCATTGGTTGAGTTTGCATATAGCAATAGCAAGCACTCCACCATTATCATGGCACTGATTGAGGCACTGCATGGGAGGCCTTGCAGATAACCCATATGCTGGAAAAACCTAGGGGAGTTGACACTCATGCATCCAGAGATTCTACAGGCTACCACTGATAAGGTTCAAATCATCCATGAGAATATGAGGAGTGCACAGAGAAGGCATATGTCTTATTCTGATAGGTGACAGATACCCTTGGAGTTTGAGGAGGGAGATCACGCATTCTTTCGGGTCCCACCCCAATGAGGATTGCACAGATTTGGTTGGGGAAACAAGCTATATGTGAAGTTCAATGGACCTTTTTAGATCCTACGCAGAGTTGGAGAGGTGGCATACCACATTGATCTTCCCCCATATATGCACTCGGTACTTGATGTTTTCCATGTGTTTTAGGTGAGGAGTTACGTTCATGATCCCTCACACATCATCGACTGGGGTGAGATGGACATTGACGATGGGATGAAGTTTTCGGAGTTCCCAATAGAGTAATTGGATCGAAAGGAGAGGGTACAACACAAGTTTTCTATTCCTCTAGTTGTGTCTGAGGGATGCACGGGACTCTCCAAAAGAGCACATGGGAGAGGGAGGAAAAGATTCATGCTCAGTATGCCTAGATTTTTGTTTATTTGTTTTTTTGGTTTTCGGGGACGTAAAGCCCTAAGGTAGGGAGAATGTGACATCTCAAAATTTCCACATAATATTTCTTATATAGAATTATTTTAAGACCACGAGATTCAATTCAATGTGATTCTGATTCCCAGAGAGCCCAAAAATTATTTTTACCCTTTTTTATGGTATGTTTAGTAAACGTGCAAGAAAAATTTCTTATGAAATGAACAAGTTATCATATTAAAAATTTGGGGGCACCATTGAATTTAGAACACCGATATTCTACTAGAGATGACATAACTTTGGCCGTCAAGGGATGAACATAAAAGTTATTTTTCGGACAATTTGAGAAAAATAATAAAATAATTTTAAATAATTATTTTCTTTTCTTTTTCACAATTGAGTGGCAGAAGGGGACACTATAGGGAAGTGACGAGGAGGAAATGACACACATTAATGAGGCTCATTATTGTCTCATTAACTCATAGCGTAACGATGCTTTGATGATGCATAACAGTTACTCTGTTTCTTAAATAACACAATGTAATGACGAGACGTCGCATCATATTGGGAACGCTATGATGTTCTACTATTTATAGTTCAATGAGATGGAAAAATATGGATCTAAAATTTAGAGGATTCACTAGAGAACCTTTGATTGACATCCACCCCAGATAATAACAACAAACACTGGTGGAACTACACCATATTAGACAATTTTCAATTATTGTAACTGGGAAGCGACCTCGACATCTTAATCCCTCAAGGACCAATGCTATGGCGTGAGACGTCAAAAGTGGTAAGGGTGTTTTATTTGATATTCATCCTAGTAAATTTCTAAAAAAATGATGAACATGGATCAACCCACAAATAGGATGATCCATGATTTGTGCGTTTTGAAGGAGGGTGTTTTATTCTTGGGGTTAATCTATTTAGGTTCCAAATATTGGCATGGAATAATGGAACGAAAACTCCCTGAACCTCCCCCATATTTAAAGCTCTCATGAAAAGGCCTTGGACCAACACGAACTATGTCTAAGAACCTCAACATGTGAATTCTTGGTGTTCATACCCTCGAAATGACAGAATGTCAGGTTTGGGTTCTTCACAGAGAAGAGGGTGCTCCCCAAAGGCCACATATGCAGATAGATCGAAGAACAGACCCCCAAATCTTGTTCGGTGGTCCGGTAAATGCCCTATGCTGGCACCAGCTGTGAGGAAGAGGTAGCCTGCACTGGCATTCCTTGTTGACTACCATTTTGACAAGGGTCCCAATTGAGTATTATGTTACTCACCCTTTTACAGGCTTCCCCCATACATGTTGGGTCTGGTGCAGACAACTGATGTTCTGACAAGGGTTGTCAGAGAGATGGGACTAGCGGGCAGTACGACAGTGTACTTGGTGTCCAAGGACAAGGCGGGGCCCAGTAGGACTAGGTGGATAGGGAATACTACTTCTGCTTCTATTATTTTACTACTCTCATGATCAGTTTGGGTTATATATGGATGGTAATCAGAGATTCGTTTTTGTATTTTGATGTTTTCAGTTCTTTGGTGGGTTTTTATTCTAGATAACTTACATTAATTTGTACTTGCACTCAGCCTTATTTTAGTGATATACTTGTTTTCCCCTTTTTAGTGTGTTGGGATGTGGTTGGGTGTCTGTGTGCATATAGGTACTCAGGAAATTGCATCTCACTTATAGGTTGATTCCTTCAGCACTAGTCTCCATCCCATAGCCTTTAAGAGGCGGGCATGGGGTAGTCGCGTCACGGTCCCCGGGGGATAGTTATTGAAATCCCACATATCTTTAAGGGTTAATAAAACATCCTCTTAATTAGTGATATATGGATATAAAAGGGTTATATTGAATAACACATAACAAGTTTTCCAATTAGGAGATAATAGGTTGGAAATGAAAACATGGACATCGAAGAGAATAAAAACTCTCAAGGATTTGTAATGAGTGATAAGGATCATTGATCATGAGAAACTGGGTGATTTAGTAAAGGTTAAATATGAGAAAACTATAAATCTATGATTATTTAATGGAATATTTGATTTATCAATAATAAAGGTACTAGGATAGCATTTTTTTCGATGTTAGTTTTTAGTGTTGAGGAATCCTTTTAGTGTCTATGAATAGAAGGAAATATACTTACTTGATACATTTCTATTTCATAAGAAGATTTTCATCCTTTTGTTGTGGTTCGATCAGTTTCCAATTAATCAGTTATTCCAAGTAATGAATATCCAAAAATGAATTTCTTTATCCCGAAACTACTAAAAATAAATTTTAACTGATCTAATGATTTATAATATAATGATAAATCATTCATTAAATTCCTATTTATAATTATTAAAAATGGTTAGTAAAGGTAATCCAATATTCATAAATATTCGTTTGAGGAATAAATATATCAATCTCTAAAACCTCACTAGAATTTCAACATAAACCATTTAATAAATGGTTAAACTTATGACACATCCAAAAGATTAAAATCAAATACATTATAAATAAGGGCACAAAATTTCCAAAATAAACTTATTAGTAATCCACAAAAGAACATAATCTATCTCTTAAACATCACATAAAAACATGTGAATATTATCATCTTTTATATTTGCGAAACATTGTAACAACATGAATTACCATAACACATTATTGTGAACATGAATTACTTCTTATTACTTAAATAAAACAATTATTAATGGATATATTCCTTGAATACAAAAATCTTGTTAACTCCATCAATGATAGCATAACCCACTTTGTCCACAAATCATTAAATAGTTCCATGGTAGTCAGTACTATCCAATTTTCATTATAAAAATCAACCATCAATTAATCTAAAAATCTTTATATGAATATCATAATCATATTAAACTTTACCTTTAATTCATTCATTCATTTTCCAAGAAGATCAAATTTCTACTGAATAATTTTTCTTGGTCATTGGCACCATTCCACATACACTTTCAAATCCTAAGGAAAAGTAACTATAGTGAAATAATTATACATTTAAAAATTAATATAACAAATATATCATTGGTTATGTACTAAAATTCAATAAATTTTGAATCCAAACACATACACGTTAAAAATTCCACATTACCTATAATAACAATATAATCTTGTCTATGATCTATTAGCTACTATTGAAGTACATTAATTTGAAGCTTATAGAATTTGGTTTTGTAGTTCCCCATCTACTTTATATTTAATAATTGATCATTGGAAACCATTTTATTTCTCCTTAAATTATTTTAATAGTTTACTTTATCTCTATAATTATAGTAAACTCTGATTCCCTTTACCAAGTACCAGAGTGTTTCTTCCCACAATTATTACAGGTGTTAAAATCCTTCCTTCCCATATTCCCATACCCCATATTTTTCTTTTCTATACACTTCTTCTCTATATTATGTTTGATGTTATAATATATGTATAATTATTTATATATATTTTTATAAAATGATATTATATAATCAACTGTTGAGAATGGTTGGGAGACTAGTTACCTACGAAATATTGGCTTTATCCCATCAAAGAAATTCTTATTCTTAAATATTAGATTTAGTGGATTGATGATCTTTCCATTCCATTTCATATGTACCATTTATAAATAATTTTATATAAAATATTAGATTATATCTTTATGAATTAAAATTTATATTACAAAAAACTTGTGAAATATATAACAAAAATGAAAAACTTATGCATAGCTAATATCATGATCATAAACATTGATTCTTTGAAATATATTTACTTTAAAATCATTTATCATGGTTTCTAATTATTTTGAATTCTCCTAATCATATCCACTGAGGGTTTTAATCCAGTTTCACAATATGAACCGTGTTGGTAGACCTGGTGATGATTGGGCCAATCCCAATGCGCCCTTTTCAGATTTGTTACCCCATGATATATCTGTTTTTGAACCATGGTCACTTGTATTATTTAGATAGAGATATATTTTCTTGTAAAGTCATATAATATATTACTTATCAAAACATTTGGATTCTATTATATTCATATCCAAAAAGGGTATTATAGGGTTATTTTCACCAATATTCATTATCCTAAATCTAGTTCCCTTGTTTTTTACTAAACATCCTTAGATAACAACAATAGAGTCCCTAAAACCAGTTACATGTATTTGGTGTCTTACATTATTACATTGGTATAAGATACAAGGATTCCTATACCAAAGGACCCATAGTTTATTAGTCTTGGTAAACTAGATAAATCTTCAAGTCTTTCATTAAATTTGAAATTGAAAAATACAAAATAATTTTTTAAAGAATAAAAGTTCTCCGTATAATATATCCTAAATTATAAAAGAAATTGACCCCTCCATGGATTAGTGATAAAGAAAAAATGGTATGTTCAAATTCTCAGTAAGGGTTAAGTACAGAAAAAGCTATAATGAATCAGTATGCATAATCAATATATAAAAGTCAATAACTAAACACACATTACATTTAAATAACTGGATAAGGGATAATCAATATGGAAATTTAAATAAATAAAAACACATGTTATTTGTTAAATAAAATGTCTATGGTAAATGGATATGGTATAATAAATAAGAAAAACAAAATAATTAAAAACAAATTTCATTTAACCAATTACTGAGAATTAAATTAATCCTTATATAATATGAAAATGAATATATCATGGATTATAATAACTGAATTATTAATAAAGGAAATTATTAGTTATTGGATTCCATGATCTCACGTGTCATGAAATTTCGAGCATCAGTACATTACCCATAATTATTTAAAACTATAGGCAGAAACTCATTTAATGTTATCTTAGTTATTTGTATTATAAAACCTAATGATGAATCATGGGGATATATACTTAGTGTACCCACCCTTAAATGAAGAACTAAAGTATTAACCATACATAAAATAATAAATTTAATTTATGAATCAATATCCCTTATAAACAAATATCAATATTGAGTAAATGATGCATATTTATCAATATTTCCATAGTTAATCAAAAAACATTCAAACTAAACACAATATTTAATATATATATATGATTAATGTTAAAAAATATCCACACACAATAATATAGATATTTAAGATAAATATAATGTTTAATAAAAAATCACTAAAATAAAGTGAATGTTTCAGGAGAATGTTAACAATCACAAACAAAAGTGATATTGTTCAATAACTTTTACAACATGGTAATTTATAAGTCAAATGAAATTTGAAAAAATAAATAAAATGGAAACTAAAAATACCATGAATGAAGAATTAACACAATATTACATGTAAAATGGGTTGTATATAAACTATATAAATGTTAATTGGTTCATAATAGAAAATAGGTCATAATGGAATGTAAATTGAGATGAAATCCAATACCTCATGTTTAATTTTTTGAACATGATTAAAATCCCTTTATAGATGATTTAAACATGATCCCAACTTATTAAATAATAATATTAACATTTATAATATAATAGATTATCTTTTATTCCATATTACCACCCATTAATTAATAATATTTCATTATTTTCATTATTTCATGTGTTAGTTTCCACGTTTTCTCATTCGCGATTGGTTATGAAATTTCATGTCTGAGTGAATATTATATTGTTACAAAATATCCAGAAAAATAATAATGAAATAGCTAAAATAATGTTACATCAATTATACTTTTAAAACTAATTAATAAATATGGCTATGAAAAATGGACTATGTTACAGTCATGCTGAATGTATGCCATATGTTGGCATGAGTAACGTTTCCATTTTTCAATGATAATTATGGAAAAGAGATAAGTAATATTTTATCTTTCTTGAATAATATTAATATCATATATTCTATATTATAACTTTAAATTTTCTTATATATATCATCAATGTGGTTGGGGGATAAAAATAAAGTAACTTTACTTCATGAAGGTGGTAATCCACACATACACTAACGATGTTGTAAATTTCCAGCATAAAAAATGATTTATTATCCATTAAAATGATAAAAATGTCAGGAATTTAATAATTATTTAATTCATATCACATATATTAATAAATTTTAAACTTCTTAAATTCCATTTATAGTATTACTAAAATATGAATCTCATCGCTCCACGAGGCTGTAGTCATCCATACACATGAGATATATTTTCATATCCCCTATAGAATGGAATGTAAAAAGGTATAAATGATATAATGAATAAAAAGGTAAAATTATTTAGTAAATATAATGTATTTATATATATATATAAATTATATCCATCATCGTACCCTACCATGAGAGGTTGTAAAGGAAAAATGAATGACATCGTTTCTGGAGGCGGTAGTCCTCCATACATACGAATGAAGATTTCATAACTCATATAATAGAAAGTGGACATGGTTATAGGTAATGGACTTAAAATAAAAAAATATCAGTATATGGAATATACTTAAGTTATTAAATAATCATTCATGAATAATAAATGAAGGAGATGAGATAAAAAATAAAGTAAAAATGATTGTTGAAAAACGTTACTTATTCATCAGGTTGTCTCCTTTGGTTTGCACCAAAACATTTTTAAGAATGGATTTATTCCCAAAATAATAATTTTAGGATGAAGTGATAGAATTTTTTTATTGTTTTAATAATCCTTTGTCGATCCAAATGGCTTGAGTGGTGTGAATAAGTGAGGGGAAGGAGTTCCCTTTTATAATTAAACAAGAGTAGTATTTTCGTAAATACCCAAAATTATTCAATAATGGGATATCAGTATCACATCACGTGGATAAATAATTGATATATAATGGAGTATAAGAAATATATGTTTTATAAAAACCTCCATCACATAAAAAATCACATGTTTTAAACATGTAAATACTTGATCATTAACTTTACTCCATTTTTTACACTTTTGTTTTTTCCGCGATAATTAGTTTTTCACCTATGTAATTATATTTTTAAGCCTAAAATATAATGTTAAATATTATATAATTAGGAAATAAATATTTTTTATATAAAATATAGTTTATGAAAAAAAATCCATTGTGTTTTGAAAATTAATTTTAATATAAGCACATTAGTGCGCTAAAACACAGCTTTTATCCTTTATTGTGGTGATTAATTAATTCTATCTTTTCTAATTAATATGACCCAAAATTAGGTTTATCACATTAAATATTATTATTTGTTTTTATTAAAAATATGTAATATATTTTTATCGAAGTATGTTCACAAAAATTAGAAGAATTTAATTTATAATCAGTCATATAGGTGGGACAACAAAAACGATATTTCAAAGAGAAAATGTCATAATGATTAGAATGTTTTTATATAAAAATCATTATAAAAACTATTCGAATAACTTAAATTTGATTAATTAATATATCATTTAACAAATTTTACATTCAATAAATATATTATAATTAAATAATATAAATAGTTTAAAATAAAAGGCATTTTTTTAATTATAATTTTGTATTTTTCACTATTCATAAAAATGAAACTTTTTAGAAAAATACAATAAAAATCACCATAGGTAAATTTTGATTTTATATTTTCAAAAATTAATTTCATTTTATCAAAAAATATTAGGTAAATATTAATTTTATATTAAGATTTCAAAGCGTAAATAATCCACCTTTTTGAATAATACAAATTTTTGTAAAACATTTCACTTTCTTCCAAATTGATCTAATTTTATCTATAATAAATATATTTCCATTTTATTTATTTATAAATATTTAAACCATATAATTTTCATAATTTATTTAGTATTAATCATACCTAAAAATTTAAAAACTATGTTTTAATGGTATATAGTATTACAGTTCATTTATAATTTGGTTTATGCATTCTGTAATCTATATAAGGGATTAAATTTAAATAAATATATGTTGTGGGTTATTTAAGCTCAGTGTTTCATGTCACATATTTTACCAAATATGATGTTTATATTTTCAAATATCAGGGTGTTACAAGTGACCCAATTGTATTGTATTATTTACTACGATACAATAATATTGAATAAATTTACATTAAATAAATTTATAATAGAGGATAAATTTAATTTTTATTAAATATGAAAACGATAATAAAAATCCTTTTTAAAAAAATTAATTTTTATGCATAATCCTTAATTTCATACAATTCCTATTCTTGTAGAAACCATCAAAAGGATATTAAAATATTACTTTTACTATAAAATATTTAAATTTTACTAAAAATATTAATATTTAAGTAATAATTATATTTATTAATATAAAAACACATTGTGTTCATATATAGTTTTTTTAGAAGAAAAAAATATAGATCAATAATTTACTTATACCAAAAGAAAATATATTATTAATAATAATATAATTAACTAGACTATATCATATAATTTGAGAATTAGGTGCCTTTTTTATAAAATTCAAAATTAAATATGATATTTAAATGAAAATAAATAATGATTTTTGAAAAATTCGGCAATTGTTCACTATTCAATGAAAAATAAATCATTTTAAAAAAATAAGAAAAATTACCCTAAGATAATATAGACATGATTATTTTAGAGAATATATTAATTTCATCAAATAAAATTTCTAAAAATGTTTAAAATTAATTATAATCTATATGCTAAAAAATTTGATAAAAACCATTTGGGAAAAAATTTAAACATAAAATAACCTTACTAAAAATTGAGTAATAAGTTATAATTAATAAATAAATAATTTTAAATTAATAAAATAATTAATATATATATATATATATATTATAATGTGGATAATAGTATTCATACCTTGAAATTTAATGGCTTTATTTTAATGGTTTACTATATCACAGATCATTTGGAATAGTTGTTGCATATACGGAAAGCTATAAAATACTACAAATATTATTTCAAATATAATAAATATAAAATATTGAGTTTATAAATTTTACCCACCATTAAATGATTTCCACCTTTGAAAATATATCACTCAAGTACAAAAAATAATTATATATCTGATTTACCTCATCCACTTGTTCTATTGTATCTTCTCAAATTTCTGATACATTCAATTAACATTATATTGGGAAGTAGTCCAATTCCAATGATAATTTAATCTATTATTAAATATTTATATTGATTTTTTTATCTAATAATGATCATTCTCTAGTCTGTAATCCTTTATGTTTCGTACATGTGAAAGATTATGTATGTATTTCCTTAATAAAGATATATAAAACTCAACATCAACCTAGGAGTGATTTTTTGGGACTTCAAAGTGATATGATATTGTACCTACTAGATAGACCATCTTGAATGGAAAAATATACATATGAATTATCTTTCCCTTATTTCAAATTCTCATAAAATTCTCTCAAGGATAAATTCTTATGAAAAAATTATCAAAAACAATGAATTTTAGATCTCAACTATGATTTTATACGTTATCATTCTATTGAATCTGAGATTATTTGATATGATATTGAATGAATTTTACATTCTTTATCATTTATTTAACTAGATTAGGTAATTATATATTTATTTCTCTATCTTCATAATAGTATTTCGAGGTTTTTCACATCTTTCCCTAGAGAGATATATAGTGATCCACTAAAATACTAGAGTAAATTGTGTTATAAAATAAATTCTTGACTAGAGGAAGGTATTTATGCCAAACAATATTGAAATCTTGAAAAGGGGATATTAACATAATATAAAAGGTTTTAAGGGTCCTCATAAACTAACCCTCACTCTAAGGATGATAGGAAATATTAAAACCCAACACTTTTGAAGATATTACTAAATACTTCTTCAAATGAATGAGGAAAATCATAATAACCTAATGAATTACAATATAATTTGGTAATTTATTTTACCTTAAAACACCCATAATGTTTATCCTATAAATATGATAAAGAGTGAATATATTATATGATGAAAATAAATTGTGATGACTTAATAAGGTGATCATTTACAACCTAAAGGGAATTATTAAAATTATGTGTTTTAGAGACACTTCCAATGAAATAAATGGTGGTGTTTTAAAATTTTAATTATAGTATGGCTAATGGTTATAAAATACACATAGAATTATATATCTCAACCATCCATTATGACATACTGAGAACAAAAATACATACAATACATTTTCTCTCTTTATGTTATCCAACTAGTAATACAATTTTATATCCCTATACATATATGTACTTAAAATATGAATACAAAATGATTTTCCACAAGATTCATCTGATAGTTCCTCTTTTAGATTAATTATTGATGGGATAGATACTCAGTTCATCAAACATATCATTCCATATCAATCATAGTTATTCTCAATAACATTTTTCTCATTCTTTTGTAGATCCACATCACCAATATTCACCTATTTATGATTTTAGTAGATATATTTTTTTATTTTCATTAGAGAAATATTTTATTTCTTACCCTAAATCATGATTTAATGGTCCATCCATTTCAACTCTTCGATTAATATATCTTTTGTGACCATCATCACAGATAAAATAGAATAATCTATTCATCCCAAAGCGTGTTCCACCTTGTTTACAATCCCATGATGGTGGTTTACTAAGAATTAAAAATATTTAAACAAAACCATCTAACTTATTTGGTGAATATTGAACTCTTTCTTCATGAATATATACTCTAAACATTTATGATCAGTATATAGGTCACACCATCGTCAATAAAAATAATTTTTCCATAAATTTAATTCAATGAATACCAATGCTCATTCAAAATATCGAGTCATGTAATTTTTCTCATGATCCGTCAATTGGAGTGAGGAATAAGTTATAACTATAATATTATTCCAGAAATTATATTCCATTCGTTTATCTGATGCATCATAGTAAATCACAAACCCTTTAACACTATATGTTCGTCTTAGAATAGGTGTGCTAGTCAACCTCATATTTATTTCCTTATAATTTCCATTTCTCAAGTCAATCCAAACTAACTTAAATCCCTTTTAAATTAACTTCTGTACTGGATTAGATAGAGGTGATAAATCCTTTACAAATCGTTTGATAATATCCATCCAATCGATGAATACTATACATTTTAGTCTTTTTTATTAGCCTAGGACAACGTTCAATAAATTCTATTATTGATGGATCTATCGATATACCCTCTATTGAGATTACATAACCAAAAAATGAATCTTTTTCAAGACAAAATATACTCATAGTATATTTTTCATTTAACTATTCCTTCCATAGGGTTTCAAATGTAATATTTAAGTTATCTTTGTACTGTCCATTTCTCATGGAATATATAATGTTTTAATCTATTAATTATGCCATAAAATAATCAAGAAAATATCTGTAAAATCTAAAAATTATACCCATGAAGAATGTGGGAAATTAGTTATAATAAATTAAATTTCTAGAATTTTCTAGTGTGCATAACCCAATAAGGCTGATATCGTGGGTATGTATTCACTTATAACCATCTATTAATATTACCAAGAATGGTGATCTATCATTGAAAAATATTGAGGTCTTTTTAATTGTGAAAAAAAATCATCAATATGGGGAAAATGATACCTATTGTAGATCATGATATAATTAGGTTCCCAATAATCAATTCAGATTCTAAATAATCAATCCATCATCTTAAAAATAGTGTTGGTGTTCCCTATAGTGACAAACAGGGATGAATGAACAGCTTATCATATTTCTATTGTATTTTTATTTTCCATTCCTAAAACTCAATTAGGTAAATTATATATAGATTCCATGAAATATTTGTATCATTGGTATGAGTATTATAGAAAACCCAACTTCACAATATGGAGGAAGACAATATAATTTATCTAGAAGGAAATAAAAAAACTCAACTACAATAAAAATATCATCAATGGTTTGTTTCACCCTTACCATCAAACATAAATACTCACATTAAATAAGAATAAATACATATGAAATTGATGTAATATCTACTATATTTTCATATTAATCCTCTCAGTCATAGACTACTAAAGGGTTGTTTAAAATATCAAATGTTACATCCCTTCTTCCAAAATTGATATGAAATGTATGTAAAGAGAACCATTATATTCCAAATAAACCACAAATTAAATTGTAATAAGGATAAAAGAATTTATATTAATAACATTCTCAAAAACCTTAATTATCGATAATTAATTGACTTTATATGCATTCCACATACTATTATGATTTTTAATTCCATTTCAGTATCTATTCATTGACGATATGAATTAAAATTCCTTGATACTTTTTATGATATATAGTAACTTGTATAACAAATCTAAAATAGGTTACAATAATATTTGATCATACCTATTACAAACTCATCTATTTAATTTTTTAATAAACCCCTTACTAAAACCCAAATTGTTTATATGATCATATATTATAATTAATCAATGTGATTAATAACACAACTTAGTCATATTATTTATAAATATTAATACCCTATTTTCAATATATGACACCATATATATAACCAACATAATCTATAATAATTATTTATTTAAATCTATTAAAATTTATCTTATGAAAAATGTTAATTTATTTATCCATATCCTCTGATAGTGTCATTTCAGGAGAGAAGTAAGAGACCATACTTCAAGATCTAGATTTATAGATGAGATATACTCAACAAAATCATATTATTGTTATTATCCTAAGATTCATGATTCCGAAATAACATTCTATTGTTATATACAAACAAAGATATATTTTATTTGATACACAACAGTCTATTCATTAACAAAAATTCAGTTGTTCTCCTATTCTATGTTTTATCCTAAGGATTCTGACAAAAAATTTCTCACCCCTGAATCAAAATTTTTCTAAATAATGTCTTTAATAAGTATAATTATGTCACATAAATTTCATATATAATTATAAAATCATTTTATATTAAAGTAAAATATATTTTAAAATTATACCTTTCTAAGGGTCATATAATATTAGTGTCATGAGAGACATTGATATGTAAACAAAGGGTACATTAAAATAATTCATCGTTCTCCATTAAGTTCATCCCAACTAGATACGTTCTTAGATATATGATACATAAAACCAGTCTTCATTACATGTGGAATGTAATCATAAGAATGATTGAGAATATATTCTAAGTATAGTAAAAAAATTATGATATTAGTAAATGATCATAAGTGAGAACAACATAAGAATATGGGTATTAGAACAAGATAAATATATAAAATAATCATACCCAATTAGTTAATTATATTTAATAGTGATACACGGAATATGATTTAAAAAAATAAAATTATATATAAGAGTTAAAATCCAACAATAATAAATATTATCCCTTGAAAACATATCATAATAATAAGATATTAGTTTTATCATTGTAGTAATCATAGTGTATCATTTCCATAGTCAAGATGTAATACCAAGGCTATTGTCGTGTAGTGATTTAACATCACTTTCCTTCACTTCCTTAGTCATGGATTGGTCCAAATAAATTATTTTTGGTAAGAATCCATTACCAAAAATGGATCACACTTAATTGATATCCATATTATGTAATTAAATATCATTTTTTATTTAGTTCATTGGTGGAACATATAATTTTCTTCTGAACCATCACATAATCAAAACAATAAATATTTGTTCTATATGATTATAAAAAAAATGATATCAATAAATCATTTCCCATGGATGGGATACAGGTTTCATAAATATTTTACTATCCTAGTAGTAGACCATATAGTGAAAGAATAATGTTGGTAAAATTGGATCATATCCATATTTAATCATTAGAAACATAATTTTTTTTATCAATGAAAATACCTTCAAAAGATCAAGAGGGGATTTATTGAGGAAAATAACTTTGTCACGACCCGTCCTTGGGACCTGTGTCGTGACTACCCCAAGCCCGCCTTCTATAGTCTAGGGGCTGGTGACTAGCACCAAAGGCGTAAATCCCTATACTGGGAAGGCATTGCTTTTAAAAAAGTAAACACACACAATCAGAGTCCACAACTGGAATCAATGGACTAAGAAATACTGAATACAGAAGAGGTGCTACAATGTAAAAGGGGTCGGAAATACAAGCTCTGCAGTAAAGTACAATAAAAAGACAATGAAGTATAACTAAAAAGACAAATAGCTGGAAGGTGTCTAGCAGCTCCTGGATCATCCACCACGGATCCTACCTGAAGGGTAGGTACAGATATCCTTCACAGTGCTCCACGTCCGTCCGTCTCCTCCGGGTACCGACTTGTCGTGAGGTCCACCTCCAGGTACTGTCTAGTCCTTGTACACTCCTCCTCAGTCAGCGCTATCCATCGTCTGCACCCAACACAACATGGTGCTGGCAAAGCCTGTGTAGGGGTGAGTATAAATATACTCAATAAGAACCATGATACCCTCAAGGTCTCACAATATCCAACAAGGATAAACAACAAAGTAATAGAAACAACGATTAACCATTACTTAGGTATATTCCCATACATATACCTAAGTTATCTAGTAACCCAACTCAAACATGAGGAAACACAAAAGTCATTGACTCAGCTCAAACAAGGATTTTCATTATCGAAACCACAACTATTGCAGAACTCCTCATCTGTCGAGAACAGTGGGCATGTCTCAACACCAAGGCGCTTCTCACTATCCTTGGACTGTTGAGCTGCTTCTCCTGTCGAGTACCGCAGGTGTGCCGCCAAATACCAGGCGCTCCTCCGCTGTGGGTCTACTGAAAAATACCGGGCGCTCCCCATAATAGCTTGTAGAGGTACTCCTCCTATCGAGAACCGCAGGTCTACCACCAAATACCAAACACTCTTCTACCTTGGGTCTGCCGCCAAATACTGGGTGCTCCCCACTGGGCTAGTCGAATCTGTCAAGCAGTCATCAGGTTTGTCAGAAACTAGGTCTCTGCACTCTGACTGCTCGTCACTGGAAAGTACTAATCCACGAGATATTGGGAAATACTCCAACTGTCGCGAATTTACACGAAGAAGTATCTAAAAGGTCTGCCACATCATAGGTATCTCAACTCAACAGATGGCACGTCAATCAGACGCCTGGTCTGTGAGTTATTAGCCTTTTATTCTCGGGGGCCCGGTTGGTTTCATGTACAAATCAAACTCACAGTATCTCAACTATACCGCGAATTTCCATGGGGTATTCTCAAAGGGACGACTTCGTTCCATGAATATTGGCGCTGCTAACAGTTCGTCAATCGGAGTCCTGTAGCCCATGATATGGGTGAAAAGGTATAATCTAGCAATAACGTTTCCAGTTCTGGTCTGACCCCTTCGGACCGACCCGGTCCTACCCGGTCGGACCGACCCGGACCGTCCTAGTCCGAAACGGGGTCGAACCCGGTCCGTGGGTCCGACCAGGTCTTAGGAAACAGCCAAGCCCAAAGGGGTGGCCGTGCCCGAAGAAAGCCTGCCCCGAGGGTGACCCGGCTGGCTAGCCTGTGTGGCCTGACTGGCCATGCCATGGGGGGAGGGGGGGTACGGCGCCCCGTGGTTTCTGAAGGAACCGACACTAGGCACCGGTTCGGTGAACCGTGGGACTCGAGGGGTCCTGCCTTTCGCACGCCTCAGTGGCCGGCTCATCTGGTCGCCCTGGTTCCTCCACTGCATCGTGACGGAGCCACGATTCTGCTAGCCTTCACGCGGCGCGACGGCGCCGTGCTCATCGTCCGACCTCCACGGTCCTCCTCATCGCGTCTCTTCCTTCCGGTTCTGTGCAATGTCACCATGCCCCTCCGGCACCGTTGCATCCCGCCTGGCTGTGGCTCGGTTCTCTACGCGGCAAGGTGGTTCCGCGCCCTTGTGGCGGCCTGGTATCCTTGAACTGCCAGCTTCTTTGTGGCTAGCTTGTTCCCCATCTCCACATGTACCACCTCTATCATCATCAATCAAGAATAAACAAAAGGGGAGGGTTAGGACGTGTTCATGCGATCTGAGGCCTCCTCATCATGGAGAACCATAAACCAAAAATTTGAACCACGAAGAACGGGGGTTTATACTCAAATATAAATTGACTCCATTCCCCCTACCTTGAGTTCGTTGATGTTGACGAAATCATAGGAAAGCGGCATCATTATGTAAATGTAGGAGGAGTAATATGGTACTCATCATTGGCAGACGAGAGTTCGTAGGTGACGATGTCAAAGACTTCGTCAGCATTCTTTGTGGGCGTCGCTTACCTTTCTTTCCCCGGATGAAGGAGGAAGATGTCATCATTCTTCATTGGAGAGAAAAAGGCTCCTCTATAGCTCTCCCCTTTATCTATTCCACCCAAGAATAATTCTCCACATAATGAAATAATAGGTTTGCCTATTATTTTATTGTTGGAATGAATTTGAAAAGTTTGAAAATCAATTAAGTTACCTCGCTAATTTAATGGGTTGAGTTGGCCTAATTAATTGGGGGAGGAAGGTGAATAATTTCAACGGTTTCCCCCACATTATGGAGAGTTACAAGGGTGTTAAAGCTTGTGTGGGCCCCACCCCTTTGATTGCAAAAGAGGCTAAAACATAGGGTGGGCCCCCCCAAATAATATCCTCCCAAGGGAGGTTATGTGTGGGTTGGCCCCACCTCTAACTTCCCATTGTAGGTTTTAACCAACTCAAATAAAAATAAGTACACCATATTTTTATTTAATTTCATTAAAACCCCCAAAAACTATCTTCTATTCTCGTTAGAACGCAACAGTGGTGAAGGGATCCTTAAGAGAATATCGGAGCTGTGAGTTCAACGGTGCACTCAGATTTCAATTTCAAACAACGGTTCAAAAGATATAAAACACTGTTCGCACATTTACTGAAAGTACCCAAAAAAAATTCGAAATATTTATATCAGTCACCCTCGACCCACTACAGTTGAGGATAGGATCTGCCTAGGTGAAACAGTCCCCAATGATCCCAATGGTACTCTTGGATTTTCAATATGGGTTTCCATTTAGATGTTATGAATTTTAAAATAAAATAATTTTCACTTAATTATTTTATTTGTAGCCAAACACTAACATTCTCTGGTGGCACTCACCAACCAAAGTTAGTATCTTCTTAAAGAAATCCTACCCTCAAAGGTTCGGTGGTGGTCTCAGATATTAAATCTGAGTTACCGTTTGTGAGTTATAAGCATTTGAAAAAAAATAACTTTATTTTATTATTTTATTTACACTTATGCCATTTTCGGGTTTTCTCACATGAGGCCCGCGCCGACTAAACTTAAGTCACGTGTAGGGTAAACTTTCCATCCTGAGTGCAACGGTGGACTCAAATTTCTTATCTGAGTAACCTTTTAAGAGTTATTCCACTATTTCAGGAAAACTACACAAGGGCGTTAAATTAAGCATAACAAAACATCGACAGATCATTCTAGGCAATCTGGGCCTTACAATAGAGCGATGTTTGAAACATAGTACTTGTAAAATTCCAATGAATTTATGAAATAAATTTCCACATAATTTCTGGGTTTTTACATTCTCCCCACCTCAGGGCTTTATGTCTCCGTAACCTATAACTAAAACTAAGGGAGACAATGGGGTTTTTGAGCATGCATCTGAGCCTCTTGCTCCCATGTTCTCTCCTGGAGGATCCTATGCTTCTAGTGAATGCGCACCATAGGTATTGAACGTCCACGTAGGACCTGCTCCTATCAATCTTCAATCTCCACTAGAACCTCTATGAAAGCCACACTGTCATCGATGTCCAACTCTCCATGGTTGATGATGTGGTACGGGTCGTGCACGTATCTACTCAACTGAGATATGTGTAAGACATCGTGAACCCGATGCAACTGAGGTGGAACAGCTAAGTGTTAAGCCACCCCGCCTTCTCTATAGAGGCCCTGGAAAGGACTGATAAATCTCGTAGATAGCATGCAACCTTGGCAAAATCTTTGTAGACCTCATTGAGGTGAGACCCATAGAAAGACGTGGTCACCATCCTCGAACTCTAAAGGCCTCCGTCTCTTATCATCATAGGACTTATGCCTACTCTGTGTAGTTTTCATCTGCTCTTGGATGATCTGTACCTTCTCAGTGGTAGCTCGCACCATCTCTGGTCCCACTAGTCCTGACTTCCCTAGGTCTGTCCAGCATAGTGGCAATCTGCAGGGTCGACCATACAACGCCTCGAAAGGTGCCATACCTATAGTAGAGTGATAGATGTTGTTGTAGGAAAACTCTACCAATGGTAAGTGGTTCTCCCAGGTGCGACCACATTCAAGGAAACAAGTGCGAAGCATGTCCTCGAGGGTCTGGAAGGTCCGCTCAGTCTGACCATCAGTTTGAGGATTGAAGGTGATGCTCAGATGTAGATGCATCCTGAAAGCCTCCTTCAACCCCTTCCATAGCCGGGAAGTAAACTGTGTGTCATGGTCGGAGACAAAAGAATAAAGTACTCCATGTAAATGCACAATCTCCTATACGTAGAGGTATCCCAATATCTCTACTAAGCCCTGCTCTCTGATCGGTTGGAATTGGGCCGACTTGGAGAGTCCGTAAACAATCACCCATATCGAATAGTGACTCATGGATGTACGTAGAAGACTCATCAGGAAGTCCATGGATATCCCATCCCACTTCCACTTTGGGACCTCTAACGATTGTACCAAGTCTGCTGGTACCTGGTGCTCTACCATCACTTACTGGCAAGTGAGGCTTCGTGAGACAAACTCTACTAACGCCTTCTTCATACCTGGACACCAGTGCTATTGTCGAAGGTCCTAGTACATATTCACTACTCCAGGATGTACCACTAGAGGGGAAGTGTGGAAATCCCTCAACACTTTCTCCTAAAATGATACAGGTACCATAGTACGTCCTCTGAATAGGATGACGTGCTCCCCAAATTCATAAAATCCATCAGGTGTCTGCCCTATGGATATCTGAGCAAGTCGCATCTCGTAATTAGCATCCCCATGTTGTGCCTCTTTGACTCGCTGAAGAAGTGGAGGAGTGACTGTGAGATACTGTAGAAAGGTTGTTCAATCTCTATCCACAAAGGATAACTGCAACGCAGCCAGTTGCTTTGTTTCCTCTCCTAGAAGCTGAACACCAGTCCTCGTGTTGAGCGCATCCACAACAATGTTCCCATTCTCAGGGGTATAGACTACCTCGATGTCATAATCCTGGAGGAACTCAAGCCATCATCGCTGCCTCAGGTTTAGGTCCTTCTGAGAGAAGATATACCTGAGACTCTTGTGATCAGATTACACAGTAAAATGATCACCCATCAGATAGTTCCACCACATCTTTAAGGCGAAGACCACTGCTGCTACCTCTAGGTCATGGGTAGCATATTTCTACTCATTATGTCTCAACTGTTGTGAACCATATATGATCACAGGTCACTCCTGCATCAGGACACACCCGAGTCTGGTCCCTGATGCATCGTGAAAAACTACGTACCATACACCCTCCTCTAGAAGCCTCACGATGGGAGAACTATTCAGCCTCTACCTCTACTCCTAAAAGCACTGTTGGAATATTTCCGACCACATGAAGGTTTTCCCCTTATTCATCAAGGCTGATAGTTGTGCTGCAAATATGGATAATTCTATAACGAAATTTCAATAGTATTAAGATAAAGCAAATGTACCTCCTATGAATGAGTTTAACATGTGATGCATTGGTTTCCTTTTTTTTTGCCGACTAAGGAAAACCTCATCCCAATGTTGTAGATAAACCACAAACTTTTTTCCTAATACTTTAAATCTATGTATGAACTGTGGTTTCCCAGTCCATACCCAAATTAACTTCGTAAGGCCTCAACGCTGGCAGCAAGAGGTTCCAACCGAAACTCTCCCCTTGAGGGTCAGATCACATCATCGGCGTAAGTGTGATTATCCCCCCACAGGTATCTCTAGATGTGAGGTTCAAGTCAATTTTTTAACTGGAATCTCTAGGTCTAGGACAAGATTCATGGAAGGAAGGAATGATTAGTACCTATGTCTATTGATACAGCAGCTAGTAGTAGACATATACTATACCTCGAATCATTATTAGAGCCCTTGGGTCACACTCCTTGACCACGTGCAACTACTATCTTCCCTTTCCCTCTAGCTCCCTAATCCTGATACTAACTACAAAGGTGTGTGGTTGTAACAAGTCTAAATGTACACCACCTCATGCTGCTCCGCTAGCTCAGCTTCCATGTCTGCTGCACTGCAGATTTATTTGTCCATGTCACATCCTCTTCCCAAAACCTCTTTCACGCCCAAGTTTCTGAGACTGGAACCAGTTTCCTGCTCTCCCACTTCTAACATTCATTGGTTGTATCCGATAAGCCAATAAATATTCATCAACAAAGGTTCCCTCTAGCACCCTAACATGAGTACGAATGCATAGAGAAAAAGTATGGGCTCGGTTGTTCTTGAACACACCTCGCTCAGAATTCCAAGCCTTAAAGCACTGATCACATAGTATTCATCGAGTACCAGGAATGGTCGGTATGCCATGATGAATACTCAACTATTGACATCTCATCCTGCCGAAACCATAGAAGCTAAAGGGAACTCTCATCCACCTCCTCAGGCCAATCCTCAGTCGCTTATGAGTCGATGTCGCCTTGGAACATGAGGGGTATCTGATGCTGAAACACATTTAAGGCACTAATCCTAAAATTGTCCTCTACTGGTACCACTGGTACTGTCCGCTGACCAATGGGGCAGAGATATAGTTGGCACACTGCCCGAATGTACCATCTCAGAAAACGGTCCAAGTGCCGAAACCTCGTCATTATACAGACCATCCTCATGGTCACTCACTGAAAAAGACTAGTAGCTAAGATCAACATATGCTCTACTAGTGTCTCAACTAGGCAGAATATGCCACTAATTGCCTCCATCCTGTCCTATTCTGTCTGGGAATCTCTCTCGCCTTGAAACCTTGGAGGCCTCCTCCACTGGAACACATGAAATGCACTCAGTCGGTGTGCACCGTCCTCTAATGCGGCTGGTGGCATCTTCTGCCCAACGAGTGGTGGTGCTACTGGTACACCACCCGAAGGTTCCAACATTGTAAGAGGGCACTGCACTGGATTCTCTTCGGTCGGTGGGCCATCATAGAGTACTATCTCGGGAACCCTAACTGGATGTTTTTGTGGAGGCATCCTGATAAGGAACAGGTATGCAACAGTCAAAAGTTTATACCTAATGAGCTAACCTGGTTGAGCTGACATAAAAAAACTCTTGAAAACACATACACAATCAGTGTTTTCTTGCACTAAGTCGGAAATTAGAAGTCAGGGTCCTGGTGTATGGATACGCTGGCCGTCGCACCAACACTAGATTCCCTGAACTGAAAACCACACTCGGTACCCTTAACATTATTTCTTCACAAAAAAGTATGATCATAGTCTTGAGTTATGTGGTAGAACCAACTCCTATGATACCAATTTGTCACAACCCGTCCTCAAGACTCGTTTCGTGACTACCCCAATCCCACCTTCAATATGCCAGGGGCTAGCGACTAGCACCAAATGCATAAATCCCTATGCTGGGAAGGCATTGACTTTAAAAAAGAAAACACACACAATCAGAGTACACAACTGGAAGCAGAGAACTAAGAAATACTGAATACATAAGAGGTTCTAGAAAGTAAAAGGGGCTAGAAATACAAGTCCAACAATAAAGTAAAAGGAAAAGACAATCAGGTACAACTAAAAAGAAAAATATCTAAAAGGTGTCTAGAAGCTCCTAGATCGTCCACCACGGATCCTACTTGAAGGGTAGGTACATATAGCCTCCTTAGAACTCCACGTTTGTCCGTATCCTCTAGGTAACGACTCATTGTGAGTTCCACCTCTGGGTACCGTCCAGTCCTCGATCACTCCGCCTTGGTAAATGTTGTCCACCGTCTGCATCAAACACAACGAGGTGCGGGCAGAGCCCATGCAATAGTGAGTATAAAGATACTCAGTAAGAACCCCGAGACCCTCATGGTCTCACAATATCCAACAAGGATAAACCAAAAAGTAAAGGAAACAACGGTTAACCATTTTGTATGTATATTCCCATATATATATATATACCTATGTTATCTAGTAACCCTACTCAAACACGAGGAAACAAAAAAGTTATTGACTCAGCTCAAACCAGGATTTTCATTATTGAAACCACAGCTGCAGGAGAACTCCTCCTCTATCCAGAACAGTGGGCCTGTCATGACACCAAGTTACTTCTCACTAACCTTGGACTGCTGAGGTACTCCTCCTATTGAGTATCACGGGTCTTCCGCCAAATATGAGGCGCTCCTCCGCTGTGGGTCTGCCGCCAAATTTTGGATGCCCCCCTAATATCCGGCAGAGGTACTCCTCGTGTTTAGTACCATAGGTCGACTGCAAAATACCAGGTTAGCCTCTGCCATAGGGATGCCACCAAATACCGGGCGCATCACACTAGGCCAGTCGAATAAGTCAAGAAGTCGTCAGGCGTGTCAGCTACTAGGTCTCCGCACTCTGACTGATCGTCACTGGAAGGTTCTGCTCCACGTGCTACTAGACATATCTCCAAATGTCTCGAAGTGCCACAAAGAAGTATCTCAATGGTCCGCCACGTCATAAGAATCTCAATGCAATAGACGGTGTGTCAATCAGATGCCCGGTCTGTGAGTTACTAGACTTTTTTCTCTTGGGAGCCCGGTTGGTTTTGTGTACGAACCAACCTGACCGTATGTCAACTATACCCCGAACTCCCGTGGGGTATTTTCAAAGGGACGTATTTTTTCCCAGAATATTAGCGTCACTGACGGTTCATTAAACGGACGCCCGCAACCCAAGATATGGGAGAAAAAGTTTAATCGGGAATTACGGGACCGGGTCCAGTCTGACCCGGTCATACCGACCCGCCCTGACCCCGTCGGACCGACCCGGCCTGACCCCGTCGGAACGACCCGGCCTGACCCGGTCCGAATTGGGGTCTGACCTGGTCCACGGGTCCGACCTGGTCTGAGGAAATGGCCAGGCCCAAAAGGGAGGCCCAGACCGAGGGAGGCCTGGCCCGAGGGCGGCCCGGCTGGGGGCGGGCCGACCTTGCTAACCATGCCGAGGGGGGTACAGGCCCCCTGGTTTCCAAAGGAACCGACGCTAGGCACCGTTTCGGTGAACCGCGGGGCCCAAGGGGTCCCTCCTGTAGCACGCACTGGCGGCCGGCTCAGTCGGCCGCCCTGGTTCCTCCACCGCAGTGTGATGGCGCCGCGGTCCTGCTGGCCTCTGCGCGGCATAATGACGCCAATCTCATCATTCGACTGTTGCGGCCCTTCTGGCCATGGCTCTTCCTTCCAGCACGGCGCGACGAAACCACTCCCCTCTGGAACTGCCATGGCCCGCCTGGCCGTGGCTCGGTTCTCTATGTGGCACGGCGGTGCCGCACCCTTGTGGCAACCTGGAGGCCATACGCCGCCAGCTTCATCGCGACCGGCTCATTTCTGGTCGCCCCGTGTACACCCTCCTTTTTCATCAAACAAGAATAAAGAAAAGGGGAGGGTTGGGCCACATTCATGCGGTATGTGCCCTCCTAGTCAAGGAGAATTATAAACCAAAAATTTGAATGACGATGAATTGAGGTTTATACTAATATATAAATTAACTCAGATCCCTCTACCTTGAGTACAGTGATGCCGACAGAGTCTCAGGAAGGTGGCATCGTTCCGTCAATGTCATAGGAGGATAAGGGTACTCATCGTTAGCGGATGTGAGTTCTAAGGAGACGAAGTCGAAGACATCATCACTGTTCTTAGTGGGCGTAGCATCCCTTTCATGCCCCGGTTGAAGAAGGAGGAAGAGGGCATCATTCTTCGTTGGAGAGAAAAAGGATCCTCCCTAACACTCCCTTTTCTCTATTCCAACCAGGAATAATACCCAACACAATGAAATAATAGGTTTGCCTATTATGTTATTGTTGGCATGAATTTGAAAAGTTTAAAAATTAATTAAGTTACCTCACTACTTTAATGGGTAAAGTTGGCTTAATTAATTGGGGGAGGAAGGTGAATAATTTGAAAGGTTTCCCCCACTGGATGAAGAGTTACAAGGGGGTTAAATCTTGTGTGGGCCCCACACATTTTATTGTAAGAGAGGTTAAAACTTCAGGTGGGCCCCATTAAATAATATCCTCCCAAGGGAGGTTATGTGCATGTGGGCCCCACCATTATCCTCCCTTTGGAGGTTTTAACCAACTCAAATAAAAATAACTACACCTTATTTTTATTTAATTTAATTAAAACCCACCAAAAACTATCTTTCATTATCATTTGAATGCAACTATGGTGAAGGTATCTTTATGAGAATACCAGCACTGCGAGTTCAAAGGTGCCCTCATATTTCAATTCTGAGCACCGATTCAAATGTTATAAAACGCCGCTCGCACTTTTACTGAATGTACCCAAAACAAAGTTCGGAAAATTAATATCAGTCACCCTCGACCAACTATGGTTGAGGTTAGGCTCTGCCTTGTTGAAGCACGCCCCAACGAACCCAACGGAACTCTCGGATTTTCAATCCGAGTGACCGTTTAGAAGTTTTGAATTTTAAAATAAAATAATTGTCACTTAATTATTTTATTTACGGCCAAAAACAAACTTTCTCTGCTGGTCCTCGCTGACCCAACTTAGTATCTACATAATGAAATCCTACCCTCACAATTTTAGCAGTGGTCTCAGATTTGTAATCAGAGTTACCATTTGTGAGTTATAAGCATTTAAAAAATAAAACAACTTTATTTAATTATTTTATTTATAGTTATGTTATTTTCGGGTTTTATCAAATGAGGCCCACGCCGACTAAACTTAAGTCACGCCTAGGGAAAACCCGCTATTCTGAGCACAATGGTGGCTTCATATTTATGATTCGACTAACCATTTAAGAGTTATTCCATTTTTTCAGGAAAATTGCACAAGCGTGTTAAATTAAACATAAAAAAAGATCGGCGGATCATTCTGGGCACTCCGGGCCTCGGAATCGCACGCCGTCAAAAACTACAGATTCGTAAAATTTTCGTGAATTTATGAAAAAAATTTCCATGGAATTTCCAGGTCATTAAAACCTTATTATTTGAAATTAGTTAATTATAATATTAAAAATTACAAAAATTCAATGATAAAATTATTTAAAAACAATCAGGTAAATTTATATAGTATGATTCAATAAAAATTTTATTAATAATGAATGATATAGTCATTTATGGGGTATACGTTAAAAAAAACTTCATTTCAAGTGTTTAGGAAAAATTAAAAATAAACTTGGTTTAAAAATGAAAAAAAACTTCCATTCAGTCATTTTTATAAAAAGACAAAAATGGGTAAAATTACTTGAGTAAATCATTGGAAAATTGTTAAAACATTCATAAAAATAATTTAATAATAATGTTTATATATAATAATGGATTCCCGACCAAGGTGAAAAACATTGTCAATATTCTTTAAAATCATAATTTTAGTCTCTAGAGTATATTATCGGAGTAAAATTAAAAGAATCAATGAAATTTCTTGTCATAAATATAGAAATCGGATTTTTGAGAGATAGATTATACAATTTTATCGTTATAAAATTTAACTATAATGAATCATGTTATAAATGAGATTGTAACATAAAATCATTACCTCAAGTCTATCACAATTCATAAGCACTCTATATTCCATTATAATAAATTTAATTTTATTATTTTACAATATAAAGTTTATGTTACTTATAATATTATATATGAACAGTTTATATCATTAATATTTACATTAAGTAATAATTATATATTAATGTCTCTATTTCGGGTGTTAACTAATTTTTTTTCATGTATGTTTTAGTAAATTTTTTTGTATTATAAAATTGACGATGGTTCCTTAAATAAAAAAATATTTATTATTTAAATATTATATATATTAACAACATAAATATTTAAGAACATTCATATAGAGCGGAGATGAAAACTAAATTAAATCACTATGTGGAGATGGTAATTTGTACATACACATTATACACATATCCATTTTTTGATGGAAGAAATGATGTAATTATAAATATTAATTAAAATAAAAAATAGTTATCATAAAATAATTATCATATATAATCCTTAAATATATTATATTAACCATCCATTAGTTATAGTTTTGTAAAATGAGTCTTATCCTTGCTTGGAGGTTAATCTCCACACATATGCAAGAGCGATACATTCATCAACCATTAGATAAAGATGATGTGGTAAATGGTTGTTCCATAATTATAATAACATTTTAGTATGTTTAATGAAGTTATTATTTTCTATAGATACAACATTTTCAGGGGAAGTATAAGAAGAAATAAAATTGAAACAGCTTAGATAAGATCAATACCACTTCTTTGAGAGACCTCCTTTGGCATACACAATAATCCTTGAATAATTGGTCAGAGGAGAATAAATAAAGATTTATGTTGAAGGAATGTATTTTAAAACATTTTATGAGAAGGGAATTTTTATCAATAAACATTTTATAGTGTAAATAATGGAGGATAATATATGAACTTTTATAAGTAAGGGGACAGACAACTATGGTATTTCATAAAATATTTCAATAATATATGACTACAATCAAGGGAAATTTTCTCCAAATGGCCTCATAATATAAGGAAAGATAATATAAGGTTAAAATATATTCAAAAAATAATAATATGATAGGTGTTGAATAAAATTGAACCCTTATATTTTTTTTATCCCCTTGTAAACTCCTTTTAAACTTTATAGTGGTAACAAAAACATACTATTTTCAATATTGATAATGATTAAAAATTTTGCTGATCCTATTTTTATGATAAAAAAATTAAATATTTTTAACTATATTAAATTTATTAAATTTACCTATTTTAATTTTAATTAATCTCACAAACAAGAATGAAAACACATATTAAAAAAAAATTAAGCATAAAAGATCAATTACAACCATTCCATTTCATCTAAGAAGACTTTCACCTCGAAGACAGTTGTTCAAGGGTGAAAGTTAATTTCTGGGTTTTTTGAGGAAATAATGAAATAAAATAATCACACATTTTATTTTATTTTTGGTAATCACCCATGTCGATATTTTACAAGTGGGGACCACCTGAACAAAAACCCCCCATGAGAGTTATGGAGGTGGGGACCACCTAGGGATTGAAACCTCTTGAACTCAATATTAAATTGGGAGAAACCTCTTGAGATCCCCACTTAATTATCCAATCCCTCCCCATAATTTATTATGCCACCCATCAATTAATTAATTAATCCATTTTTAAAATTGGGCCAACATAATTTAATTTGAAAATGTAAATTATGAAGTAGGATTTTTTTTTTATTTTGGTGGAATTGGGGAAAATAGTTGGCAAAGGGGAGAGCTTTAGATAATTGGGGAAAATCTCTCCAACAAAGTACGCAGAGCCACGACTTCGAAATTCTTCCTCAGGATATCCTCTAGCGTGGGACATATTCAATCGATGACCAAATTTCATTCCCTAATGATGTCATCTCCTCCCTCACAATCTCCGTCAATAAACAAACCAAGATAGTTTTTTATTTGTGTTTGAATACTTTTCCTATGTTCTACCCTTGAATTAAATTTTAGGATTCAGAATAAATCGTTTCTGAAGGTTGTAAAGATTGACGTTCTTCATCAAGTTCTCGTTGAGCTATATTCTACCCCCTAATGGGGAGGGAATGGTCCAAACAAACATGGCATGACCCCTCTACAAATCTTGTGACGTTGTGTGGTGTTGAACGCGATGAAGGAGACGGTGCAGTGACACCTCCCCACGACTCATGTCGCCTTTTGACCTCTGCGCCCACATGGCACCCCCGCGGCTGAGCCGCTTCGTGGCACCCATGACCACCACTCCCCCGCGGCATCGCCACCTGTGGACCAGTACACGGATGTATTCCCTAATGATTTTCCATCTCTACCTCCTCACAGAGAGGTGAAATTTTACACTGACTTATACCCAGGACGACACCGATACCTGCACCAGTGTATCAGATGGCCCCCGTAGAGCTTCGCAAGCTGGGATTACAGTTAGAGGACTTGTAGGGGAATGGATTCATCTGGCCCTGTGATTCTCCAGGGATAGCCACAAGTTTGTTCACCAAGAAGGCGGATGGGATCTTGAGGCTTTATTTTGACTATTAGCGCCTGAACTAGGTGACCGTGAAGAACAAGTACCCACTTTTGAGGATTGAAGACCTCTTTTATCTGTTGAATGAAGAACATTGGTTCTCAAATATAATCCTTAGATAAGTATTTCACCAACATAGAGTACGAGACAAGAATGTGTAGAAGACTACCTTCAGGTGTCGGTACGACCATTAAGAGTACTTGGTTATGCCATTCACCATGACCAATGCTCCAGCAATGTTCATGGGAGTCATGAATCAGATCATTAATCCATACCTTGATCGCTTTGTAGTAGTCTTCATCGATGACATTCTGATCTACTTGAATACTGAGTAAGATCATGCTTATCATTTTCGGTTATTATTGGAGACACTCTGAGAGCTCCAGTAATATGGTAAGATCTCGAAGTTCCAGTTCTGGATTCGAGAGGTTCATTTTTTGATATATGTCATATCATAGGATGGAGTTGTAGTGGATCCAATAAAGATTGAGGTGGTACTTTCTTGGGATCCACCCAGGAGTGTGACACAGGTACAAAGTTTCTTAGGTTTGGATAGATACTACCTGATATTTGTACCATATTTCTCCAGATTTGAAGCATCCCTATCAGCCATGATGATGAAGGGGCAACACTTCATGTGGTCAGAGAGATGCCATAAAAGTTTTCAAGAGGTGAGGTAGAGGCTGACTAGTGCCCCCATCTTGAGTCTTCGAGAGAAGGACGTAGGGTACATAGTTTATTGTGACGCATCAGGGACCAGACTTGGATGTGTCCTGATTCAGGATCGAGCTGTGATCGCATATGGTTCTTGAAAGCTGAGACAACGTGAGAAGAACTACGCTACCCATGACCTGGAGTTAGAAACAGTGGTCTTCACCACGATGATGTGGAGACACTTTCTGATGGGCGATCTCTTTATAGTGTACTCTGATCATAAGAGTCTCAGGTATATCTTTTATCAGAATGACATGAACTTAAGACAACGACATTGGATTATGTTCGTCCAGGACTATGACTTCGAGATAGTCTATACTCCAAGGAAGGGGAACATTGTTGTCGATGCACTCAATAGGAATTCTAGTATACAACTTCTAGGTGAGGCAACGAAGCAGCTGGATGCTTAAAAAATATCCTTTGTGATAGAGATGGAGAAACTTTTTTCAGTATCATACAGTCACTCCCCCACTTCTTCAGTGAGTTAGGGAGGTGCAGCGTGGGCACGTTGACTGCGAGGATCGACGTGCTCAGATATCCACAGGGCAGGCACTTGATGGATTTTTTGAAGGTGGGGAGCACTTCATCCTCTTTAGAGGATGTACCATGGTACCAGTTTCACTTAAAGAGGAAGTGTTGAGGGAGTTCCACACATCCCTTCCAGCGTTACAACCATGATTCCCAAAGATGTACCTGGATATCCAACGACATCACTGGTGGTTGAGAATAAAGAAAGAAGTTGTAGAGATTGTTTCTCGGTGCCTCACTTTTCACTAAATAAAGGCGGAGCATTAGGTACCAGCAGTCTTGGTTCAACCTTTGGAGGTCTCAGAGTGGAAGTGGGATGGGATATCCATAGACTTCATGACCTTACTTCCATATACATCTATAAGTCATGAATCCTGTTGGGTGATCGTTTACCAATACACCAAGTCAGCCCACTTCATACTGATCAGAGAGTAGGGTTTAGTAGAGATCGTGGGATAACATTATGTGTAGGAGATTGTACGGATACATGGAATACCCTAGACAGTTTTCTCTGATCATGAAGCGCATTTTACTTCCTGGCTATGGAAGGGGTTGTAGAAGGCTTTTGGGATGTTGTTTCTTTTGAGCACTGCCTTCCATCCTTAGACGGATGGCCAGACTGTGCAGACCATTCAGACCCTTGAGGACATGCTGCATGCTTCTGACCATGACTTCGGTCACAGCTGTTAGGATCACTTACCTTTACTGAAGTTTTCATACAACAACATCTATCACTCCACCATAAGGATGACACCTTTCGAGTCATTGTACTGGTGACCTTGCAGATCACCTTTGTGCTGGACTGACCTAAGTGTGTCAGCACTAGTGGGACCATAGATGGTATGGGATACCATAGGTAAGGAGCAGATCATCCAAGAGTGGATGAATACTGCAAAGAGCAGGAAGAAATCATATGCCGACGGGAGAAGAAGACCTCTGGAGTTCGAAGATGGTGACCATGTCTTTCTACGGGTCTCACCTCGATGAGGTTTGCATAGATTTGGCCAAGGTGGAAAGTTATCTCTAAGGTTCATCAGACCTTTTCAGGTTCTAAACATAGTTTACAAGGTGGCTTACACTTAGAACTTCCACCATAGTTTCACCAGGTGCACAACGTCTTCCATGTATCCCAACTGAGGAGATATGTGCATGACTCTTCTCACATCATCGACCATGGAGAGCTAGACCACGACGATGGTGAGACTTTTACAGAGGTTCCAGTAGAGATTGAGGATCGATATGAGTGGGTCCTTCGTGCATGGGAGATACCTATGGTGTGCGTTTGTTGGAAGCATGTGAACCTCCAGAAGATCACAAGGGAGCAGGAGGCTTAGATTCGTGCTACGTACCCCAATTTTTTCCATTAGTTTGAGTTGTGGATTATGGTGGCGTAAATCCTTGAGGTGGGGAGAATTTAAAAACTCATAATTTTTGTGTAATTTTTATTAATATGTGGGAATTTTATGAGTTAGAAAAAATTTACAGTGCATGATTCCGAGGCATAGAGTGCCCAGAATGCATTTATGAACTTTTTTTCAGGTACGTTCAGTAAACGTGCAAGTGGGTTTTACTAACTTTCGAATCGGTGCTCAGAATTAAAATCTGAGGGAACCGTTGAATTCGCAACGCCGATATTCTCTTAAGAATACCTTCACCTCAATGGCAGTTTTTTGGGTGTGAATATTAATTTTTGGGTTTTTTGTGGAAATAATAAAATTAAATAATCACACATTTTATTTTATTTGTTGTAACCACCCATGTGTATATTTCACAGGGTGCCCCCCTAAAAAAACCTCCCATGAGAGGTTATGGAGGTGGGGACCATTGAGCCTAACCTCCCATGAGAGGTTATGGTGGTGGGGACCACTTGAGGATTGAAATCTTTTGAACTCCCTATAAAATGGGGAGAAACATCTTGAGCTCCCCACTGAATTATGCCAACCCTCCCCATAATTTATTATTCCACCCATCAATTAATTAATTAAGCCATTTTGAAATTGTACCAACATAATTTCATTTGAAACATAAATTAAGATGTCGGTTATATTTTCATTTTGGTTGAATTGGGAAAAAGGTTTGTCAACAGGGAGAGCTTTCGAGAATTGGGGAAAAGCTCTACCAAGAAGAACGCTGACGCACAACTTTGACTTCTCATCCTCAGGACATCCTCGAATATGGGATGTCTTCAATTGACGCTTGAATTTTCCTCCCCAACGATGTCATCTCCTCTCTCGCAATCTCCATCATAGAAGAATCCAAGGTATGGGTTTATTTGTGTATGAATATTTTCTCTATGTTTTACCCTTTAATTATTTTTTGGGATTGGGAATAAATTGTTGTGGAAGGATGTAAATCATGAAGTTATTCCTCAAGTTCTTGTTGAGCCATATGCTACCACCCTAACGCGGAGGGTATGGGCCAAACGAATATGGCCCGGACCCTTCGCAAATCTTGTGATGTTTTGTGGTGTTGAACGAGATGAAGGCAATGGTGCAACGACACCGCCCCCATGGCCACCGCCGCCTGGTGACCTCTGTGCCCTTGCGGCACCCCCATGGTCGAGCCTCTCCATGGCACCCATGGCAACCGTGCCTCACGGCTCTGCCTCCTGTGGCCCCACTGTGGCACCCACGACCACCGCCGTCCTGGCCGAGCCGCCGCCACTGACCGGGCTGAGCTTCTGCCGCTTACCTGTTCGAGTTTCCACCACTATCTGCCAAGCCGCCACTACTGATTGGGCCTAGTCGTCGCTTTCATCCGCCAAACTGTCGTCGCCGTCCACCAAGCCATCGTCGTCCACCATGATATTGGTCGAGCCACCCTAGTCGCGCCACCCACGGACTTCTAAGCCACC